>OY740719.1:137335606-138622632 GCA_963513945.1 Hydrotaea diabolus
CTAAGCCATGTAAAGGATTCCCTACCTAATGCATTAACCATTCTGAGCCAACATTTAAAAGTAGGCCGCCATTAGTAAGAAGGTATCATACACACTTCATTAATGACGTTGCGCGTTTGACTTTATTAAGATGGGTACCAAAAGGGGCGTGGCTAGGTAGGAAATTTTCTGCCAACTGTTTTATGTTGTAGAATTTCTTTGGCATGAATATTTTTTTTAATAATAATAGTGCTTAGTTAACTTTTCAAAATTTTCCTCTCAGAATAATTGTGAAAATTTTAAAATCATTTACTATTTGAAATGAACATTTTTGCCAAACTCGTCTCCCCTTAAGTAGTATTTGTATATTGAACCAACTCTTAATGGCGAAACTGAATCACACGCGCATGCACTTGGTGACTGAACACCGCAGTATTCGGCTGAATGTCAGACATCATGAAAAGAAACAAACGGTCAACAGTTTGGCTGATATTACCTCGACTCAACTTGGTGGGGGGCTCTTCTACAGCAGCAACAGCGGCGTTTGGATGTGGACAAAAAATGACAGACATGTGTATACAAGATCAAACATAAATTTCATGTTCAACATGGGTTCCTTTCATTTTTGAACCCCCTACTATAAAAAAACGTTGCGATACATTGCTGCATGGGTACGAGTGGACTAGAAATGACCAAAGGACATGTGTCCCATGATATATGGCAAAGCGTGAGTGAATGTAAACGTGTCCGCATGCATATGTAAGGCTGGAGCGGGCTGGGCTATGCGAATGCTGCCGAATGATAACTAAACAAAAATATTGTAGAAAGCCGTCCATCAGTTCACCGGTGGGAGTTCGGTGGGAAGTGGCACTGGAAAAATACCCATAAACAAACACCAATGCGAAAAACCAGTTAAAGGTAACATGTTGTTGCGGCTGTTATGCTTGTCGTTCATCCAGGGGACCCTAACGGTTTGTTGCTTCTGGAGGTTATTTAAATGTGGTGGCCATAGTGTCTATGTCCATGGGAATGTTGGCACATGTGTCGCAAATTGCATCAGGTAAATTCTAAAACAGTCGGTGTGTGTCCGTCCGTGTTTGTGTGGATGTGGCCAATGAGTATGTACATTCCCTGCAAGCGTCGGTGTTCGTAGATGAATGGCCCCAATTCAACCTATATTTTTTTTTGCGTGATGGACAAAAATCAGCCAGCTTGATATGGCCGTTACCTTTCTTTTGTCTGCTATCAGTTGATGTTACGAAATTCTGGTTACAAGTGCCTAATAGACGTGAAATGAAGTCTCCTTTGTTTTCGTTTCCACTAATGTCTATTCAGCGGTAATGTCAACAACATCATCGCCCGCGTCGTTGTTATTGTTATTCTACGATACTGGACATTTTGACATCTGCGTTATGCTTTGTTCAGTTTTTTTTTAATTTTCTTTGAAAGCCTTGTGAAAATGGGAAATTTTATCAAAATACTAGTAAAGTTGTTTGCGAAAATAACATTTTGATTAAGCGAAGTTATCTTAGAATGCTTTCGTTACATAGCGACATTATAATTGAAGCTTTGAGGAAAAGAAAAGGTTTCGGTGCCGGTTTTCATAAAAGAAAAATGCAAAGGAATTTCTCTAATTTTTGTGATATGATAAGTAACGCTTTGAGGCTACCTGCATAACTGAGTAGGAGTTATGAAAAAAATCTAAACAAGTTAAAACGTCGTTAAGTTTGGTCAGCCGCTTTGTGGGCCTTTTTGGCCCATGCTTCCATCCCTAACTTCAGTTAAAACTTAAAAAATAACGTTATCGCCCATGTAATGGCTATCGAACTTTTCATGACATTTGATTTTACGAATGCACAGTAGGTGTGATGGAGTTCGCAATCGCCAAAGACTCGTACAAAGAAAAAATCAAAAATTGAGTGTTACCAAAAGTTCGGATTTGTCATTGTGTCTGCAATTTACTTGTTTCGCCTTTTTTGGTTGCGTTTGTCAGTAAAACACATGTTTTCAATTTTTAAATACAACTTGGACAAAGCCGAATAGTAAGTAAAACTAGCGAGGCTAAATAAGTCGTGCGATGTTCAAATTGCATGTAATTTCAAGTCCTGCGATTGTCATCACACCTCCGGACAACTTTGATTCGTAGTAAAATGTTTTTTAATTGGAGTACCCATATGTCCATATTGACTATTAATTGACCGCTTTGACCATTCGGGCGTGATTTTTGCCACAGGATCCAAAAAGTTCAGAAACCTGCTTTTTCAAAATATGAATTGTAGAGAAAAAGACTCAAAAAGAGTGTACATTTTTCTGAGGAACCTTTAGTCTCTCAAAGGGAAACATTTTAACCCTTAAAGCCGATTTCTCCTATTTACAATCCCGAACAGCTTATATGCATAAGCCAATCATTATGCAAAATTTCAGGATCCTATTCTAAGACAATTCATTTGAGCGATATGTGCTTACAACAGACACACCGACGGACAGACATGGCTACATTGTCTTCGAATTTTACGTCTCTCATCAGTACCTTACGGGAAATTGGACAGGTACAGAACCAGTCATGTGATATGTCCCGGTATCGATACAACTATACGAAAATAACCGGTAACTTCTGAATGACTTCGTCATTGGAGTGAGTCAACAAACCCTGCTCAGATTCCATGAGACTTATCACGGGACCGATCAGATAGGACAGATACTGTACGTGTCATTATAGTACCCATTATGGAATACCCCTCAGTTGTATCAATCACAAATCACGCTTTGTCTATAGTTGATTTTTATAATTTGGTTGATTTGCCAAAAATACAGACCAACTGTTTGACTGGTATTCGTTTACAGAGTTTTCAGGCTCGAGAACACTAAAGCTGTTTTTGCTCTCTTCGTATTTTTAAACATTTGGCAGTCAGAAAACAACGATATTTATGTTGAAAATTTTTGTTGATGGTACTGCAAATTAAAAATCCTCCCGTTGATTTATTGTGAGTTTTTTTACACAAATATGTAATATGAAAAATATGCAGCGTGAAAAGCAGCGTAAGTTCTATGATTATATAGCCTTGTCCGTCCGTCCATTTGGATTTTGAAATTTGTATGATAATGACTAATGGCAATGACCTGTTTGTGGGAAAAGTTCCCATGCATGAGACTAATTTTTCTCGAAAAAAGTAATTTTTTTAGGTATTTCCTTCACAAAATATAACTATTTGTGGACAAACAATGGATTTTACCCATTGTAATGTTAGTTGTGACCCACTTAATACCTTAAAGAAGGCCAAAGTTTCTAGAGTTTTTGGCTCATGTGGAACAAAAAACATCCTTAATGAACAAAACGGACGATTAATATGGACATATGTGACGCTCAAAATAGAAAGGGACCCAAGGTTAAAAACCAGTTTTGTTCAGGAGAGCCATTTTAAAGATTAGGTCCCTTTCTACTTCATAAAACGCGCATATCTCTTGGATGGAACACTTTTGGGGCATGGGATCGGTCTCATTTGATGCTCAGATGTTGTTCACACCAAAAAAAGAAAAAAAAAATTAAAATTGATTTTTTTACTCTTAGGTCCCTTTCTCTATGCGCTGTCACATATGGTTTCTAAAATTAAAGTAAATTTTGCAAGGAATCTAAATACAAATAAATTTGAAGTTAAACTTGCACCAAAAAGCGCTTAAATTCATATCAATCCTTCTCTAGCCAAAAAAGCTACTTACGAAATAGACAAAACTGACTTCCAATTATTTTCACAAAATCCACAGAATCCAATGACATCCTTTGGAAGAAGATAAAAACCGAATCCTTGGGATATACTTAGTAGGGATATTAAAACTGTTACACACATGTTATGCTGTAAAATAAAAAGTACTGAATGTTTTTGGACCAAATATTTTTTGATATATTTATTGATGTATATTGTATCCAAAAAGAATCTACTTATTCGAAATGTCCGCATTTTGCCTTTACATACGCCTTGAGTCGCACTGGCCAATCTTCAATAGCTGCACGAACTTCGTCCATTGGAAAATTGGCCACAGCTCGAACCAAAGCAGTCTTAAGAGATCCACAGTTAGGATATCTTTTGTGACAAACCTTGTCCTCTAAACCCGTCCACAAATTTTAATCCAATGGGTTCAAATCTCGACTGCCTGAGGGCCATTTTTCAGAATAAATGAACGCTGGCAAATTGTTTCGAAGCCAGGCCTGGGACGTTTTAGCCTTATGGGCCGGCGCAGAATCCTGCTGGAAAGTCCATGGCTGGTTTTGGAACAGGGAATTGTTAAGAGGCTTCACAACAGCTTCCAAAACGGTTGCATGGTAAACTTTGGCCGATGTTCTGACTCCTTGTTCGCAGAAATGCAGGTCAGTGACCCCATCGTAAGAGACACCCCACCAAACCATGACTGAAGCGGGGTGATGACCCTTTTCCACCCTTGGGCTCAGTTCAGATGCTTCCTTAGATGAACGCACATACACTCTATCATTTTGCTTGCTAAATTTTTCCTAAACAACATTTTTCTGTGCAAGTGAACAAAATTTTTCTGTGCAAGTTTATGTGCTTCACCAAAAGACGTTTGCATTTTTCACTCTCATTTTTTTTTAAAGCTGCAGTCAATAAATGTCCGGTACGTCGTTTGAAAGCCCCAAGTCTTTTTTTAATGATTCGACTCATGGACTTGCGTGATATTCATCTCACGGGCCATTATTTTCGTAGCGGATTTCTGTGAATTCTTGATTTAACGGTTTGAAGACATGCGGTGTTCGAACAGAGCGTGGTGGTCTTTTACATCTCCAGTCTCCTCAAACAGTTTTATGCATCGGTAGGCGAACATTCGGCTAATCCCTAGTGGCCGGATCGCTTTTTTTCATTTCACACTTGAAAAGCGCTATTACAGCGAGCGATACGGTTCTCATTATCTGACCACTTCATGTTGAAAGTTGAAACAATTTTAAAATCCCGTTACAGACTAACGCTATTGAGGTTAGCTTTCAAAACCCATATGACATTAACGGGGTATGTTCAGTTCTACTATTAAAATGGGTGTGTTCAATGTTGTAACAGTATTTATGTCCCTACTAAGTATATAAAATGATCTCCTAAATCCGAATTGAATGGACGTTTAGCCTCAATACGTATAGTTTTCGAGATATCATGAAAATGATTTGTTTACTTTTTTCATTAATCTGCCTAAAACTGTAACAAATCTTATCTGATGCACTTGAATAATATTATTTGGTATGCATGTATCTTTTGTGTAAATTATAATTTTTAAAAATCAAATAAAAACTGGAAGTTTTAACCAAAAAAATCAAAATTTTATTTTTTTTAAAGTACTTTTTTTTTAATTTTGTGCAAAAACAAGTAGGGGAGCTCCAGAATTAGGGTACAATTCGCAGTTGAAAACAAAATTTTCCAACAAAAAAAAAACAAAATTTTGATTGCTGTTGGTTGCAACTTCTACAATTTTTATTTGATTGTTATAAATTATCGTTTACAAGAAGATTTTGTTGCAAAACAGTGCTACTATTTACATTAAATGTGACTTTTTGGAGCCACAAAATTCGACCGCAATATTTTGAAGTAGATAAAAAGCGAATCCTTGAAAGTACTTTTTTGCGAGGTGTATATTTGCTACACTATAGTCGCTAAAAATGTTGAAACCCTACTTTTCTCTCCATAGACAGCAGCAGTTTATTTCCAAATTAATGTAGCTCTGATTTATAGCATTCGTTAATAGCTCAGTTTAATAGTTCAGTATATAGTTCCATGGTCTATGCCAAAATGATTGTTTTTCAATTTCTCCAAAAAAAAACAACATAAAATTACCCCGTTAGTGTAGGGTCCAAGTGTCGCTGGCGACACTTAAAGTTAATGTTTTATTAAATTTTCTCCATTACACGGTTTTGTGAATTTCAATTAACATTTTGCAAAAGGACTCGTTAGTTTAATTTAAACTTCTGCTGTTGAGTGTCAAAAACATAACATCCTATTTTTTGTTGTTGCCTTCTTTCATTGGCTCTTATTTCGGCATTCAGACATACACAAGTAGATACTTGTGTTGCCAGGATATACAAACACATGCGAGTAAGTGTGTGTGTGTGTGTATGTGTGCATGTGCACATATGCCTTTGAAAAGTGCTGGTTTGGCTCAGATGTAATGTAATGTACACATACTTGTATAAATATATACGAGGGAGGTTTAACAAGTAGGCAATTTATGAGAGATGGCCTCTGATTAAGGACTAACTCATTATTGACAAGTTCAGTCGACAGAAATGTTAAAAAGGCAGCAATTTTGTTTCAGTTACCCGAAGTTTCAGAAAGCGAATTTCGGATAACTGGAAAAAATTGAATAAAGCAAACTTCGGATAACTTGAAAAAAATGTTAGTAATGCGAACACCGGGTTACTGAGAAAAATACTTCTTAATTTCTGTAAAGCGCACTTTAACCAGAGCTACATTAAATAAAAGCAATGTTCTTGATTCCGGGCTCATATTTTTGTAGGAATAATGGAATTCCTTTAATTGTTTAAAAGAAAAATTGAAAAGTGTATCACAAAACAACAGTAATGCAGACATATATTTTATTGAAATTTTAAAAAAATTTAAATTATTAAAGTTAAACATTTAAAAAAATCGTTGATTTGACTCTGAGCCATATTTTTTAATTTTATTGAGAGTTCAAAACATTTTAAATCGTGTTATTTACAACAAGCGTTAAAGTTGTGTGACTTAAGTAGGACAGTATCTACGTGGATTGTTTTTTTTTTAGTTTTTGATTGTCAGCCATAAAAAGAGAGCGCTGGTCAGAAATTTGGTTAAATTTTTCAAATATGAATAAAGTGTTCTTTATGAGATCGACTACATATTGAACGGCCCTCGTAATAAAATTTCTATAGCTACGTCCATGCTAGTATAAAATTTAACAACTTAAGCAAAAAAGAGAAGAAGAGCACAAAATTAAGTAAATAACTTGCAACTACAGGACCCACAACCTCGGCTGTTTTTATGCTCGGTGTGAAACTAATGGAAAACTTTAACATCCTTTTTGGGCACCTACCCACAGGGTCACAAACACTCACACAGATACTTCTATCTATAGATATACTCGTATTATTCTCATTACGTGCCCCTTACATTCTCAAGCATTAAATGTTGAACTTGTGTCACTGGCCCAACTTAGTGTCACTTGTATCAGTTATGCTTCTTTTTGGTGCCACTTCTAAGAAATAAACCTAAATTGTGGCTGAAGTAAATGTTAGCCGAAATGATAACGTATAAACCGACACACGGGCTGACGGGCGGACATACACAAGTATGAGTGGCATTGAACCGAAAAATCACTTAAAACTCAAGTATGCCACATTTTTGCCATATTTTTTTTGTTTGCTCACAAATTCCTTCATATCACTTTTTCCAATGCATTCAAGGAATTTTCCTGGACAGAGGCGGCAACAGAGAGGGTGGGAAAACGAAACGTAGAAAATGGAACATGACACAAGTGGAAAGGAAATGAAATATCTTTGTTGTCTCTAAATGTTTGACTGAGTGTAAGTAATTGCGTTTTTTTTGTTTTGTTTTCGAGTATGTCGTTACTTGTTGCTAAATGCCAAAGGCTGCTTACCACTACCACTACATATGAAATAAACATATGGCGAAAATTCCAAACATCGCAGTTGACCTGGTGGATAACTAAGAGTTGTCCACTATAGATCCTTAATTTATCTGTTGTGGAAGACCTAAGATTTTCGAAATGTATTGTTGTTTGCGGAATCAGACTCTCACCTGCACTTCTTTCTGAGAACGTCCTGCAATTGTTTGTTACTAGGAATTTTAAGTTACACACACAGAAAACAGATTTGTTGTCACAACCGAATCTTTTTGACAACCAAATGGTTGCTTCTACTATAGGTATTTCATAACAACAGCCGAAAGTTAAGTCGTGGACTAGAATTTTCACTAGCTGCAGCGTTTCTTATAAATAAAATTGTCTTTAGTAAGCTTTGACTTCTTTAAACATCAATAAGGCGAAGTCATCAATATTTAATTTTGATGTCATATCCTCTAGATATGATATTGCAGTTACGTCTCGATGATATGATTTTCATTTAAATTTAAAGTTCCGCCCAAAACATTTAATTAATTACTTTTTATGTTTTTATCATTCATGCTGGAGTGTGTTAAGATGCGCCTAGAAATTAACTCGTTTTATTACCAATTGTTGGTACCAGCGATCAAAGGTAAACAGAACTGGTGGTTGCCACAATAGGCGGTTGGTGTAACCAGCAATTTAGACTTCATTCTATTGGTATACTTAAACGAAGAGTTAGTGATCTGAACCCAAGTAAAATCATGGCGATCATATTGTGGTGATTCTAACCGAATGTCCGAAAAGAAAATTAAGATAATTTTAGTGGTTCGGAATGATTATCGAATTATTTTTTCTCTGTGTGTAGATACTTTTTAACAATGCATATTTGTTTAGCAGTTTGAACACCCTGTGTTTTAGGGAGCCAAACTGTACCACCTCTAGTGAAAAGTCTTTCAGTGCCCTTAGCTTTTATAACTAAAAATGGATTTTGAATGTGATTTTAGTAATTCCTAAGGCAAGCAGACAAAAAAACTGCAAAGTGCTTTCAACCTCCTCGGGTTAAACATATACTCGTCTTTTAACTGAGATCTAAAAAACAAATTGGCCCTGACTTCCGTTTTTGGTAAATATCAGCATTGTCAGTTGTAGACAATTTTTATAAAAAAAACCCTGTGAATTGTCAAGATTCGATGTCAAGAACATGTGAAATTAAAACTACTTCAGGACACTAACAGTTCTTTATCAGAGTGCGGTTCATTTTAATTTTCTGTTCGAACTCCTTTTTATGAAAGATAGTTTCTTATAAGGCTTTGTTTAAGCGTCATTGTAGGATTTCAAATTTGTTTATCTCTTGCTACCAATAATATTCCAAAGAATAACTAAATCGTTTTGAGGTGTATCCCATATTCGAAAGGGAAGGTATCAAAAAGAGTACTGTTCTTATCACCAATTTCCGTCGACATAAACACGTCGGCAAAATATTACAAAGTGCTTAATATGGCGGAATTTAAATTTTCAAAACAAAAGTCTTTTAAAGTCTTTTTAGTTTTTTTTAATGTGGGGAGTGTGGGGAGAATTATTGGTAATATGTCTAAACGTCTCTCACGACGAGTAACCAGCTTGCCACGTTGCGAGGGCTTGTGTTTTGTCTTCTGTTCTTAGTCTCTAGTGCAGGCTTGGATCCTACGATCCGACCAGTGGAAGTGACCATAACTATTAAGGGATTCATCACTTAAAGTGACTTACCGATGTTCAAAATGCTATTGCCCGTCTTTCTAAGACTTTTCAGAAGCTAAACCTTTGAGGAGATGATCAGTAAGTTGTTGATCGTAATAATATGCTTTTCATTCTTTTTGAGTTTTCGTTATGTTGTGATTATTTGTTGCTTTTAATTTCGAAAGAGTAAATTATTCTACAAGCTAATACGCTTATGTTGGGAAGCGAGTTGCGTCGAGGATATGTATGGCCAGCAATTGTCCAAAAAAACTGGCCCGCTAGCATCTCCTCTCCGTGACTAGGGCAACAGGTCGGTTTTAAATGCACTTCTCCTAGTCTGGTTTAACCGTGGTACCAAAATATAGGAAACGTCTTAAACAAAAATTTTTAAGGAAAAGTTTTTTGCTTTCATCCATGAACAGACAAAGTCTGGGTATTAAAGCAACTGGCAAAGAACATCAACCGGAAGTCTTCGAAGTGGTACGGAAGGCTAAATCCGTTCTCGCCAAGAATGCTAAGGAAGGTAGCGTGTACAGATTTTTCTAGCCGACAAATCCACCTAGCCGACATTTATCAGAAAAATAAAAACGCTCCCAGACAATCTGATCATGCACAAGAAAACTAACACTTTGCCTTTCTTCTCATCTTCTTTTGCTAATCGGCTCTTCAACAAAGACCTGTTTGTGGTTCTGGCCAACAATATACTGAAACTATTGCCTGTCTCTGCAGAGTGGGGTTCCGTGGATCACGCACCCTCCAATAGCGACACTCCATTTTTTTTGGTTCGATTTCATTAAGATCCACAGCGGCCACATACGAGTAGTAGTCAAATGTCAGGACAGACTGTATAAAGAACTTCATGTTGCTTGTGTCACTAAAATCCGCATTCAACGGGCTGAGTATTAATACCTGCCAGGTGTTCTCCACAGAGACCCCAAGCCCGAATATGGTTGCCCAGTATAGGGGTGGCAAGCCAAAGGATCCGATAGTAACTTGAGTACAAAACTCCGATAACGAATGTCACACAGGTCGGTCATAAAGTTAAAACGACAAAAATGTTTAACTAACTGACCTCTTCAAGAAGGATAAGTCCGCTCTGGTTAAAGCGTGCAATCCGATTTAGTTTGGTAGTATTTAGTAGAAGTTCATGCGCAAGGGAAAACGATTTTATGTATGAGTTGAGAGCTACGATTGGATAGAATTTTTTATGTGGAGAGTTACCAAACTGGTTAGTGGTTTGAGTTCCAATAATACGTCATTTTATTTTTATATAAATTCTACAACTTTTTAATTACAATTTTCAGAGCTAAACATTTTACACGAAAACCTAAAGTGGATGGATGTAAGCGCTTTACAGCTGATCTAACCCGTTGTGCTGCTTTTTTATTATTTAAGAGACCTATCTATCTGACCTTTGATGAGAAAGGCTCGTTTATTTAGAAGTGTCGATATACCCCCAACAAAGGTCGTACAATTTTATTTTTCGATGGATTACAGGTTTTAACCAAATGATTTACGCACACACAGAGAACAGATACGTTGCCACAACCGAGTTTTTTTCCATCAGTACAACCGAATGTTTGTTGTAGCTCTGTAATTTTCAGTAAGTGAAACTGACATATCGGTGCAACATAATATGAATCCAAACCTTTAGAGGAGAACTTTTGAATCTA
Organism: Hydrotaea diabolus; assembly: GCA_963513945.1. Taxonomy (NCBI): domain Eukaryota; kingdom Metazoa; phylum Arthropoda; class Insecta; order Diptera; family Muscidae; genus Hydrotaea; species Hydrotaea diabolus. The sequence goes on from OY740719.1 coordinate 137,346,568, forward strand.
AAAATCCACACAGCACACTTTTTCAAAAAAAGTATTAAAATTTTAGTCAGAGGCAAAAACTGTCTGCTTGGTAATGACGAGGAATAAGTGGAACAGATGAAGAATGATTTTTAGTAGAAAAAAATTGGTTAATCGATTGGCTTAAAGTCAGAAATAATCTTTTGTACTTATATTTTAGTATTATGAAATGACCATTGTGATACGTTTAAGTTATCACTAATAATTGGTTACAACAACAAAATGTAGAACAATTTTGGGTTGCCACAACCTCCACTTAAGACATGCGTTTAATTTTATCATCTTACGTTAATATTTATCATCTTGTGGTATTTCGAACCGAGTATCCATTACGATTTTAAACATTTGGTGACTACAACCGAAATTTCTTTTTTGCAACCGATTCAGAGTAGTTCCAACCGATTTCCAACTATATTTTTCTGTGCCCGTATGTCCCCCTATCCTTAGAAACAAGTATATTAAAATAAATCAACTATTAACTTTTGATCAGCACCGTTCAGTAAAATCAACCTACCGCTTTACACTTTATTCAGTTCTGTGTCCTTATAGTTATGAACCCCACTTGTGGGTGTAGCTGTCACATTGTCACACCGCCACTACAACTACCACCACCATCGTCATCAACATGTTTAACAATATATGACACAATTCATTTCAATTCATCAATAAAATAGTTTTGTAGTCTTTATGTGACCGAACACAAAAAGCATGCAGGACATATGTCCACTTGTCCGCATGAACACGGTCAAGAGTAGGGCGGGAAGTAGTTGAAAGAGAAAAGGGACCCGGCACAGGGGTGGTCCTTTCTTATCGACAGCATGCTGCAAAGTTCAACAACATCAATCATTTTATGTTGAAAACTCGCACACATACTTACATATATACATCCTTGGCCGGAGGGTAAAATATTGGCTTTTGCAATTATGTCCGTTTTATGGTTATTGTCTATATAAACAATGAAAAATTTATGACGACTTCTGTAGTGGCGGTGGGCCGAACGTAAACTATCGTTTTATGTTGTAGCCAATGATTTTGGAGGGTGGGGGTCGTAACAATTTTAATGTTTTCTTTTAATTGAATATAGTGGGAGTAAAGTTTATGGTGGCGTACGTAAAGGCAACAGGTTGTGGCTTTGTTTAAATTTTATCAAGAATCAATTCTGTTTTAAGCTAGGAAAAAATCGAGATAGGAAAAAATCCAGTTTATTGCTACTTTACGTGTTGTGTAAAGCCGGCAATATTTTGGATCCAACTTTTGTAATTTAGATTGCTTTGAAAGTAGGGAAATCGGACTTAAAACTATTCTTACTGGTGGCAGTTCTCTTAATCAATCCATTTCCTTCTTGTAATAAGGCAGTTCAGAGCAAAAAATTGTTTTGTTTTCAAAGCCAGTTTCGCTTTAAGATTTCCTGAAAAATCAATACGATTTTCCCTGAAACTGTCGTCCATTAATTTTCTTTGCATTAAACATTTGTTGAAGCAGAAAAGGAGCCAACTCACCTGTTCTACCTTAGGGCTTATTTCGTATTTTCGTGGCAACAAAAAAGCAACCAGTGCAACCACAATTTTAATTTGTCGTCAATTCAAATGATAATAAAATACGACATTTTGGTGAAAATTTTAAGCCGGATTTATAAAGAGCTACCGAAAAAATACGAAAAAATTCAATAACATTTAATTTTATAGTACACATGATTAGAGTGGTCGTTTGACTGTATGTACGTGTGGTGGCCATTAATGATGTACAGACATTTGTAGAATTTACCCAACAAATTATTTGTTATCATTACCAAACAAAACTGGACAATGTGGTCGAAGCCACAAAAAGTTATGTGCAATCAAGTGGTCATGCAAATTCAGTATATGTCAGTACCTGCTTTTTGCATGAGAGTTTGGCAAGTTCTTGGCACTGACGCGATACTTTGGGTATTATTTCAACTGTAGTAGAAAAATGGCAAAAAAAAGTACCAAAATAAAGTGGATTATATCGAAATAGACTGAAAAGGTGGTAAGCGCAAAGGTAGTTTCTAAGAAAATAGTGGAAATAAGTTACGTCGAATTTCTGCTAAATTTACTTCGCATAACGCTTTATCTGTCTAATTAAGCAGTTACTGATAAATGTCAACGAAAGAATTTTTAAAGCTATAGAATTAAGAAACCCCTAAAGTATGTAACAAGTGTTTTCTAAAATATAAGCCGCACTTGCTTCTCTACCTGTGTACCCTGTTTAGATTATTCTCTGAAATACTTAAACACTTACAATTATGACAACTGATGTTTCAGAGTTAGCGAGACCTCTATGGTAATACTCCCACTTAGTGAGCCAAGTTTAGGACTATCTTAAAACGATGCCACTCTAAGGATCATTGAACTACGTAGATTCATGTCAACTTTACCTGCGACTAATAAAATTGTTTCAACAATTTTTTTTCTGTATATCACCATCTGGACACAGAGAATGAATGTGACTATAAGTATATGGGATGTGTTTTAAGCTGGCCATGGTTTCATCACTTTGTAATAATATTTAGCCAGCCCCTCGCAATGCTTAACAAAACAACCACAGTGGAGGATTTTAAAATCTAAAACAAAAAAAAATGAATCTTAAAGCTGTCACATGTTGGAGACATGGTAACTATGCGTAGATTTTGGAATTATATTACTCAGCTTTTTTAACTGACTTGGTGCGACAGCTTACAGAAAAAGCAAAAGACCCCCACTTCGCATAGAGTGAAACTCATATTTGGTGAACTAAGATTATATCGATTCATGTTTTTAAATATTCCCAACACAAAGGTCCCTCCCGATTAAAGGTCCCACAGCTCTAGAAACCGCAAATTACACGCGATCGTGATCAAATTTAGCGTGGTAAGTTATGACCGACCAAAAATGTAACTCTGGTGAAACTGGAACCAAATGGTTCCAATTTTCATACATCCCCCATACAAAAGTCACAACTGATTTCGGGACCTGCAGTTTTAAAAGCCACTTAGCATGGTTCAAGCAAAAGTGTTATGAGTGATCAACACCCATATTGATCAGTCCATGTTTTGAATAGATCCCACGCAAAATTAACTTCCGAGTTAAGGTTCTGCAGCTCTAGAAACTACAAATTTGACCTTTAGCTGCACCATTGACAAGGTTCGTATCGGTTCACTTTTTCGAATTGGTACCTCCTGATTTGAGATCCTTCAAATGAGTTGAAGGATCAAATGAGCCACATTTGACATGTCTGTCGTTCGAAAAGCCGCATAATACAGGGTGGAGCGCGGAATTTGCTTATTTGGGAATGAAATAAAAAAATTATGAACCTTAGAAAAATTTATTTCATATTTCAATTATATTGAACAGAAATGGAATTTTTAAATTGCATGGTTTTAAATAGTGTATCTGGAATATGTCGACTTTCGCTATTCCCACACAGCTGCATACGTTTTCTGAAGTTTTCATGAACTCTTACAAGCACGTTGACTGGTATTCTGCCAGTTTCAGCCTCTTCCAAAGTGCTGCAGTCCAAAAAACAAATTTCCGCGCTCCACTCTCTATATACTTAGTAGGGACATAAATACTGTTACACATGTTTAATGCTGTAATATAAAAAGTACTGAATGTTTTTGGACCAAATATTTTTTAACATATTTATTGATGTATATTGTATCCAAAAAAAATCTACTTATTCGATATGTCCGCCTTTTGCCTTTACACAAGTCGCACTGGCCAATCGTCAATAGCTGCACGAACCTCGACCATTGGAAAATTGGCCACAGCTCGAACCAAAGCAGTCTTAAGAGACCTAATGTTAGGGTATCTTTTGTGACAAACCTTGTTCTCTAAACCCGTCCACAAATTTTAATCCAATGGGTTCAAATCTGGACTGCCTGTGGGCCATTCTTCAGAGAAAATGAACCCTGGCAAATTGTTTCGAAGCCAGGCTTGGGACTTTTTAGGCTTATGGGCCGTCGCAGTATCCTGCTGGAAAGTCCATGGCTCGTTTTGGAACAGGGAATTGTTTAGAGGCTTCACAACATCTTCCAAAACGGTTTCTTGGTAAACTTTGGCCGATGTTTTGACTCCTTGTTCGCAGAAATGCAGATCAGTGACCCCATCGTAAGAGACACCCCACCATACCATGACTGAAGCTGGGTGATGACCTTTTTCCACCCTTGGGATCAGTTCAGATGCTTCCTTAGATGACCGCGCATACACTCTATCATTTTGCTTCTTAAATTTTTCCTGAACGGAAAATTTTTTTTCATCGATGAACAAAATTGTTCTGTGCAAGTTATCAGCGTGCTTCACCAAAAGACGTTTGCATTTCTCAATCCTATTTTTTTTAAAGCTGCAGTCATTAAGTGTCCAGTACGTCGTTTGAAAGCACCAAGTCTTTTTTAATGATTCGACTCATGGAATTTTGCGTGATATTCATCTCACGGGCCATGATTTTCTGTTTTCGGAGCGGATTTCTGTGAATTCTTGATTTAACAGCTTTAATGACATGCGGTGTTCGAACAGAGCGTGGGCGGAACGACCGGTGGCGGTCTTTTACATCTCCCATATCCTCAAACAGTTTTATGCACCCGTAGACGAACATGCGGCTAATCCCTAGTGTCCGGAGCGTTTTGAAAATATCGTTTTTTTCATTTCACACTTGAAAAGCGCTATTACAGCGATACGGTTTTCATTATCTGACCACTCCATGATGAAAGTTGAAACAATTTTAAAATCCCGTTACATACTAACGCTATTGAGGTTAGCTTTCAAAACCCTTATGACCTTAACGGAATATGTTCAGTTTTACTATTGAAATGGGTGTGTTCAATGTTGTGACAGTATTTATGTCCCTACTAAGTATATCCTTCCTAATCTATTAGCAAATATATTAAGATCGACACCATTGAAGGTTCATTCATGTTTCTACACTTCAATAAAGTGATTGTTTTGTTGGCTTTATGTCACGTAGCGCCTTCTTCTTGAACCCAAAGGTCGTCCACATCAACATCCTTCAATTCAGACATGAAAAAGTCATTAATCATGGCTCTAAAGCATTCCCCTATTGACTATAACACTATGGCCGACTTCGTTTTTGAAGAAAAATGGACCAATGATTCCTGACTTTTTGAGAATGTAACGGCGTCTTAACAATGGAGTCTGGACTTTCATCACTCCAAATGCGACAATTTTGGTTATTAATGTACCCATTCAAAAAAAAAACGAAAGTGAGCTTCATAGCTGAACAACATTTTCTTGTAAAAATCAGGATCGGTGGCCATCTTGTTTTGGGCCCATTCACCATGATTTGCAAACATTGTTCAGGAGTAAGTCTATTCATTATGAAATGGCAAACCAAACTGAGCATAAATCACCAACTGAGACTGCCGAGACCAACTCCGAAAAAATTGTAGGCAGATTGAAAACAATATGTCTAAAAAAGACAGCCTTTACTAAAAACATACTTCTGCCAAATTACCTGAGAATCATACAACAATTGCGACTAGTAGTGTGAAAACAAGCTTTTTTTAGTCAGCAGGCGGGATATCGTTAAATCGAATCAACTGGTGATTCGGTGGGTCTAGCTTAAATATTTTCGTAATTACGTATTCTGTGCCTAAAATTATGATTTTCTTGCTTTAAATAAAGTGCACAAAAAACCGGATATGTCGGGTTTTAGCAATTTTTAAGCAAACGACTGTCGGGTTTTTATATAAAAACAGGAATATCAGTCTTTGGTTTGGAATACTCTACGGTAGAAAATTTACTAGATTTTACTTTAAGAATAAAAAAATCGTAAACCAAAACTTTGAAAATTTGCCGAAGCCAACTTTATCTTTTGAAATATAATCAATTAGATTTATTAGGCCATATCGCAGAGCTTTCCAGCAGTTGAAAAACAGACGTTTTTCATTTTTCATGACTTCTTCAACATTTGTTAACTCCGGCATTATTTATTCACAAACTAATTGTTCGTTCGTTTTATTTTTTGTTCAAACAAACAACACCTTCGAGTGTAAAAATGTACGCCAGAGTGATACTCTCGTAACCAAATGTGGATAATAACACACTTTGGAGACTAATTACACAGGTGATTATCTATTTTTAATGTGTTTCATTTTAATGACCGTTTACCTCACAATTTACACTTAAATTTTCCAGCTTTTGTCCCGATTTTCTGCTTTACATTACTCTGCCTCCCTCACAGCCTACCTCCCTCGCAACAACAGCCAACTTCCGCTCTTCTGAGCTTTTGTATAATGTCTAGTAAGAGAAAAAACAATGGCTAGCTGGCAGGCTGGGCTGGATGGGCACGGTACCCAAAGGGGTTCGGTATTTGGTTTTGCATTTTGTGTTTTGTTTTCCGTATTTAGTTTGTATGTGTCTCCATGTGTAGCGGTGAGTACGTGTTCATATAACCGACAATTACAATTGCGTGTAATTATAACAATAAACATGGCGCCCAACACTAAAGCGCCACTAAACAAAGAGAAGGAAATCTACACAGAGCCAAAAAAGGAAAAAAGAAACGTCGGGTGAAAAGATTCATGGACTCTTATGTCGGAAACTAGAATAACTGTGGGAAGTCAGGAGATGATAGCAGCGGTAGTACTTGGAGTGCTAATAATAGAAGTGTTTTGTGTATAGAAACGTAAAAGTAACGGCAAACGGAAATGAGCATTTTGAGCAACGACGATCTAACATTTCCTTAATGGATATAATGTTTTGTTAGGACATATCTGTTAGTTTTATATGCAATTTTGGTGGTATGATAAGGAGGGTTCAAGCTCAGTAAGCTCTGATTTGCACTCAGATGCGAATCATCAATAAATTGTTTAATGCGATTATCAAAGCTACAATAGCCATGGTTATTTTTCTGTGGTACGCTTAAAATTAACCTGTCGAATTTCAATGAAAAAACACGACTTTGTGAAACTGACATGGCAAACACTTAAGACAACATTTTTGTTGCATTTGCAGATGATATACATTTCGTCGGATAAACAAAGCAACAGGTTAAAGCGCATTTTTGAGAACCGTGAAGAAATCAAATAAGTACAGGAAAACCTAGCATGCTCAAGAAATAAACCGATCGAAGAGGCGCATGCTAAGAAGACATTTCTTTACCCGGTTATGGCCAGCAGCAGGTTTTATAGACAGCCAAGGTAAGAAAGTAAAAAACTAGAGTTTCAAAGAAGATATTTTAGAAATTTAACATTTTTAACGCATACCAAGCCCTTGTCAATTTAATGTCTTTGGGTGATTTCTAAAATAAGAGCAAGTTAACAATATCTGGAAAAAAGATCGCCTTATATACCCTAAACCGTGACTTCTCTATTTAAGTATAACCAAAAAAAAAATTTTGGAAAATCCATATTTGGGCTCATAGCAAAATTTACTTTGATTTCAGTACCCATATTGACAATTGGACACCCGTTTTGACCATACGGGATGTTTTTTTGGGCCACATGATCCAAAAAGCTCTACAAAAGTGTTTTTTTTTGTAGGTATTTAGTGCAACTCAACTAACAGTACCAATTATAACAACTTTTCGTACACAAAAATTGTGAATTATTTAGCAATTTTCCAAATAAAAAGTTTACCTTTTCCCGAGGCACCAGTAGGCAGTGTCAGTGTTAAATGTTAGTTTTATAAATCCATTTATGCTTGACAACTTAAAATCTTCAACCGAAATTCAATATTACATCGCGTGATCCATTTTGAGGTTTCCTACTTTTTTTAATGAAAAAAAAATCACAGAAAATTCAAATGGGGAATGTTTGTTATCATTTGAAAGAACATTCTTTAGCATTTATTTTTTGAGAATTATGTCTATCAAATGATGGCCGCGGCTACGTCTCAGATGGTCCATCCGATGACTCGTTCGAGCATTTCGACTGGTAACTGGCGAATGACACGCGTGATGTTTTGCTCCAAATATTTTTTCTGGATAAAGTGGCAGCTCTTGAACCTCTTCTGGTTGCTCTTCGTCCCAAATGCGGCAATTTTGTTTGTTTACATACCCATTGAGCCAGAAATGTTGGCCGATTATGTTGACCATAAGTTAAACGAAGTGTACGAAACACATTGCTCACAGAACGTGAATTTTCGTAATAAAGTTGAACGATTTGTAAACGTTGTTCAGGCGAAAGTCTTTCCATGATGAAATGCCAAACAATACTCAACAAAAATAACATGACAGCATGACACGACTCACACGTGATCTGTCAAAAAAGGCTATTGAAAAAAGTATCTCTACTTGGATCACCCATTATCTCCGTAAAGCGAAATAAATCGATTTTAACAACCATGCAAACTTATTTCTACATAAAGTCAATGCTGCAATGTAGACCAAAAAAGATGGAAATGAGACACCCACTGCATCACTGGGAGCAGGTTTGTGCAACAGGTTTGTTACATTAGAATTCTATTGGAAAGTACTCATGGTCACCGTAGTCATACAGTGTCGTAGACGAGGTTGTGCGATTCAGTAATGGAACATGGAATCCTCATCTATCTCAACAACTCAGAATTGCACTCAACTCGCTGTAAATTTTCCAGAAAAAAAACATCGCATTGTTCGCTCACAAGGTCCAATTAACTCAGCTATTGAAGGCACACCACTATCGGCTTTGCTATGGCTTCTCAGCTCAAAATGGACAACGCTGTTGCTTGAAAAGCATCTTTGCTGGCGTAACTTATTTTCAACTCAATGGCTGTGTAAGAAGCCAAAAGTCCTGCATTTGGTAAACGGATAACCCCCACGAGAAGCCAATACATCTTCAAGGACTGAGATTTGGTGATTACATGCGATTGTCGAGAAGCCAATGCATTCTCAATTAACAGCTTGTTGCGTATATTGGAGCAATGACATCATTAGACCATTATTCTTTGAAAACGCTGCTGGAAACGTCATTTCGGTCAACGGTGAGTGCTACAGAGGCATGATAAGTCATTTTTCGTGACCGATGATTATATACATGGATTCAGCAGAATGGCGCGCCATGGCACACATCCTACGCCACAATTGATCTTTTGCGCTCCATGTTCAATAATCGTGTTATCAGCCGCTTCGGCAATGTTAACTAAACACTTTGGAGCCGCGATTTGACGTCGTTAGAAATTTTGGTCAGTGGGCTATGTAATAAGAGCAATTAATTAACGATGTTGGCCTTAAGGCGAAATTTGTGGCCCATAAATCGTTAGAAAAACCAAATACTTATACATCAATGCCCTCAAAATTATTTTTTTTCTTTATGATTTTTTAATAAGCAACATAGATATTAGATCACCCTGTACACATACGAAAATTTTATGTTCGAAATTATTATTGTTGTGTATTGGGCATTATTGAAGGGTTTCAATTTTTCAATATTTGCCAGGGTGGCGTATGCTTAACAAATAAAGAAAATTATTCCTCATACGCCTAGGTGTACCATTGAGAAGAAATAACTTTTTCAATTTTGAACTGAAATAAAATACTTATATAAGTCAGTTTTCCGTTACGAATCAGAATTATAACAGACATCTAGATTCAAAAAGCTTTTAGTTGCACCTACCCAATGTGGCCGCAATTCTAAAAGTCACTTCCATTTTTAGTGGTTAAAACAAACACGAACGGTAAAGGTCACTCTTTACAAATAAACGGCATGTTTTTAATTTTTAGATGTATTGATCGAATCACGAGGTTGGCATTTATCTTTGGCGATTTGAACACGTATTCATTATTAAAGACAGGTACTCGAAGTACGCACAATTGGACCTGTCGTAGATGCCGATGAAATCAATATTAAAAAACTTGCCATCATTGTTCCAGTAAAGGTCCAGCTAAAAATTCTTAATTTATGTGCAGTCAAGAAACCGCCAGCTATTTGATCAAAAAAAATTTTTTTGTACACACTTCGAATAATCTTTGATCAAATTTAACACCCTAAATGTATTTCACTTAATGAAAAAGGAACACTCTTAAATCATAATACTGTGAGTGGGAAGTATATGCCACGCTCGAGGCATTTACTATGACAACATAATTCCTTGTCATCTGCCCCACATTAGACCACCCTCGTAGATTTAGTAAATTATATTTGCTATTTTAAGAAATTAATGTGTTCTTGCTGCTGCTGTTGATATTTTCATTTAACACGAAAGACACACCATTAAAGCAGACAACCATGCACACTAGCACACCAGCAACAGACCGACAGACGGAAGGAAGCACAAAACGTTCACACCGGTCTGTTTTGTGCGGAGGTGAATGGTAAATAACCCAAAAATCCATTCGAATTTAAAATAAATGCCAACTAATGCCACTAAAAGCCTTTGTGGAAATTACAAAAGCATACTTAACAATTCTGTGTCGTATGGAAATTGACCTAATTAGAAATTGAATATTTAATCGATAATTGACACAAACATTATAAAACTATATGGATTTGTCGTTGTTTTCAAAAATTGAAAACTAAAAGAATACATACGACTACTTAGAGATTAATTATTCAAGAACTCACCATTAAGCAATAGTTCACTGCTGCTGTTGACCAAATTGTCCATAATTGGCTGGAATGTATAGAACGTTAGAGTTTCCAATTTGTTGCTTTGGACATTCAGCGAAAGTAGAGCCGTTGTGCCGCGCAGCAGGCCGTTGTCGATTTTTTTCAGCAAATTGTTACGCAAATTCAACGTTTTCAAATTATTCAAACCATCGAGGGCGCGTTCCGAGATACGCTGAAATGAAAGCAACAGAAACAAAAATGAGAAAAACACCATTATCAAATATGACTATATATCTAAAATACTCAAAAACAGAGGATATAAGGGAATTGGGAAAGGGTGTGTATGTGTGTGCGTTAGAATGGGATTTGAAGGCAACAACGACAACAAAATTTATGTAAATTGCTAAAACTCATGTAAATATATAATTAATTTTCATATGGAGACGACAAAACGTTCGCATAGCACAGCACAGCGGAAACGAAAACAACCGGGCCAATGCATACATAAATAAACACACCTGTTAAAATCTCCCATCATTATGTATGAAACGTAAAAATGAATGAGCTGAACTGAAATCAAACGGCACTATGTCCTTCTTTTCGCATTTGATACATGGTAATATTCATATATGTAGACGTATGCTTGAATTCCCATTGCATGCATCCTTATAGGCAGTGCTCAAGTGTTCTTGTTTTTATTTAAAAGTTGTCCAATTTTTTAATTTGGATGAATCTTTTAATATGATTTGTAGAACAGGAATTAACTTCACGATACTCAAAGCTTTTGTTGAAGTATCCCTATATTTCGTTGCCCGAACGACGCACAGTGGTCGAAAATTTACATTTAGCGGAATTTAATTCGAAACAAGGCAAAGTCAGCCAGACTATGGAACATATAAACAAATAAATATAACACAATTTTATTGAATTTTGGAGTCTAAGTCCAGGAAAAAAAATGAATGGAAATTTATTTGTTCTTACTCTGAATCAGAGCTGTTAGAACTAACATCGTCGTCTTGCATGCTTTGATCTGCAAGCAAATTTAGTACCGCTTCATCTAATTTTATATTATTCCGTGAGTAGTTTGAAGGTCTTTAGATATCGAGGATATAACTGGATCCGAAGAAAAATGAAGCGCGTGCATAAAATCCTCCATTGTATTTTCTCTTGGATTTTTGCGGGTATGGTGTTGTCTGTAGTTCCTGTAATCCTTGTTTCGTGCTTCTTGCGCTCCTTCTGACATAATTGGGAGGGATACATTACTTATGATGTCTGCGCCGTGTATTCAAATTTTATACACGGAAGATGGCATATAGAACCATGGATATTGGTTTACGAATAGTTCTGCTTTTTTTAAACAATATATGTGACAGCCCATATAGAAAGGGACCTAAGGGTAAAAAAATCAATTTCCATTTTTTTTTTCTTTTTTTGATGTGGACAACATCTGAGCGTCGAATGAGACCGATCCCATGCCCCAAAAGTGTTCCCTCCCAGAGATATGCGCGTGTTATGAAAGCGAAGTCGACGATTCTAAGCGCAAATAGAAAGGGACCTAATCTTTAAAATGGCTCTCCTGTACAAAACTGGTTTTTAACCTTAGGCCCCTTTCTATTTTGCGCGTCACATATGAGTCATTCCATGCCAAACGGTACGCATTTTTTACATCACAAGCTTGGATTGCTTAACTAGTTTGTGTATGCATTCTTCTCTTAAAAATATTATATACGTGTTTCAAGAAAAAAAATTTAAAATTTTTTTTTAAATGTTATGACCAATTGAACTTTGGTGAAATGAAGATTTTATCAAAGAGGTGTGTTCATTCAGTCGCATGTAACTCCGGAAATACTTGACCGATTTTACTCTGCTATACCTTATTTTGAAGGTAATTTTAAGCACTTCTAAAATAACGAAACGGTATGGCATAACGCCATAGAATTTTTTAAGTTTGTATCATTTTAATCCTTTTATTTCGATTTTGAAAATGATTACATCTTTTTTTATTTTTGAAATTTTGCAGGCGTATTCTTACAGGTCTGTTTTACCGACTGTGTAAGTTTTAAAGTGGTGAAATAATGGGTTCTATTTTTAAAATTTTTTTTTTACCTTATACCTTTTTCACTTCCATGAATATAGAAAATATAATATAGAAAAAAAAATACTTTTTAATAGTTTATTGACACAAGATATAACAACAACAAAAAAACAAAGAAAAAAAGAAATAAAAACATGATACAATAGCCGTGCACGTATTCCAGGAGGGGCTTGTAAATTTTTTAAAGAAAACCTTAGGACCTGTAAGTAAAATATTTTACTTTACTGATGGCGCAAGCGCACAATACAAAAACAAGAAAAACTTTTTAAATCTGACGTTCCACGTAGAAGATTTTGGAATACCAGCGGAATGGCATTTTTTTGCAACGTCTCATGGCAAATGGCCCTGCGATGGTCTGGGAGGAACAGTCAAAAGACTAGCAGCACGTGCAAGCTTGTCCAGCCTCATAAATCCCATTAATAGTGCCGTCAAATTTTATGATTGGGTGAATAAAAACGTGAAGAATATTCATACAGAATTCTTCAATAACTATCAATATCAAGATAGGGCGAAACACCTGAAGGAGCGTTTTGAAAAAGCGAAAACAATTTCTGGAACTCTTGGCTACCATGCATTCATTCCACAACCCGATAAAATAATGAAAGTCCAGACAACATCATCTTCTGAGCAGTACTGTATGAAGATGGTATACAAGGCATAACATTTATTTCATTACTCATTTTTTTATTTCTTTTTTTCTTTGTTTTTTTGTTGTTGTTATATCTTGTGTCAATAAACTATTAAAAAGTATTTTTTTTTCTATATTATATTTTCTATATTCATGGAAGTGAAAAAGGTATAAGGTAAAAAAAAATTTTTAAAAATAGAACGCATTATTTCACCACTTTAAAACTTACACAGTCGGTAAAACAGACCTGTAAGAATACGCCTGCAAAATTTCAAAAATAAAAAAAGATGTAATCATTTTCAAAATCGAAATAAAAGGATTAAAATGATACAAACTTAAAAAATTCTATGGCGTTATGCCATACCGTTTTGTTATTTTAGAAGTGCTTAAAATTACCTTCAAAATAAGGTATAGCAGAGTAAAATCGGTCAAGTATTTCCGGAGTTACATGCGACTGAATGAACACACCTCCTTGATAAAATCTCCATTTTACCAAAGTTCAATTGGTCATAACTTTTGAAAAAAAAAATTATATTTTTTTTTTTCTAATCGCGGATTAAATAGAATTGCTAGAGGACCAAATCTGCAAATTTTCATAAAAATCGGAATCATTGCGTTAAATTTTTGCCCAAAATCGTACCGTTTGGCATGGAATGACTCATATGCGAAGAGCGTCAGTATTAACTTTATATCCGCAAGCCATAGTTCGTAATATAACGCTGAATCTGGTGATTAGTTCCTCATAAACACCTGTTAGATCTGCAGATAATTGCGGTTGCTGGAAAAATCTTTTAGCTGTTTTTTTCGTTATTAGTATTTCCAGAACCTGGCGTAGGAATATCAACTAATATGTTAATTTCTTTCCTTTACATTTCTTGAATTTTGATTTTGGTTTGGCCTACAATAGTTTTATTCGTGCTACGAATTTGCCATTTTTTAATAGCAGTTTTTAAGCAATATGTAAAATGCATTCAAAGCACCTTATCCAGGCGTGCAATGTTGACAAACCATATGTGACAGCGCATAGAAAAAGGGACCTAAGGGTAAAAAAAAAATCAATTTTCACTTTTTTTTTGATGTGGACAACATCTGAGCATCGAATGAGACCGATCCCATGCCCCCAAAAGTGTTCCCTCCCAGAGATATGCGCGTTTTATGAAAGTGATGGTACACCAAAGATACATGTATTTAAATCATTAAAATGGCTCTCCTGAACAAAACCCTTAGGTGCCTTTCTATTTTGCGCGTCACATATTCATATATATTTGTATTAAGGGATAGATTTTGAATGGGATCCAAGTCGTTCATTAATTTTGGGGTGGCTCCGCAGATGTCATACGTTTGTGACGACGATCCTGCAACTGCACTAAAAATTTGTCATGTAAAACTGATGATAAGACACTGTTGGGATAATTTTTGTTATCTGAATTCTCACGTTTTCAATTTCAGCACTTATTAAGTCAGACGATTCTTTTTTACAAATCAATTTAATTGGTTTGCAAAACAGTGTCGGTGAAGGCCGTGAATTCCGCCACAAAATAAGAGATCCAATCTGCACTTGCAATGGTACAAGGCACACAGCAAATAAGTGCTCATCGATTTTGTTTGATGCAGGATCGTTGAAGCTTTGGCGGTAAGTAGAATGTCCACTAGTGCCATCACATCCCCATTTGCAGGCAGTAATACGAGGGCGGTTCGGAAACTTCTTAGCCTAGCACAAAAAGCGCGGTATAAACAGAAAAAAGTTAAGTGTTTCGATCTGGCAACTCCTTCATATAGAAACAGGTGTTCACAAAAGACGCATCCGCGATTTTTTTACAATGAAAAAATTAGAAATGCGTGGTGTCATTAAATATTTACATAAAAAAGGTTTATCGGGACAAGAAATTCATAATGATATGGTGAATGTGTTAGGTGAAAGTGCTCCTTCATATGCAACAGTAAAAAATTGAAAATGAACCACGTAGTGGACGTCCAAAAACAGCAACAACAACAGAAATTGTAGCCAAAGTGCATGATATGGTATTAAATGATCGACGAATAAAAGTGCGTGAAATAGCTAATATAATGGGCATCTCAAATGATCGAGTCCATTTAATTTTGCATGAAGAACTACTTCCTGCAAGATGGGTGCCGCACTTGTTAACAGTCGACCAAAAACGCATAAGAATGAACATTTCTCAAGCTTGTTTGGATCGTTTTCAGCGAAATAAAATGGATTTTAAGCATCGTTTCATAACTGTTGATGAGCCATGGATCCACCACTATACTCCAGAGACAAAAGAACAATCCAAACAATGGACTGAAGCTGGAGGAAGTGCCCCAAAGAAGGCAAAAACAATTCAATCGGCTGGTAAGGTTATGGCAACGGTTTTTTGGGACTTCAAAGGTATTTTATTGATTGACTATCTGCAAAAGTGTAAAACAATAAATTCAGAGTACTATTGTAACCTTTTAGACCAATTAAATGTACAAATTCGAGAAAAACGTCCTGGCTACGACACAAAAAAATAATTTTTCATCAAGACAACGCACCAGCGCACAAGAGTGTTTAACAATGCATCATAGGTGGGATAAATGTTTGCATTTTTTTTTTTTGCCCCGGGCTGTATTAGTTTGTAAGAGAGCTTTGTGAAACCACCGTCAACGTAAAGAGCTAAAGCCTCTTCAGGTGTGTATGCAACAAAATAGTTGGATCCAGATAAAACAGTTTTTTAAATCTTTGATGCCACTTCCGCATCAAAACTCATTGGGGACACCACTTCCGATGCGTTTCTTTTCCCAGCCCTGTATAAGGTGACGCTAGTCGCCACCACAAGTTCGTCGCAATAAGTTTGAATAACTAGTGGTGCAGCTTTAAGGCGGTCGTCAAGCATTATTATAACTTGTTGGGTCAATTAATAAAACATCACCATCCAACCCAATCTTTATTACTTTCTTCGAACAAAGCTAAGGTCCTGCTGCAATTTTTCCATTTTTCCACTAATCTGCTTATAAAGCTCTTTATTTTTTTTTTAAATTCCGCGGCATTGCACTTTATTATATTTGGTTTCATCTTTTATATTAGTAAATACATAAGTTTTCGCAGCCATAGATTTTTAAGGAGGTACGCTTTCATTGTGCCAAATTGAAAATAGGGTTCGCTTTGAAAATCATTGTGCCTAAAAAGTGCATTTATCAGTAAACTTGCAAAAACTTGCAGACCATTTAGGACGATTCATACTCTTAACAGACCAAATAAATAAACAAAAGAAGTATTGAGCTGAATCCGACTGAATCTTAAAAGTTTCACTCCACAAAATATTAGTAAAGGCCATTTGAAATATTCTATTATAATGTTAAATATTACATTAATTTTTTATTACGCTATATGAACACAGGTCTCAAACAATAATTATTTTCGTAAATACATACCTTTTTCTTCAAATAGTCACATCAAGTTACAAAACTACAGATCAATTGCAATTTTTTCTCAAAATTGCAATTGATCTGTATGTGCCAATTTTTTTTAGATTAATTTTTTCAACATATGTTACGTTTGAAAGCTAACAACTATGCGAATATTGATAACAAAATAAATGGGAAAACGTCAATGGGTACAATGGAGTGTTGTTAATCAATAACAAATTATACGTCACTAAAATTTTAAAATATGAATAAAATTCCGCTAGGTGGCCAATTTCGACCACTGTGCGACCCAACACGATGACCCCTTCAAAATATTTGAGTATTCCCAGCTACATATGATAAAGTAGGGTCCAACTAAAACGCACGATGTTAATTGCAAATAAAACGATAAGCATTCAGAGAATTATTTTAATATTTTTTTATATGATAGAAAGAGCAAATATGTGTGTGGGCCAAATAATCGCCATGTTGGCATACCTTTATCTGATTTTCAATAAATCTGAGACATAATGGATATTCACTGTCGTTAATGTGTCGAATTATCTCATTCTTTAGCTCTTGAATTGCTCTTGACTTATAGACGTACTACTCTTTCACATGATCGTGAGAGCCAATAAACATCGGCACGACGTAAAAGAAACATGGTCATTGAATTTCTCGCGAAATGAGCTATTGCTTCGTTGGCTCCGTGGCAAGTGGCACTATCCTGTGGGAACCACCTATCGTCCAGGTCAGTATTCTCATTTTCTGGCCACAAGAAGTCCGTTATCATCTCGCTATAGCGAACACCATTAACGATAACTGCTTGGCCGACCTCATTTTCGAAAAGAACGAACGGCCCGATGCGCCGCCAGCCCATAAAACCACACCAAACAGTGACTCCTTGTGGATGTATCGGATTTTCAGCAATCACCCGTGCATCCTTATTTGCCCAAATGCGGCAATTCTTCTTGTTAACAAATCCACCAAGATAAAAGTGTGTTAACCAATCATTGGGCGTATTGAAGACGTTTGAAATGGTCAGTAGACTTTAGCTCTTGATTGAAGCCTGTAAGCGTGATAATTTAAATCTTCATTCAAACTTTGCATCAGTGATGTTCGTAAGATGTTCAATTTTTTGGGACGATGTCGAGTCGATGTTGGCGGCTCTTCTGTCACACTATCGCGAACAATATCAATGTTTTCCACAGAACGAACGGGGAGAGCATGTACAGGTGTTTTCACATTTTCCACAGACACGGTTTGCTGAAATTTGCTCATAATTCTCCCAACACATTTGGTCGATTATGCTAACCAAAAAATTACGAAATGCTCGAAATACATTTTGATTTGAACACCCAATTTGGTAAAGGCTTTAACAACCTTAAACGCGCTGCTCAATTGAGTACCTCTCCATAGGCAAAAAACTTAAAGTTAAGGTGTGATTCAGAATTAACATCGTGCATTATGGCTGGACCACCCTTTATAAAGTTTTTAACTACAGTTTCGACGCTTAGATATCCAAACATGATATTATTTAAAGGTCATCTGCCTGCTATTACTATAACACGGTCCCTTTCCTTAGCTACATTTTATATAGGGTGATCCATCAGAGGTATTTTTTGATAACAAAAAAACAGTCAAATCAAGTGTGGAATCTTTATTGGTAATTTCGAAGGACATTTTATGGCATTTATTATTTGAAAATAATTACCTTTAAATGTTGGCAACTCTATTATGCAAATGAGCGTTCGGTGAGAATCGGGTAGATCCGCTGTTTTCGACCAAAATGTTGTTCAGTGATGAGAACCATTTTAGGCTCAACGGCAAAGTCAATAAACAAAATTGCCGCATTTAAGATGAAGAGCAACAAGAAGCGGTTCAAGAGCTGCCATTATACCCAAAGAAAACCACGGTTTGGTGCAGTTTATAAGCAGGTGGAATCATCGGCGCAAATTTTTTTTAAAAATCATAATGGCCGTGAATGCCGTTCGCTATCGCGCCATGATATCGGAATTTTTGGTACCTGCAATTGAAGCCCGTAATCTTGGCGACATTTTGTTCCAACAGGACGGTTCCACTTGCCATACAGCTGCTCATACAGTGGCCATTTTGAAGAGTAGCTAATTTCACGTATTGGATAGGTGAGTTGGCCGCCTAGATCGAGTGATATCACAGCTTGAGACATTTTTCGTTGGGGTTACGTAAAGTCCAAAGTCTATGCTGACAAACCAGCTACGATTTAGGTTTCGGAAACCAACATTACGCGAGTCCAGTAATGTTGGCGGTATGGCTTTAAGCCGTACCGGTCGAAATGCTCGAACGAGTCTTCCAAAATTGGACCAATAATGATTCCACACTTGATTTGAATTTTTATATTTTGTTTGTTCTGAAAAAATGCCTATACATGGATCACCCTATATTTATCGAATTCGATTATTTAATTTTGTATTAACAACCACATTTACTGGCTATAAAAACATAATTAAGGCCATATTCAGTTTTTGACCCGGGACAGTTGGTTGATTTCCCATGACGTGTGTTCATATGTTTTTTCTGTTGTCGCTTATGTGACAGGTGTGTTGGAATAGGAATTCCTACAAGTCATATTATTTTAACACCTTCGTTATATTTCCTGCTTATACATAATTAAACGCTATTTCTGTTACCTAATATACAGCTCATTTGGCTGGCATTTTGTCGTTATCCTTGTTGCTATGTTTTCTGTTCTGTTCTGCTTGTTTTGTTTTTTTTTCGTCTGTTTGTCTTATAGCTGTTGACTTTTGCATTTTCTATTTAACTTTAATGACGCTTAGTTCATATTCTAATTATTTTCTAATTAATGAATGTTTAATATGTATGTTTCCGGCCATTTGCTGTTGCTCTGGGTGAAAAAGTGCGTGTATGTGGTGGTGTTCTTTTTTGTGTGTGCGTATGTTTTTTCTGCCCGTTTTATTGTGTAAATTAATTGGCCTCATACACGCTCGGCGACGGTTTTTGTTGTTTCTCCTTTGGCTTAATTGCCGACAAATAATTATATATAATAATATCGAATTCATAATGATGTGAATGGCAAAAGACCATGAAATGGTGATTATACCTTTGAACTGATTTCTGATGCGCTGTCATGTGCCATAAATATGTGTATGAAGGTCTATGATTGATATTAATTAAGTCTATATAAATTATACGCCGTGTGGTACACACACACTCTAACTCATATGAGACTTAACTCGCTTATAGCGAGTAAAATTAAAATAAATTCGAATGAAGACGTTTTCACGTTAATATGATCTTGTCATGAGCTGGGCGTGTCAGCAGCCAGAGCCATTAAGCATACAGACAAAACAAAAAAAGAATGGCCCAGGATGTTGTCATACGACTGTGTAAAGGCAATAACTCTTTAGAAAAGTCATTGGAGAGATTTGCATGTGAGATTTTCATGAACACTAAAATGTTCAGCTTTTTAGATTTTTACAAAGATTCTGATATTCTAGATATTTCCCCCTAACTTTAAGGTTTACGAATCACAAAATAATCTGGCTTTTAAGTTTTGCCAAGTTTTTTATAATTTTTGTTTCTTTGTGTGCTTTTATAATCTTGAACCTTTTAAATTGCTCATTCTGGCAATAGTTGAATCATTAACATCTATTATAAACATAAACGCTTCTGGCAAAATATCCATATTAAAATTTTAATATGACAGCCATTATACAAGAGCGTATCAGTTTCCATTTATTTTTCTTTCTTTTGTATTTTTTACATCAATTAAATTCTCCATATGCTAAACTCGATCATGCGAAACCGGCGAATTGCGGAAAAGACAACAACAAAACAATTATCATAATTTTTAACGAGATTTAAATGCTGGCAACCCCTCCCCTTAGAAAAGAAAAAAAATACAACAAAAATATCCCTAGAAAATGTTGCAAAGATTTAATTCAATAAGATGAGAAAAAATCCAGAAAAAACACCCCTGCCAAATGCAAAATAAATAAATTTATGAAAGCAATCTTTTGAAGAACACAAAAGACAAAGAGAAGATAAGAAAAAAAAAGACAACAACAAAAAGACTTTCGTCGTCGTTTGGAGAAAAATAAATTCAAATCCTAATACGGTTACTTACGCACAATAAACTCTCACAAACTATGCGACATTTAAAAAAGATAACAATCATTATCCAAAGGCAAATACAACCAATGCTATTCGTTGGCCTATCCCCCGTCTCTATTCACAGCAGCCTCTTTACAAAGATAATGGGATACATTTAATGCTCGTACCTTGCATAGCGTGGCATGGATGGCTGGCTGATATTGAAGTGGAGCCTTAAGTTGAAACTAAGCAAATATTTTGAAATCAGGCAAAAGCCGTCGTCGCCGCCGCCTTCACTAGCTTCACATATGATTACATATAGATGAATGTTCGTCGATGGGCATGATGATAACACACGGGCCACCAATGGAGATTTTAAACGAGCGGAACGAGAAAAGAGAAGATTTTTTTTTGTTTTTTTTTTTTTCTATTTGTTTTAACATTAGACACTTATCTGGTCGAGGAGTTAAAAGGTGGGCGGGGTGGGCTTAAAATCATGGAGGGAACTTACTGAAGTGGAAAAAGATGAAATATGAAAAAAACGACTTTGTCGCCAAAATGGTTTCTGCAGAAATGGAGACAAAAATAAGGAAAAAACGCACAGTGGTTTGTAAATAATAAAAACCAACAAATTTTCATTGTTTTAAGTTGTTTGGGATCTGTTCTAGTACCGACCCAACTTTATGAAAAAAACCGGTAACTTTTACATGGCTTTGTCATTGAAGGGAATCAATTGACACTGTTTGGGCACCATTTGACATATTACGGGACTAAGCAAAAATAACAGGTATAGTACGTGCCATTATACCGGGTGATCCATCTAGAGGTATTTTTTAAGAACAAAAAAATATATAAAAATTCAAATCAAGTGTGGAATCTTTATTGGTATTTTGAAAGGACATTTTATGGCGTTTATTTTTTGAATATAATTTCCTTTTAGTTTTGGCCGCAACTACGCCTCAGGGTTTCCATTCTGAGGGTCCAATTTTGGATGACTCGTTTGAGCATTTCGACCGGTATGGCTTTAATGACACGCGTAATATTGTCCAAAGTCTATGCTGGTTCGTCAGCATAGAATTTGGATTTTATGTAACCCCAAAGAAAAATGTCTAAAGTTGGTGTATCGCTCGATCTAGGCGGCCAACTTACCTGTCCAAAACGTGAAATTAGATGTTTTTCGAAATGACCTCTTAATAGATACATTGTTTGAGTACCTGTTTGGCAAGTTGAAACCATGTGTCGTCAAGATTACGGGCTTCAATTTCAGGTATCGATATCTTGGCGCGATAGCGAGCACCATTCACGGTTACGTTCCGGTCATCATCCTTTTTTGAAAAAGTTGCACCGATGATTCCACCAGTTTATAAACCGCTCCAAACCGTGGTTTTATCTGATTATAATGGCACCTCTTGAATTTCTTCTAGGTGCTCTACAGTCCAAATGCGGCAATTTTGTTTATTGACTTTGCCGTTGAGCCAGAAATGGGCCTCGTCACTGAACAAAATTTTGGTCGAATACAGCGGATCTTCAGCGAATACAGTTGCCAACATTTCATGGAAATTATTTTCCAAAACCCAATGCCATAAAATGACCTTTCAAATTACCAATATAAATTCCACACTTGGTTTGAATTTTGGTCGAATACAGCGGATCTTCAGCGAATACAGTTGCCAACATTTCATGGAAATTATTTTCCAAAAACCAATGCCATAAAATGTCCTTTCAAATTACCAATATAAATTCCACACTTGGTTTGAATTTTTATAATTTTTTTTGTTCTGAAAAATACCTCTAGATGGATCACCCTATAGTACCCATCACAGAATGTCTCTCAGTTGTATCCATCACAGAACCATTTCCAACTCAACCAGTCACAGGCCAAGTCCATATCAAACTCGTCTCAGAACTAGTCCCAATTGAACTACGAGAGGTGCTATGTATATTTCTGGTGTAGGCAACACTTAGTTGCCTGGCCTGCCGCCATCTGATATTTCCATTGGAAAGTTTGACAGTTTTAAGCATAAACGTACTCGGAACGTTTTGACGTACCACCATCATTTGTGTTGTTTGCAGTAACTTGAAAAAAACAATTTGGCAAAAAAATGGAATTAACTCGTGAACATTTTCGTGCGATAATTTTTCACAACTTTCGACGTGGATTATCACGACAAGAGTGCATTGATGAACTTAAATCTTTGTATGGCGATGAAGCACCTTCTGGCCGACGCTCGCTCAAAGACGAAGGTCGTAAAGGTCGCCCAACAACTGCCGTTGTGCCAGAGAACATTGATGTCGTGCGTGAACTGATACTGCAAGATCGTCATGTGACATACCCAGAAATAGAGGAATCCTTGGGCATTTCTTCCACCAGCATACATTCGATATTGCATGAACACCTGGCCGTAAAAAAGGTGTGTTCTCGTTGGATCCCGCACAATTTGACAATCGCTCAACAAAGACTCGTGTCGATTGGTGCAAGGAAATTTTGAAAAAATACGATCGCGGTGCTTTTAAAGATGTTTATAAGATCGTTACAGGTGACGAATCATGCGCATGAGCCCGAAACAAAACAGCAATCTACCGTGTTGGTCTTCGAAGACAAGCCAAATCCAACGAAAGTTGTTCGTGGAAGAAGCACTTCGAAGCAAATGGTCGCCTGTTTCTTTGGCAAAACTTGACATGTGGCGACTGTTTCGCTTGAGCAACGTAGGACCGTCAATTCTGAGTGGTTCACCACAATTTGTTTGCCTGTAGTCTTCGGAGAAATTCTAAAAACGAATAAGAGAAGACGAATCATTGTGCTCCATGACAATGCGAGCTCTCACACACCGGCTCAAACCAACGCTTTTTTGACCGGCCAAAACGTCGAATTGATGGGTCATCCGCTGTACAGGCCTGACTTGGCTTTTGGACTTGGCAATGACTTCTTTTTATTCCCGCACATCAAGAAAAAAAAATGCGTGGTCAACGATTTTCGTCGCCAGAAAATGCTGTTGAAGCGTTTCAAAACCAGGTTTTGGAGGTGTCTCAATCGGAGTGGAAGAAGTGCTTCGACAATTGGTTAAAGCGCATGCAAAAGTGTATAAATCATGCTGGGGAAAACTTTGAAAAACAATAAAACCATTTTTGATGATAAATATTCGCATTTTCATTATTAGACCAGAAATATATACAGCAGACCTCGTATTAGATGACGAAGTTCAACCTTTTCAATAAAACCATAACAAAAATCAGCTTTGCTTTTTTACAGTCGATTCAATCAGAACTGCTGGTACACAGTGGTTTGGAAATAAGTCTCTAATTTCGAGGTTGTGTTTGTCGTAGATCCATGAAATTCCACATTGCTATAGGTAAAGTGTATTCAAATATCAAAGGCACATATTAATATATTATACGGACGTTTTTACATGACTTAGAGATAAATGTCATACTGGTTAAGTCGCCGGCATTTGCGAGGCAGGAACCCCCACTAAAACATATAAGATGTTCTTATCCGCATTTGAACCTGGGTTTAATTATATAATAACCATCGGTACGGTACCTATCGGTTTTGCAAGCCAGTCTTAGTTATCGAGGCTTGAAAATTTAAGATGTTCTTATCCGGATTTAAACCTGGGCTTACATATATCGAGGCTTAACCTAAAACACCTCTAATAACCCCATAACCCTCAAAGTAGACTTCAACTTTCTAAAAAGGATCTTCGAGGGAGTACATTTCAAATGAAATACGAGTATGTATCTTTTAGAAGTATATCTCTATTTACCAAAATCCCAATTCAAACACTGTGCCTTCGAGTTTCCTAGATATGCTTATGTGTGCATGTCTGTGTGTGTTGATATGTACTCATTCATGCACTACTCCTACAACAATGCCAAACAAGGATTTATACTTATCTCACTATTCTACTCGTACGAAGCATTAGTGTTAGAATTGTGCGGGGGGGGGGCGGGGTGTGTGACATTTCACTTAACCCCGTGTCCCTTCCCTTGACTAGGTGTGCCCCAATGTGTGTTGTTTATACTTTTACAATTTTAGTTGTGGTTTAGTGACTTTGTCATCTTTGAATTCTGCCAATGTCGCAGTCATTGTAGATGCCAGTGTAGTTGCCGCGTCCCGTGGCCGTTTGTCATGTTATACTGTTGGTTCTTCTAGCTCTAAACTTGAGTACATTGTCCTATCCGCGAGCATCTCGTTTCGTCTTTAAGTTATCGTTCCGGTTCATAATTTCTTTTATTATTTTTTTGCTGTTTGCTCTTGCAACTTTTGTGTAATTGAACTTAATGCACAACCGCATCTAGTTATGCAAATGCAAACATTATATGGATTTAAACGGATTCGTCTGCAACTGTGTGGCTTAGTGCTTATGTGACTGGCATCTTTTTCGATTACCTTTTGTATTTTTAATTTAAAAAGTTATATATTCTTATAATCATCTACGAGTATAATTTTTTTCCGCACCGTAATACATTTCGGTAATATCATCTAAACTTTGGCACATATGCTTGAACGATGGGGGTTCTTTAAGGAATAACCCAGAAATTGGACTGACCGGTAAAGAGTCAAGGAAATTTTTTATTTTAACGAAATACTCGTAAGTTAAATTTTTTAAAATATGTCTTTAGTAAAATTGTTTGGAGTTTTTTTTCGTCCTTTTTTCGAAAAGTAAAGAAAAATTAAAAATTTTGTCTTATAAATTAGTTGGGACGTAAAATTTTATAGCTGTTTTTAAAAATGATCGTTTTTGGGTTAAAATATTCTACTATATTACTACTGTTATCATTTCATTATAGATCGCCTGAAATAAAAGCAGGGTATCTTCAAGATAAACTGACGAAAGGGCCTTTTTAAATGAAAATAAGTTTTAAATCAAATGTTATTCATCAAGTTGTGTTCAGAATAAAAAAACAAGATCGACAAAGAGGGTCGATTTGAATATTACATTTTTGTCCACCCATTTTTTAAATAACCTACAAAATATAACCGATTTTTTGTGTATATTTTTTAGCACGTCTGTCTACCAAGACTTCAAACATTAACCCTTAAGTAGCCGTTAAATATTCCATTATAGTCCACTTAAATAATATATCATAATCAGCTTTTTCTTAAAAAAATGTTGACACTTTAAAACCAAAATTAAGTATTGTTGACCCACTTTACTAAATGGTGCATAAAATCGTTCCATTTTTGCATGCAAACTTTATTAGATTCAAAAGTAAAAAGCAAGTTTTAAAATACCTGCTCATATCTTAAATAATAGAATACGAGGACTGTTTTAAATATTTCTGGCTTATAAGTAAAATGCGAATATTTATCATCAAAAATGGTTTTATTATTTTTCTAAGTATTCTCCAGCATGATTTATACACTTTTGCATGCGCCTAAACTAATTGTCGAAGCACTTTTATCACTCCGATTGAGACACCTCCAAAACAGGGGTTTTGAACGCTTTAACAATATCATCGGGCAACGAGAATCGTTGACCACGCATTTTTTCTTGATGTGCGGGAATAAAAAAAAGTCATTGGGTGCCAAGTCAGAGCTGTACGGCGGATGACCCATCAATTCGACGTTTTGGTCGGTCAAAAAGGCGCTGGTTTGAGAAGAATTTTGAGAGCTCGCATTGTCATGGTGCACAATGATTCGTCTTCTCTTGTTCGTTTTTCGAATTTCTCCGAAGACTTAAGGCAAACAAATTGTGGTGTACCACTCAGAAGTGACCGTCCTACGTTGCTCAAGCGGAACAGTCGCCACATGACGAGTTTTGCCGAAGAAACAGGCGACCATTTGCTTCGAAGTGCGAACAATTTTCGTTGGATTTGACTCGTCATCGACGACCAACACGGTCGATTGCTGTTTTGTTTCGGGCTCATACACATAGGTCCCTGATTCGTCATCTGTGACCATCGTATAAACGTATTTTAAAGCACCGCAATCGTGTTTTTTCAACGAGCCTTTTTGTGCGGGATCCAACGAGAACAAAACTTTTATACGGCCAGGTGTTCATGCAATATGGAATGTATGCTGGTGTAAGAAATGCCCAAGGATGTCTCTATCTCACGGTACGTCACAGGACGATCTTGCGTTATCATTTCACGCACGGCATTAATGTTCTCTGGCACAACGACCGTTTTTAAACGACCTTCACGACCTTCGTCTTTAAGCGAGCGTAGGTCACGATTGAATTCATTAAACCAGTTTTCCACAGTGCTATAGGATGGTGCTTTATCGCCATACAAAGATTTAAATTCATCGACGCACTTTTGTCGTGATAATCCTCGTCGAAAGTTTTTTTGCCAACTTGATTTTTTCCAGACTCTGTAAACAACACAAATGATGGTCGTACGTCAAAACATTCTGAGTACGTTTATGCTAAAAAATGTCAAAATTTCCAATGGAAATGTCAGATGGCGCCAGACAACACTTAGTGTTGCCTAGGCCAGAAATATACTTAGTAGGGACATAAATACTGCTACAACATTGAACACACCCATTTCAATAGTAGAACTGAACATATCCCGTTAATGTCATATGGATTTTGAAAGCTAACCTCAATAGCGTTAGTCTGTAAAGGGATTTTAAAATTGTTTCAACTTTCATTATGGAGTGGTCAGATAATGAGAACCGTATCGCTGTAATAGCGCTTTTCAAGTGTGAAATGAAAAAAAGCGATATTTTCAAAACGCTCCGGCAACTAGGGACTAGCCGCATGTTCGTCTACCGATGTATAAAACTGTTTAAGGAGACTGGAGATTTAGAAGAACGCCACTGGACGGGCCGCCCAAGCTCTGTTTGAGCACCGCATATCATCAAAGCCGTTAAATAAAGAATTCACAGAAATCCGCTTCGAAAACAGAAAATCATGGCCCGTGAGATGAATATTGCTCATAAGTCCATGAGTCGAATCATTAAAAAAGACTTGGGACTTGGGGCTTTCAAACGACGTACCTGAAATTTATTGACTGCAGCTTAAAAAAAAATAGGATTGAAAAATGCAAACGTCTTTTATATGAAGAACGCTGATAACTTGCACAGAAAAATTTTGTTCACCGATTAAAAAAATTTTACCGTTCACGAAAAATTTAACTAGCAAAATGATAGTATATGCGCAGTCATCTAAGGAAGCATCTGAACTGATTCCAAGGGTGGAAAAGGGTCATCACCAAGCTTCAGTGATGGTGGGGTGTCTCTTACGATGGGGTCACTGACCTGCATTTCTGCGAACAAGGAGTCAAAACATCGGCCAAAGTTTAACCAAGAAACCGTTTTGGAAGCTGCTGTGAAGCCTCATAACAATTTCCAGTTCCAAAACCAGCCATGGATTCCAGCAGGATTCTGCGCCGGCCCATAAGGCTAAACGTCCCAGGCCAAGCTTCGAAGAATGACCCTCAGTTAGTCCAGATTTGAACCCATTGGATTACAAATTGTGGACGGTTTTAGAGGACAAGGTTTGTCATAAAAGATACCTCAACATTGGATCTATTAAGACTGCTTTGGTTCGAGCTGTGGCCAATTTTCCAATGGACGAGGTTTGTGCAGCTATTGACGCTTGGCCAGTGCGACTTACGGCATGTGTAAAGGCAAAAGGCGGACATTTCCAATAAGTGGATTCTTTTGGGATACAATCTACATCAATAAATATATTAAATTATTATTTTACATCATAAAACGTGTGTAGCAGTATTAATCGCTACTAAGTAGAAGACACCTTTTTCATCCGATTCCGTCCAAATTTAGCATAGACTGTTAAGAGCGATTAACACTAACATCTAGTTATATTGTATTGAAGGTTTTCAAATAGTATCAACACAAAAGTGAGTAGCAGCACCTCTAGGAACCACAACTTGCTTCTGAATGTACTTTTATTTCGTATGTTACGGAATGTGCGGCCACTAATAATCTCTAGGGAACCTAGACGCTATCGTTTCAGATATTCGCCTACAAATATCCATCCCGACTTTGGTACATACTCGTTTAATTTTGGAATGACAGCACAACTTGGAGACAATACTGCCATGGCTTTGTTTGCAGCGTCAGACAAAGATCTTTAATACCTTTAAAAATCAAGGCGATGGACGAGCACGCTACCAAGTATCCTACGGGACCATGAGTCTAAGAGTGTGATTTATATATAATGTTACAAAAACGTATGTGAATCATATTCACACTTAAATGTATATGTATCGACTACAAATAACCATATGTGTAAATCTTATAAATCTGTTATTCCATGATTTGTTATTCAATATTTTGCAAAGAGATTAAATTCAAAGTTGTAAACTTTTGTCGTACAGATAATGTCGCGCTGTTTAAAGGAACGGGTGATTTTAATGGCTTCCTCCCTTTTGCGATTCATCTGCTGGCGTTATTGTCTTCAGTCATTCTTGTTGGTTATTTATGGCTGCTTAGAGTGTGCACGTTCCTAGGAGTCGGGGTGTGTACGGTTCCTTGCTGTTAACAACAGCTTGTCTGGTGGTACGAGCACGAGTATCTGTGCCATACAAGTATGTGATTTTTATTTTTAATTTCTTTTCGATGAAGTTGAGTTGAGTGTCTGCTTGAGTGTGTACATACAGATATTCTGGTGACCCATCACGTTTTGCGGATGAAAAGTGAAAAGTTTTACGAAATTTTGTGTGTTTTAACATAAATTGCAAACTTTTTTTCTGCACAATCATCACAAAACATTGGAATCGATTTGAAAATCGATATTGTAAGAGAAATTCATGAATTATGGAGAGGAAGAGCAAAAGTTTGTAGAACACAAAATTTCGTTGGGGGATGGATACGAGGTACATTTAAAGGATTTTGAATTTAGACTTAAGCTAAAGCTTAAGCAATCGAGAATTTAAAATGGATCAACTTATATAAATAGTATAAAAGAGATTCATTATAACTAGTAATAAGGATTAAAGTCAAAACTTCTAAATGTAAAAAAACACTTAAGCTTACACTACTCTTTTGCAAAAACAAAGGTTTGAAATAAATAAAGACAATAGTTTTATTTTTATTTACTAGTTAAGAGTTCGAAATTGGTTGGAACAATAGTGTTTCAGTTGCAAAAGAGGAATTTCGATTTCAATCTCCAAATCGAAATGTATATTTGGTTCGAAATACCACAAGATGATAAATATGATCATCGCATTGTACTTACAACTTATTGATTGGTCATACCAATCACCAAATCGAAATGTATACAATAAAATAGTTCGAAATTGGTTGGGACAATAGTGTTTCAGTTGCAAAAGAGGAATTTCGATTTCAATCTCCAAATCGAAATGTATATTTGGTTCGAAATACCACAAGATGATAAATATGATCATCGCATTGTACTTACAACTTATTGATTGGTCATACCAAAAAAACGTGAAAAAGGTAGAAAAACGCGAAAAGAAATTGCAAACATTTCAAAAGTTATGATAACTTAATCTTCATCATAACCAAAAATGGGTCGGGTAATGGTATTTGTTTAAAAATACAATAATTCGATTATTACTGACCTAAAGCCAAATTTTATTCCAGTAAAAATTATACATAATTTTTTCCACTTTTTCCTTTTAATGACCCTACCACCTATAAGTACTTCAAAAACTTCCAATGTTTTTTTTTGTCTCTGACCAAAATTTTATTTTTTTTCGTTGAACAAGTGTGGTACTCGTATGAGGATTTTGAGGTCCAAAAAGTCTCTTCTAAAGGTTCGGTACTACAGTTCCAATAACTAAAAATGACAGAGAACAAACTAACATTCGGTTGCACTGATGAAATATTCGTGTTGCATGTAACCTCGGTTGGCAAGAAAAAGTCTGTTGTGGCAACGAATTGGTTCTCTGCGTGTACAACTTTTGACATTGCGGTTGAACACGTTTGGAGACCGAGGTGGAATCATGTTACAGAAACTGTAATAGGCGAACGTTTTGATTGCTTGTCATAACGTCCTGGGACTTATGTCCTCTGACGTTATCATACTTTCAAAAAGTGTCCCAACGTCCATAGACCACCCAAAAATTTTAATTTTTTAAAAGAAACGAGTTTTAACGCAAATTGCCTATACTTATAGTATTCTTTCAATCAAATCATTTGTAAATCCCAAGCGAGTTGCCAATAGAATACGGCCAATATGAGGCTTTATAAACTGTAGAACCGTACCCAATCTTATCTATGCTCGCTGCTGCGGATTTAATTTTACCTGATGTGGTTCAATTTAACCTAAGTAGGATCTGTATGGATCATAACATTCTTTGCTCAAGTTTTTCATGATTTAAGTGACAAGATAGTAATGATTATTCTTCCATTTGGTGTATTTCAGAAGCTTACATCTTTGACAACAACAAAACGGAGGATAACGTTAGACAATAGGTGCAATTCTGGTACTACCAATGTCTTTAAAAGGCACAAAAGCTTGGGTAATATCAAAAGAAAATGAAGCAGTACGAGTACTGGATATACACGATAGTAAAATTCTTCGGAATATTGTATACAATAGATACAATTTTTACTTTTAATTCGGACGGTCTCAGCACCTCAAAAGAATAAATTTAGACGTTTTGGCTAAGAATAGGGTCGGCCTAATTGTGTTCACAAAAAGGAACCACCGGTTACTATGGTGGTACGGGTACTCAAATATACTCATTTAACGATTTTAA
Organism: Hydrotaea diabolus; assembly: GCA_963513945.1. Classification (NCBI taxonomy): domain Eukaryota; kingdom Metazoa; phylum Arthropoda; class Insecta; order Diptera; family Muscidae; genus Hydrotaea; species Hydrotaea diabolus. The sequence goes on from OY740719.1 coordinate 137,377,909, forward strand.
GATTTCATGGACTATTTTGATAGATTTAGCTGAGATTGGGGTCGGGCTCATGCATCGAAGGGGCAAAAAACCAGAGGGTAATTCGCAGTGGAAGGTACACGTGCCAATATTCGAAGAGCATTATACTATTGTTGGATATATGTTTGTGGCACAACAATATTATGAGCCTCACAACAATAGTATAATTCACACCCAACTTCATTATTATCCCCACAACCATATTTTAATTCACACTTAACCATACTATGATTTTACAAACATATGATCCCGACGAACAATGTTTGTTTTACATACAACTGTAGTATGATCTTCACAACCATAGTATAGTTTTCAAACATGCGTACCATGATCCTCACAACCATAGTATGATTCACACGTAATCATATTATGATCCCTTCAAGCAAAGTATGATCCCCCCTCAACCATACTATGATCCCCTAAATATTTTTTTTGATTGAGTTCTATTAATATTCAACAATACAGCTTTTTAAAGTTAGTTACTTAAAAATATTGTTATATTCAAAACTATTGGAGTGATTTATACAACATTAGAACAAATCATTAAAGAAAATGGATTGTTAAAAATAGTTCAGTTAAACAAATCCAAAGCCGGCTGTTTTGAAAAATTTTAATTTACATACGAAAAGTACTAGATTCGTAATAAAAATATTGTTCTAAAAACCATATTTATATTAATAAAAATTATGATGCATCTCCAACCACCATAACAACCGAATGTTAGTTAGTGCTCTGTATAGTTCATTAATTGTAATTGTCCGACAACATTGTTATTTACAAACTGTGGTCTTAAAACCACCTACAAGCCGGATAATCGACGCCAAGAATCCGGGGACCATTTTTTCTCATGACATGTGTTTTTTACTTGGCTGCCGTGATCGTGGCACTTGGCTCCCTTAGGGGTTATGTGATAGTCATTTTTATAGCCTCTACTGAAGGATGCTGTGTTTACTAAATTTGTCATTCCGTTGCAAACACCAGATCAGAGATTCTTTCAAGTATAAATAGGTGATCTAGTCATGTCCGGAAGTCGAACGAATTAATATTGTTCTAAAAACCATATTTACATTAATAAAAATTATAATGCATCTCGAGCCACCAATACAACCTTATGTTAGTTAGTGCTCTGTATAATTCATTAATTGTAACTGAAGTGTCAGTATAAAATAAGAAGAATCCAAACCTACAGAAATGGATATAAAAGTCCACATGCCGCACTTTTTTAACGAAAAAATTTAACTTTTCAGTAGAGTCAAAAAAAATGTTTTCTGATTTACTTGACGTACTCTTAAGCATAGAGATGGTCATGCCGAAAAATGATGAACGATTTTAACCGAATAAATTAGGTTAAATTTAAATAAATATTAAATTAAAATTAAAAAAATTAAATAATGCTTTAATTTGCTAAAAGCAGTAAAAAAGGATTTCGCTTTTGGTTATGACGAAAGTAAAGATATCATCACCACTATTCGGTTACAACAACAAAATGTTGACTAAACTATTGCTTGCCGCAACGACCAGTTTTGGCTACTTTATACATTTTATGCATTTTATTTGTTTGACCGATCAATTAATTGCATCTGTAAGTACAATACGATGATCATATTTATCATCTTGTGGTAGGTCGAACCGAATATCCATTACGATTATAAACTTTTGGTGATTGCTACCGAAAATCTTTTTTTGCAACGGAATGTTGTTTTCACTTTGTGTACGGTATGATTGTCGTAGTCATATTATTGTTTTAATAAAACCAACAAAAAACAATACTTTTGTCGCACCAATTATATTGATATTGTAGCTATAACAAAATTTAATTTATAAATTTGACAAAATTACTATTGTTACATTTCAACCATATTCATATTGTTGCTACAACTATACTTTCATTTTTATATTTGGCTTTAATTATATTGTAACATTTAAACAATACCAAAATAGCCTCAATCATACTATTGTTAAAATAAAATAAGAAAAAAACAATACCATGATTGCGACGAATATACTTTTATTACAGAGAACAAAATATTGTTGCCATGTTATGACCGTTAAGTAACTATACCTCTTCTGTGCGTCTATAGTAGGCTAACGTCGATTCGACTTGTTAAAACTAATGATTAACCTGATAAATAAAACCTCCGAACGACATACGTTTCAGTCTTCAAAATAAACATTTAAACATTGCGAAGGATGGCAAAGCTTAAAATTTGATCTTAAGCCTTTGCAAGAGCAGCTCATGCTTTGGTATCCTTAGTATGAATAGAAAAATATTAAAATAACCTGCCGTTTAGTGACAAGATCGTTATAGGATTTCTTAACATAAGGCAATGTGTTTTGTGCCTCTCATGCTCTGACTAGCAAAATATATTGACTACAAAGCCAGGTTTTAGATAAACTGTTTAACTGAAAATTGACAGCTTAGTTACGGCTTCTTTTATAAATATAGTAGTAGTGGTCCCAACCTTTATCACATCCTCTTATGCTTCTTCTGTAACTTTATATATTTTTCTAATTTAGTATTGCGAGTATCATTAGGGCGGTGGAAATTGAAGTTGGTTTACACAACTCAAAACCAACTATGCAATGGAACTAGTATGAAATAAGTTTTTGGTTCAAATCTCACCATCAACAGATTTAAAATTCTGCCATTGTAAAAATGTTTTCCACTTTAAAGCCCACTATTATAAGACACAAATCTTCTCTGTTCACTTACCTCAATTTTATTATCATCCAATTCCAATTCCGTCAAACTCCACAATTCAGCAAACACCGTATCGCCGATAAAGTTGATATTGTTGTGAGTCAATTTCAAAACATTCAAGTTGCCCAAACCCTTGAAGATGTCACTGGTCAATACCGAAATTTGATTGTGAGCCAAATTCAAGTAGATCAAACGCACCAAGTCCGAGAAGAGGCCATCGTGTAAATTCGAAATGTTGTTATTATTCAAATTGATTCTTTCGCACAGCGGCAAATTGCGGAAGGCTTTGCGATCGATTTCGAAAATCTGGTTGAACTCTAAATTCAAATCGCGCAATCGTATATGATTGGCAAAGGCCTCCTGGTCGAGGGCCATTATCTGATTGTTGGTCAAGACAATGCGCTCCAGCTGATGCAGGTTGGCAAAGGCATAGCTGCGCACAATTTCCACCTGCGAATACTCGATAATAATGCTGGTCAAATTCTCCAAGGGCTTAATGATATGGGTGGGTATATAGTCTAGACGGCCATGATTCTGGATGACAAATTTCAGTTCGCGCAAGCGTGTCTGCTGATAGAACCGCGTCCAGGTGGTGTCGTTCGCCAATAGTCCTTCGGAGAATACCCAACATTCGGCCTTTTGCACGGGCACATGATTCTCATCGGGTGTGCAGTAGCACATCAATTTCATGTCTCGTCGTCGCACACAAAAGCCAGTCTCATCGATGGGGCCGGTATAGTAGGACGATGACGACGAGGCAGATGATATGGCATAGGGCACGGAACCTAATGCCGACGATCCGTACGTATTGTATTGACTGGATGAGGAGGCGGAGGAAGAGGAGGCATAGTTTGTTATGGTCGACGAAGAAGTGCGATCGTTTCGCCGTTTGTTTTCTTTGTCTCGTGAACGAGCCTCGGCGCCACTGAATGTTAGGCAGATAATTAAAATGACCAACGGCATTGAGGCCTTCCGGAGGATATCTGGTCTTAACATGTTGCTGCTGGTTGTTAAGTGTGTCTTAGATTATGTTTGAATGTCGTTTGGCTCAAGTGGTACGTACGCAACGTAATGTGTTCCTTACGAGCCCCTTTACGATTGTCTGCTGCTCGCTGGTGGTATATGTTTTAGAATATAAACTGAAATGAAATTAAAAGAAAACAATATGGTTATTAGTTTAGCATCTCTTTAGAGCGTCATCTTCTTCGTCATCATCAGCATGAACAACGTTGTCGTATGTCTTCCTTGGCAATTTGTGCTAAACTGTTCTGTCTGTGGTTATGTGAGTTCTGTTCTGTTTTCGGTCCTAAATTATTTCATTTCATATTTTATAGCTTTACTTAAATTGTTTTATTGCTTCAATGGCCACAATAAGACACATGCCAAGCAGCGCGCGCTAACGTCCTTTGCCCACCGTGGCTAGGGGGAGTGAGTAAATGCTTAAAGTGTCTACTTATGGCAAAAATAAGCACAGTCAATAAAAAAATCACAATTTAATTTCACATCTTTTTTGCCATAATTTGTCCTTATTCCTCTTTAGAATGTTGTGGCTCCTGCGAGAGGTGGAAGCGTGAGGCAACACACGACAACGCTCAAATTGCCTCATAATGAAAACGGAAAGTTTCTGATAAAAAACTTTGTATAACCTCCAGGGTGAATACGGAAAAGAAAAATACTAAAGATGCTGTTATTGTTGGTGAATTTGAAAAATACTTTAAGTTTTAAAGGTGTTTTAAGGTGCGGCAGGTTAATAGCGTTTAAGTATATTTAGACAATAGATAATAGCATGAGGAGCATACGAGATAAACGATGGTGGGTTACACTTAGTGATCTTTTTAGTATAGAGATTTAAGTTTCCTTACCGATGACGGGAAGAAAAACTTATACACTTATTATGGTTAAGTGCAATCAAAAATCTGAAGGGTATCTGACTATAGCGAGAAAATGTAAAGTGTGAAAATTTACGCAGTAGAAGTTCAAAATTCTTGTGAAACAGAGGATTCTAATGAAAATCCATTACATCTAATTTGCTAACAATTTTTTCAGACACATGAACCACGACATATGTGTGTGTATAAACGAAAAAAAATCATCCGTCGGACAGAGTGTATCAATATGGTAGGAATTATTTCAGAGGGTCACCTGAGTCCTCACTCTTTGACTGTATACTTCTCATCTGCAAAATCTGGCATAGATAGAATCTGGCGTATATATAGATTGATAAATGAGTAGAGACCTTGTCGGCAGCATACATAATGGTTTTGAAGAGCCGACCCGCACCAACTACGTAACGTGCGTCTACCTACCGCTGGGTGATGAGTTTGCTTAAACTTTACTGACTTACTTGTCCTTCTCCATATGACTAACAACAACAAACCTAATCCTAATAAGCATGTGTAGAGTAAATTTTGCTCACAACATCCCATTGAGGAACAAGGGAATCCTCTCTCAAGTCAGTGTGCTGCTGTGCACAATTCAATTCGTATACTCACTGACCAGGATGAGACTGTTTAACTCCGGCTCCAAACAGCTAATACATTTTTAAGAGAACTTTTTACATGGCTTAGAGATATATCTCATTCTCTTAAAGTCGCCGGCATTTACTGGGTGGGAAACTCACCGCTGAAAAGTTAGTTAATGTTCTTACCCGGAGTATAACCTGGGTTTAATGACATGATATTAGAGCACACTACCATCACACCTCGATGGTTCACTGTGAACTAAATCACTCTTTAAAAAAGAATTGCGACAAATGATCATAACAAAACAGAAATCCAAAGATATTCCGGCTCATTTGTAAATATGCATCCTGAATAGTGTCGTGAAGTCGATACTCATCTTGACTTAAGGACATAGGCAGTTTACGAGGGTTACTATTTATATTTCGGGTCCTGACAGTACCAGTGTTGCCAGATGCAAACTGGAACTTGCATTGGAAACTTTGACATTTCTTAGCATAACTTCACTCAGGACGTTCGGTCATTTGAGGGCGAATTGTTTTGTTTACGGTGTGTTGAAAAATACATCTCAGTCAAAAAATAGAATTTTCCCGTGAACATTTTCGTGCGATGATTTTTACGATTTTCGGAGTTGGTTATTGAGACAAGAGTGTTTAAATCAACTTGTTTCGACTACTGGCGATGAAGCACCATCAAAAACCACGGTTAATCGCTGGTACCAAGAGTTAAGTCTCGGACGCCGTTCGCTCTAGGATACATTTCGTGAAGGACGTCCAACTTTGGTCACTTTGCAAGAAACCATCGATCCTCTGCGTGAACTGATCAAGCAAGACCGACATGTGACATACCGTGAGATTGAGGCATCCTTGGGCATTAGTATGAGAAGCATCAATAAGATATGGCATGTTTATTTGGCTATGAAAAAATGTGTTCCCGTTAGATCCCACAAAATTTGACGAATACTCAAAAAAAACGCTCGCATTGACTGGTGCAAAGAGATGTTGAAAAAGTATAACTGCGCTCGCTCAAAGGCAGTGTATAACATTGTCACAGGTAACGAATCATGGATCTATGCATATGAACCTGAAACAAAACAGCAATTGACCGTATGGGTCTTTCAAGACGAACCCAATCCAACAAAAGTTGTTCGTGGCAGAAGTACATCGAAGCAAATGATGCGTTTTTTCTGTATAACCGGCCATGTTGCCACAGTGCCTTTAGTGGAACGTAGGACGGTCAATTCTGAGTGGTATACAACCATTCGTTTGCCAACGGTGTTCGAAGAAATGAGGAAAGATTATACGAGAAGACGAATTAATTTGCATCACGACAATGCGAGCTCTCACACGATGAGATATTTGACCACTAAAGATGTCGAATTGATGGGCCATCCACCTTACAGCCCTGATTTGGCACCCCATGACTTCTTCTTATTCCCTAGCATCAAGAAAAAAATGCGTGGTCAACGTTTTTCGTCGCGCGAAGCAGATGCTGAAGCATTCAAAAATCAGGTTTTGGAGGTTTCTCAATCGGAGTGGAAAACGTGTTTCGAAAATTGGTTTGTGCACATGCAAAAGTGTATTGATCTTAAAGGAGAATATTTTGAAAAACAATAAACCATTTACAATGATAAATTGTTTTGGTTTTATTGCCGGATGCGAAATATCAATAGCAACCCTCGTATAGCCAAATTTAAATTAATTTTGCTAGTTGACTAAATTAAGGCGACGGACCAAAAAGTCAAAAATTCGTCCTATTTAATTTTCACTTCTGAAGGGGGACGTTTTTCAGTTAATAGGCAAATGGCTAAAACCGGAATGTCGGCATATGCCGGTTTTTTATCAATAAAAAAATCCGACAGTCGAATTTTAAAGCACGGGTTTTTAAATAAAATCCAAATCCCGTTTTCCTAAAAAGCCAAGATTTTTTGGACGCTCTTAGTATTGCGTCCAAAAAATCAGAAAAACCTATTATTCTTGGAGAAAAAATCTATACCCTTTCATTATTCTTCCCAAAATTGTTATAATTTAATATTGATTTTAGTGCAGTCTTAAAGTCTATTAATAGGACCAAGCTCTACACTACTGAAGCTAAAAATATATTATATCCTTAGGAAAAAAAGGTAAACCAGAATGTCAGTGTTAGTATAGGCTTTTTACTAATTAAAAAAACCGAAAGTCGGTTTTTTTGAAACACGGTTTTGAAAAAAAAAACCGAAATGCTGGTTTTCTGGAAACCCCGCGTTTTTGGACACCTTAGCATAGCCTCTACACAAGCAGAAAAATTATTCCGGTAGTAAAAATCATTTCCATTTTATTTTTCTGCCCAAATTTTTTTTTTGATTTTCAAATAAATCAAGGAAATTTTATAAGTTTTTTTGTCAACTCTGAAAAACAATAATCAAAACAAAACATCCTTATTACTTGGTAGCTAAAAGCTACCACCACTTTACTATGTATCCTTAAACTGTAAATTTCTGTTGACATAAATTGATCATTTATATATTTTTTTCGAGCAACTCGGCCCCAAATTCCCCGTATTATAACACTTAACTGAACATCTTCTTTAAAGAAGAATATAATCCTTGGCCTTTGTAGTAATTTTATGAAATTTGTTACTTATCTTCCTTAAAAGTCCCTTTGACATTTACTATATACGAGTATGCGTTGTCTCTGCGGTAATTAAATTTTCATTATAAATTGCAAGCATTTTTTTCCTAAGCGTGTAAACATTCACTGGCAATATTACGTAGAACTGTCCTCATAACTTGGGCTTTGGACAGTCGCTCCCATTGCCCCCGCGGCATTTGTCTCTAAATTTTTCTTTTCTTGAAGTTTTTTTTTCTTTTCATTTCAATTGCCTTCCATTGCTTTTTATGAGTAACGATTTATGAGTTTTAGAGCTTTTTCTTTATGGTAACCGCCCTCAAAGCTAAGGAGGAGGGCAAGACAAAAAGCTATGAAAATCTGTTGATTGTTAAATATTACATCAAAATTGTGCTAGCGCGTTCGCAGTGGTAGTAGCGGCGGCCGGCACGGACTCTGCCACTTGAAAAAACGTTCCAATGTTTCACAAGTCAAGTGTTAACTATTACCAAAACCCAAAGTGCAGTTTTTTTTTCTCCAAACTTTTCCAACTGTACTCAGTCATCATGGCTGTCTGTCCTTTGCGTTTTTGTCTCTTCCTCTGATGTATTGCGTTAAGAGCAGCATTGTGGGCGATTCAAGTATATTTTTTTTAATAGTGAATAATTGGCGGTATTTTATTACAAAGTTTTTGTTTCGGGTCGTCACAGTTTTGTTTGGTCCTTCCTCGGCCGTTTTGCAACGATGATGTCCATTCATTCAGTGTTTAGTGAAAATTGTGGGATGATGAGCAGAAATCATTAAAAAAATGTACATCTTTTGAAAAGTGTAAGTAATGGTCTTAAATTTGTGACATAAATGAAATCCAGGCCAATGAAAGTGTTTTTAATAACCATGACATATTGTTGAGATTTGAGGAAGTAATTCATTTAAGGGATCTGTAGAGAATTCATATCTGAACAAGTCGGAAGACGTAAAGAATTGACGGGATTACTCAATATTTTTTTAGGAAAACGTTGAAATTATTGAAGTTGGAAATGTGAACTGATAAGGCACAAGTCTCATGATGTTTTTTTTTTTTTAAAAAATATTAATTAAGCTGTGACATGACAAAATTAAAAGGGAAATCGCTGGGCTGTCGTGGTTCAATGGGAAGTATGTACGACTATCACACAGCGAACACATGCATTAACATCTGACACTTTTCAGAGTAGAGGTTCCGCATCGAAAATAAAAGAGATTTTAAATTTCAAATTTAACGTTCCGAATATTAAATGGAAAATTCTAAATTTCAAATGGGATATTATAAATTACAATTGGTGTATTTTAAATATCAGTTGGTGGTTTTTAAATTTTAAATGTGATATTTTGAATTTCAGTTGTTGACTTTGAATATCAATAGATGGTCTCAACCCGAAAACCGACATTCCAGTTTTTATGTACAAACCCGACAATCGGCTTCTATCGAGTAACAATAGCTAAAACCTAAAATGTCGGGTTACTCGGTTTTTTGCTGTCGGGTTCCGTTTTTTGGTTGCTGAATGTAAAAGCAAAAAAAAATACAGTTTTCAGTTACGGAATACGTAACTAAGGAAAATATTTAAAATAGAACCACCTTTAAGTCTACCGATCGACTCAGAATCACCAGTTGATTCGATTTAACGATAATTGTCTCTCTATAACAACCATGTCAATTCCGATTAATTTTGGAAGAGTAATTACCATGGACAAACAACCAATCTTGTACCGTTTTGGATCATTAGGCTTATTTTTGAATATAGTCATGTTTAGATATATATAGTCATGTTTAGATGGGGTCCACGAAAGGTTATGCTGTAAATACTGTTTATATTTTTGAAATAGTTATAAACATTCAGTAAATATGCAAACAATATTAAAAAACTAAATATGTTCTGTGATAATTTTGTAGTTTACTGAAACTACAAAATTCATGTCATTTACCACATATGTTATCAGATTTGCTTATTGTCCTTAAGATAGATTGCAAATAAAGAAATAAAAAAAAAATTTTTTACGAAGCCAAAAATGGAATTAATTTTGAGTTTGGCCACATTTTGGGGACGAATCTGGTCTGTTGATACCAAAAACAATACAATACAGATTTCACAGAAATTTAAATATGAACTATTTTGTATAATCTGGAGCCCGTTGAAGGGATTCAAAACGCAGTAGAGGGAATAATATAATTTCCTACTACTAATTTAGTTTTAAATAAAAACCAAAATTATATTCGTAGCAGTAGATTTGATTGCATTTAAATAGTCTCGATATTGTGCCAATTTCTCACTTTTGATTGGGAACATATTTTTCATTCAAGGCAAAGGCTGAAACGGAATATCGGTTGATACCGCTTTTTTTACTTAAAAAACTCGACAATCAGTTTTGAAAAATACCCGAAATTTCGATTTTCAGAAAACCCTGGGTTTTTGGACACTCTACTTATCAATAGTGATTTTGATTCAAAAAAAAACATTCGGAATTTCAAATGGAAGTTTCTGAATATCACATAGGATGTTCCAAATTTCAAATGGGATAGTCTAAATTACAATTGGTATATTTTGAATTTTAACTTTAAATTTTAAATTAAAAAACAGAAAGATTTTCAGTAGACGATACCTTAATATATTTTGAGTTTTTTGGCAATAAGTTTATCAGCACTCTCACAGGAGTCCCAATAGATCACTACGATAACTGCAGGATCTTTCTCGATAAAGGCGAAGTAGAATCGATAGAGCACCTACTATGTGTCTATAGAAATCCCACTCTTGACGAAATCCCACACGCAGAGAAAAAACATGGTTACTACATGGTCACGGCAATAATAATATGTTCTCCTCAATAAAAGTATGTTCGTCGCAACCATAGCATTGTTAACTGAATTTAGTTTTGACAATAGTATAATTGCTGCAATATTAATATTGTTGAAATGTAACAATAGTATTATTACCAAATTTAAAAATGAAAGTATGGTTATAGCAACAATATAAATATTGTTGGTGCGACAAAAGTATTGTGTGTTTTTCTTCATTTTAAAATGATTTTAAGAACAAATGTTATTGGTACGGATTTAATGCAATAATATTTTTTAAACAAGCTGCTTTGGCTTTGTTTAACTGAAATATTTTTAATAAAAACGCTTACGTTTATTTAAACTTATTTTTTCTACTGTAAAATAAATCATTCCTATTATTTTGAATTTAATGTATTTTTTTTTAATAATTTTCATAATTCAAATCTATTGTCGACAACTTAAATAAATTCTAATAAATTATATTGGGGATCAAAGTACAATTGTGTGTGATCATACTATGGTTGTAGGGATAATAACATGGTACGTGTGAATCATATTATGGTTGTGAGGATCATACTATGGTTGTATGTGAAACATACTATGGTTGTATGTGAAACATACTATGGTTGTGAGGATCATACTATGGTTGTGAGGATCATACTATGAGTGCGGATCATATGGTTGTGGGATCATAGTATGGTTATGTGTGAATAATATTATTGTTGTGAGGATCATACATAGTATGGTTGTATTTGAATCATACTATTGTTGTGAGGATCATAATATTGTTGTACCACAACCATATACCCAACAATAGTATTATCCTCTTCGAATATTGTCACCACAACCATACATTTTTTCTGCGTGCACTTTTGACGAAATCTCACTCTTGACGAAATCCCACAATTGACGAAATCCCACGGTGGGAAGAATCCCTAAAATGGGATTTTTAAAAAAATTGGAAGTCATTCCGCCAGTTTTAACACGACCCATTTAAAATCTTTTTGGACAGTAGCACCCATTCAGTACTTTAAAACAAGTTGTTTTGTCGGCTTTTGACAAAATTGACCATAAAAACTCTTATTGATTAAGCCTCTTTAATGTATGCAAGGAGAAACAATGCTGCCCTATTGTTTTAAATCTTATTCAATGTCAAACTTTCAAATTAACTAAGATGTTTAGTCCAAACGAACACAGCTAATGCTGCTCAAAATATTTTTTTTTTTTTGGTTTCCTGCAATTTTTATTGAAGTCATTTTAATTTTATGACGAAATTTTATAAAACTCAAATATTTAATTAAACTTCGATTTATCCACAAATGTTTCCCCGGTGACAGGCAAAGTAAATTTGCCAACTAACAAATTGACCATAATCGTGTACCACCACTTGGTCGATGGACCATGTTACCAAAATGTAATATTGTAAATATTTACAAAATTTTCTATTTACAAATGTAAATGAAATTGAATGATGCCATACATTTCGTGCGAAATGGAAAAATTCAGCAAAATATTTGTGCTATGATACATCTTTTACACTTGTATACTCGTATTTCTCGTATTACGTTTTTATTCAATACGAATATCATTGCAATCCAACCTACACATACACGGTATTTGTGCTATGCCGTTCTAAAACAAATATATATTGAATGAGTACATAAAATAAAATGAATAAATATTTATTAAATTAAGTACAATACTTATATGCACATCTATGTTTTACAATATTTGTATATGGCAAGCACCATATGTCAATATACTTCTATGTACATACAAACGTACGAGTATATGGATATTTAATAAAGGCCATTACTTTTGTAATAAATATGTGTAAGCAACATGCATACGTTTGAATGGATATGAAAGGTTCGTGGCTGGAAAAACGTCTGATGGATTGAAGCATACACTTGATGTAGATCAAAATTTAATTCTATCAATATCGCTACACGCATGATTGTGGTGGCAATATTCGTAGAGCAACTTTCTATTTTTGGGTATATGATTGTGGCACAACAATATTTTAGTCCTCAGAAAAATAGTATAATTCACACAGAACCATACAATGACCCCTAAATACATACTATTATTCACATTCATGATTCCCAACACCATATTATGCTTCTCACAACCATAACATGTTTTAGTAAAGCCGCAGTATGATCCTATGAACCCTATGGATGATCCAACCTATAACCACAGTATTCGTAGAGCAACTTTCTATTTTTGGGTATATGATTGTGGCACAACAATATTTTAGTCCTCAGAAAAATAGTATAATTCACACAGAACCATACAATGACCCCTAAATACATACTATTATTCACATTCATGATTCCCAACACCATATTATGCTTCTCACAACCATAACATGTTTTAGTAAAGCCGCAGTATGATCCTATGAACCCTATGGATGATCCAACCTATAACCACAGTATGCTCTATACAATGATACTATGATCCCCAAAATCATTTGTTATGATTACGAGGGCTGTTATATATAGCTCTGACCTAATAATGAAAATGCAAATAATTATCATCAGAAATGGTTTTATTGTTTTTTAAAGTATTCTCCAGCATGATTTATACACTTTTGCATGCGCTCAAACCAACTGTCGAAGCACTCTTTCCACTTACGACTTATTAATTCGTCGTTCTGACCGGTCAAAAAGGCGCTGGTTTAAGCCGATGTGTGAGAGCTCGCATTGTCATTGTGCACAATGATTCGTCTTCTCTTGTTAGTTTTTCGAATTTCTCCGAAGACTTTAGGCAAACAAATTGTTGTGTACCACTCAGGATTGACCGTCCTACTTTGCTCAAGCAGAACAGTCGCCACATGACCAGTTTTGCCGAAGAAACAGGCGACCATTTGCTGAGAATTGCTTCTTCCACGAAAAACTCTCGTTGGATTTGGCTCGTCTTCGAAGACCCACACGGTCGATTGCTGCTTTGTTTCGGGCTCATACAATAGATCCATGATTCGTCACCTGTGACGATCTTATAAACGTCTTTTGAAGCACCGCTATCGTATTTGTTCAAAATTTCTTTGCACTAATCGACACGAGCCTTTTTGTTAAGCGACTGTCAAATTGTGCTGGATCCAACGAGAACAAACCTTTTTTACAGTCTGGTGTTCATGTAATATCGAATGTATGCTGGTGGAAGAAATGCCCAAGGATGCCTCTATCTCACGGTATGTCACAAGACGATCTTGCATTATTAGTTCACGCACGGCATCAATGTTCTCTGGCACAACGGCCGTTTTTGGACGACCTTCGTCTTTGAGCGAGCGTCGACCACGATTGAATTTATTAAACCACAGTCCTATAGGATGGTGCTTCATCGCCATACAAAGATTTCAGTTCATCGATACACTCTTGTCGTGATAACCCACGTCGAAAGTTTTGAAAAATGATCGCACGAAAATGTTCACTAGTTAATTAAATGTTTTTGCCAAATGGATTTTTCAAGCCACTGTCAACAACGCAAATGATAAACGAGAACCAGCCGGCAGTAAAGTATTCCACCGGAGAAATCACAGCCGGTTCTATGGACCGGATTGACCTGAAGAGCGATTCTGCGGCCAAGGGCTGTCACCCCGGCACACAGTTACCGCTACAACAACAACCGGAGAAAGTAAACACACTTAAAGTCCCTTGCACTGTCTTTTCATTTCGCTAAGGTTTGGATCACTATCCGTATACTGATGTTGTTTTTTTATAATGGACAAATACCATGCACTGTATCGTGCTTGTGTTTTTTCAGTATGTCTAAAAAAAATTATGCTTCGTTCGTAATCACCGTAATCATATTATTTTTAACCTACGACCATAAAAACAATACTTTTGTCACACAAACCATATTTATTTAGCAGCTACAACCTTATTTATATGGTTGCTACAACCATATTTTCATTTCTAATTTTGGCATTAATACGAGTACTATTGTTGCATTTCAACAATATTAATATTGCCGCAATAATACTATTGTTACAAGGAAATTTAAAAGACAATACTATGGTTGCGAGGAACATGCTTTTATTGCAAAGAACATATTATTTTTGCCGCGATTTTTTTATAGAAATAATTATATCATTTCTCTGCGTGTAGCAATAAAGAATATCGTCTACAGGTATGAACAATATCTGTGAATATGAATGTGATGTCAAATAAATGATTTCAATATTCTTTTAACCTTTTTCTGGTGGTTATTTATATCGAGAGCCGTCTGAAGGGTATGTTAAGTTCTTATTAACAAAAGAGTAGTGAATCTTTCAGTCTTTAACACATTAAAGCCCAACGTTCGGTTAAACGAAGAGTAAAAATAGTAAACTTTGAAAAAAATCTAAAAGTACATTTAGTATTTTTAATATTATTTTCTCATTATTTTTATATTTAATATTATTTTCTCATGTAGGAAACTCCCAAATTAATTCTAAAAATAAAAGTAATCCTATGTCTCCGATTCAATGGTTTATTATACAAAAATGTACTGAAGACTAAAAAAAAGTTCTCTGACTTTATGGATTAAATGATTTGTGTTTTTTTTTAATTCCGATAGTAAGTTTCAAAAGTAACACATATGGACGATTGTGAAGTCGTCGATAAGTTGCGCGAATCAATCACTGATTTTCAAAGTAAACTTAAATAATTCAGTAAAGGTGTTCAATATATCATGAAGAATCTATATATGTGAAAGCGCATAGAGAAAAGGAACTAAGGGTAAAAAAATCAATTTTTTTTTTCTTTT
The DNA here is from genome assembly GCA_963513945.1 of Hydrotaea diabolus. Classification (NCBI taxonomy): domain Eukaryota; kingdom Metazoa; phylum Arthropoda; class Insecta; order Diptera; family Muscidae; genus Hydrotaea; species Hydrotaea diabolus. The sequence continues at coordinate 137,393,233 of OY740719.1, forward strand.
TTGATGTGGACAACATCTGAGCATCGAAATGCGCGTTTTATGAAAGTGAAGTCGACGATTCTAAGCGCAAATAGAAAGGGATCTAATCTTTAAAATGGCTCTCCTGAACAAAACTAGTTTTTAACCTTAGGTCCCTTTCTATTTTGCGCATTTGTACACCCTGGGTCGATTTCGCACATTTACAATTACAACTAGCTTTTGACAATTAGCCATCATCACGCTTAATTTCTGATTCGTAGCTCATTTCGTTTGACCGCTATCGATCTTTGAACAGACCCACAGACGGAAAGACGTATATGGCCTGATTGTCTAAAACTGAACGACGATAAGTATTATATATACTTTTGAAGGGTCTTCCGTCAATATTTCAAGGTGTTGCAAACAAAAGGACAATTTAAGTAGATATTTTCACCAATGATCTTGTGTATTCTAAATTTATATAACCTAGTAGTGTCCACTAAAGTTATACACATTTCTCGACATCTAGCATGGTTAACACATATCCAAATGGTTCATTAAGACTTAAATACGAAGATCAGAATCCAGGTCACGTTTTTATTCATTTAAATATGCCGTAGCGTAGCTCTTGCATCGTTTCAAGGATTAAAAAAAAATATAAATCCTTTTCATAAAAATGTGCTATTCTTCTCGGAATACTTCATATACGTACAGCCTCACACGGCAGTCCATGAAAACCGACATAAATCGATTTATTTTAAACAATATTTGCCATAAAATGCCACAATGGATAATAAGAAAATTCGGGAGGACTGGGGTGAGTGCGATTCATTTTATTTAAAATTTATGCTTGCATAAAATTCAACAAAAACAACTTAAAAATCAACAATAAAATTGTCGGCGTGTGTGTGTGCTTTCACAGAGTGCGAGAGAAAATGGATGGTGTGAATATGAAATGTACAGGGTGGGCGAAAAAACACACAGCCGTTTAAATTAAATGACAAGCATATATTTTTCTCAACATTTAACTACGGAACAAATAAGAGAAAACTTCTCTGGAATCAGTGAGCTGTTTACCATATAATTTCCATATCGGAATCCACAGTTTAATATCGGCTCTGAAAGGCTAATCAATGGATAGATTTTTATTTTTTACTTGTAAAGTTGCCGGCATTTAAGAGAGAGAAACTGCGCCACTCAAAATTCCGATTTTCTGACCCGGATATTGAACCAGGGTTTACTTTTAAGATAGTCGTGCACAAACGCCACGGCGCCCATTCCCAAATTATAATAGTGACTTCAATAAGAACTGCTAGGACTCTTCTGTCTCGATTTGTTCCAGACTTTTTCAGTCAAACTATTGCAAGCCTAAGAAATGGTTCGGCTGTAGTTTAAATGTCTTTGGGGCAAGCTAACGATAGCCATATAGGATTATTAACCTTTTTTAAAGATTTAAAGTATTTCATTTCATATCGTTTTGCCATTCTGCTAAAGTTTCAATATTTTCTGATAGGGAATGAAATTATGGACCACCCTGTACGTGAAGAATGCGTGTGTATGTATGTGTATATGTTTTTTTTATAGTAGAATGAGAATGAAAAAAAAGTATCACAAATTGCCGCCGCATGATTGATGATAATATTTTGCTCTTATCAAGACAATGCCAAGCGCGAACGAAAAGGAAAACTCTTTCCCCGGCATTAACCCTGGAAGGAGGCGAAGGATTTTTAAAAATGCAAAGTGAAGCCCCACTAAATATGAACAATGGAATGAAAGAATTCACGAGTTCAAGTAATATTAAACAAATTCTATTATTCCAAAAGAATATTAAACTATTAAAGGTACAACGGTTTAGGCAACTTGCCAGTATTGAATACTTTTGGGAAAGAAAATAATCTCTTAGCCTTGTATAGCATCTTTTTAAAATAAATGAGCTGGCGTTAAGCAGAATTTCGCGATTAGTGAGTAGAGGAATTCTACATTGCTCAGCTTATTATAAATTTTTTCCACTATGGGATTCTCTGAAAAAATCATTTCGTATTTTGCATCCCGACTGCTCACCGAAGATGTCAAAAGGTACTATTTTTCAAACGCTGCACCGTATGATGGAGTAAACTCTAACTTTGTCACTTCGTTTGCAACACTTTAAATTTTGTCTGATCACCCTATGAAGTATATATATTATTGATCGTCGCAAAATTGTAACGATAATGGCTTGTAGTTTTTAGCTGTTTGGGACTGTAAATGGGCGTAATCGGCCCAGGTGGGCGAAAAGGAAAAAATAAAGATATCTTGGAAGAAATATACGTTTTTAAATATTTTTTTTTTGTAGGAGGCATAACATAAAGACTTGCGTTGCTCGTTCTGTGATTTTCTACTGTGGAAAAAAGTGGATCAAAGAATTTGCATCACATTTTGTGTAAACAAATAGAATCAAGTGCTTTTGAGTGTTAAGAGTAGCATATGGTGATTGTACTCCGAGCCAGAAAAATGTTAAATGTGGTACAACGTACTTTTTAAACAAGGTCGATGTGAATTATGACAACGCTCTTCCTAGAAGGTCCTTTATTACAAAAGCCGCTGAAAATGTTGGGAAAGTGAAGAAAATTTTTATGGAGAATCGGCGAACCACTTTAAAAGAAGTTGCAGAGTATGCCGGCATATCGGTTCGGTCATGCCTTATAATTTTTTTTAGAAATTTTGGTGATGAAGAGTGCGGCAGCGAAGTTCTTTCCAATTTTTTTTTTACCGAAAGGAATACCGTAATCATGCCTCAGCCAGCCTTTATATTCACCATATTTTCCCCCTGCTACTTTTTCCTGGCCCCAAAATTGAAGAGACCCGTAGAAGGTTGGAGTATTGCCTCGAATGAGAGATGAAAACCAAATCGCTTCAGGCCAGACCAAAAAGTGATCGTGAAAACTGCTTCTAGGTGTTGAAAAATAATGGATTATATCTAAGGAGGAACACAGCGAAGGGGACTAAATTTGAGTGTCCACAAAGCGGGCAAGTCTTAGAGTGTCCACAAAGCCGGGTATTCAGAAAACTGACATTTCGGGTTTATTTCAAAACCGTGGACCAGTATGAACCAATTTGATCTGAGCTGATAACTGATCGATCGTAATTAAAGATGTCAGATTTCATCAATATTGGATTTACTATGTTATGTGGCTTTTGGAGCTACGAGGGCGGTTCGGAAAGTTCTTAGCCTATAAATGAAAGAGAATAGTTAGTTTTTCAAAAATATTTTTATTTTTCAATATAATCTCCTGAAACTTCAATACACTTAGTCCAACGCTTATCTAGCAATTCTATCCCTTGGTTAAAATAGTTTTCCTCAAGGTCTTCAAAATAGTGGTTTACAACTGTAATTGCATCTTCATTTGAGGTAAAACGCTTGCCAGCAAGGGATTTTTTTAGATTTGGGAACAGGTAAATGTCACTGGGAGCTAAATCAGAAGAATAACGTGGGTGGTCAAGCAACTCGTACTTTAATTCGTTGATTTTAGCCATTGTTAAAAAACTCTTGTGCGCTGGTGCGTTTTCTTGATGAAAAATTATTTTTTTGTGTTGTAAGCCAGGACTTTTTTCTCGAATTTGTACATTTAATTGATCTAAAAGGTTGCAATAGTACTCTGAATTTATTGTTTTACCCTTTTGCAGATAGCCAATCAATAAAATACCTTTGAAGTCCCAAAAAACCGTTGCCATAACCTTACCAGACGATTGAATTGTTTTTGCCTTCTTTGGGGCACTTTCTCCAGCTTCAGTCCATTGTTTGGATTGTTCTTTTTTCTCTGGAGTATAGTGGTGGATCCATGTCTCATCAACAGTTATGAAACGACGCTTAAAATCAATTTTATTTCGCTGAAAACGATCCAAACAAGCTTGAGAAATGTTCATTCTTATGCGTTTTTGGTCGACTGTTAACAAGTGCGGCACCCATCTTGCAGAAAGCTTTTTCATCTGTAGTTCTTCATGCAAAATTAAATGGACTCGATCATTTGAGATGCCCATGATATTAGCTATTTCACGCACTTTTATTCGTCGATCATTTAATACCATATCATGCACTTTGGCTACAATTTCTGTTGTTATTGCTGTTATTGTTGCGGACGTCCACTGCGTATTTCATCTTCAATGCTTGTACGACTACGTTTAAATTCATCAACCCAATTTTTTACTGTAGCATATGAAGGAGCACTTTCACCTAACACATTCACCATATCATTATGAATTTCTTGTCCCGATAAACTTTTTTATGTAAATATTTAATGACACCACGTATTTCTAATTTTTCCATTGTAAAAAAATCGCGGATGCGTCTTTTGTGAACACCTGTTTCTATATGAAGGAGTTGCCAGATCGAAACAAATTTAAACATGTGTTCATAGCAGAGATGGAAGTTTCCAAAACACTTAACTTTTTTCTGTTTATACCGCGGTTTTTGTGCTAGGCTAAGAAGTTTCCGAACCGCCCTCTTTAATACATGAAATCGGTTGAACATATGTTATTTATCTGAATTTTAACCGACTTTCATGAAAGTCAACAGCAATGTCCAAAAAAACTACTTTAGCAAATTTCATGAAGATCGGACAACATTTGCGATCTGGAGAACAACTTTAGATAGGCAGCAGAAGGACGGAGGAAGGAGCAGACATATATCGTTAAATCGAATAAACTGGTGATTCTGGGGTCTTGCTTTTTTTCTTACGTATTCCAGACTTGAAAATTGTGTTTTTTTTTTTGCTTTTACATACAAAAACCAAAAAACCGGAAAACCGAAAAAACTAACAGCAAAAACCGGGTAAACCGACATTTTGGGTTAAAGCTTTATCAGATAAACAATCGGGTTTGACATAAAAACCGGAATGTCGGGTTTCGGTTTCGTTTTTGGACACTAGACTAGATTTAGCTGAGATTTGGTGTCAGACTGTTGAACCCAAGGGCCTCGCAAAATTACCATTATCATCTAGGGAAGCGACCACTAGTAAATATGAATATATGGGTATCCAAATTAAAGCAAAATGCAAAGATGGATCTATTTAATTTGTTTGAGATTGTGGCTAAGACTCAAGAGGCCATTTGGCCCAAAAACGTATCTAAGGTTAGAAAGAAGCGACTTTTTGTATATATGGTGTTTATATTTAAAGAACATTTACTACGAATGTAAAGGTTTTTTTTCGAAAATTTGGTTGAGTTTGTGGCCGGACATAGAGACCCAAACGGCCTTTGTTGCCAAAAGAAGCAGCCACTAGGAAATATCATACTTAAATAAAGCAAATTTCACTAAGAATCCAATAATGGATATATTTTAGGATTTCGTTTAGAGGACCAAAAAACTTAGTAAAGTCGATATCAATTGAAAGCAATTTTAACTACCAACAATTTCGATGATTTTAATGTTAATTTGGGTACTCAAAGTACAGAACATTCCCTAACGATTTCAAATACGGAATTTTTCTTAACATTTGTCAAATAGTTTAGAACGCACCAATGGACCCTAGCGATCGAAATAAACCAGATCCTCCTTCGTTTGAATAAACACCTATAAAACCTATACATATCATAACTATTATTTCTGTCACTTCAATAGCAAATCCACAGAAGAGTGTATATAAGTCTCAGCTTTACCACTCTTAACGACGTTTTTACTTGTTTAAAATATGGTTTGACCTTCTTTTTGCCACATTAAAAATGTATACCATTTAAGGTACAATTTTATATTAACAGGTGCTGCCGCAAACCAAAGCTCCACCGAAAAGATTCGTTTTAGCAGGCAAACATTAAACCAAAGACTTTAAGCCAACCCTTTTCTTACAAATTGCAAAACAAGTCCTGTAAATTAAAAAAAAACTCAAATGATAGCCCTTACACTCTCTGTGCCTACAATTAAAGTAAATTATTTGTCATTTTAAAGGAAGAGATTTGGTCCAAAAGTTAAAAGGTAACATTTGACAACCACCAACACACCCACACTAACGCAACAGAAGAGGGTTAACCTTTCTCGTTCACTCGCTCTGTGTATCACTTTTTGTGGCGTCAGCACCACAGCATCGTCATTGTCCTCATCATCGTTGTCATCAGGCACCGTATCATTATTTACAGTATCATCAGCACCACCAGGACCTTCATTATGATTATTACTTGACATAAAGGAATTTGTGTTGCTGATGTTATTGCCGTAAAAACATTTTTTTTTGTTATTTAAATTTTTTTTGAGCACCCTACGGATGCACATCACATTGTGCGGTTACAAACAAGGATTGAAGCAATTTTCCTCAAACGTAAACACCCTAGGAAAAATCATAAAATGGGCACGAGCAGGAAACTTCACCGGAATTAAAAACGCCAATGACGTTCCCTGATTTCAGTAAATTTTATATCCTTCACGGAATGACAAAGTGTACGAGTATAATAAATTTGTCATACCGTTTGCATTCCCTCATAATAGCTTTAAAATTCTACGATGATCTAGCCATGGCCGTCCGTCCTTCCATCCATTCGTCTGTCTGTTGAAAGCCTAACGGACTAACCTAGGTTCTTGAAATTTAGCATGATAATGACTTATGGAGTTTAAAGCTACTAGGGATTGTAAAGTGGCGAAATCTGTCCAAGCAGAAAAAGTTTCCTAGTACTAAAGTACTAAATATTCCTCGGAGAAAGCAATAGTTTATGTGAGTTATGTTAGTTTGGAATCACTTAATAACAGCTTAAAAAAGTATGTCATCTCAGAGATAGTGCCGGGCACAACAAGCATATGAGGTGTTCTACAATTTAACTTCTATTCCTGACAAATTCTAAAGTAGTCCTCAGCTAACACTCTCAGTGTGGAAGCAGGACTGTCTCTCAAGCACTGCTCCCTGATCACGGCTGTTAACAGGGAGCTAAAGATTCTAGGTGTGGTTATTAAGAATTTATGTGATATTTTGATCGTGCCTAACCCCGAATTGCTTGGCTGTTGTATGTTCTGACCAAAATCCATCTTTTGGTATGTAGTGAATTGAACGTTAAAGGTTCTCTTATGTCTGAGCAGCTTTTCCTCTCTATCATTCTCAGGAATGGACTTCATAACCCAATTTTTAGTCTAGCTTAGACCAAGTGTGTTAATGCCTATGAACTTTTTACGATTTGGCTGCATCCACGCATATCAGGATTATGTATGGCGGTTGATTTGCGGTTGGTATTACATACACTGCCGCTCATCTGAATAGGTTTAGAGTTTTTGAAACATATGTTGGATTTCTCAATTTGTGTTTTATGCACACCTAATTTTGTTCTGTCCATTGCGAGATTATATATGTACACTCAACTGGGAGAAAAATCTATCGGTAAAAATCAACCATTATTTTCTTGCATTGTTTTTAGCTTATTCTTCGGTAGAATCATAACAATTTTTTGGCTCATCACAATAGGTTTAGTCAGTCAAAGCATTATAATTTTTTGAATTAATATTTTTTGAAGTATGGCATAATTTAATTTAAAAATGGGTCGAGGTAAATCGGGCAAAACTAAAGCCTTTAGTGAGTGTGGCCTAAATCATCGGTATATCGCAACAAAAGTTGGACGAAGCCAAAATGTTGTCAGCAATTATTTACGGAATGAATCAGAATATGGAAAAAAGATGAAAGAAGGTACATAGAGAGCCACTAGGAGTGCTGATGGAGCCATCATCAGATCTGCTTCTAACTCGCATGATTCTGCTTCAAAAATAAAGGAAAAAAACTGGCGTAAGTGCCAGTCTGGCTAGAGTAAAACGTGTTATTCGCAGTGCCTGTCACTTAAAACGACTAAAACTAATGATAAAGCCACCGCTTAACAGCACTCGCAAGGAAGCAAGACTTCACTTTTGTCGTCAGCATATGACCTGGAATAAAGAATGGCAAAGTGTAGTCTTTACTGATAAAAAAATTTAATTTAGATGGTCCGGATGGACATAACTACTACTTCCATGATTTGCGAAAGGAAGAACATCATTTGCCTCGTCATCATAGTTGTAAAGGGGAGCCATTTCCAATTATGGAACTTGTGAGCTGCAGTTTCTGACATCTAGAATGAATGCGAATAGCTACAAAGCCATGATTGAGGAGGATTTTCCGTACTTCTCTAACATTTTTGGGCCCATTAGGTGGACTTATCAGCATGATGATGCTCCCATTCACACTGCGAGGGTCGTAAAACAGTGGATTAGGAGCCAAAATGTTCCATTATTGGAGTGGCCGCCATATTCTCCAGACCTGAATATTATTGAAAACATGTGGGAAATGCTGTCACTAAAAGTATACGAGTCCGGTAGACAATTCGAGAATAAGGAGTGCTTAATACGTTGTATAAAAACAGCTTGGGCTGAGATTTCTCTGTAATATATCCAAAAATTATATGACTCAATTTCAAATCGAATTTATGAAGTAATTTCAAACAAGGGCAGGAGTACCCAATATTAATTAAGTTAAAAATATTCCTAATTATTATGTTTGTAAGTGAAAATATGAATAAACATTTTATTTTTATGTTTTTATTAATTTTTTGCCCCTGAACCTATTCTTATGACCCCAAAAATTCATCATTTTTCAGCGAGTTACCAAATCTGTGTTTTTTCGAGTAATCCTAAAATTGAATATACAATTTTTTCTCTATAAAACGATTCCCTATAGGCTAGTCTATAAACGACATAATTTAAAAAAAAATCATTTCACTACTCCTTGAAATAATATCATTTGAACAAAAAACGATTACTGAACCTATTCAGACGAGCGGGAGTGTATGTAGTCAGTAAGAAACAAGAGAATTAATTTAAGGAGTAGGTCAAAGTAACCTTAATAGCACCTCAAAGTGGTAAAAAAAACAATATCCCAAAATATCTTGTTGTCCTAACTTTTAACTTTATTTTTAAATTTGAGGAGGAATTATAGTTTAGACCGGCAAAAATGAAAACCTGGTTCAGGAAGTTAAGTAATTGCACTCTTATCGAATAAGGAAACTTAAAAGGTTTTTCCAGCCAAAATTTCTGTCAGTATAATATAATTTTTCAATTTTTTATTTATTTCATTAAAGTTATTCTTGAATAATTTTTTTCTTTATTTCAATTTTGAAATAAACTAATTTCTGATGCATAAAGTCAATTAGTTCTTCTTTACAAAGAAGGCTTATCTGGTTCGATCTTCATGATTTGGAGGGAGAGAGAGGTCCAGCGGTTGAAGAGAGAGCCTTTAGATCATTATAACTATCAGGCAGGTCGGAACGACATTTACGCTGGTGAAGCCGCATGATCAGTATACAGCTATAGCGTGAATGTTTTACTAGGGGAACTTCCTCCGGAGATTTCACCTGGGGAGAAGACGCTACCTTGGCAGACCCGCGTGACCCTGGCTCAGCTGAGCTGTGGAAGGTGTCGCCGCCTCAATTCGTATTGGGTAGGAATAAATGCTTACGTTCCGGACGTTAGTCCCCTCTGCCGCCAGGGACCGCATGACGTGCTGCACTTATAGACAAACGAACAGGATTTTAAAACAAAATATTATGTTGTGACAACAACAACACTAATAAAAACTTTACTAAAAATGCGCTTTTTAAAGCTTAACCAATTGATAAGCTTTTTTCCTCCACCATAATCATTTTTAATATTTCTAGTATAGCTTGATCTGGTCGGGGTTTTCAGGGCATAGCACCGGCAAGATATCTGACATTGGTGTAAAATTTAGCATACGGTGATAGAAAATTTTCTTAACCTTTTAGCCGTGTACCTGGATATAAAAAGGTGTTTTGATAACGAAAAAATGCGTTTTAGGACTGAAAATGACATTTTTTGCACGAAATGTATCTTATCATCCAAGGGGTTAATTTTAGACAGGCAAAAGGTACCCCATAAAATTGGGGTACCTTTTGCCTGTTTCACATTTCTAAATTGGTACTGCATTCTACCAGGACTTCCGAAGGATAAAAGTTATGTTGGCCAAAAGAAATATTTTTGTTCAAAACCAATATTTTTAAAATATTAAATTTTTTAGGGATTTTAAGGCATAACACTGGCAAATTAACTTCGATTAGGATACATTTTAGCATAAGGGCAAAAATATTGACTTTTTGCACTAAATGTACGCTATTGTTCAAAAGGCTAATTTTTGATGTTCACCTTTTCAAATTGGTACTGCATTGACATTTTTTAGCATAACTTCACGCAGAACGTTTTGTCATTTGAGGGCGAATTGTTTTGTTCACAGTGTGTTGAAAAAAATCATCTAAGTCAAAAAATAGAATTATCCCATTAATTTTTTTGTGCGATGATTTTTTACTATTTTCGGCGTGGGTTGTTGAGACATAAGTGCTTAAATCAACATATTTCGACTTTTGTTAATCGCTGGTACCAAGAGTTCAGTCTCGGACGCCGTTCGCTCCAGGAAGCATTTCGGCCACTTTGCCAAAAACCATCGATGCTGTGCGTGAACTGATTAAACAAGACCGACATGTGACATACCGTGAGATTAAGGCAACCTTGGCCATTAGTATGACAAACATCAATAAAATAAGATTTGGCCGTTAAAAAAATTTGTTCTCGTTGGATTCCACATAATTTGACAAATGCTCAAAAAAAGACTCGTATGGATTGGTGCAAAGAGATGTTGAAAAAGTATAACTGCGGTAGCTCAAAGGCAGTATATAACATATTTACAGGTGACGAATCATGGATCTATGGTAGCTCAAAGGCAGTGTTAACCATTGTCACAGGTGACGAATCATGGATCTATGCATATGAACCCGAAACAAAACAGCAATCGACCGAATGGGTCTTTCCAGATGAGCCAAATCTAACAAAAGTTGTTTGTGGAAGAAGTTCATCGAAGCAAATGATTGCATTTTTTCGGTATAGCCGGCCATGTTGCCACAGTGCCTTTAGGGGAACGTAGGAGGTCAATTCTGAGTGGTATACAACGATCTGTTTGCCAACGGTGTTTGAAGAAATGAGGAAAGATAATAAGAGAAGACGGTTCATTTTGTATCACGACAATGCGAGCTCTCACACATCAGCTGAAATGATAAGCTATTTGACCAATCAAGATGTCGAATTGATGGGCCATGCACAATGACTTCTTCTTTTTCCCTAGCATGAAGAAAAAATGCGTGGTCAACGTTTTTCATCGCCCGAATCAGCTGTTGAAGCGTTAAAAAAATCATGTTTTGTAGGTGTCTCAATCGGAGTGGAAAAAGTGCTTCGAAAATTGGTGGTTTTTGCGCATGCAAAAGTGCATTGATCTTAAAGGAGAATATTTTGAAAAACAATAACCATTTCCAATGATAAATTATTGCGGACCCGAAATATAAATTTCAACCATCGTAAGTTATATTCGTTGCCACAACTAAAATATATTTAGTACAAACAAATACTCGTAATATCGTCTGAATGAAGATATGAACTGCACTGTATATTAAAAAAAACATTGAGTTTAATAACTAATAACTCTTACAATGTATGATGTACTAGTATATACAATTTGTTAAAGTTGAAAAATTATACTACAATTTTTTAGCTTTCAAATCTTGAAGCTATTTACAATCTGTACAATTACATGGATATATGAAAAAAAAACACTTCAAACGAAGAAATACACAATAAAATAATTTCTAAAATATACCCGATCTACCGATATTAAATGTTAGTAGCTCATAGCTTAATAATTATTGAGTCTTTGACTACAATCTTACTTTTTACAGAACTCAAAAATATTGACTAGATCTAAAGCTATAGTCTTTTGCCTGATGGCAATTAATTCTGGGCCACTGTGCGAAGTCCCCTATATCCTGAACATAATTTTTCTTTTTTAACCTTTTAATATTTAGTTCAGGATTTTCAGAAAAATTTACAAACAAATCGAATATCCTCTTACTACATGCTGCTGCAGGATACATGCGATTCGGATTGCATGGCTTTAAATCTGAATTTTACAGTTGTTTGTTTTTCAGTTGTATTTTTTTCATTTAAATTAATGTGTGCCTCTGCATCACATCACATTCATTCTGGCCGTCAAGAGTCATTCATACATTGATGTTGTCAACATCATATTGTAATTGTCATCAACAGTAAAGGTTGCTTCTCAAAATTATTTGTCGTGCAGTAAAAATGTATAATCTTCCTTTAAAAAACACACACACACATTTATTATACATACATGCGTTATTTTGTGAGCCTTTCTGCGTGTGTGGTGGTGCAGTTCTTTAATTCACAACAAAATCGTAAAAAAACCCGGACCTTAATAACAACATATTCTCATACGAATATAAAATACAAAGGATCATATACTACAATCGTCTGTAGATACTCGTATGTATGGCTGTGTGGACGTTCATACATTAATACATGAGTAACATATCGGTATATATATGTGGATGTATGTATGTATATATCCTTAACACAAATGCACGTGAACTACACGAATATGTAGAATATATAGCGGCGGGTCGGAAGTGCTGGAAATCTAGAATAAAACAGGAATCAACTCGGTTATATCGAAGTAAACATACCCACCGACAGGGTTAGCGTTGTACAATCATGCCTAATTCTTATTATGCCTAATTCTTATACCTTTTGTTAAAGCACCACGTCCTTTGTATCGGGTAGGGATTCAATAGCTAAACTCTACACTGAGAAAAAAAACCTTATATAAGGTTCACTTAACCATAAATAAATATGATTTGGAATGTTCAAATTAACCTTATATAACGTGTTAATTTGGACATTTTGTTGTTGTCTGACATTTAACAATAATAATAGTTAATTTACCTATTCCTATGGTTGAATTTTTTAACCATGAAAATTGTTAATTTTAAAATAATTATTGTTGTTTTAACAATGCATTGTTGAGTTTTTTAACCATTCAAATTGTTATTACAATACATTGTTTTCAACCATGAAAATTGTTAATATTAACATTTCATAGTTAATTGAAACAATACATGTTCAGTTTAACAATGAAATTGTTAATACTATAAACTATGAAGATTGTTATAGTAATCATTTTTATTGTTAAGTTAACTAATTATTAGTTGCCTCTTTTAAACAGAAATATAGTTACTGTTACAATTTTCAATATTAAATTAACCTACTAATTATTATTTTGTTTTGTTTACATTTTATTCGGTCTTTTTTCTTTATTATGACTTAAAGTTTTTATTCTGGTCCGAGTCCTTTTTGCTGTTTCTTTTTCAGAATCAACTAAAAAATTGGTGAAATGCATTGGCTACGATTGCCAGGCAGACTGTACAGCTGTTTCTAAACCCAACAAGCTTTTTCTTCAGCAGTCTTTGGCAACGATTACATCGGCTACAAATCAAATGACTTATAGGGGAGTCCCAGTATGATTAATGGGAATTACCCATTAATTGCGTATAATCTTCGAACTGTGCGAAAAAAAAGTCTTTATAGGGCAATATCATTGCGCTATAAAAATTATACAGCTAGCATTTGCATTTGGTGGTGTTTTTTTTTAAACGAGATAAATTGTCTTATGATCTTTCTCACAATTACGAACACGTTCAGAGCAAAGAAGAATGAAAGGAAAAAGAGTGGGGGGATAAGACAGTCGCAATCGTTGCAACTTCGTGTAACTTAATTCTGAACTTCGTATAACACAAAGCAGATCAAAAACTTCGATACAACAGAGCCGAATGATCTTTTAATTTTTGTTTATGTCGCACACTTTTCTGCCTTACTCTTGAAAAATCCAACCTTATTTAATGTTAACTCAACTATTTTGTATAAACATTTGACCTTGTATAATGTTATTTTGTCTTCGTATCGAACATATATTACGTGATTAAAAAAATCATTGTATTTTTGGCTCAGTGTAGTAACTTGTATTCTGCAAGATTTACAAATGAATACTTTTATTAGTAAGAAGCTTTACGCAGACAAAAAATTGTTGGCTTGATATGATTCGTATAGCGTCATACAACAGAACCTTTCTTTCTTTCTTTCTTTCTTTCTTTCTTTCTTTCTTTCTTTCATTCTTTCTTTCTTTCTTTCTTTCTTTCTTTCTTTCTTTCTTTCTTTCTTATTTTCTTACTTTCTTTCTTTCTTTCTTTCCTTCTTTCTTTCTTTCTTTCTTTCTTTCTTTCTTTCTTTCTTTCTTTCTTTCTTTCTTTCTTTCTTTCAAAACATGGAACAGTCCCCATGACTTGGTGCGCAAGTGACCCACTCGAATGTCCATGTCAGATACATAAATCTTTTATATACTTTTATTATATTTTTATATATATAATATATATACATATAAATGTATGTGAATTTATCCATACATATCCTTTAGCAATATTTTTGTTTATGAACAACAACCTTCAATTTCTCTAAGCTCTTTTTACTCATACACTCACACACACACACGAGTATGAACTTTTCATGCAACAACAAATACAAATTGCTGCTCTATTGAAAGGCACCAACCAGTATATGATTTTTTTTCTGCCTTCTGTTGTTGCCGCTGTTATTGTTTGGTTTCAGTGTGTTCTTTTTTTTGCCTTCTGTTGTTGCAGACTATTTTGTTAACATTTATCAAAGGACCCGCCAACAACGACAAACAACAACAACAATAGTCGAACAATTCCTTCAATTTAATTTACGGCAAACCCAGATTTAAGCACATCGCAAAATTATATCATTTTAAAGATGAAAGTCCCTATTTTTTTGTCGATAATCGATTGTCATATATGTGTGTGCATGTGTGTTCGCGCTGTCAGGATAAATATTAAATGAATCCTTTTCAATTGTTACAAATAAGCAACAGATGTCAGCGTCTCCATCATCCACAGCAGCTTAATGTGTGTGCATGACGTCAGGGGCTTATGCGAATGATGAATGTGAACAATTATGGAAGATGTATGACTGATTAAGGATCCATTATTGCTTTTCTAATATAGCGAGTCCTTGGAAAGAGCTTTGCCAATGTCACTGCCTATTTGTTGACTCTTTTGCTCTCATGCCAATAAGATTTGTAAATGCGTAGCTATAAACCATCAGTTCATATTATTCAGGTTTTGAATTAGAGTTTGTTTCAAAGCTGTCAAAGTTAATAATAATCTTAAACAGTTCCAGGTAAAACATCCAGAATTCCAAACAACAAAATACAGGCGGGTGACTTGTATGGTAAGTGATGATAACTAAAATAATATTCAGACATAAGAACATTAAAAGAAGTCAATGTGTACTCAGTTATTCGATTTGATACACTTAATAGCAGTTTATGGGGCATAGCCCCAACAAATACAATCCAATTGGGATAATGTTTAGCATTAGAAAATAGAAATTTGCTAATCTTTTCGGTACCTTGATTTTGAAAGTTGTTTGGAAAAATTCCCGTTTAAGAATTAAAAGCCCGGACTTTCAAACGAACATGCACCCTAAGGGGGCAGTTTCGGGAGAGACAAAAGTTACCCTCAAAAATGAGCAACCTTTTCACCTTTCGAAGTTGCCACATCCTTTAAAGGCTCTTGAAAATAAAGTTATAACTTGTTATGTTATAACTTGTTAAGTTAAAATTTTTTCAAATGATTTTTTCAAAAATAGTTACTATAACCAAAATATATTGGACAAAATGATGACGACTGAATTAAGAAAAGAAACCACAGCTTATAGTAACAAAAATGCAATAGCTTTTAAAATATCTATATGAAATATAACCGTTGATCAATCTAGAGCTATTTTTTCAATAAGTTTTTTTCACAGATTACGCGTGAGTTGTATTAAACTTTATTTGTTTTTTCTTTTAAATATTTTTTGCCATTTTTGCCATTGAAGTCTAGACGACATTTGGTTTCAACAGGACGGTGCCACTTCTGCAACAATATTTAGAGGTCATTTCGAAGAGCAGTAATTTCACGTTTTGTATCGGTGAGTTGGCCGCCTAGATCGTGTGATATCACGAGTTTATGCTTTTGTTTGGGGCCACGTAAAGTCTATGCTGACATAGACTTTGGATATTATTGCTTATTTGGGAATGAAATAAAAAAATTATGAACCTTTGAAAAATTTATTTTATATTTTAATTACTTATATAATAAGAAGTAAGAGAATTTTTAAATTATATGGTTTTAAGTAGTGTTTCTGGCAATTGGGATGGTTGATATACACTTCGACTTCAGGTAACCCCAAGGGAAAAAATCGCATGGTGCTAAGTCTGATGAGCGTGCCGGCCAGTTCACATCACCCTTCAATGAGATAAACCGTTCAGGAAACATTTGCCTTAAACAATTCATGGTAACCCTCGCTGTGTGTACAGTACCACCATCCTGTTGGAGCCATGTATCCTCCAATTGCATTGCCTCAAGACCTGGCTGAAAAAAATTCTGTATCATAGTCAAGTACCGTTAGAAGTTCACAGTTACGGCAAGATGGTTATGCAGGAAAAAGTAAGGGTCAATGATACCTACTCGTGCTACGGCGCCCGATACAGTGACGCGGTCTAAATGCAGAGGTCTCTGGTGAAGTTCTCTGGGGTTTGTTTCTCTCCGGTACCGCATATTTGGGGAAACAGCGAATCGTTAACGAAAAGCACGCGATCGATTGCGCATTTAAAAAATACGCTTCAACACAAAATGACCTATCCTCACGTGTGTAATTTATGATGGCAACTGAAAGACGAATACAAATCTCCCGACAGCCACTGTAGGCCACGCACACTCTCTTCGACCAACAATGCCGTCAGAGCCTGAGAATCAAATTTTTGAGAATCAAAAATGGCATAAAATGTGTTTCGAATGCACAATGAAGATTCCACACTTGATTTGAATTGTTTTTTTTTATTTTTAAAAAAATACCTCTAGATTAATCATAGTTCGACGAGTCGAAAAATACCATCACACTTTTTCAATTTTCAAAAACGGGAAAAGTTAAGATCTGTTACACGAAGATAATTGTTTCTGTGTTTGTGAACATTTACCTGTACCTCATTATTTGTTAGTTGTGAGTTACACTTCCTTACGTCAAGTTTTTTGTCCAACTTAATCTGACATGTCTTTGTGCAAATATTTGTTAAATTCAATCATGGAGAGGTACACAATTGAGCAGCGTAAAGATTGTTTAAGCCTTTTAAGAAAATGAGCCTTCAAATCAAAATGCATTTCGCGCACTTGGTGATTTTTTTGCCCAGCATAATTGACTAAATATGTTTATAATCAGGAGAATTTTGAGAAAATTTCTGCAGACCGGGTCGAAGAAAATGTAAAAACAACTATGCATGATCGCCCAGTTCGTTCTGCCATCGGGCCGTACTTCTTCGAATATGAGTTTGGCCAAGCAGTAACCGTGAATGGTGTTCACAAAAGCGAGATGATAACGGACATCTTGTCTCCAGAAATTGAAGATATAAAACTGGACGATATGTGGTGCCAAGAGGATGGTGCCGCTTGCCACATAGCCAACGAAACAATGACTCTTTTGCGCGAGAAATTCTATGTCCTTATTATCTCACGTCGTGGCGATGTTAATTGACCACAATCATGTGATTTCACGCCGTTAAACTTCTTTCTTTGAAAATGTTTAAAAAAAAGAGTACGTCAATAAGTCAAGAACATTTCAAGAGCTGAAGGATGGCATTATTCGGCACATTAACGACATTGAATCTCCATTATGTCTCAGAGTCATTGAAAATATGGACCATCGGATAGAGGTATGCTACCAAAGCTGTGGCGAGCATTTGTCTAATATTTTGTTTCACACATAATTGTCATAAATTAGCCTATAATTACTAATTCAAATTAAGATAATTCTCTGAACATTTTTTTGTTTTATTTACAATTAACGTCGTGCGTTGTAGTTGGACCACCGGAGATAACTTAACTTTATTGAATATAAAACAGTGGTCGTTGTTTTTAGTTTTATTTACAATTAGCGTCGTGCGTTGTAGTTGGACCACCGGAGATAGTTTCAAAAAGTCCATTGACATTTTAACTTAGGGTGGGACGATTTGTTAGGACACAAATGTGTCGATATTGTGCCATCCATTTTTCGATAGCTTTTCGCATTTCTTCGCAGAAAACCTTCAAAATAAAAGTTGAGAAATAGACAAAAAAAAATTTAATTTGTTCGCTTCGAAGATGATTTTTTTATATGTCGTGGTGCAACTAATTTTCCTCATGCCAAAAGCTATTACAAAAAATCAATGGCACAATATCGATTGTTTAATCGACCCACTCTAGTCTCGATGGTTATAGTCAAATTTTTTTAGGAGTTCTCACAGTTTAAATGTCTTAATATTTTTCGGATAGGAGTAATATCCATACAAATTATCCATTTTGTCGAGTGTAAGGTAAAAAATTATTGTCAACTCGCTTTATATCAGAAAAAACCTAAAAAACTCACTGTAATATTGTTCCTTCCAGCCATAGTATAACCGGTCTTCAACCGAGCTTAAAAGCCCTCAGCTATGGACAGGCTAATAATACTGTATTGAATTGTAATTCCACCCTCTAAAATGCTCCCTGTTTCTGATATTTGTAAAAAAAGGCAAAATCTCAAATTTAAAAAATGTCAATGCAAACTATGAAGAAGTTTCTAGAAATTCTGTCTAAGGGTGTAAATGTCCATGGAAAATGTGAAAATGTGAAATATCATCTTACAATTACGACTCGGAATATATAATATCCTACTTTACTATTGGGTTTATGTTATCAAAAAAATTTTGCTACTTATACGAGTAATATTTTATTTTGAATAAAAGCAATTTATTCATATTTTTCACGCGATATTGAAAGGGGTCAAAGTGCTATTCGCCTACTTGTTATGCATATTTAGGAAGATATTGCAAGACGCCCTATTTATTAACAAAGTTTACACTATTCGGCGTTTCCACAACCCATCTCTATTCCTTGCCAGTATAATGGTTTAATTTCCTGTTTTCAAAATAGACTTCCACTCCTGAGCATTTCGTCATTACTTTTGATGTTCATTAATCGTTAATATCAAGCACGGGTGCACGGGGTACATTAACACCATTTAGTCCCCGGGCATAGCCCCTGTATTGAGTACCCATTGGACATGGCATCGCCGGGCATTCAGTTTTAATCACACACAGCAGTTATACCTTTGTTATTGATTGAAATTACGAGCAGAGTGCGAGTACTTGGATATCTAATGAAACTTTGCTGTTTAATTGTAAAAAGCAGCAGCAGAAGCAAAGGACGAGAGCAAAGGTTAGTCAGGATACGGCTAAAGAGATATTGTGTAAATATTTTTACGGTTCAAAATAAACAATGCCATTTCTTCGTTTTTTTTTTGGCGAATTTATTATTGTTTAATTTACATTTTGTTGTGTTTAGAAGACTCACTACTACTGATGCTACTGTCTCTCTGTTCCTGCTACTACGAGTACAACTCCTGTCAGTTCAATAAGTATCGGAAAGATAAACAACAACAGCAACGGCAGTCATGGCCATTGAAGCATGCAACATCCGAAGGGTTGGTAGTGCGGTCGGTCGGACGACGGTGTGGTTGCCAACATGAAAATACAGATGATGTATTCATTCAAAAGAAAACAGGGGCAGGGCGGAGCGCAAAACATAAACATAAAGAATACAAATTACCACTTTTATTGTTACTTTGATGCTGTTGTTATTATTCCGTGTTTCTTCTTACTGTTGTTGTTCTTGGTTCTTTTGTTCCTATTGCTTGTTGTTGTTGTTATTTCAAAAGGATATTATTTTTTAATAAACTTTCAATAGGTTATTGGTACATTTGTACCACAATGAACATTAAGGTACACACACACTAACAAACCTAAGCCAACAAAAGCGTAGCGTATCTAATCGAAATATTTTTTTGCAGTTCGTTTTTGTTTCCATTTCCTTTCTGTCAGTTGCTTGTTTTTAACACTTTGTTGTTTTAGTCTTAACATAAACATTCGAATCCTTTTTGTTTTGTGAAAAGCCGGCTCTAATGTTGTTGCTCTTCTTTTCAGCCGTACGCCTGGTTGGTTGTTACCCATTATCAGTGCATAAATGCTGGGATCCGTTTGGGGTACAGGAGCAACATAAAAAAGAACTCAATTTATATTTCTATGAATTATCAAATGAGCAAAGGATTTTCCTCATAATCCTTTCTCTGGTGCTAGCTTTTCTCTCTCTCACTCCCTTATATGATTTAAGTTTTTTTTTGTCATAATTTTAAATACGTAACTATGGATAGAGTGAATGTGTGGGCCGCTTTTTATCCTAGTAGTACCGGGTAAATTCACCAGCAAACGTATATGGATTTAAGTACTTAGGCTCAGAGGGCTTTGGGGTGAGATCCTTTTTATGTATAACATGAGAAAGTCTACATGTTTTTATATTTCCATAGAAATTGTCTCTTGCCTTGAGGTCACAGGTCGTTCTTGGAAGAGGTTTTTTCATTTACATAAAATTTTTCCTATGGATTAATTATGGAAAATGTTGTTGTGCTTAAATAAGTTATTTTTTAATAACTTAGAGCAGCAAATTCAAAATTATTTTCACAGGGTCGAACCACAGAATGTCGATACTAGGCGAAAGTTGTCGTGTTATTACACAGTAGGCATGTCCTATTGCTACTCGCTTACTTAACGAGGAAGTGGTCGCTCCTAAGCGAGTTGCCAATCGAAAATGGCCAGTATTGATACTATTTTAAAAAATCTATGAGAACAAGTATTGCGAGTATTTTTTGCAGTTATATTGTGTTCATGTCCTTTGCTTGCAAGTCTATCGACCAGAGTCTCGGGTTTCTCCCCCTACTGCTCATACCGTTGTAGTTGTGATTCCGACATCCCACGGCTCATATTTGCAGGCTATTTTGCAAGACTTAAAAATCAGCAATTACTTTGTCTCCAGTCTTTCAACCAGTATCGACCACAGGCAGAGTTTGGCGAATACAACCTGAGCTGTTCTCTTGTTAGTCGGGTGAATTTTTTTACCAAAGGAGGCCTGGTCTTTTATTTTTTGAAAATTCTATTGAACATACTTTTTAATTTTTTTATGGCAATAGTTTCTTGATAAAGTTGTACTACGTTATCGGCCCAAATCAGGTTGCTCAAGTCAATTTAATTTATAATTATAAATTAAGCCGTAATAATTTAATTTTTATTTAAGAGTTTACGAGTATAATGGTTTTTTTTACTTTTTTTATATTTCAGAGATACCAATGGCATCCTCCTGTCGAAATATACTGCAACATTTTCCATTGTATTCAGCGTCGATTCACGCCTCTAAACTATAAAATTAAGCTATTAATGTTCTAAATAGTCAACGGGAATTTCGTTGTGGCGTGGGCAATCATTATGACTTTGGTGCAACCCCATTGCAGCCGGTTCTATGCACCGGATCGACCCGAAGCAGCAAATCATCAAGCCGGAACTGCAACTCCAATAACAACAATTGTAGAGCGCTGTGAATTTGCAGCACTGCAACGTTAACAGTATTATTGTCCCTTAAGAACCGTAATCTACTAGCCCGATAGAAATTTGGATCGACCGAAGCTGAAATTTATCAACCTAGAATTGCCACTCAAATAACAACTGTAGAGCGCTTTGAATTTGCAGCACTGTATAGTTTTTCGTATGATTGTCCCTAAAAACACGTAACCCACCAGCCCGATAGAAATTTGTGTGATATGATGAAACCCGGGCCGGCATGTAGGCCAGTAACACAGAAAACTCTTGAAATATTGATTCGGCGGCAATCAGGTTAACAGGCTTTGCTGCTGTATGATTTGGGCCTACGTTTGTAAACATTTGTGCTGATTCAACAAATGTCAATAGACAACGTCTTAAGTTCGCGAATTGAACGTTGAAGATCAGGACCATTATTGGCAACATCAACATTGAAGTGAACAAAATATACCAGTAATCAACAAAGCATCACTTCATCCACACATGTGGCAACGTTATGGTCCGGTCGCTTTACACTAATGTAAACTGCGACCAGAGTACGGCAGCATCGATATAAGCGAGCTGAGGTTTTAAAAGGACCGCTATAAATGTTATACGCTCGAAGCTGTAAAGGGAAGTGTAGAATTTACGCCATTTCAAGGTAAGTGTTCATCAATAAACCATCACGACTATTCTTCAATTATTTTTTTTTTCTTTGGATTACATCGAGTCCTTAGTCTCTGCTAACAAGCTAACCACTTTAATGGAATTCGAGGTAAACCTATCAGATGTTATAACCTTATTAACGTCGCACATATTGGACAATGTCATCAATAACTGGAAAGAACGTTAAAAGTTCGAATGATGTCAGGGACCATGTAAGCCACCATGGTTCAAATACAAGTAAAATAATCTAAAATTTTGTAGCGGCGGTTTTAGCTTAGTAAACGTAGACGGGTACTTAGTAAGAGTAAGAGCTTAATCTCAAAGTCTTGTAAAACCTCATTTATAAAACGTATTAGCCTTTTAGAGCTAGTAGTAAGCAGGAGGAATAGGTCAGTAATTATAAGAAAGATATCGTGCACAGTTCCCTAATTTATTCCTCAACAAAATGTTGAAATGAATAAATAAATAATCCTTTAAACAGCCGAATTTATAAAATTTGCAAAATAGCTTCTCCCCTATAACTCACATATAACAAACAAAAGACTACTGTATTTTTGGTGAGGGAGTTTCAGGACGCTGTGGTTTACTTAATTCTAATTTCCACTTAATTTGTGGCGCCATCAGTTAGATTTCAAACGTTTTAAATAATTTGTTTTATTTATACCCTACACCACACTGTAGTGCAGGGTATTATGGCTAAGTGCTGATGTGTTTAACACCTTAAAGGTAAGGAGATAGACCCCATTTTATTAAATCTATTAATTCAAAATAACTATCTGATTTCATTATGCGATAACTGTCCGTCTGTTCATCTTTAGATGTAACCAAAACTAAGTTCGCAAATCTGAACCGATTTCGACTAAATTTAATTTGGGGCAATAACGAACCTTAACTGTTTTCGACCAAACATATTTTTTAAAATCTATTAAAAAATATAAAATATTACAAAGGTCATTATAGATTTTAGAAATCACATTCTACATCAGATTCTGCCTTAATTTTGCATAAGATATTTGTAGCTACCAATATCGAATTCTGGCAAAACCGTACCTTATTGGTTCATGTTTTTAAATAGCTTCTTCACAGAAATTCCTCCCTATCTAAGAAATTGCCGCTCCGGAAGCCACGAATTAAATCCATTTGTATCGTACTTTAGTACAATACATTATGAGTGCTTAATAAAGAACTCTGGTATATCGAGACCGCATCGGTCTATATATTTATATATTTTTATATATATTTTATTCCAGCTTACTTAAATTAAGCATACTGCATTGTACGAGGTCTGTAGATAATCCTGATGAAAATGGACCGTATCCTTAAGGGGCTATATTAAAATAGTACCCTTACTCCCGATATGAGGCCGTTACGCTGTAAAGGCTCCAAATAAACTTTGATCGTGGTCAAATTTAGTGTTGTTCATAAAGAGGTTCATCAGGAAAAAGACTGGACCATATTGGTCTATGTTTTTGCATAGCCCTAATGTCCATGTTTTATAATTGCCTTCGCACAAAGTTCTCTTGTTAGTTGAGGTTCAGAAGCTTTAAAAGTCACAAATTCATATTTAGCCTAGTGAGTTATGACCGAGTTGTAGTCAGACAGAGCAAAAAATAGTTGGAACAAACAGTTTTTTGCCTCTGACTAAAATTTTATTTTTTTTCGTTGAACAAGTGTGGTTTGTGGATTTTTAGATTTAATTAATTCAGAAATTTTGGAACGAACTTCGCAGTCACACGCGTCAAAGCCGAAATTTCCGAATAAGTTGTGTGGCATGAACCAACGGGTATGCCGACAATCTCTGTAACTTCTCTAATAGTGATTCGACGATTTTCCATAACAATTAATTAGCTTCACTTTTTCAACATTTTGATTAGTTTTAGATGTTATAGATCTATTGGGCGAGCATCGTCAAAATTCTAGCCTTTTTTGAAAAGCTTTTATTACTTGTAAACATTTTTCTGTCTCAGAATACAATTACCATATGCCACTCTCAACATTTGAAGTGCTTTTGAGAACTTAATTCCCTTTTTTACACAAAATTTGATGCAAATTCTTGATCCATTTTTTCCACAGCAGAAAACCAAATAAGCAAAACACGTCTAACTGTTATGCCTCTCACAAACAAACTAAACTAAACAAGAACAAACTCAACTAAAATAATATGTTCGAAACAATTTGCTGCTCACTGGCTTTATATCGATTTCGGGTCCGTAACGATCTTCATCAGAAAGCTTCGCAACAATTATTGAAAAGAAAACTGAATCGTTAAGACCAGGTTCTCACCAAACGTATGAGAATTGCTGTTGTAAATCTCACTTTTCATGTTTTCCTTACACAATTGCCCACGAAAATACAATTCACTCTCACGACCTCTAGAGAGACTCCACATTCGGAGCCAACAATAGATTTCTTTTACAGCGTGTGTTGTGGAAAGAGTTTAGTTAATTTTTTACCAATGATTTTTGAACCATTTAACCGAACCTGAACCGCGGTTAAAACCATTTTTAAACCCGAACCACAGAATCCAACTAACTCGAAGTTTGAAATGGTTTGCAACCCTGGCTCAAATGGAGCATAACGCACATCAGCGATTTATAACTGAACCGGGAGAAATTGGTCCATATTTGTCTATGCTGTGATATAGCCCCAACGGAATATGTTCTCGTAGCGCTCTAGAGTTCGCATATATATTGCGACCTTGCTTGAACTCCAAATAGAGGCGGGGAATTTTTTAAATCGCAAAGTGATTAGGTGTCATCCCCGTTATACTTCTTTTTAGTTGTGCAGAAGTTATTTAAGTTCTAAGCAAAAAACTCATAAGGACTTTGCTTTGTTTTATTTAAGTAACCAGTCCGACTTGTGGGCTATATGGTTTCATGGTACTGAGTGAGAGCCAAGCCCAAAAAATGTCCTCCTTAACAGTCAAAGAAACAACATACTATTAATTCCTGCTTGTAATTATGCCTAGAAGTTCTTTGATGTTTTCTTCCTGGTATACCGGTAAAACAGTAGACGCCACACTCCAGTCTTGATTTACGCTTGTCAAATTATGCGTTTCTGCCCTCTTGTTATGACTGTTTCTTCGATTTAGGTGTATCACTTATGTAGCGAGTGTCAAAAAGTGTGTGCCCCTCTTCGATCTCCAGGTGCTGCTGCTCGCAAGGAAGTATCCTGCCTAAGCGAGTGTTTGAAAGTACGAGAACCCAGTTGTTCCTTATTGTACGAGCATTGTTTGAAATGACGGCCGTTTATTTTGCTGTTGGTTTTGATGTGTTTCCTTTTTTTTGGTTTCTTTGCTCTTTTTTCCTTTTTCGACGTTTTCTTGCTGTTGGTTAAGTAAAATTTATAGTGTGATGTTATTATTTTTATTGACAATACGTGACGTGTTCTTATTGTTTATTTAGTTGCCTTTCGCTGGTGCTCGTTCAGTCATTTTCTGCTGCTGCCGCTTAACTCACAATAGGTATCCTTTTTTTGTGGTCTTGCTTCAGCCTTCTCTGTGTATGTGTGTGCGTGTGTCTGTGAGTGAGGGTAAATGTGGTTGTTGCTTTTGTTCATCTTGTTTATGCCTTTTGCCATTAACAGGAATACCACGGTTAACGTGAACGTCATCGTCAGAGCCGTCACCATAACCATCGCCATCATCATCACTGCCAGAGCCCTCAATTGCTCCTCTTGGCCCCACCGCCACCTGGTCTACTTTCTTATGCAACCCCCAGGAGGGGACGAGAGGAGTATTTGCTATTATTTTTTTGTATTCAATTTTTCCGTATTTCGTCTAGTGGTTGTTTTCCATACTCTGTCGGTTTTTGTGTACCTCAGTGTATCATTTTTTTTTTTACCTACACAGACAATGTGGTTGCAATCTAAAGAAAAACAATACTTTGTATACTCTACTTCATACTGTGGTACAGGGTAAAGTGGCTTAGTGTTGACGTTTGTAACACCTTAAACAATGGCGGATAGAAGCTATGTCTATTATACCGATTGATTGAGAATCACCTTTTGATGTCCTCGAGCGATATTCGTCGTCTGTTCATCTGTTGTTGTAATCAATGGTATCACATTTTAACCGATTTCATCTAAATTTGATTTATTCTTCAGGCTAGGCCCAAGGCTGAACCATATTGAAATAAGTCCATATCGGCCCATGTTTTAATTCGACTATGACGTTATTTTGCCTAATGCGCTGCAAGCGACTATTATCCATTTCTGGTAAATTGGACCTCATTTGTCTATGTTTTCGAATAGCCCCCTCACAATTGTCCATTCCGGTTTGAGGTCTTGCTGCTCTTAAAGTCACACATTAACCGCTCTTAAAGTCACACATTGGACATGAACATAATGAGCGACCAATTATTAACACTGGTGAAACTAGATCACACCTCCCTAGGTTTTAGGATAGACATCACGTAAAGTACCCTCCCTATTTGAGGCGACAAATAATTAATGCTGGTGAAAATAGATCATATTTTCCTATGTTTAATAAGGAAACTCCTTAATGTGGAGACTATTAAGATCCTTCCACATTTGAGGTCCTCACGCCCTAGAAGCTACATATAATATCCGATTCTCGCCAAATTTTGCATAATGAGTAACGAGCTAGAAAAATTCAACTGTGGTAAAATTGTACATATCGTTTCTTTTTTTAAATAGGCCCCGTTTGAAGGTCCTTTCCGTCCTGCCGTTGTAGAAACTACAATCCGATCGTGCTTAAATCTCGCGTGGTACCTTACAAGCGACAAAACTGGACGTGAAACTGGACGATATCGGATCATATTTTTGTATAGCTGTCATACCCTTTCATAGTCCTTTCAGATATAAGACCATGCCGCCCGAGAAGTTAAAAATTAACTCCGATCTTGCTGAGATTTCGCAAGGTACGTTATGAGCGAGAAAATATTATGTCTGGTGTTTTTGAATTTTAACCACAAAAAGGTCCCTCTCGATTATAACTTTTGTCAGGGTAGAAGTCACATACGAATATCAATTCATATCCTACTCGAATGTTGAATATTACTTTATGAGCAAACAATCACTAATTCTTCTGAAACTGCACCATATGGGTCCAGTTTTTAGAGTAGCCCTCACATAAAGTTTCCTTTCGATTTGGGGTTATTTCTAGAGGCCACGAATCACATGCCTCTCTCTCAACTATCGTAAGATACGTTAAAGGTTACTAATTTTCAACCCTTTTTAGAATAGTCCCTTCGCAAAGGTACCTTCCGATTCAAGGTTCTGGCTCTCTGAGGCCGCAAATCTCAATCCATTCTGAACAAATATCATAAAATGCGTTAGGGGCACTAATATCCAACACTGATTAAATTAGACCTTCTCGGTTGAAATTTTTATACTTTCGTCATATGATAGAGGGTGTATTCAATTTGTCATTCCGTTTTCAGGTCCTTAAAATACACAATGTATGTACTATACGTAAATTCTGAATCGTGGTCTGTCTACATGTAAAAAGCAACCTACAGTTCGCACTATTAAAGCTGAAATTTTGCAGAAACATGTGTTGATGGACTGAAACGGTTGGTATTGAGAATGGGCCAGAACGGTCAAGAGGAAACCAATTTCCCCTTACAAAGTCTGGGTAAACCTCTGGAAAAATCAAGTACCCTGAACTTAATATCTATGAACTGTTAGAGATACGATATCTCATGAACTGTTAGAGATACTCGTATGACGGTGATATTTGGAATATATGATATGATCGAAAGGATTAAAACACATCCTGGACGGAAAGTAAGCATGTCCCCCTTAAAATCTCGCATTGTATCGGAAATTAATCGATTGATCCTTTTAAAATTGTAACAGAATGAAATCAATGATTAGCACTTTTTAATAGATTATATTGTGTTTCCATTATTTTAAAGGTCATGGCTAGCCCATACACGCCTGAAGTTTAAAAGGCTGTATCTCGTGAACGCATACCGATATGACGATACTCGTTGGTATATGTATATGATAATAGTATGGGAAGAAACTAATGCTGGAGGAAAAGTGGCCGGTTCCATGCCCCCTTGACACAATATTCCCATTGAACCGTAGTCCATGACATAGGGTATATAAGCTTTGGCTCGGTCGATCTCATTTGTCCACTTGTTCAATATCCCAAAAACAAAGGTCCATCCCGAGTTGAGGTCTTGCCGCTCACAAATTAAATTCAATTATACTGGAATTAATAACTTAAGTCTGGTAACGCGGTTGTCTGGAGCCCCCTGAACTATTGTTCTGGCCTGACTAGCAGGTGCGGCCCTTCGGGGAGTATCGTGGTGGCGGTGGTTTAAACCCAAATCGCGGGGTTTTCTTCAGCTATGTGTGGAGTGACCCGGGTGCAGTTACCCATAGCACAGCAAAGGTTTTAGATAGGCCTCGGCCTCTTACCAAAGGCGGAAGTTGTGTCCATATAGCACGCTTAGAATTGGTGCCGTTGGCATTGGTCTTAAGGGGCGCTGGCTGTCGCTTGCTTGGTAATGGCTTTTGTTGCAATAACGCACCATTGTTAAAGCTTCCACAGGGAAAATCATGTAAAAAACTAGGACGCTTTACTCAAATTAAGCATGGTGCTTTATAAGCGACTTTTAACTATCCCTTCCGAAGCTAGACCATATTGTGCTATTATTTGATACAGCCCTTATACAAATGATCTTTTCTATTAAAAGTCCTGCTGCAATAGTATAATAGCGTATCAATTTCGAATTATCACTTGTAAAATTTGCCCTTATCGGTCTATGTATGTCCCTCCCTACTTAAAAGTTTGATATTAAGTTCGAACTTGCTCAAGCTCCAGACTAATCTATTAAATGGCAGAGTGGTGTTAGATATCCCATAGTCGATCCCGAACGACTTTATTTTTCTGTTTCTTGTTTTTTATAAATTCGTATTACATAAGAAATTGAGAAAGGTAAAAAGTACAAGTACTTTATAAAAAGCCAAGATTGCCATCTTTAAAAGGCCTTTCGGCTTTCATTTATGGCTGTAAAGTTTATATTCATAATTGTACAACTTTTCGTCCTTCCAGCCACTGTGTCATTTTCTGTCTGTCTGCAGTTCATATTCACTACCAAGTGATGGGTGGGAAAAATTTCTCGGTATGAGTTTTATAGATTCATATTCTGGCATAAACACATATTTCACATTGTTTTTATTTACTTTTATTTACCGGCGTCCCTGGTTATTTGTTTATTTCAATTTCTATATTTGCATTACAGGCTATAATTGAAATTCTCTTTTTGTGTGTGTTTTGTTTGTCGTGTCGGTTGTACCTACGAGTACGTACTAGTATTTACCTTTTTCTGTACATATGTACTATGTAAATAAAATGAACAAATCCTTCACATATGTGCTACTCCTACATACTTCATGCAGCTCTGACTAAGGGACCTTTCGAGTGTCGGTGTCGATGGCGGACAGCTCCGAGTAGGTCGTGAGGAAAAATTGTACTTAATTGGTATTAAAATCACATATAAAGTAATTTATTTTATGTGCAGCAATTAAATGTTTACATACACCCTGCCGTGTACGTATGTACACTTACAAACGAATACAAAATTTCCATTCCCAGTTTTATTTTTTTCGGTGTGATGATCATTGAAGTTAATTTCGAGAAACCTAAAGGCTTTAATCTGTAATGCATATAAACGCGCAGTGCCATTACGACAATGATGAGCCTTCCTACAAAACACTTGCCTTTTAGACCCACATCCACCTCCACGACAGGAGCTACCGCCGTCGGCCTGTATTTGGAAACATTTAACTATTGTTCTGAAAGCATATAATCGTTAACCTTTTAGTGTTATTTCGCTACAAGAAACATATGAGACATTTCTCCCAAAAATGTCCTTAGATAATCAAATATTGTTGGCTTAAGTGGGTAATCAAGAAGTTTATTACCGACAATTGTAAGTAATGGCAAAAGATTGGAGCACGAAAGCAGAGTACCGAATTTTTTGTGAATTTAAAGCCGGTATCTTGTATGTAATAAAAATAGAGAAACTATTAATACTTAAAACAAACTTTAGAAAGACTGGGAGAAGTTTCTCCAAACATACGAGTAGTTTAAAAATTTCAATGAAAATCGGTAAAGGGTAAATTCGTATCACTTTATGAAGGCAGCGTGAAGGTATATTTTACTTAGCATCCCATTAAAAAACAACCGGAGGACTTCTTCTGAAAAAACTTACAAAAACATTTCTTTAAATCGACTACGATTAATAAGGAAAATAATTATCTATGAATTAAAAAGTATAATAAGAAATGGCAAACCCAAAAAATTGTATGGTATTTTTAAACTTGACAAAAATAGTAAAAAGTAATAAAATTTCAAGTCGTACGCCACTTAGTTTTTCGGAAGAGTTGCACCTCTCTCTGGAGTTTAAGTAAGTTTGGACTTAATACATATGTGTCTTTTAGTAGGAAAGATACATGTTTCGTTGGGTTTTTATAACACATAAAGCGATATTGAACAGGAATGAACCGGTTCTAGAGCTTTTGCATCCGCATAGATGACAAGTTTTTTTTTACAAAAAAGCAAAGCGACATTGATTTTCGTGGCTGCACACTGATATTATTGCGATTTCCGGTCGGTGATGACCTTCATCAAAAAGTTGTTGAAAGGAAACCCGGTTCATCCCTGTCCGATGTGTGAAAGAAATAAAACAAATGAGCTAAACATAAAACTGCCCTCCTTAAAAAAGTCACATCTCCATTTCAATAGTTTTGAGATATTTAGCTTTTTTGACTACGAAACACACTGGAAGCGGTAGATATGACCATTTTGCTTAAGGTTTGCAGTCATTTGCAGTTTAAAATGGGTTTTTTATGTTTAAGACAAAAATCAGACTCATTTACGGTAACGGATCTGCACTTAACCCAATTTTGGAATTTTGGCGCTTGTGACTTTCTTACTAATCTGTATGATTTATTTCAGCTAGATTGCATTTAAAATGTTTCCTATAAAGCGGAAGTACTTTAAAGTAAAAATTGGCAATAGAGCTTTGGTGGGAACGATAACAACTCGCTTGTACAGAGTGATCCATCTAGAGGTATTTTTTCAAAACAAAAAAAAATATTTAAAAATTCAAATCAAGTGTGGAATCTTTATTGGTAATTTAAAAGGACATTTTATGGCATTTATTTTTTTGAATATAACTTCCTTCAAATGTTGGCCGCAACTACGCCTCAGGGTTTCAATTCTGAGGGTCCAATTTTGGATGGCTCGTTCGAGCATTTCGACTGGTATGGCTTTAATAACACGTGTAATGTTGGCTTCCAAAACCTGAATCGTGGCTGGTTTGTCAGCATAGACTTTGGACTTTACGTAACCCTAAAGAAAAATGTCTAAAGCTGTGATGTCACTTGATCTAGGCGGCCAACTCACCTGTCCAAAACGTGAAATTACCTGTTTTTGACCTCAATAGATCCATTGTTTGAGCAGATGTATGGCAAGTGGCACCGTCCTGTTGAAACCTAGTGTCGTCAAGATTAAGGGCTTTAATTTCAGATAGCATAAATATCGATATTATGGCGGAGCACCATTTACGGATACGTTCTGGCCATCATCATTTTTGAAAAAATATGCACCGATGATTCCACCAACTTATAATCCGCACCAAACCGTTGTTTTCACTGGGTATAATGGCACCTCTTAAACCTCTTCTTGTTGTTCTACAGCCCGAATGCCACAATTTTGTTTATTGACTTTGCCGTTGAGCCAGAAATGGGCCTCATCACTGAACAAAATTTTGGTCGAAAGAAGTGGATCTTCCCGTTTCTTATCGAACGCTCATTTCAAAAATACAGTTGCCAACATTTGAAGGTAATTATTTTCAAATAATAAATGCCATGAGATATTCTTTCAAATTACCAATTAAGATTCCACACTTGATTTGAATTTTTATATTTTTTTTGTTCAGAAAAAATACCTCTAGATGGATCACCCTATAGCTTTAGCTCAATCGGATAAAATTTGTGATTGCTACAAAGCAGAATATCAACTCGGGAGAAACTTATGTAGGGTTTGAAAACAAAAGAACATAACATTACATTTTTCCAGGGTTGGAATTTGTGTCATGTTTGTCTGAAATTGGCAATGTGCGATATTGCCACACACCTTCATAATCCTTTCACACAAATGTAACATTTCGGCTACTTTTGGTATTTTTGTTATATCTTTAATATTATTCACACGATCTTACTTCCAATCATTACATACGAATATAGTTAAAGGTAAACTTGCCCTTGTTAGTACAGTTTATAATCACATAACTCATAACTTTTAACCCAGTGAGTGAAAATCTTTTAAATTGCAAACACCGTAATATTTTAAAAGCACATTTACTTCCATAAAAAAATGTGGTTGACTCTCCATAATCTGGTACCACCTACAAATGTACCATTTTGGCCACTTTTGACTAAGTACACTGTAAGTAAAATTTTAACTTTCGAAATGACACAGAAAAACCCCGAGATAGGCCAACGGAATTTTGGGCCGTGGTATGCTTCGATTTAAAAGATTAGGTCAAAATCAAGAGATATTAAATTTTTTGATTTGAATTGCCTCCCTAGCGATTTTTTGGCGTCTTCAGGCAATGGTGGCAGAAAAAAGGTGTTATGAATTTTAATGCTGGATTAACTTAACGACGGAAAATTTAAACCTAGCCAAACACACTTTTTCTAAAAACTTTAAAAAACCCCGCCGTTAGGAGAGGGTATAAGTAGGTCGAGTCAAGAGACTAAAACTTGCTTACTACTCCACTGACGGTTTGAAATGATCGTATTTTTGTTCGCTGGCCAAATAAAACATGCCTAATTTTAACATTTTGAAAGCCTATCTTTATAGGATTCTTTATATGTTGCATACAAAAATTCAAAAATCTCTTAAATTGATCTGTTGTCATTTTAAATCTAAACTACCCTTGCTGTGGAAACTCACGTAACCTTAAGCTTCGTTTTCATTATGTCAAATTCAATGGCAAACAGATATGGCACATTCGTCGACATTTGCATTTGGTGTCAAACGCGTTTTCACTACAACGTCATAACTGACACAAAACCCAAATGGCAACATTTGACATCCACATTTGTTGTCAGTCATTTGCCACACCGTTTTCATTATGCTAGCTAAACACATATGTCGTCATATGATTTTTGCGAGAAGAAGAAGAAATTAATTGAAATTTTTGTGTCAAAAGCGACGTGGTAGCAAAATTTTCAATTTTTTTTAAACAACAAAATGTCCATGAATAAGCAAATTGCCGTCGCAGCGGCATTGGTACTAGTGACTACATTGGTGAGGTAGTCCCAGGTTCCAGGGCGCAATTCGACTGCCTCAATCAGCCGCTCCGTCTGCTCGCTCGTCCAAATGTGCTGTAATTTGCGCACCCTCTTCTTCGAACTGGCGACGTCTTCCACATTCATGATTAGCACATCGTCCATGTCTATTCTATAATTCCAGAAGTCCGTTCTTGGCGCGATTTCCTCCTTTGCTCGTTTTCTTCCTTCGCTTGTTGAAAATGCCAGCAAAATCAGCTGTTTGCATGCCAAATGTGTTTGCATTTGCCAACATGTTGGCAAATGGATTCTCCTTGTCAAATGATGCCATATCGGTCAATTGTCATAAATTTACCCGTTTTCACTTGACTGCCATTTCGTTTGACAAAGCATAGTCATATATGACGTCAAACGTAAATGTCACCATATGACTACCCGTTTTCACCTAACTGACTACATTTGCCATTGAATTTGACATAATGAAAACGAAGCTTTACTCCGTTTTCCTAAGTTTGGAGAATATTTGGCTTCTAAAGGCATCATGTAAATGTCTTCCTTAAATTCCTTAATAAACTCACACTACGAGTACTCCTAATAACTTGGCATCGTCTATATTCAAATTCTCAAATTCTCCGTTCACAATGAAGTCTGAAAAAAAATTTAATTATACTAACAATTTGTGCTCTTTCTCCACTTTAATTATTAGACATTTTTGTCTAAATAACAACCAAAACTCCTTATGATGCTGTTAAATATTTTGAACAATAACCATAACTTTTAATGTGATACATTTTGAGTAGTCAACTCACTGCTGACAATGGTACGAGTATGCCATTCGAATGAATCCAATGGTTGGTAAAGATGAAACATTGGTTGACATGACAACGACACCAGCAGCGTTCACTTTTACATTGACAAAACAACCAAATACTCGTATGTATGAAGTGGCGTTAACCTCAAACACTTTAATTAATTGTATCAAATATAACATGTCAATTTTGAGTTTAATTAATAATCAGAAAGAAACATTTGAATACCCGGGTATTTGAGCTCCTGGTGTGCAGCCAGCCACCATTCTTATGCTCGTCCTTTTTGAGTTGTGTAGAAACTTCCTTATGCTACCTTTGGTGGCCTGCCACGCCATGGCAGTTAGAGACGCATCAGTGTCAATGGCAGTAGGAAAACTTATTTCATTTTATTGCCACCCGTATAAGAGAAAGACAATTTCATTTAGAGACCCTTTAAGACACTCGCTCGTTCGCACAATGAAGACTGACGGAGACGCAGCGCACCGCAGCGCCATACTAACTTTAAGCCCAAAAGCATTTTGCTAAAAGTAAATGTCGGTTCTACTGCCTGGCTGGCTGTCTGTCCTGCCGTTTGCCAGCGTCTACCCTATTGTTCAGTTGAGATTGCTGGGAATTGTAGGGGTAAAGTGTGTTATACACCGCGCCGCCGTTTTACTTTGAACACAAGAAAAGGCAAAAGTTTTCGTTTGCTTTTATCAACTTATCATTTACTTAACATGTTTTTGAAATACAGTTGGGCAAAAGTTCTTTCATGTTTGGTTACACAGTTT
Organism: Hydrotaea diabolus; assembly: GCA_963513945.1. NCBI lineage: Eukaryota > Metazoa > Arthropoda > Insecta > Diptera > Muscidae > Hydrotaea > Hydrotaea diabolus. The sequence continues at coordinate 137,428,075 of OY740719.1, forward strand.
GTAAAACAGTGCGGTAAATATTTTATACCGCAGATTGTTTGATTATCCCGCAAATGGAGTTTTTTTGCTTCCTCTTCCGTCCGTCCGTCCGTTCGTTCGCCCGCGCCAGTTGTTCCCATCAGCGCCCACTTCTGCTACTACAGCCTTTCGCATTTGCCACTATCCATCCACTGCTTATTAATTAATGTGTTCATTTTATTATTGTTGTTTGGCGTGGTATCGGGCAAAAGTATTCAAAAGTTTTCCATACAATTCTCGAAAGTGTCTGGCGCTTGACTCATGGAGGGAAGAGAGTGAGGTTAACCATGGAGTTAGAGCTTAAAGTGATTGGTTTTGTGCGAAAAGTACTGTTTACCAGAACGAATTATGAATGTTTGGTTTTATTGATTTTGACTATGGCTTTACACTGTTTTAAAAAAAAGATTTACTATTCAGATATCGAAGTCATTTACCAATAAGCATAATAGAAATAATTTTCCATAGATGCTTAAGTATGTATAAATAAAAGCCCACACTGAGAAGAAAAATAATCTTATATAAGGTTAACATAACCATAAATTGATGATGATGATTTGGAGTCTACACTATGTAAGGTTAATTTGAATATTTTGTTATTGACTGGTATTTAACAATAACAATAGTTAATTTAACTATTTTACGGTTGACTTTTTTAACCATGAAAATTGTTAATTTTAAAATAATTATTGTTGTTTTAACAATGCATTGTTGAGTTTTTTTACAATTAAAATTGTTACGAGTATTATTAAAAGAATTGTTGTTGTTGTTTTGACTATATCCGTTTGATGACATCTTAAAAGACACCACACCCTGTACGGCTCGATAAATTTCGAAATAAGCTTTAAATTTTGCGTGTCGTTATATAGTGTTTTTTAAAAGTGTAGTATTAAATCTGGCGACACTTTTTTTGGAGTTGGTCTTTTTGACAGCTCTCTCTTGATTTATTGTTCTCTATTGCCATTGGTACATATTTCTTCAAAAATTGAGCTGGCCATAATGTAACAGTCAATTTCGAACGCTATAAAGCCATAATGACTGTTAAATTAATGAATTTTTTGTGCCTGAATTGGGGGATGTTGATATGGACGACCAACAAGACGGCGACTTATGCCATACAATCAAAGAAACAATCAGTTTATTGAAAGAAACGTTTGGCGTCGTGGGCCTGTGGCGTAACCTTCAAGATCATGCTATTTAACACCGCTGAACTATTTTTTGTGGGGTTACGCAAAGTTGCTTGTCTACGCAGATAAGTCCGACATGATTGACGCCTTGAAAGAGAATATTTGGTGCGTTAACGCTGACATACGTCTCCAACTGCTGCAAACAGTGGTTGAAAATTGGGACTCTCGGTTGGAATTTATTTCAGTCGCGGCGTCCACTTGCCCGAAATCATTTTTAAAACATAATGGCAAACTCGTGTCTTTATAATAAAGCTAAATTCTTATCCGTAACAGTAAATTATATGCGTTTTATATATTTGTCAAAACCACACGTCTGAAAAAATACCCTTTGCTATTTTGCCACAACCTTTCCGGTACCTCCCACAAAAATTCACCATTCTTGTAATATCATTAATACTTTTCACTCAATACAACAAAAAAATCAATAATTATGTATTCTGACTTCCTGGCCACGCCCCTACAAGTTCCTCTTACTTAAATGACCCTGTTTCAGCGCAGACTAGAACCCATTTAACTTGTCACCTTTTGTGTGATATTTCCTTAAATTGTAACCTCCATAATATTTGTAGGCGCACATGAAAAGAGTGTTTAAAATGCCCCATTCTGATAACTCTCTCGTTCCAAATCCACCATTCAGCCCACTTTTGTATTTGCATAATAATTTAAAAACTATTCACTCGTTTATAAGAAAATCGATTATAAACTGCACAAGCTGATGAAGAAAAATTGTAGCCTTAGCCACAACCCTTTTTGTACATCACACACAAATGACGTAGAGCGTAGATTGGAACCCACATACCTTTTTTCTAATGCATACATTTCGCTTATATTTGGTATTATCCCATATTTATACTCTACACCACACTGATGTTTGCAACACTTAAAGGAATGAAGGTAGACCCTTTGTCGATTCAGAATCACTATACGATTTGATTAAGCGATGTTCGTTCTTAAGAATTTAAGCTTATTCGAACTGAAACTGCCTTTAATTCGAGTATTTATGCTCGTATAATTGTATTTCTATTCGATTTGTCTCTACCTGCGAACACATGGACCCTTAGATCCAACAACCATGCCCTTTTTTTAAGTGTTCAGTGCAACTTCATCAAAGATTCCAAGTAATGCCAAAATTGACCACAAATATTGAAGACTTATTGATAAGATATGAACAATAGAGTACCTTTGCTTCTTAAAATGAAAGTCTCTTTCTCTCTAGGCCAATTTCGCCTATAACAAATTTTTGTTGCAAAACTAGGAGATGGACGATTGACGGATAGTCATGGCTAAATCGTTAAAGAATTAATTTCTGACTTAGGATGACTCCACAACCTCTTTTATTATTTATTATCTCTTCAGTCCTGGGCTTACTTTCTTTAGTTTTTATCCGAAGGATCATCACATCATCCTTTACTTGGTGTATCCACCGGGTTCCGGTCTCCCCTGTCTGCGCTTTCCGTGGCAATTATCGTCTAACGCCTTTCTAGCTAAAACGTTTGTTTCCATTCGCCCAATATGTAACCGTAGTATTTTGATGTGCTTAACTAAATTAGTGTCGGGATGCACTTCATACAGGATACAAGAAGTATATGCGTCGGATGAACCGAGAGTTTGACGCATATACATCTCGCCCACTTTGTTAGAGTCGTAGATTTCAAATAGGATTTTTCTCTCAAAGACAGCCAATACACTTTCATCCGGTTTTTGAAAGCACCCATGTCTCGACGCATTTCAAGCAGAATCAATTTAAACTTTGTTTTTCGAGAGAGGGATCTGTTCTTAAGCTGTTTACCGAGCCCAAACTGAAATATTTTTGCTGACGAAAGCTGCCTTTTAGTCGATGAAGAGGTGGCAAGTTTCTATTTGCTGCTCGTGTTTTGTCTCAAAAATTTGGCCGAGTGTAAAGATTTGGTCGATCGTTGACTTGTTAGACCTGAAGCTGCACTGATACGGTTGGATCAGGTTGGCGAGTTTGGGCTTCAAACTTATTCGGTGGTAGTTGGCGCAAACGTTGTTGTCTCCCTTTTTGTGAATTGGGCACAGGACGCGTATTAATCATCGGAAATGCGTTCGGTCTTCCAGATAGTGCAAACAAGCTGATAATCACCTCGCCTCCTCCGGACTTATACAGCTCCGCTGGAATTCGTTCGGCTCCTGCGGCTTTGTTGTTCTTGAGCCAGGTTATTGCCGTTTTGACCTCTTCTGGTGTCGGGGGTGGATTGCAACTCCATCATCTGTGGCTGTCATCGGCAAGGTCCTTACCAGCACACTCGGCGTATCGATTAACCGATTCCCATTTTCAACTTCACACGCCAATAGTCGAGACTTTAGTCTGGTGTTTGACCCGTTTATGTTGTTGTAGCGGCACACATAATGCCGGGGTGACAGACCTTGGCCGAAGATTGCTGCTTCGGGCCAATCTGGTATATAGAACTGGCTGTCGTGTGATTGTTTTCTTTTTGACTCCTTGATAACATTTTCTGGCTGCGTTTCTGTTGCCGTACAACTCGATCTGCTCATATTGCCGTCTTTCCATTTGTCTCTTATTTCCTCGGAATTGACGATTTTCCTTCCTTCTCAATTTTAGAATTTTATGACGATCAAAAAATATGTACTTCTTTATACGGTCTGCCATGCAAAGTTCGAGTTGTAGCAAACAGAACAAACTTAATATGAACTCCATCTATGGATGTAGAGCCGGTTTCAAATGGGCAATTTTTAGGGAGTACTAATTGGATCATGTATTACTTTGTGGCTTTTTTTCTTTTATGAGTTATTATTAGATATACATCTCTACTGGGCAAAAAATCACTGTTTTATTTCATTAAAACTTTTTAAAAAAGCTGTCGATATTTTTCTTTTTATTTGTGGCATTGCTTCTCTTTTATATACTTTTTTCTGATTGTCCATTTAGATATTTTTTATCAACATCTCACTGAGGAGGTAAAGGGGAACTTGTCTTAAATCAGTGATACAAGTATAAATTTTATACTCACTAAGCTGAATCTTCTGTTCAAGGTCGACTCCATAAAAATTCTCGTTTTTATAGATAAACTATAACATGACTTAAAAGGCTAATCTCCTATTCGTCAAGCCTCCGATATTTACGAATTCTGTCGTTCTTAAGCGTATTTGAGCCTGTATTTTTTTGTGATAGTCGCACACCCTACCTATTACACTGTGGCTGTCCAAATAAGGGACACAGAACCTGTGTTTTGAACCAGTGGCATAGGTTAAAAAAAAAACACATAGTAGAAGCTTCTATCGCTCCTGTAGGTGTGCATGCAGTAAATTGCTGTACTTATATTAATTTAATTTTTTTTTGTTTTCTTTTCATTTCAACTTTTCGCTGGAAAGCAATTAAGGCCGTTTTTTCAATTAAAGCAATGCAGTTTTATGAAATACAAGTATGCTAACAGCAGGGAATGCAAACCGTGCACTCTAAATGTCCTTACCGGCACAGCGTGAGCGAAAGAGACCTGCTAGCCGGCTTACACGATTTGCCTTTTTTTGCTGTTGCCTGAGGAACAGCAACATGTAATTTTGTTGTGGCGCGACTTGTGACGCGACATAAAACAATATTTAAATTGCAAAGTGCAGACATTTCAAAGTTTTGTTATGTCTAACTTGAATCAAATATTAATTTTGTTGAAAGGACAATAAGGATTCAAGTGTACTGGTTGTACCTTTATTAAAATGCATATAGGTGTGTGTCCTTTGAAAATAATTTCGACAATGGTTTGATTGCGCGGGAACTATTATTAAAGCAGTCGAATTGTATAAAATACAGTGGATAAAAACAACTTCTTTACAGTTGTCGAGCTCCTAAATGTTAAAGCGTTTTTTAAATCATTCCAGTTCAGTAATATTTTTCCTAGATTGTATTTCTTAAAAGCGCCACTTCTGACAATTTTTGAAGGAAAAGATTTTTATATGATGATGGTTACAGAAAAAAAGTTAACCAACTAACTAACCTAATTCCTGACCGGTATTAAAAATGAATGCCAACTCCATTACAATGTCCGCTTCGTACTGAAAGTTGATTGGGTTAATGTACACTTATATTTCCACATTCTAACTAAGGCATCTAGGATAAATGCATTCGATACCTAAGTTTAAGCATTTATTTCTATCGAATTGTAATTAAATTAACTTCGAGTGGACTTATGTCCATGTATATTAGTACACATTTCATAAGGGCCTCAAGTGTACATGGGCCAACGACCATACACATTTTGAAGGTATTAAGTGCGTCTCCAATAACGATTCCCGGATAAATCATGATCCCTTCTTTAAATCACAAAAAAATTAACTTTTTCAAAGAAACTAAGTTCCTCATAACAAAATTGTTGTTCCTTAAAAGGAAACCTTTTATCTTCGATGTTCGGGTGTTTTATTCGAACTGCTGTAATTTAAGTTTAATATCCTTTCTTGGTATGAAATTAGTGCTATTACCTTTAAAAATTAGTATTTTACAATTTGAACCCATTATTACAAAATCCAATCCTTGATGAAATGAAGAGAGACTTACCTGAAAGTAGATGAAGAAAATATATAAATTAGTATTTATGAAATGAAAGAAAATGTGTACATAAAAGCGAACAATTACTAATATGACTTTTAATAGATTTGTTGCGAATATAAGTAAATAAAAAAGATCTTAACTAAAATTGAATATTACAACAAAGCCCCAACATGATTAACATTTTACAACCAGAGCCATCTAGTGACTGTCATAGCCGCTGAGAGTAAGCGATTCAGTCCGGGAACATCGACCCGCAATCGTTATCCACATCCCAACACTTGAGACTAAAGCGAATTTTGCTAAAAGATCTCGGATTATTCGCCTACATGGTCCAATTGACTCAAGTGATGCCCCCTATATATGTAGACTACTGCGTTAGTGAGTAGAAAATAAGAAATCGGAGCCACTTGCCTTAAACATTAAAATGATGTCTGACACTCAACCACCCGATTTGTAATCGCAGCTCAGTTTGGGCCGGAAAATCGTTGGAAAGGCCATTTCAGTTAACGTTGAGCGCTGCAGAGGCATGATAATCAATTTTCTGATTTGAAGACTGGGACTTAGACTTTCATCTTTAAAACTGCTAAAAAGGGTATTAGATTTAAATTAAACAAGTTGAACCTCCATATTCGTAGAAAGTGAAAATTTTATTTTTGTACCGCACTGAAAAAATCAACCTTATTTTAATTTCTTGGGTTTCAGCAGGATGATGCACCATGCCATACAGTCCACACCATAATCGATATTTTGGATGCCAAGGTTCACTTGGAGCTTAAAGTTGTTTGTAGGCTACCATGCAATCGATCTTGTAGACGCCAAGACCGATGTTATGTGAACAGTCCAATAACGGTTCAGGTTCTTAAGGCAAAGATCGAGCCAACCATTGCTAGAGGCGACCGTGTGCTAAAGGCGGAAACATCACCAATGGCTTGGAAGATTGAGCTGACAGCAGGCGTTTCTACGAAGTTAGAGGAGACAGCCAAACACATAAAATCAATCAAGTTATATTGCACGTAAGTAAATATTAAAATTCCGCTTAAAATTATTTAACTATTTAACATTTTCAAATGACTTTTGCATAATGGAAAACAACTTTTAAGCAAAATTTTCACTTATACAAAATTTGTATAGTAACATTTGTAAGTTAGTAACCACCGGGAAAAGAAGGACCCTAATGTCAACAAATATATTTATATATTGATTCGGAGCAAACTTTATATTAATTTGAATACAAATATGCTCATATTGACTATTAATAGTGCATTTGGACCAAGCGGAACATGCCCTTTTTGAGGTATAAAACCTTTGCCCGTAAACAAAAAATTATGTTTTGGTAACCCTTGGTCCCTTAAAGGGAAACTATTTCTTCGAGGCTAGTTTCGCCTTTTTACAATCCCAAATTGATAATAACCTTAAGCCATCAGGATCCTTCCTATGTTGGGAAAAAAACACCCTAATGTCAACAAAAACTTTAAATAAATTTATATTTTGATTCGGAGCAAACTTTCTTTTAATTTGAATACAAATATGCTCATATTGACTATTAATCGCCCATTTTGACCATGCCCTTTTTGAGGTTTTTTAACCTTTTTCACGTTAACAAAAAATTATGAGTTGGTAACCTTAAGTCCCTTAAAGGAAAACTATTTCTCCCTGGACCGATTTCGCCATTTTACAATCCCAAACTGCTATTAACCATAAGCCATCATCATACAGTTTCTGGATCCGAGTTTGATTCGTTTGGACGGATATGGGTAGTTCGTTTTAGAATTCTACGATGATCGATAATACGAGTGTATGTACTTTATAGGGTCTGCAATTAATAATTTGTGGTAAACGGAAAAATACAGCACTAGTAAAGGGTGTTTTTTCTACGATTTGAAATCTGGCCACACTTTTTTTCGGAATTGGCATATTTGATAGCTGTCACTTTATTTTTGCTTAGTTTGTTTTGCCATTTCATAATGAATAGACTTAATTTCGGAACAACGTTTGCAAATCGTGGTGAATGGACCCACAACGAGATAGCCACCGATCCTGTTTTTATAATAAAATTTTGTTCGGCAAAGAAGCTCACTTTTGGTTGAATGGGTACGTTAATAGCCAAACTTGTCGCATTTGGAGTAGTGAAAATCCACATGCTGCTTTTGAGACGCCGTTACATCCTCAAAAAGTCACTGTTTGGTGTGCTCTATAGGCAGATGGAATCATTGGTCCATATTTCTTCAAAAATGAAGCCGGCCATAATGTTACAGGCAATGGGGAAAGCTATAGTGCCATGATTAATGACTTTTTCGTGCCCTAATTGGAGGATGTTGATGTGGACATCTTTTCGTCCCAGTGGGCGCTATATGCCATACAGCCGACGAAACAACTAATTTATTGAAGGAAACCGTTGGTGAGCGGATTATCTTGGGTCGTGGGCCTGTGGCGTGGCCTCCAAAATCGTGCGATTTAAAACCGCTGGACTATTTTTGGTGGGGTTATGTGAAGTCGCTTGTCTACGCAGATAAGCCTGACACGATTGACGTCTTGAAAGAAAATATTTCACCGGTTTTTGCGCGACATACGGCCCCAAATGCTTCAAAAAGTGGTCGAAAGTGGCGGCGGCCCGATATCATTTTTCAAACATAATGCTAACCCTTATCTTTATAACAAAGCTGAATTCTTGGCAATAACATTAAATTATATGCGTTTTATTTCATCGTGAAAACCACATGTCTGAAAAAAACACCCTTTATATAGGGCCATCCATCTTGAGGTATTTTTTAGAACAAAATAATATATAAAAATTCAAATCAAGTGTGGAATCTTTTTTTGGTAATTTGAAAGGACATTTTATAGCTGTTATTTTTTGAATATAATTTCCTTCAAATCTTGGCCGCAACTACGCCTTAGGGTTTCCACTCTGTGGGTCCAATTTTGGATGGCTCGTTCGAGCATTTCGATCGGTATGGCTTTAATGACACGCGTATAATGCTGACTTCCAAAACTTGAATTGTAGCTGGTTTGTCAGCATAGACTTTGGACTTAACGTAACCTCAAAGAAAAAATTATAAAGGTGTGATTTCACTCGATCTAGGCGGCCAACTCACCTGTCCAAAACGTGAAATTAGCTGCTTTTCGAAATGACCAAGTGGCACCCTCCTGTTGAAACCAAGTGTCGTCAAGATCACGGGCTTTAATTTCAGGTAGTATAAAGATCGATATTATGGCGCGATAGCGAGCACCATTCACGGTTACTTTCCGGCCATCATCATTTTTGAAAAAATATGGACCGATGATTCCACCAGCTTATAAACCGCACCAAACCGTGATTTTCTCTGGGTATAATGACACCTCCTGAACCTCTTCTTGTTGCTCTACAGCCCAAATGCGGCAATTTTTTTTATTGACTTTGACGTTGAGCCAGAAATGGGCCTTATCACTGAACACAGTTTTGGTCGGAAACAGCGGATCGATAACAGGTCGAAAACAGCGGATTCTTACCGAACGCTCATCTCCATAATACAGTTGCCAACATTTGAATGTAATTATTTTCAAAAAATAAATGCCATAAAATGTCCTTTCAAATTACCAATAAAGATTCCACACTTGATTATAGTTTTTATATTCTTTTTTTGTTCTGAAAAAATACCTCTAGATGGTTCACTATATGTGACAGCGCATAGAGAAAGGGAACTAAGGGTAAACAAAAAAAATCAATTTTCATTTTTTTTCTTTTTTTGATGTGGACAACATCTGAGCATCGAATGAGGCCGATCCCATGACCCAAAAGTGTTCCCTCCCAGAGATATGCGCGTTTTATGAAAGTGAAGTTGACGATTCTAAGCGCAAATAGAAAAGGACCTAATCTTTAAAATGGCTCTCTTGAACAAAACTTTTCATCAACTTTTCACTTTTTTTTGATGTGGACAACATCTAAGCATCGAATGAGACCGATCCCATGCCCCAAAAGTATTCCCTCCCAGAGATATGCGCGTTTTACGAAAGTGAAGTCGACGATTCTAAGCCCAAATAGAAAGGAACCTAATCTTTAAAATGGCTCTCCTGAACAAAACTGGTTTTTAACCTTAGGCTCCTTTCTATTTTGCGCGTCACATATATTTTCTCTGTTTTAAGTTTATGTATTTCGACAAAGTACCTTTCATAAATCACTTGGCAATAAACAACATTACAACGGCATCTACAATCTCACCACAAAGCCCAATTACACTAATTTACGAAAGCCCAACCTAAATGGCATCTGTACTAGTACTGGCAGATGTAGATTTATATTACCCTGTAAATTATCAATACGCAATCGCAAGAAATAACAAATTTTCTAAAATTAAAAATAAATTGTTTTAATAGTTGCAAGTATTATTGGATTTACAGGCAAGTAGTGTAGTGTGTTTATTGCCAACAACTATTAAGAGTTATTACATGAAATTGTTAAATAATAAACAGTAATTGTGCATGTTTAATTGTGCATAAATTCTCTTTGGTATAACTTATTTATGGGGAAATTGTTCTTCGTCGTCTTATTTTCCATTTTCTTTGTACGAGCAAGGAACTCTCTCCACACAAGGCCCCAGCCCTCATGGACGAATTTGTGATTTAACAACCAGAAAAGCAACAACATATGTTCAAATCTGAAATTGTTCTAAAAGCATTTAGAAACAATTATGGTTTCACTTCATACAGAACCAGACACTTTGTTTCTATACGAGTATGTATGAGCGTGTACGTATGCACATGCGGATATACGGATAAAGTACTTGTTGGAAGAACTGCCGCACCCCCTGCTACCATCCCAGCCACTTTGCATATCAATTAGTTGAGCTATATCTACAACCCAGCAAACAAATAGAAAGTCGATGAAGGAGAGGAAAAAATCAGAAAAATTTTGCCACGCTTATGCGCTAACTGTGCGAGCATATCAAAGACTTTCCACATTCAATTGCTGAAGAAATTCCAACCCTAAGAGTTCGCGATGTTGGCAAATTATACGGGCACGCCAGTGTTCAATTAAAGACATGGAAACACGTCCAACTACAAACTGAAAGTAGATGACTTGTGTTTTTTTGTTTTTGTTTTCAATTTGCCATGCGACATAGCACGAATTTGTATCTTAATTAAGCAAAGATTTAAATCTATCTAGCGCTGCCTGCCGCCTCCGCGAAGGGGAGGCCGACTGCGGAGTGTATCATACCGATAATGACACCCAAAACCCTATAGGGAAGGGTTCAGTTCAATCTCCCAGATAACCGGCAAAAAAAAAATACACGAAAAACAAAAATCTTATCTTAATGGAAATTTCCAATTTGTGCTAAAGCAATTTGTTGTTCGCCGGCATAGCCATAGACACAGACAACAAAAGACAAAAATTTCTCATTTAATTCCGAGCTGTAATCAAACAAGCTCTCGGTCTGTTTTTCGGTTGTCGGTGTCCTTGTTTCTAACACCTTAAGCTGAATAAAAAATTACAAAGTTTTTTATTTAATTTGTTATTCTTTGGATTTATCATCAACTTCATTCTCGCTGTCACCAGCGTCATCATCAGCATCATCCTCCCCATCATCATCATGATGATGATGATGATGATCCTATATACTACGGGCGGGCTGGCTGCTCATCACCATACCCATCAACGCCAGGCATCATCGTCATGGCAAACTGTGGAAAGTGGCGGTGGCATCTTGTTGACACAGTGTTTGAATTATAATGGTTGCTTTTGTGTTACTACTTCTTTCTTTCGCTTTTATTTTCTTTTCGTTCTGTCGTTTTCTTTTTTTTTTATTTTTTGTGTTGCGGATAAGTTTCTCTTATAGTGGGTGGTTGCAGGAGGGTCGGGTCTTCATATTATTATATACACCGCTGTTGTTGTTGTTGCTGCCCCGCTTATTGTTGTTGTTATTATTATGAAAATGATGCTAAAAGTTATTTCAAGCTAAAAATATTTTATTTAAAAGTTTTGCTTCTTATTTATATTATTTGCAGCATTCGAGTAACCTACTTTCCACGGCAAGCCGCCAAGCCATCAACCTGCATTTCTCCCTCGGCTCCCACACTCGGTTGTTCTGTGCAAAATATCGCCCGAAAGGGATGAGAGCACTAAGTTTTATTGCAAAGTTAACTGACGGGTTCGGGTTGTCGTTTATTTTCCGTTCTTGCAACAATGTTTTAAGATAATTTAAATTAAAATTCTGTATGTGTGTGTGGTGGGGTATGCAACCGAAAATGATAAATAGCCGTGTATATTTTCTATGGCTTCCAAAGCAGAGGTTTTGTTTTTTGGAGTTGGTTTGGTCCATCAGGAATTTGTTAAACTGATCAAAAGTATGAATCCAATTAAAGCTGAAGAACTACATCATTGTTGCGAAATGCGAAAGTGTTATGAGCCCATGATTATGATTTAAGTAGCCATGGTATATGGACAGATTTATTTACAAAAGAATCTTTTATTTGCTGAAGAAATTATGTAATGTCACACACAGAGAACAGAGTCGTTGTCAACCGAATACTGGTTGCTTAAATTATAACTTTTCCATTAGTTCAACCATATTTTGATTGATGCACTGCAATTGTCAGTGAATGGAACTAAAAGTATCGGCAGAAATAGCAAAGTATAGAAACCGCTAGAATGTTTTTTTCTAAATGTAAATTTCCATATATCGCAATAAAATAATAAAAAAATGATAAATAAAAATAATTTCATTTTCACTTAAACTTAAGGACAATCATGTCGATTCTCGATGAAAGATTGAAGAAAATCAGGGAATATTTTAAGTAGAAATTGGATTTGTTGAAAACAAAAATGTAAAGATTTTGAGGTAATACCTTTTCAGAAACCCAGAATTTTGGGTTTACGAGGGTTGCTATTTATATTTCGGGTCCTGAAAATACTAGAGTTCCCAGATGCAAACTGCAACTTCCACTGGAAACTTTGACATTTTTTTTAGCATAACTTCACTCAGAACGTTTTGTCATTTGAAGGCGAATTGTTTTGTTTACAGAGTGTTGAATAATTCATCTCAGTCAAAAAATGGAATTATCACATTTTCGTGCGATGATTTTTTTACGATTTTAAAGTAGAAATGACCCTTTATACCAGAATCATTAAAGACCACATTTTTAAATTAAGGAACAAAGGATAGAATCATATGCTTAGCAGGATAGGTAAACATTCCCCTACTATGTGGAAAATCTCCAAAATTGTAAGGAAAAAGGTCAAAACCCTACCCTGCCTTAAGGATAATGGAATTATTTTTACGACAAACTTACAGAAAGCTGAACTTTTAGCTCAGAAATTTCTATCAAATCACCACATATCATCGAATCTGAGTAATCCAGCTATAGTAAATGAGGTCTCAAACTCAATTAATATTCTGAACGAACACGATGTCGTCCCTTCCGTGATTTTGATAAATACAGTAAGAGTATCATAAAATCATTGAGAAATAAAAAAAGCCCAGGTACGGATGGCATTACAAATAGAATGCTTAAAAATCTTCCACCAAAAGGATTTGAAATTCTTACTCTGCTTTTTAATGCTTGTTTTAAGTTAGCATATTTTCCCTCGATATGGAAACAATCCAAAATCATACCGATTTTTAAACCAGGAAAAAATAATTGCCTCCCTGAATCATACAGACCGATAAGCCTACTGAACTGTATGAACAAGGTATTGGAGAAGGTTTTGAAGTAAATTATAGTCGAATTTATCGAGGACAATGATATTATCCCTCCCCAGCAGTTTGGCTTCAGAAAGGAGCACAATACTATTCAGCCTTTAGTTAGAATTAGGAGACTGGTTAAGGATAATTTTAATGAAGGAAAATCTACAGCCATGGTTTTGTTAGATGTCAAGGCAGCGTTCGACACGGTGTGGCACTATGCCTTAATTCATAAAATTATGACAATAGGGTTGAATTTGTCCGTGGTGAAATTAATTAGAAGTTTTTTGTCAAACCGATCCTTTAAGGTTCATATTGGAGCAGAATCTTCAACTGCATACCCAGTACCAGCAGGATGCCCGCAAGGCTCATGTCTGTCGCCATTATTATACGACTTTCCTTTATTGGACGGTTGCGAGTCATCAATTTTTGCAGCTGACACTGCAATTTTAAGTTCGAATATTTATGCGAATGATATTCTGTCAAACCTCCAGACTTCCGTGGACAGAGTATTTCAAGAGCTGGAAAATTTTGATAAATTCATCTAAGTCACAATCTATTTTTCTTTACTAGAAGAAGAAAAGCATGTTTTGTGCCACAATCTGGAATACGACTAGATGGCATAGAAATAGAATGGGAATCTAATGTCCGTTTTCTGGGAGTCATTCTTGATAATAAGATGATTTTTAACGCTCACATTTCAAATATTGTTAATAGATTAAATATAACTACAAGTTCCTTGTATGCTTTCATTAATCGAAAGTCAAAATTGAACATCGAGAAAAAAATTCTTATTTTTAAGGTAGTGTTCCATAGCATTTTGTTTTATGCTGGCCCAGCATGGCATGACGCATCCGACTGTCACTTAAAAAGACTTCAGATTTCCCAGTATAAAATTCTCAAGATTATGTATGACCTCCCGCGATATTACTCAACCCTAAGGCTTCAATCACACCATAATGTTCCACTCGTAAAGGATAAATTAAATTTTATAACTAATAATTTTTTTGATAAATGTTTACACTTACGGCATAGTCATATAAATTCACTTTGCTAATCAGCTTTTTTTACCAGTTAACTTCTGTATTTTAGCCTAGATTTAGTTTTCCCTCATAAAAGGTTTTCTGCTTACTTTTTCCTTAACTTATATAATATTATTTAGGATAACAATATTAAAAATTTTGTATATATATTTAAGTTGTAAAGTCAGTCAGACTAATCTCTTTGAATAAGTTTATATCAATGTACTCGTATATTATTGTACACTACAAAATATTATCCTTACAATAAATAAACCAGTTGAATTGAAAATTGAATTCCGTGAACATTTTCGTGCGATGATTTTTTACCGTTTTCGGCGTGGGTTATCAAGACAAGAGTGTTTAAATCAACTTGTTTCGACTTTTGGCTATAAAGCACCATCAAAAACCACTATTAATCGCTGGTACCAAGAGTTCAGTCTCGGACTCCGTTCGCTCCAGGATGAATTTCGTGAAGGACGTCCAACTTCGGTCACTTTGTCTGAAACATCTATGCTGTGCGTGAACTGATTAAGCAAGATCGACATGTGACATACCGTGAGATTGAGCCATCTTTGGGCATTAGTATGACAAGCATCAATATTATTTTGCATGTTCATTTGGCGTGAAAAAAATTGTTATCGTTGGATCCTACATAATTTGACGAATGCTCAAAAAAAAAGGCTCGTATGGATTGGAGCCAAGAGATGTTGAAAAAGTACAACTGCGGCAGCTCAAAGGCAGTGTATAACATTGTCACAGGTGACGAATCATGGATCTATGTACTTAAAGATATATAAAGACAATATCCATTTAGTGTTTTCTCTTTTGCAACCGACTTATTGTAGTTCCAACCGATTTTCTCAAAAAGTAAAAGCCATGCTTATTAAAAATGAAGCCTTTATAACTCAACTTGATCCAAGATTGGTTGTTTCTTTATCGTTATATACCATACCAATATTGATTAAAATCGGAATTAATATGGATGTTCTAGAGCGGTTGTATCTTAAACCGGGAGAAATCTTTACATTGGGGCTATTTCAAAACCTGGACCGGTATAATCCCATTTCTATCATTGCAGATAGATCGTCCTGAATTGTGCCATATTTCATCAATATTGGATGTAAGTATAAGTTCTTAGAGCCAAAGACACAAAACCAGTCGAACATAAATTTTACCTAAATTTACCTGATTTGCTTTAAAGTCAACAGCATCTGCCTTTGACTATTAAAACTTTCTTCTGCCACATTTTATTAAGATTGGACAACAAGTGCGATCTGTACTTTAAAAAGAAACTTTAGATAGTCTAAATACGGACGGAGGAACGGACAGACAGATATCGTTTAAACGAATCAACTGGTGATTCTGAGTCGGTCGTTGTATTTAAAGGGTGGGTTTAGCTTAAATATTTTTATGAATTTTCTTTGCTTTTGCATACAACAACCAAAAAAACCGGTAAACCTGACAGCAAAAAACCGGGTAATCCCCCATGTCGGGTTTTAACTATTTGTATGAAATCGACTGCCAGTTTTGGACATAAGGACCGAAGTGTCGGATTTCGGTTTCGGCTTTGGACACTCTAGTATGTGTGGTGCAGTGTCTGCTACGGGCCAATAGTTGCTTTTTTTGCGTAATTTTTAGTAAAAAGAATGACAAGAAGAACTACCCAATACTTTTCAACTAACACCTGACCAACTGGGTATCCCTTATGGCCAACAAAATAAAAGAGAAAAGATTTGAGCATGAGAGTTTTTTTTTAAACATCCTGAAAGGAAATATTATTTGGCTTCCGGTTGTAAAATGTAGTGCATTATGCGATCAACACGAACTTTCTTCATTTCCTTTTCTATTATACTGTGCGTTTTGTTGTTGTTGTTTGGTTTTTTTCTTTTCTTTCAACTGTTGTTGTTGTTGCATGCGAGTTTCAACTTCAATATCCAGGTGCCAGGTCTGTTGCTCATCATATTCCTGAAAATTCTTCAATTTTATTTTTCCTGTGATAATGTACTCGTGTTCGGGTTTTGGTACTTGTTTTTCTGTTTTTTTTGGAATTTTTTTTCTTTGTTTGTCTCTGGTGCTGGAAGGGTAAAGCATCTGTTATTCTCGAGATAAGTTTTAGCTTGTTTTTGCTTCATTCACGTTTACGTGCGTTGCCATTGCTGTCGTCGTTGGCGTCATCATCGTCATCATGGTTGTTGTTGCTTAACCCCTTTTTTCGAGCTTAAGTTTTTGGCAACTTTTTTGTGTTTGTACGGACGGAGTTGTTTACTTGATATGAATTTCCATTTCTTAAATGTTTGCTTTCTGCCTTGTTCTTCTTGGTTGCTTTTGCTCCTAGACATTTTTGGGCTATATGTATGAGTGTGGATGTGTGCGTGTGGAAGGATACATGGAGTCACATACCTACAGGGTGGTGCAAATTAAAGTTCCTTTTTTAAAACTAAAAAAACGACAACTATTAATTTTATTTCTGGTTAAGCAAATCTAGCATTTTTCAGCGGCGGGCTATCCACTTCGTAAATAAGGCACAAAGCATTTTGTTTTTCATTAAACTAGGCCACAAGCACAGACTTTGAAAGGTTGCTTTATCTCTCAACGTTGTTGAAGTGTTCACGTGGTCATTTGACCTGACGTTTCTATACCCTCCACCATACAATGGAGGGTATATTAGTTTTGTCATTCTGTCTGTAACACCTTGAAATAATCATCGGAGACCCAACAAAGTATATATATTCTTGATCCTAGTAAAATTCTAAGCCATGTTGTCCGGCTGTCCGTCTGTTGAAAACAAGATAGAGCCTGCATGAAAACAGCTAGGGAGCTGGCACAAACATGTGTAGTTAACCTAGCATGGTTGGTATTGGAAATGGGCTATATAGCTCTACGGGAAGTTGGTGTTGGAGACCCTCAACCGACACTACCTCATAAAAATTAGTTTTTTATTTGGAAATATCCGTCCAGTTTCTTGAGCAAAATCACTAAAATGTTTTCAAATAATAATCTCTATATAGGTGCAATCATCTATGTAAAAATGGTTTAGATCGGGCCACCATTTCTTGTACCTCCCACACTAACGATATCATGGGCCTTGCAAAATAATATGACAATAACTCATCACACACTTGATCTATCAAGACGAAATTTTCGGCATAAAAATTAATATATAGAACAGACTTTTGCGCTAAATTTGGGTAAGATCGGAAAGGGTTTGGTGAGATCATTAGCAAAACGGATATCGCAAAAGAAAGAACCAGAATAAAAACTCTTCAAGTCATAAAAATGATTAAAGACCGAATACATGTAAACAACCGAAAAAAATATATTTGAAGGCTTTACATTTGCACACGTTTCCTACTGGCACCTCCCACACAAACGGTCTCAAGCTTGACCGATCGAAATGAAATTTTGCACATAAAGATTTCTATATAGAACACGCTTCTGCACCAAATTTGGTTTTATTTGGGAATCTGGTGGAGGGTGTTCAAAGTTCGGCACAGCCAAACTTAACATTTTTTACTTGTTTTTCAAGATTTCGTGCCCAAACTACCATAGAATTCAAAAAGCACCCAGTAGATGGACCACCCGTGACATATGTATGTACCGGGTTATATATGCAAGAATATTTAGGTGTATGCTTGTCAGACGTTATACATATAAAAAGTATGATGACGTTTCTCTAGAATGTGTTGACATAGAAAATTGTTGACATTTTTATATACTCAGCCGTCTCTACTCTACTGTCTAAAGTGTTGTCGACGTTGTCTTATGAAATTGTTGTCCCTACACATGTATACCCGTAGATAGATGTATGCATATAACCCCCTCTATATACATATCTATAAATATCAGTGTGTGTGTGTGTCGTTCTTTGTATATAACGCATTCTAGTATGTTTTTTTGGCACAAATATTTTTTAAAATACTTTACTATTGTCACAAAAAATTCCTTTTATTTCTTTCTTATAACGTGACAGTTCTCATCGTCCTCAATGTTGTTGTTGGCGTTGTCGTCGCTTAGGGTTCCCCATTCACAAGCTTTCCCTTGGCTTTTTGGAGGAGCAGTAGTGCTGGTTAGGAGGAGCTGCCTCAGGTAGGTAATTCATGAAAAACTAAAGGTAAATATTAAACAGAAAGCACAAAATTTTAACTATGCAAATTCTTTCGTTTTTTGTGTGTGTGTGTGTGCCTTTTCTTTCTTTTGAAAATGCTTCATTCACAAGTTGGCTCAAGTTGTAAATTCCTCAATGTTTTGTGTCCTACTCTTCTGCTCGTACTACTCCTACTCCTCCACCTCCTCGAGAAGCCGCACTAATCGTTGGACTAGTAAAGGGGTGGTGGAATGTCGCTTAGAGCGATAATGGAGAGAATTAATTAAGTTTTTGTTGCTGTTATTATGCCTGGTTTTATTAGAAGGTACGCGTTTGTTGGTAACAGTTGTTATTGACAGTTTTCTCGAACAGTTTTTTGCGGATTTGAAATTAACGTTCACTGTTCAGTTTAGCTGAAAATTTTCGAAAATGAATGCTGAGATTTGTGCCGTCGGTTTGCTCCGGCTTCATTAATTAATTGTGTATTTGGTGGCCAGCTGGCAAGAGGTTTTGCTTTGGCTAATTGTCATTGTGGTTTTAGTTTTACGGCATTGAGGTAAAAGGAATTTTTAAATTCAATACATTTAAAGGGTTTAAATTCTTGATAGAAAATTTAAAAACAGCATAATTTATCTGTCACACTAAGGGTAAACTACAAAAGCTAAAAAATATTTGAAATAATTCTGAAATGTGGATTTCGTTAATGGTATTTGGGTTTGGTGAGATCATTAGCTAAACGGATATCGCAAAAGAAAGAACCAGAATAAAAACTCTTCAAGTCATAAAAATGATTAAAGACCGAATACATGTAAACAACCGAAAAAAATATATTTATAAGCTTTACATTTGTACACGTTGCCATAACCGTTTTTAATCTAACCAAATAACTGCGGTTCAAGTTCTCCATCAGTACAACCGAATGGTTGTGCACTGGAATCAAAATATACACAGAGAAAAAATTAATTGGAAATCGGGTGGAACTATAAGTACAATGATTCGGTTGCAAAAGAGGAATTTCGTTTGCAATCACCAAATGTTTAAAATCGTAGTGGATATGCGGTTCGAAATACCACAGGATGATATATATTGATCATAGTACTGTACTCACAACCTACTAATGAATCGCGAAAAAGGTATTTAGTTGCCACCACTGATAGTTTGTTATTTTAACCAATTATTAGTGATGATTAGGATTGGCTATGATGATAACTTAAACTTCATCATAACCAAAAAAAAGGTTATGATATACGGTTTAAAATTAAAATAATTCGAATACTACTGACTTTAAGCTAATAGATTAACCAAATATTTTTTGCAGTAAAAATCATCCATTATTGGTTGCGGAATCAATAGTTTCGCAAACATTTTGTTGTTTCAACCAATTATTAGTAATGATATCTAAAACTTCATTATAACCATAAACAAGTTGTTTTATAACATATTTTTTAAAAATAAAATAACTCGATTATTACTGATTTTATGTTAATCCAATAACCAAATTGTTTTTAGTTAAAATCAACCTTTGGCAGTTGTGGCAACCAAGAGTTTCGCAAATATTTTGCTGTTTTAACCAATTATTAGTGATGATAAATTTAACTTCGTCATAACCAAAAACCAATGGTTTTAAAACATATTTTTTTAAAAAAAGAAAAATAATTCGATTATTACCGACTTTAAGACAGTCGATTAAAGAAATTTTTTCCAATAAAAATCAAAGACGATAAATCGTGCAATTTGGGTGATATGCTTTTTCTTTGCAATTATGTAAAAAAAAACATCACTTCAGTAACGCACTAATTTTATTTACGGTTTGTTTTTCGATCGCTAGAAAGTCAAAATTGAATCAAAAAAAGCACAGATAACACTACGAGGACGGTTCGGAAAGTTCTTAGCCTATCAATGAATTATATTGAAAAATATTTTTTTATTTTTCAATATAATCTCCTGAAACTTCAATACACTTAGTCCAACGCTTATTTAGCAATTCTATCCCTTGATTAAAATAGTTTTCCTCAAGGTCTTCAAAATAGTGGTTTACAACTGTAATTGCATCTTCATTTGAGGTAAAACGGAACAGGTTAAAGTCACTGGGAGCTAAATCAGGAGAACAAGGTGGGTGGTCAAGCAACTCGTACTTTAATTCGTTGATTTTAGGCATTGTTAAAACACTCTTGTGCGCTGGTGCGTTGTCTTGATGAAAAATTATTTTTTTGTGTTGTAAGCCAGGACGTTTTTCTCGAATTTGTACATTTAATTGATCTAAAAGGTTGCAATAGTACTCTGAATTTATTGTTTTACCATTTTGCAGATAGCCAATCAATAAAATACCTTTAAAGTCCCAAAAAACCGTTGCCATAACCTTACCAGCCGATTGAATTGTTTTTGCCACTTCCTCCAGCTTCAGTCCATTGTTTGGATTGTTCTTTTGTCTCTGGAGTATAGTGGTGGATCCATGTCTCATCAACAGTTATGAAACGACGCTTAAAATCCATTTTATTTCGCTGAAAACAATCCAAGCAAGCTTGAGAAATGTTCATTCTTATGCGTTTTTGGTCGACTGTTAACAGGTGCGGCACCCATCTTGCAGAAAGCTTTTTTTATCTGTAGTTCTTCATGCAAAATTGAATGGACTCGATCATTTGAGATGCCCATGATATTAGCTATTAAACGCACTTTTATTTGTCGATCATTTAATACCATATCATGCACTTTGGCTACAATTCCTGTTGTTGTTGCTGTTTTTGGACGTCCACTACGTGGTTCATCTTCAATGCTTGTACGTTTAAATTTAGCAATCCAATTTTTTACTGTTGCATATGAAGGAGCACTTTCACCTAACACATTCACCATATCATTATGAATTTCTTGTCCCGATAAACCTTTTTTATGTAAATATTTAATGACACCACGCATTTCTAATTTTTCCATTTTAAAAAAAATCGCGGATGCGTCTTTTGTGAACACCTGTTTCTATATGAATTAGTTGCCAGATCGAAACAAAATTTAACATGTGTTCATAGCAGAGATGGAAGTTTCCAAAACACTTAATTTTTTTCTGTTTATACCGCGCTTTTCGTGCTAGGCTAAGAACCGCCCTCGTAATTAGCACAATTTAAACACAGAAACACAGCATTCCCAAAATAATTATTACTCGTCTTCTGTTTTTCGATTTCTGGATTAAGCTAATATCGCCTATCTTCTACAATTTATCGTCTTTGGTAAAATCATTCAATCCTCGTCATGACCCTCCTTCAAATAAATATTACAGAGCACCACTAAGATTTGGCTGATGTGATGGAAAACTTGAGGTGCATGCAACCTTAATTATTTGGTTGGAAACTAATTAGGCTGTGGCAACTATGTGTGTGTGGGTGTTTGGTGCTGTTTGTAAATGTAACTTAAAACTGCGAGCTAATGAAGAAAATTGGAGATTGGATTACAAATCAGCGACCTTAAGTTAAAAAAATGCTATAAAGTCCCAGTCAACGCAAAAAAGTTAAATTTTGTTGCCTTGTGTAATTATTTTCCAAATTGGATTAAAACGTTTTTAAAATGACAAATATATTTTTTGAATCGTGGCCAAAAAAATATTACAAATTGTCCTGATACTGACAGATTATTCAGGTGAACCGAATACATAAAATGTAACCACAGGGGGCCAGTTAACAAATGTTCGTGGTAATGACAACATCAATCTATAGCAACAACAAATACCTTTCAAACTCAGATCCAAAATTGATCTTAATAAGTTAAGTTACCCGATACTTTGTCTTCTCAAACACTAGCGTAAGTTCCCTTGACTAAAAATTACCAGGTACGCAATAATTATTCGGTTGTAGTGATTAAATACGTGGATAGTAAGTGAAACTACCAACATTTGGTTGGCAAAAAATTCGTTTATGGTTACACATCTTTTCTGTGTGTGTAGTTTTAACATACCACTTATACCAGAAACCAAATAAAAAGAAAAACCGATGGACTGGTTAAATGCTTTAGAAAAAAAATCCGAAACAACTCTTCAATTTTCTTTTGGATGTCTTTCCTATTAAGAAAAATGTTAATTATCGTAGTGTATGTATGTTGTATTATTTGGGTTGGATTTTTTATATCTGAATACCGCTTGACCAGCCTTACACGAGCCTACTCCGCCAAAATGTTTACGACTTAAGGGTGGTGGTCAACTCGCAGGACTGCAACAATAAAAAGCTTTTTTTTCGGAAATCTGATAAAAAGTTAAATTAAATACACTGTAAGGTGATTATGTGAATGAAATGGTCTCATGCTGGAGCACATTTTTATGGGGCACACATAAAATTGTTGTTCAGCTAACCCCTAGAAGCGGCGTTAACGTGTATAACACCTACCAACCACTAGCCTTATCACATCCTTTAGTGTGACAGGACGAAATTAAATACACTCCATGCACGCATTTGTGTATTGCAAATGAGCACAATAGCGGCGCTTTGAGACAAATACTGAAAAAGATAAACAGCACTTTCCTTGTCGTCGGCGGCGTTGTTGTTTGCTGGGGCCACATTAAAAATTCTCCAAACTCCGGAACAGTTAAGAATATGCTCATACGACTATGTCATAAGTATTTATGTGTGTTTGTGTATCTGTGTGTGTGTGCGCCAGAGCTGGTGTTGTTGATAAATACGAGTTTTATAATGTTAATTTCATTATATTTAACCACTCGTGGTTGCAAAAATCTAAATGAGAAAAAATTAGACAGCGACGTCTCATAAATTTCCTAGTGTATTGTTGCATGAATTATGTGTGAGTGTGTATTTGAATATGTGCCGAAGAGAGAGAGAGAGAGAGAGAGTAATAAATTTTAGACAAAATATAAAATAAAATGCTCCACACACATAAACACAAGAAGGTCATAAAAATATACAGAACAGAAAAGTTTCCAGTGATTTATTTTATATCACTGTTGAGAGCGATGATACGTGTTGCGAGTACTCGTACATTCGCAAACACTCACCATAACCATTATCACCAGCGCATACAGAAACACACAAATACGCTCAATTACTCACACACAGTTCAAAAGACAGTTTTTATCACATCGAAGGATTTGAAGAGGCCCTGCAAAAAGCACCTTTGACAACCTGATTTGATACAGTTTCCCGCTTGCCTTCCACATGTAAGTTTTACAAAAGCACTTCAACCTTTTTTAAACAGAACAGTTGCACAGACGCTGTTCTCTGTCCTTACTAGCAAATCTGCTTTTAGAAAATGCTTCCAAAAGATATGGTTACTATAACAATAATATGTTCGCTGTAATAAAAGCATCGTAACCTTAGTATTTCTTTTAAATTTAATTTTGACAATAGTATGACTGCGGCAATATTTATATTGTTGAAATGTAACAATAGTATTATTGAATATGATAATCTGGTTGTAGCAACCATATTAATATGGTTGGGGCAACAAAAGTATATTTTTTATGTTAACAATAATATGATTACGGTTATAATACCGCATTGTTGTGACTAAGAACTAAACAAAACAGTTTTCATATAACAACGATACACGCCAAAAAAACATACACACACACGATACAGTGCATGGTAGTTATCCTTTACAACAACACATACAGCTAACGAAGCAAAGATATCCAAAATCAGAAGGTATTGCGAGGGATTTTTACTGTGCTTACTTTGTATGGTGGGATTCTCGACTGTTGGTTGGTTTTCGTTTATTTCAAATCTGCATTGATGTTGGTTTAATCAAAATTGTTGCTTGGGATCTGTGATGGTTAAGTAGCGTTCACCCAAAACTGCAGTCAGCCTTGCTTGCAACTAAAAGTCTTTTCGACCGCCTTTTGAATAACAACATATTTTCAAATATGACTATGAAGTAATTGTAATGCAATTTTAAATAGTTTCCTTAAAAAACATCTCTCTTATTGAATAACAACATAACCCAATCATAATATATAATTTTTGGAAACATAGTAGGGTTGAGGAGGGTCATACTATGGCTGTAGGGATCTTAATATGGTTACGAGTGTATCATACTAGGGTTGTGAGGTTCATACTATGGTTGTAAGGATCATACTATGGTTGTATGTAAAACATACTATGGTTGTTAGGATCATACAACGGTTGAGTGTGAATGACCATATGGTTGTGGGGGTCTTGGTGGTGTTACTGTAGTTTTTTAAAGATCCAACAATATTTTATCAAAATGATACGAGTAATTATTAATTGGTGCTCTGTAATTTTCAGTTATTGGAACTGTAGTTTCGGTGCAACGTACCAAGTATCCAAACCTTAGAAGAGCATTTATGCATCTAGAGCCACATACTTGAACAAAATTAAAATGTTAATCAGAGACAAAAACTGTTTGCTTACACAATTGAAGTACTTAAAGAACGCATAGAAAGGGTAATAAAGAGGAAAAAGTGGAAAAGATGATAGATGATTTTTGCTGGAAACTAAATTGGTCAATCGATTGGCTCAAAAGCAGTAATAATCGAGTTATATATTAGAAAAAATACCATTAAAAAACCCTTATTTTGTTAAGATGAAGTTTAAGTTAATAATTGCAGAATTATTGGTTGCCACCATTTTCGCGTTACATTGGTATGTCCAATTAATACGAGTAAATTGTGAGTACAGTTCGAACCGAATATCCATTACGATTATAAACATTCGGCAATTGCCACCGAAATTCTTCTTTTGCAACCAAATCATTGTTGTGTCAACCGATTAACCAAGTATTTTTTTTCTGTGTGTAATAAATCATTAAAAAGAATTTTAAATATTTATTCAGCAAGTAAAAAAAACGGAAAACGCCAACAATGTATTTAATGTTCTTTTGGCAATATGGCCAACGTTAGTGAAAAGCGAAAGAATATTTTCTAAACACAGCGAACAGATTTGTTGTCACAACCGAATATTGGTGGTTGCACGTACTATCCATGTATTCCATCGTTTCAACCGAATGTTGATTGGGAAGACAGCATTTTTCAGTAGAGGGAACTGACACTTTCGGTTGAAGAACGCACGTATCGGAGATCCGAAAAGGTTAAGATGTTTATTGGAACTGAATCTGTACATGTATTGGTTGTTATTTTAGATTGTTGGTTGTTAGACGTTTTGAAAAGATGTTTATTGGAACTGAATCTGTACATGTATTGGTTGTTATTTCAGATTGTTGGTTGTTAGACGTTTTGAAAAAAAGTAATATTATACCGTCTTGCAATGGGTCATCGGATCTGTAAAATGAAAACGTCGTTGGCTAGATGTTTTTTTTCAGCATTGCAATGATGCCTCAATCTGTAAAAAATTAATAAAGGAAAAAATAATAATATTTATTGTCAAGCTTATGGTGTCCGTTACTCGAGAATAATTTGGTTGTGGCTTTAAATAATAATGACTTTTATCTATGGCGAACACTCTGATCAAGTCTGTGTAATGTCGCCAAATTAAAGATAAGAATATTTCTTTACTCTACTTATACAAAATATTTTTTTTATAGTTCGTTTATTTATATTGTAGTTTCGTTTGAAGGCATTAACCGTCTAACTCAAGCAACTTTAACGGTCTGACCATTTTTTTTCTTCTTTTAATAAATTTGTTGGGAAACATGTTTTCGTCCTAATCAAACATTTAGTTGTGACTAGAACCGATAAAAGTTTATAGGGTATATATGTTGATGTTAGAATACCCAGACAGAGTTTGGTCACTACAACAAACTAATTAGTTGGCACCACCAACGAACACGTAACATATACATCAAAATTGGTTGGTTGCCATAACCACCAGCTGTCGCTACCAATAGTTAAACTAAATTCAGTTTGTGTAACTGTTTTATTGGCTATGAATACCGTGATATGATTGTAGCAACCTTCATACGATATATCGGACCATATTACCATCAATACAATGGAAAATTAGTTATTTCAACAGAAAGTCGGTTATTCCAACCTAATTTTTGTAGCTCGGACCGATTTCCACCAGATTTTTCCTTTGTCTGTACAATTGGGCCGTTTCTATACAAAATTAGAAACAGACTGTATGATGATTCCGTTAATAATCGTTTTGTTCGTAAAACATATTTTCAAAATGAATTTAATGAAGTTTCAGTATGCAACATAGTTATTATTATAACGGGTAGCCCAAATAAGACCAGCTGATGTGAAACACAAATAACTTTTTTTTTATTTTTTAACAAAATTTATTTTTTCTTTTTGCATTTTAACTGAACTCTTGGAAATTTAAAATGAATACGCACAGTCCACAACAACGCATTGAAATTCTCGAACTTTATTATTCTTCTCAACGATCAATTGTTCTGACGCAGCGAAATTATCGCCGTTTTTTAACGTAAGATCAGCGCCCACATCTTCCATGATTACAAGTTTAGTTCGCCATATTGAGGAACTGGGTTCAGTTGCCGACCGTCCAGGAAGAGGTCTTCATTGAAATATTCGTACTGAAGAGAACATGGAAGCTGTGCAGCAGCTTGGCGCTAAAAAGAGCCAATGCCTGTATGAGCTAAATGGTGGTCATTTGTCTAATGTCATATTTCACACAAAGTCACGTTAAATTTCCATTAAATGTATTTGACATATAAAAATAAATCATTTAAAAAAACCGTTATTACAAGAGTTATACGTGTTTTACATCACTAGGTCTTATTTGGGCCACCCTGTATTTTTTGAAACGTATGTAAAATTGTTAATCTCAAGTATCAAAAAGTAAAAGCGTCGTTACGCTCGGCCAGGACGATTATTTCAACTCCACCGTCTCTTGCTTAAGCAAAGAAAAAGGCTTGGTTTTCGGTCCTTTGGTGCATGCGTCCATCCCTAAGCGAGTAATTTCGTTACTGAACTACCCTTTTAAGTCATTCTCTACATTATTTATTAGAAAGCCATCTTAAAGTCATTCATTTAGAAGGTAGCATGAAAAGCCTTAAAAGTGAATATCGAATAGGGCTTGACATTCCTACCGATTACAAATGAAGGCATGCTTACTATTTTTCTTCATCGCTAATAATTATTTTTATTCGGTTATTTCCTCGACACAACTCTTTAGGGTTGGCTTCTTCTTGTTCAATTTTTATAAGTTATGACCTACGTCCTCTATTGGAAGTCCCTCAATTAAACGGGCATGTAAGACTGCTTGATCTCCAATGACAGTATGTGTAAATTCGAAAAGATGGCCTACTTGAAGGTCCGCAAACTGATATTTTGCAAAACATCCATTTACTTAGTAGGGGCATAAATACTGTTACAACATTGAACACACTCATTTCAATAGTAGAACTGAACATACCCCGTTAATGTCATATGGGTTTTGAAAGCTAACCTCAATAGCGTTAGTCTGTAACGGGATTTTAAAATTGATTCAACTTTCATCATGAAGTGGTCAGATAATGAGAACCGTATTGCTGTAGTAGCGCTTTTCAAGTGTGAAATTAAAAAAAGCGATATTTTCAAACGCTCCGGTCACTAGGGATTAGCCGCATGTTCGTCTATCGATGCGCTTTTCAAGTGTGAAATGAAAAAAGCGATATTTTCAAACGCTCCGGTCACTAGGGATTAGCCGCATGTTCGTCTACCGATGTTTGAGGAGACTGGAGATGTAGAAGACCGCCACCGGTCGGGCCGCCCACGCTCTGTTCGAACACCGCATGTCATTAAAGCCGTTAAGTCAAGAATTCACAGAAATCCGCTCCGAAAACAGAAAATCATGGCCCGTGAGATGAATATCACGCAAAAGTCCATGAGTCGAATCATTAAAAAAGACTTGGGACTTGGGGCTTTCAAACGACATACCGGATATTTATTGACTGCAGCTTTAAAAAATTAGGATTGAAAAATGCAAACGTCTTTTGGTGAAGCACGCTGATAACTTGCACAGAAAAATTTTGTTCAACGATGAACAAATTTTTACCGTTCAGGAAAATTTTAACAAGCAAAATGAGTGTATAGGCGGTCATCGAAGAAAGCATCTAAACTGATCCCAAGGGTGGAAAAGGGTCATCACCCAGCTTCAGTTATAGTTTGGTGGGGTGTCTTTTACGACCTGTATTTCTGCGAACAAGGAGTCAAAACAAGTTCACCAAAAAACCGTTTGGAAGCTGTTGCGAAGCCTCTTATCAATTCCCTGTTCCAAAATCAGCCATGGATTCTGCGGGGGCCCATAAGGCTAAAACGTCACAGGCCTGCTTAAAAACAATTTACCAGCGTTCATTTCCTCTGAAGAATGGCCCTCAGGCAGTCCAGATTTAAATCCATTGGATTACAAATTGTGGACGGTTTTAGAGGACAAGGTTTGTCACAAAAGATACCCCAACATTGGGTCTCTTAAGACTGCTTTGGTTCGAGCTGTGGTTTGTGTTTTCAAGTGGACGAGGTTCGTGCAGCTATTGACGATTGGCCAGTGCGACTTAAGGCGTGTGTAAAGGCAAAAGTCGGACAATTCGAATAAGTAGATTATTTTTGGATAAAATATACATCAATAAATATATTAAAAAAATATTTGATCCTAAAACATTCAGTACTTTTTATTTTACAGCATAAAACGTGTGTAACAGTATTTATGTCCCTACAAAGTATACTGAAGCATTGATATTAGGCTGACTTGCCTGCCTATCGCATACAAGCAAAGGCCCTCTAGAAGGCCTGCTCACTTCAACCCCAGGGATATGCTTAGCATCTCCATCATACATACCTTCACAGGCCTATACATACAGGCCCGTTCATACACCCATAGATACCTCTATCGTGAGCATAAGCGAGTGCAGTGGGTTCATCATTATGCCGCGTGTAAATGTTTCATGACAAAAACAAAAACCAAGACAAAATCCGACGCTCGACATGAGCGGATGTTAAACCCTTTTGAACTGGCGAGTACACGGGTGGTGGTAGTCTGTAGCTGCTTATTTTTTTTTGTATTTTGTGTAATATAATAGGAAATTTTAATGACACCCTACACACGTACTTTAGAAACTTCACATGGTGGTGGAAGAGGAAGAAAAAAAACGGAGTACTGGCATACACCATTTCATTAAGATTAAAAAGGAACGGAGGAGAAACCGTTCGTTGGCTGGGTCTTATGTGCGCTCCAGTATTTTAAGGAGTTCGAGGGATGTTGTGAAATTAAACTAAATATGCATGGATGTATATGCTCTCATATATGGGTTATAGCATCCGAGTAGACACGCTGATGTTCGTTATAAGAATTTATTAAAATACTTTAAATAAAAAAAGTCGAGAAAAAATGAAGAACTTGTTCAGTCTTCACTCTAATACCACCATCATGATCATGGCGACATCGGCGGCTTTAGAACCGCCTTACGTTTGGCTTGCGAGTAGGTGATGGGATTTATGCCATGGAATGCGTGTGTTTTAATTATGCGACTAAAGAGGTGACAAAATTTAAATATTTCCAAATTTATGGCCTCAGAACAGATGAGAGTGAAAATAGAGCAGCGCTAAATTATGGAGTTAATTAAGAAGTAGTCGCAATAACTATTATTGATGGTGTGGTAAGAAAGATGTATCTGTTAGAATTCATAGTTTGTGTCTTTAGGGGATGTTGAAGGGAAATATGTAGAGTTGGTCGTCCAAGGACCGAAGATATTTTCGATAATTGATGGCGTTGTAAGGAAGATATAACTGTATTTTTTTAACTTATTTCAGTAGAATTCTTGATTTGTATCTTCATGGTACGGTGAGGGGAAATATGTTGTTGTTGTGGCGGAACACATAGTGATGCGATGACAGCCCTTGTCCGAAGATTGCTGCTTCGGGTACATACAGGGTGTCTAATTAAAGCCGCTACCAAAACACAATTTAATAACTTTTTTTCTATTTAATGAATTAGGATTATTTTTTTTATTTTGCAGACTGATTTTTATATTTAGACTTATAATGAAAATGCGAATATTTATCATCAAAAATGGTTTTACTGTTTTTCAAAGTATTCTTCAGCATGATTTTTACACTTTTGCATGCGCTTAAACCAATTGTCGAAGCACTTTTTCCACTCCGATTGAGACATCTCCAAAACATGGTTTTTGAACGGCATCTTTTGGCCACGAAAATCGGAGACCACGCATTTTTTCTTGATGTGCGGTAATAAAAAGAAGTCATTGGGTGCCAAGTCAGGGCTGTACGAAGGATGACCCATCAATTCGCCGTTTTGGCCGGTCAAAAATGCGCTGGTTGGATCCGATGTGTGAGAACTTGCATTGTCATGGTGCACAATGATTCGTCTACTCTTGTTTGTTTTTCGAATTTCTCCGAAGACTTCAGGCAAACAAATTGTGGTGTAGCACTCAGAATTGACCGTCCTACGTTGCTCAAGCGAAACAGTCGCTACATGATTAGTTTTGCAGGCGACGAAGTGCTTCTTCCACGAACAACTTTCGTTGGATTTGGCTTGTCTTCGAACGATTTTATAAACGTCTTTTGAAGCACCGCGATCGTATTTTTTTTGAACGATACGTTTATGCTAAAAAAAATGTCAATCTCTTCAATGGAAATGTCAGATGGCGCCAGGAATATAAAAAGCAACCCTCGTCTGGAGTCCGTGGTTTCGGTTAAAACAGAGTATAGGCGCACGTTTGGCGGCAATCCTCCGAGCAGATGGACTAAAATGAGATTTGTTAACAATATTACCGATCATGGGGCAGTCAACTGAAGACCTTACCATCAAAACCCTTCAGTTTGGACGGAGGAAACCTTCCTTCAAAACACTTCAGTTCGAACGGAGAAACACAATCGCTGCTGCCATACAAAACAATCCAAGAGTTTCAACAAGCAGAGCTTATCTGCTCAAATGGGTATAAGCAGACAGACATTCCAGTCAATCATGCACAAAATTTGGACTTATTCCCATATAAAATTCAAATGGCCAACAAACTGAACGCAGCAGACTTCCCGATTCGCTTGGAATTTCGCCAAAAGATGCTTTAATGGTGAATGAGGTCGAAAACAAGTTGAACTGTCTTTTCATATCTGGCGAGGCCCATGTCGATTTAAACGGCAACATAAACAAACAAAATTGTCGAATATGGAGTGCTTGAAGAAGCCACAGATACTCTATGAGACGGAATTGCATCAACTTCGTATCACAGTATAGTGTGCAGTTTTATCAAGCTGCATGTTCGGGCCCTACTTCGTAGAAAACAGACCCACCGTTACGGTGACTTGAACATGTTGAGAGAGTTTTTCTATCCAGAATTACGCTGAATGAGAATTTATTTTTACTCTGTGGGTTTCAGCAATATGGTGCAACTCTTTACATAGCCCGTCCTGTTATAACAGAATTGCGACGAAAATTTTCCAATAAGCTGATATCTACATTTCGTTGGTCCGTCGCGGACCTCGCCTGATCTCACTGCACCTGACTTTTTCTTATGGGGTTATTGAAAACAGTATGTCTACAAAGCAAAACCAACAAATTTGAATGGACTTAAGCAATCAATTCGAGAAACAACTGCTGCTTTTTCTGCCTCAACTATCCAAGCAGTAATGAACAACTTTTTGGTTAGATGCCGCACATGAATCAGCGAGCAGGGGAAAGGCATGTAAATTCCATTATTTTTAAGACTAATTAAGCTGTATTTGATAAAATTGAATAAGCATTAACATGAATAAAAGAAAAATAATAAGTTACTTAATGTAGCAATATTTATTAGCCACCCTGTATAACCGACTGTCGTGGGATTGAATATGTAGAGATTGTCGCCCAAGGGCCGAATAAAGGACCGAAAGGAAGTATGGTAGTTTTATATACTGGCTGCATATCTATGATATAAAACGAAGATAGGATGATCACTTTTAATTCCATTATATTTGTATGGAACAAGTTTTAAAAAGATCGAATTTAGCATCATTAGAGTTCATTACGGAGTCATACGAGCCATAACTCTCAAGTATACCTAGACTATTCTGACTTTTTAATATTTACTTTTTTTAGTAAGACATACAGAACTAGCAAGAAAGCATTCAAGTTAAGATATAACATATAATTTTAAAATTGCTGTAATTTATTTAGTATCCCCTTTCTGCATCATGACATCAACACTGTGCTATTGTGTCACCCACCACTGTAGAAACATAAGCGCAAGAACATATTTTGTATAATCAGGTCTGGTTTAGATGTGATGCCACATGAATACGTCATCATACTCACTCATGTAGTTAGATGAGGGAATGAATGACTGAACGAGTCTAATTGTGTTAATTTAGTTATAATGGAATGGAGGCGTATACCCGCCGAGACCCCTACGGCAATGTTTGTTGTTTGCTCATATATGAAATTTATGCATTAAAAAGTAATCCCCTCTGGATTTTATGGCACACGAAAGCCTACGTTCGTCCCCCCGCCCGTGGCATATGCACATGGCTACGTGCTAGTCATGCAGATGTAATCCACTAGAATGCCTGCCTTATGCTCATAGGTGGCAGTTATGAGTAACATGCATTCTTTAGATGTTATTTTTTTCCCCGTTTGAATTTTTCCAAGTTCTTTTTTAGTTCCACGCCATTTAGCAGGAGGCGCAAAAGGAAAACTCTACTTTTAATTGCAATTCATAACTTTTTCCAATTCAATTGAAATACGGTATATGGAGTGGAATGGAAAAAAACATACGACTGAACATAACAAAAACTACCATTTGTGTGTTTTGCTGACATCGTTTAGAATTTCCAAGTATAACGAACCTTTGGCCCAATCGCAATATTGACCGTATATAACATCCATTATAATTAAAGACAAAAGGACAGGATATTACAATCTGCTTACTGTATCATAATTTGTTAAATCAACGATTTTTCCGAACATTATTTCTAAATTATTGCCTGAACGTATCTAATTTATGCTAATGGTTTGTTGGTCTACTATGTCGCTTACATATGCGCTGTTTGTATTGCCAAGGAACAATTGTTTAAAAAAGAAAAAAACAGCATAAATATTCGGAACAAGCAAGCAGCGAGCCGAAAGTAATTGTGTTTTCAAAAAAAAGTACAAAACAAAAAATTACCTCAATTTATTTATGAGCTCTTAATTTGTGTCGATTTGTGTACAGCCGACATTTAGGCGGACAGAGCGACATCGATGAATGTGAAAACTATTTGTGACACACATTTTCTAAAAAAAAACTCAAGCCTTAAAGGTCTCTTTGATTGCGCCAATAACTGATGTTTGGTTTTTTTCTCGATATGTTTATACTCGTATAACTGCGCGTTTCGCGAGTGTACTTTAGGGGGAAGTATTAATAAACTGAAAATAACTTCTGAAACTGCAAACTTAAAATGTAATTTGGTATTTTGGGACTATAAACTACGGCCTTAATGTACAGTGGATTTAACTCAACAGTGACTGAAATCCATTACAAATCAAAAATTGATGTAAAACTCTTTTGAATAAAAAAATTATACTTTTTTTAATAAAGGGCGACCAAATAGTAATGGCTGTTTATCAATTGTTATACGAGGGCTGCTATATATATATATTTCTGGCCTACTAATGAAAATGCGAATATTTATCAGCAAAAATGGTTTTATTGTTTTTCAAAGTATTCTCCAGCATGATTTATACACTTTTTTATGCGCTCAAACCAATTGTCGAAGCACTTTTTCCACTCCGATTGAGACACCTCCAAAACATGGTTTTTGAACGCTTCAACAGCATCTTCTGGCGATGAAAACCGTTGACCACGCATTTATTTTTTGATGTGCGGGAATACAAAGAAGTCATTGAGTGCCAAGTCAGGGCTGTACGGCGGATGACCCATCAATTCGACGTTTTGCCCGGTCAAAAAGGCGCTGGTTTGAGCCGATGTGAGAGAGCTCGCATTGTCATGGTGCACAATGATTCGTCTTCTCTTGTTCATTTTTCGAATTTCTCCGAAGACTTCAGGCAAACAAATTGTAGTGTACCATTCAGAATTGAATGTTGTACGTTGCTCAAGCGGAACAGTCGCCACATGACCAGTTTTGCCGAAGAAACAGGCGACCATTTGCTTCGAAGTGCTTCTTCCACGAACAACTTTCGTTCGATATGGTTCGTCTTCGAAGACCCACACGGTCGATTGCTGTTTTGTTATAGACTCATTCGCATAGATACATGATTCGTCACCTGTGACGATCTTTTAAGCATCTTTTGAAGCACCGCGATCGTATTGTTGCAAATTTCTTTGCACTAATCGACACGAGCCTTTTTTTTCGAGCGATTGTCAAATTGTGCGGAATCCAACGAGAACAAACCTTTTTACGGCGAGGTGTTCATGCAATATCGGATGTATGCTGGTGGAAGAAATGCCCAAGGATGCCTCTAGGTCGCGGTATGTCGCATGACGATCTTGCATTATCAGTTCACGCACGGCATCAATGTTCTCTGGCACAACGGCCGTTTTTGGACGCCCTTCACGACCATTGTCTTTAAACGAGGCCAAGATTGAATTCATTAAACCAGTTGTTCACAGTGCTATATAAGTTCATCAATGCACACTTGTCGTGATAATCCACGTCGAAAGTTGTGAAAAATGTTCACGAGTTAATTCCATTTTTTTTGCCAAATTGTTTTTTTCAAGTCACTGCAAACAACACAAATGGTGGTCGTACGTCAAAACGTTCTGAGTACGTTTATGCTTAAAAATGTCAAACGTTCCTATGGAAATGTCAGATGGCTCCAGGCAACAACAGAAATATATATAGAAACCCTCGTATCATGAATAAACAACACTTTTTAACGGTCTTCGGATTTAATGATGATCTCTTCGCAGTGTCCCTGCGAAGGAAAAAAATTCTGAGGAAGCATTTGTTGCTGAAAAACTTAGGATATTTTTAGTTATAAATATTTCTAAAAAAAACTACATTTGTTACTTTGTACGGCGGCTTGTTTTAAGCCGTCACGGGCCGACAAAATGATTGGCTGCGGCGGCTGAAAAAAATCGTCGCCAACTAAGCGAAGCCGGCTGGAAGTCGATTGTCTCAATGATCTGGGCAGAACCCGTCACCAAGCTCATGGAATGTTAGGTTGACAAAATGGGCTACTGTCGATTAACATTTTTGTTTGTCGGATCTTATCGCATAGCTGCTTATTTTGCGCCAATTGAAGCAAAATAAACTTGAAAAAAAGCTCACCCGAACAACAAAAAATCGTTAAAGAATATCCTGTGTATATTTCCTTAGAATTTCTATTTTGATCCTGTGCCAATTTGTGAATTAGAAATAGAAGATAATGGTTGGTCATAGGAGTTTACTTTGTTGTGAGTACCATTTTCCTTCGTTTCTTTTCTTTACTAAAAAAATTTTTAGCAAATCATTTCCTTTTAGCAAAACATTCTGTGATTTGTTCGTTTTGATTTTTGTGTGAAAAAATAATAAAATGATAATCTGCAGCCAACTTCACACTACGAAAAACACAAAAGGAATTGCCGGTACGAAAAGTTTTTTCCTTTTCCACTCCCCTTACCTTTCTCTACTACGAACTGAGAATTGCGGCAACTTAAGTTGCCTCGTTTACTCGTAACTGGGGACACATATATGAAAAATGAACAAAATTAGCTACTATTAAAACATATTAAAACATTGTATTACTGAACAGCACTACTGTCCATGAAAAAAAAAACCATTTTGAAAACAGATTTGCAATCAGATTCACCAATTTTTTAAAGTATGTATGATTTGGCCAGAAAACTTGAAATGTTTCTAAATTTTAATTTCATTTTTGAAGCACTAGAGGTCCTTCTTCCTCTAAATATTTTTCGATTTGTTTAACTTTTTGCACAAAGCAATAGTGCCCACTTACACGAGGCAACTTTACTTGCGTCAATTTTTATGATTCTCCTTTGAACTTGCATCTGGCGTTTACACAAGGCAATTCGGTTACGGCAATTTTTGTGTTCGTTATTGCCTTTGCTGACATTCCGTGATTTATTCGTTCTGATTTTTGTGTGAAATAATAATAAAATAATAATCTGCAGCCAACTTCACACTACTAAGAACACAAAAGGAATTGACAGTACGGGCAAATTTTTTCCCTTTCTACTCCCCTTACCTTTCTCTACTACAAACTGAGAATTGCGGCAAGTAAAGTTGCCTCGTGTTAATGGGGACGACGTAGTTATGAAAAAGGAACAAACTAAGTTACCATAGCCAATCATATTGAAACATTTTCTTTTGAACAGCCCTACTGTCCATGAAAACAAAGAACATTGTGAAAACAGATTTGTATTCAGTATCTCCAATTTGATAAAGGCCATGTGAATTGGCAAGAAAATGTGAATTTTAACATCGTTTTTGAAGCTCACGGTGTTTTGGGCATTTGCCCGCTATTAGAGACTTACCTGTTTATACTTCGCATTAATTTACACAAATTTTTTCCTAGAATACATTTACAGATTTATTTATCACAAATAAAATTCTACTAATTGCACACGGTATTATGGAAATATTTTCATATTGTCCTTAATACACATACACACACGCGCGCGTTGAAAGCCCTCAAATACACACACATACACTAGCACATCATCACTCATGCCTCGTGAAAAGCACATACCAACTGGCGACAGAATGTATAGATGCGCTGGCGAAGTGATGTTTATCTTGGGTGATTATTACAGGACAATTACAGGATTTCAGGCTCGCTCTATGAATGTCGGTCGGTAGGTCGGTATGGGTATGGGTATGTAGTGCTGTTACCTTTTATGGTCATTGGTGTAATTTCATTTTAACATTTTTATGTCGTTCTGGTTGTTTTTATTTTTGGTAAAAAGACTATCTAATACCTGAACACAAACAGACTGCCGTTCACAGACATATACCAAAAAAAAGAAACCAGAAATTGTATCCAATTTATTATTTTCATGTGGTTTTGTTTGTTGTGTTGAGTTGTTCAAATAATATACTCGTTATGAATTGCTTTATTTACATTCATTTAAACATTAATAATTTAGGCAATAATTGAAACAGGTTTCTTTTTTTTTGTATGCCATTCGCTCTTCAATTCATTTACATTTCCAGTTGCGTTTGTTGCGAGTCATTGGTGTTTTTTGCGAGCATTTCATAGCCTAATGAAATTCATTTGAATTTTAATAATGCGAGTTTTCAGCACTCTTTAGGGGGGGAAAGAATGAATGGCCTAACAACATTTGGCCAATAATTCCTGCTGGGTCCTCCCCAGCGTAATTATGGACAATTTAGTGCGCGGCGAAAAAAATTAAATAAATATTAATCAAAAATGTGTCGCCAGAAAAAGAGCTGCGGTAGACGGACGTTGCATAGCAAATTAAGAAAGAAAGAAAAAACCAGCAAACAGAACCAACAAATGAAAGGTAAATATATTAAACTGCATTAATGAAACATGTTTAAATATTAATAATTAAAGCATAAAACTCTATGCACATTACAATGCACATTAGAATTAATAAAACATTAACGCGTTTGTTTTTTTCCTCGCAGCCATTAAGACTTTTTTCACCAGGGAATCGTTATTTAAACCAAAAAATGTAAAAAAAAATGGTAAGGAGTGGTGTGTGGCTTTGGTAATATTCAGTGTAAATAGCTGGCA
Source organism: Hydrotaea diabolus (assembly GCA_963513945.1). Lineage (NCBI taxonomy): Eukaryota > Metazoa > Arthropoda > Insecta > Diptera > Muscidae > Hydrotaea > Hydrotaea diabolus. Next base: position 137,466,110 of record OY740719.1, read on the forward strand.
TTTGCATTTTTGAAATGGCTTGTTCATTAATGTAATCTAGAAATTATAATTGTAATTATACAATTTTTTTAGCATCAGGGGCGACTTCATAAGAATGAACTTCCCTTTAGTCTAATCAGTGTTTTTTTTTGCGCAAAAGTAGATATTGAATTTCTTAAAAAACCTAAAAAACTCCTTAATTGTGATATAACTGCTGACTAGAAAGACCACATTCCCTTCATTTATATAGGGTGATCAATATAGGGGTATATTTTTCGAAATAAAAAAAATACAAAAACTCAAATCAAATGTGAAATCTTTACTGTTCATTCTAAAAGATCTATTATGTCATATATTTTTTTGAATATAATTTCCTTCAAATTTTTGCAACTCATTACCATTATACAGCTTTTGGTGAGAAAGGGGAAGATCCGTTGTGTCTGACTGAAATTTTGTTCAGTAATGAGGCCCATTTCTGGCTCAACGGCAAAGTCAATAAACGAAATTGGCGCATTTGGGCTAAATAGCAACCAGAAGATGTTCGAGATGTTTTATAATACCGAGAGAAAGCCACGCTTTGGTGCGTTTTATGGGCTGACGGAGTCATCGATATATATTTTTTCGAAAATGATGATGGCCGGAACGTTAGCGTGAATGGTGTTCCCTATCACGACATGATATCGGACACTTTTTGCTACCTGAAATTTAAGCCCTTAATTTTGACGACGCTACATGCCATACTCGTACAGCCAACGAAACAATCAATTTATTGAAGAAAACTTTTGGTGAGCGCATTATCCTGCGATCGTGCAATTTCACACCGCTAGGCTATTTTTTGTGGGGTTTTGTGAAGTCGCTTGTCTACGCAGATAAGACCGACACGATTTAGCCTTGGAAGAGAATATTCGGTGCGCTATTGCTGATATACGGCCGGAAATGCTGCAAAAAGTGTTCGAAAATTGGCCCTCTCGGCTAGCATTTTTTATAGCCAGCCGCGGCGGCCACTTGCCCGAATTGGTTTTTAAAACATAATAGCAAACCCTTATCTTTATAATAAAGCTAAGTTCTTGGCCAAAACATTAAATTTCTTTTTGAAAACTACGCGTCTAAAAAACCCCCTGTATAACACAAATTGATTTATGTGACTACCTCTCCTGGCTACGCATTAATGCATGACATCAATCCAATTTTCCTACTTGTCGATTTCTGGCCTGATCAAACCAATTGATATATATTAACCTAAAAGGGCTGAATTGTTTTGGAATAATTCGCATAACCTTGTTTCACAGTTGCCCACATAAATAGTCTTATTGCGTTTAATCGCACCTATGAGGTGGCTAATTGATATCGATGACGGGTTATAAAACGATCATGACGGCATGCAAAAGATCGGTTGTGTAGCAAGGAGTGCCATCCTGCAGAATCTAGAAATTGCCCTATCATGACTACAACAGTTTTTATTCTGGTTCGAAGCCTTTGTTGTTGCTTTTTCAGAATCAACGTAAATATTGGTGAAATGTATTGGCTAGGCTGCCAGACAGACTGTACAGCTGTCTCTAATTCCGTCAAGGTTTTTTTTTTTACAATCTTTGGCAACGATTACCTCGGCTACAAATCAAATGACTTATACGAAAGATTGATCTGAATTACTGAGAATTACCCTTAGATTATAACCTCCGAACTGTCGTATAGCAGTCTTCAGATTTTTCAAGATTGCTTCAAGAAATGGCTATCCTCTCGACGAAGCCATAACTTGATAAAAAAATAACCTTAATTTTCTTTAACCATTTTCCTTTACAAGCAACTTCTTTTATTTGGACTGTCCCTTTAAGTTGCCCAAAAATTTCTCAGATTACAAATGTAAAAGAAAACCCATTTAAAGCGACAACCTTACGGGCAGTATTAAATTTACATCAATTTCTGTACAATGTTTAAATTGAAAAAAAAAAAACGAAAAACTGTCACACAAATTTTCATCGTAAATTTCTGTATGCCAATTAAATCCTTATCTGGCTTCTAACAATTCTTGTCTTCTGTGTTTTGTCTCTTTCCTGTTTGTGAAGTTGTTGTACCTTTTGCTATTGTTGTTGTTGGTAGTATTAAAAACACAACAAAGTAGCAATTGTTCCACATTGGCTGACAGGCAAACTGTTGCTGCAAAAGCTGGCAAAAGAATTTCGAATACTACTCGTCGTCCGTCCCACTATCACGATTTCGAAAAATGCTGCACAAAGGCAGCAACACCGACCGAATACACTTGAGCAACATTTTCTAAGTATTCACAAAAGGGATATGCATGCAGTCAGTCTCTGTCGTAGTGTGTGTGTGTGTTTGTGTGCGTATAAGATGCACATTAAATACGTATGTAGTGATGTACGTGGGAATGACAAAAAACGAAAACCAAAAGAAACTTTGGCAACACCCGTAGTCGAGTGGAAAGAAAATGTTAAGTAAATGAATACAATTTGTAAAGAATTTGTTGCAAGTGGCTGTGGCAAACAGATCCAAGGACAAAAGACAAATTTACACCGAGATTCTTGTCAGAGGTTCAGATACGTACAACTGTTTGATATTTTCCACTCAGCAGTTTATGGTACTAAACAAAAATTGCAATTTACCTGTAACTACTCAATGTAGTAGTTCTCGTTTTTTTATAAAAACAAATTGTATTTCCATCGCACAGTGGTTGGGGATAAATTGAATTGTTGCGTTTTATAAATATACATTTCTTGATTTATTTATTAATTAAGAAATTTGAGATTTCTTTAAAAAAGGCATTTTGAAGAAAGGAGCCTGGATGCTTAGACTAGGGATATATTTTGAGAGCTGATCGTCATAATTTAGGTCATTAGTAAATGTTCTTGTACTGAAAAAACTTCAATATTGTAGGAATTGTTTCAGTGAGTCACCTGTGATCTCACTCTTCAACTTGATGTGACCCCATAAAAAGCAATCCAATGGAGTTAAATCGCATGGTCCAAGATCTTTTAGCAAAATACACAGTGCGGTTTGTTTGAGAGATGCCCAATTCCTGAGAACGGCGTGGAATCGACTGATTTGGCTCATTTTGAATAAATGCATTTAAGGCTGCGATATTTTTTGTCGCTTCGGGCGGTACAGCGTCTCTTTGGCGCCAGAACATCCAAAAGTGAAAATCTGGATCCTAATTTATCCACTGTAGCCCACACAGCCTGTCGGGTGGTACGATTATTACGGCCGAAAATTGGAGTAAACGCTCTTAAAAGTGGCGACCACCGACTCAGAATTTCGGTAGTAAATATTTATGAATTTCAAACGTTGCTCATTAGTGAACTTTACCATGATGAAAACGTTGACTTCGACTAACGTTTTGACACTAAACTATCACTAAAAATTTTTAAGTGAGCGTTGACATAAAGATACAACATTTCCCTATTAAAAATCCCTTCATTATCTAATGTCTGTCCCTACCGGCTTATGGTTTACAGCTTAGTCCTGTTAGGTACAAGGTTACACATCATACCACAAGATGATTGCTATGATTATCGTATTGATCGGTCATACCAGTTAAAAGCCGAAAAGTATTAAGTTGCCATAGCTGGTAGTAATTGCAAACTACAAATTTGCCAAGAATTTGTAGTAGTAACCACTTATTGGTAATGATAACTAAAATTTCATCATAACCCAAAACGGGTGGTTTAATGGCCACTTTTTGTTTGCTTTCGATTATTACTAACTTTCGATCGAATAACCATTTTTTCAAGTAAAAATTGTTCATCATCCTTGCCACTTTTTCCACGACATGTTTTATGTTTTAGAGTACTTTAATTAGGTAAGCAAGAAAGTTTTGGACTCTGAAAATGACATTTCCATTGGAAAGTTAAACATTTTTTAGCATAAACGTACTCAGAACGTTTTGATGTACGGCCATCATTTGTGGTGTTTACAGTGACTTGAAATAATCAATTTGGCAAAAAAAATGAAATTAACCCGTGTTTATATTTTAGAGTACTTTAATTAGGTAAGCAAGAAATTTTTGGACTCTGAGGAAAATTTGCAACTTTTCGTCGGCTGTTTTTTTAGATACAAAATTCCCTTTTAAGAGGTTCGGATAATTCGCACGTTCCATCGATACTGTAGTTTCAATTACAGAAAACTACAAAGCAGTGATGGGTGAATACTCGATGTGTTTGCAATCATACGGTTGGCAAAAAAACAAATTTTGTTGTGGCTACAAACCTGTTCTCTGTGTATACGAGGGTTGCTATATATATTTCTGGCCTAGGCAACAATAAGTGTTGCCTGGCGCCATCTGACATTTCCATTGGAAAGTTTAAATTTTTTTAGCATAAACGTACTCAGAACGTTTTGACGTACGACCATCATAAGTGGTGTTTACAGTGACTTGAAAAAATGAATTTGGCAAAAAATTGGAATTAACCCGTGAACATTTTTGGGCGATCATTTTTCACAACTTTCGATGTGGATTATCACGACAAGAGTGCATCGATGAACTTAAAACTTTGTATGGCGATGAAGCACCATCCTATAGCACTGTGAACAACTGGTTCAATGAATTCAATCGTGGCCATCGCTCGCTCAAAGACGAGGGTCGTCCACGAACGGCCGTTGTGCCAGAGAACATTGATGCCGTGCGTGAACTGATAATGCAGGATCGTCATGTGACATACCGAGACATCCTTGGGCATTTATTCCCCCAGCATACGTAAAAAAGGTTTGTTCACGTTCGATCCTCTAAAATTTGACAATCGCTCAAAAAATAGACTTGTGTCGATTAGTGCAAAGAAATTTTAAAAAAAATCCGATCGCGGTGCTTTAAAAGACGTTTATAAGATCGTCACAGGTGACGAATCATGGATCTATGCGTATGAGCTTGCAACAAGACAGCAATCGAGCGTGTGGGTCTTTGAAGTCGAGCCAAATCCAACGAAAGTTGTTCGTGGAAGAAGCACTTCGAAGCAAATGGTCACCTGTTTCTGCGGCAAAACTGGTCATGTAGCGACTGTTCCGCATGAGCAACGTAGGACGGTCAATTCTGAGTGGTACACCACAATTTGTTTGCCTGAAGTCTTCGGAGAAATTCGAAAAACAAACACGAGAAGACGAATCATTGTGCACCATGACAGACGAATCATTGTGCACCATGACAATGCGAGCTCTCACACATCGGCTCAAACCAGCGCCTTTTTGACCGGCCAAAATGTCGAACTGATGGGTCATCCGCCGTAAAGCCCTGACTTGGCACCCAATGTCTTCTTTTAATTCCCGCACATCAAGAAACAAATGCGTGTTCAACGATTTTTGTCGCCGAAGATGCTGTTAAAGCGTTCAAAAACCATGTTTTGGGGGTGTCTCAATCGGAGTGGTGATAAAAGTGCTTCGACAATTGGTTTGAGCGCATGCAAAAGTGTAAAAATCATGTTGGAGAATACTTCGAAAATCAATAAAACCATTTTTGATGATAAATATTCGCATTTGCAATATTAGGCCAGAAATATATAAAGCAGAACTCGTGTGTATCTTTTAGTACGGCTAAAAAGTGTAACGCATTAAAAAAGGCTTTTTAGACTTTACGTATGTTTATGCAAAATTCGTTTTTTAACTTTTCAAGTCTCTCTGTAGTCGCTTTAAAATTTTCCTGGCATTGAAGATGTGATTCACATTGCCACAACTTCAATGACAACTCCCACACATGTGCACCAATTCGACTACTTGTATTACTCTTGTAATATCTTATATACCTTTCGTACTATCTTGGAGAATATCGCTATATCAGAATAGAATTATTATACAAACCAGGCGACTGAATGTAGTAACAGTAACCACACTACTATTGGTACCTTCGACACAAATGGTGCTATAGGAACGTATATTGGAAACCACATAACTTTTTCCGTAATACTTGAATTTTATTGAAATATGGCTCTGCGGTATAATCTGGTTTTTTTTGTGCCAAACCTTACTCTGGGACCTTCCATACAAATGTCCCTTTACATGTATTTATTTAAGGGCATTTAACATTTATTCAGAATTTTTGAATTTTCCTAAATGTGGCACTTTCAAATATTTTGCCGACATCCTTATTGTGTTTGTTATCCGTTATTGACACATCTGCTCTGAAATAAGCAGCAAAAGCCGTTAGACGACAACTGCCAAGAATAAACAGACGTGAAGACCGATGCTCCAGTGCAAGGACCAAGTGAAAGAATACTTAAAAGTCCTCTTTTTCGCGAACTGGACTCTGTACGTCCAAGATTAAAATGGGGCCAATCCTAATCAAGCTGGCCAATACTAATAAAACATAACATACAATAGAGTACAGTGCTAACCAAAAAAGATTACAGTGCTAACCAAGGTTTAATTACAGAACTACTTGATTTATTTGCAGGTAAAATAGTTCACCAAAGGAGTTTCTCTGTAAATCCCGACAATAACCTTTTATTTACTTCAGCTAAAGAAAAGCGGTCTTGTTTTAGTTCAAACCACTGTATTAAGTTGAGTTAATTTTCTAACGCGCTGTGAACATGATGTATTCTATGTTAGTTCTAGTGCAGCTGACATTTTTTATATGTGTTTTTCCATTGAAACGCAGTTAACTGTTGTCTGGTTGTCCAACAACACCGGATACACACTCACATACTCGTACTCACACACATACAGCCACCTACACATTTAGAATAGTATGTAGAATGTGGAAAATCCCGTCCGATTATCGGTTAGTTTCCTTTGAATTTTCATGTAAGCAAATCATTGTCTAACGTGATTTTAAATCCCATCAAAAGCTTAAAATGCATTTACAGCAACAATTCTTTAGCTGATATTTACTTTTATACCAATAAACAAATGCACTCTAGTCGGATGGTTTTGTCGGTCGGTCGTTGGTTGTGGCTGCACCCACATTTTCGCATCCCACATAAACCGAGCACAAACTGTGATAGCGTGTTAGAAAAAAAACAAAACACGAAAGAAACGAAAGCCAAAACGCTTGGAGTGTTGCTGCGGTGTGGTACGAAAACAATCGAATGAAAGGAATTTATTTGAAAATGGAGAATGTTGTGTGTGTGTGAGTGTGTGTAGCGAGCGACTATAAAAACCTGATGCAATTTTATCGCTGTGTGTTTTTTAATTTGTTTTGCTTAAACCAACCGTGACTTAGTGTCTGATTTTGGTGGAAACACGAAGCGCTGGCGTTGCTGTCGCTGCGGTTGGCTTGCATCGAGATTAACGAGGTGGGATGGTTTAATCTTGCAGATAGTAGAATAGAAGACAGCATCGTGATATCTGCTCTATACTAACTTAATGTTGAAGCACAACTATAGTTAACGTTAAGAGAATCTGCTGCAAAGCAAATTGGTTTAAATAATAATTATGCAAGATCCTTTTAAATACGATTTTTGTTTGTTTGTGTAGTGAGTTTGAAACAAATATTGATTTTTGTTTGTTTTTGTACTGGAGTTTAAAGTAGTGAGTTTGAAACTACTGTTGATATGCATACAAAGTGTCAAATGTCTTCGAGACAAGCCAATTTTTAGTAATTGAACAAAATTCGAGTGATACATGTCGCTGTTTATTAATCACATTTTTACAAGGTACGTATGAGTAATACTATTATTAATCATACGCCACATGAGCTCACGACTTAAATCTTCGCTCTGCACTGTCATTAAATAGAGGAACGGCCAGAAATCTCATATTCATTGAATTCTTACGGAGTTTTAAAGTTTATATTTTCGTTTTCAAAATGTTCTTTAAACCTATTGAAAGAGAGAGGCAGAGAGAGTATTACAAAGCAAATCCTTAAGGACGTTAAAAATTATTATTACCTCAAAAAATGTATGATTGCTATAGTTCGTAATGAATTACATATAACGGGTGATCAATCTAGATTTATTTCTTCAGTAGGGGTTTTTCACAGACTTCGAGTATGTTTTGTTAATTATTTTTTCTTTTCGGTCTTGTTTTCCCTTTCATCATCAAAGACATACACTGCGAAAACTACGGTTTGGTGTGTTTATCGGCTGGTTGTAAAAGGGGATTAATCTAGATGTATTTTTTCAAAAGGTGGTTTTCACAGATTAAGCGCGAGTTGTGTTAAACTCTATTATTTTCAGTATTGTTTGTCATTTCATCATGGAAAGACTTACACCGCGAAAACCACGCCATACTGGTCGAAATGTTCGAACGCGTCATCCAAAATTGGACCCTCAGAATGTACACCCTGAGGCGTAGTTGCGGCCAACATTTAAAGGAAATTATATTCAAAAAATAAATGTCATAAAATGTCCTTTCGAATGAACAATAAAGATTCCACATTTTATTTGAATTTTTGTATTTGAAAAAATGCCTCTAGTTTCACTACCCTATAATTGAAAGGAAAATGTGAACTTGTTGGACTTATTTTCAAATTACTCCTCGAAAATGGCCCAATTGTAAAAGAGGTCCGTTACAAGTTCTGCAGTGATAATCTAAATGTCCAGCTGCATTACAAGAAGAAAAAAACTCGGACACATTTGGATTGCTCATACAAATCTATGGCATTTTTAAAACCGCCATCTAAGGATGAGGTGTGTACTAAATGTATCATCTGTTTGCAACACCTTGAGAAATTGACTAAAGACCATATTAATCATCGTAAAAATGAAAGACTATCTAGCTCTCTTCGTCCGTCAGTCGGTCCATTTGCCCGCGTGTATGTAAATTGCATGTTATCGGTCTGGTGAATTATGGACGGACTTGAAATTTTAAATGACGCTGGCTTATGGTCAAAAGCACAGGTGTAAAAGTTCCGCTTTAATGGACTAAATTGACATATGGGTACTTAAATTAAAGACAATTTAAATAAGAATACAACTATGATATAATATCTATTTTAAATTTTTGATTGAGATTAGCGTCGGACTCATCGACCTAAGGGGTCTAAAAAACTGTGCTTTTGTCCAAAGGTACATATAGGCATATGTGTACTCAAGTTTAACCATGAATAAAAATATGGATTTATTGTAAGGATTTGGAGTTTAAACTAATAAGCCCAATGGTCTTGGTAGCTAGCGAGACTGGCGTGCTAAAATTGTAATTACCAAGAAGCCAGCTTGGCTATATTAAGGATCGCACGATGGAGAATTTTTTGGAATCCTTGGCAAAAATCAAAAAAAATCATGAAAGCTTTTGGTAGGTCAAATGATTCTAGTCGATAGATAACTAATTGTGGATCAAAAATCTTGAAACCGTTAACAAATCGGATACAAATTGCAGCCGTTATAAGTGAATTTTCTTCAGTGTACAAGACAAAACAAATTTTAACGAAATCAGTTTTGCAGTCGATTTATAGACAAACTATGGAACCAATCATGATGTTTTTGGTGTTAACGTCCGATTACCTTAAAGTCGCAGTTTGAAGACAACAGACAGAAAAAAATTCTTTTTTGTGTAATTTGTTAAATTTCGATTAGTTTCGGATGCTGTTACTTCAGAATAATTAAGTAGTCAATTCTCTACCGTATTCAATACAAATTGGTTGCCTATTTGCAGGTACATTAATGTAATATCATGAGGTTGTTATACTGATTCCGGATTTGTTCCCATCTGTTGTTAGTGAAGTCATTATGAACGATCAACGGATCACTGAACTCCTGGACTATCAGCTGTGGCCTTGGCGGGAACTCGAGTTGTTTACTAGGTGAAAAAATATTGCATCCTATAACCTTCCTAGCCTCAACGAACAACCGTGATCTTATAGTCGACACGATCCTGGTAAAAGATCACTGAATATAGGGGTTAGCAACGGTGTCTTAAGACACCTGCAGGAAGGCGTTCGATACCTGCATGGGTCTCAAACCGAAAATAATTATAGCTATTATGATAAGACCGAAACTCGCATATGAGTCATTCCATGCCAAACGGTACGATTTTGGGCAAAAATTTAACGCAATGATTCCGATTTTTATGAAAATTTGCAGATTTGGTCCTCTAGCAATTCTATTTAATCCGCGATTAGAAAAAAAAAATATAATTTTTTTTTTCAAAAGTTATGACCAATTGAACTTTGGTAAAATGGAGATTTTATCAAGGAGGTGTGTTCATTCAGTCGCATGTAACTCCGGAAATACTTGACCGATTTTACTCTGCTATACCTTATTTTGAAGGTAATTTTAAGCACTTCTAAAATAACGAAACGGTATGGCATAACGCCATAGAATTTTTTAAGTTTGTATCATTTTAATCCTTTTATTTCGATTTTGAAAATGATTACATCTTTTTTTATTTTTGAAATTTTGCAGGCGTATTCTTACAGGTCTGTTTTACCGACTGTGTAAGTTTTAAAGTGGTGAAATAATGCGTTCTATTTTTAAAATTTTTTTTTTACCTTATACCTTTTTCACTTCCATGAATATAGAAAATATAATATAGAAAAAAAATATTTTTTAATAGTTTATTGACACAAGATATAACAACAACAAAAAAACAAAGAAAAAAAGAAATAAAAACATGATACAATAGCCGTGCACGTATTCCAGGAGGGGCTTGTAAATTTTTTAAAGAAAACCTTAGGACCTGTAAGTAAAATATTTTACTTTTCTGATGGCGCAAGCGCACAATACAAAAACAAGAAAAACTTTTTAAATCTGACGTTCCACGTAGAAGATTTTGGAATACCAGCGGAATGGCATTTTTTTGCAACGTCTCATGGCAAATGGCCCTGCGATGGTCTGGGAGGAACAGTCAAAAGACTAGCAGCACGTGCAAGCTTGTCCAGCCTCATAAATCCCATTAATAGTGCCGTCAAATTTTATGATTGGGTGAATAAAAACGTGAAGAATATTCATACAGAATTCTTCAATAACTATCAATATCAAGATAGGGCAAAACACCTGAAGGAGCGTTTCGAAAAAGCGAAAACAATTTCTGGAACTCTTGGCTACCATGCATTCATTCCACAACCCGATAAAATAATTAAAGTCCAGACAACATCATCTTCTGAGCAGTACTGTATGAAGATGGTATACAAGGCATAACATTTATTTCATTACTCATTTTTTTATTTCTTTTTTTCTTTGTTTTTTTGTTGTTGTTATATCTTGTGTCAATAAACTATTAAAAAGTATTTTTTTTCTATATTATATTTTCTATATTCATGGAAGTGAAAAAGGTATAAGGTAAAAAAAAATTTTAAAAATAGAACGCATTATTTCACCACTTTAAAACTTACACAGTCGGTAAAACAGACCTGTAAGAATACGCCTGCAAAATTTCAAAAATAAAAAAAGATGTAATCATTTTCAAAATCGAAATAAAAGGATTAAAATGATACAAACTTAAAAAATTCTATGGCGTTATGCCATACCGTTTCGTTATTTTAGAAGTGCTTAAAATTACCTTCAAAACAAGGTATAGCAGAGTAAAATCGGTCAAGTATTTCCGGAGTTACATGCGACTGAATGAACACACCTCTTTGATAAAATCTTCATTTCACCAAAGTTCAATTGGTCATAACATTTAAAAAAAAATTTTAAATTTTTTTTCTTGAAACACGTATATAATATTTTTAAGAGAAGAATGCATACACAAACTAGTTAAGCAATCCAAGCTTGTGATGTAAAAAATGCGTACCGTTTGGCATGGAATGACTCATATGGAGAAATTGTAGGCTGAGCTGTAGCCCAAAAATCTACTATTCACAAACTTCTTCACCAGACACAAAGATCTGATTACGTTGGAGTTATAGCGGCAACGTGTACCTGTTCTAGTGACTCCCTCAAGACGATTCTATTTTTACTTCCAATCGACATACACATGGTACGAATCCAGCCTCCAGCGCTGTTTTAAGTTAGACTTCTTGAAAGAGACTCGTGGCCATGCTTGTATCCTAGGTAATCTATTGATTGAATTAGGGTCTTCACTATTGCTCTTTTAAAGGATGCTTTGGGATACGACTCACTTCGATAAAATGAAAAAATAATTTTTTAATTACCTACTAAAAAAACCATAAAAATAAATGTTAAGAAAAAGTAAAAAATGATATGCAGTAGTGGAAGCTATCGAAAAATGGATGGCACAATATTGAGTGCTATTTCAACCCGCGCTATTCAATACGGATAGGGGTGATAAAAAGAGAAATCCTTATCTGGGAATTGTAGTCTCAAGGTGGAATGCTTTGGAATCGCGCAGGACATCATAGCAAACCTGGCCAGTATACGATTGCTGGAGGAAAAAAATCTTATCAACCTTGGCAGAAAGGACACTTCAAGAGTGATAGCCATTTTGACGGGATACTGACCGATTGGAGACCAATCTTGTCGATAGAAGAATCGATTTAACGTTCACAGTCGCAGCTGCGGCACAATTGAGGAATAAAAGACCGTTAAATAGTTTCCCCGATTTGACCTACAGACGTCACAATAAACAAGGGTCTAGATTTCTCGAGGCCTAACCCTGTATAAAGGACACGATTCAAATAAAAACATGTAAAAAACACATGGTCGGTAGACAATAGGGTTTCTGAAAGCCGTGGAAGTGAGCGTAAATCCACCACCAATCAACGCTCGTTTTAAATCGTGTATTTATTTTTAAAGCGTACATAAACAGTTCTATTCAGCAATTAATTCCAATATTTTTGTTTAATGAAAAATCTCAAAAAATCCAAACACATCAACATCAACGATAATCCCGAAACCCCTCTTAGGGATTGTAGTTCGCGCCCAACAACAATTAGCTCCTGTTTAAGGATAACCATCATTCTAGACAGACTACCTATTTTTATTGATTTTTATCAAGTAATTCCGATATAATCTAATAATTTGAGTTTATCTGCGTATAGATTTATTTTTGGGTAAACGGTTTAAAAACTTGTTCATGTTAGTTTCGGAAAAAATTTCCATTAGATATTAAAACCTTGCAAGTAGATTTCACTAGAGCAGAGAAACTTCTCTAACAAATTTCATTTTACTTTTTGCACATTTTAAACTAAACGAATTACCTTCTTCAACAGATTGATGTAAACCTTTTGCCTGCCAGAGACGTACTTCTACCTCGGGCTGAACAGGTTGCTCTGTGGTTTTTCTATTCTTTACTTGCTTTAATTTGTTGTTCAGAAAAAGATAAATTAGAACGAAAACAATATACAAATAAAATATATAAAGCAGAGTACTTGAAGTTAGTTGCTGCTATTGTTGTTGTTGTTGCAATTTTTGCTTAAAATGCGTATTCAATTACAACCGAAAAGTAAATTGAATTTGAGGTTTTTGTTAAACTTTTAAGAAGAGTTTGAGGCAACGTAATGACTGCAAGGGAGCTTAAGTGGTTGTTTTCGGTTTGAAAATCGATTCGAAAATCATTGAATTCAATCGAGCGAAGTAAACGAGCATTTAAATGTATGTACAATACGAGTATCTGCAGATATATCCAATGCGAGTACCAGTAATTAGTGTGCTTGTTTCGAATGTAATCCGATAGAGTTAAAACTTGTGTTTATCTGCAGAAACGAACAAAGAAAAAAAAACAGAAAAAATACAAAGGTTTAAATTTACAACATTTTAATTGTGTAATCTGGCTATGTTAGACTTAGACAATGAGGATTTGGCTTTGATTTTTCTAATCCTTTAAACTTTACATTCTGTTGCTTTGGTTCTTTGTTCGTTTTTCGTTGTCTGTGTCAGTGCATTTAAAAATTAAATTTTATGAACATACGTAGATATCTAAAGACCATAATAAAACTGGTATAAAATGCCATAAAAATGATGTTTATCAGCAGTTGCAAACACATACTCGTATGCACAAGCCTTCGCCTGTAGTTGACTTAATTATGTGCATATGTAACAAGGCTACGCTCATGCAAAAATGTCTGTGTCCCTAGGCAGGCTACAAATTATGGCGACTGCATGAATACGCATTTTCAATTTTCGACATGGCGAACGCTATTGTCCTTACCTTTATTGGCGAACAGACAAAGCAAAATCATACGTAACGTTATAAGGATAATTTAGGTTTTTGAAAAACCTACACACAGAAAAAATATTAGAAAATCGGTTCAAACTACTGAAATTCCGTTGCAAAAAAAGAATTTCGGTTGCAATGACCAAATATCTGTAATCGTAATGGATATTCGATATCAGATATTTGGTGATCATCTCCAAAATATTGTTTGTTTACATTTATTTTTTCAGTTGCTTCAGTCAATACATTTGAGTTTCAAGATACGAGTATTTCATTGCCCCTTTTGTATCGAGTTCATATATACATAAGATGAGGGTTTCCTCAAAATTACGTTAAAACACCCTCACTCATAATTCAATAATCTATTAAATGTTTTGCATCATATATTCGCAAATATGTTGCATTAACAAATGGGTTATAAAGCCTTTCAACTGGTTTTTTATTCATTTATCCCATATGAAACGTCTTGCTACATTGACACTTTTTTGCTGTAAACTGAGCACAGTATAGCGCACTTCTAAGCAATTTGATATTATTTTACAATTTTTGTTCTGGCAACAATTTCATTCACTCGCAACACGTGAGTATGTGCGAGCGATGAGTCAAAAGATAGTGAGCTGCGTTTTGATACGAAAGTGAGTGACTGGCTTTCGTTCGCATAGACTTTCGTTCGAGATCGCGATGTAGACAGTAAAATTTTAAAAATTTGTACTTTGCACTTTTTTCAAAATATTCAAAATTTGTGTATTTTGATTTCTCATTTTTTAAAAGCAGGAATGCTTAAGACTCGTCTTATCTACCCGATGCCCAGATTTAATTATAGTTATTATAGTAAGTTTGTTTTACAAATCGCTGTGTTCCGAGATCAAAACGGCTGCATAAAAATTATTAATAGTACAGAGGAAAGCTATTTCAATGCCTCGTTTAAAAGGCATTGAAATCTGATATTTTGAAGATTTTTTAAATTTTGCTCTTAACTCTCTTCTTCCGCAAAACACATCCACTCTAAAACATTTGTATTTTGTCAGTATGCAAGTATAGCAAATGTTTTTCAATGAAGCTAGTGATATAGAATCAGAACTTAGACTACAAAATCCGCCACATAATAATAAATTCCGGGAAAATATAGGAAAAGATTTTTTTCACGTATATTAAGGTAAGTAAAATATAATAAATATTTTAGTATAAAATCGAAGCCTTTAGAAGCCTCTTTCAACATCTTTAAAACCTTTTAAAGGCGAGAAAAACTCAAATTAAATTTTTGCCAGAAATTCGCGCGCCCTAACAAACGTGAGTAATGGGAATTGATTTTGCATATTTAAATACAAACTTATTTTCCTGGAAAATGACGTTGATTAGGCCCCTATAAAGTCTATCTTGTTTAAATTCAAAACAATTCCATTATGACAAGTGGCTAAATTTTAAACTGTTGCGACATTCAACACACGGCAAATTGTTTCTAAAGGGTGGCTAAATTTTAAGAACCGATGTTGAATGTGAACCACAAATAAACGTCAAGTTTTTTCTGCATTTCATTTGATATTTTTCAATTTTAGACACCGTCAATTACAACCACGGAAAGATACACAAGCGAGCAACGCGTTAAAGTTATTCAGGCTTATTATGAAAATTTTCGAAGAAAATCATCTTTTCAAAGAAAATCATCTTCATTTTTACCTCGGAGGATTCGTTAATAAGCAGAACAGCCGCATTTGGGCGAATGATAATCCAAGAAACAATGCGCCCACAAAGAGTGACTGTTTGGTGCGGTTTATGGGCTGGCGGCATCATCGGGTCGTATTTTTCCCATAATGATGCTGGTCAGGCAGTTGCTGTGAAATGGTCTTTGCTATCGTGAAGAACTTTTTATGGCCGGAATTGGAAGATGTGGATGTGGACGATATGCGCTTTCAACAGGACGGTGCCACTTGCCACACAGCTTACGAAACAGGACGGTGCCACTTGCCACACAGCTAACGGAACAATGGCTCTTTTGCGCGACAAATTCAATGGTCGTATTATATCACGTCATGGCGATGTTAATTGGCCGCCAAGATCATGTAATTTGACAGCGTTGGACTTCTTTCTTTGGGGTTATTTGAAAGAAAGGGTGTACGTCGATAAGCCAGCAACAATTCAAGATCTAAAGGATGAGATAATTCGGCACATTAACGGCATAGAACCTTAATTATGCCTCAGCGTCATCGAAAGTTTGGACCATGGGATGGAGGTGTGCCGCCGAGGTCGCGGCGGCCATTTGGCCGATATTTTGTTCCATACATAATTGAACCATGCCAATATTATCATAATATGTGACAGCGCATAGAGAAAGGGACCTAAAAAAACCATTTTAATTTTTTTCTTTTTTTGATGTGGACAACATCTGAGCATCGAATGAGACCGATCCCATGCCCCAAAAGTGTTCCCTCCCAGAGATATGCGCGTTTTATGAAAGTGAATTCGACGATTCTAAGCGCAAATAGAAAGGGACCTAGTCTTTAAAATGGCTCTCCTGAACAAAACTGGTTTTTAGCCTTAGGTCCCTTTCGATTTTGCGCGTCACATATAAAGAAATGACAATAATTTCCTAAATAATTTGTGTTTCATTCAAAATAAACATCAGCCCTTAAAATGTAACCACCCTTTACAAATAACCTTCATACCAAATAGTAGATCAAGTCACAACTATGATATAGACCCTTCTTATACATCTTGTGTAGCTGCGCGAGTATAATGTCGAGTTTCACGAAAACAGCGGCGTTTCTCTCTCTAACCTTGTCTATTGTGGTTTTTAATTAAACTTTATATAAATATCTCCTTCCTCTTGTCCCTGCCCATGTGAAGTATTGAAAGTAAATCACTCATAATACTGTTAGACACAGTTTTAACTAAACAAATAGTTCGAGTGGAAGGAAATATTCAAATACCTATTCAATTTAGCAAGAAACCGTATTTCTTGGCATTAACAATTTCCATATTCTGCTCCATGGACCATTTCCATACACTTGCTATTAATATGCATAGGATTTTCGGTGAAGATCCCTTCTACACCAGACTTCTCCAAACATCACTGACGAAAATGGCACTATGTTGAGGAGTTGAATTTCGATTTGATACTTTGGCATACTTTGGCGACCTTCAATTTCTCAACAACGTTGTCTGTCCGCAAGTCAAATGGCAAACGATGCGCCAGTTGTATCTGCTCCTTTTATGGTTTCTGCCTGTTGGCCATATCTGCATATTGATTGACATACAAAATTTTTGAAATATGGCCATAATAAATATTTAGTTTTATCGAAATGGCTCTAAATATAAATTGAATACAGGATGAACCTTACAGCCTTTCGTTTCGATTTAGTTTTTATAGCATAGCCGTTTGTTTTGATGGTCATTGAATAAGTGAAATGTGAAGAGCTACGACCGGAGAACAATAGAAACGTTGACGTCAGATGGGGCAGTTTCAAACTAATCATAGAAATACATTAAACATTGAAATTTGCCATATCTCTCATAGGGTTTTGTTTGACAACAGTGAAAACTGAAGAACGTAAAATTTTTTCAAAATGCTCGTAATAAATAATAATGAAATTGAATATTTTTGTTGGTGGAAAAAAACCTCGAATAAAAACAAAACTTTGCCACAACTGCTGCTTCGTCTGAAAAAAAAACATCTGCGGCCTTTTGATTTGTAGAATTGAAACATGTTCGTTTAAGCACAATTCATAAACACCGTTGAGGTCGATAAACTGAAGCCACCACCCCCAAGGAATAATCAAAAAACCCTTGATATTGGCTTAAGAAGTCACCAAGTGAAAGTGCGTGAAGTTTCTGGCATTGTAAACAGCTCGAAAAACATTTGGCACAAACATTTACGTATAAAAAACGCTGTCATTACAGATGGTAAGAGAATTTTATTGTTGATCCATTGTGCCAAATTGTATCATTAGGTTTATTTAAAGTTGGTATTTTGGATTTATGGACGGACATACGTGTAGCGTAACGGGGTTTTCTATGGGGATATAACAATTTAGTATCTTTTTTTATTTGTTTATATTTATTACAATTAAAAATTATAAACAACTCTATAAAAATACTAGCAACTAAGAAAGGCTATCGGCCTAAATGCGATCTACATTCAATTACATAGGAGATATTTTTCACTTAGAAAAGTAAAATAAGTACAAATCATATTTAATCATGAAGTTTTAAAGCTTTAATATAAATATTTCTAATGTTCTCTTTAGACGAATATCTTAGTATGTCAAATGCATCGGATGTTTTCAATATTTTGCGGCACGTTTGTTGGAGAGCTGAACAATCTGAGAGTACAGTCGCTTTAATAAAGGGTTTTTCAATAGGGACATAACAACTTTGTATCTTTAAGTCAACGCACCCTCAAACATTTTTAATGATTTCTCAGTGTCAAAACATTAGTCAAAGTCAACATTTTCATTATGGTAAAGTTCCCTTACGAGCAACGTTTGGAAATCATTAAAACTAACTACCGCAATTCTCAGTCAGTGGTCGCCACTTTTAACAGCGCTTACTCCAATTTTCAGCCATAAAAATAGACCCACCCGAAAGGCTGTGCGTGCTATAGGTGATAAATATAAATCCAAATTTTCGCTTTTGGATGTTTCGGTGCCAAACCGCTCGAAGCGACGAAAATATCCCAGCCGTAGGTGTATCTATTCAAAATGAGCCAAATCAGTCGATTTCACATCGTGGGCATATCTCAAACAACATTGTGGTGTATTTTGCAAGAAGATCTTGGCCCTTATTCTTATATAGGGTGATCCATTAGGTATTTTAAATAGGAAATTATATTCAAAAAATAAATGACATATAATTTCCTTCGAATGAATAAAAAAAGATTCGACACTTGACTTGAATTTTAGTATTTTTTTTCTTTTGAAAAAAATACCTCTAGATGGATCAGCCTATATAATCAAACTGATTTAAGAACTAAAGCCACTTGATTATTTGAAACGCCAAAACTTCTCCGATTGTGCTCTGGCAAAGTTTCACGAAAATCCTGAATTTCATCGAAACATCATCATCAGCGATGAAGCTCATTTCTGGCCGATTGGTTTTGTCAATAAACAAAATATGCGTTATTGGACAGCAATTAACCCAGTAGTGCTTCAGGAGACACAATTGCATCCGCAAAAAATTATTGTATGGTATGGCTTTCATGCCGGAGGTGTGATTAGGCCATATTTTTGCTTGACGATGAAAACAATCGTCATGTTACCGTTAATGGAGAGCGCTATCGTGCCATGTTAAAAAAATATTTTTGCCCAGAACTCGATGAGCTTGACATCGCCGATATGTGGTTCAACAAGACGGTGCCACTAGCCACACAGCACGCGTTACAATAGATTTGGTACTGTCGAATGGCCACCTCGTTCATGCAATTTAAGGCCATTGGATTTCTTTTTATGGGGCCAAATCAAGTCATTGGTCTATGCCAACAAGCCAACAACTTTAGATGAGCTAAGGAGACAACATCCCAGGCGAAATTGCCAACGTTCCGGTCGAAATGTGTGCAAGAGTGATAAAAAAAATGGATCCAAAGAATTGATCGAAATCGAATTTCATTCTTTAAATGTAACATTTGCACTACACGTGAAATAAATTAAAACTCAATATCTTAAATATTTTATGTTTTATTAATATATAAAATGTTGTGCATTGTATAAAATTGTAGTTGACTTTTGGTGCTATGAGTATTATCTCAATAAAATTATTTTTCGTCTTGAGGTCATTTATATAAACTCGGTGTAATTCTTTATGTTTGGTTTAATTTTTATTTTTTTTAATATTTCTATTAATCATATTCAGACGTTGTCAATTAAGAAAACAATGCCGTCCGTCTGATTTTCGCTGTCAGTTAACCTTAAGTCGAAAAATAATTTTATTCAGATATAAAAATTGTTATGTCCTTAATGGAAACCCCTTATAATTTTAAGAGCGTTTCAAGTGCAGAACTTAAAATACGATACAGACATGTTTAAACCTAAAAAACGCAAAATAAATGACTTATGCTTTATATAGAAAGCTTTTGCATGTCTAAGCGATTAAATTCTTATTCACAAGGCGGTAAACCATAGCTGAAGTTCATACCCAGATTTGAACTTGGGTTTACTTGTGTAATTTTCGTTTACCCTAACCAGCACATGAATCTTATTGTCAAGAAATGTTTTACAAAAGGCAAACTTAATACTCTTTGAATTAATTTCGAATTACAAAAGTGGAGGAAATTGTTAGTTTAAGCCGATTTCTAACCGATTTTATCTCTCCACATGTTTACCCTCTATTTGCAATATGACTTATACGAGTACACATCATACCAAAATTTAATCGTTTTGGACATTTCCTCTTTCCTTGATTGCATTTTCTTTAGCCCCCGGTACTATAACAAGTAATGACTTTTTAAATTAATTTTTATAATTGCCAACAACAAAACAATTTAAATACTTCCTTCTGTCACTCTTTCAGGTTCAAACAATGAAGCCAAAAAAAATAAATTATGTTTTACCACGTGTATAAAGTTTTCTTTTCACATTCACAACCTTTGCGCATTTTATTTCTTATATTGTTTGTGTTTTTAATTTCAACAAGCACGACAAAATTGAAAACCTATAAGATTACTTTCATTGACTTTAAAGAACAAAGTTCAAGGTTTCAATTAGATTTCTTCCACGTGCCATTATATATTTACTGAGGAAAAAAGAACAAACAAAATTGAAGCTTGAGCGAAAAAATTCATTGGAAATTCTATTGAAAACTTTTGCGTTAAAATTTTGGCCTTAGTATCGAAAACAAGTTTAACAGCTACGTTTAATAACATAAATAACATAAATTTAAAAGTCAGGAAATTATGCTTTGGATATGACGAGTAAAGAGAAGTGAACTAGTTTTCTGCTGGCTAAATCATTTTAATATAAGGATATTTTAATATTTTCCACTAGAAACATTTTGAACATTTTACATTTGAGTCGGCTGTAAAAACAAGTACTGATTTTTTTTGTTTTTAAATTTCTGGTTTTATTGGAAAGTTTGCACTTTGTCATTTAATAATAAAACACCATCCAAAGCGTTTTCGCTTCGCACAATGATCTACAGATTGTTTGGCAGGTGTTAAAGAATTTTACCAAAAGATTTTGCTTTCATTTTCATCTCGGTGGCTATGTCAATAAGCAAAATTGCCGCAAATGGGTTTCACACGCAGAAAAAAAGTATGATTGGGGTGACAATATTCGAAGAGGATCATACTATTGTTGGGTATATGGTTGTGGCACAACAATATTATGATCATCACAACAATAGTATGGTTCACACACAACCATACTATGATCCCCACAATAATATTATGGTCCTCTCAAGAATAGAATTATTCACACACAACCATACTATGGTCCCCACAACCATATTATTATTCACACTCAACCATACTATGATCCCCACAACCATATTATGATTCTCATAATTATAGTTTGTTTTACTTACAACCATAGTATGATCCTCACAACCGTGAGTCATACACGCACAATCATACTATAATCCCCAAAATTCTTCGTAAGGATTATGTTAAGTTACTATTCAACAGTAGAGATTTTTTATTAAGTAAAATATGTAAAAATACATTAAACTCCTAATAAACGGAGTGACTTATGTAACAGTAGAAAAAATTTACTTATTAAAAAATTATGAGTTATACTCTTACTAAAGCAAAGTAGTTTGTTTTGAAAAAAATTATTTACATATAAGATATGCTATTATTACGTAAGACTCGTCACAATAACATTGTCAAATTAAAAAAAAAATACGATTTTGCTGGTATGATTGCCGTAATCATATTATTGTTAACATAAAACCCAAAAAACAATACTTTTGTCGCACCAACCATATTTATATTGTTGCTACAACCATATTTTTATTTTTAAATTTGGCAACAATACTATTGTTACATTTCAACAATATTAATATTGCCGGAAACATACTATTGTCAAAATTAAATTCAAACAACAATGCTATGGTTGCGACGATAATACTTTTATTGCAGAGAACATACTATTGTTGTCGTGATCATATAGTAACCATATTTTTTCTCTGCGTGCAGAGAACCCACAAGAGATTTTAATTTGTATAGTATGGGTTATATTAACTTTTATTCATTCGTATATGCCGGCGACTTTACTAGTGAAATATTTATCTTCAACTGGTGTAAACGCCTCCTAAAATAATTTGTAGATCCGATTTTTGGTCTCAAGGCCGGAAAGCTTTTAATTCTACATTTACTGAAATGTATATTTAATTAGAATTAGACTTAACTCTGTTCCGGCTTATGACAAAATATCAAAATCTTTATTTTATTCGGCATAATGTTCAATTTATCATTCTATAAGTATCTGGAAAACCTACCGAGCTAACCAAACGTTCAGAATTCGGTCAGAATTCTGTGCGACAATCAGAGTTCGTAAAGACAAACATATGAGAGGGTTGACACGAATTTTGAATTCGGTTTGTAATGTCAGCAAAAACATTAGAATTTAATCGAATTTATGCCAGAATTCTGACGGAATTCGTTTAGATATTTCGAAACATAATAAATAAAAAATCCTCAGACAAATCGAACGGAATTCGTAACGATTTCGGTAAGAAATCTCGATAGATTTTAGATATTGTTAAGAATTGTCTGATATCAGACATTGTCGGCAAATATGGTTTACTGGGTAATTATTTATTGAAGAAAAAAAAAATCCTACCACTACATACTATTTTTATAAAACATTCTTTAAACGTTCTAAGTTTATTTTAAGCAGCAAGTTTCTGCTTAGTGTGTAAAATTACATTGTGCACAGCTCATTGGTTTGAGGAAAGTTTCTCATTGTCCCTTATAGGGATGTAAGGAAAGGGAGTAAATATTGTAGCACATTTCCTTTCATATGTTTATCAAGGCAAACAATTTTGAAAAATGTTTTTAAGTTCAAATAAATTTATAGGTTCAAAATATCATCTTAGACTTATTTATCAAGAAAGCGAGGTCGATTCGATTCTCATAAGTCCTTATGCCATGATTTTTAATATTTAAGTTTGTTTGTTAAACATTTTTTTCTATCCAACTATATTTTATTTTTTCACTCAATAATATTAAACACTTCTTCAATTTCTGTTGTTTCTTTCAAAATATTTTGCAACGTTTAACTCGTTCATTTCGGTCTTTTTTCTTTAACACATTGAGCAGAGATTAACCGGTTCCAGAGTTCAAGCTACTACATTTTACTAGAAGATAACTATTTTACAAAATGGTAATGTGACATGTAGAGTCTTCGTAAAGCTGGTAAAGGTGAATTGTATTTCTGTGGGCATTTGTTTTAAGAAAACTCGAAAAGCGCGATTTACAACAGTCGTTCTCATACGTTTCGTAAGAACCTGGACTTAAAGAGTTCAGTTTACCTTTGAACAGTAGCTGCCAAGCTTTCTAATAACGGTCGTCACGGACCTGAAATAGCAGTGGGCAACCACGAAAATAAATGAAACTTTGCCTTTGTAAAAAATATGTATTCTATTAAATGTAGACGCAAGAGGTCTCGAGCCGGTTAATTCCTGTTCATTATATTGCAGCATAAATTTATCAGCCCCGTCACAAAGCATCATTTCGAGAGAGGACAATCATTTTCAATTATTCTTTTCAACAAATGATGATTTTTATTTATTTGTGCCGTTTTTGAAATTTTTGGTTATTTCATCTTGTCCTTCTACAGGAAATCAATACTTTAAGTTCTTTAATATTCAATCAAGGTTATAGAATTGAAATTGATGACGTTAGGGACGACATTAAAGAAAGTAATGGTTATTATATTGTAATATTATTTTAAACATTTTTTCATTAAGAATTCGTAAAAATTTAATATTCTATACATTATTCTTTTTTAAAAAAAATATTTTTTGGAAGTTGAAAAAATATCATTAAAATAACTGATTATAAATTATCCTCGTCTCCATGGATTTTTTGGTATGTATCGATGACTAGAAATCTTTTATGCTTAGTTCTAATTCAGATTTGAGACAATGTTTCTATTGAAAATATAATCTCAAAGACACCAAAAATTTAATTAAAAGATGTACAAAAACGCTTTAAGCTGCAAGCGAACGTTACTTCACCATCCTCAGACCCTAAGCAGCGAATGAGATAAAGCCATGGCAATGGCAGGCAGACTTCAAATAAACAGAAACCTGCCGGCAGTAGAGTATTTCACCGAACAGTAGATAAATCAACATTTTATCTTTGGAATCAATAAAACTGCCGTATTTAATAACTGCCGTAATATTAATTGAAGAGATTCGACCCGAAACAATAAAAAAATGACTGATGTACCTTTCCATTAAAAACAGAAATTTGAGAATGTTAGCAGTAATTTTTTATTTAAAAAATTTAAAATTTAAATAGCCTACCCTATATATTCATTGTCGATATTCGCAAACACATCAACTACTAGTGGGAATTTTTGCCAAGCCTCGATACATAAGACAGACAGAACAATTAAAATCGTCTTTAAGTTCAGCCAGGCCAAATCGTATGTACACTTCGCCGTTTATAAGCTACTAAAGAGCAAAAAAATTGCTACGTTTTGGGCCTTTCGACCCATGCGTCCGTCCGAATTAATAACTCAAAACTTGCTTACAAAAAAAATACTCGTATTTGGCTTGGTAGCAAAATCTGCTTTAATTTGAGCACCCATATGCCTATAAGTATATTAACTATAAATCGCTCGTTTTTAAATATGCGGAACCTCTTTTGGGCCACATGAGTAAAAAATTCCACCAACTATGCCCGTTTTTAGGCATTTAGTGCCTACAAACAAACAGTTCTCATTTTAACCACAACGAATTAGAATTTATTAAGAAAATACTCCTACTTAAAAAGTGTGTTTTTAACCGTGGTACTTTTAGTTCCATAAATGAAAACATTTCTTCCTTTCCGATTTCGCCCATTCACAATACCAAACAGCTTATCACCAGAAGTCATCATCGTGCAAAATTTCGGGATCCTATCCATTGTTTGTCCACAAAATATTTTTAATTTGTGGTGAAAGCATTCGAAAAAGTGTACTTTTTTAGTAGATTTAGATCCTTAAATGGAACATTTTCCCCCTAGGTCGATTTCGCCTATTAGCAATCCCAAACAGCATATAACATTAAGCAAAATTATCATGAACAATTTCAGGATACTAGCGTAATCCGTTATCGTGCTTTTAACACGGACGGATGTGACTAGATCGCCTTAGAATTTTACGAAGATGGGATTCTTCCACGATCTTTGCTCATTTCATGAAAATATGTCCATCTGCGATCATGCCCGAAAATGCATGGGGCGAAATTGCAGCGATATGAATTTTTTTTTTGATTGGTGGTCACGGGATACTAAGGGTAAATTGCTAAGTTCTGAACCAGTGGCCGGATTTTCTTTGGTAGCGAAATTTTGTAAATTAAAACAAAAAAAATGAAATTTCAGACAAATAGTCATAACATTAGAACGGCAGGACCTCTGGGCTTTGTTTAGGATTTTTTTTGGAAAGGTAAGAGGTAGGGGCTATCTTTAAGAGATAACAGAAAATAGTTATCGAGGCGAAATACTACAACGGCTATAACAAATTATTTTTATAAATTTCTTTATAAATTGTCGATTACTTCAGGGCGTATCCTGTAGACAAGAAGAAAAATGGCACTTTTAGTCAAACAAAGAATTCATTATTGCGTTTTTCCTATTCAGCCTTAGTTATCGGGGCTTAACGAAACACCTCATCAATGGCATTAGCTTTAGTAATAAACTGTTGGTCATTTTGGGAAATAGTAGAACTGGTGAAACATTTTGTTTTCTAAACCGTTGACCATCCATTGTAAAACAGTGAATTTTTAGAGCATTCTTTGTCGTGCACCGTAGCAATCAAGTGCTTTGCCAGTTCTCATTCACAATGTTTTACAAACATTCAAATGTATTAAAATTCAATATTCAGCTTAGCGTGTACTTTTTTTAAGAAAATATGACATGTCAATTGTTTGTTTTTTTCGCTTAAAGCGCTTAATGCGACTTTTGGATTTTAATAAAAGAAAAACATTTTCATGTACGTCCTACTATATTTCAGTAAACATTAAAATCATCAAATATGTAACTTGAAAACTAATTAAGTTTCTTAAGCACTTGAATATTTTTTGCCAGTGAGAGAAAAAGTAATTTGAATTCACGAAGGTAGGATAGGATAGCCACTTTGATTTTGAACCTCTCCTGTAATCCGCTGTTAAAGTACTATATTTTGACATACAACATCTAAAGATACTGGCACTTGTGTGATTAACGATTTTAAAAGAAATGTTTCTTTAAAGAGAAAATATTACTAAGAAGCCCAAATAAGACTATTCCTTATGTACAATATATACTTTTAAGATTTTAGAATTTTTTAAGGTTCCTTTGCATAATTTTCATTTACGCCAAAAAAGGTCGTGGTTTGTTATACGTAAATCTTTCCAACATTTGTTTGCATCATTTCTCTAAACTTTAGCATCGCTTATGCAACATTTCACTTAGTTTTTACTCTTAATAAGTTTTCTTTCTTTATAATCCTTCTAAAATATTCAATAGCACTTACTTGTTATGTTTTTATTTTCACCAAAAACTTTGCCACTTTGCCATAAGTTATTGTTGGCGAAAAAGCAGGGAAAAAAACTGCTCCAAAAATCCTTTTTTGCTTTTCCAGCAAAAAAAGTTAAACTCACTTTTTGTCACTTTTGTGTGGGGATTTTTCTTTCACTTTTGTTTTATATTGCACGATGGAATACAAAAAAAATTGCTGTTTTAATTTATGACATTAATGTAAACTTATGTAAATCGTGTTTGATGATGCCGATGGTAAAAATAATTATTCGCTATATACGTGTGTATATGTAGGTTTGAAAACACTTTATATGGTTGTTGTTGTTATTTGTATGTGTGTATATGCATGTGCCACAAAATGCAGGTCAATTAAAATTGCATTAAAAAAAGCTTATACGGTTGGTTGTTGGGTATTTCGTTTTTTTGTTGTTGTTTATTTTCGGAGGGGATTCTACTTGTATTTATAGCAAAATAAAATATTCATTATTTGTTTAATTACAGGGCATTTTTCTGGGGTTTATGCCAGCAGCTACGTTTTTTTTATTTTTTTTTTTTGTATTAAACTACACTTTATTGCAAAAAAGGAATATTTTTTGTTTGTTAATTAAAATCGAATATTTATGATGTCAAGAGAAAACTTTTAAAAACAATTTAAAATTTAAAGTTGTGTTAAATGTCCGTTTGCTGCAATTCAAGGTAAACTTGTTGCATGTAAATGCAGTGGTGTATTGTCCGCCTTTGCAGGTATCCCCTTGTGGCCAGGGGCTTAAAAACAAAAATTCGCAGATTTTTTTTCAGATTATTTTTCTTTGAAAATTTCCTTGATTTTAATTGAAAATTTTAAACACGTTTTTAAATTGTGTATATTTTCTTTTTTTGGTTATTTGCTTTTCTCTCAGTTAAAATACTGATTAATTTTCTTTTTTTTTGCAGAGATTGTTGTTATTTTTTCTTTGGTACATAAACTTAAAGCAAAGCTTGTTCTAGTATGCGACAACGCTTAACAGGGATCGCCGAGCAACACGTTGTTGACACAAAGACCGCCTAACAAAGACTAATATCACAAGACAACACGCGACATGCTACATTCAAAACACGCAATCAAGAATGTGTGCTCTTTTGCCAGGAACAATCATAACAGTAAAGAACGAACGAACGAACAAACGAGCACACGCACACTCACACAAATTACAAAATTTTCGGGGTACTCTGACTGTTGTTCGGGCGACCGTTTAGTGTTGCTTGCTGCCGCTATCACTGTTTGTGCTCTACTACTAACATTAGTCGTACTGCAGCTGCCTGACGCTACTGTTCTTCGTTCGTTCGTTCGTTGGTTGCTTGGCTCGGTGATGTTGGCTGTGTGGCGAGAAGTATGATATGCCTGCTGCTGCCGGTGATGATGACGATGATGGCAATAATGATGTTCCAATTGAAATATCATGTAACCCAGTGATGACACACAAAAAACGAAACACAGACAGGCTCGTTGGCTGGTTTGGCATTTTTAAGGCACCAGCAATCATAATTTACTCTCTGGTCACATAAACAAACTCTCAGTTTGTCATACTCCCCCACTTGTGACATAGATGCGCTCTCATACTCTCTCGCTTGTGCACATTTCAACTAACTCTCTCTCAGTGACAAGTTGTCCTACTCTTGATGTTGTGCCACTTTCATTGAAATCGTAGTGAAATGAACTGGGGTTTCATTCGTTTACATTCCAATAAGAAACCAAGTTTCAGCCTGTTTCATTTAGCGATACGTTCCCCGTTCGGGAATATTCCCTAGTTCCGGTCTCTTTGGATATGTTGATAACATAAATGTACTCTCTCGCTCTCTTACTCTTTTTGTATCCATATTGTTTGAGTTTCAGCTCATTTGAATCTGTTGTTTATAACAGGGCGCATGTCTGCTTTCTTTTATCGCTCCCGTTATGTGTGTTTCACTTGCCTCTCCTGTTGAGGGTCTTTTCCCAGTTTATTTCCTATTTGATTGTCGTTTTGTTTACAACAGTTCGTGTGTCAGTCAGAGAGTAGAGTGTATATGTGCAGCATTGTTTACATTACAACTTCCTTTCCGTATGCGTAGCCTAAGCCATCAAACGAAAAACATGTGTGCAACTTTGGTTGCTCAATGCAATGTGTTTTCACTTGTTGGTTGCCGGATTGGATGCTTCAACAATTGCTGCTGGTGCTTGTAAAGCAGCTCAACATTCGGAGTTGTGTGCAGGCAACATTTTATTTATATTTGTGTTATTTATATTATTTTTGTTTTTCTTTGTTGGATTTATTTTCATTTCCTTTCCTTCAGAGATTTATTTAATGTTTTACTTTTTTCGGAGGAGCTTTGGGGTGAGGGAAACTGTCCACTCTCAGCCCAACAAATATTCTCTCGTCGAAAGTCACACTCTTGACGACGATAGGCATGCAAAGTTATCCTATTTTCCTGGTTTTTCTTTGGTCCGGTCGGTTCTCCCCAAACCGAGTGCTGCAAGAGAACGCATGGTAAACATAACAACGAACACAAATTTTGTTTTCTGTCATACCTCCGCAAAAACAAGCAGCGTTTGTTCACCGATGTTTGTACATGTTTTTGTACATATGTATATATATCATATACATATGTATATAAAATATCCCTACAAACTCTCTAGTCTAGAGGCACTGGTATATATGTGAATGCGATTGTGCTTGTGTGTATGCTGATTTTTGCAACAGGTCCCCATTACTTACACATTTTTCCGCATCTCTGTGTTTCTGTACATATATTCATATATATATTCACTCGTACATACATATGTATATGGCGAGTGTGCTTTTTCTCGCTTTTACAGATTCTCACACTTTTCCTTGTTTGTGTGTCCTTTTTTTGGTATGAATGTATGTACGTAGGGCTGTGTGTATTTTTTTCTCGAGTGTGTTTACATTTCACTTTTTCTGTTTCCTTTTTTTCGCCCGTGTCGCTGCCTTGTATTTTGTGTTTTATATATGTTTTGATACCGTCTCCTTTCGTTGTTGTTGCTGCAATATACAGTGTGATGTTTTTGTAGCTATGCATTTTTTGTTTATGCCTTTCTAAACACATCAAACGTTTTTTTCTTGGTTCGTTCGTCTTGTTGTTCATCACTATCTTAAAGGTATCCTGTTACATTTACATACAACAGTGGGTTCCCACAGAATATACGTACAGTAGCGGGGAAAAGTGAGCACACAATTTTTATTTTTCAAGTGTACTTAGTAGGGACATAAATACTGTTACACACGTTTTATGCTGTAAAATAAAAAGTACTGAATGTTTTTGGACCAAATATTTTTTATTATATTTATTGATGTATATTGTATCCAAAAAGAATCTACTTATTCGAAATGTCCGCCTTTTGCCTTTACACACGCCTAAAGTCGCACTGGCCAATCGTCAATAGCTGCACGAACCTTGTCTATTAAAAATTGGCCACAGCTCTAACCAAAGCGGTCTTAAGTGATCCAATGTTGGGGTATCTTTTGTAACAAACCTTGTCCTCTAAAACCGTGCACAATTTGTAATCCAATTGAATCAAATCTGGACTGCCTGAGGGCCATTCTTCAGAGGAAACGAACGCTGGAAAATTGTTTCGAAGCCAGGCCTGTGACGTTTTAGCCTTATTGGCCGGCGCATAATCCTGCTGAAAAGTCCATGACTGGTTTTGGTACATTGTTAAGAGGCTTCACAACAGCTTCCAAAACGGTTTCTTGGTAAACTTTGGCCGATGTTTTGACTCCTTGTTCGCAGAAATGCAGGTCAGTGACCCCATTGAAAGAGACACCCCACCAAACAATGACTGAAGCTGGGTGATGACCCTTTTCCATCCTTGGGATCAGTTCAGATGCTTCCTTAGATGACCGCACATACTCTCTATTATTTTGTTTGTTAAATGTTTCCTGAACGGTAAAAATGTTTTCATCGGTGAACAAAATTTTTCTCTGCAAGTTATCAGCGTGCTTCACCAAAAGACGTTTGCATATTTCAATCCTTATATTTTTTAATGCTGCAGTCCATAAATGTCCGGTACGACGTTTGAAAGCCCCAAGTCCCAAGTCTTTTTTAATGATTCGACTCATGGACTTTTGCGTGATATTCATCTCACATCTCAAGGCCATGATTTTCTGTTTTAGGAGCGGATTTCTGTGAATTCTTGATTTAACGGCTTTGATGACATTCGGTGTAAGATCAGAGCGTGGGCGACCCTACCGGTAGCGGACTTCTACATCTCCAGTCTTCTCAAATAGTTGTATGCATCGGTAGACGAACATGTGGCTAGTCCCTAGTGGCCGGGGCGTTTTGAAAATATCCCTTTTTTTCATTTCACACCTAAAAAGCGCTACTACAGCGATACGGTTGTCATTATCTGACCACTCCATGATGAAAGTTGAAAAAATTTTAAAATCCCGTTACAGACTAACGCTATTGAGGTTAGCTTTCAAAACCCATATGACATTAACGGGGTATGTTCAGTTCTACTATTGAAATGGGTGTGTTCAATGTTGTAACAGTATTTATGTCCCTACTTAGTATATTTATGTGTTCTTCAGTAAAAACATTTTTTACCAAGCGTTGTCCCTCTCCGAATCCAGGTAGTTTCTTATTTCTTGTTTCCCCGGAAATTTATTACGCGCATATCAATAGTTTCATGACTTTTTGAATAAAAAAAGTATTTTTTTGCAAAAAAAAATGATTTTTGTTCACTACACTAGGATTTTTCATAGGATTTTTCGAAGTGCATAATATAGGCATTCGTTTGATCAATAATTTCATGGTTTGAGCTAAAAGGGCATTCCACGTAAGAGAGGAAAACATAATAAATTTTAAATTTCAATGGATTATTGGGAATTCAGTAATAAGATATCCGTAACGGTTTATTTTTCAATAATCTGTTGATTATTTTTTTAAACAATAAAGAGAATAGTCACTTTTATCTCCGCAAACTTTGATTTCATAGAAATTTAATTTGGGAACAAATTTTGTACACACTTGCAACACTGTTTTTGGTAGTTTTGACAGTTGTTAAAAGTTGGCGAGTTTTATCGAAAGTGCGGAAAAAAACTAAATAGCTGCATAAAAATAAAGTGAAAAGGTTTGTTAGATTTTGTGTATTTCTTCTTTTAACAAATGCATGTCGAATGTCCCACCAGCCACGGTTAAAAGTATAACATTTGTTTTCCCATCTACAAATATGAGTTAATGAATAAAGTTTTTTCCTAGAAGTAAAAATAATTATGTCGATTACTATTTGAACACGTTTGCTTAGTTTACATGATTATGTTATAATTCCGAGACTGGGTTTATATGTGTCCCATCAGTCACATTTGACTGGCTTACACTGACATATGATGGAATTTTATCAGTTCAAAACCCGATTGGCGCTGTCGACTCTGTGTTTCTCTGGATCGGACTGTGGTATTAAAATTAGTTGGAGTTTTTGGCTTCCGGCCATGGTATGGGAGCAGTTGGTGTCATAGCAGCCACAGCAGAGAGAACGATTTGGTCTGCTATCATGTCAAGAAACAGTAATTCAAAACAGCTGGGACTGCTACAAATATTTAGTATCAAAATAAGTCAATAAATTGGAAAATTTCTTTGTCGCTGTTGCCGATATTCAAAATCATCAAGAACAACTTCGCGAAAGATGGAAACTCACTAAACCAATTCCAAACATACTCAGACACCATCATTTTCAGTCTCAAGGAAACAAATGCATCTCACTGCAACATCTAGTCAATCCAAAAAGGCTTTTCTAATTCAAGAAGAAAAATAATTTATTTATTTATCCAATGACAGTGAATTATAAGAATCAGTTGCGACACAGAATTTTTCTTTATTTTGATTATAAAAAAACGATTTATTTTATTTTTATTGATAACTTGAGTAATTTTACCTTTATGGTGATTTTTATTTACTTTGTTTTGTTTTCTACTCAAAATTATCAAAAAAAAATAACTTCATTAAAAACAATAAAAAAATGATTTTCATGAACTCCAAATTTACGTATTATCCCACCAGTCACAAAGACCTGTCCCACCAGTCACGATTTAATTATTTTTTAAATCATTTCTACTACCGGTATAGGTCTGATTGAAAATGAAAACCAAAGCGTAGGATTTAATGTAAGCGTAATGTAATGTAAAAGTCTCCCTTTATGTGTACACAGTAGTCAAAGAAAGTAATATTTTAGTGTCCCACCAGTCACAATCATTTAAATAATAATAGTTCAGAAGTGAACCACTTTTTCAAGTTTGTTAATTGTAGTTTTATAAATTGGTCACTTAACTGAACTGAACTTAACTTAAATTTATATTTTACTATTTTATAAGTTATGATGACGAAATTATAACGCATATTTGGTCATAATCTGTAGTCAGAAGTCCCACCAGTCACAATGGAATACCCCAAAGCTCTTTCCACCTAGCCATTTCTTCAAGTTTGGAAATAGGAAATAGTCACTGGGGGCTAAATCCGTAGAATATGGAAGAGGAGGTACCAATTCGTAGCCCAAATCATACAATTTTGCTATTACGACTGCATACGTGTACAACCGTGCATTATCTTGATAAAAATAACTTTTTTCTTGGCCATAAGGGGTCGTTTTTTTAATTCTCGTTTAATCGGTCCATTAAGTTGGCATAATATTCGCCGTTTATTGTTTTTCCCTTTTGAAGGTAATCGATGTGGATTATACCGAGTACATCCCAAAAAACGGCTGTCATCACGTTTTTGGCACACAAAGTCACCTTGGCTTTCTTCGAAGCCGGTTTCCCGGAGAAACCCAATGCTAAGACTGCTGCTTGGTACCCGAAGTGTTGTAATGTTTCCATGTTTCATCCACAGTTAAAAAACGCCGCAAAAACTTATTCGAATTGCGGTTAAACAACTCCAAATAATCCTTTGAAGTTATCATACGATTACGTTTATGGTCAATTTAGAGCAAACGCGGCAGCTGTCTTGCAGGCAGCTTTCTTAAACCCAACTGATCATGTAAAATCGAAACCACATTGCGATATGAAATGCGTATGGCATCAACAATCTCGCAAACTTTTACTCTTCGATCGGCCAACACCAGATCATGACTTTTTTCGATATGTTCGTGTGTCTTGAGCTCAATTGACCGTCCGTTAAGCGTCATTTGTACTTGTGCGACCACAACGAAAGTCAGTACGCCACTTTTTACCATTAAAATCTTAAAAGTTGTTAACAAACTTAAAAGTTGTTTACCATAAAATCGATGGTGCAGAGTCTCCGTAGTATTTTCCTTAGTTTTATTGGCGGTTTTTTTCTCAAAAAATAATCTTTAATGAGCACTCGAAATTTTAATTTTTTTTAATTTTGAACAAATTCCTCGATTTTGTATGTTTTGAACAGCTGTCAAACACAAACTAAATGACGGAACTCTCTCAAAATGTGACAGTAGTTTATTAACAGATGGTACTTGAAGGGAGCAGTGTTGCATTTCATAAACCTACAAAGGAAGTTGGAAAAGTCACGGAATTATAAATAAGCTCTCGTATTTTCTATTAGCACAGCATTGACTTTACCAAGTGGAATAGTGCCAATGTCGGACGTTAAAAAAAACTCTTATTGATTTAAAAAAAAACGAGTTTTGTTTTAAAGATAATGTAAACATACGTACTAACAAACCTACTAAATATTTTCAAACCCAGTATAATTTGCTGTGGCAGCGCCTTGCCGACGAAATTTGAATTTATCAAATTTGTTAACATAAAGTTACTTAATAAATTTATGTCAACAAATGTTTCTTATTCATACACCTTTGGTTGAAAAGTATTTAGATGCTTTAAGGACGCCAATCGTAGAGTGAAGAGATTTTAAATTTTACTAAAGTATCATAAATATCCAGAAATATTCAATCACAATGATAACAATTAATTTCAAAACGCTTTAAAACAAAATGTGTTGGTGTACGTGAAAAAAATGTACTCGCTGATATTATAGAAGATAACAGTGTCGTCGGAGTTGCGAAATTAGTCGATATTTCTGTTAGTGGTATTACTACAGATAGATCATTTGAGGATATTTTAAGTGCTGCCATAACTAACGCAAATCAAAATGTTGCACAGAATAAAAACAGATTACCTTACGACGTCATAAAAATGGATCTAAAATTTTACAAAGCAAGCGAAAAAACAATGGAAGACGTTGCCAATTTATTTAATGCTCTTTTGGCACACGCAGAGAAAAGATATGGTTACTATATGGTCACCGCAACAATAATATATTATCTACAATAAAAGCATGTTCGTCGCAACCATAGTATTATTTTTTGAATATCATTTAAACAACAGTATGATTACGGCAATATTAATATTGTTGAAATGTAACAATAGTAGTATTGCTAAATTATGAAATGAAAATATGGTTGTAGCAACCATATAAACATGGTTGGTGCAACAAAAGTATTGTTGTTTAAAATTTACGTTAACAATAATATGATTGCGGCAATCATACGGTATGGTTGCGAATATTTTTGTGTGTGCGTATGTTTTTTTTGATATACCAAAGAAAAACATATACACGCGATACAGGCATAGTTGTTCTCCATTATAAAAAACAACATCAATCGGAAGGTAGTTCGAGGGATTTTTATTGTGTTTACTTTGTTTGGTGAAATACTCTACTACCGACTGGTTCTCGTTTATTTAAAATCTGCCTGCACTTAAGTATATAGCCATTGATCATGGTTTAATCACATTAGTTACTTGTTGTCTACGGATGGTGAAGTAGTATTCACCCCTGCTGGTAACTAAAGTATTTTGGAATATATATTTTTGTTTCTTGAATGAAATGTTTAATAAAAACATGGCGTCTAATCTCGCTATGAACTAATTGTTATGCAATTTAAAATAACTTACTTGATGAAAATCTCTATTTTTGAATAACAGCATTACCCAATCCTAATAAATAATTTTGGGGATCATAGTATGGTTGAGTGTGAATCATACTATGGTTGTGGGGATCATAGTATGGTTGCGTGTGAATCATACTATGGTTGTATGAGAAACATACTATGGTTGTGAGGGTCATAATATGGTTGTGGAGATAATAGTATGGTTGAGTGTGAATAATACTATTGTTGTGACGATCATAGTATGGTTGTGGAGATCATAGTATGGTTGAGTCTGAATCATACTATGGTTGTGGAAATCATAGTATGGCTATGTGTGAATCATACTATTGTTGTGAGAATCATAATATTGTTGTGCTTCAACCATATACCCAACAATAGTATGATCCTCAACGAATATTGTCACCCCAACCATACTTTTTTTCTGCGTGCAATAAGGCTAACATTTGTGGAAAGTAGAGGAATATTTTCTACAACTGGGCAGTTTGTAAAGTTAAAAACAGACTGTCTAAAGATTCCATTTATGCTTTTTCAGTTTTAAAAACATATTGACAAAATAATTTAAATTAAATTTTAATATGCAACATAGGTTATTGTTATATATTTTGAAACAAATATGTATTTTTTGTTTGTATTTTTAACTGCAGCTTGTACTATATTTGATCTCAAGAATTAAAAAATAAATAAATAAATACATACTTATATATACTGTAAAATTAACCTTGTTTATCTAATTTTTCTGTTATGCGAAAATTCTCGGTAATCCCGGGAAATGCAAAAATTCTTCCTGGTTACCACGAAATTAAAAGTTCGAGAAAAGACAAACTCTAGTTCTCAGATCTAACCTAGCCCTTGTGTTTGTGACACAACCACTAAAAAAAACTATGTAGTCATAAAAATATCGAAATATAAATATACAAATTTAATCAATTTAATCGTCTAAAAAAGAAAAGATTATCTTCCACAGTTCAGTCCACGTACACTAGTTTTTGATAACCTTAAAAGTTTTGCTTAGTTGCGATTAAAGGTTAGCAAGATCTATTTAATTTTTTTAACTAACTATCCTGTATAACCCGACTTACCTCTAAAGAATAATAGCGGCTAAAAAACGGCCCGAACTACAAAAAAAATTCTGCTGCAATCATAATGGGTGATCCATCTAGAAGAATTTTTTTCAGAACAAAAAAAATATAAAAATTCAAATCAAGTGGAATCTTTATTGGTAATTTAAAAGGACATTTTATGGCATTTATTTTTTAAAAAAATAATTACCTTCAAATGTTGGCAACTGTATTATGGAAATGAGCGTTCTGTGAGAAAGGGAAGATCCGCTGTTTTCGACCAAAATTTTGTTGAAGCCCATTTCTGGCTCAACGGCAAAGCCAATAAACAAAATTGCCGCATTTGGGCTAAGGAGCAACAAGAAGAGGTTCAAGAGGCGCCATCATACCCAGAGAAAGCCACGGTTTGGTGCGGTTTATAAGCCGGTGGAATCATTGGTGAATATTTTTTTTAAAAATGATAATGGCCGGAACGTAACTGTGAATAGTGCTCGCTATTGCGCCATGATATCGATCTTTATGCAACCTTTATGACACTTGGTTTTAACACTTGTCAGACAGCTGCTCAAACAATGGATCTATTCAGTGGTCATTTCGAAAAGCAGCTAATTTCACGTTTTGGACAGATGAGTTGGCCGCCTAGATCCAGTGATATCA
Source organism: Hydrotaea diabolus (assembly GCA_963513945.1). NCBI lineage: Eukaryota > Metazoa > Arthropoda > Insecta > Diptera > Muscidae > Hydrotaea > Hydrotaea diabolus. The sequence goes on from OY740719.1 coordinate 137,503,287, forward strand.
CACCTTTAGACATTTTTCTTTGGGGGTACGAAAAGTCCAAAGTCAATGCTGATAGTCCGGTTACGATTCAGGTTTTGGAAGCCAACAATACGCGTCTTCTCATTAAAGCCATACCGGTCAAAAAATCAATTTTCATTTTTTTTCTTTTTATATTCGAAAAATAAATGGCATACAATTTCCTTCGAATGAATAAAAAAAGATTCAACACTTGATTTAAATTTTAGTATTTTTTTATTAAAAAAAAAATACCTCGGATGGATCATCATATGTGACAGCGCATAGAGAAAGGGACCTAAGGGTAAAAAAAATCAATTTTCATTTCAACATCTGATCATCGAATAAGACCGATCCCATGCCCCAAAAGTGTTCCCTCCCAAAGATATGTGCGTTTTATGAAAGTGAAGTCGACGATTCTAAGCGCAAATAGAAAGGGACCTAATCTTTAAAATGGCTCTCCTGAACAAAACTGGTTTTTAACCTTAGGTCCCTTTCTATTTTGCGCGTCACATATATTGTTGAATTTGTTATGCCCTTAATGGAAACCCTGTAGTTAAATATTAATTATGACTGCAATAAAATTTGGCGCAGTATGTAACGATGAGCAATTACCAGTTTTGTTTATATTGGCCATATTAAGTAGATGATTGTTTTGATATAACCAGACTAGCGGATTTAGATGTGATAATTTTCTTTAATGAGATGGTAACTACAGCATTACCATTAATGGTATCAACTGTCGTTTGATGGGTTTGAGCTTAAATTCGTTTTAAAAGCTACAGGAACCAGCGCTTACTTACAGCATCGAACGACTACTGGCAATAGCTGTTAGCAAGATTGGTATTCTTACATTGATCTTCTATACGAGGCCAGGAAAAAAAAATCTCATACAAAAATTCATAAAACCTTTGTCATTCTGCTATATTCTGCTTGAAAACCCAACTCTTTAACAAATAAACGCGTTTCTAACGAAGCCTGTCGCTTCACAAAAACTTTCCAGTCACCATTGAATTTCGCTTAGCTTGACTGCCAAAAGAAAGATTTGCTAAAATAAAGAGATTATTTTCTGTAAATCTTGCAAAAAGATGTACCCACCCCTATAGCGGTTGCATATCCCTTTCCCCGTATCGATTGTCTGCAGCAGACATGCCATTTTAATAAAAAGACAATTAAAAGAAAAATACAATTATGTCTACCTTGTAAAGGGTTCCAGACCTTACGATCCATTGTGGTCATGGTTGACCTGTATTTCTTTACACACTAAGGCACGTGCAACATGTCGCTTGCAAATCTAGTACGTTAATTAAAAAACCACACGCGCCTTAGTTTTGGCCCATCTACATTATATTTATTGGCGTTGAACATGTCTGTCCCTTTTGTTGTTATCTTCATGTAAACCACTAAATATTGCGAAAAAGGGGTATTACAAATTGGAATGTTCGTTTGCGATACGGGGGGAGATAGACCTTTAGACATTCGACCAGTCTGGTTGATATAAAAACAAGGATATTTCATTATGTGGTGGTTTTTTCGCAAAGTTACTCCTGTACCTTTTTAATCACAAGGACATGCCAATTGTCAATCGGCTTTCACACTGAACAAAATCGGTCCGTCCACTTAAAGAATAGAAACAAAAATAATAAAAAAAAATTCTTTAGAGTAAGAGTTATTTTCTTAATGGCTTTTGTAGAAAATTTTAAATTTCTTACACACTCCTAACGAATTCCAAGGGTTCCCTCTGCAATCCTGGCTTGCCTTTACACACACAGCGCCACATCATTGTGAAGAAATCCTCTTGGAAAAATGCTAATTAAAGACAGTCCTTTGGTACTTATGTGCTACCAACAGCAACAACAGTAGCGCTCACCGTAAAGCAACAGCACATCAAGGCAGAACCAGATCTAATTAGAATTTGTACTTAATGGCATCCCGCTAAAGGGATAATGAATTTATGGAATTGCAAATGTTCGTGAAAAACGCAAAAAAGTATAAAAATTAAAGAGTAACTTTATGGCCAGATAAAACTCATACACATTTTCTTCCCATGTTCTTCCTGTTTTTGCTGCCTCAAATGTATTTGAGTTTTAAAGAACACCCATCTTAGCAACGATAAAATGTTCAAGGATATGTACGAATGAAATGACAGAAAAACAGAACGATGAAAAACACGCATTAAATTTAAGAACCTTAAATCGCAACATTCGGAGTGAGCATTTGTGACTCGGGCAGTTGGTATGGGATATTAAAGAGATTCAATGAATCGCTTTTCAATTTAAATTAAAACTGTTCATTTTTGATTGCGGTTTTACCCAACTGCAGAATTTTAACTTAATGCTTGTTCTCAAGTCGATAGCTTACCGCTTGAACTAGCCAAAACTAAGAAAGGAAGAAAAGGTAATTACGGAAGTGAGTTTTTAGCCGCACCTTATGTCTAAACCACTGCAAAGGATGATGCCTAAGACCTCTGATAACCGTAATGGAAGATATGGGGACACATCGCACTTGTTCAACAAAAGGCTATTCACTCAAAATTGAAGAATGCTCAGTAGAGGCAAAAACTGCACGCCGAGAAAATATATGGTTACTATATGGCCACGGCAACTATGCAATAAAGGTAAGGTCGTCGCAACCATAGTATTGTTTTTTAAAAATTTAAAAATGAATATATGTTCGTAGCAGCAATTTTAATATGGTTGGTGCGACAAATGTCTTGCTTTTTCGATTTTATGTTAACAATATTATGATAACGGTAATCATACTACACGCAAAAAAAAAGTATGGTTGTGGTGACAATATTCGAAGAGGATAATTCTATTGTTGGGTATATGGTTGTGGTACAACAATAATATGATCCTCACAACAATAGTATGATTCAAATACAACCATAATATGATCCTCACAACAATAGTAACCATACTATGATCCCCACAACCATAGTATGATTCACACTCAACCATACTATGATCTCCACAACCATAGTATGATTATCATAACCATAGTATGTTTCACACACAACCATAGTATGATCCTTACAACCATAGTATGATCCTCACAACCATAGTATGGTCCTCACAACCATAGTATGATTCACACGCAACCATGTTATGATCCCTACAACCATAGTATTATCACATACAATGATACTATGATCCCCAATCTGATTTATTAGAATTGGTCTTAGTTGTCAACAATAGATTTGAATTATGAAAATTATTTAAAAATACATGAAATTTAAAATAATAAGAGTGATTTATTTCACAGTAGAAAAAATAAGTTTAAATAAACGTAAGCGTTTTTATTAAAAATATTTCAGTTAAACAAAGCCAAAGCAGCTTGTTCAAAAAATTTTAATTTCGATAAAAAAGTACTATTATTGCATTAGATCCGTAACAATAACATTTGTTCTAAAAAACATATTTAAATGAAGAAAAATTACAATCATACAGTATGATTGCCGTAATCATATTATTGTTAACATAAAACGCAAAACACAATACTTTTGTCCCACCAACCATATTTATATTGTTGCTATAAATATATTTTCATTTTTTAAATTTGGCAATAATACTATTGTTACAATTCAACAATATTAATAATGCGGCAATCATACTATTGTCAAAATTAAATTCAGTAAACAATACTATGGTTGCGACGAACATACTTTTATTGCGGAGAACATATTATTATTGCCGTGACCATGTAGTAACCATGTTTTTTCTCTGCGTGTAGCAAAGTCGTATTTTTTTTTTATTTGACATTGTTTTTGTTACGAATTTTTATATGCAAACTTCTTTGGATTGGTATATGTTACGTGCAAAATAGAAAGCGACCTAAGGTTAAAAACCAGTTTTGGTCAGGAGAGCCATTTTAAAGATTAGGTCCCTTTCTATTTGCGCTTATAATCGTCACTTCATTTTCATAAAACGCGCAATTATCTGGGAGGGAACACTTTTGGGGCATGGGATCGGTCTCATTCGATGCTCATGCTGTTGTCCACATCAAAAAAAAAGAAAGAACAATAAAAATTGATTTTTTTACCAGGTCCCTTTCTTTATGCGCTGTCACATATATTATTGTTTTTCAAAGTATTCTCCATCATGATTTATACACTTTTGCATGCGCTCAAAGCAATTGTCGGAGCACTTTTTCCACTCCGATTGAGGTTCCTCCAAAACATGGTTTTTGAACGCCTCAACAGCATCTTCTGGCGACGAAAATCGTTGACCACGCATTTTTTTCTTGATGTGCGGAAAAAAAAGAAGTCATTGGGTGCCAAGTCAGGGCTGTACGGCGGATGATCCATCAATTCGACGTTTTGGCCGGTCAAAAAGGCACTGATTTGAGCCGATGTGTGAGAGCTAACATTGTCTTGGTGCACAATGATTCCTCTTCTCTTGTTCGTTTTTCGAATTTCTCCGAAGACTTCAGGCAAACAAATTGTGGTGTACCACTCAGAATTGGCCGTCCTACGTTGCTCATGCGGAATAGTCGCCACATAACCAGTTTCGCCGAAGAAACAGGCGACCATTTGCTTCGAAGTAATTCTTCCACGAACGACTTTTGTTGGATTTGGCTAGTCTTCGAAGACCCACACTGTCGATTGCTGTTTTGTTTCGGGCTCATACGCGTGGATCCATGATCTGTCACCTGTGACGATCTTATAAACGTCTTTTGAAGCACAGCGATCGTATTTTTTAAAATTTCTTTGCACCAATCGACACGAGCCTTTTTTGAGCGATTGTCAAATTGTGCGAGATCCAACGAGAACAAACCTTTTTTTACGGCCAGGTGTTCATGCGATATCGAATGTATGCTGTTGGAAGAAATGCCCAGGGATGCCTCTATCTCACGGTATGTCACATGACGAATCTTGTTTTCCGCAATAGCCACTCAAATGTTGGTCTCGAGTTTATAAAAAGCGTTTAGGGTGTTAGCGTAGACTATACATGACGTAGTTCAGGAGAAACTAATCGAGTCACATGATTGCGGAAGCCAATAAATGAACGCTTGATGTTAGAAGAGCCAGAAAACAGATCCTTCCAACACAACATCATGAATGCAAAATGTCACTCGTATGGCATAACCAATTTTTTTGTGACTGTGGTTCCACGTCACACAAAAATATATGTTTTCAAGCTTTGTTTATAGAAATCCATTTTACTCGGTACTAAAGACCCTTGATAGCATCGGCACATAGTCCCAGAATCGAAGCGCAGAAACTTGCTTTTTTGGGAATGAATTAAAAAGTTATGAACTTTAGAAAAATTTATTTTTTATTTTAATTATATTCAACAGTAAGGGAATTTTTAAATTACATGGTTTTAAATAGTGTAGCTGGCAAATGGCGACCTTCGCTATCCACTCCTGCACGTTTTCTAAAGTTTTCATTGTGCAGCCACGAAAATCAATGTCACATTGCCATTTTGTTAAAAACTTGTCTTCTTTTTAAATATAGAAGCAAGAGGTCTTGAGCCGGTTTAATCCCTGTTCAATGTAAAAAAATGTTTTCATTAACTCTAACATGGCGACTGGTATTCTGCCAATTGCATCCTCAATATTGTTCAATAGGTCTTCCAAGGTGTTGGGACGGTTGTTATACACCTTCCACTTCAGGTAACCCCAAAAGAAAAAAAATCGCGTGGGGCTAAGTCTGGTGAGCGTGCCGGCCAGTTTACATCACCCCTCAAAGAGATAAGCCGCCCAAGAAACATTTGCCCCAAACAATTCATGGTAACCGTCGCTGTATGTGCGGTGGCACCATCCTGTTGGAACCATGTATCCTCTAATTGCATGGCCTCAAGAACAGACTGAAAAAAGTCTAGAAATGCCAAGAGCAAGAGATTGCTTCCAAACAGAGCGTTTCGGAGATTGCAGTACTGTTGCTCTAACCCTCTCGATGTTATGTGGCGCTGTAATCATTCTCTCAGGCCCCCTTCGTACACATGGCACATAACCTGCTGTTCTCAATGAAGTTACCCAATTTACAATTAATTGCCGTGCAGCGAATAGTAAACAAAAAGCACGCTGCACTGCAATGATCGAGTGCGCTTTTGAAAAATCCTCTTCAACACAAAAAGACCTGTCCTCACGTGTCCAAAGCATTAGGGCAACTAAAGGGCAGACGAATACAAATCTCCCGTCAGCCACTATAAGCCACGCACTCTCTCCACTAACTTCGACCAACAGTGCCGCCACAGCCTGCAGTGCAAAACGCAAAATATCTTTAAATATCTATTTATAGATATTTATAGATATATGTATTTATTTATAGATATAAGCATGCAATTTTACATACTTATATCATAAATAAAATTATTACACCGGATGGTGCATCTTATGGTTTCTTTTTGAACCATACGAAGGATGCTATTTATATTTCGGGTCCGGCAATTAAAACACAATAACTTATCATTGAAATGGTTTTATTGTTTTTCCAAAAAATTCCATTTTAAGATCAATAATAAAACGTGCAAAGTGAATTGGGTTGTGATAACAAACAAATCCTCTTTCCTTAGATTAGGGCGTCCTACCATCAGGAAACTAAATATGTCCTAGTCAACTTCTTAGCATAGTCCTTATTCTTTTAGCTTTATTTAAAATGAGTTCATATCTTTTAGTTCCCTTTCTGCAATTTTTGTGTGCCCCTATTGATTACCTACTCGTTGCTTAGATACGAGTATTGCAAATTAATTATTTTTATGCATTCTATTTCATTTCAAATATTTTTTATCACTGCCGAAGTACGGAGACTGCAATGATTATGCAAAAATCTATTGAATGCGATGCTAGCGAAGTACAAGTCCACATGGAAACTGTTATGATTATGGTTATAGTTATCGTTATGGGATGGCACACAATCCGCACAAAAGCACGGGTACAATTCAATTCAATTTAATTTCCCTTTCCGGGTTTCTCTACATGTCGTAGTTGTTGTTGTCGCGTGGTGGCGCTATAGAAAACTTTTCATTCCCAATGTTTGTATGGTGTTTTCTGTGTTGTGGGGCGTTTTTTTCTGCTTCAATCTTTCGTTTTCTATGAAAAGGCAAAAATGTATCGCATAAGCACAAAATATATGCCATGAAAAGAGGAGACTGAACTGTCGCAACAAAAACGTACTTACAGATTAAACTAAGTGCCTTTTCCAGCTACTGAAAATCCCGTACATAATTTGTTCATTTCATTTCGTTTCTATTTTTTTTCTTTCGTTTAGGTCGAATGTATTTATGGGTGTTTGTTGGTGCAGCTCGCTATTTCCCCGTACCCGGTATTAAAACTTAGCGAACGATGGTCCGTGTGTATGTGTGCGAGTGGTTTTATTGTGGCTGGTATTGCTCTTTTTATGACTACTACCGCTGCCACAGCGGCTTTCACCGCCACTGCCCGTGATTCTGCACACACACACAGATACGGAGAGCCAAACAGCAGATACTGCATATGTATGTATGTATGTATTTATGAAGACATAGATCCGCATTCACAGCCAGACTATTCTATTCAATGGACTAATGTGCTGTCAATTCTTATTGTTCATCTTTTGTTGTGTTGAAGTCTGCCTCTCAGCGGCTATTGAGGATTAATGTCAAAGTGAAAGGATTTTCCTAAAATACGAGCATGTCGCTTTCATCTCACTTCCTCTCATTCAGCCAGGATTGTGCCCCGTCTTTTCCGAAGCACAGTGGATTTTAAAGTACAAAAAAAAACATTTATAAGAACTCCCGAAATGGCTGAGAAGCATAAAAACAGCCGAGAGAAATTAGCATTTGGACCTAAACGGATTTTCGGAAATGCGTAGAAAATTTAATACACAGATTATGGCTCAAGGAAAACATGACTCAACTAAGGATGGATGCTAGAGAATTGCTGCGAAAACAGCAGGCTAGAAATTTCCAAGCTGTGTTTTTATTCACGCCCCTCTTATTAAAGCGAAAAATTTGCCCACATAGACTAAGAAAATAATTATGGTTGGGATGCCAATATTCGCAAGGCATAAAAGTACCGGCGAACGTTGGTACATTTGATGCGCCAACATCCATAAGGAACTCAATATTACTACTACGAGGGCTGCTATATTTCTGGCCTAATAATGAAATAGCGAATATTCATCATCAAAAAAATGTTTTTCAAAGTATTCTCCAGCATGATACACTTTTGCACGCGCTCAAACCAACTCTCGAAGCACTTTTTCCACTCCGATTGAGATACCTGCAAAACATAGTTTTTGAACGCTTTAACAGCATCTTCTGGCGACGAAAATCGTTGACCACGTATTCCCGATGTGCGGAAATAAAAAGATGTCATTGGGTGCCAAGTCAGGGCTGTACGGCGGATCACCCATCAATTCGACGTTTTGGCCGGCCAAAAAGGCGCTGGTTTGAGCCGATGTGTGAGAGCTCGCATTGTCATAGTGCACAATGAATCGTCTTCTCTTGTTCGTTTTTTGAATTTCTCCGAAGACTGCAGGCAAACAAATTATGGTGTACCGCTCAGAATTGATTGTCCTACGTTGCTTAAGCGCAACAGTTGCCACATGACGAGTTTTGCCGAAGATACAGAAGACCATGTGCTTCTTCCAGAAACAACTTTCGATGGATTTGGCTCGTCTTTGAAGACCCACACTGTCGATTTCTGTTTTGTTTCGGGCTCATACGCATAGATCCATGATTCGTCACCTGTGACGATCTTATATACGCCTTCTGAAGCACCGCGATCGTATTTTTTTTAAAATTTCTTTGCACCCAACGACACGAGCCTTTTTTTGAGCGATTGTCAAATTGTACGGGATCCAACGAGAACAAACCTCTTTTACGGCCAGTGTTCATGCAATATCGAATGTATGCTGGTGGAAGAAATGCCCAAGGATGCCTCTATCTCACGGTATGTCACTTGACGATCAGGAATTATCAGCACACGCACGTCTTCAATGTTCTCTGGCACAACGGCCGTTTTGGACGACCTTCGTCTTTGAGCGAGCGTCAGCCACGATTGAATTCATTGAACCAGATGTTCATAGTGCTATAGGATGGTGCTTCATCGCCATACAAAGATTGAAGTTCATCGATGCACTCTTGTCGTGATAATCCTATCGAAAGTTATGAAAAATTATCGCACGAAAATGTTCACGAGTTAATTCGATTTTAGTGCCACATTGATTTTTTTAAGTCACTGTAAACAACACAAATGATGGTCGTAAGTCAAAACGTTCCGAGTCCGTTTAAGCTTAAAAATTTCAAACTTTCCAATGGAAATGTCAGATGGCGCCAGGCAACACTTAGTGTTGCTTAGGCCAAAAATATATATAGCAAACCTCGTAAAAGAAACAAACCAGACATATTACTCGTATTGCTACTGTTGCCTTCAGTAGAATTAGATTGCTCTCCTCGAAACATTAAATGTCAATTTTTTTTAAAATTCAATATTTTCTTTAAAATAGATATTAAGTTAGAATTAGAAGGACAAAGCCAATTTATTTTTTGTATATGGTTATCATTGACATGAATATTTACTTAACTTTATTACTTTTAACCTACAATACTAAACATTCTAGTCAGCTAGCTAGCTTTGGGGCACATTGTCGAATGCACTAATATAGAACTGATCACATACAAGCAACGTCACATATTCTGACATTAAATCTAGCACCTGATTACATTCATATCATTATTTGAAAATATGCCTCGAGAGCTGCGCAAGACCTTTTGAATGGTCGTTGAAGACATTTTCCTTTATAAGTTTATCAAGTGTCTACACCGTCATATACGAGTACATACACAAATGCCTTGCCTCATCTGCACTGAACGACACTGTTAGTAGCATTTTTACTTCACTAAACGTCTTAAAAAATAGCAAATGTCTCGAATGGCTATTAAAATGGTTCTGTGCAGCTCTTCAATATGTCTGCAAGTGAAAACAAATAACTCTTTCTAAATAACTCAATGAAATAAAGATGTACGTCAGTTTACTTCTGCCTTTTGATATTTTACAAACAAAAAACAAACAAGGAGATTTTCAAACTCTGGTTAGAAAATTGCGCTAAGAATGGCATCGAGCCCAATATCCAGAGTTAAAGACAAAACTTAACAGCAGCCAGAAAAAACAACCGCCTATCCTTAAGATAGAAGAAACCCTTATGAATTATATGCAAAAACTCGATCCGACTGAGAGAACAGACTACAGCCTCTGGAAGTCTACATAACATATGGGATACCCCATATTGCCTGAATCTTGGATACGCCTTGTTAGCAGCAGTTGAGCAAAAGGTTGTTGTCCCACAAACCCGACAGTCCATGCCTAACCGGTGAGCATTAGTACATTCGATACGCCATCATTCATAAGGATCTCAACATTGCTGCTATCAACAAAGAAATGAATGAGTATTCGCCAAAAATACGCATATACAGAAAAAAACTAGTTGGTAATGGGTTGGAACTACAATGATTCGGTTGCAAAGGAGGAATTTCAGTTGGAATCACCAAGTGTTTATAATCGTAATGGATAATTGGTTCGAAGTAACACATGATGATAAATATGATCATCGTACTGTACTCACTGAGGTCACTCCCAAAATGTCGAAAAAAATCCACGATATGATGATAACCGATCGAAGAGTAAAAGTGCGTGAGATTGTTAATGCCACACGCATTACATACGGCAGTGTGACTTCGATTTTACATGATCAGTTGGGTTTAAGAAAGCCGTCTGCAAGATGAGCGCCGCGATTGACATTTCATCAAGATTATGCACGGGTGCACACGTGTGCAGTCTCAAGGGCAAAATTGCATGAATTGGATTATGAATTGGTACCTCATCCGCCATATTCTCCGGACTAAGCCCCCAGTGACTATTTCATATTTCCAAACCTAAATAAATGGCTCGGTTCAAACAGATTCAGCTCCAACGATTAACTTTTTTACCAAACAAATGTCGAGGTCCATTTGTTTGGTAAAAAAGTTCATCCTAAAGTCAATCCTATTTTTTGGGAAGGATACAAAAGTTGGAGAAACGTTGAACTAAGTGTATTGAGTTAAAAGGAGACTATGTTGAAAAATATTATATTGAAAAATATTATTTTTTTGCTAAAAAAAAAACTGTGTATTATTGAAAAAGTCACGAAATTGTTGATCTGCCCTCGTATTATTGACGGTGTGATGTAGGGTATGCTTGCAATAAATTTAATACTAAGCAATTTGCCTCTTACGAAATGTTTAACTGAGCTGGCGCTGCAGGGGCTATGTTTTCTTCACTTTTCTATATGAGTGCGGAAAATCAGCTTTTCCAGTTTTTACTCCATGCGATTGGATGTCGCTAGAATGTATCTTATGCGGTAATTCGGCATCGTATTTTAAGGGTTATTACGTCGACATAACCTAAGGAAACGCTGAAATGCATATGAATACGAGGATTGCTATGTATACTTCTGGCCTGGCGCCATCTGACATTTCCATTGGAAACTGTGATATTTTCTGGAATAAACGTACTCAGAACGTTTTGACGTACGACCATCATTTGTGTTGTTTACAGTGACTTGAAACAATCAATTTGGCAAAAAAATGGAATTAACTCGTTAACATTTTCGTGCGATCTTTTTTCACAACTTTTGACGTGGATTATCACGACAAGAGTGCATCGATGAACTTAAATCTTTGTATGGCGATGAAGCATCCTCTTATAGCACAGTGAAAACTGGTTAAATGAATTCAATCGTGGTCAACGCTAGCTCAAAGACGAAGGTCGTGAAGGTCGTCCAAAAACGGCCGTTGTGCCAGAGAACATTGATGCCGTGCTTGAACTGATAATGCAAGATCGTCATGTGACTTACAGTGATATAAAGGCATCCTTGGACATTTTTTTCCACCAACATACAATTGATATTGCATTAACAGCTGGCCGTAAAAAAGGTTTTTTCTCGCTGGATCCCGCACAATTTGACAATCGCTCAAATAACGATCGCGGTGCTGCCAAGGACGTTTATAAGATCGTCACAGGTGACGAATTATGGATCTATGCGTATGAGCCCGAAACAAAACAGCAATCGACCGTGTGGGTCTTCGAAGACGAGCCAAATCCAACGAAAGTTGTTCGTGGCAGAAACACCTCAAAGCAAACGGTCGCCTGGTTGTGCGGAAACTGGTCATGTGGCGACTGTTCCGTTTAAGCATCGTTCGACGGTCAATTCTGAGTGGTACACCACAATTTGTTTGCCTGAAGTCTTCGGAGCAATTCGAAAAACGAACAAAAGAGGACGAATCATTGTGCACCATGACAATGTGAGCTCTCACACATCGGCAAATAAATATTCGCATTTTCATTATTACGCCAGAAATATATATACGAAGGCGACCGCAAAAGTAACTGGCCTAACATAAAAAGAATCGTTTTTATTGGAATTATTATTATTTATTTTTCGACATAATCTTCTTCCAACTCAATATACTTCATCAAACGTTTTTCAAGTTTTTTAATTCCATCCGAAAAATAAGATTTTTCAAGACCTTCAAAATATGCCTCAGTTTCAGCAAAAACCTCGCTATTGGACGAAAATTTTTTGCCACCGAAAATTTTTTTTAAATTTGGAAACAAGAAATAATCAGAAGGAGCTAAATCTGGACTATATGGTGGTTGCGGAGCAATTTCAAATCGTAATTTGGCCAGTTTTTGTTGAGTTAAAAATGCAGTGTGTGAAGGAGCATTATCTTGATGAACAAGAATTTTTTTTAAAATGCAGTCGTTTTACTTTGTTTTTTTCACTCAACCGATCCAATAATGCACAATACTATTCACTATTTATAGTTTTTCCTTTTTCAAGATAATCAATAAATATTATACCCCTTGCATCCCAAAACACTGTGGCCATTACTTTTCCTGCTGACTTAACAGTTTTCGCCTTCTTGGGACCACTTTTACCAGCTTCTATCCATTGTTTTGACTGTTCTTTGCATTCTGGGATGTAGTGATGGATCCATGTTTCATCAACAGTTATGAATCGGCACAAGAACTCTATTGGATTACGCTGATAAATCGCAACAAGCTCCTCGGAATTGGTCCAACGGACGATTTTTTGGGGCAAAGTCAACAAACGCGGCACCCATCTTGCGGATAGCTTTTTCATGTGGAGTTCATCATGTAAAATACTCCAAACTTGTTTTTAGTGTATTTTAACAATATCAGAAAGTTCTCTGAGCTTTATTCGTCTATCTTTAGTCACTTCATTAAATATTTTTCTAATGTTTTCAATAGTAGTAGCAGTTTTCGGTCTTCCAGAGCGTTGTTTATCTTCCGTACTTGAACGACCCATTTTAAATTGTTCAACCCAGGATTTCACGGTGGAGTATGATGGTGCATTATCACCATGAACAGAATCCAATTCATCTTTGATTAATTGTGGCGTAGAACCTTTCATAAAAGAGTGTTTAATTACCGCGCGAAACTCTTTATTTTCCATTTTTCAAAAATTATACAACTTGTTTACTTCAATCACCTGCAACAAAGAAAATAATCATTAAATATTTCGGAAATTTTGATAGATGGCTTATAAAAGATTGCTTTTAAAAAACAAAAAAAAAGTTGGTAGTAAAACATAAAATGTGCCAGGCCAGTTAGTTTTGCGGTCGCCCTCGTAGCAGCCTTATAGAGCACGGAAATATAGGATAATCAAAAGTTTCTAACCCAAATTTGTCATTTGGAATCCTTGTTTGTTCGCCATGATCGGTGCGGTTTGATGCCGCTATAATTTTTCGTATGGGGTAATCCGGCATCGTATGTTTAGGTCTCTTATCCGCAATTAATTGGGTTATTAAGAAGACATAACCCAGAAGATCAGATGAATATAAAGAGTCTGGATAATACGATAATCATAAATTCTTGTCCCAAATGTGTCCTCTCGAACCACTGTGCGGCTGTTCGCATCTTCTTGGTAATACACATTGAGTCGTTTGTATTATACACTTTCATATTTGTATGTATGTCGGCGTGTCAGTCCGAGCATGTGTATGTGGATTGGTGGTCGTTAGTTTTCTCCTATTTTTTTGCTGATGTTAAACTCAAATGTTTATGGACGTATGCCTGTGCCAGGATTTGTCCGTCCCAGCTCTCATCCCTGTTGTCGATGTGGTGGTGTGTGTGTTTGTGTGAGTGGCTATATGTGTGAGATTGCTGTCTACAGCTATTTATTTGTAGTTTTCATGGAATCAAAATTTTTCTTAGTGCTACCTTTCCCTCTCACTGATGTCGCTCCTTCGTCCTTGCTCAGTTGTTTTGTATTAGAACAAACAAAAAATCATAAAAAAATAAATCTGCTGATTGAAAGTTTTTTTTTTTGTTCATATCGATGGGTTTTTTTTTGCAGATTTCAGCTTAAAGGTAGGATTTAATGTCCACATGTGCATGTACGGCTGATGACTGACGGACTATATAAGGGAATTGGTTTGTTGGTTGCTTGGAGTGATGTTGGCACAACAATATTAACTTTAATTGGCAATAGTCAAAGAATGGCATTAACCCTGCTGCCAGCCCGTGTAACCAGTGGCCGCCGCTGTATTATACTTTAGCATTTTAACGATGCCTTAAGCCTACCATTAGATCGAATCTGTGGTGCATGTTTGCCACCCTTCGATTTTTATTTGGAATAGTTTGGGTTTAGATTATTGTGCCTTTTGTTTTATGAGTAGCCCATCGACACGTCCTCTTGATTTGGCAACGTTATTGAAGCCGACATATGATGTTAATGAAATCGACTGGGATTTCGCAGTAGGGGAAGTTTTGATTGAGTTCACCTGCAGACCAATTTGTGTCAGCGGCAGATACAAATGTGCGGTCAATACACAAAAGACTAGGCACGGTATGTGAAAAAAAGGAAATATGATTTCGTTAAGAGATTATACTTATAAGTACATTTTTGTCGGGTTCTTTCGATGACTGGTAGATGCCAGCAACAATGAACACGGCCTTTTCTATGGGGGATATTCTATACAATTTCGACCCCTTTTACAAAAGCACCACTAACAACGTGTAGTACATTTCATCTATTATTCACTTTGGTACAGTCTCTGCATCGTAAGTTATAGCTCTCTGAAATTGTATACCTTTAGATTTGTATAATAATTTGTAATTAATTGCAGAATAGAGAAAGGATCATGTAAAAAAGATGATACTTGGTATGACAACCTGGAAGCTGGTTCCGGTGGAAGGGTTCACGAAAACTGCAGGCTAAATCCGGTGCAAAAACCATGGGTAGGTTTGTGTACCAGTCCAATCGTACCACAAAATAGTCCTCAAAATAACACATAGAAAAAAAATCAATTATAAATCAGCCCGATTTACAAACATTCGGTTGGATACAAATATTTTCTGTTGGTTAATGATTCCTTTTAAAAACGAAAGACTTGGGTGATCATATTAATTTCGCAAAAAAACGGTCTCGTGGGTCCTAGTTATTTTTTAAGAGCCAAAAAATTCGTTATTTTGCTACTCTACACCATATAAATCATAATCATATTAATTAGTTATGATTACCGATACTTTGTCTTCCTCTTCTGAAAACTATAGTGTACCCAATCAACATTCGGTTGTAGTGATGGAATACATGGATAGAACATGCATCCACCAACATTCGGTTGGCAAAAAATTCGGTTGTGGCAACAAATTCGTTCTCTATCAATAAACTCTGTTTAATTATAACATCTCGAAATTTCTCGAAAGAAAAGAAAATTTGGTTCAGTATATAATAAAATTATACCAATTATCAAATTATTACATGATATATTTAAAATTTTCGGTTTTGTTACCTGCATGTTGTGGAAACCCATTATAGACTATTGGTTTTGGCCCTAAAAATTGGTTATGACAACATATTTTTCGCTTCTTACAAATATTCGTATATTTTAATGCTATTGAAATAAAAGACCAATTGTCGGAAAAGTTATATTTTAGCCCAAGCGAATCTGCTACTTATGGCCATTGAACAAAAAATTTGAGTTTTAATTGTATTTGTTGAACACGGATTTTGACTTAGACCCTTTTCTGTTGTTTAAGTATGCGAGGTATGTTCAATAGAAAAGGTGAAATCGCATTGAACAGTGACAATTTTGAAATTTCTCGCGCTACGTGTATTCCACTAGGGTGCACACTTGTCGCGAACATACAGGGTATGCCTAATGTTATCATGAGGTTAAAAGCTTTAATAATTTTTTTCGTTTATTAATATTTTTTCTTAGAATGATGGCCTTGTTATAGAGCATTTTCCGTAATATCTTTCAAAACTTGTGACTGTAGCGATTAAATTTCTGCAACAATGTTGGCCTTATGTTGAAGGATTGTCACGGGCTTGTTCACATATACTTGCTCCTTCAATTAACCCCAAAGAAAATAGTCGAGTGCTGACAAATCTGGCGATCGCCCTGTCCAAATAATTTCCGAAATTCTGGAAAGTATTCGCTTTCCAAAAATTTTACTCAAAAGTGCCATTGTGTCTCGGGCAGTGGCTCCGTTCTGCTGAAACCACATCTCAGGTCTGTGTTCAAGAGCAGGACGTAAATAATTTTCTATCATAAACCGATACCGCTCTCCATTTACGGTTACAGCACTTCCATCTTCATTCTCGAAGAAGTAAGGCCCAATGATATTTGCAGATGTGATCCCACACCATACTGGATTTTCAGAACCCCAGAACCTACAGTTCTGCTTATTAACAAAACCATTGAAATGAAAATGAGCTTCATCACTCATCGGTTTGCGTTGAAATAATTGATCGCTAATTTAAATAATATATTTCTATTATTCTGGTTCTTTGTTCAGTTGTGAATCTCTCCATTATTTATTCTCCAACTGTTTTTTTCATAATTTGAAAAAAATATATATAAACGTAAATGTTATTAAATTTTTAAGTCCCATGGTAACTTTTGGCCCACCCTGTATGTTCTTAGTTCAGTATATTTATTTTTATTTTTTTTTTTGTGAGAAGCATTATTATTTATTCTCCAAGTGTTATTTATATTATCTGAAAAAAATAAAAAAAAATATATATAAACAAAAAAGTTATTGAATTTTTAAGCCCAATGGTAACTTTTGGCCCACCCTGTATGCTCTTAGTTCAGTATGTTTTTATTTATTTTTTTTTTGTGAGAAGCATAACTCCATGACGTGTTTTGCGTGTATGGCGATTCGGTTTTTATCTTCCTAATCGTCGCAAAACGCTGTCATTTCAGGAACAGGAAAACCAGGGTGCCAAAACTGGGGAATCGGTCCGTACGGCCAAAAAATTACGAACAAAATTCAGCAATTTAAGAACGAACTTTGGTGCCATACACTTCATGCCCAGAATGTCCATAAAAAATTGTATGACAGGATCCAACCGATATTCATTCCTACTTTCTAACACTGATTCTACATAACAATTTTCACTTTCTCAACGTTTTGTATCGCTTTTAGATGTGATGGATCTTCCAGGACAAGCGTCGTCGTCATTCAAATCTTCTCGGCCTTCTTTCTAAAGCTTGTATCACTTGTTAACATTTTCCTGACTCAGAGTGCAATCCCCATTTGTCACTCTCAACATCTCGAGTGCTTTTGAACACTTAATTTCATATTTAACACAAAGTTTGATCATTTAAGTGGCATTATTTTTCATACTTAGTGTATTAAAATTTCAATTTTGTATAAAGAAAACAATTAATAAACGAAAGAGTTATTAAAGTTGTTAACCCCATGGTAACTTTTGGCCCACCTTGTATATAAATATATTGCATTCAAAATATTATAAGTTCTATTCTGGATTAAAGCTGAATTTACTTGTATGATAATCGTCCTAACACAACACCATGACTATGAGAGTAAACAATGGCAAAACGTTCCGGCCAGATTCAACTCTGACTACAAAGATTCTCCAGAAGGGTACTGATACTCCTAGAGATTATGTAGACGAAATTTCTGTTCCGATTAAATTTTTCATATGTATTCTCGAAATCAATGTGATCCAAATGGCGAACTGATCGCTTAGATTTTACACTAGGGTGGGTTTAGCAATTGATATTGTTCCATTGATTTTGCGATAGCTTTTAGCATGAGAAAAAAGAGTTTCACTACGACATAACAAAAATTTATTTTCGAGGCGCCCACATTTCAATTTTTTAAAATGTTACAGTTTTTGTAACAATACGTAGCTCTAATTTAATTATAACATGGTTTATAAAAAGACTGAATAAATGTAAACTTTAACCCAATGCATGGAAACACATGGTGTACCTTTTAGATCTAAGAGACAAACATTTAGCTTTGAAATAGGTTTATATTGTTGCTGGGTTTTCCTTGATATCTATTAAAGCGAACTAAAAGATTTATTTTGGTTCAATCACGTGGGTTTTCGAACAATTCGAGGGTTTCTATACATATTTCTGGCCTAGGCAACACTTAGTGTTGCATGGCGCCATCTGACATTTCTATTAGAAAGTTTGACATTTCTTAGCTAAAACGTACTCAGAACGTTTTGGCGTACGACCATCATATGTGTTGTTTACAGTGACTTGAAAAAATCATTTTGGCAAAAAAAGGGAATTAACTCGTGAACATTTTCGTGCGATCATTTTTCACATCTTTCAACGTGGATTATCACGACAAGAGTGCATCGATAAACTTAAATCTTTGTATGGCAGTGAAGCAGCATCCTATAGCACTGTGAAAAACTGGTTTAATGAATTCAATCGCGGCCGACGCTCGTGGTCGTGAGGGTCGTCCAAAACATTGATGCCGTGCGTGAAATGATACTTCAAGATCGTGAAATAAAGGCATCCTTGGGATTTTTTCCACCAGCATAATTCGATATTGCATGAACATTGGCCGTAAAAGAGGTTTGTTCTCGTTAGATCACGCACAATTTGACAGTCGCTCAAAATAAGGCTCAAGTCGATTGATGCAAAGAATTTTTGACAAAATACGATCGCGGCGCTTCATAAGACGTTTATAAGATCGTCACAGGTAACAAAGCATGGATCTATGCGTATGAGCCCAAAACAAAACAGCAATCGACCGTGTAGGTCTTCGAAGACGAGCCAAATCCAACGAAAGTTGTTCACTGCGAAGCAACTGGTCGCCTGTTTCTTCAGCAAAACTGGTCATGTGCCGACTGTTCCGCTTGAGCAACGTAGGAAGGTCAATTCTGATTGATACACCACAATTTGTTTTCCTGAAGTCTGCGGAGAAGACTAATCATTGTGCACCATGACAATGCGAGCTTTCACACATCGGCTCAAACCATTTCTTTTTATATCCGCACATCAAGAAAAAAAATGCGTGGTCAACGATTTTCGTCGCCAGAAGATGCTGTTGAAGCGTTCAAAAACCATGTTTTGGAGGTGTCTCAATCGGAGTGAAAAAAGTGCTTCGACAATTTGTTTGAGCGCATGCAAAAGTGTATTATTCATGCTGGAATAAACTATGAAAAACAATTAAAACATGTTTGATAATAAATGACATATATATAGCAGCCCTCGTATTGTGGTGATTTTGGTACAATTTTTCGTTTTGTAAATTCCATCTTTGGTAGGTAGAAGATCCATCTTAAAGTAGAAGATCCATCATATACCAAATTTTAAATTTAGGACACAAAAGCATTCTACATGAAGGCTCATATACGCAATGTAGTTCCAGGCAATAGGAGATCACTGAACGGTTCAAGACGTCGAATACCATATATAGTTTCAGATCCATGTACTGAACATTACATATATACTTAGTAGGGACATAAATACTGTTACAACATTGAACACACCCATTTCAATAGTAGAACTGAACGTACCCCGTTAATGGCATATGGCTTTTAAAAGCTAACCTCAATAGCGATAGTCTGTAACGGTATTTTAAAATTGTTTAAACTTTCATCATGGAGTGGTCAGATAATGAGAACCGTATCGCTGTAATAGCGCTTTTCAAGTGTGAAATGAAAAAAACGATATTTTCAAAACGCTCCGGCCACTAGGGATTAGCCGCATGTTCGTCTACCGATGCATACAACTGTTTGAGGAGACTGGAGATGTAAAAGACCGCCACCGGTCGGGCCGCCCACGCTCTGTTCGAACACCGCATGTCATCAAAGCCGTTAAATCAAGAATTCACAGAAATCCGCTCCGAAAACAGAAAATCATGGCCCGTGAGATGAATATCACGCAAAAGTCCATGAGTCGAACCATTAAAAAAGACTTTCAAACGACGTACCGGACATTTATTGACTGCAGTTTAAAAAAAAATAGGATTGAAAAATGCAAACGTCTTTTGGTGAATCACGCTGATAACTTGCACAGAAAAACGATGAAAAAATTTTTACCGTTCAGGAAAAATTTAACAACTAAAATGATAAAGTGTATGCGGGGACATATAAGGAAACATCTGAATTGATTCCAAGGGTGGAAAAGGGTCATCACCCAGCTTCAGTCATGGTTTGGTTGGGTGTTGTTATGAACACGATCGTGTTTTATAATTACTTTCACAGAAAGTATCAATATCAAAATTGAATGAATTAATCCACACAATTCTCTGCGATAAGGATTTGGCTTAGGACTTCGGGAGCCTTTTGAGTGCCAGCATAAGCAGTCGGTTGGGGGGTTCAGGTCCTGGCTAAATTCTTATGTGTTCGACATTCCAATAATAATTTATAAAGACTCCCTTTTTATTTACGAAAATATACAGTGGACTTAGTGGTATTCAATTAAACTAAAATTTTGAAATAGGAAGTAGTAAGACTTGGCAGAGTTATCTAGATTAGTGGTAGGTATTTTCTCCCTGCTGTTGTTGGAAGATAAGGCCTCATTACCCACCCATTCCTGTTGATTCCGGTGGCAATACTTTCTCTGGAATCCCCTTATACAAATGCTTTATAAAATTCGCCTAAATCATCCTCAACATCGAACCAAGGAAACCCATTATCATATTTATACAGCCATATTAATTCATAAATTTATTCATTTGTAAAGTATTAAATATTTTCTATAGTAAGGTAATAATTAGATTTTGAGTGGTTTACTATACAAAGCATACTAGAGATAATATTACAAAGTAAGAGATACAATTATTGGTTTTTTACAGTAATAAACTAAGCCTTCCCTTTAAGCCTTCAAGATTGTATATAGAGATAGTTAAAGTCATACACGTACTCGTAAATTACAAATAAATTCAATACTAATATATATGGATTAATCAGTAATTTACTTTATTATTTCTTCGAGTGTAGGAACTATTCTTGTATGGATCTTTTTGCATGACCATGACCTTGATTTTATTAGAATTACGCACAAAAGCGAGAAAGAGAGAGAGAGAGAGAGAGAGAGAGAGAGAGTAAAAACAAACAAAAAGACTGCAGCTGAGATATTAAAATATCAGCAGTACACCGACAATATAAGTCACTGACTTCACTCATTGTCAAACTGAGTGTTGTTTTTGCAAGACTCTCTTGTGCTGATCTACTCAGACTAGTTTTTTTTTTTACAATTGAAATTCGCATTAAATGAAACAATATTGTGATGAGTGAAAAGATCAAGGAATCAAAACAAAGAGAAATTAGGGTTCGAAAATAACTACATGGAATAAATGGAGAGGAATGATGAATGAAATTAAATCATAATGAATCAAGGCAATTTAAAAGAAGAAAAAAATTTAATGAAGAATACGACCATTAGGGGTATTCACTTAGAACTTTAAATGGTACGATAGTTTCTTTTTAATAATTAATATGTTTAACCACAAACAAATAAAAAAATAAGTCACTTACCCATCTCGCGAATATTGAAGAGGCCTTTCCAATGCTCGTTGATGATGTATGATGATCACCTGCTTGTGGGGGGGGGGGAGTTTAATGATTTCTTAAAAATTTGCCTTAACTCATGTGGGAATTGAAGGGATCTACTTATCAGTAATTTGAATTAATCTTTTTAATTATGTACTCGAATTGTTAACAAATTTGCCTCCCGTTTAGAAAGGTAGTTTGTTTTACATATGCAGCTTCATTATACTCGTATGTCAGTCATCTGTGGTTTCTCCAACTCGTTATGTAATGAATGGACTTTCGAAGGAATTTCTTTGCTGGTAGGTTTTACTTTACCAGAGTATTTGGTACGTGAACATCTCAAGACAAATTAAAGCAGCGGGGCAGTATATGTGAGGATGATTGGTAGATTTGATTGTCCAGAATGTAGAATTTTTCGTAGAAAATGTAGAAAAGAAATCTACGGGATAATTGATGTTGGATGCGGAAATAATTATCTCTGGATGGCTGTGTAAGTCAACTTCAGAGGGTTTACGTAACCTTCTTCGGAATGGTATAAATTGTATACGTCCTTTAAAATCCACTAAATTATGTAGCCATGCAAGTACGTTCGTGGTATGCTATTTTAATAAAGTTTAATGCAGGTGTCGGATATGGTAGGTACCTCCTCTATATGTATTGTGTAGATTTATTTTAGATTCTTCACTAGGAGACAGTACCTCCGACAACCTGCTGATGTCGCTTTGGATAAGATGTTATCTAGGCAAATGCACAGGTCCGAATATAATTCCGCCAACTTGTTTAAACACTATAAATTAAATTTTACTTTTATTGAGGACCTAGACAATATAAATATAATTTTTACCTGATTTAACCAGAAAATATATTTTTTTTTCTTTTGGGAAAGTTATAAAATTTTTTAACGCCACGAGGTTTAAATCTTACACAACTTTACGATCTTTTATTTGAAATAAATTCGAAGGTAGATGGTGACTGCTTGGTTGCTGGTTGTAAAAGAACGGATGCAGAATATGCCCAGACGGGGTAAGCTTGTGTCGCCATCATTTGAACAAAAAAACAGAAGGTCAGCTGTTTTGCATTAAGTGCTGCCAATTTTTGCAGAGGGTAAATTGTGTTATCAATTTAACTTCCTGATACCTGTGTTAAAATACACTGAGAGTATGTTTGTATAAATATGAACATGTACATTCGATGAAGAATTGTCAACAATTCAACGCCAAAAAAAAAGAAATGTTCACATCAGTGTCTCTTACGGTGGGGTCACTGACCTGCATTTCTGCGAACAAGGAGTCAAAACATCGGCCAAAGTTTACCAAGAAACCGTTTTGGAAGCTGTTGTGAAGCCTCTTAATAATTTTCTGTTCCAAAACTAGACATGGACTTTCCAGCAGGATTCTGCGCCGGCCCATAAGGCTTAAACGTCCCAGGCTTCGAAACAATTTGCCAGCGTTTATTTCCTCTGAAGAATGGCCCTCAGGCAGTCCAGATTTGAACATATTGGATTACAAATTGTGGACGGTTTTAGAGGACAAGGTTTGTCACAAAAGATACCCCAACATTGGATCTCTTAAACTGCTTTGGTTCGAGCTGTGGCCAATTTTCCAATGGACGAGGTTCGTACAGCTATTGACGATTGACCAGTGTATTTTATGGCGTGTGTTAAGGCAAAAGGCGGACATTTTGAATCAGAAGATTCTTTATGGATACTATATACGAGTACATCAATAAATATATTAAAAAATATTTGGTCCAAAAACATTCAGTACTTTTTATTTTACAGCATAAAACGTGTGTAACAGTATTTATGTCCCTACTAAGTATAGGTATAGTTATAGGTATAGAGGAATGTTCTGAACATTACATGACACTTACAAACATAAGGTTGTAATAATAACAAAAATCGGTTCTGGCAATCTCTGTGTGCTTAGGAGACATTTCTTACACCGGCCAGGACCAACAATAGGAACAAGTGTCAACCAAAGTTTGTTTCGAAAATTTGCCAACGCTCTGTATATCCTCTTATATCCTAGAGATTTCATTCTTGTTGCCATTCCATCACTCCCCTGTTTACCTAGAATTATTGCATATTCTTGCCTTTATCTCTCAAACTAACTTGTCCAACTTCCTTGGAGTATTTAGCACCAGCACCAACAGCAGCAACAAAAACAGTGTGGGCTTACTCCACACGAGTCCCATCAACAGAAAGTAAGCACAAGAACAAAAACAAATTTATCATACCTTGCATACAAAACGAGACAGTTGGAAACTCATCGCCACCGAAAACACACGCACAGCGTAGTACACATCGGTCGGCATCGCTCCCATGTATTCCATACTAAGTACACATGCTGTTAGATAAATTGTCTGTAGCTGTAGCTGTGTTGTTAAGCTAATATCAAAGCATGAGCTCAGCTTGTCTCAGTACAACTCATACAGATTTGCAGATTAGACGCTACTATGAAAACATGAGAAGACAAATGAAATTGAAAAAAACGTCACACGCGCGCTCACATCCGGGGACATGTGTATACACATGCATGCCTGTGCCAGCCAACCTGCATGCATACCTTATGGATCCCCCTTGGCCAGGCTATGCCACGTTGGCCATTACCAACCCACCCACACACCCAACCACCCACCCTCCGATATATGTCGCTGTGTATGCAGTTCTGTAAGTAGTTGTCAACAAAATGTCCATCAGAGTGAGATGATGTTATAATTATCCGGTGTTAATGTTGCAAACTACACGCTGAGCAGGCAGGCGGCACACAGCCCTAGACTAAGGGGAAGACAAAAGTAAACCTGGACAGAAAACAAGTTGGAAAAATAAATATTTGCCTGAGATGACGATGGCTTGTTGTTGTTGTCGCTGCTGCTGGCATTGGTGTTGCTGTTGCACAGATAAGATTGGTATTGCTGGCAGTGGTATAGAGCTCGCTGTGCTGAAATTTGCCGTTTGTTTGTATTGAGTTCTGTTTATGCGAGTACGAGTACATCATGTTGTGGCTGGCATTACTGTCGTCGTTGTCCTGCAATGTTTTCCTTTTATCAACGCCATCATCACTTCTCTGTCGTTGCCCGGCAATATTTCCATTTACAGATTGACATGGTAACCATGTCCGCAGTGTGCGTGAGCCTGTGTGCGTTCAGGCTTTCTTTATAATCTCTGGCTCTCGCTCGTTCTCTCGACTTCTTTTCATGTTTAAGTCATTTTCTTTTTAGCCAACGGACGTTGTTGTTTTTGTTACAGTCGTATGTCACAGACACCAACACCACACGCAAAATATGGCTGTGGTCGTTGGAAAGAAGTCGCCTGGTAAGAAGCAACGAATGTAAAGGATATGTTTATTTGGAATATACGCCTCGCCTCGCACAGTGGCTTGAAAACTACATATTGATAAGCTTCCCAAATCACTGGATCTTATGCATTCTTCCCTCATTTATTCTTTCAAGCAACAAGTAAGTATATTTTTACACTGCTTTAAGCAGTATATAACGGGGTTTCCAATAGGCACATAAAAATTTCGTATTTTTATGTCAACACACCCTCAAACATTTTTAATGCTCTTTCAAAGTCAAAACGTTTGTCGAAGTCAACATTTAAATCATGGTAATTTTCACTTACAAGCAATGTTTGGACATCATTAAAAATTACTACCGAAATTCTGAGTAGGTGGTTCTGGCAAAGTTTCGAAAAATCACAATTTCATCCAAAAATCCCCTACATAAATAAACATCCCGATTTCAGGCCCCGTTGCTCTAGAAGCTACAAGTAAAATATTGAACTAATTAAATTACTACCGAAATTCTGAGTAGTTGGCTCTAGCAAAGTTTTGCGAAAATCCACAATTTCATCGAAAAATCATCTTTTGCGATGAAGCTCATTTCTTGCTGAGTGATTTTGTCAATAAACAAACTATGCGTTATCAGACAGCAACAAACCCACATGAGCTTCAAGAGACACAGAGGCACAAGTCGATGAAAACAATCGCCATAATACCGACAATAGAGAGCGCTATCGTGCTATGTTAAAAAATTATTTTTGTCCAGCCTTGGATGAGCTTGACATCGTCGATATGTGGTTTCTACAAGACAGTGCCACGAGTTTATGTGATAAACCGCCATTGGATTTCTTTTTATGGGGCCGCATCAATTTATTGGTCTATGCCAACAAGCATACAACTTTAGACGAGCTCAGAGAAAACATTCAACGCGAAATTGCCAATGTTTCGGTCAAAATGTGTGCAAGAGTGGTGGAAAATTGAGTCTAAAGAAAAGATCGCTGTACACGGTTGGTCATAAGACCGAAATCGAATTTTATTCTTAAAATGTAACATTTTCACCACACCTGCAATAAATTTGAACTTTATACCTTAAGTATTCTATGTTTTATTAATATATAGGGTGATCCATCTAGAGGTAACTTTTCAGAACAAAAAAAATATAAAAATTCAAATCTAGTATGGAATTTTTATTGGTAATTTGAAAGGACATTTTATGGCATTTCTTTTTTGAAAATAATTGCCTTCAAATGTTGGTGACTGTATTATGGAAATGAGCGTTCGGCGACAAAACAAGAACAAGTTTTCGACTAAAATTGTGTTCAGTGTTGAGGCCCATTTCTTGCGCAACGGCAAAGTCAAAAAACAAAATTGACGCATTTGAGCTAAAGAGCAAAAAGAAGAGGTTCGAGAGGCGCCGTAATACCCAGAGAAAACCACGGTTTGGTGCGGTTTATAAGCTGGTGAAATCATCGGGGCATATTTTTTCAAAAATGATGATGGCCGGAACGTAACCATGAATGGTGCTCGCGATCGCTCCATAAAATCACACTTTTACTACCTGAAATTGAAGCGCGTAATCTTGACGAAATTTGATTAATATGACAGCCCCACTTGCCATACAGCTGCTTAAACAATGTATCTATTGAGAGGTAGTCTCGAAGACTTGGTAATTTTTCGTTTTGGACCGGTGAGTTGGCCGCCAAGATCGTGGAATATCACACCTTTAGACTTTTCTCTTTGGGGCTATGTAAAGTCCAAAGTCTATGCTGACATACCAGCTACGATTCAGGTGTTGGAAGCTAACAGTACGCCTGTCATTAATGCCATACCGGTCGCAATGCTCGAATGATTCTTTCTAAATTGGACCCTCAGAGTGGACACCCTGGGGCGTTGTTGTGGCCATACTTTGAAGGACATTATATTAAAAAAAATAAATAGCATAACATATCTATTCGAACAAGGACAATAATGCTTCCACACTTGATTTGAGTTTTTGCATTTTTTATTTTGAAAAAAATACCTCTAGATTGATCACCCAATACATATACATAGGGTGCGGTATTTTGCTTATTTGGGAATGAAATAAAAAAATTAAAATGATTGAAAAGTAAGGGAATTTTTAAATTACATAGTTTTAAATAGTAGGCAAATGTCGACCTTTGCTACCCACACACTGCTGCATACTGAACTCTGCAACATGAACAAGCATGTCGACTGGTATTCTGCAAATTTCAGCCTCAATATTCTTAATTAGGTCTTCCTGGGTGTTGGTACGGTTGATATACACCTTCGGCTTCAGGTAACCCCAAAGGAAAAAATCACATGGGAGATTACAGTACTGCTGCTCTAACTCTCGATGTTTTGTGGTGTTGTAATCCGTCTCTCAGGTCCCCTTCATACAAATGATACATTCCCTGCTGTTATCAATGAAGTTACCCAATTTACCATTGATTGCCGTCCTGGAACACGTCCTCGTGAGGGAATAGCAAATCGTAAACGAAAAGCACGCTGCACTGGTCGCGAGTGCATTTGAAAAGTACGCTTCAACACAAAATGACCTCTCCAAACGTGTCCAATGCATGATGGCAACTGAAAGACCGACGAATACAAATCTCCCGTCTGCGCACACTCTCCACTTTCTTCGACCAATAGCACCGCGCTCCACCCTGTGTAAAAAAACAGTTTTCTGCCTCTACTGAAAACTAAAAAAAAATTTCGTTAAACAAGTGCCGCAATTTTAATTGTTTTCGATCCAAAAATTATTTTCTGAAGGTTCGGATTCTAAGTATTTTCTACCTATGCTTCAGTTACAATTACTGAACGTTACCGAGCACCAACTTACATTCGGTTGTGCTGATGGCATTTTCGAGTTGCAGACAACCTCAATCAATCGGTTGGCAAACAAATTCGCATATAGCATCGAATCTCATCTCTGTGCGTGCACATATACTCGTAAACAGTGGTAAAATTTTAAGGGCCGATGTTGATTTTGAATAAAACACAAATTATTTAGGAAATTATTGTCATTTCTTTTTATTATGATATTATTGGTATGGTTCAATTATGAATGGAACAAAATATCGGCCAAATGGCCGCCGCGACCTACATCCGATGGTCCAAATTTTCGATGACGCTGAGGCATAATTGTGGTTCTATGCCGTAAAGGTGTCGAATTATCTCATCCGTTAGCTCTTGCAATGTTGCTGGATAATCGAAGTACACCTTTTCTTTCAAATAACCCCAAATAAAGAAGACCAACATGATCTTGGCGGCCAATTAACATCGCCAAGACGTGAGATAACACGGTCATTGAATTTGCCGCCCAAAAGAGCCATTGTTTCGTTAGCTGTGTTGCAAGTGGCACCGCCCTGTTTAATCCACATATCGTTCACATCCATATCTTCCAATTCGTGCCATAAAAAGTTCGTTATCATCTCACGATAACGAACACCATTCATAGTAACTGCCTGGCCGGCCTCATTTTGGAAAAAATACGGCTCGATGATGCCGCCAGCCCATAAACCGCACCAAACAGTCAGTCTGTGTGGTGCATTGTTTTTTCGACAATAACTCTTGGATTACCATTCGCCCAATTGCGGCAATTGAGCTTATTGGCAAATCCTCCGAGGTGAAAATGTGCCTCATCACTGAAGATGCTTTTCTTCGAATATCGATCATCCACTGTTGGCCGAAGCCTGCACGCAGAAAAAAAGTATGGTTGGGGTAACAATATTCGAAGAGCACCATACTATTGTTGGTTAAAAGGTTGTGGCACAACAATATTATGATCATCACAACAATAGTATGGTTCACCCACAACCATGCTATGATCAATGAACAATATTATGGTCCTAACAACAATATAATCACTCACACCAAACCATACTATGATCCCCACAATCATATTATTATTCACATTCAACCATACTATGATCCCCACAACCATATTATGTTCATCACCATAGTATGTTTAACGTACACAATAGTATGATCCTTACAACCATAGTATGACTAACGCACAACCATACTATGATCCCTAAAATTGTTTGTAAAGACTGGAATACGTTGTTTTTCAACAATAAAGAATTTTATTAAGTATTAACAATAGGAGTAATTTATTTAACAGCAAAAAAATCATTTATAAGTATTAAAAATATTTTAGTTATACTAATCCGTAGTTTTTTTTTGAAAAAATTAATTTTTATTACTATTATTGCGTAAGAATCGTAAAAATAACATTGTCACATTAAAAAAAAATAAGGTTTTGACTGCATGATTGCCGTAATCATGTTATTGTTTACATAAAACCGTTGAAAACAATACTTTTGTCCCACCAACCATATTTATATTGTTGCTACAACCATATTTTCATTTTTAAATTTGGCAACAGTACTTTTGTTATATTTCAACAATATTAGTATTGCCGCAATCATACTATTGTCAAAATGAAATTCAAAAAACAATACTATGGTTGCGATGACCATACTTTTACTGCAGAGAACATACTATTGTTGCCGTGACGATACAGTAACCATATCTTTTCTCTGCGTGTGAATAAGTTTAACGCGTTGCTCGTTTGTGTATCTTTCCATGGTTCAAATTGAATTAGTCTGAAATTGAGAAATATCAAATGAATTGCAGAAAAAAAC
This sequence comes from Hydrotaea diabolus, assembly GCA_963513945.1. Taxonomy (NCBI): domain Eukaryota; kingdom Metazoa; phylum Arthropoda; class Insecta; order Diptera; family Muscidae; genus Hydrotaea; species Hydrotaea diabolus. The sequence continues at coordinate 137,532,980 of OY740719.1, forward strand.
TTGACGTTTAGGTGTGGTTCACATTCAACATCGGCCCTTTTGATTCAACCACCCTTTACTTTTGCATTTAGTCCTATTTCCACCATTTGCTTTTCAGATCAGAGTATTTTTTATTATATTTAAACATATAAAACAGCCTCAATATTTTTTTTCGAACCACTGTGCCTCATTGTGTCGTGTCGTGTTGTAGCGTCTAATGGTGTTAAGCTTTGACGGCTCTTCTTCAACTTTTTGTTCCACCAGGCGGTGGGGAGGTCCTTCACAGTGCCGATGTCCGTGCTGGTCCTGTTGTTAAGTCCATGTTGTTAATGATGAGCATTTGTATTTCTCTCTGTGTGGGTGTGGGTGTGAGAGCGAAAGCGTGGGTTTGTCTATTTAAAAGACAACAACAACAAAACAGCTTCAGAGACGACGGCTGTATTTGATGATGGTCACATCAAACGCAAGGACAGTGTGAGTCTGTCGTTGAGATTATTATTTGCTTTGTCTCTATGTGATGATAATGGTAATCATCACATTATTACTCGTTTTAACTATGCTTCCTTCCTGTTACAATGATGTCCTGGAGCCGGTCGGTGGGTGACAACACGAATGTCGTTGGTCACACCGGATATCACGAATGTTCTCCATTATTTTTGTTTAACTTAAAGCTGTCACTGTATTGCTGCGTAAAACTCTTTTATTAAATTTTCTCCCTTCAGACACGGTGGGAAAAGGACACTGATGCCGTTGTAGCCAAGGTAATATAATTAAGGATTTATCTACCACAGCCTGCATAGTCAAACACTAGTTAGAGGGAATTTCCCAGAATTTGGAAATTGTACGTGTATTGTGCCAGTCAGTAGGACGAGAAAACTTTCAAGTTTCCGTTTTACGATTATACTTATGTTCTTATTAGGTTTAAATCTTTAGTGTTGTCATTTTTGTTAAGCTTGTGTTCACAGCAATTGTTGAGGCAATGACATAACCATCTTCTTTAGTACATGTTTATGTTTGAACAGTTGTTAGACAAGAGTTTTGTCGTGCCAGTCAAAGCCGATCTTTATAGCATGGCATGGTAGGAAATGTGCGCTATTGTCGCGCATTCAATCTGGAACAAACTGATTAAAAATATCTGACAATATTTTGGCATCACTTGACCGGCTCAGTGAATAAAGGCCTAACGAACTAACGCCTAAAAAAAAATGAAATAATGCCTAAAAATTGCATCAAAAAATATATAGGAATTAGGCGGTTGTTCATTATGAAAGAATGTCTAATATTTTAGGCATTCCTTCATTAAAATTGTTAGGTGATTTTTCATAATGAAAGAAAGCCTAACAATCAGAAATGAAAAAACGTCTAATTAGATATTTATTCATTTTTGATTGTTAGGCTTTCTTTCATTAATGTTAGGCGATTTTTCATTTTGCTAAAAGTGTGATTTTTATTACTATTATGCGTGAATTCATTGAAAACTAACAGTTGTATTTACGGTTAGACAAATGTTTTTGCAATTTGTTATCAGTTGACGTCATTCGTTAAACTTCTATCACTACGAGCAAGTCATTCATAAGTGTTGGACATTAAATTTTAATTTAAAAATACATTTTTTCCTTTCAAAATATATTTTCAGCATTTTAATTCCAATTGTTAGGTTTTCTTTCATTAGGTGTTAATCCATAATGAAAGAAACCCTAACAATTTAGACTTTCTTTCATTTTTAAAATTAGACTTTCCTTCATTTTTAAAGTTAGACGTTCTTTCACTTTCTTCTTAGGCGTTCTTGTTTAGGCATTCTTTCATTTTGAAAAATTAGGCGTTAGATCGTTAGGCCTTTATTCGCTGAGCCCACTTGACCATCTCGTAAAAACCATCGATTTTGCTAGTTCAGAGCCGGTTGTTAGAACTCGGGCATGCAGTGAGCGCCCGAGTTCTAACAACCTCAGCTCACTGCATGAAGAGGCGCTTCTCGATTGTATGAGGGTTGCTATTTATATTTCGGGTCCTGACAAAAATAGTGTTCCCAGATGCTATATGGAACTTCCATTGAAAACTTTGACATTTTTTAAGCATAACTTCACTCAGAACGTTTTGTGATTTGAGGACGAATTGTGTTTTGTTTGTTTGTTGAAAAAAGTATCTCAGTCAAAAATGGAATTATACCGTGAATATTTTCGTGCGATGATTTTTTGGGTCATCGATACAAGAGTGTTAAAATCAACTTGTTTCGCCTTTTGGCGATGAAGCACCATCACAAACTACTGTTAATAGCTGGTACCAAAAGTTCAGTCTCGGACGCCGTTCGCTCAACGATGAATTTCGGGAAGGACGTCCAACTTCGGTCACTTTGCCCGAAACTATCGATGCTGTGCGTGAACTAATTAAGCAAGACCGACATGTGACATACCTTGATATTGAGGTAACACGGTATGAGAAGCATCAATAAGATATGGCATGTTTATTTGGCTATGAAAAAATGTGTTCCCGTTAGATCCCACAAAATTTGACGAATACTCAAAAAAAAGGCTCGTATGGCTTGGTGCACAGAGATGTTGAAAAAGTATAACTGCGGTAGCTCAAAGGCAGTGTATAGCATTGTCATAGATGACGAATCAAGGATCTATGCATATGAACCCGAAACAAAACAGCAATCGATCGTAGGGGTCTTTCAAGACGAGCAGAAGTTGTTCGTGGAAGAAGTACATCGAAGCAAATGATTCTGTTTTTTTGCCACAGTGCCTTTAGTGGAACGTAGGACGGTCAACTATATGTGGTATAAAAACATCTGTTGGCGAATAGAGTTCGAAAAAATGAGGAAATAGGAACAGAAGGAACATTTTGCTTCACGACAATGCCAGCTCTCACACATCAGCTGAAACGATGAGTTATTTGACCACTTAAGATATCGAATTGATGGGCCATCGACCGTACAGCCCTGATTTTGCACCCAATGACTTCTTCTTATTCCCGAGCATCATCAAGAAAAAAAAGTGTGGTCAACGTTTTTCGTCGCCCGAAGCAGCTGTTAAAATTATGCGTTCAAAAATTATGCTTTTGATGGTGTCTCAATCGGAGTGCAAAAAGTGCTTCGAAAATTGGTTTGTTTGTGCGCATGCAAAAGTGTATTGATCTTAAAGGAGAATATTTTGAAAAACAATAAAATCATTTCCAATGATAAATTATCGTGTTTTTATTGCTTGATCCGAAATATAAATTGCAACCCTCGTGATTTGAAAGAATATTGAGTACAGTTTCAAAAAACTGTATTTACATGACAAAAATTACAGTAGGTAGTCTTAAAAAAATGTATACCTCATCTTTATATATTTATACCATCATTTTATCTTTTCCTACATCTCCAAATATTGATCTAGATTGAAAAAATCTACGACGAAACGTCTGTCTAACTATGGAAAGCTAGATGCTTGACAATGTGCATATGCTAATGCACCCATGCGGTTGGTACTAGTTTTGCTAAAAGTTTATTGTTGCTGCCAATTATTAATGATGGTAGCAAATCATTTATAATTAAGGAACAACTGGTTGTTTCAATTTAAAAAAACAAACATTTATAATTTTAACCCATCGGAATTAAGACGAATATAGTCCAAAATGTAATTTAAATATATAAAGATGACATGGCACTATCTAATAATTTTTATTAAAAAAAATCAAATTTTCTCTGTAAGAACTTTTTTTTATTTTCTTCATTCATTCAACGACAAACGGATGTGCCCGTCTTTATCTTTTAAAGTACTTCAAGTATATAAGCAAACATTTTTTTCCTCTATGTTGCGAGTGATAGCGGGTGATCAATCTGGAGGTTTAAAAAAAAGTACAAAAATTTAAATCAAGTGTCGAATTTTTATTTTTGTTCTCAAGGACATATTATGCCATTTATTTTTTGAATAGAATTTCCTTCAAATGTTGGCCGCAGAAGCTGTATGGCAACTTGCACCGTCCTGTTGAAACCAAATGTCGGCAGGTTACAGGTAGAAGAAAGTCCGATACCATGGTGCGATAGCGACCACCATTCACGTTTACGTTCCTGCCATCATAATTTTTGAAAAAAATGGACCGATGATTCCACCAGCCCATAAACCGCACTTAACGGTAGTTTTTCCATGGTGAAATGGATGGCAAACTATTACAATTAGTTCATAGCCAGATTTTAGGCCATGTTTTTATTGAACATTTCATTGAAGCAACAAAAATATATATTCCAATGGCAGTCGAAAACACTTTTTATTTGCCAGCATGGGTGAATGCTACTTCACCATCCGGAAACGCCAAGTAACGAATGTGATTAAACCATGATCAATGGCTATATACTTAAGTGCAGGCAGATTTTAAATAAACGAGAACCAGTCGGTAGTAGATTAATTCACCGAATAAAGTAAACACAATAAAAATCTCTCGAACTACCTTCCGATTGTTGTTGTTTTTTTATAATGGACAACGACCATGCACGGTACGCAAACATACGCACGCACATACATGTATGCTCTATAAAACCTGTTTTGTTCTGTTCATAGTCGCAACCATCCGGTTTGATTGCCGTAATCATATTATGGCGTAACGTAAATTTTAAACAAAAATACTTTTGTTGCATCAACCATGCTTATATGGTTGCTACAATCATATTTTATTTGGCAATAATACTATTGCTACATTTCAACAATATTAATAATGTCGCAATCATACTGTTTTCAAAATGAAAATAAAAAATCAATACTATGGTTGCGAAGGACATGCTTTTATTGTAGAGAACATATTATTGTTGCGGTGACCATTTAATAACCATATCTTTTCTCTGCGTGCAGAAGAAGAAAATATGGAAGTTCCGAAACTTTGCCATTTATACCGGTACTCTTAGTTGCATTTAGATTTATTAAAAATGTTGATGGCTCCTTGGCATTAACTCAAATTTTGTATGCGAAAAATAGATAAAAAAAAACAATTTTCTACTTTAAAGCACTCTAGCGGCAAAACTAGGCCGTGACCAATTATAACCAGCTGGTTTCTGAAAAGGTTGAACCTTCCCCTTGCCAACGACGTATGGCTCATTTTTCTGGTGGTGTGGCAACACCCTCTACAAGTGAAAATATAGGCTAATATTTATTTTAGTATAGCCATATATTGTAATTTTACAAAACTAATTATAGATTAATTAAGAGTGGTCCAAGGTCTTTCAATAATGGTACTGTTATTGGTGGTATCGAGCATAAAACAGAAAACACAGTAATTTTACGTAACCAATACAAAAAAAAAATCACAAAAATGAAAAAAATAAAACTTTAAAAAAATTCTAACGGTGTCTTTCAAATTAAAAACTATGGGTCTGCTTATTTTAAATATAGAACACAAAAAAATAATTAAAAAACATCGGAGAGGTTGAAAAGTGCCTAAAATCTGCTGAAATATAGAAATTTCACAAATCTATATTACAATTCGTAGCAAAATTTACTTTAATTTGTGTACCCATTTGTATATGTGACAGCGCATAGAGAAAGGACCTAAGGGTAAAAAAATCCTTTTTTACTTTTTTTTTTGACGTGGACAACATCTGAGCATCGAATGAGACCGATCCCATGCCCCAAAAGTGTTCCCTCCCAGAGATATGCGCGTTTTATGCAAGTGAAAGTACACCAAAGATACACGTATTTAAATCTTTAAAATGACTCTACTGAACAAAACTGGTTTTTACACTTAGGTCCCTTTCTATTTTGCGCGTCACATATATTGACCACATGGCAAGGTCGTCTTAGAATTTTACAATCAATAATAAATATACAACATAAAGGGTGGCTAAGGGCCGATGTTGAATGTGAACTACACCTAAACGTCAAGTTTTTTTCAGCATTTCATTTGATATTTCTCAACTTCAGACTAACTCAATTTAAAGATACACAAGTGAGCAACGCGTTAAAGTTATTCAGGCTTATTATGAAAATGGGCGACAGTGGATGATCAATTTTCAAAAAAAAATCATCTTTAGTGCTGAGGCACATTTTCACCTCGGTGGATTCGCCAATAAGCATAACTGCCGCATTTGGGCGAATGATAATCCAGGAAGGATTGTCGAAAAAAAATGCACCCACAAAGAGCGACTTTTTGGTGCGATTTATGGGCTGGCGGCATCATCAGGCCGTATTTCTTCCAAAATGAGGCTGGTCAGGCAGTTTCTGTAAATGGCGTTCGCTATCGTGAGAGAATAACGAACTTTTTATAGACCGAGTTGGAGTATATGGATGTGGACGATATGTGGTTTAAACAGGACGGTGCCACTTGCAACACAGCTAACGAGACAATGGCTATTTTGCGCGACAAATTGAATGGCGTCGTGGCGATGTTAATTGGCCGCCAAGATCATGTGATTTGACACCGTTGGACTTATTTCTTTGGGGTTATTTGAAAGAAAAGGTGTACGTCGATAAGCCAGCAACAATTCAAGAGCTAAAAAATTAGATAATTCGGTACATTTAAGGGCATAGAACCTCAATTATGCCTCAGCGTCATCGAAAATTTGGACCATGGGATGGAGGTGTGCCGCCGAAATCACGGCGGCCAGTTGGCTAATATTTTGTTCCATACATTATTGAACCATACCAATATTATCATAATAAAAAGAAATGACAATAATTTCCAAACAGTTTGTGTTTTATTCAAAATCAACATCGGCCCTTGAAATTTAACGACCCTTTATATCGACATTACATAAAAGCCGTGCATAATTGGAGCTCAGTTATCAACTGAGTAATTAGCGTGCGTTAACTAAAAAACTAAGAAAAAAACTCTAGAAATTCCTTTGTATACGATACAAGTGTTCATCCTAAACCGTTCGATTTAAAAATTTGGAATTTTAATCAAAAAATATTATTTGAGAAATACTATAAGCAAGTAATAATCGAACTCGCTAAAAAACCAAATTGTTTTCCACAAAAAACTGAGTTGGTAATCCAACACTCCAAATGTAGACTTCAAAAACTTACCGCGCGTTTGAAAAAATTGAATGCGTTTGATTAAACAGGAACTTACCTGAAAAAAATTAAAAAAAAAAATTTTAATATTTGTATCTTATAAAGGTTTCAATAAACAAATTAATATTTAAGAAACCTAGCTTTTTTAATTAGCCAACACTCAGGGGTTTTCCCCTATACATGCAATGCATTGAGTTGGTCGTTCGAAAGCAAGGGATCGAAGGGGGGAAAGAGGGAGTAATGTTTATTGACATTCGCCTTGAATTTTAGGATGTCGTAATTGGTGGGAAATACATTTGCCGGAAGTCGATTCCACATACGTACAGTACGGGCGAAAAACGAATTCGATCTGTAGTGTATAGTGCGGTCAACCGGCCAATCGATAACAAATGGGTGTGAATTTCTGGAAAGTCGTGTATCCCAGCCGAACATCCTCACGTCAGGAATAAGGCCAGGAATGTCTGAAGAACACACACCATGGAAGTAACGATAGAACAGCGACACACAACGGGTGATCAATGTAGAGATATTTTTTTCAATAGGGCTTTTTCACAAAGTTTGCGTGAGTTGTGTTAAACTTTTTTTCAGTATTGTTTGCCATTTTATCATGGAAAGACTTACACCGCGAAAACCACGGTTTAGAGCGGTTTATGGGCTGGTGGAATCATCAGTCCAAATTTTTTCAAAAATTATGATGTAACCGTGGATGGTGCTCGCTATCGCCTCATGACATCGGGCTTTTTGCTACCTGAAAGCGAAGCACATAACCTTAACATTTGGTTTCAACAGGACGGTGCCAGCTGCTCAAACAATGGATCTATTGAGAGGCAATTTCGAAGAGCAGCTAATTTAACGTTTGGACCGGTGAGTTGGCCGCCTAGATCGTGTGATACGAGGGCATATCAATAATTCCGTGGCTTATCGAATAAAACATAGTATTTTTTTTAAAAAAAATAATTATTTATTTTTCAACACAATCTCCTTTTAGCTCAATACACGTTTCTCCAATTTTTGTATACCCTCCAAATAAGTAGGATTTTTCGAGGTCCATAAAAAGGCATTTGTTTAATCAATAATATTATCGTTGGAGCTGAAACTCTTTCCACCGAGCCATTTCTTTAGGTTTGCACATATGAAATAGTCACTGGGGGTTAAATCCGGAGAATATGGCGGATGAGGTAGCAATTCGTAACCCAATTCATGCAAGTTTGCCATTGAAACTGCACACGTGCATTATATTGATGAAAAAGATCTTGTCCAAATGGGGAAATTTTTTTAAATCCTCGTTAAATCGGTCCAATAAGTTTACATAATATTCACCCTTTATTGTTTTTCCCTTTTGAAGGCAATCGATGTGTTTATCCCAGTTGAATCCCAAAAAACTGTTGCCATCACCTTATTGGCCTACTTCGCAGCCGGATCACTTAGGAGACCCATTGTTTAGGCTGCTGCTTGGTCTTCGGAGTGTTGTATTGGATCCCTGTATCATCCATAGTTACAAAACGCCGCAAAAAATCATTCGGATTGCAACTAAACAACTTCAAAAAATACTTTGAAGTTGTCACACTATTACGTTTATAGTCAGTTGAGAGCAAATGCGCAAACAGCTTGCAGGCAGCTTTCTTAAACCCAACTGATCAGGTCAAATCAAAACCGCACTGCTATATGAAATGCGTCTGGCATCAATAATCTCACGTATTTTTACTCTTCGATCGACCAGCACCATATCGTGGTGTAAACCACTGTTTTACCACTGGAATCGACGGTATTTACCAAGCATTCTTTTATTTGATTGACGGTTTTTTTTCGCAAAAAATAATCTATAATGAGCACTCGGAATTAACTTTTCTTTTCATTTTTAACAAAATTCACGAGGTTGTATGTTTTGAACAGCTGTTTAACACAAACTAAATGACGTAACTCTCTCAATATTTGACAGAAGTCTTTTAACAGATGGTACTTGATAGGAGCAGTGTTGCATTTCATATAACTGCGCGAGAAGTTGAAACAGTCACGGAATTATTGATTTGCTATCGTATCACACCTTAAGACTTTTTTTCTTGGGGGCTACGTAAAGTCCAAAGTCTATGCTGACAAACTAAGTACGATTCAGCTTTTGAAAGCCAACATTACGCATGTTATTAACGCTATACCGGTAGAAATGCTCGAACGAGTTATTCAAAATTGGACTCTCATAATGGACACCCTGAGGCGTAGTTGCGGCCAACATTTGAAGGAAATTATATTCAAAAATTAAATGACATAAAATGTCCTTTCGAATGAACAATAAAGATTCCACACTTGATTTGAATTTTTGTATATTTTTTTTTAAAATACCTCTAGATTCATCACCCTTAATCTTAAGAAATGAATTTTTGAGCAAAATTAATGAAATACAGGGTGGATGATGAATATTGCTACATTAAGAAACTAAAAAAAAAGTTCCGTGTATGGAATTATTATTTATTTTATTCATGTTAAATCTCATTTCATTTTGTTAAATATAGCTTAATTACATTGCTCATTGATGCCTCTGCGACATCTTACCAAAAATTTGTTTATTTCTGCTTGGACAGTCGAGACAGGAATTGCCGCAATTGATACTCTAATGGATTGCATTAGTTCATTCAAATCTGTTGGTTTTTCTTTGTAGACTTCCTGTTTGCAAAAACTCCGCAAGAAAAAGTCAGATGCAGTATGGTCAGGCGACCTGACGGGCCAACGGAATGTGGAGTTTCTGGATATCTGCTTATTGGGAAATTTTCGTCGCAATTCTGTCATAACAGACCGGGCTATAGGAAGAGTTGCACCATCATGCTAAAACTACACAGAGTTGAATTAAATTCTCATTCGGCGTAATTCTGGATAGAAAAACTCTCTCAACATGCTTAAGTTATGGCCTACAGTAAGTGACCGTTTTCTTCGATGAAGTAGGGCCTGACAATGCAGCGTGATGAAACTGCACGCCACACTGTGACTTGAAGTTGATGCAATTCCGTCTCATGAAGTATCTGTGGGTTGGAAGCACTCCATATTCGACAATTTCGTTTGTTTATGTTTCTGTTTAAATAGAAATGGGCCTCGCCAGACATGAAAAGACAGTTCAACATTTTGTCCTCCTCTTCCACCATTTGAAGAATCTTCGGGCAAAACTCCAACCGCATCGGGAAGTCTGCTGCGTTCAGTTTGTTGGCCATTTGGATTTTATAGGGTGATCCATCTAGAGGTATTTTTTTCAGAACGGAATGTTAATTTGAAAGAACATTTTATGGCATTAATTCTATGAATATAATTTCCTTCAAATGTTGGCCGCAACTAAGCCCCAGGGTTTCCATTCTGAGGGTCCAATTTTGGATGACTCGCTCGAGCACTTCGACCGTTATGGCTTTAATGACACGCGTAATGTTAGCTTCCAAAACCTGAATCATAGTTGGTTTGTCAGCATAGACTTTGGACTTTGCTTAGCCCCAAAGAAAAATGTCTAAAGGTGTGATATCACTCGATCTAGGCGGCCAACTACCGGTCCAAAACGGGGAATAAGCTGATTTTCGAAATAACCTCTCAACTGATCCATTGTTTGAGCAACTGTATGGCAAGTGGCACCGTCCTGTTGGAACCAAATGTCGTCAAGATTACAGGCTTTAATTTCAGGTAGCATAAAGATCGATGTCATGGCGCGATAGCGATCACCATTCACGGTTACGTTCCGGCCATCATCCTTTTTGAAAAAATATGCACCGATGATACCACCAGCTTTAAACCGCACTAAACCGTGATTTTCTCTGGGTTTAATGGCACCTCTTAAACCTCTTCTTGTTGCTCTTCAGTCCAAATGCGGCAATTTTGTTTATTGACTTTGCCGTTGAGCCGAAATGGGCCTCATCACTGAACAAAATTTTGGTCGAAAACAGCGGATCTTCCCGTCTCTCACCAAACGCTCCTTTCCACAATAGAGTTGCCAATTTTTGAAGGTAATTATTTTCAGAAAAATCTCCTTTTAAATTACCGATAAAGATTCCACATTTGATTTGAATTTTCATGTTTTTTTTTGTTCTGAAAAAATATCTCTGGATGGATCACCCTATATATGGGAATAAGTCCATAATTAACTGCAATGACTGTCCGCTTATACCCATTTGAGCAGATTCTTGTTGAAACTCTTGGATTGTTTTCTATGGCAGCAGTGATTGTTTCCTCCATCCGAACTGAAGGCTTTCGATGGTAAGGTCTTCTGTTGACTGTCCCATGCTTGGCAAAATTGTTAACAAGTCTCATTATGGTCCATCTGCTCGGAGGATTGACACCAAACGTGCGCATAAACTCTTTTTGAACCGAAACTACAGACTCCAGTGCTTTATAGCGACGGACAGTCCAAATTTTTGTTTTAGTGTCCCAGTTATTCACTATTGTTAAATCTTAAAATCAATCTACAAAATAAAAATAAAATTAACTAGATTCATTAAAAAGAAAAAAGTTATTAAATTGTTTTTAGTAGCGGCTTTCATCAGCCACCCTGTTTAAAAAACTTGTTATTGTCATCAATGTTCGACCCATTCAAAAAGTGACTCATAGATGTAATCATGCGAGGAAAAATTGGACTCCATCCCATATTTTATTCTTTTTATTTTAATAAAAACGAAAATATTCTAAACTCAATGCACTGCACTCATCATTTCTGAACCCTAACATAAAAAACGCACAATTTTTTATGGTACATAAATCATAAAATTTTAAAAAGCAAGAATTTTTTTATTGACCATTTCGAATATTGAAAATTATGAGACGCATGAAAGAGAAACCAAAAAAAATACAGCTGTATGGTTAAATATATGCCAGTTACCCGTTAATGTGTAAAGGGGGTTCATCTTCCATTTATGATTGCACAACAAATTGACAATAATAATGATAATAATATTTTTTCTGTTTTTATACCCGCACCACATAGTGGTATGGGGTATAATGGCTTAGTGCTTGCGTTTGTAACACATCGAAGGAATCGAGTTAGAATACCGGGACCAGAGAGAAAGTTGCTCAGAATTACATTTTGAGTCGATCTAGCCATGTCTGTCTGGCTGGCTGGCTGGCCGGCTGGCTGGCTGGCCGGCTGGCTGGCTGGATGTAAAGATGTCCATCTATTCTTGTAATCAAAGTACAGGTCGCATTTATGCACCGATCTTGATGAAACTTGGCATGTGGTAATATATTGGGACAAGGACGGACGCTATTGAATTTGGTCCAAATCGGAGCACTTTCTGATAGACCCCCCATACAAAGGAACTCCCGGATTTGGTCCAAATCCAGTTGATGTCGCGTGTATTGGTCAACAAATTAAAAAAAATATGCCATTCGATGTAGAACGGACCACAAAATGTAAAAAAAATAGTTGGACCCGCCTCTCGGACCTACGGGGCCTTCAGAACCCAAAAAGTGGACCCATGATTTTAAATATAAGTGTGACCCCTTAAATGAAAGAAAATTATCTTACAATTTTAAATACAGAAAAAAATTCGACCTGTTTGGGCCCCATGGTCCATTAGGAGGGTCCAAAAGTTTCGGTTTACCCGGATTTTAGTGTGACCCCTCAAATGACAGGGAATTGCCTCAGGACTTTAAATATGTCAAGCCAAATGATTTATCTCGTCCGTGGGAGGGCACAGGGTCCGAAAACAAGGTATGAAAATGTGGACCAACTATAATTGTTATACCCTCACCACATAGTGGTATGGGGTATAAAGGCTTAGTGCTTGCGTGATAGATACAGATAGAAATAGCGACGAGTGCTTTCGATTAACAGGAGACTTAATCACATTTATAGTGGTGCGGGTATCATAGAGTCGGCCACGCCCGACTATAGCACTTACTTACTTGTTTTTTTTGGGAAAAGTTTGTTTGTCGCCGCTGCCGCCACCGCCGTGAAGAGTGAGCCATGAGTTGCGCTTTGTCTCCCTCGTTAACAGTTCCCCCTTAAGCGAGTGTATCTAATAGTCCTGAAACCTATTGATAACTTAATCGACCGTGAACTTTAGCTAATGATTATTCCTATTTGCTCATATGTACTTGGTATTTGTCGGTCGGTATACCGACCGGCGACCGTCGTCATTTATGATCAACTTTATGTTAGATAAATAGTACAAGGAACAAACAACAACCACAACGGTGACGGCGATGACGATGACGACGACGTCGATGATGACAGTGCCGTCGGCGGGTGAGTGAACCTAAGCCATTATTATAATCATATGGAAAACAACAAGAAGCAACATTAAAAAATATATTTTATATAAACAAACTCATAAACAACAACAGCACAAACAACAACACCAACAACACATATAAAAAAGAGATATCAGACAAGCAACAGCAACAACATGAACAATAATAAAATTATAGCCAAATATCTGTGCGTGCGTGTGTCTGTGTGTGCGTGAGGTTAACTGAGGGGTAGGGTACTGAAATAATAAATGAAGTCATAAAAAGATGTAAACGCGTGTCTAAACCCTGTTCAGTTCCTTGTTTCTCCTCCCCTAAACAACGGCGTTCATTGTGTAAGTAAGCATAATAAGTGGATGAGGAGCACGGCGAGGAAGGAGAAGGAAAAGGCACACATGCATGTAAAAGTGAAATTAAAATATTTTCAATTTTCCGTTCCCGTAACAAGAAACAGCAAAAAGGAGAACAAGACTTTTCGAACAAATTAACATTCCGTAAATATGTTGGTGTACTTGTACAACAAGTATCGAAAAAGGCCTAAGAAAAGGAAAAACAAATGTAAACAAAAAAACAGAAAAGTTCGCCCAGACTGAAACATTTAACGGGGTTGAGGAGAAAGTCATCTCAAAGTTTTTAGGAAGTGACGGAAATACTCGCAAAAGGAATTGCCAACATATCCGTCAATTTGGATTTAAAAATAGGTACGAAAATTGTTTGACTTTCAGTTAAAAAAAAATATAAAATAAAATATAATTTTCTTTTCAGGACTAAGTTCACGCGTTAAATTTCCCCAACATTTTTTGGGAAAATTAAATAAACACTATAAATTAGGCATGCTTTATTTCTGCCTGAGGATCAGGCCATAAGAAGTGTGACATAGTGGGTCAGGGATTTTGACCTTTGGTCCAAATATCAGAAGGGGATCTCAATATAAAGCGTGGTTAAATTTAAAGGGCCGATGTTGAATGTGAACCACACTAAACGTCAAGTTTTTTTCAGCATTTCATTTAATATTTCTCAATTTGAAGCAGAGAAATTTACACAACCGAGCAACGCGTTAAAGTTATTTAGGCTGCGGGCAACAGTGGATGATATATTTTCCAATCATCTTCAGTGATGACGCACATTTTCACCTCAGTGGATTCGTCAATAAGCCGAATTGCCGCATTTAAGCGAATGATAATCCAAGAGTGATTGTCGAAAAAACAATGCACCCACAAAGGGTGACTGTTTGCTGCTGTTTATGGGCTGGCATCATCTGGCCGTATTTTTTTCAAAATGAGGCCTGTCAGGCAGTTACTGTGAATGGTGTTCGCTATCTTAAGGTGAAAACGAACTTTTAATTGGCCGCCAAGATCATGTGATTTGACACCGTTGGACTTCTTTCTTGGGGTGTACGTGGATAAGCCAACAACAGTTCAAGAGCTAGAGTGAGATAATTTGGCACATTAACGGCATAGAACCTCAATTATGCCTCAGCGTCATCGAAATTTGGACCATCGGATGACAGTGTGCCGCCGAGGTCACGGCAGCCATTTGGGCGATATTTTATTAAAAATAATTGAACCATACAATATTACGAGGGCTGCTACATAAATTTCTAGCCTATTTATGAAAATGCGAATATTTATCATTAAAAATGGTTTTATTGTTTTTCAAAGTATTCTCTAGCATGATTTATACACTTTTGAATGCACTCAAACCAATTGTCGAAGCACTTTTTCCACGCCGATTAAGACACCTCCCAAACATGGTTTTTGAACGCTTTAACAGCATCTTTTGGCTACGAAAACAGTTGACCACTCATTTTTTTTCTTGATGTGCGGAATATAATGAAGTCATTGGGTGCCAAATCAGAGCTGTACGACGGATGACCCATCATTTCGACGTTTTGGCCGGTCAAAAAGGCGCTGGTTTGAGCCAATGTGTTTTTGAGCCGATCATTGTGCGCCATGACAATGGTTCGTCTTCTCTTGTTCGTTTTTCAAATTTCTCCGAAGACTTCAGGCAAACAAATTGTGGTGTACCACTTATAATTGACCGTCCTACGTCGATCAAGCGGAACAGTCGCCACGTGACCAGTTTTTCCGAAGAAACAGGCGACCGACCATTTACTTCGAAGTGCTTCTCCACGAACAACTTTCGTTGGCTTTGGCTCTTCTTCGAAGACCCACACGGTCGATTGTTGTTTTTCTTTCGGGCTTATACGCATAGATAAATGATTCGTTACCGATGACGATCTTATAAATGTCTTTTGAAGCACCGCGATCGTATTTTTTAAAATTTCTTTGCAACAATCGACACGAGCCTTTTTTTTTTTTTGAGCGATTGTCAAATTGTGCGGGATCCAACGAGAACAAAACTTTTTACGGCCAGGTTCATGCAATATCGAATGTATGCTGGTGGAAGAAATGTCCAAGGATGCCTCTATCTCACGGTATGTCACATGCCGATCTTGCATTATCAGTTTACGCAGGGCATCAACGGCCGTTTTTGGACGACCTTCACGACGTTAGTTTTCGAGCGAGCGTCGGCTACGATTGAATTCAATAAACCAGTTTTTCATAGTGCTATAGGATGGTGCTTCATTACCATACAAAGATTTACGTTCACCGATGCACTCTTGTCGTGATAATCCACGTCGAAAGTTGTGAAAAATGATCGCACGAAAATGTTCACGAGTTAATTCCATTTTTTGCCAAATTGATTTTTTCAAATCACTGTAAACAACACAAATGATGGTCGAACATCAAAACGTTCTGAGTACGTTTATGCTAAAAAATATCAAACTTTTCATTCGATATTGAAATGTCAGATGGCGCCAGGCAACACTTAGTGTTGCCTAGGCCAAAAAAAAAATATATATAGCAACCCTCGTAAAAAATTTCCTAAATCGTAAATGATCGATTATTTTTCTTGCTGGTTTTTATATTTATAATGCGATTGTTACATTTAAACTACATTGTCGAAGATTTATTTTAAAAGTTTAGATAATCATCTGATTTTTTATTTTTTCCATTGGTTATTGTTAAAAAATTAAAATTTTCAAATATAAGTATATCAAGTCGTTTTCGGATATAAATTTTTAAATAATTCTAAAAATATGAAATTTCTGAAATTTGTATAACTGATATTAATACAATAATAACTACATCAGGTATTCTACTTTTATTTTGTTTATAGTCTATACAGGGAGAAAAGTTACCATCGGGTTAAAAACTTAAATAAATTTTTTGTTTTTTTTCCTCAGATTTTTTAATATATAAAATGGAAATTTTTTTACACTAAGTATGAAAAATAGTGACACTTAATCACCCCCGTTTTCAGCTTCGCAATGATGGGCTCCTTTTAGAGCATTTTCCATAACATCTTTCAAAACTTGTGGCTGTAGCGTTCGAATTTTTGCAACATGTTTGCCTTGAGGTAAAGGATTGTCTCGGGCTCACTGCTTCAAATAACCCCAAAGAAAATAGTCGGGTGCTGACAAATCTGGCGATCGCCCTGGCCAAATAATTTCCGAATTTCTGGAAATTATTCGCTTTCCAAAAATTTGACTTAAAATTGCCATTGTGTCTCGGGCAGTGTGGGCAGTGGCTCCGAACTGCTGAAACCATATCTCAGGTCAGGACGTAATGTAGGACGTACAAAATGTTCCATCATTTCCTTTCATTTCAGACCAATCTTGATCAAATCGGCAATAGCGTTTGGGAGTTATGATACAAAAAGCTGAGACATCTCGAAAAAAAATTCTAAAAATTCTATCTTTAAAACTAATCAGAGGAATTTTTTTTTAAATTCATGTTCGTGTTTAATAGGCAAAAGTCTAAAGGAAAATAATATTTAAAACTCTGGACCAGGATAAAAAATCATAATTTTAAACTAGTGTAATCAATCATCTATAGAAATTTATGAAATTTAAGTATCTTTCAGAATGCCTAGTCTTTACGCGATTAGCCATTACAACAATAACAAAATATTAAATTATTCCCGAAATAAGCAAAAGACAATAACAACAATGAGCGAAGCGTCGAAAACAGAAAGAAACGACAGAAAATAATTTATTTAATTGACGCAAATGTAAACAAATTAATAAATTAAGAAGGACAAGAAAGTGAAACAGTTGTAAACATTACACTTTGGGTTTTTAGGCGTATAGGTTTTCTAACTAAAAGGGGTGTATCTCAGAAACTACTTGAGAAAAATTATTTTTTTTCCTAGATTCTCAATAATGATTCATTCTTTTTATTGATGATGCTCTATATTTAAAATGCGATTGTTTTATGTAAACTACTTCTAAACATTTTGTTTAGTGTAGACTTTTCCTTATTTTGAATTTTTTATCTTAATTATTGTAAAAATTTTAAAAAAAAAATTCAAATATATCAAGTCGTTTTAGAGATAAAAAAATTTAAATAATTCAGGAATATACAACATTTGTGAAACTTTTATTATAGATATTGCAACAACAACAACGGCTACTTCAGAAATTCTACTTTTATTTTGTTTACAGTTTTAAATTTTGTCATACCCTGATATTTGGAACAAAGTCCAAAATCCCTGACCCACTATCTTCTCGAGGCCTGACTCAAGAGGAAAAAAAATTAAATTTGATATACAAAAAATCATTTTGGTAAATAAAAATGTTTTTGAAAAACAAGTGGTAAGTTCCAAGCTTAATACTCTCAACCCCCAATATTGCCAAACTGGGGAAAATTGCGGTTGTTGGTAAGCAGATAATTTTCGGTGCTTTTGGACCACCAATTCAGTCAAATCGTAAAATGTCATCTTCAGATTCGTGCGGAACTACCATTGTCTTTGAATGATTTGTTTGTTGAGGCTCTAGGTACCGTAGAGCCGCTAACGAAATTTAGACAAATCTTAAATTTTGTGCACATTTGGATTTGTGAGGAAATGCCATTGGTCAACGAAGTTTGCCCGGTTTGGTCCATTTTCAATACTAACTATCGGGTGATCAATCTAGAGGATTTTTTTAAAATAAAAAATTCAAAACAAGCGTGGAATCTTTATTGTTCATTCGAAAGGATATTTTATGCCATTTACTTCTTAAATATATTGGACGCAACTACGCCTCACTGTGTCCATTCTGAGGTTACAATTTTGGCTGACTCGTTCGAGCACTTCTACCGATATGGCGTTAATGACACGCGTAATGTTGGCTTCCAAAACCTAAATCGTAGCTGGTTTGTCAGCATAAACTTTGGACTTTACGTAGCCCTAACGAAAAAAGTCTAAAGGTGTGATATCACACGATCTAGACGGCCAACTCACCGGTCCAGAAAGTCAAATAGCTGCTCTTTAAATTGGCCTCTCAATAAATCCATTGTTTGAACAGCATTATGGAAAGTGGCACAGTCCTGTTGAAACCAAATGTTGTCAACAAAACAGGATTCAGTTTTAAGTAGCAAGAAGCCCGATATTACCCCATTCGGATTAACGTTCCGGCCATCATCATTTTTTGAAAAATATGTACCTATGATTCCACCAGCCCATAAACCGAAGCAAACCTTGGTTTACTCTAGGTGACACATTTTAAACCCCTTCTGGTTGCTCTTTAGCCCAAATGCGGCAATTTTGTTTATTGACGTTGCCGTTGAGCCAGAAATGGGCCTTAGTTGAAAACAGCGAGCTTCGAGCTTTTAAAGTGCTCAAACACAGAAACGGCGACGCGCAGAAACATCGCTATTCTTAATTCCTGCAAATGGCAAACAATATTGAAATGAAAAAAAAATACGTTTAAGACAACTTAGGAGTTATCTGTGAAAAACCCTATTGAAGAAATACCCGTTACATAAAAATATTTTCATGATGAAAAAAAATAATTCTATTTCAGTTCAAGAAATACATTTATTCTACGAAATAACAGTAATAAACATATTAAAAACGCATTTTTAAATAAAAAATATCTTCATTAATAAACCAAAAATTCATTTTCAGTCCAAGCTAGTAAAAATAACATTTAGTTTAATCAGGCCAAATCCTATATCTCCTCACCAAGGATTCGCAATTGAAATGGGGAAACTATAGCGGTAATTCTTGGGTCCAAGGGCCCATGAGACCAACGCAGTTTCAGTTAAATAATTTCAGTTATAATAAGATTTTTGGTGAAACTTGCTTTGATTTAATTTTCCATATTCCCAAATTTACAAAATGTCGCTTGTTTTAACTACAACGCCCTTTTCTTTGGGCTCAAAGAGTCCGTGAGCCTGAACCCCAACCTCCATTCAGTATAAAAACTAACTGACGGATAGAATTTGATGACGATCACATATATCTACACATTATTTATAATAAAGCTGGACGTCTATATTATACCCTGCACTTCTGAATGTTCAGACAAGCAAACTGAAAATATGTTTTTGGACAGGTCCTGGAATAAATTAAGCGATCATAATATGTTTGTGGACATAAAACTGTGCTTGTTGGTTGACGAAATTATGATAATTTTATGGTTACGAAAATCGTACTATGATAACAATGAGAAAACAGTATATGGTTGCCACAACTGTAGAATGATACTCTTTAAATATTGTCACCTCAACCATATATTTTTTCATTTGCATATATTTAAATTAGCTGCACTGTGTACAATTTTAACTGCCACTCTCCGAAAACGAGTAAAAATGGGTCTCCATCATTACTATGCCAAACAATAATGCAAACAATCTTGTGACAAAATTTCACTATTCTCAGTTTCGGTAATTACCAATCGATCACAGGGACCATTTATTAGGAACTATGTTGAGAAACACATCACCCTATGCTTATACACATATCAATTAATTGAGAAGACCATCTCGTAACTCAAAATGATGTAGGGTGTATATCACCAATAAATTGTCTAGATGTGGAGCGGGAAGGGGGACGTTTTATTATGTAAACTTCTTGTCAATGTACCGTGGAAGGAGCGACCATAAGAGAAAGAGCGGGATGGACGGATGTGTGCCATTGTTTATGATACGCATTTAAGAAGTTAAATACAGGCACACGCAGGGTGGCCAGCACTCACACACACACACACGCTCACAGATCATTCTCTGCTGATGTTGTTATGGTGGAAGTACTCGTTGACATGTTAAATAATTAGGGGTTTAATCTAACTTATGGATTCCTTAACAGCAGTGGCAGCACCACCGCCATCAACAACAGCAGCTATGGCACACGCACACATTCTCTCATCGCCTCGTTAAAATCGCTTCCAACAACAGGGAGCAGCAAATGACTAACTGTTTTTGGATTAACAATCATCAGTATATCAGAGAGACAAGACAATGCACAGTGGACGGAATTGGGTAAAAATAGGAATATATAAAATTAAAATACTGGTGGTACACAAATGAGACCAACTGATGCGAAACACAAATCATTTTAATATTTTCTAAAATAATTATTTTTTTAGTTTGTTGTAATCATTTGTTGTTATTACTTTTTTTAGCAGTGAATCACCGCCCACACCAACGGCGAAAAGTGAGTCTACCAGATGGTGAAGTGTCTGCTTTAACTTAGCGGACTTACATTTCCTGCCCTCTATGATAAACAACAAAAAACCTGATCTTAATAGTTTGTGGAGTAGTTCAATTTTTCAAAAGTAATAATCAATTTTTTTTTAGTTCCAGCTTTCTAACTTATAACAAAATGGGTGAAAAGAAAGATCTACTTAGTAGGGACATAAATACTGTTACAACATTGAGCACACCCATTTCAATAGTAGAACAGAATATACCCCGTTAATGTCATATGGGTTTTGAAAGCTAACCTCAATAGCGTTAGTCTGTAACGGGATTTTAAAAATGTTTTAACTTTCATCATGGAGTGGTCAGATAATGAGAACCGTATCGCTGTAATAGCGCTTTTCAAGTGTGAAATGAAAAAAAACGATATTTTCAAAACACTCCGGCCGCTAGGGATTAGCCGCATGTTCGTCTACCGATGCATAAAACTGTTTGAGGAGACTGGAGATGTAAAAGACCGCCGGAGATGTAAAGGGCCGCTCACGCTCTGTTCGAACACCTCATGTCATCAAAGCCGTTAAATCAAGAATTCACAGAAATCCGCTCCGAAAACAGAAAATCATGGCCCGTGAGATGAATATCACGCAAAAGTCCATGAGTCGAATCATAAAAAAGACTTGGGACTTGGGGCTTTCAAACGACGTACCGGGCATTTATTTACTGCAGCTTTAAAAAATAGGATTGAAAAATGCAAACGTCTTTTGGTGAAGCACGCTGATAACTCCCACAGAAAAATTTTGTTCACCGGTGAAAAAAATTTTACCATTCAGGAAAAATTTAACAAGCAAAATGATAGAGTGTATGTGCGGTCATCTAAGGAAGCATCTGAACTGATCCCAAGGGTGGAAATGGGTCATCACCCCGCTTCAGTCATGGTTTGGTGGGGTGTCTCTTACGATGGGGTCACCAACCTGCATTTCTGCTAAGGAGTCAAAATATCGGCCAAAGTTTACCAAGAATTCTTAACAATTCCCTGTTCCAAAACCAGCCATGGACTTTCCAGCAGGATTTTGCGCCGGTCCCAGGCCTGGCTTCTAAACAATTTACCAGCGTTCATTTACTTTGAAGAATGACCCTCAGGCAGTCCAGATTTGAACCCATTGGATTACAAATTGTGGACGGTTTCAGAGGACAAGGTCTGTCACAAAAGATAACCCAACATTGGATCTCTTAAGACTGCTTTGGTTCGAGCTATGACCAATTTTCCAATGGACGAGGTTCGTGCAGCTATTGACGATTGGCCAGTGCGACTTAGGGCGTGTGTAAAGGCAAAAGGCGGACATTTCGAACAGGTAGCTTCTTTTTGGATACAATATACATCAATAAATATATTAAAAAATATTTTGTCCAAAAACATTCAGTACTTTTTATTTTACAGCATAAAACGCGTGTAACAGTATTTATGTCCCTACTTAGTACATAGTGTACATAAAGGGCAGTACAAATGCGAAGTGCAAAGAATTTTTTACTTTTTTTTTTGCAGATTATTACTAAACTCTTCGAAATTCAGATTCAAACAATTTAGAACCCATCAGTGCTTTACACAATAAGCATCTTAAAATTTTTCAGCTTTAGTCCATAAGCAAAACTGTGGATTTTCGGACAGTAAGAATCCAAGGACAATGAATGCACCAGTCACACCCAATGCACTGTATGGAGCGGAGCTGCCACAAAAGACATCGGTTCATATAATTTTTTTTTTTGTGAGAACACCAGTATTATCCGTAGCTTCTTACCGAACAGTGATCAACGACTCGTTTCGGCCAGTACGGAGCAACACTTAAAGTGGAGGTTTCAACAAGATGGGGCGACTGCGCATACGAGGTTTGCTGTTTATATTTCTGGTCCGGCAATAAAAACAAAATAATTTATCATTGGAAATAGTTTTATTGCTTTCAAAATATTCTGCTTTGAGATCAATACACTTTTGCATGGGCTCAAACCAATTTTCACAGCACTTTGTCCACTCCGATTGAGACACCGCTAAAACATGATTTTTGAACGCTTCAACAGCTGCTTGGGGCGAT
The DNA here is from genome assembly GCA_963513945.1 of Hydrotaea diabolus. NCBI lineage: Eukaryota > Metazoa > Arthropoda > Insecta > Diptera > Muscidae > Hydrotaea > Hydrotaea diabolus. Next base: position 137,555,708 of record OY740719.1, read on the forward strand.
GAAAAACGTTGACCACGAAGTTTTTTCTTGATGCTAGGGAATTACAAGAAGTAATTGGGAACCAAATCAGGGCTGTACGATCAAATAGGTCATCGTTTCTGCTGATGTGTGAGAGCTCGCATTGTCGTGATGCAAAACGATCCGTCTTTTCTTATTATCTTTCCTCATTTCTTCGAACACTGTTGGCAAACAGATGGTTGTACACCACTCAGAATTGAGCGTCCTACGTTCCACTAAAGGCACTGGGCAACAAAGCCGGTTATACCGAAAAAAAACGCAAGCATTTGCTTTGATGTACTTTTTCCACGAACAACTTTTGATAGATTTGGACCGTCTTGAAAGACCCATACGGTCGATTGTTGTTTTGTTTCGGGCTAATATGCATAGATCCATGATTCGTCACTTGTGACAATGTTATACACTGCCTTTAAGCTACCGCAGTTACACTTTTTCAACATCTCTTTACACCAATCCATACGAACCATTTTTTGTGCATTCGTCAAATTATGTGGGATCCAACGAGAACAATTTTTTTTCACGGCCAAATGAACATGCAAAATCTTATTAATGCATGTCATACCAATGTCCAAGGATGCCTCAATCTCACGATTTGTCACATGTCGGTTTTGCTTAATCAATTAACGCACATCATCGATGGTTTCTGGCAAAGTGATCGAAGCTAAACGTCCTTAATGAAATTAATCCTGAGCGAACGGCGTCCGAGACTAACCTCTTGGTACCGGCAATTAACATTAGTTTTTGATTGTGCTTCATCGCCAAATGTCGAAACAAGTTGATTTAAACACTTTTGTCCCGATAACCCACGCCGAAAATTGAAAAAAATTATCGCACGAAAATGTTCACGGGATAATTCTAATTTTTGACTGAGATGAATTTTTCAAAACACTGTAATCAAAACAATTCGCCCACAAATGAAAAACATTCTGAGTGAAGTTATGCTAAAAAATGTCAAAGTTTTCAATGGAAGTTGCAATTTGCATCTAGAAACACTAGTATTGTTAGGACCCGAAATATAATTAACAACCCTCGTACTTCTAGGCAAACTATGTAAAGAGTGCTCCAACTAAAATTTACCAGCGTTCATTTCCTCTGAAGAACCGCCCTCAGGCAGTTCAGATTTGAACCCATTGGATTACAAATTGTGGACGGTTTTAGAGGACAAGGTTTGTCCCCAACATTGGATCTCTTAAGACTGCTTTGGTTCGAGCTATGGCCAATTTTCTATTGGACGAGGTTCGTGCAGCTATTGACGATTGGTCAGGGCGACTTAAGGCGTGTGTAAAGGCAAAACGCGGACATTTCGAATAAGTACATTCTTTTGCTTCGAAGTGATTTTTCCACGAACCACTTTCGTTGGATTTGGATCGTCCTCGAAGACTCACATGGTCGATTGCTGTTTAGTTTCGGGCCCAGACGCATAGATCCATGATTCTTGACGATCTTATAAAAGTCTTTTGAAGCAACGCGATCGTATTTTTTCAAAATTTCTTTGCACCAATCGACACGAGCCTTTTTTTGAGCGATTGTCAAATTGTGCGAGGTCCAATGAGAACAAACCTTTCTTACGGCCATGTGCAATATCGAATGTATGCTGGTGGAAGAAATGCCCAAGGATGCCTCTATCTCGCGGTATGTCACATGACGATCCCGCATTATCAGTTCACGCACGGCATCAATGTTCTCTGGCACAACGGCCGTTTTTGGACGATCTTCGTCGTTGAGCGAGCGTCTGCGACGATTGAATTCATTAAACCATTTGTTCACAGTGCTATAGGATGGTGCTTTATCGCCATACATAGATTTAAGTTCATTGATACACTCTTGTCGTGATAATCCACGTCGAAAGTTGGGAAAAATGATCGCATTAAAAAGGTTCACGAGTTAATTCCATTTTTTTTTGCCAAATTGATTTTTTCAAGTCACTGTAAACAACACAAATGATGGTCATACGTCAAAACGTACGTTTATGCTAGAAAATATCAAACTTTCCAATGGAAGTGTCAGATGGGGCTAGGCAACACTTAGTGTATAGCAAATACGTATAGCAACCCTCGTAGTCCTCTAGTCCAAATGGTAATAAACACATGACCAATTTCTATTCTAAAATGTGTGTTAAATTTTCGAAAAATAAACTCGAACTTGATTGACCCAATATGTGTACCTGTCATGCCGCCAACTCTCTTTAACAGTGAATTCATAACGTCTGGTGGCACAATAAAAATCCCTGTTATGCCAATTTTCGTTGAAGTGGATTTTTTTAAGAATTTCTGAAATCTATGATATTCAAAGAAAATTAAATTACCGAAAAAAAAATTACCGTCCCTATCTTCGAAATTTTGTCCATTTTGTATATAGTCAGACCCACTGTGCGATAAATGATGAAAAACAGAAACCGAAAACGAAACCCTAACCAAATTGTACGCCAGACTAGAAATACTATTGAAATGACCCTGTAGGAAGTCTGGGGACATGTGTCTCTATGTCACCACTTTTGTCAACTATTATGGTGACATTGTCGATAATTTGTCTACAGCTTGTCTACAAATATTTCTCTGGCTTTAATGTGTAGAGAAATGTATTGCAAATGAGCGTTAATGCTTCTTCTTCATTTTCATTGTTTCGCTTTGTTATGGTGACATTGTCAACAGGCTTTGATGTGTAGAGAAATTTATGACAAATGAGAGTCATTGCTTCTTCTTCCTTTTCATTGTTTCGCTTTTTTTGGTTGTGAAAACACGTGGTATCGCAATAATTGGACAATAGTTTAAAAAGAAAAGTGAGTTTTATAAGTGAATTAAAAAATTAATGAAAGAAATTACAAAAGACTTGTGAAAAAGCAATTAAAATTGTACAAGGATAGAGAAAATGCTGAAGAGGAGTTAATTTCTAGAGAGAGCACTTTCAGTGATTTTGTGCTGCAAGAAAAAAATTGTGAAACTTTTGAAGATTTTGAGTTAGCTGATTTGCCCACTCCAACTCTGAATTTGAGGGAAAAACTGAAGCAGTGGTACATCGAAACATCGCCTTCCAGAAAGTGTTTGGATAAGCTGCTCAGTATATTGCAGGAGGAAGGCCTAGACTTTCCGCTTTCTGCGGCAGCATTATTGGGCAAAAAAAATCCAATTTCCATAAGAAAACTGTTCCCCGGTAGTTATTGCCACATTAGCATTGAGAATCAAATTAGAAAATTTGAACATGTTTTAAAAAACTACGAGAAAATAAAATAAATAATTTAATTAAATATACATAATAAATATGATTTTAATTTCTAATTTTACGCCTTTTTATTTGGTAAAAAAGTGTTGACAAAATGGTGACAATGGACTACTGATTCAGTGGTTCCAATGTCTCCATATGGTTCCAAAAGTACCACCTAGTCAGTAGTTCTTGTGTCAGTAGTTCATTCTCAATGACAAGTACATGTTAAATGTCAATAGAATTTTACATTGTCTGGGGTATATTTGGTCAGTAGTACTGGCGACACAGTCAATAGTAAGTCAGTACTGTTTCACTATTGACATTTCCTACAGGGGAACTACAGTTCGTTTGTATGTATGTCTCTATGCGTATATCTAGTGATGATGTTATAGCCGGAAGCGGATGTTGATTTGTTGTAACCAAGGGTCTGGGTGAACAATTCCTGCAGTAGTAGTAGTGTAAGTCATAGTAGTTGTCAGTGAATGTTTAAAAATCTTGGATGACTGCTGACAGTAGTTTTATTTTGTGCCGTCTTCCTTCCGCTTCCTTTTGTTGTTGTTGTCATGCATTGTATTCATATTCGCCGTATGGCATGTGCCCTTGCGTCTATCATTTGTTACGATGTCATTATCATTGTTGGTGTGCTTCTAGTATTCTGATTTCAAATCTGCTATTGATGAGGGGGAGATGGTGACGGTGGCGGTGCTAGTGCCGGTATTAGTGACGGTACTCGGTACTACTGCTGCTGGTGCTGCTAACGATGACGGTGGCGATGGTGGTCTGGTGCGAGAAGGGGAAGCCGTTGTTGTTGATGCTCTCATTTATTTGTGTATGTTATGTTTTTGACATTTGCCACCCAGGCGCCAGTAAGGATATGTTTTTTTTTTGTTGTTGTGTTTTTTTTTTTCAATGAACCGGCACTCATTTGACGCTGGCTGCCTGGGTGCGCTTGAGAATCGTTCTTGATTTTCACTTTCCCTTATAGTTAATCTAAATATAAATCTTCAAACATTTTCACAGTGGGTTTGATTAAGTAGGCAAAACCTTTTTCTGTTTTGCTTACAAAAATTTGCCAAAATCTTAAAGTGGAGGAGGCGAAAGAAAACCCCCAACGAAATATGAAAAGCAAAATAAAGCTGTTTTAGCACAATCTGCTTTAGATTGTTATCTTATCGTTGGCTTTTAACATTACACTCATATACGAAGTTATTTATTCATTCCACTTTTATAGCCTGCGGGGCTGCGGCACAGTGGGTCGAGCTGGAATAAAAAGCGGAAGCGAGGAATAGCTTGTAAGACAAAACTCCAGCACCAGGTCTTAATTTATGCTTACACAGTATGATTTAACGACAGCTTTGAAATTTGACAACTTTTTAAAGGCTTTCCAAGACATTGCAACTGCCAAGCTATGAGTTTAAGCAAATCCCTTCGATTATTCTGATGGTAAAAATAAGTATTAATTGGAAATTAAAAAGTATTTAGTATAAAGTTTTCATTATTACATTTGTATATTATCTTTACTTCTTTAGAGTCCAGCGAGATTTACCAAACTTTTCTCAAATCACTCAAAAGTTTCTAAAAATCTCGATGATTATGTTAAAAGTCGGTTTTTTTCTGTGTAGGTACTTAGTATAGGTAAATACAATAACTGGAAAGAATGTCTGAAATTTTGAGGACAAGTAACGCGTGATCCATTTCGTGGTTCCTAATTTTTTAAAGAAAAAACACGGAAAATTCAAATTGAATAGGGAATGTTTATTATCATTTGAAAGCACATTCTTTGGCATTTATTTTTTGAAGATTATGCCTATCAAATGTTGGCCGCTGCTACGTCTTAGATGGTCCATCCGTTGAGTCCAATTTTCGATGACTCGTTCGAGCATTTCGACTGGTAACTGGCGAATGACACGCGTGATGTTTTGTTCCAAGGTCTCAATCGTAGCGGGTTTGTCTGCATAAACTTAAGACTTTACATATCCCCACAGGAAAAAGTCTAACGGTGTGATATCACACGATCTTGGGGGCCAATCGACCGGCCCAAAACGTGAAATTATCTGCTCACCGAAGTGTTCTCTCAATAAATCCATTGATTGATGCGATGTGTGGGAAGTGGCGCCGTCTTGTTGAAACCAAATGTCGCCGAGATCACGAGCTTTAATTTCAGGCATCATCGGTTATCATGACACGATAACGGTCACCATTGGCGGTTACGTTCTCGGCGGCATCATTTTTGAAGAAATATATACCGACGATTCCACTGGCCCACAAACCACACCAAACCGTTGTTTGTTCTGGATGAAGTGGTAGCTCTTGAACCTCTTCTGGTTGCTCTTTGTCCCCAATGCGGCAATTTTGCTTGTGTACATACCTATTGGGCCAGAAATGTTGGCCCATTATGTTGACCATAAGTTGAACGAAGTGCACGAACCACATTCCTCACAGAACGTGAATTTTCGTAATAAAGTTGAACGATTTGTAAACGTTGTTCCGGCGAAAGTCTTTCCATGATGAAATGCCAAACAATACTATATAAAAATAATATGACAGCATGACACGTCTCGCACGTAATCTGTCAAAAAAGGCTATTGAAAAAAGAATCTCTGCTTGGATCACCCATTATTTGTTTACCGCCACATATATCTTGACTTTAACGTTAACTTTATTCGTTAAATGTTTGTGAACGATATCCGCGCAAGTATTTGATAAACCGTAATTTTTAACATTTTTTATTCTGACATTTTTGTGTGAAACAAAATATCGGTCAAATGCTCGCCGCGGCTTCGGTGGCATACTTCTATCCGATGGCCATATTTGCAATTGCTGCAAAATAATGGAGGTTTAATGTAGTTAATGTGCCGAATAATCTTGTTTTAGAAGCAAATTAAGGCCTTGACCCATGGGAGTAAATTCCTAGGCACTGAAAAATATTTCTTTTCTAACGAATTGAAATAAGACATAACATTAACAATTTTTTTGAATTGGAGACTTTCACAAATGAGCGGGACCCTGGGCCCAAAAACTGCCTACTCATAGTCGGGGACTTCTGCAAAAGTAAAATTTTCATACAAATCCAAATTTGTGTTTTTTATTTTGAAATCGAACAAAAAAAGCTTCGTCCTGGTCGAACTTACCCACTTGTTTTTTTTTAATTAAGAAAATGAAATTGGAACAATTTTCGATAAACAACGTAAAAATATTTTAGTTAATATGTACAGTTATTTTACCGCAGGATTCCGAATTAATTTTTGTCTACATTTTTTAATTTCGAGTACATCGAATTTTTTTGCAGAAAATAATTTTATTTTGCATCATCAAAATGTACACCGTAAAATTTAAAATTGAAGTCCTACGAATTGAAGTCCTACGAATTACATTTTAAAGCTCCATATTCTTCATTATCTGTAATTACTTAGTAGGGACATAAATACTTTTACACACGTTTTATGCTGTAAAATAAAAAAGTACTGAATGTTTTTGGACCAAATATTTTTTAAAATATTTATTGATGTATATTGTATCCAAAAAGAATCTACTTATTCGAACTGGCCGCCTTTTGCCTTTACACACACCTTAAGTTGCACTGGCCAATAGCTGCACAAACCTCGTCCATTGGAAAATTGGCCACAGCTCAAACCAAAGCAGTCTTAAGAGATCCAAAGTTGGGGTATCTTTTGTGACAAACCTTGTCCTCTAAAACTGTCCACAATATGTAAATCAATGGTTCAAATCTGGACTGTCTGAGGGCCATTCTTTAAAGGAAGTGAACGCTGGCAAATTGTTTCGAAGCCAGGCCTGGGACTTTTAGGCTTATGGGCCGGCGCAGAATCCTGCTTGAAAGTCCATGGCTGGTTTTGAAACAGGAAATTGATGAGGCTTCACAACAGCTTCCAAAACGGTTTCTTGGTAAACTTTGGCCGACGTTTTGACTCCTTCTTCGCAGAAATGCAGGTCAGTGACCCTATCGTAAGAGACACCCTTTTTGACCCTTGGGATCAGTTCAGGTGCTTCCTTAGATGACCGCTTGTTAAATTTTTCCTGAACGGTAAGAATTTTCTCATCGATAAACAAAATTTTTCTGTGCAAGTTATCAGCGTGCTTTACCAAAAGACGTTTGCTTTTTTTAATCCTATTTTTTTTTAAAGCTGCAGTCAATAAATCTCCAGTACGTCGTTTGAGAGCTCCAAGTCCCAAGTCTTTTTTAATGACTCGACTCGTGGACTTTTGCGTGATATTCATCTCATGGGCCATGATTTTCTGTCGGAGCGGATTTCTGTGAATTCTTGATTTAACGGCTTTGATGACATGCGGTGTTCGAACAGAGCGTAAGCGGCCCGACCGGTGGCGGTCTTTTACATCTCCAGTCTCCTCAAACAGTGTTATGCATCGGTAGACGAACATGCGGCTAATCCCTAGTGGCCGGAGCGTTTTAAAAATATCGTTTTTTTCATTTCACACTTGAAAAGCGCTATTACAGCGATACGGTTCTCATTATCTGACCACTCCATGATGAAAGTTGAAATAATTTAAAAATCCCGTTACAGACTAACGCTATTGACTTTAGCTTTCAAAACCCATATAACATATACGGGGTATGTTCAGTTCTACTATTGAAATGGGTGTGTTCACTGTTGTAACAGTATTTATGTCCCTACTAAGTAATCTTCGTTTCCAAATTTAAAAAAAAAAAATAAAGTTAAATAGAAACAAGTTTGTCTAAGGTGAGGATACTTCGTTTAAATATTCAATGTAAACAGTTAAGCATAAGTTGATACACGCAGAGAAAAAATTAGTTGGACAACGGTTGGAACTACTATGATTCGGTTGCATAAAAAGAATTTCAGTTGCAATCACCAAATGTTTATAATTGTAATGGATATTCGGTTCGAAATACCACATGAGGATAAATATGATCATGGTACTGTACCCACAGCTTATTGATCGGCTACACCAATGAAACGGGAAAAAGGTACTTAGTTGCACAATAGTTTTGCAAACATTTTGTTGCTGTAACCAATTATGTAATGATTTTTTTAATAAATAAAATAATTCGATTATTACTGACTTTAAAGCAATCGCCTAACGATATATTTTTTCAGTAAAACTCATACATCAACCTATGAAATTTAAAGTACTTCTATGTTGTAAGAAAACAGTTTTTTCCTCAGACTAAAATTTTAATTTTTCGATTAATTCAAAAATTCTCTTCGGACCATCGGATACTCGTACTTGCGAATGATCATTATAAGTATTATTTCAATAGCTTCAAATTTACAGATTACGCGTGAGTTGTATTAAACTTTATTTTTCTTTTCAGTATTGCTTGTCATTTCATCATGGAAAGACTTAGACCGCAACAACGAGTCGCCGTTTCAGTGTTTGAGCTCTTCAAACGCTCGAAGAAGATCCGCTGTTTTCGACCAAAATTTTGTTCAGTGATGAGGCCAATTTCTGGGTCAACGACAACGTCAATAAACAAAATTGTCTTATTTAAGCTGAAGAGTAACCAGAAGAGGTTCAAGAGGTGTCATTATACCCAGGAAACCTAAGGATTGGCGCGATATATGGGCTGGTGAAATCATAGATGAAAAATGGTGATGGCCGGAACGTAACAATGAATGGTGTTCGCTATGGCGCCATGTTATCGGGCTTTTAGCTACCTGACATTGAAGTCCGCATCAAAAAATGCCTCTTTTGGGCTGAAAAGAAACCAGAAGAGGCTCAAGAGGTGTCATTATACCCAGAGAAATCCACAGATTGATGCGGATTGATGGGCTAGTGGAATCATAGGTCCATATTTGTTTAAAAATGGTGATGGCCGGAACGTAACCATGAATGGTGCTCGCTATCGCGCCATGTTATCGGACTTTTGGCTACCTGAAATTGAAGTCCGTATCCTTGAAGACTTTTGGTTTCAGCACGACGATGCTACTTGCCATACAGCTGCTCAAACAATGGATCTATTGAGAGGTCATTTCTAAGAGCAGCTAATTTTACGTTTTGGGCCGCTGAGTTGGCCGCCTAGATCGCACATTTAGTCTTTCTTTATGGGGCTACGTTAAAGTCTATTCCGACAAACCAGCTACGATTCAGGGTTAGGAAGTCAACATTACGCGTATCATTACCGCCATTTCGGTCGAAGTGTACTTTCGAATGGGCAATTAAGATTCCACGCTAGATTTGAATTTTTATATATTTTTGTTCTGAAAAAATACCTCTAGATGGATTACCCTATATATATAGCAACCCTTGTATTCCTGTCTCAGCTCTACAAGCAGTAATGAACAACTTTTTGGTAAGATGTCGCATATGCAGGGTGCTTTTAAATTCCATTATTTTTAAAACAATTTAATATTTTATATACTCGTAATTGAAAAAGCTTTAACATGAATAAAAGAAAAATGAATTCCCTACACTGAAAAAAAAATATTTGATTTTCTAAATGTAACAATATTTATCAGCCACCCTGTACCTCTAACCATTTAACAGTAAAGACCATGTAGCAAATGCCAATCAATCATGACAATGACATGCTGTATTAGAGACTTTTCTACTGCCCATCTGATGTTACTTTATGGGGAGAATGGAGAAGTGATGCGAAACCCTAAGCCAATCCTTTCCAACACACAATTTCACCCACTGTCGTAGCAGACTTGGTGCCCCCTGTTCACACAAATGAGGCTCCGTTGAACGACCATGGGCAGTAAACCGCAATGTCAGCTAAGTCCAAATACTTTGCTACAATGTATGACTAGATGCTCAGGTAGCAGCCCTGGCACAAGATTTGGACGCTGTAAACCGATCGTTTAAATATTCGATGTATACGTACAGTTTTTAAATCCGACTAAAAGTTTATTTTTTTGCTTTAATTACACAGTACAACAGCCAATCTGGGGGGTGAGAAATTCCAAGTCAGGGTGATGGTACTAGGTCAGTATATTCAAACCCTCAAAGGGTTTTGCGTTCGTATGTGCCAGTTTTTTTTATGAACTTTTACATTTTTTCCTTATCTTGATGTTTTTTCGCTTAGTTGTAAAATGTTGGCAAAAACGTAGTTTGGCATAACTCGAGAACGACTAGTTCGATTTTGCTGAAATAAATTGAGAAAAATTAATAATTACATTTTCTTTAATCCATTAATATGCTGTTTCTCTGCCAAATCAACATTTTTGCAATTAAAAATAAATTTATGAAGAAAATTTTGCCAAAAAAATTTTTTTTTTTTTTTTTAAAACATATAAATCCCAAACGGAAAAACGTGTAGAGTCTTATAACTTTCACGTAAAGCCACATAACCCATAAACAAAATGCGACATAGATCACAGAAATCGATTAACGCGTTCTGCTTTTATTTACAATTAAGTGAAGTTACTTAATTGTAAATAAAAGCTGGCACATACGAACGCAAAACCCTTTGAGGGTTTTAATATACTGACCTAGTACCATCACCCTGACTTGGAATTTCTCACCCCCCAGACAATAACCCCAAAAATGTTCCACAGTGTTATCTTCTAGAGGTTTGAATACATGGTATGTTGCACCGATACTATAGCTTCAAAAACTGAAAATAACAGAGCACCAACTATCGTTCGGTTGTACTGGTGGAATACTCGAGGTTAAGGTAACCTCAATCATTCGGTTGGCAAAAAATTTCGATTGTGGCAACGAATCTGTTCTCTATGTGTGTACAATGGCTTACACAATCCCAGAGATCCCATTGATCACCGTCTATGTTGCACCGATACTACAGTTTCCATAAATAAAAATTACAAAGCACCAACTATCATTCGTTTGTACTGATGGAATACTCGAAGTATTTCAGCGGTGGCAAAGTTGGTTGAAAGCTAACCTCAATAGCGTTACTCTGTAACGGGATTTGAAAATTGTTTCAACTTTCATCATGGAGTGGTCAAATAATCAGAACCGTATCGCTGTAATAGCGCTTTTCAAGTGTGAAATGAAAAAAACGATATTTTCAAAACGCTCCGGCCACTATGGATTAGCCGCATGTTCGTCTACAGATGCATAAAACTGTTTGAGGAGACTGGAGATGTAAAAGACCGCCACCGGTAGGGCCCACGCTCTGTTCGAACACCGCATGTCATCAAAGCCGTTAAATCAAGAATTCACAGAAATCCGCTCCGAAAACAGGAAAACATGGCCCGTGAGATGAATATCACGCAAAAGTCCATGAGTAGAATCAATAAAAAAGACTTGGGACTTGGGGCTTTCAAACGACGTACCGGACATTTATTGACAGCAGCTTTAAAAAAAATAGGATTGAAAATGCAAACTTCTTCTGGTCAAGCACGCTGATAACTTGCACAGAAAAATTTTGTTCACCGATGAAAAGATTTTTACCATTCAGGAAAAATTTAACAAGCAAAATGATAGAGTGTATGCGCGGTCATCTAAGGAAACATCTGAACTGATCCCAAGGGTGGAAAAGGGTCATCAACCAGCTTCAGTCATGGTTTTGTGGGGTGTCTTTTACGATGGGGTCACCTGTATTTCTGCGAACAAGGAGTTAAAACATCGGCCAAAGTGTACCAAGAAACCGTTTTGGAATATGTTGTGGAGCCTCTTAACAATTCCCTGTTCCAAAACCAGCCGTTGACTTTCTAGCAGGATTCTGCGCCGGCTCATAAGGCTAAAACATCCCAGGCCTGGCTTCGAAACAGTTTGCCAGCGTTTATTTCCTCTGAAGAATGGCCCTCAGACAGTCCAGATTTGAACCCATTGGATTACAAATTGTGGACGGTTTTAGAGGACATGGTTTGTCACAGAAGATACCCCAACATTGGATCTCTTAAGACTGCTTTGGTTCGAGCTGTGGCCAATTTTCCAATGGACGAGGTTCGTGCAGCCATTGACGATTGGCCAGTGCGACTTAAGGCGTGTGTAAAGGCAAAAGGCGGACATTTCGAATAAGTATATTATTTTTGGATACAGTATACATCAATAAATATATTAAAAATATGTGGTCCAAAAACATTCAGTACTTTTTATTTTACAGCATAAAATGTGTGTAACAGTATTTATGTCCCTACTAAGTACAATGGCTTACCCAATCCCAGAGGTTTTTTTTATTGAAAAAATACTTTTAATTTATTTCGCAAATTCATGTCATTCCGAATCCAACGCACCACTGTGGTGCGTACATGATTTCACAGTGTAACTAAGATGACGACGACAAATATTGGGCCTTTCCTACAATTTGTTGCTTTTTGCCCGCATACGATCCATAAGCGGAACGGGCTCCACACCAGCTAGCCAAACGACACATATGACAGCGGCAAAAAATCGTTTCTTATGCCATTGTAGTTGTTTAACATAAATCATCTCGCTCGTATGGGTGTCAAATATCCTGCTGTGTTTCCAAACACATTAGTAAATATTAAGTAAAAAGGCCTCTCTCATGCGTCTACTCCCACCGAGTCCTGCGATGTTTTGCTTTTCGTGGGCTACCATTACCAGGACTGTGTGCGGTTGGTGGCGGTAGAGCGCACGGGTGGTGCCGGTTCCTGGCTGGCTGACTGGCTGGCTGGTGGCATTTGGTCGCATGATGGGTTCTTAAATTTCGGTTTCATTTTTAGTGTCTCACATCTATTTATGAATATGCTCCGGAGTTGGTTTTGTTACGGGGGGCGGAGCAGGGACAGTACAGCGAATGTTGTAGCTGGAGTTTCGTGTGTATCGTATGGCCTACGTATTAACGTTGAGCCGTTTTAATCCTTAGACATAATTTTTGGTTTTTTCCTTATGACTGTGGGTAACTTTATCTGAATTTTGAAAATGTTTTATTTTCCCCTTCAACGTAAATTTAAGCAAATTGAGTGTTGTGCTGCTCGAACGCTATACCACCGCTAAATAATGTTTATGGTTTGTCGTTAATCTGTATTAGTGTTGCTGCTGCTGCTGTTGTTGTACTCATATTTTGAAATATTTCGACTATTTTCAAGGAAATGAAGTGTGCGGTTGCAAGTTGGATACCACGAGAAAGAACCGACCGCCCCTCCCCCCCCCCCAATTTCAATGAAAATTGAGAAATTAAATATATATGTATCAGGATAATGGATTTAATCTCCTTTCATGTACACAAGTGTATGCCTATGCCTATGGCGTAAAAAGTTTGCGGTATATCCACGAAACTCATTGAATATGAGAATAATTAGAAGACTTTTGAAAATTGAGTATGATTTGGGCGAAAGCCCACACAGCGACGAAAACTACTACAACGTATGCACGAGTACCCAACAAACCAAAACCATTTAGAAATAACTTGTAACAAACTTACTATCATAAGCCTTAAGCTTAGAAAACGTTAGTGAAAACTATAGTAATACGCTTGGTAACAATTATATAATAAACAAAATTGAACCCTGTTATAAGCTTGCTAGTCTATAATATACAATAAGCTTAGAAATGTAAGCTTTGAACAAGCTTACAAATGTAAGCTTTGAACAAGCTTAGAAATATAAGCTTTAAACAGGCTTGGAAATGTCAGCTTTGTAAGACATTTTTTTATAGTTCTATATATTTTATTTTACTTTTACAAACTTTATTTCTTCACTTTTTTACTTCTCTTTAATTTATTCACTTTTTCACTTTTTTACTTCTCTTTAATTTTCACTTTTTTGTTACTCCAACTTTACAATTCAACATGAACAAAACAACTGAGAACTTTAACAAAGAAAACAAAATGCACGTGTACAAATAACGGCACATCATATACGTCGCAGCGACTTTGGGTTTTTTTGTTTCTTGTGTGAAGCAAGCAGCGTATAGTTGACGACTTTGTGTTTATTTTTCTTTGTTACGAAATCTATGGGTTCAAATGATGTATGTTTAAGAAAAGTTGTAGAAATTTGTTAGTAGTAAGTGTATTCTCCAATTTAGTTATATTACGCTTAGGGACTGGTTTGTTGGGTAGGATTCAAATGTTGGCACATACAATGAGGCTACTTCATCTGATTAGTATTGAAATTCCAGCTAAGAGAAGTATGAAGGACACAGCGTATTCTGGTGTAAGGATATTGATTTTCCATACCATTTTCCAAGAACTTACATGTTGAAAGCGTCTTGAGATTAATTGTTATAATTAAGAAGGTATATCATTCGATGCAGCCAGCAGTGATGCAAAGTGGTCAGCTCACGCTAGCTACCAGGAGTGAGCATTGAATTCTAAGGAAATACACATGTAGAGGAAATAAATATTGAAAAGGCTGTCAAGGTTGTCAAGGAAACTGTTTACGAGTAGTATAGCTATAACAGCGTAATTGGGGCGGTAATTAGCTTGAATTGAATTGTGTGTTCCACAGTGGTATGATGGTTGGTGTGAACGACGATCAGTCATGACTTAGAACACCTAACAAATTTTTCAGTGGCGATTTTCCCCCTCGTAGTAGCTCAGTGACTTAACGAGAAGATATTAATCTCTAACCAATGTAGAAGCTGCTGTATAAAATGCAATAGTCGTTTGCAGCCGGTATTACACTATAGGACCCACTCAGTAAGCATAAGAGAAAAAACATGGTTACTACATGGTCACGGCAATTAAAGTATGTTCTCCGCAATCAAAGTATGTTCGTCGCAACCATAGCATTGTTAACTGAATTGAGTTTTGACAATAGTATAATTGCTGCAACATTAATATTGTAGAAATGTAACAAAAGTATTATTGTCAAATTTTAAAATGAAAATATGGTAATAGCAACAATATCAATGTGGTTGGTGCGACAAAAGTATTATGTTTTGCATTTTATGCTAACAATAATATGGTTACGGCAATCATACGGTATGATTGTTATTTTTCTTCATTTAAATAAGCTTTTAAGAACAAATAATATTGGTACGGATCTAATGCAATAATAGTTCTTTTTTTATCGAAATTAAAATATTTTAAACAAGCTGCTTTGGCTTTATTTAACTGAAATTTTTTTAATAAAAACGCTTACGTTTGTTTAAACTTATTTTTTCTACTGTGAAATAAATCACTCCTTTATTTTGAATTCAATTTTTATTTTTGAATAATTTTCATAATTCAAATCTATTGTCGACAACGTAAACAAATTCTAATAAATTATATTGGAGATCGTAGTATAATTGTGTGTGATCATACTATGGTTGAAGGGATCATAACATGGTTGCGTGTGAATCATACTATGGTTGTGAGGATCATACTATGGTTGTATGTGAAACATACTATGGTTGTGAGGATCATACTATGGTTGTGGAGATCATATTATGGTTGAGTGTGATTCATACTATGGTTGTGGGGATCATAGTATGGTTATGTGTTAATCATACAATTGTTGTGAGGATCATAGTATGGTTGTATTTGAATCATACTATTGTTGTGAGGATCATAATATTGTTGTACCACAACTATATACCCAACAATAGTATTATCCTCTTCGAATATTGTCACCACTTTTTTTCTGCGTGTAGCTTACTGATTTGAGAGCAGTTTCCACATATTCCTTAATAAGATGCTGAGGGATTTTAGTATATGAGTTTATGACTTATGGCGACTGCTGAAAGTGGATTTTATTAGGAGCTCGCGGCAAAGGTCTTTGAATTAAAAACTAATAATAAACAGGGGATTTTATTGTTAATATGAAGGAGAATGAATATTAAGAGTGACTGAACCTGTAGTTAGTGGGTCGTTAGCCACTGTTTTTAAAATCGCCAAAGAACTTGCCTCCAATGCAGTTTGGCTGTCGTCCTTTTAGACTTGGGAAATCGCACAAACGCTTTGTTGATTTGTATACAATACGCCATTCAAGTCCGGGTCCGGCAATAAAACACAATAATTTATAATTGAAAATAGTTTTATTGTTTTTTCACATTATTATTCTTCAAGATCATTACACTTTTGCAAGCGCACAAACCAATTTTCGAAGCACTTTTTCCACTCCGATTGAGACACCACCAAAACATGATTTTTAAAACGCTTCAACAGCTGCTTCGGGCGATAAAAAAACGTTAAACACGCATTTTTTTTCTTGATGCTAGGGAATAAGAAGAAGTCATTGGGTGCCAAATCAGGGCTGCACGGTCAAAGGCCCCATCAATTCGACATCTTGAGTGATCAAATAGCTCATCGCTTCAGCTGATGAGTAATAGCTCGCATTGTCGTGATGCAAAATGATTCGTCTTCTTTTATTATCTTTCCTTATTTATTCGAACACTGTTGGCAAACAGATAGTTGTATACCACTCAGAATTGACCTCCTACGTTCCCACTGAAGGCATTGTGGCAACATGGCCGGTTATACCGAAAAAAAAAACGCAATCGTTTACTTCGATGTACTTCTTCCACGAACAACTTTTGTTGGATTTGGCACGTCTTGAAAGACCCATACGGTTGGTTGCTGTTTTGTTTCGGGTTCATATGCATAGCTCCATGATTCGTCACCTGTGACAATGTTAAACACTGCCTTTGAGCTACCGCAGTTATAATTTTTTTTTTGAGCATTCGTCAAATTATGTGTGGGTTTCAACGCGAACAATTTTTTTACGGTTAAATGAACATGAAATATCTTATTGTCATACTAATGCCCAAGGATGCCTCAATCTCACGGCATATCACATGTCGGTCTTACTTTAATCAGTTCACGCACAGCATCGATGGTTTCCAGCAAAGTGACCGAAGTTGGGACGTCCTTCACGAAATTCATCCTGGAGCGAATGGCGTCCGAGACTCAACTCGTGGTACTAGCGATTAATAGTGGTTTTTGATGATGCTTCATCGCCAAAAGCGAAAAAAGTTGATTTAAACACTCTTGTCTCGATAGCCCACGCCGAAAATCGTGAAAAAACCGTCCGCACGAAAAATGTTCACGGGTTAATTCTATTTTTTGACTGAGATGAATTTTTCAACACACTGTAAACAAAACAAATAGCCCTTAAATGACAAAACGGTCTGAGTGAAGCTATGCTAAAAAATGTCAAAGTTTCCAATGGAAATTCCTGTTTGCATCTGTGAACACAAGTATTGTTAGGGCCTGAAAAATAAATATCAACCCCGTAGAAACGAAAGTACATTCACCTTGTCATACTGCTTGCAACACCTCCCATTAATGGTTAGAGTTCCTATAAAATATATATATATTTATTCCTTTTACTCCTATAAGGAGCATAGGGCCGTAACAATTGATTTCCAATTTACTCAATTTAATGCACAGAATTTTAGTTCATTCCAGCTTAGGTTTAGGGTCGCTGCTTCTAAATCAATTTGGCGCCTCCAGGTGTATGAAGGGCGCTCCCCCTGCGTCGGGCTGCCCTGCGGGTTCCATCCGATGGCCTGTCCGGCGATATCATCCGCTGATTTTCCTCAGGCTATTGCCTATCCAACCCCCATTAACTTTAACCATAAAGTATATAGTATATTTAAAGTCGTCGTAAACATCAAAGGCTATGTAGCCGTCTGTCCCACAAGTCGACCTATTGAAGCTAGGCTGCTGAAATATTGTGAAAATAAGTATTAATACTCTGAAATAGTTCGCAATGAAAATAGCCCGAAACGGTCAAGAAATAAAAAAAATTCCCAATACAAGACAGTATATATAAATATTAAAATAAATATTTTTGGGGGTTTTTCGCTTTTACTCGTATATCGGGTGAACAAGCTAGCGGTATTTTAATCAAAAAAAAGATAATACAAAAATGCATATGGACATTTTTTTGCCATTTATTTTTTGAATATAATTTCCTTTTAAATGTTGGCCGCAACTACGCCCATTCTGAGGGTCCAATTTTGGATGACTCGTTCGAACATTTCGACCGGTATGGCATTAACGACACGCGTAATGTTGGCTTCCAAAAAACTGAATCGTATCCGGTTTATTCGCATAGACTTTGGAGTTAATGTAGACCCCAAGAAAAACTCTGAGGGTATGATATCAGATGATCTAGGCGGCCAACTCACCGGTCCAAAACATGAAATTAGCTGCTCTTCGAAATGACCTCTCAATAGATCCTGTTGGAATCAAATGTCCGTCAAGATTACGGGCTTCAATTTCAGGTAACAAAATGTCCGATATCATGATGCGATAGCGAGCATGATTCACGGTTACGTTCCGGCCATCAACATTTTTGAAAAAAATATGAACCGATGATTCTACTAGCCCAGAAAACCGTACCAAACCGTGATTTTCTCTGGGTATAATGACACCTGTAGAAGCTTTTTTGGTTGTTTCAGACCAAATGAGCCGGAAATGGCTTGACCATAAAAAGGTCTAAGCGCACGAAAAACGAACGCTCATATTCCGGATGTCTGCAGAAGATAGCGAGACATTTGTCGGTGAACCTCTCATGGGTTCCTAGACATAGAAATATGCAACAATGAAGTGGAATAAAAGCCGGCGAAACATCTCCGCCACTACCCGGCTTTTGTTGACTGATTGACGAAACCTGTTTGTTCTACAGAAAACAAACAGAGATCGTTCGTCCTCCCAAAGTAACTTGGGAAGGACCCACACCTTTATCATGACAAGAAGCAGGCTAAGGGGGAAAAAAGAGGCGGTGGCCAAGTTTGTTTCTCTTGTTTTTTTTTCATTTTTTTTTTCATTTTGGAAACGCTCGTTACGACTAACATTCCTGTAAGGCTGTGTAATTGGCTTATTTAACTCCAGTCAGAGTGTAGACTTTGAATACTCTGTCGAAATGATAGGCAAACGGTTCCACGAATTCAGTATTTCTTTAAGTTTGCACACCAAGGATAAAGATATCTCGGAGAACTTTTGTAAAAACAAGTTGCTTTCTTTCAAATGGGAGAATCTTTAGCTGCATAATTTCTAAGATAAAAAAACATGGACTACCAAAGAGATTGGTGGGATTGAGGAGGTAAGCCTTTGAGTTCATTATGTATTAGGAAACATATATAACTGCATATATACTCATATATATGAGTTTAGTTCTTGTCATCCCCATTTACATTTATTGTACCATTTTTGGTTGTAGGCCGCCTTTTTTCTTCAAAGTCCCTCCGTAGGTGGAGACGCATATTGATTTATTACACGCAGTATGATTGTGGTACGATCCTCACAACAATAGTATGATTCAAATACAACCATACTATGATTCTCACAACAATAGTATGATTCACACATAACCATACTATGATCCCCACAACCATAGTATGATGCACACTCAACCATACTATGATCTCCACAACCATAGTATGATCCTCACAACCATAGTATGTTTCATATACAACCATAGTATGATTCACACGCAACCATGTTATGATCCCTACAACCATGGTATGGTCACACACAATTATACTATGATCCCCAATATAATTTATTAGAATTTCTTTAAGTGGTCGTTCAAAAAAAAAACATTAAATTCAAAATAATAGGAGTGATTTATTCCACAGTAGAAAAAATAAGTTTAAATAAACGTAAGCGTTTTTATTAAAAAAATTTCAGTTAAACAAAGCCAAAGCAGCTTCTTTAAAAAATTTTAATTTCGATAAAAAAGTACTATTATTGCATTGGATCCGTACCAATAACATTTGTTCTTAAAAGCACATTTAAATGAAGAAAAATTACAATCATACAGTATGATTGCCGTAATCATATTATTGTTAACATAACACGCACCGACCATATTTTTGTCGCACCAACCATATTAATATTGTTGCTTTAACCATATTTTCATTTTTAAATTTGGAAATAATACTATTGTTACATTTCAACAATATTAATATTGCAGCAATTATTCTATTGTCAAAACTAAATTCAGTTGACAATGCTATGGTTGCGACGAACATACTTTTATTGCGGATAACATTTTATAATTGCCGTGACCATGTAGTAACCATTTTTTTCTCCACGTGTAGTATTCCATGTCCTGAAAAGATGATTAGGTATATTACCACCTTTTACAAAAGTAACTTGCAGGTGAAAAAGACATTTCCGCAGATTAAAGCTCTCCTGGAACCCGTCCACTCCACTTTCAAGCTCTTGTCGTTAGCTCTTAAATTCCCTTATATAAGGCCTGACTCCCAAACTAGGTGGTTGTGGAACTGCTAGTCTCAGACGTTAAGAGATTTCCGTTTGTTAAGCGCTGACGGTAAGTCATTGAAGGCCATACTAATAGACACAGTTTTTTGTCTATAGTTCGAGACAAAAATTATATCAAAGTCATATGGTTTTCTCCAATAGCCAAATCTCTGCTTGATGCATGTTCCACATAAGGGGAAGACAGAAGACACTGCACATCCAACAATGAGCTTTAATCTAAAGCTTGGCTTCCACTAAGAAGGTCATGAGCAAGCCTCTGATGTTGGCATCAACTACCCATCTAGCTCACCAGGAGTTACATTTCTGATGTATGGCTTTATCTGAGAGGATTAAAGCCAGCATCCGGATGTGCCAACTTTCAAATCTGGTGTTGTCGTATCTATTGCACCCGCAGTTAAGTTCTTGAACATCCACTCGAAGTTTAAGAAAATTACCGTATTGCTTTGGCAAACGCCGAGTAGACCTTTAACAAAGCCTTAAATATCATGCAGGACTATGAGTAGGCTCCAGGCTTACGTAAACCTATTACACCAGTCAATCATTCTCAGACGGTGAAGGGTATATAAGGTGCGGCCGGGTCGAACTTAACGACGTGTATACTTGTTTAGTATACATGTACAATGTAGCTCGTTTCATATTGCTTATATAATTTAATCAGAGAAAATCTCACTTATGACATTACGCTACCATTTAGAAAATTTCACCATCCCCTGAAACATTTTTACAAAATAGTTTACTGATTCTACTTAATGATATTTAAGTCTGCAACTGCTGTGCTGTAAAATACGTGAATGGGGGGTACCTCAAAAACTACAGTAGCGAAATGAAACAATTTCGCAATCAACAATCTGCAACACGATTGCCGTGGAGCGATATAAACAGAAAACAATTATATTGTGTGGCACTAATTAAGCAACAGGTGTGGAAATTATACACTCGGTACTTATGGCAAAAAGAGCTTTTTGTAACGATTTATAGCAGGAGAAGAGGGCCAAAGAAAAAAAACCGGCAATTTGGCAAGGACGAATTGTGTATACGCTCCGAAATGGTGTGGTACTGTTTTCAACATATAATAAACGCAAGAATACCTGAGAGCAGAAACACTACTCGTGTGAGAATAGTGGGATATATTTATAATCAAGATTGGAGACTCTGAAATGTCGCATTTCAATGAGAATGAAGAAAAACAAAGTTGAAACTGACTATATAAATAATCTCTTTCTGTCAAGTCACCATCATTTATCAGCTGGAAACCCGCCGCTGCAATTTGTATACACTACACCATACAGTGGTACAGGGTATTATGACTTAGTGCTGATTTTTGCAACACCAAAGAGGAATGCAGATAAACCCTATGGTAAGTATACCGATCGACATAGAATCACAATCAGATTCCAGTAAGCGATGTTCGTCCGTCCCACCGTGTGCCCGTCTGTCCACTAATCGTTGTAATCTATTACATCCGATTTCGACCAAATTCAGAACAGAGCTTTCGAGTGACCAGCTACCATCATTGGTGAAATTTGTCCATATCTGTCCAAGTTCCGAATAGCTTCCACACAAAGGTCCCTCTTGATTTCATGACCTGCAGATCTAGAAGCCACAAATTACACCCGATCACGGCCAAATTTAGCATGGTACGTAGCGAGCCGCCATTAATTGACTGTTCTGTAACTGGACCACATTGGTCTATTTTCTCGAATAGCCCCCATACAAAAGTACTTTTTGAAAATAGACCATATCGATCCATGTTTTTGAGTAGGTCCCACATCTCTAGAATATACAAATTACACCTAATGATGGCCTAATTTCGCATGGTAGGAGACTGCTTTATATATCTCTGGCCTAATAATGAAAATGCGAATTTGTATCATCAAATATGGTTTTATTGTTTTTTAAAGTATTCTCCAGCATGATTTATACAATTTTGCAGGCGCTCAAACCAATTGTCGAAGCACTTTTTCTACTCCGATTGATACACCTCCAAAACATGGTTTTTGAACGCTTCAACAGCATCTTCTGGCGACGAAAATCGTTGACTACGCATTTTTTCTTGATGTGTGGGAAACAAACGTTGTCATTGGGTGCCAAGTCAGGGCTGTACGACGGACGACCCATCAATTCGACGTTTTGTACGGTCAAAAAGGCGCTGGTTTGAGCCAACGTGTGACAGCTCGCATTGTCATGGTGCACAATGATTCGTCTTCTCTTGTTCGTTTTCGAATTTCTTTGAAGACTTGAGGCAAACAAATTGTGGTTTACCACTCAGAATTGACCTCCTACGTTGCTCAAGCGAAACTGTCGTCACATGACCAGTTTTGCCGAAGAAACAGGAAACCATTGGCTTCGAAGTGTTTCTTCCACGAACACTTTCGTTTGAATTTGGCTAGTCTTTGAAAACCTACACGGTCGATTGCTGCTTTGTTTCGGGGTTCATACGCATAGATCTATTATTCGTCACCTGTGAAGTTCTTTTTAACGTTTTTTTTTCAAAATTTCTTTGCACCAATCGACATGAGACTTTTTGAGCGATTGTCAAATAGTGCGGGATCCAACGAGAACAAACCTTTTTTGCGGCCAGGGTGTTCATGCAATATCGAATGTGTGCTGGTGGAAGAAATGCCCAAGGATGCCTCTGGCTCACGGTATGTCACATGACGATCTTGCATTATCAGTTCACGCACGGCATCAATGTTCTCTGGCACAACGGCCATTTTTTGGACGACCTTCGTCTTTTAAGCAAGCGTCGGCCACGATTGAATTCATGAAACCAGTTTTTCACAGTGTTATAGGATATTGCTTCATCGCCATACAAAGATTTAAGTTCATCGATGCACTCTTGCCGTGATAATCCACGTCTGAAAGTTGTGAAAAAGTTATATACGAAACTGTTCACGAGTTAATTCCATTTTTTGCCAAATTGATTTTGATTTGATGTGTGAGAGCTCACACTATCATGGTACACAATGATTCGTCTTCTCTTTTTCGTTTTTCGAATTTTTCCGAAGACTTCAGGCAAACAAATTGTGGTGTACCACTCAGACCTGCTACGTTGCTCAAGCGGAACAGTCGCCACATGACCAGTTCTGCCGAAGAAACAGGCGACCAGTTGCTTCGAAGTGCTTTTTCCTCGAACAACTTTCGTTGGATTTGGCACGTCTTCGAATACCCACTCGGTCGATTGCTGTTTTGTTTCGGGCTCATACGCATAGATCCATGATTTTTCACCTGTGATGATCTTATTAACGTCTTTTGAAGCACCGTCATCATATTTTTTTTTAAAAATCGGTAAAGCTACATATTACATCCGATTCCGACTAAATTTCATACAGAGCATTGCGATTGACTAACACATACTTTTAGTGAAATTGGGCCAATCGGTGCATGTTTTGGTACAGGTCCCTTAGAAGGGTTCTTCCCGATTTTAGGTCCTGTAGCTCTAGAAGCCATAATTTACACCTGATCACGCCTAAATCGTGCATGATACGTTAAGAGCGACCATTAATTAACTGCAGTAAAACAGGACCACATGAGGCCAAAGTTTTCTATAACTTCCACAGAAAACGTCCTTCCATATTTTAGAATCAGGAACATTAGAAGAAACATTTTATAACCCATTCCTTCCTAATTTAGCATGGAGCGACCAACATCCATGACCAGTAGCATTAGACTATATCGGTAGTTTTCTTTGAAAAGCCCCCACACAAAGGGCCCTCCCGACTCAAGGTCCTGCAGCTATAATAGCCACACGATCAATTTCTGTATGGCACGTTATGAGCGACATACAATTAATTCTAACATATTGAGTTCGACCTTGCTCAAGCTCCAGACAGTGATGTTAGTTAAAACCTCTGAATAAAAGAGTGGTGAAGATTATATCGTAGTCGGCCAAACCCGAATTTTTACTTGTTTTTTTTTTAATTTTTTTTATCCGGATTTGAACCTGAGTTTACGGTAGCATGGACCAATATGCTCCAATTGATAAGGTTAATACAGCGCTCGTAACGGACTTAATTTAATATGATGAAGAATATTTGAAATATGGCTTCTTCAGTAACAGGGTCCTGAATCGGTAGGAACCTTAGTTTAGGGAATATAAAAAATGTTAGCCGAAATGGTCCAATCGGAGCAGCAGTCAAAAAAGCGCCTCCGAAGTGTTGTCAAGTGAATGATTATGAGAGGTCACTTCCGAATTAACCTAAGGATTTCACGTCATGTAGTGCCATTTTACAAAGGCATACAAGTTTCAATGATATCCTATACGCAGGAAAGGGTTCTCGTTAATGTTTAAGAAACGATTTCCAAATAAAGTGTTCCAGGGTAAAAGTAACACATCGTTTCAAACGCAATGTTGTGTAAAGTATACCAATCGCTTCAACTGTAGAGGATATAAAACACAAACAAACAAATGCGAAGTGGAATTCAGGCAACAGCATGAATGCGAAAAACTTTACGTTTTTACTTCCTTTTTGCGAGCAAAAACAAAAACACAAACGCGCTTCTCAGCGTATTCCTTCCTTTCACCGGTTGTGGAGATTTTGCACTACTCGTATTGTTGCAACCTGCCAATACTAACTCGTACATAATGGAAGAAAATTCTTTGAAAAACATTTGGCGTTCTAAAGTCATTAAGTATAATTGACGTTATACCTAGATTACATACATGCACACTCCCCCAGTCACCCAGCAAACCAAATGTTCAGAGTTTGGAAAGAAGTCGATACGAAGTCTGCAAATGCATCCTAATTCGGATCCGAAGTCTGGCCGACTTCTTTGCTAAAAATACATGGAGTGGTTGACGCGGTCTCTGGACGAACTGTCGGAAAGAAATCTTACTTTTTGCCGACGCTCCTTTCTTATACTAGCATTGGACAAAAATAAAATGATAAATGAATACAATGAAACTTCATTTCTGAATGGATTATGATGCGCTTGTTTCACTTTATAAGAACACATTCGCGGTGTTCTTATAAAGTGCAACTTTTTTTTTGGTTTTTATTGAATAAAAATAATCTTAGGCTCTTCTTTAAAATTAAAATAAAAAATCGGCGAAGATTTCGTTTTTTCCAAAACTAATTTGTTGTGCAATACAATTTACCGAATTTTTTTTGATGTTTTTTGCTTTTTGGAATCAAAAATTGAGAATTTGTCGACTATAAAATTTATCATAAACACTTTAAATAAAATGGATCGGACAAAATTTGCGAATATTTGGTTTTGTACTAATAGACGAAGGTCCAAACTAATTTATTGTGCAAAAATATAATACCGAATTTAATGATCTTTTTATTATTTAACCATCAAAAATTGAAAATGTTTCACATAAAAACATTAAAAAATTTATCAAATATAATATTTATAAGATCTAAAAAAATTGAAAACAGTTAAATTTGTACCACTAGCTAACTATTCAAAAATTTTAAGCCAATTGGATTTCGTCTAAAAATACATCTTTATTTTTGAATATTTTCGTGGAACTACTCAGCAACGAATTTGTAATATTAATTAATTCTGGATACAAATCGCTCACTTTGAATGGCTCTCTAATTCATAAAAACTACTACTATGAAAAAATATTTTCGGCGTTTTCTTAGTTGGACCTTTAAAATTACACCAAAAATTTAAATTCGAAGCAGGTCAGTTTTCCGATTTTTGTATATGAAATGGAGCTTTGTGCGTCATACCGATTTCTTGGGAAGTTCTGAAGGGAAATTCAAAATATCATTCAGAATTCTGAACTGATGTCTTCTGAAATTCAAATGTGTTTATAGAGTCATCGTTTAGAATTCTGACTGAATTTATATTGGTTTCTTAAGGCATTCTGATGTTTTTAACGACCAATAGTTTAGAATTCTGACCGAATTTGAAGTAGTTTCTTATAGATGGCTGACATTTTTATTGACTTGTCGTTAAGATTTCTGCCAGAATTATGAATTTTCGTCTTCTGACCGTCGTTTGTTTTAACTGACTCTACTACTTTTTGTATTGATCTTAAGATCAAGTTGATTCAAGAACTTAAGCCACTAGCTTCTATGAAACGCCGAAACTTCGAAACACAATTGCATCCGCAAAAGATACTGCGTGGTGTGTTTTTCGTGCCGGAGGCGTGACTGGTCGTATTTTTTCGTTGATGAAAACAATCGTCATATTTCCTTCAATGAAGAGCGTAATCGTGACATGTTAGAAAATTATTTTTCGCTAAATTGGATGAGCTTGACATCGTCGATATGTGGTTTCCATACTAGCCGCACAGTAAGCGTTACAATCGATCTACTGAAAGGCAAATTCGGTAAACGTGATATCTCGAGAAATGGTCGAATGGCACCTCACTCAAGCGATTTAAAGCCATTAAATTTATTTTATGGGGCCACATCGAGATGCGCTCAGAGATAACATCCATCGCGAAATTGCCAACCGGTCGAAATGTGTGCAAGAGTGCTGGAAAATTGGGTCCAAAGAATATATCGCTGTACACTGGCTACACTCGAATTGCATTCTTAAAATGTTACATTACCATTACATCTGCAATAAATTTGAACTCTATATCTTTAATATTCTGTGTTTTTTTAATAAATAAAATTGTTATGTCCTTAATGGAAAACCGTGTATTTCAAGTGTCATATCTTATGCAGCTCCTGTAAAGTGCCGTTGCTATTATAAAATCGGCAAATACTGCAAAATAAATTATTGAAGTTATTTTACAATCTTCCAATGCTATATTCTATGGCAAGAAAGTGCCAACTAAACTATATCGATTTGGATGCCGTCAAAAAAAGTTTCACAAATTT
Source organism: Hydrotaea diabolus (assembly GCA_963513945.1). Classification (NCBI taxonomy): domain Eukaryota; kingdom Metazoa; phylum Arthropoda; class Insecta; order Diptera; family Muscidae; genus Hydrotaea; species Hydrotaea diabolus. The sequence continues at coordinate 137,582,744 of OY740719.1, forward strand.
TTTTTTTTTGGAAATTTTCACTTTCATATAAAATGGTAACTCACAAATAATTAAATGCTATTAAGACAATAAATTGAATTGTCATTGAATAAAACCAAAAAATTCCTCAGTCAAAAAAATTTCTAAGGATTAAGCAAATAAAATCCATTGCTCGCAAAAGAAATCCAAACATGAAAGTAAAAAAATAGACAAATACCTCAGAATTCCTTCAGAAATCGTTCAGAGACGAGTTAACATAATCAAAAAATACTCGTACCCACTAGACACATAGCTCAGCATTCTGTCAGTATTCGTTTGGACCAGCCTGAACAAATAAATTATGCCTTTGAAACAGAGATTAGAAATATTTTAAAATTCGTTCAGACATGTCCATCAGACACGTAGTTCAGAATTCCTTCAGACTTGTCGGAACAAAATATTCTCCAAAAGAGCCATACAGTATTCGCAACGAAGTTCGAAAGAGCTGTCGGGAGTAGAGTGTTCAAAACCGAAAAACGACAATTCGGTTTTTATGTCCACACAAGACAATCGGGTTCTTTAAAAATAGCTAAAACCCGTCAGAACGGTTTACCCAAAAACCAACTGTAGAAATACTGTCGGTGTTTTAGTTGTTGGATGTAAAAGCAATGAAAGTTTAAAATTTGCATTTATGAAATTCTTAACTTCCACAAACATTTTAGAATTACCAACCTTTAAGTTTACCGAACGACTCACTAGGGAATTCAGTTTAACGATATCTTTCTGTTCGTCCGTCTGCTGTCTATCTAAAGCTTGTTAGCAAACTACAGGTCGCAATTGTTGTCTGATCTTCATGACATTTGGTAGAAGTAAGTTTTGTTTTTCGACAGAGGCAGATGCTTCTGACTTTTAAGAAAATCGGTTAAAATTTAGATATAGCTTGCACACATCTGTTTGACGGGTTTTATGACTTTAGCTCTATAAATCACATAGTACATTCAATATTGATGATATTCGTCAAAGTTAATTGCGATCGAGCAATGATCATCTTAGATAAAAATGGTCATACCGGACCACGTTTTGATAAAGCACCAGTGCAAATATCTCCTCCGATATTACTTAGTAGGGACATAAATACTGTTACACATGTTTTATGCTGTAAAATAAAAAGTACTGAATGTTTTTGAACCAAATATTTTTTAAAATATCTATTGATGTATATTGTATCCAAAAAGAATGAATGTCCGCCTTTTGCCTTTACACCGCCTTAAGTCGCACTGGCCAATCGTCAATAGCTGCACGAACCTCGTCCATTGGAAAATTAGCCACGGCTCGAACCAAAGCAGTCTTAAGAGATCCAATGTTGGGGTATCTTTTGTGACAAACTTTGTCCTCTAAAACCGTCCACAATTTGTATTCCAATGGGTTTAAATCTGGACTGCCTGAGGGCCATTCTTCAGAGAAAATGAACGCTGGCAAATTGTTTCGAAGCCAGGACGTTTTAGCCTTATGGCTGGTTTTGGAACAGGGAATTGTTAAGAGGCTTCAAAACAGCTTCCAAAACGGTTTCTTGGTAAACTTTGGCCGATGTTTTGACTACTTGCTCGCAGAAAAGGAGGTCAGTGACCCATCGTAAGAGACACCCCACCAAACCATGACTGAAGCTGGGTGATGTTCCTTTTCTACGTGCTTCTCCAAAAGACGTTTGTATTTTTCAATCATATTTTTTTAAAAGCTGCAGTCAATAAATGTCCGGTACGTCGTTTGAAAGTCCCAAGTCTTTTTTAATGATCCAACTCATGGACTTTTGCGTGATATTTATCTCACGGGCCATGATTTTCTGTTTTCGGAGCGGATTTCATGCGGTGTTCGAACAGAGCGTGGGAGGCCCGACCGGTGGCGGTCTTTAACATCTCCAGTCTCCTCAAACAGTTGTATTCATCGGTAGACGAACATGCGGCTAATCCCTAGTGGCCGGAGCGTTTTGAAAAAATCGTTTTTTTCATTTCACACTTGAAAAGCGCTAATACAGCGATACGGTTCTCATTATCTGACCACTCCATGATGAAAGTTATTGGGGTTAGCTTTTAAATCCCATATGACCTAAACGGGGTACGTTCAGTTCTACTATTGAAATGGGTGTGTTCAATGTTGTAACAGTATTTATGTCATTACTGAGTATATACGACTGCTTTAGTACATCCATATTAATAACCGATCTAGCACCGATTTAGATTGTCTAAATTTTGGTGACGAACCCTAGTCCGAAAATCATAACTATTTATAACATGGACATATAGGTACCAAAAACAACACATAAAGTTACCGATAACTTTATCTGGTTTTTAAGGATGTTGCTCTTGTTATTCAATATACCCATTTTATTTAATATAATCCGTATTCAAATGGGGTTTCTGCTTATTCGAAAGAAGAGGGCATAATATAGTCGGTCACTCCCGACTTTAGCTAATTTACTATTTTATGTTTAAATAAAACCAAGTCTGTATACGTAGAAATTAATTCTATTCCATTAGAGCCCAGAGATGTGGACAATTATTTCAATTTTGATTGGAAAAATATTTTTCATTCAATGCAAAAAACTAAAAACTTAATGGCGGTTTTTACCGCAAAGTCGGTTTTTCAAAACACTGTTTAGGCACTGAAGACATTTGACATTTGGTTTGCTGGGCACTCAGTCACATACACCTACGAGCATGGTGCATGAGCACACTCACACATGCACATTAGTAGTTTTACGACTTTGCCGCCACTAAATTTGCTAGTCCCCGTGAACCAGGACTTGTGCTACTTCCAAGGACTTTTAATGTTTTAAGTTTAAGTTTAAGGTAAATTTAATATGAAAAAAATGACAAAGGACGGGTGTCAATCGACTCATTTCAGCATCAGCAGTGCACCAGCTACTTAGCTGTAGTAGTACAGGAATAAAATATTTTTTATCAAGTCACTATTCAAACGACTTTGGAGATTGCTCTGGAAATAATAAGCTGTTGTGTTTATGTTTGGAATCAAATTTGTTACTCACGAATCTAAAATTTAAGATGTGAAAGTCGGAAAAATATAATTTTTTAATTGCTTATTTGGGAATGACCAAAAAAAATATGAGACTTGATTTTTTTTATATTTTAAATATGTGACACCGCCTAGAGAAAGGGACCTAAGGGTAAAATTGGACAACATCTGAGCATCGAATGAGACCGATCCCATGCCCCAAAAGTGTTCCCTTTCCAAGATATGCGCGTTTTATGACAGTGATGGTACACCAAAGATACACGCATTTAAATCTTTAAAATGGCTCTCCTGAACAAAACTGGGTTTTACCCTTAGGCCCCTATCTATTTTGCGCGTCACATATGTTGAAGAGTAAGGCAATTTTTAAATCGCATAGTTTTGCATAGTGTATCTGGCAAATGCCGACTTTCGCTGTGTACACGCGGCTGCATACGTTTTCTGAAGTTTTCGTGAACTCTAAAAAGCATGTCGACTGGTATTCTGCCATTTTCAGCATCAATATTGTTAATTAGGTCTTCGAAGGTGTTGGGACGGTTGATATACACCTTCCCCTTTAGATAGCCCTAAAGAAAAAATCGCATGCGGATAAGTCTTGCGAGAGTGGCCGCCAGTTGACATCACCCCTCAAAGAGATAAGCCGTCCATGAAACATTTGCCTCAAACAATTTATGGTTACCCTCGCTATGTGTGGAGTGGTACCATCCTGTTGGAACTCTAATTCATTGCCTCGAGAGCCGACTGAAAAAATCCAGGAAATGCCAAGAGAAAGTGGTTGCTTTCGAGCAAAGCGTTTTGGAGATTGCAGTACCGTTGCTCTAACTCTCTCGATGTTTTGTGGTGTCGTAGTTCTTCTTTCAGGTCCCCTTCGTACACATGACACATTCTCTGCTGTTCTTAAGGAAGTTTCCCAAGTTACAATTAATTGCCGTCCAGGAACACTTCCGCGTGAGGGAACAGCGAATCGTTAACGAAAAGCACGCTGCACTGCAATGATCGAGTGCGCATTTGAAAACTACTCTTCAACACAAAATGACCTCTTCTCTCGCGTGTCCAATGCATGATGGCAACTAAAAGGCAGACGAGTACAAATCTCCCGTCAGCCACTATAAGCCACACACACTCTCTTGGACCAGACCAACAGTGCCGCCACAGCCTGTAGTGCAAAAAAGCAAATTAACGCTATCCACCCTTTATTTGAAATTAAGTTCAGGCTACAATAGCAAGATTAACATTTGGTCAGTAGAAAATGCAATGCATGTAGTGGTAAGCATAGAGGGCTAGGTTTGATGACAAATATCAAAAGCCTATGTAGGAGTTCTCTAAATGCTTATGCTAATGAAATTACTAAGAAATTTTGGGTATTGCCAAAATTAAAAAAAAAAAAACGATTCTGATTTCGCCTGAGATTGCCACAAATCAATGAAGCTCCATATTAAGTGCAAAGAGAACTTTTTTCCACCAAACGTCGAGTCTATAGCACATCAGCTAGTTAAAGAGCAAGTCGTTTCTTAAGCAAACAATAAACAATTCAGCCCCCAATGTTCGAGCATTTTCACATAAAACAAACTAACTGCATGCATTAACTGCAAACCTGCCACGTGTATGGTGATAAATTGAACAGATGACTGAACTGAATTAATCATAGAATAAAAGAATCCTATCCTCTGTTCTTTTCCACGCTTGACTCAAAATAATCCGCCCGCCCCATACCAACTATGCACAGCAAGCGAAGCATTGCCAAAAAATTTAAAGTACCAATCTGAATACAACTGCTGCATAGTTTTTACCTGATGCTGCAACCAAGTATTTTCATTTGGAGCATCCTTTGCATTATTTATGATCGAGTAAGTTGAATTAATCTTCAGTTCATGCTGTACAAAGTAAAATAAATGATGAAGCTTCTCCCCGGCCCGACCGGCCCAAGTGCCGCTTTTGCTGATGAAGAAATGCGAGTGTAGCAAAGGCACAAGCCAAAGCATCGTCACGAAAATTCGTTGAAAGTCTCCAAACTAGGCAGTATTTGTGAGAAAAGTCAAAAGAAGGGAAAACAATACAATACTTACACTTCTGTAAACTCACTTGAGGGTGATTTGATAATTGTGAGAATTTTAGTTTTCTTGTTGTTAACCGTCATAGCTCAAAACTTTTAATTTTTCGATATTTTAATTCAACATTTGGTGTGGAGCATTTGTCTATTTTTCAAACTGCTGCGACAAAGAAATCTACGTAAATCGAAATGAGATCAGAATATTTCCAGAGTAGAAATTTGCGTTGTATACTTTCCTGAAATGCAACACTGCTCCCATCAAGTACCAACTGTTAATATACTACTGTCGAATTTTAAGAGAGTTCCGTCATTTAGTTTGTGTTTAACAGCTGTACAAAATATACAACCTTGTGGATTTTTTAAAAATGGACAAAAGTGAATTTTGAGTGCTCATTTAACATTATTTTTTGCGGAAAAAATCCCATCAATCAAACCAAGGAAAAGCTTGATTAATACTATGGGGACTCTGGACCATCGATTTCAATGGTAAAAAGTGCTTTACTGACATTCGTAGTGGTCGCACATGTACTAATGACGCTGAACGTTCTGGACGGCCAACTGAGGTCAATACACCAGAAAATGTCGATAAATCCACGATATGGTGATGGCCGATCAAAGCGTAAAAGTGGGTGAGATTCTTGATGCCATACGCATTTCATATGGCAGTGTGGTTTTGATTTTACATGATCAGTTGGGTTTAAGAAAGCTGCCTGAAAGATGGCTGCCGCATTTGCTCTAAATTGACCATATACGAAATCTTTTGACAACTTCAATGAATTGTTTGGTCTTGTTTAACCGCAATTTGAATGAGTTTTTGCGGCGTTTTGTAACTGTGAATGTAACATGGATACCACACTCCGAAGACCAAGCAGCAGTCCAAGCAATGGGTTTCTAAGGGTGAACCGGATCCGAAATAAGCCAAAGTAACTTTGTCGGCCAATAAAGTGATGACAACAGTTCTTTGGGAAGCACGCGGGGTAAAAGGAAAAAACAATAAACGGCGAAAATTATGCCGATTTGACGAGGATACAAAAATATGCTCGTTATGACTCGAAACAAAGCAGTCTTAAGAGATCTAATGTTGGGGTATCTTTTGTGACAAACCTTGTCCTCTAAAACCGTCCACAATTTGTAAGCTAATAGGTTCAAATCTGAACTGCCTGAGGGCCATTCTTTAAAGGCAATGAATGCTGGCAAATTGCTTCGAGGCCAGGCCTGGGACGTTTTAGCTTTATGGGCCGGCGCAGAATCCTTCTGGAAAGTCCATGGCTGGTTTTGGAACAGGAAATTCTTAAAAGGCTTTACAACAGCTTCCAAAACGGTTTTTTGGCGAATCTGGCCGATGTTTTGACCCCTTGTTCGCAGAAATGCATGTCAGTGACCCCATCGTAAGAGACACCCCACCAAACCATGACTGAAGCTGAGTGAAAACCCTTTTCCACCCTTGGGATCAGTTAAGATGCTTCCTTAGATGACCGCGCATACACTCTATCATTTTGCTTGTTAAATTTTTCCTGAAGGGTAAAAATTTTTTCATCGGTGAACAAAATTTTTCTTTGCAAGTTACACAGTACAACAGCCAATCTGGGGGGTGAGAAATTCCAAGTCAGGGTGATGGTACTAGGTCAGTATATTAAAACCCTCTGCTTTCCGTTCTGCTTTTATTTACAATTAAGTGAAGTTACTTAATTTTGAATAAAAGCAGAACGCGTTAATCGATTTCTATGATCTATGTCGCATTTTGTTTATAGGTTATGTGACTTTACGTGAAAGTTATAAGACTCTACATGTTTTTCCGTTTGGGATTTAATGTTTAAAAAAAAAAAAAAAATATTTTGGCAAAATTTTCTTCATAAATTTATTTCTAATTGCAAAAATGTTGATTTGGTAGAGAAACAGTATATTAATGGATTAAAGAAAATGTAATTATTAATTTTTCTCAATTTATTTCAGCAAAATCGAACTAGTCGTTCTCGATTTATGTCAAACTACGTTTTTGCCAACATTTTACAACTAAGCGAAAAAACATCAAGATAAGGAAAAAATGTAAAAGGTCATAAAAAAAAACTGGCACATACGAACGCAAAACCCTTTGAGGGTTTTAATATACTGACCTAGTACCATCACCCTGACTTGGAATTTCTCACCCCCCAGATTGGCTGTTGTACTGTGTTATCAGCCCACTCCATAATGAAAGTTGAAACAATTTTAAAATCCCGTTACAGACTAACGCTATTGAGGTTAGCTCTCAAAACCCATATGTGACGCGCAAAATAGAAAGGGACCTAAGGTTAAAAACCAGTTTTGTTCAGGAGAGCCATTTTAAAGATTAGGCCCCTTTCTATTTGCGCTCACTTTCATAAAACGCGCATATCTCTGGGAGGGAACACTTACTTTAGGGGCATCGATTCTTAGATGTTGTCCACATCAAAAAAAAAAGTTGATGAAAAGTTTTGTTCGGGAGAGCCATTTTAAAGAATAGGTCCCTTTCTATTGGCGCTTAGAATCGTCGACCTCACTTTCATAAAACGCACATATTTCTGGGAGGGAACCTTTTTGGAGCATGGGATCGGTCTCATTCGATGCTCAGATGTTGTCCACATCAAAAAAAGAAAAAAAATGAAAATTGATTTTTTTTACCCTTAGGTCCCTTTCTCTATGCGCTGTCAAATATGACATTAATGGGGTATCTTCAGTTCTACTATTGAAATGGGTGTGTTCAATGTTGTAACAGTATTTATGTCCCTACATTTATCAAGATAATGCACAGGTGCACACGTGTGCAGTCTTAATGGCAAAATTGCATGAATTGGGCTACCTCATCCGCCATATTCTCCGAATGTAGCCCCCAGTAAGTATTTCCAAACCTAAGAAATAGCTAAATGGAAAGAGATTCAGCTCCAACGATGATAGAAATTATTGATCAAACTAATGCCTATTTTATTGATCAATCTAATGCCTATTTTATTGATCAAACTAATGCTTATTTTATTGACCTCAAAAATTCCTACTTTTTGGAAGGGATACAAAATTTGGAGAAGCGTTGGAATATGTGTATTGAGCTAAAAGGGGCTTATGTTGAAAAATATTTTTTTTTTGCAAAAGAAAACTGTTTATTTCAAAGTCACGGAATTATTGATATGCCCTCGTATTTATCACCAAGTTAACCTTGTATTTATAGTCTGAAATATTGATTTGGGTGTGATCGTATGAAAAAAAAAAAAAGTGGGCGGAATATTGCATTTGTATGGGCCGTGTCAACCCCTCTTTATATGTAAGTACAAACTCGTTATGCAAATGTTACGGTGTTTAGAATTTAATCGAATATTAATGCACTGTTTGACAAGATATATGGGTTCTAATTCGGTCCTCCTTCTTGAAGGGTCGTGGCTAGGAATCCAATTATTTGTCATAAGTTAAGCTTATAACCCTAATCTCAAGTACTGGTTTTGGAGTAGATCGTTTGAATAGGATTTAAAATATTTCAAGAATACTTAAAGTAGGCGTAATGGTATATATGTGTGGGATGTAACAAAGGGCTGTGGGTTTATAATCCCATAGGCGGTTTTGAAAAAAAAATATTAAAATTTCAAAACGATCCTTCACGAGTTCTTCTTTAAGTCATTTAAGCCATGTATGAGCTGTGTTTAATGAGAAGAGTGTTTAATCCCGAAATTGAAAACTGGTATTCAGTTTTTTATGTTCACACCCGACAGTCGGTTTCCCAAAAATAGCTAAAACACGGCATGTAGGTTTACCCGGTTTTTTGCAGTCAAGTTTTTTGGTTGTTGAATGTCAAAAAAGTTTGTAATTTCACGTGCGAAATGTGTAACTTTTTTTGAGCTAGACCCTCCTTCGATTGACGGACCGATCAACTCAGAATCACCAGTGTGTGTTGTCTATATAAAGCATGTCGCAATTGTTGCCAGATCTTCATGAGGTATGGTAGAAGTTTTTTTGACCAAGGGCAGGCGCTATTGAAATTAAAAAACATCGGTTCAGATTTAGATATAGGCACAATTCAGTTTTTGTAACCAGAACGGATGTTTTTGAAATTGAAAATTTTGATTTATATACACCTCCTACACATATGTTGAAACGATTTTATGTCTTAAGCTCTAGAAGCCACATTTTACTTATCATCTTAAATAAAATTGCCGCAGTTCTTAACGATCGTTTTGATATATACGCGAGTTGCTATTTAAATTTCGGGCCCGCCAATTAAAACACAATAATTTATCATTTGAAATGGTTTTATTGTTTTTCAAAATATTCTCCTCACTTTTGCATACGCACAAACCAATTTTCGAAGCACTTTTTTCACTCCGATTGAGACAACTCCAAGACATGATTTTTGAACGCTTCAATAGCTGCTACGGGCGATGAAAAACGTTGACCACTCGTTTTTTTCTTGATGCTAGGGAATAAGAAGGATTCATTGGGTGCCAAATCAGGGCACCCAATGAATAGCTCATCGTTTCAGCTGATGTGTGAGAGCTCGCATTATCGTGATGCAAAATGATCTCTTCTCTTATAATCCTTCCTCATTGCTTCGAACACTGTTGGCAAACAGATGGTTGTATACCACTCAGAATTGACCTCCTACGTTCCACTAAAGGCACTGTGGCAACATGGCCGGTTATACCGAAAAACAAACGCAATCATTTGCCTCGATGTACTTTTTCCAGGAACAACTTTTGTTGGATATGGCTCGCCTCAAAAGACCCATGCGGTCGATTGTTGTTTTGTTTCGGGTTCATATGCATAGATCCATGATTCGTCACCTGTGACAATGTTATACTCTGTCTTTGAGCTACCGGAGTTATACTTTTTCAACATCTTTTTGCACCAGTCCATACGAGTCTTTTTTGAGTATTCGTCAAATTATGTGGGATCCCACGATGCAATATCTAATTGATGCTTGTCATACTATTGCCCAAGGATGCCTCAATCTAACGGTATGCCACATGTCGGTCTTGTTTAACCAGTTCACGCACAGCACGGATTGTTTCTGGCAAACCGACCAAAGTTGGACGTTCTTTACGAAATTCATCCTGGAGCGAACTGCGTCCTAGATTGAACTCGTGGTACCAGCGATTAACAGTGGTTTTTGATGGTGCTTCATCAATAAAGTCGTAATAACTTGATTTTAACATTCTTGTCTCGGTAACCCTCGCCGAAAATCGTAAAAAATCATCGCATGAAAATGGTCACGGGATAATTTTATTTTTTGACTGAGATGAATTTTTCAACACACTGTAAGCAAAACAATTCGCCCTCAAATAACAAAAAATGTCAAACTTTCCAATGGAAGTTCCAGTTTGCATCTGGGAACACAAGTATTGTCAGGACCCGAAATATAAATAGCAACCCTCGTATATCTTTGTTCAGGTTCTAAAGAATCAGTAAGTGATTTTGTTGCATTATAGAGTCTAGAAATGTGGACATTTACTTCACTTCTGATTGGGGAAAATAACGCGTGATCTATTTCGAGGTTTCCTACTTTTTTAAAGAAAAAACACAGAAAACTCAAATTGAAAGTGGAATGTTTAATATCATTTTAAAGAACATTCTTTGGCATTTATTTTTTGAAGATTATGTCTGCCAAATGTTGGCCACTGCTACGTCTTAGATGGTCCATCCCTTGAGTCCACTTTTCGATGACTCGTTCGAGCATTTCGACTGGTAACTGGCGAATGACATGCGTGATGTTTTGCTCCAAAGCCTAAATCGAAGCGGGTTTCTTCGCATAAACTTTAGACTTTACATATCCGCACACGATCTTGAAATTATCTGCTCGCCGAAGTGTTCTCTCAATAAATCCATTGATTGATGCGATGTGTGGGAAGTGGCGCTGTCTTGTTGAAACCAAATGTCGCCGAGATTACAAGCTTTTTGTTCAGGCATCAAATAGTCGGTTATCATGGCACGATTACGGTCGCCATTGACGGTTACGTTCTCACCGGCATCGTTTTTAAAGAAATATGGACCGATGATTCCACCGTCCCACAAACCACACCAAATCGTTGTTTTTCTGGATGAAGTGGCAGCTCTTGAACCTCTCCTGGTTGTTCTTCATCACAAATGCGGCAATTTTGCTTGTTTACATACCCATTGAGACAGAAATGGGCCTCATCGCTGAACAAAATTTCACTCGATAACGTACGAAACGCATTCCTCACAGAACGTGAATTTTCGTAATAAAGTTGAAAGATTTGTAAACGTTGTTTAGGCGTAAGTCATTCCATGATGAAATGCCAAACAATTATAAACAAAACTAACATGACAGCATGACACGACTCACACATGATCTGTCAAAAAAAGGCTATTTAAAAAAGTATCTCTACTTGGATCACATATTATTTTCCAGTATAAGGCTATAACCAGACTGTCGGTTAGTAATTTTTATAAAATCCGACACTTTCAAAACCGTATTTTAAAAGTAACCGTTTCTAAAACCCCGGTTTTATGGCCACTTTTATAAAGTCATAAAACTTTAAAAATATTTTTGGCATTTTCTCTCAAGTGACCTTGACAGAGCAGAAAACTGTTTACTTGATGTTGGGCTAGTGACTATATCTACGAGGGCGACCGCAAAAGTAACGGGCCTAACATAAAAAGAACCGTTTTTTTGGAATTATGATTATTTATTTTTCAACATAATCTCCTTCCAACTCAATACACTTCATCAAACGTTTTTCAAGTTTTTGAATTCCATCCGAAAAATAAGATTTTTCAAGACCTTCAAAATATGCCTCAGTTTCAGCAATAACCTCGCTATTGGACGAAAATTTTTTGCCACCGAGAAATTTTTTCAAATTTGGAAACTAGAAATAATCAGAAGGAGCTAAATCTGGACTATAATCAGAAGGAGCTAAATCTGGACTATATGGTGGATGCGGAGCAATTTCAAATCGTAATTCGGCCAGTTTTTGTTGAGTTAAAAATGCAGTGTGTGAAGGAGCATTATCTTGATGAAAAAGAACTTTTTTCTAATATTTTTCGTTTTATCTTGATTTCTTCACTCAACCGATCCAATAATGCACAATAATACTCACTATTTATAGTTTTTCCTTTCTCAAGATAATCAATAAATATTATACCCCTTGCATCCCAAAATACTGTGGCCATTACTTTTCCTGTTGACTTAACAGTTTTCGCCTTCTTGGGACCACTTTACCTGCTGCTATCCATTGTTTTGACTGTTCTTTGCATTCTGGGATGTAGTGATGGATCCACGCTGATAAATCGCTAAAAGCTCCTCGGAATTGGACGATTTTTTGGGGCAAAGTCAACAAACGCGGCACCTTTTTCGCGGATAGCTTTTTCATGTGGAGTTCATCATGTAAAATACTCCAAACTTGTTTTTCGTGTATTTTAACAATATCAGCAAGTTCTCTGAGCTTTATTCGTCTATCTTTAGTCACTTCATTAAATATTTTTCTAATGTTTTCAATAGTAGTAGCAGTTTTCGGTCTTCCAGAGCGTTGTTCATCTTCCGTACTTGAACGACCCATTTGAAATTGTTGAACCCAGGATTTCACGGTGGAGTATGATGGTGCATTATCACCATGAACAGAATCCAATTCATCTTTGATTAATTTTGTCGTATAACCTTTCATATAAAAGTGTTTAATTACCGCACGAAACTCTTTATTTTCCATTTTTCAAAAATTATAAAACTTGTTTACTTCAATCACCTGCAACAATGAAAATAATCATTAAATATTTCGAAAATTTTGACAGATGGCTTATAAAAAGATTGCTTTTAAAAAACAAAAACAAAAAAAAAAATTGCTAGTAAAACAGAAAATGTGCCAGGCCAGTTAATTTTGCGGCCGCCCTCGTACTAGTTTATTGTACCAAGACTGTTACTTTTTATTTTTAAAGTGTGTCCCCTAAATACTGGGATTTCGACTCCAGATGCTCATGAAAATGAGAGGATTAACAAAATATTTTAAATAAATTATTTACAACTCGGCTTTTTAATACTCGTATCGATTTTAAATGAACGCATTGGAGAGTTTGTAAATGACAATTTAAGCTTGTTATTTGGTTGGTGATCTCTCAGTTGAGCGATATGTTAACTGTTTACCAAATTGTAAGAGCATGACCTCGTAAAGGAATCAGTACAACCTGTTACTAACAGCAAAAACCCATTACAACGACACACTAGTAAAATTCATACAAATTTTCTCAACGGTACAATTAAAGTTCTGCCTCTCTCTCCGTATCTCTCCACCACCACCAACCAACCCACTCTCATCCTGGTAATATTACACATACGAATACAGTTAAATGTCTGAGTATGCTCATCGTCATTCATATGAGTTTGGTAAGTAGCTTTGAATGGGGAGGCTTTGTATCCATATGCAAGTGGGGATCTCTCTCTCTCTCTCTTTCAATCTCTGTGTATGTGTAAAGTAACACATACACGTTTTGTACACTTACACACAGAGCCGTAAACAATTTTATATTACGTTTGCATGGAAAAACAGAATAAATAATGCGATGATATTTTCTGTTCCACATTTAGTTACTTGTGAGCATATGTACGACGAGTGCTAAACGAGAATATGTGAGCATTCATACAAACACACATGTATAAGCGAGGAGGGAGAGGGGTTATATACTTATGCACCACTACTGCGATTACTACGCTATCACTGGTACCATTATTATTACTAGCAGTACTACTAGAGTCACTGCCATTGCCTACATTGTACGAGCTCTTACATACTGGTTACATATTTTGGGCCTTTTTCCATTACGCTCTCGGAAGGGTTTTCATTTCTCCTTTCAACATATCAGCTTTACTTTCGCTTTTGTGCTAACATCATTCTGGTTGGGATTTTTCATGGCGCCCTACAGCACTTTCGGTCGGATAGTAGGATATCGAGGGGGTATAGAACGTCTGGAATAAAATGGTATTATGGTCGGTATTTACAATTAAAGTTGCAGTTAAGGCGCATGCAGAAGAAATACAATTAATTTTCTCATTTTGTGGTTCTTCTTGTGTATTTTCTATATGGTAGCATAAAACTTTACACACTTAAATGAATGGAGATTGTAACTTTAAGAGGACTATAGTTCTTTGTTTTTTTGTTGGCATCTGGAAATGTATTTTGGTCCGAAGCCGAATGTTTATAAAAATTAATGAAATCCAGCCTGTTGGATGACAGATTAAACACAATTTAAGTGACAAACGTCGAACCAAACATGTTCTGATTGAAGAACGTAAAGGATGATCCATCTAGAGGTATTTTTTCAGAACAAAAAAAAAATATAAAAATTCAAATGAAGTGTGGAATCTTTATTGGTAATTTGAAAGTACATTTTATGGCATTTATTTTTTAAAAATAATAAAAATAAACAACAAAAGGTCAACTATACAAATACAGAAAAAAATTACCTTCAAAAGTTGGCAACTGTATTATGGAAATGAGCGTTCATTTTTCGACCATAATTTTGTTCAGCGACGTGTCCCATTTCTGGCTCAACGGCAAAGTCAATAAACATAAATGCCGCATTTGGGCTGAAGAGCAAGAAGAAGAGGTTCAAGAGTTGCCATTATACCCAGAGAAAACCACGGTTTGGTGCGGTTCATAAGTTGATGGAATCATCGGTGCATATTTTTCAAAAATGATGATGGCCGGAACGTAACCATGAATGGTGCTCGCTATCGCGCCATGATATCGATCTTTACGCTACCTGAAATTGAAGCCCGTAATCTTGACGACATTTACTTTCAACAGGACGGTGCCACTTGCCATACAGCTGCTCATACAACGGATCTATTGAGAGCCCATTACGAAGAGCAGCTAATTTCACTTTTTGGACAGGTGAATTTGGCCGCCTAGATAGAGTGATATCACACCTTTAGACATTTTTCTTTGGGGATACGTAAAGTTCAAAGTCTATGCTGACAAACCATGTACGATTCAGGTTTTGGAAGCCAACATTATGCGTGTCATTAAAGCCATACCGGTCGAAATGCTCAAACGAGCCATCCAAAATAGGACCCTCAGATGGGAACCCTGAGGCGTAGTTGCGGCCAACATTTGAAGAAAATTGTATTCAAAAAATAAATTCCATAAAATGTCCTTTTAAATAAAATGTCCAATAAAGATTCCATACTTGATTTGAATTTTTATATTTTTTTTTGTTATGAAAAAATAGATCGATCGCGCTATACATATAGAATCATGTTACAATCATATTTATGTTTGAATTAAGTTCCTTACGTATCAAATATTACACGCTTGCAACCAAAATCCCAAACATTTTTATGGTTCCATCAGAGCAGATATATGTGACGCGCAAAATAGAAAGGGACCTAAGGCTAAAAACCAGTTTTGTTCAGGGGAGCAATTTTAAAGATTAGGTCCCTTTCTATTTGCGCTTAGAATGGGTCATGGGATCGGTCTCATTCGATGCTCAGATGTTGTCCACATCAAAAAAAGAAAAAAATGAAAATTGATTTTTTTTACCCTTAGGTCCTTTTCTCTATGCGCTGTCACATATGTTTTTACGCAGACTTGAAAATTTACTTCAATGTTTCCAAACTTAACTTAAATTAGTGAATTCTTAAAAAGAGCCAACTTGAACCCATCAGAATTTCCATCATATGTCAAAAAGTAGAAGGAATGTGTTCACTGCCCTCGAATTTGTTTTGGCCTTTTATGGTCTTTTAGACTCAAAGTAACTGCGAGGGCATATCAATAACTTTTCGAAAAAAACACAGTTTTTTTTTGCAAAAAAATAATATTTTTCGACATAATCTCCTTTTAGCTCAATACACTTAAAATACACATAAAATAGGCATTTGTTTGATCAATAATTTCATCGGTTGAGCTGAATCTGTTTCCACCAAGCCATTAATTTATGTTTGGAAGTAGGAAACGGTCACAGGGGGCAAAATTCGATCAATAATTTTATCGTTGGAGCTGAATCTCTTGCCACCAAGCCATTAATTTATGTTCGGAAGTAGGAAACGGTCACTGGGGCCTAAATCCGGACCTGAGGTACCAATTCATAACCCAATTCATGCAATTTTGCCATTGAGACTGTACACGTGTGCATAATCTTGATGAAAACGAACTTTTTTCCTGGCCATATGGGGTCGTTTTTTATCCTCGTTTAATAGGTCCATTAGTTGGCATAATATGCGCCGTTTGTTGTTTTTACCTTTAAAGGCATAATCCTTGATTTGGATAATCCGTCGTGCATCCCAAAATACTGTTGCCATCATTACCCGACAAAGTCACCTTGGCCTTCTTCGGAGCCGGTTCACCAGGAGAAACCCATTGTTTAGACTGCTGCTTGGTCTCCGAAGTGTTGTTTTGGATCCAGGTTGCATTCACTGTTTCAAAACGCCGCAAAAATCATTCGAATTGCGGTTAAACAACTCCAAACAATCTTCTGAAGTTGTCACACGATTACGTTTATGCTCAAATGAGAGCAAACGCGGCAGCCATCTTGCAGACAGCATTCCTAAACCCAACTGATCATGTAAAATCGAAACCACACTGCTATATGACATGCATATGACATCAACAATCAAACGCACTTTTACTCTTGATCGGCCAACACCATATTGTGGATTTATCGACATTTTCGGGTGTATTGACCACAAATGGCCGTCCAAAACATTCAGCGTCATTTCTACTTGTGCGACCTCAACGAAAGTCAGTAAACCTCTTTTTTATCATTGAAATCGATGGAGCAGTGTCTCCAAAGTATTGCACAAGCTTTTCCTTTATGTGGTTGATGGTTTTTTTCCGCAAAAATAATGTTTAATGAGCACTCGAAATTCAATTTTTTCCATTTTTAACAAAATCGGCGAGGTTGTATGTTTTGAACAGCTGTTAAACACAAAATAAATGGAGAAACTCTTTTAAATTTTGGCAGTAGTCTATAAGCAGATGGTACTTAATAGCAGCAGTGTTGCTTTTCATATAACTACGAGTGAAGTTGGAAAAGTCACAGACTTATTGATATGTCCTTGTATGTTTAAAGGGACCTGTTCTAGAGCCCATAGGATTCATAGCTAATCTCTAACGTAAAGTTAATGGTAACTTTGGAGTCGTAAGGAAATGTTATTCTTTTTGAGCAAAAATAGTTCCATCTTTAGTGGTGCTACGTGTCCAAGCAAAAGCAAAGTTCAAAAGAATAGATTTGTAGGATTTCACTAGCTTTGTGGACCCATACATAGAACCTTGTTTGGTATCACTTGGACCCGTGGTTGCGGCACCCAAACTTAGGCAAAACTTAAAATTAGGTGTAAAATTGGGTTGGCGAAAACATTTCAAAGATTTTATGCACTCTTACGTCAACGTTTAAAGTGCCTTATTTATTGACATCTAGAATAAAGGGTCAGTTTTATTTTTTTGGCATCTAGAAAAATGGGGCCAATTATTTTTACTGCAATGTAAAAAAACTTAGTCTAACTTTAAAAATTTGATTTGGATTCGTAATGAGATTTCATATTCTGTGGATTAAGGCGGTCCAGAAATTACTATTTTAGGCATTTAAAATCATGTAAAATTATAAGTATATGAACTGGAATTTAATGCAATTTTTAAGCAGGTATTTTGTTCGGTTGTTATATAGTTCAGGTCTTAGAGCCCTCCTCTTGGATCGTCAAACAATGCTGTAGATGCAGACAATTCTGCAAAAGCGTCTATCTGTGCCCTCAACGACCTGTCAATAACATGGATTCATTGCAAGGTTAACCTATTGTGGAATATAACGGACAAATATAGGTTGTTGTGGACTCAGCTAGGCAAGAACAGAATCAAAACCCTGCTTGAATATAACAAAAGTGATGTCAAAGTGCGCTCAACGAGCTGTTAATAAAATAGATTACTACTTAGGTCAACTTAGCGTGGAATAAAGCCAACAAATGTAGTGATTTTAAAGCTCTGTGGACTAAACTAAGCAAGAACAGAATCAAAGACCTGGTTGAAAATAACAAAAGTGCCGTTAGAGCGCTCGTGGATGTCCTGAAGGAATTTTTTAATGTTAAGGCCCAATTAGTCTTGAAGGTGGACGGTAGGCAATCAACTATTTCAGTTAGGGGTTGCATTTTGCATGTGTTAGAGGGAGATAACTACAGTTTGACGGTTGACAACGGTAGACTTCTGCAGGTTGCAGATTCAACCGTCAACCGTCAAGACTAATTGGGCCTTTAGAGGGATAACTAAACTGTCTGTGTAAAGATGAGGAGGAATTTGAGACTGCGCAGCAACTTTTTATGTAGGTGCTCATCCCTCCAGTGAAGACGTCGTAGTGGCC
Source organism: Hydrotaea diabolus (assembly GCA_963513945.1). NCBI lineage: Eukaryota > Metazoa > Arthropoda > Insecta > Diptera > Muscidae > Hydrotaea > Hydrotaea diabolus. Next base: position 137,601,075 of record OY740719.1, read on the forward strand.
TGTGGAAGTACTTTCTGGAAGATCTAAAATAGTTATCATCCTACAAAATGGTAGATCTACTTTGATTTTTAAACGATTTGTCGCGGCTCAAGGGCAGCTACCTGCAAAATATGAACGAGCTGTAGTTTTTATCAGAGACAAAGGGCAATCCCAGTGGCCTCTCTATGGGGCACTGGCTATATGTACTGCATGTCCACAATTCAGGAGTACACACCGGTATAAAATCTTCTAACACAACTTAACCAAGTCAAACTTTAAAATAAGTATTTGGGTTTGTGACGAAGTGCATTAGTTTTGAGTACCAAAATGTTAATGGCGAAAGGGGCAGTGCATTTTATAGTATCAGAAAACCCATGATAACTAAGACCCGGTTTTGGGGTCAAGGTGCAAAAGTCTTCTTTAATTGTAGGATTTCACGTCTTCGAAACAAATTTAATTTTGTTTAAAACAAATTAAAGCGATTTTCGGCTCCGTGGAATACGCCATTAAGAACTTGCAGCGAAGCTTATAGATTTATACCTCTTGTACATAACTTACATCGGTTAAATGGACTAAACGGAAGCCTGCTAGTGCAGATAGTAGCACGCTTTAAATAGTATTTCCAGTTTATGGTCGCAAGAGTTTTTTTTGTGTATTCAGGGTTGTATGTTGTCGTTCATTCAGGGTTATAGATTTTTTTGAGCATATTGAGTCAATTTTCTACATGATTATCGCGGTGATCGCCCTAACGTTACTTTGTCATTTCATCGTGCATTTTACTATGCAACCACCAGCACATTTAAACCATTCTAGGACCACTGGGATCTATTTAAACAAGTAAAAACTTCGGTAAATTCGCCCAGGCAGAACCGTTTGTAACCTTCACCGTCAATACTGTACAAAACACAAAAATTTTACGTTTTTTTGTCCATGCTTCCGACCATAATCTCTGCCAAAACTTAAAAGTTAATCTATATTGCGATTTCTAGCAACATTTACTTTAATTTTTGTACCCATATGTCCACATTGACTATTAATAGCCCGTTTTTACCATGCAGAGCGTTTTTGGGTCACATGAGCCAAGACGTCAAACAACTTTGTCCTTTGTTTAGGTATTAAGCTCTTCCCAACTAACATTTAACCCATTCTTCGCTCACAAAAATTGTGATTAGCAAGGAAAAACTCAAAAAAAGTATAAAACTGTACACAAACGAAGTACCCTTTGTCCCTTAGAAGGAAACTTTTTCTCCCTTGGCCGGTTTTACCCATTAACATTCCCATACGAGGGCAACTTCTTAGCCTAGCACAAAAAGCACGGTATAAACAGAAAAAAGTTAAGTGTTTTGGAAACTTCCATCTCTTATTTCGATCTGGCAACTCCTTCATATAGAAAGAGGTGTTCACAAAAGACGCAACCGCGATTTTTTTACAATGGAAAAGTTAGAAATGCGTGGTGTCATTAAATATTTACATAAAAAAGGATTATCGGGACAAGAAATTCATAATGATATGGTGAATGTGTTAGGTGAAAGTGCTCCTTCATATGCAACAGTAAAAAATTGGGTTGCTGAATTTAAATGTGGTCGTACAAGCATTGAAGATGAACCACGCAGTGGACGTCCAAAAACAGCAACAACAGAAATTGTAGCCAAAGTGCATGATATGGTATTAAATGATCGACGAATAAAAGTGCATGAAATAGCTAATATCATGGGCATCTCAAATGATCGAGTCCATTTAATTTTGCACGAAGAACTACAGATGAAAAAGCTTCCTGCAAGATGCCGCACTTGTTAACAGTCGACCAAAAACGCATAAGAATGAACATTTCTCAAGCTTGTTTGGATCGTTTTCAGCGAAATAAAATGGATTTTAAGCGTCGTTTCATAACTGTTGATGAGACATGGATCCACCACTATACTCTAGAGACAAATGAACAATCCAAACAATGGACTGAAGCTGGAGGAAGTGCCCCAAAGAAGGCAAAAACAATTCAATCGGCTGGTAAGGTTATGGCAACAGTTTTTTGGGACTTCAAAGGTAGTTTATTGATTGACTATCTGCAAAAGGGTAAAACAATAAATTCAGAGTACAATTGCATCAAGACAATTGTCATCAAGACAACGCACCAGCGCACAAGAGTGTTTTAACAATGGCTAAAATCAACGAATTAAAGTACGAGTTGCTTGACCACCCACCTTATTCTCCTGATTTAGCTCCCAGTGACTTTTACCTGTTCCCAAATGTAAAAAAATTCCTTGCTGGCAAGCGATTTACCTCAAATGAAGATGCAATTGCAGTTGTAAACCACTATTTTGAAGACCTTGAGGAAAACTATTTTAATCAAGGGATAGAATTGCTAGATAAGCGTTGGACTAAGTGTATTGAAGTTTCAGGAGATTATATTGAAAAATAAAAATATTTTTTTAAAAACTAACTATTCTCTTTCATTGATAAGCTAAGAACTTTCCGAACCGCCCTCGTACAGTTTATGAGCATAAGTCATCATCATACTAAATTTCATGATCTTTGGTAAATTTGTTTGACCGCAATCGTGCTTTCAACAGATAATCGGACGGAAGGACATGGCTAGATCGTCTTAGAATTTACGACATTCAATAATGTCTACATTTTGTAGGGTCTCCGATTAATATTTCATGGTGTTGCAAAACGAATAACAAATTAAGTATGCAATGTATTCTTCGGTGGAGAGCGGTGGACATTTTGTCAAGGCGTACAAAGTTCGTAAAATCAACATAAACGCAACTTTAATAGGCGCGTATATTTCCACACAATATTTTCTAAAAGCATTCAAAGATATTTTCGAATTTGGCATCACATAATAGCCTAGCTTGATTGGCACTCTGTATTAAAGGAGTAATGAGTCGGCGATAACTGCAAAACTAAGGAAAACGGCTCTAAAAATTCCTTTGTATACAAGTTCTCATTGACTCTGTGCATCATAAACCGTTTAATTGGAAATTTTCATTTTATGGAATAAAAATTATTCGAAAAATACTAACCGAAATCGCTAAAAACCAAATAGTTTCTTTAAAAAACTAGCTGCTAATAAAACACGGCCATTAAAACATATGTTAACGACTTACCGTCCGTTTGAAAAATATTGAATGCGTTTAACAGGAACATACCTGAAAAAAATAAAAAAAAAAAAAATATTTAATTTTTGTGTCTTATAAAAATTGCAATATACACATTTATATATAAGGAATCTAGCTGAGAGGTAAACTCCCCTCTAACTCTAGCAGTACCACCCGATCTAGATTTACATTTAGAGAAAAAGATAAAAATTGTAATAGGAACACAAACTGACGACCACAAGTCTATAGGTCCTGCAGTATAACTTATAAGGAAGCAGTAAGCTTTAGAGCTGGTATAATACCCATAGACAAAGGGTGGTCCACCCATAATGCACGATGTAAATTGCCACACCCTAATGTCAAGTTTTTTAATTGACATTTCTTTGTTTCAGTGTATGACAAGTTCAACAATGGAGAGGTGGGTAAACAATTGAGCAGCTCGTTAAGATTGTTGAAGCCATTTACGAAAATGGGCGTTCAAATCAAAACGGATTTCGTGATTTTTTTTATCAGCATAATCGATCAAATGTGTCTAAAGTGGATTCGTTAGCAAGCAGAATAGCCGCATTTGGGCCCAATGCATCCACAAAAAGTGACTGTTTGTTTTCGGCGTCACCGGGACGGGACGCACTTCTTCGAAAATGAGTTCGGCCAAGCAGTTACCGTGAATTGTGTTTGCTATCAAGAGATAATTACGGACTTCTTGTGGGCGAAAATTGAGTCTATGGACCTGGACTATGTGGTTCGAACAGTATAGTGCCACTGACCATACAATTGACGAAACAAAGGATCAAAGCAATGGCCGTGTTATCACACATCGTGGCGTTGTAAATTGGCCGCCACGATCATGTGATTTGACACTGTTGGACTTCTTTCTTTAAGGATATTTAAAAGAAAGTGTACGTGATTACGCCTAGATCAATTCAAGAGCTAAAGGATGTTTAGTGACAAAACCACTCAGCCAGAAATGAGCTTCATCACTAAAGATGATTTTTCGATAAAATTCTGGATTTTCGTAACACATTGCCAGAGCTCAATCGGAGAAGTTTCGACATTTCAAATGATCAAGTGGCTTTAGTTCTTGAGTTAGTTTGATCTTATCAGGATGAAGGCCAAGATCTTTTCACAAAATACACCACAGCGTGCTTTAAGAGATGCCCAATTCCTGAGAACGACTTGGAATCGACTGATTTGGCTCATTTTAAACAGATACACTTACGGCTGCGATATTTTCATCGCTTCCAACGGTATGGCGTCTCTTTGGTTCCGGAACTTCTAAAAGTGAAAATTTAGATTCAAATGTATTCGCTATACTCGTAGCGCGCACAGCCTGTTGGGTAAGCGTGTACGACCGAAAATTGGAGTAAGCGCTCTTAAAGTTGCGAACACAGCCTCAGAATTTCGGTAGAAATTTTATATGATTTCCAAACGTAGCTCGTAAGTGAACTAAATATGATGAAAATGTTGACTTAGACTAACGATTTGACACTGAACGATCATTAAAATTGGCATAACAATTCTAAATTGTTATGTCCCTAGTGGAAAACCCGCTACAGGCTGATTCCAAATATAAACACATCGATTGGTAAAAATCATGGACAAGACTTTTCCATACACAAATACTGGCACATCAAGCAGAATACAAAAAAAAATTCTTTTGAAAATGAAGGCATGGCGGTATATTGCTGGCCCGCGATTGTCGAATAAAAAAAATGATTTGACGAGATACAGTCTTTCATAAATATGCCGCATAACAAACTGGGATCAAGTTTGCCAGAAGGTAAAAATGCTGAAGTTATGAGAACAGAAGTAAAGACGACAGAAAGCAGTAAAGCAAGGGCGTTATAAGGGGTGGACCGCGGTAAGTTGCTTTTTTGCATTGCAGGCTGCGGTGGCACTGTTGGTCGAAGAGAGAGGAGCGTGCGCGTGGCTTATAGTGGCTGACGGAAGATTTGTACTAGTCAACCTTTCAGTTGCCATCATTGGACACGTGAGAAGAGATCATTTTATGATTTTCACAAGCGCACTTGTTCATTGCAGTGCAGCGTGCTTTTCTTTACGACTCGCTGTTCCCTCTAATATACGGTACTGGAGTGAAAAAACTCCAGAGAACTTCACCAGAGGCCTCTGCATTCGGACTGTGTCACTGTGTGGTGCGCCTTATCAGGCATCATTGTCATTTACTTTTTCCAGGATAACCGTATTGAAGTAATGCAATTAGAGAAAAGATGGTTCCAAAAGGATTGTGCCACACACAGCGAGGGTTACCATGAATTGTTTGAGGCAAATGTTTCCTGGACTGCTTATTTCTTCGAGGGGTGATGTGAACTGGCCGGCACGCTCACCAGACTTAGCCCCATGAGATTTTTTTTTTTAGGGTAACCTGAAGTCGAAGGTGTTTCTCAACCGTCCCTACAACATGGAAGACCTAATTAACAATATTAAGGCTGAAATTGGCAGAATACCAGTCGACATGCTTGTAAGAGTTCATGAAAACTTCAGAAAACGTATGCAGCAGTGTGTGGAGAGCGAAGGTCGACATTTGCCAGATACACTATAAGTATTTAAAACCATGTAATTTAAAAACTCCCTTACTGTTCAATATAATTAAAATATAAAATAAATTTTTCTAAGGTTCATCATTTTTTGATTTCATTTCCAAATAAGAAAATTACAGCGCTCCATTCTGTACTTACATTGTCCATTACACAGGTAGTGGCAATAAGTAAGAAGGTATTTTTAATTAGTAAAACTAGGATGTTTTTAAAAAAAAGCCACTTCGCGGTTCTCGGACACAAGAAAAATTTATTTCGATTTAAAATCGGGTTATTTGTTGGAGGCTTTAAACAATAGGTCACGGCGAGTTAGTGTCCTACAACCCACAGATATGATATTTGTTTCTTGTCCCATTAATGTAAATCTACAACATAAGTTCAATGCCGCGGTAAAATATTCTGACGATTGGAATATGAAAATCAATTACGACAAATGTGAGACGATCCTTTTTCGCCCAACCGTAGCAAAGTGTAATTATAATATCAAGAAATATTGGAAAACCTTCGGTTTGAAGGCTCCACAAAAACAATGAAAGCCTACCAAACAAAGAGGTAGTAAAAAACAAATTTTTATATTTTAATGAGCATGTGAAAACCCAGTTAAACAAAGCAAGAAAAGCTTTTTTCAGCTACAAGGCTCTATTTTTTTCAATACACATGACACCAGAACTAAAAACATTGTTATATAAATCATTAGTGCGTTCTATAATAACCTATGACTGCCCTATCTGCACGCAGAAAAAAAGTATGGTTGGATTAACAATATTCAAAGAGCACCATACAATTGTTGGTTAGATTGTTGTGGTACAACAATATTATGATCATCACAACAATAGTATGGTTCACACACAACCATACTATGATTCCCATAACAATATTATGGTCCTTACAACAATAGAATCATTCACACACAACCATACTATGATCCCCACAACCATATTATTATTCACATTGAACCATACTATGACCCACAAAACCATATTATGATCCTCATAACCATAGTATGTTTAGCGTACAACCTTTGTATGATCCTCACAACCATAGTATGATCCTCACAACCATAGTATGACTTACGCACAACCATACTATGATCCCCAAAATTCTTTGTAAAGACTGGAATACGTTGTTATTCAACAATAAAGAATTTTATTAAGTAAGTTATGTAACAATAGAAGTGATTTATTTAACAGGAAAATAATCCATTTTTTAAAAAAAATTTTGAGTTATACTAATCCGTAGTTTTTTTTTTGAAAAAATTTAATTTTTATTACTATTGTTGCGTAAGAATCGAAAAAATAACATTGTCAAATTAAAAAAAAAAACAATAAGGTTTTTCCGGTATGATTGCCGTAATCATGTTATTGTTAACATAAAACCCATGAAAACAATACTTTTGTCCCACCAACCATATTTATATTGTAGCTACTACCATATTTTAACTTTTAAAGTTGGCAACAATACTTTTGTTACATTTCAACAATATTAATATTGCCGCAATCATACTATTGTCAACATGAAACTCAAAAAACAATACTATGGTTTAAAACCCATGAAAACAATACTTTTGTCCCACCAACCATATTTATATTGTTGCTACTACCATATTTTCATTTTTAAAGTTGGCAACAATACTTTTGTTGCATTTCAACAATATTAATATTGCCGAAATCATGCTATTGTCAAAATGAAATTCAAAAAACAATTCTATGGTTGCGACGACCATACTTTTACTGCAGAGAACATACTATTGTTGCCGTGACCATATAGTAACCATATATTTTCTCTGTGTGTGGTTTAATGTATCGCCACCCTACATGAAACTGATACGAAAATTCGAAAGAAAATGCCTCCGTGCTTGTACTAGACTTTATAGGACGTCAGATAGTGGCTACACAAAATATGTAAGTAATAAAAGACTGTGTAACTTTTCAAATATAAAAAGAATCGACAACTTTATAATAAAAATAATTAGGAACCACACTGTACAAAGCACACAATGCTGCTCTAATAATCCTATCATGGCTCCTTACTATGTGAACGATAGTTACATTCAGTTAACTCTAATGACAGGATACGTCCTTCCTGAAACCTTTCTCTTCCTAGACAAGAAAGGCTTCATACAAAATAACTATGGTATTCCCATATTCAATCATTGTTATCGGAGAGCGAATGAAAAAGCTGTATGCAGTGAACTGTTAGTTAATAATAATTTAAGATTCGATTCGAATAAAGATATCGAGGAAAGGATTAAAATAAACACAAATAGATTTTGGTGGTTGAAATAACTAACCTTTTTATTTTTATCACCCTTGACCACCCTTTTTATCATCTCTAAATTGCAGCAAGGCTTTCTGAAGAGGGTTGTCACGGACCCGAAATCATGATAAAAGTAGTGTGCAGCCACGAAAATCAATGTCACTTTGCCATTTTGTTAAAAACTTGTCTTCTATTTAAATATAGAAGCAAGAGGTCTTGAGCCGGTTTAATCCCTGTTCAATGTGTAAAAGCAACAGACCGAAATAAAACAAACGAGCTAAACATAAAGTAATGATTTTTAAAATTTGTCATTGCTTAATTTAACATATTACAGCTATTTATAATACAATGTAGCAACAATGAATAATTAAATAAAATGTATTTTTGGTAGCAACCAATATTAAGTGTATTTGAGTTCCCGATTAACGGCTATGTATTGTTATAATATATTATGAAAACCTGTTCGTAACTATGTAAACTATGCTAACTTGAATTAAATAAAATAAACAAATAAAAAAATAGTTTCCTGTCCCTTCTTCAATGAGATGTCCAGAGAAACAAGTCATTAAATGATGACAAGCTCGTACGAGGTTAAAGAAGTTTTATCCAAACTTCTCAGTCAACGCTGCTTGCAGCTACAATATCTTCTAGCCACTTTTTAATTAATATAAACTATAAAGACATACGAGTAGTCTAAGCCTTTATGTGCTATGATATAAATTGACATTCAACACAATTTTACGGCAATTTTCATTTCATATCACTTTCGTTACGTTCGACTTTAATAAATTAAGATGTGTTGTTTGGTTTATCTGTATTTGCCAAGGAGGACATACAACACATGAATCTGTCTAAGTCTATTTCAGCATGGAACTCTTTTTCTTTTTGCACAGGCAATTTAAACAGAAATATGCCACACATTTCTTAAATTACACCCATGACCTTTAACATTTACCCCCGCCGAAGTACCCGGGGGAATAATTTTAGGGTATTCCCAGATCTACCATTGAACCCCCGGTTACCGAACAACAGCCATAACTTATGCCATATATTTACAAACTGTTTACATATGTATACATCCCACATATAAAGTAGTAGGTATGTAGTGGAGTATATGCTCAAGATGGATTTACTCGGTTACTTTTGCTCTGTGTGGCTTGGTTTGCTTCTTTATTTGTATTCGTTATATGGTCTGTGAGCACGCATTAAATTACTTAATGGTATACAAAATTAATTTAGCTCCTCTTTTATTCGTTCGCCCCTTTTTCCGTTCCCTTTATTTTTTGTTTTTTTATTTATTTTTTAATTTTGTTGTTGCTTTAGTGTTTCTCTCACTTACCCATTTATTCATTTTATCCTATAAACTATGAAATAGTGTCGATGGAGAAACTGAAAAGAAAGCAAACAAAAAAGGAGAGCACAAATAAAAATAAGCGGCGGCCGTCAAACCAACCATGCGAAATGGCAACAAACTGCGGATATGCTCTTGAATACACTGAAAAGAATTGTACTTTGCAGCATTGAACAAGTTTCGAAGGATATTCTAGGAATAAGAAGTTTTTGTGTTCGCTTTTAATAAATGTTCTGTTGAAAAAATCCCCTTCTAAAATAAAAAAATTTAATTACGATTTAAATTTTTACTGCAACAACCTTTAGTACAAAGATCTGGAACTTCAAATACGTATAAAACTTTGGAACTTGCACGTAATTGAATCAAAGAAACAAGTGAACAAATTATGTTTGGCCGTAACGGAGCTATTATATCCCCCACCATGTATTACGGTCCTATATAAAATAATTTATCAAGTGGGCGTGACACCGGTATTAGAGTGTGTTTTCCTCCTTACAAACATCATATAAACCAACTTCTATCGTTATATCGGTATTAGTTTACGAGATATAGTCTTTTAAAGTTTAGTTTATTGTTAGCGGTGCCACGCCTTCTCATATAATTTGCCATAACAATATTCATGATAGATCAGGCAAATCATAGAGGTTAGGAATTTTTATCGAAGGCAAAGGATACGTTATTGGGTTCAATCTGATTTTTTAATTATCAAATATTACTTATTAGGGACATAAATACTGTTACACACGTTTTATGCTGTTAAATAAAAGCACTGAATGTTTTTGGACCAAATATTTTTTAATATATTTATTGATGTATATTTTATCCAAAAAGAAGCTACTTATTCGAAATGTCCGCCTTCTGCCTTTACACACGCTTTAAGTCGCACTGGCCAATTGTCAATAGCTGCACGAACCTCGTCCATTGGAAAATTGGCCACAGCTCGAGCCAAGCAGCCTTAAGAGATCCAGTGCTGGGGTATCTTTTGTGACAAACCTTGTCCTCTAAAACCGTCCACAATTTGTAATCCAATGGGTTGAAATCCGGACTGACTGAGGGCCATTCTTCAGAGGAAATGAACGCCGGCAAATTGTTTCGAAGCCAGGCCTGGGACCTTTTAGCCTTATGGGCCGGCGCTAAATCCTGCTGGAAAGTCTGACTGGTTTTGGAACTGGGAATTGTTAAGAGGCTTCACAACAGCTTCCAACGGTTTCTTGGTAAACTTTGGCCGATGTTTTGACTCCTTGTTCGCAGAAATGCAGGCCAGTGACCACATCTTAAGAGACACCCACCAAATCATGACTGAAGCTGGGTGATGGCCCTTTTCCACCCTTGGGATCAGTTCAGATGTTTCCTTAGATGACCGCGCATACACTCTATCATTTTGCTTGTAAAATTTTTCCTGAATGGTAAAAATCTTTTCATCGGTGAACAAAATTTTTCTGTGCAAGTTATCAGCGTGCTTCACCAGAAGAAGTTTGCATTTTCAATCCTATTTTTTTTAAAGCTGCAGTCAATAAATGTCCGGTATGTCGTTTGAAAGCCCCAAGTCCCAAGTCTTTTTTAATGATTCGACTCATGGACTTTTGCGTGATATTCATCTCACGGGCCATGATTTTCTGTTTTCGGAGCGGATTTCTGTGAATTCTTGATTTAACGGCTTTTGTGGCGGCTTGATTTAACGGCTTTGGTGGCGGTCTTTTACATCTCCAGTCTCCTCAAACAGTTTTATGCATCGGTAGACGAACATGCGGCTAATCCCTAGTGGCCGGAGCGTTTTGAAAATATCGTTTTTTTATTTCACACTTGAAAAGCGCTATTGCAGCGATACGGTTCTCATTATCTGGCCACTTCATGATGAAAGTTGAAACAATTTTAAAATCCCGTTACAGACTAACGCTGTTGAGGTTAACCCGGTATGTTCAGTTCTACTATTGAAATGGGTGTGTTCAATGTTGTAACAGTATTTATGTCCCTACTAAGTACAGTTTACAAACTATTTGAATTACATGACGTCTATATGAGACAGCGCATAGAGAAAGAGACCTAAGGGTAAAAAAATCAATTTTCACTTTTGTTTGATGTGGACAACATCTGAGCATCGAATGCGACCGATCCCATGCCCCAAAAGTATTCCCTCCTAGAGATATGCGCGTTTTATGAAAGTGATGGTACACCAAAGATACACGTATTTAAATCTTTAAAATGGCTCTCCTGAACAAAACTGGTTTTTCCCTTAGGTCCCTTTCTATTTAAGGGCGTAACATATGCTTTATAGTTCCTCTTATTTTTTTAAATACAATTCTTTTTTAACAAATAACCCTTATTTTTTCCAAAATATTGCATTTTTATTTCCCTGAAGAAAAAGGTCAAAAGTCAAAATTTTATACTCAAAAGTCGAAAAGTCTAAAAGTCGACTTTTGACTTTTCTTTAGTATGAGTCGAATAGTTAACATTTAGTCTTTAGTATACTCGTACTCGTATAACCCTAATGTCTTGACGTTAAAAAAAACTGGCGTGTTAAGCTAAAACGAGCAAGTGTGTAGGCGCACGCAAAAGAAGGACCGAAGCCCCTTACCTCAATATATCGGGTGATGAATCTATTTTTTTTTCAATAGGGTTTTTTCTAATTACAAGTGACTTGTGTTAAACTTATTTTTTTTATTTTCAGTAGCGTTGGCAATTTTATAATGGAAAAACTTATACCACAACAACGTCTCCAATTACAAGTGCAACTATATTATGGAAATAAGCGTCCGGTGAGAACTGTTTTTCGTGCGATTTGACCTTTTTATAGTCGATTACTATCATTACATAGAAACCCAATTTTTACCACTGGATTATACTCGACCTAATAGGCCACATCCAGCACGAAGTATTGAAACCATAACGGCAGTAGCTGAGTGCACGTGAAAACCTCCAGGAATCAGCAACAACCTGAAGCATTTTACCGAGGGATCTTGTTTTGAAAACGAGAAAAGCTTGTGTAGGAATTAAAGGAATCCTGCGTGTAGACTTTTTAGTGTTTGGTCTCTTCAAAAGCTCGAAGAAGATCCGATGTTTTCGAACAAAAATTTGTTCATTTGGCTCAACGGCAACGTCAATAAACAAAATCAATCCCACTTTAGCCGGTTCTATGGACCGGATTGACACGAGGCAGCAATGCTTCCCGGCACATAGTTGCCGCTACAACAGCAAAATTGCTTCATCTAGGCTGAAGAGCAACCAGAAGAGGTCCAAGAGGTTTCGCTATACCCGGAAAAGAACACGGTTTGGTGCGGTTTATGGGCAGGTGGAATCATCGCTCGCTATCGCGCCATGATATCGGACTTTTTGCTACCTGCATTTGAAGCCCGTTATCTTGAAGACATTTAGTTTAAAAATGAAGTGCCACTTGCCAAAAAGCTGCTCAAACAATCTATTGAGAGATCATTGCAAAGAGCCGATAATTTCAAGTTTTGCACCGGGAAGTTGGCCGACTAGAACTTGTGATACCACACCGTAAGAATTTTGTCTTTAGGTCTAAGCAAAGTCCAAAGTCTATGCTGGCAAACCAGCTAAGATTCAGGTTTTGGAAGACAACATTACGCGTGTCATTTATGCCATACCGGACGAAATGCTCGAACGAATCATCTAAAAATGGACACCCTGAGGCGTACTTGCGGCCAACATTTGAAGGAAATTATTTTCAAAAATAAATAAATAAAATGTCCTTTCGAATAAACAATAAAGATTCAACTCTCAATTTGAATTTTTGTATTTGGAAAAAATACCTCTAGATTGATCACCTTAAATAATAAAATGCTGATGGTCTCAGACACAAGATCGAATCGCTTGGAACTCTGCTCTTTTTACAGCTAAAGAGCTACTAAGGTTTCGATTACATAAATAAGTTGTGTGAACTTAATCTTTAGTTCACCCACAAATATATGAGTTGGAAAGTTCTCTTAAGAAAATTTAATTATTAATTAAATATCTAGCATTTTCATTGAACTCATGAAACTTTATCTTTCAGTGTATCTATGTGCATGGCGGCTGCTGTGAGTGTATTACACCGGATACGGTCATTCGCCCTTTATTGCTGTTTATAAATTAACTTATGAAAGTGAAGAAATTAAAAGTAAGTTACAACAACGATTAATAATCATATAACGGAGAATGGGGCAAAAAGGAAGAAAAGGGAAATGCATATAAAATGCCTAATGTGTGTGTGTGTAAATGTGCCTGGTGTTAGAGGAGAGGCACTAAAAGTAGTTTCTCTAATTAGCAGTAGGAGGTTTGTTAGAACTGGGTCACACAGCAGATCTGTATAAGGGATATAAACAAAATAAGATTTATATTCCTTGATATATTAAACGATTAATTGCCAAGGCTTATACATTAACTACCAGTAGAGGCAGAGTTAATCTTAAAAGGCTGTAAAACAAGCAAGGCCCTTTTATCCTCACTTGATTGTAAAAAGAAACTTTGAAAGCCGACCTCGTACCTACTGCGCTTGCATTGTAAGCCACACGCAGTACACCAGCAGCGGTTGCCCAGCGTAGCGTCCCAGCACTGTCGTTATTTATAGGCAATTTTTGTTTTGTCTTTTTCACCATTCCCATTACATTTTAAATATTTACTCATAGTGACACATATATTTATAGCCCAGTACTCGAAGCACCGCACGGCACGGCACAGAGCCCGCTCGGAAGAGATGTATGTACCCGTACATACATAATGATGGCCAAAGGATTTCAGTTTCAAGGAACCCAAGACAAAAAGCAAACTGAAGGCAAATTGTAATTAAAAACAAGAAATTCATTTAATAATTTATTAAGCGGCGGATTGTTGCCAGTATGCGATGTGCCGTGCCGAACGCATATAAGTTGTCCTTCATTGACTCTTGTTTTTGTTTAATTTTCTTTTTGTTTTGGTGTATTCTTGTTTTATATTGATTTTGGTGTTATTCTTTCTTTAATGTCATGTTTTTTATATGAAGACAACGAGTAATACTCGGGAAATTGTGAAAACTGCAGAGGGAAATTGTGAAAAAAGAAGTGAAGACAGTTTCAATTTACATTTTAAGTTGGAAAACAACATCTTATATTGTCAATACCTACATCATTTTAATGAGTTCGGACGATTGCGAAAGCCATTGGAACTTTTGGTGTAGGAAGTGGCCATAACAATTTTATATAAATTCACAGTGTTTGTAGAAACAACTCAACGGGAAATAGGAGGTCTCAGCAAGGACTTTAAGCAAGTCTTCTTGAGAGCTTCTTTTAATGGAAGGCCTTCTACGAGTAGAAATTCAGCCAAAAGTCTTGTAGATTATGAGAAATCAACTTCCAGCTGGTAATTTAATTTTATATGACAATTTTATGCTGTGCACAGTGGGATGAAATTCAAAAAAAAATGGAAATAATTCAGCTGTTTCTAAACTAACAGTCGGATTTTGATAAAATTTCACCCACTTACAAAAGAGTTGTGCACTTCGAGTTTATAAAATTTTAAAACTCATGTTATTTTTGTATTTGTAAGCCGATTTGAATGATTACTGCTGGGAATATTATTTTACATAACTTTTTTATGCTATGCATAGTGGGGTAAGATTAAAAAAGAATATAATTCAGCCGTTTCTAAACCAACAGTGAGATTTTGATCAAATTTCACACATTTATATAAGAGTTATTTTTGAGCTTAAGTTAAAAGTTTGGGCCCCAATACACAGGGGCGGAGCTACAGGGCCCAAACTTGGCCCTCTGGAGTTTATAAAATTTTATAACGCATGTTCCTTTTTTTTTGTGAACCGATTTTATAATGATTCCCTATAATGATTCCCTATAGAAACAACTAGTCGAGACCTCCAAAAATTGTATTACAGCTATGCATAATCTTATGTAGTTTCTGAGATATACGTGTTTAAAAATAAAAAAAAAAATGTTGCTCTAACTTGATGTAAAGGGTGTTCCAAGAAGAGCGCAATTTTTAAATTTTAAATAAAACACAGATATTTAAGAAAAAATCGTGAAACTTTATTATATCGTAAAGTAGACAGAATGAGGTTATGTATGGAACAATATATCGTGCAGATGGCCGCCGCGGCTTTGCTGGCATGCACGCGATCTTTTAATGAAATTTTAAATGACCGTTTTGCATGAGTGCTGCGGAATTTCATTAATGCAGCGTCCAATTTCGTCTTTTAAGGCTTGAGTCGTAGTCGGCTTATTCGCGTAAACCATCGACTTCAAAAAACCCCAAAGAAAAAAATCTAATGGTGTTAAATCGCACGATCTAGACGGCCAATTCTGATCTCCAAAACGCGAAATAACACGACCGGGAAATGACTGATGCAGCAATTGAATTGTTTCTCTGGCTGTATGACATGTGGCGCCGTCTTGTTGGAACCACATGCCCTTCACATTCATTTCTTCAATTCTAGGCAAGAAAAAACTGGTTATCATTTCGCGATACCAAACACCATTGACTGTTTGCGCTTGACCTGCCTCATTTTCATAAAAAAAGGTCCAATGATTCCTCCAGCCCAAAAACCACACCACACAGTGACACGTTGAGGATGCATTTGCTTCTCGTGAATCACTCGAGGATTTTCCGCACCCCAAATGCGACAATTCTGCCTATTGACGAAGCCATCAAGATGAAAATGGGCCTCGTCACTGAAGATGATTTTATCGGCAAAATCAGCATTTTCATGTTGTCTCTCCAATACCCAATTAACGAACTCCCTTCGCTGTCCATGGTCAGCTGGCTTCAGTTCCTGAGTCAATAGAATTTTGTATGCATGAAGATGCAAATCTTTCGTCAAAATTCGCTGCAAAGTGGATTTGGAGACACCAATTTGCTGAGCTCGGTGTCGAATTGAGGTGGATGGAGTTTGAGCGACATCATCACGTACAGCTGCGACATTTTCGGTCGATCGACCTGGTCGATGGCGCGTTGTTGTCTTTACATCACTAACAGACCCAGTTTCGGCAAATTTATCCATTAATCTCTTTACAGTTGACTCTTTTGGAGCATTATTGTGACCCCAAATTGATGGCAATTTGCGAACTGTAGCCGCAAAACTTTCACCATTTTGGTAAAACAATTTCACAATGAGAATGCGTTGTTCATTCGTGTAGCGCTCCATTTTTACTAACCTCGTACCTTCTACTAACAAACAATAACAATTGTTCAAATGTCAACCAATGACACTTCGAATGTTGCCAGATTTAAAAATTGCGTTCTTCTTGGGACACCCTTTAGTATTTTAGTAACAACTGAGCCAAATATTAAACGAATCATTTCGTTTTTGTTTTAAAAACAAAATTGCTCTATTAAGAAAAGATATACCTTTCGAGTAAAAAGTTGAAAAATTTACGTATTTTTCACGTATATTTATTCACATTGGTTCACAAATACAAAAGTTACATGCGTTTGAAAACTATATAAACTCGAGGTTCCCAACATAGGGGTCTGTACCTTTGCCCTGCATATTGTGGAAAACCCAAACTCAATACTTAAGGTCGAAAATACCTCTTTTTTAGGTTTGTGAAATTTCATCAAAATCCGACTGTTAGTTTAGAAACGGCTAAATTATTTACATTTTTTTAATTTCATCCCACTGCTATAGCAAATGTTTGTAACTACCAAACCAGTGTTTTGGGCCAAGAAAGGTAGTTATCGAAAGAAAAGAAAATCGGTTCTGTTTTAGATATAGATCCCTCACACAGAGGGTCCAATTTTGGATGACTCGTTCGAGCGTTTCGACAGATATGGTATAAACGACACACGTAATGTTGGCTTCCCAAACCGGAATCGTAGCTGGTTTGTCAGTCTTGTCTGTGGACTTTACGTAGCCCCAAAGAAAAAAGTATAATGGCGGGATATAACAAGATCTAGGCGGCCAACCCACCGGTTCAAAACGTGAAATTAGCTTATCTTCGAAATGACCTCTCAATAGATCAATTGTTTGAACAGCTGTATGGCAATTAGCACCGTCCTGTTGAAACAAAATTTCCCCAAAATTATAGGCTTCAATTGCAGGTAGAAAAAAGTTCGTTATCATGGCGCGATAGCGAGCACCATTTGCGGTTACGTTTCGGCCATTATCATTCTTGAAAATATATGGACCGATGATTCCACCAGGCCATAAGCCACACCAAACCGTACTTTTCTCTGAGTGTCTTGAACCTCATTTGGTTGCTCTTAAGCTCAAATTGTTTTTGACTTTGCCGTTGAGTCAGAAATGGGCCGCATCACTGAACAAAATTTTGGTCGAAAACAGCGGACCTTCTTCGAGCTTTTAAAAAGCCCAAATACTGAAGATACGCAGGCCATTCGCGTTTAACACAACTGAAGCGTAATCTGTAAAAAAATACCTTTAGACTGATCAGTGATCACCCTATGGTTCATTAATTCGATTTCGGTCTAAGAGCTCAAAAGTCTTTATTTTATTGTGGTCACAGCTTCCGTATGTTTTACACGATTCTTGCTGTGGTAGCTTCAACCGGAACTGAAGCACGCCTCCGTGTATCATAGTTCAGCTTCCCTTTAGAACAGCTCTGGAACAATACCGCTGTTGCCACTTCGAAGAATGTTATAAGGACATATCTTTATGTTGTTGTTGTTTTAGCGGCAACTGTGTGTCTGGGTGACAGACCTTAACCGAAGAGTTGTTTTCGGGTCAATCCGGTCCACAAAACCAGCTGTCGTGCGATTAGACATATCTTTATGTTTGCCAAATCCGTTCATCGTCGGTGAAAGGCAACCATGTTATAATGCTAGGCCCTATTGCTCCCCCTAACAGCGGCCCTTCGGGGAGTATCGTGGTGGCTGTGGTTTAAGCACAAATCGCGGGGAGATCTTCGCGGGGAGATTGCAGTTGCAGTGCAACCGGGTGCTGTGACCCATAGAACAGCAGAGGTGTTAGATAGGCTTCAGCCCCTGACCCAGGAGGAAGTTGTATCCATATAGCACGCTTCGAATTGGTACCGGCGGGATTGGCCTTAAGGGGCGCTGGCCGTCGCTTGGTAATGGCTCCAGTGCGATGGCGCACCATGGTTGAAGCTATCGCAGCGAGAATCATGTAAAACACTCGGACGCTGCTCCCCCTAATATGATCCTTGGGTCTTAAATGACGTTGTAAAGTCTTGAGGAAACCCTAAAAGTCTCGCCACCCGATGTATCGGAAAACGCTCTGATCAGGCTTAGTATCCAAAGTAAATCCCAGTTTCAGTACGCAGTTGCAGGTAAAGATATACGAAGGTTGCTATTTATATTTTAGGTTCGGTAATAAAAACACAATAATTTATCATTGGAAATGGCTTTTCAAAATATTCTCCTTTAAGATGAATACACTTTTGCATGCGCACAAACCAATTTTCGAATCATCGCTTCCACTCCGATTGAGACACTTCCAAAACATGATTTTTGAACGATTCAGCAGCTGCTTCGGGCGATGAAAAACGTTGACCACGCATTTTTTCTGGATGCTAGGGAATAAGAAGAAGTCATTGGGTGCCAAATCGGGGCTGTACGGTGGGTGGCCCATCACTTCGACCTCTTGAGTGGCCAAATAGCTCATCGTTTCAGCTGATGTGTGAGAGCTCGCACTGTCGTAATGCAAAATGATGATGATAAGAGAAGACTTATTATCTTTCCTCATTTCTTTGAACACTGTTGGCAAACAGATGGTTGTATACCACTCAGAATTGACCTCCTACGTTCCACTAAAGGCACTGTGGCAACATGGCCGGTTATATACCGAAAAAACGCAATCATTTGCTTCGATGTCCTTCTTCCACGAACATCTTTTGTTGGATTTGGCTCGTCTTGAAAGAGCCATACGGTCGATTGCTTTTTTGTTTCGGGTTTCTATGCATAGATCCATGATTCGTCACCTGTGACAATGTTATACACTGCCTTTGAGCTACCACAGTTATACATTTTCAACACCTCTTTGCACCAATCCATACGAACTTTTTTTGAGCACTCGTCAAATTATGTGGGATCCAACGAGAACATTTTTTTTTAAAGGCCAAATGAACTTGCAATATCTTTTTTATGCTTGTCGTACTAATGCCCTAGCATGCCTCAATCTCACGGTATGTCACATGTCGGTCTTGCTTAATAAGTTCACGTACAGCAACGATGGTTTCTGGCAAAGTGACCGAAGTTGGACGTCCTTCACGAAATTCTTGGTACCAGCGAATGACAGTGGTTTTTGATGGTGCTTCATCACCAAAAGTCGCGGCAAGTTGATTTAAACACTCTTGTCGCAATAACCCACG
The DNA here is from genome assembly GCA_963513945.1 of Hydrotaea diabolus. NCBI lineage: Eukaryota > Metazoa > Arthropoda > Insecta > Diptera > Muscidae > Hydrotaea > Hydrotaea diabolus. Next base: position 137,620,585 of record OY740719.1, read on the forward strand.
CCGAAAATCGTAAAAAATCATCGCACGAAAATGTTCACGGGATAATTCCTTTTTTTTGACTGAGATGAATTTTTCAACACACTGTAAACAAAACAATTCGCCTTTAAATGACAAAACGTTCTGATTGAAGTTATGCTAAAAAATGTCAAAGTTTCCAATTGAAGTTACATCTGGGAACAATAGTATTGTCAGGACCCAAAATACAAATAACAACCCTCGTATACTGAAGACATTTTTACGACTGGTTTTTAACCGTCGTCATACACTGTTTTCATAGTTTCACACACGGTCCCTGTATTGGTCCTTTTATGACTATTTTTGTATTGTTTTTTTTCGTCGTAAACACAACTTTAGAAGATACTTAAAGTTAACTCTTGCTAAATTATGAATGTGTAACATAACAATTAAAATCGAAAAAAGGTCTGGCCAGACCCGTGTGTAAGTCTGAGGATTAAAGTTTTTTTAGAATATACTTATATTGTTATGACATGTTTGAAAATTGCGATTTGCCGAACTATAAATGTTCTTCAGAACTGTATTTCATGCTCGACTACTAACAAACATGATTTATGTGCCGACCAGTGTAATAGATTCGGGATCTGCAATCCTGGAAGTAAACATAAATAACAACTCCCGTTCCTAAATTCCATTTATCTTCTTTCGATTTATTTGCTCCGCATCACGTAGCAATTTTGCGTGCCTCATTCGCTGTGTGTCATTAGCCAAAATTATAAAGTTCACGGGTGAGATAAATAAGCCTTGCATAATTGCTTGTCAAAAACAAGCGTCAGTGGCAATATGTCAGCCTTCAACTGGACGAATTCTCATCCCAAACAGTATTTGAAGAGTGGGAATCACAGAACGTTAGTAGAGAATAAAAATCATTGGAATGAGATATGCCATGTCAATTTCATTTTCACACCTCGATTTTTTTACAATACCAATGCTTTTGATACTTTGACTTTATTCGTTTGGGGGATGAAAGAAATACTGTGAGTTGAAGAATTTATGTTCAGGAATTTAATGTTGAGCAACTGATGTGATAAAATTGCATAAATAGAGTAGTGAAAGTTTCATGTTGTAGAGAGTGTTGGCGAGTTTCAAGAACACTGAAATAAATAGGCTGTATTCATGTAAGGATAGTCCGCGCCCGTAGTTCTGCAGGATATGGTAAAGCCCCGTAATGTTGCAGCCACAGGAAGAAAGATTTAACTTAGTTTGATGGGACCTACTCTTTTGCCGGAAAATTACTTTATTTCACCAGTTTGGTACATGTTGATCAATCTATAGGATTTTTTTTTAAATAAAAAAAATACAAAAATTCAAATCAAGTGTGGAAATCAAGCCTTCTATTTATTGAATATAATTTCCTTCAAATGTGTGTGTCCATTCTGTGGTACCAATTTTGGATGACTCGTTCGAACCGGCATGGCGAAATGCTCGAAAACCGTGGGTTTGGTGCTTCATTGCCAAAAGTCGAAACGAGTTGATTTAAACACTCTTGTCTCGATAACCCTCGCCGAAAATCGTAGATAATCATCGCACGAAAATGTTCACGGGATAATTCCATTTTTTGACTTAGATGAATTTTTCTACACACTGTAAACAAAACAATTCGCCTTTAAATGACAAAACGTTCTAAGTGAAGTGATGCTAAAAAATGTCCATTCTAAGGTACCAATTTTGGATGACTCGTTCGAACCGGCATGGCGAAATGCTCGAAAACCGTGGGTTTCGCGCCGTAAGTCTTTCCATGATGAAATGGCAAACAATGCTGAAAAAATAAAGTTTAACACAACTCACGCGTAATCTGTGAAAAAACCCCTTTTGAAAAAAATACCTCTAGACTGTTTGAGGAGACTGGAGATGTAAAAGACCGCCACCGGTCGGGCCGCCCATGCTCATTTCGAACACCACATGTCATCAAAACTGTTAAATCAAGAATTCACAGAAATCCGTTCCGAAAACAGAAAATCATGGCCCGTGAGATGAATATCACGCAAAAGTCCATGAGTCGAATCATTAAAAAAGACTTGGGATTTGGGACTTTCAAAAGACGTACAGGACATTTATTGACTGCAGCTATTAAAAAAATAGGATTGAAAAATGCAAACGTCTTTTGGTGAAGCACGCTGATAACTTGCACAGAAACATTTTGTTCACCGATAAAAACATTAATTTCACCATGGACTTTCCAGCAGGATTCTGCGCCGGCCCATAAAGCTAAAACGTCCCAGGCCTGGCTTCGAAACAATTTGCCAGCGTTCATTTCCTCTGAAGAATGGCCCTCAGGCAGTCCAGATTTGAACCCATTGGATTACAAATTGTGGACGGTTTTAGAGGACAAGGTTTGTCACAAAAGATACCCCAGCACTGGATCTCTTAAGGCTGCTTGGTTCGAGTTGTGGCCAATTTTCCAATGGACGAGGTTCGTGCAGCTATTGACGATTGGCCAGTGCGACTTAAAGCGTGTGTAAAGGCAGAAGGCGGACATTTCGAAGAAGTAGCTTCTTTTTGGATACAATATACATCAATAAATATATTAAAAAATATTTGGTCCAAAAACATTCAGTGCTTTTATTTAACAGCATAAAACGTGGGTAACAGTATTTATGTCCCTACTAACTATTTTCCATCAAATGTTGGCCGCAACTATACCTTTTTTGGATGACTCGGCCGGTATGGCGAAATGCTCGAAAACCGTGGGTTTCGCGGCATAAGTTTTTCCATGATGAAATGGCAAATAATACTGAAAAAAATTAAGTTTACAACAACTGACGAGTAATCTGTGAAAAACCCCCTATTGAAAAAATACCTCTTGACTGATCACCCGTTAGTACCTCCGTCCCACACAGATTATTCTACATCGCCCACATTTGGTATTCTTGTAATATCCTCAATACTATATGCACAATCTTAATGATAATCAAAATTGAAAAATCTGGGTATAAGGTAAACTTGGTGACTGAGAATTGGACTTATAGCCACGCCCCTCAGGTACCTCCCACACAAATGGCCCTGATCCACTGAAGATTAAAACCCACATAACTTGTCACGTAGTTTCTGAAATTCACGTAAATTGTAAACATCGTAATATCTTAATAACGTGTTTGCCCAATTCTGGTACCTCCCATGCAATGCACCATTCCCCCCACTTTTGCCTTTCGTGTAATGTCTAATATTCATACGATCTAACTCAATTAAGTAACTGAGTTATTAGTTACTTTTCAAATAATTGGACTCATAGCCACGCCCCTTTTAATACCTTCCACACAAATGGCACTGTTTGAGTGCAGATAAGAACAAGCATAATTTGTCACCTTGTCAATGAAATTCGCTTATATTTTATACACGCATACGAAAAGAGTGGATGAAAATTACCATTCCGCCCACTTTTTAAATGTACATAATACTCGTAATTTCAAAATATTTATACGATTGTGCTGAAATTAGTAATTTATTAAAGATGGATGGTGCAATTATATGGATTAATGGAACCTCTTTAAGGCCCATCTTGTACCTCCCACACAAACTACTCCCATATAAAACACAAAATTTTTTTCCTAATGCATAAATTTCGATTAAATTTTTTATTTTGCAATATGTTTATATAATCTTCGCTTAACCAATCGCTTAACAATTTTTCCTGCTAAATATTTTTCAAAACTGCCAATGGGGCTAAAAATTGGGGTGATATATCTTTTATTTATCTAATATTTATACGATATTGCTAAAATGCTTTACTACATATAACAATGATTTTCTAAACAATGATGACAGAAAATTTAATCCCTAACAGTACCTTCTACAAAAATGGCAACAGGAAGCCCTTATCATGTCTCTTCTGATACTTCTCACACCAACGACACATTTTAGGCTTAAAATGAAACCCAATAAGTTTCTCTCTCCTTGCACGAATTTCTCTTAAATTAGGCATTCTGAAATATTTTCAGTCACGTATGATGATGAAGTGCTTGCCATGCCCCATTCTGGCCTGATACCTTAGTTACAAAGGACGCACTTCGCTCATTTTGGAATTTATGTCAACTGTAACGTATGTCAATGTTAGTAAATATAATTTGAAATGGATATCACTTCGAAGATGGAAAATTAGAGACCTAACCGGGTTCATTTAAGTACCTATGCGGTCCATAATGACTTAATAAGAAATGAATTGGAAATTTAAAATATTTGACGAGCCATCAGTCCGAAATACTGAAGACATTTTTACGACTGGTTTCTAACACACAAGGTCCCTGTATTGGTCCTTTTATGACTATCCTTTTATTGTTTTTTTGTCCTAAACACAACTTTTGGAGGTACTGAACTTTTGGAAGCGAAATGAATTGGAAGTTTCAAATATTTGATGAGCCATCAGTGTAAGCCAAATGACATTTTATTGGATTTTTTTTAATAATCAACTCTTTCGGGATGCCTCCTATACATGAGGAAAGAGCGAGTTGAAAGCATAGGGGCGGATGTGGGAAAGATGAAGTAATGTTTATTAACACTTCAATTGAACTTCTGGATGTCGTAATTAGTGGAAAATACTTTTGCCGGAAGCCGATTCTACTACGGAATGTTCTAGCGATCAGTAGTACGAACGATCTGTAGTGCATAGTGAGGACCGGTCAATCGATAACATGCGGATGTGAGTAAGGGAAGGACAATTGAAAACATTTTCGTAAGTGAGACCAACAGCAGATTTTAGCGACTAGTATCAGCTACTAATAGTAGAAGATTGTTCGTCTAAAAAAAAATTTTAAAATTTAAAATTACTCACTTTCAATCGATAACATGCGGATGTGAGTAAGGGAAGGACAATTGAAAACATTTTCGTAAGTTAGACCAACAGCAGATTTTAGCGACTAGTATCAGCTACTAAAAGTAGAAGATTGTTCGTCTAAAAAAAAATTTTAAAATTTAAAATTACTCACTTTCAATCGATAACATGCGGATGTGAGTAAGGGAAGGACAATTGAAAACATTTTCGTAAGTGAGACCAACAGCAGATTTTAGCGACTAGTAAGTATCAGCTACTAATGTTAGAAGATCGTTTGTCTAACAAAAAAATTTTAAATTTTAAAATTACTCACTTTGAATCTCCACTTGCTCAAGCGCGTGCTTAGTAGACAAATAGACACTTTCGTCAAAGAGATCACCCTCAAATTGTAGCATTTCATGGGTAACCCAAGAAGATTTACTTTTTTCAATAGCTTTCTTTTTGACAGATCACGCGTAAGGCGTGTCATGCGGTCATTTTAATTTTTTTTGGTATTCTTTGGCATTTCATCATGGAAAGACTTGCGCCTGAACAACGTTTACAAATCGTTCAACTTTATTACGAAATTTCACGTTCTATGAGGAATGTGTTTCGTGCATTTCGTTCAACTTATGGTCAACATAATCGGCCTACTGAGCATACTATTCGCAACACCATCACCCATATTTAGACCCAACATTCATTATTGGATAATATTTGACCGATAGACCACGTCCAGCACGCAGTAAAGAAAATGTAGCGGCCGTTGCTGAGAGTGTACACCAAGACCGTGGAGAGTCGATTCGGTGCCGTTCGCAAATCGAACTGACGTATGGAACGACTTGGCGCATTTTACGTCAAGATCTTAAATTGAAAGCGTACAAAATAGAGCTTGTGTAAGAACTGAACCCGCCGACGTTCCCAAGCGACATCGCTTCTGTGAGGAATGTGTTTCGTGAACTTCGTTCAACTTATGGTCAATATAATCGGCCTACTAAGCCTACTATTCGCAACACCATTACCCATCTTGAGACCCAGCATTCATTATTGTATAATATTTGGCCGAATAGACCACGTCCAGCACGCAGTGAAGAAAATGTAGCGGCCGTAGCTAAGAGTGTACACCAAGACCGTGGAGAGTCGATTCGGCGCCGTCCGCAATTCGGACTGACGTATGGAACGACTTGGCGCATTTTACGTCGAGATCTTAAATTGAAAGTATACAAAATACAGCTTGTGCAAGAACTGAAGCTGCCCGACGTTCCCAAGCGACATAGTTTCGCCCTATGGGCTCTTGAAAAGTTCCAAAAAGATCCGACGTTTTCGAACCAAATTTTGTTTAGCGATGAATACCATTTCTGGCTCAATGGGTATTTAAACAAGCAAAATTGGCGCATTTGGAACGACGAGCAACTAGAAGAGGTTCAAGAGCTGCCACTTTATCCAGAAAAAAACAGCGGTTTGGTGTGGTTTGTAGGCCGGTTGAATGATCGGTCCATATTTCTTCAAAAATGATGCCGGTAAGAACGTAACCGTCAATGGCGACCGTTATCGTGCCATGATAACTGACTATTTGATGCCTGAAATTGAAGCTCGTGATCTCGGCGACATTTGGTTTCAACAAAACCACTTCCTACACATCGCATCAAACAATGGATTTATTGGGATAACACTTCGGTGAGCAGATAGTTTAATGTTTTGGGCCGGTCGATTAGCCACCAAGATCGCATGATATCACATCGTTAGACTTTTATCTGTGGGGATATGTAAAGTCTAAAGTTTATGCGGACAAACCCGCTTCGATTCAGGCCTTGGAGCAAAACATCACGCCTGTCATTCGCCAGTTACCAGGTGAAATGCTCGAAAGAGTCATCGAAAATTGGACTCAAGGGATGGACCGTCTGAGACGTAGTCACGGCCAACATTTGATAGACATAACCTTCAATTCATAAATGCCAAAGAATGTTCTTTCAAAAGATAATAAACATTTCCCATTCAATTTGAATTTTCTGTGTGTTTTTTTTAAAAAACTAGGGAACCTCGATGTGGATCACGCGTTAGTTTCAAACTTGGAAAGCCCAATTTTCGCTTAAAGCGTTACTGTAAGTAAAGACTCACTTTATACCATGAAAAGGAGCATTGTTGCTGGACATTGCGGCTTTTGTGGACCAAAAAGTGGTAAACATTTCTTTAAAATGTTTACGTATAAAAATGGACGTATTATGGTCATCAAAGGTTATTGAAATTGCCCTTAAATTTGAAATACTCAAGTATTTTCAAAATCACGGACCGTTTTCCGCAGGAGCACAGAAAACGGTCCGTGCGGTCAAAGCTACTATCAAAACTACACTGAGAAGAAAAATAATCATATATAAGGTGACTTAACCATAAATAAGCATGATTTGGAGTCTAAATTATATAAGGTTAGTTTGAATATTGTGTTGTTGACTGGTATTTAACAATAATAGTAGTTAATTTAACTATTCTATGGTTGAATTTTTTTAATCATGAAAATTGTTAATTTTAAAATAATTATTGTTGTTTTAACAATGCATTGCTGGGTTTTTAAACCATTACAATTGTTATTATTAAAATAATTATTGTTATTTTAACAATGCATTGTTTTTTAACTATGAATATTTGAAATATTAAAATTTTATACTTAATTTATTGAATCAATACATGTTCAATTTGACAATGAAATTTTTAATAAAGGGTGGTTCAATTTTAAGGGCCGATGTTGACTCGTTGCGCAAAAGAGCCATTGTTTCGTTAGCTGTGTGGCAAGTGGCACCCTCCTGTTGAAACCACATATCGTCCACATCCATATCTGTTGCATAAAAAGTTACGACAGGAAACACCATTCACAGTAGCTGCCTGACCGTCCTCATTTTGGAAAAATACGGCCCGATGATGCCGCCAGCCCAGTCACTCTTTGTGGTTGCATGGTTTTTTCGACAGTCACTCTTGGATAATCATTCGCCCAATTGCGGCAATTCTGCATATTACCGTATCCACTGAGGTGAAAGTGTGCCTCATCACTGAAGATGATTTTCTTCGAAAATTGATTTTCATTTTTGTTTTATTTACATTTATTCGGTCTTTTATTATTATTACGACTTGAATAGTTTTTATTCTGGTTCGAGACCTTTTTGTTGTTTCTTTTTCAGAATCAACTAAAAAACTGGTGGAATGTATTGGCTACGGTTGCCAGGCAGACTGTACAGCTGTTTCTAAACCCGACAAGGTTTTTCTTCAGCAGTCTTTGGCAACGACTACTTCGGCTACAAATTAAATGACTTATACGGGATCCCATTATGATTAATGAGAATTACCTTTTGCATATGTGACGCGGAAAATATAAAGGGACCTAAACTGGTTAAAAACAGTTTTGTTCAGGAGAGCCATTTTAAAGATTAGGTCCCTTTCTATTTGCGCTTAGAATCGTCGACTTCACTTTCATAAAACGCGCATATCTCTGGGAGGGAACACTTTTGGGGCATGTGATCGGTCTCATTCGATGCTCATCAATGCACATCAAAAAAAAAAAAATAAAAAGTGAAAAGTTGATGAAAAGTTTTGTTCAGGTGAGCCATTTTAAAGATTAGGTACCTTTCTATTTGCGCTTAGAATCGTCGACTTCACTTTCATAAAACGCGCATAACTCTGGGAGGGAACACTTTTGGGGCATGGGATTGGTCTTACTCGAAGTTCAGATGTTGTCCACATCAAAAAAATGTTGTCCACATCAAAATGAAAACTGATTTTTTTATCCTTATGCGCTGTCACATATAGTCTTCGAACTGTGCGAAAAGCAATATCATTGCGCTATGAAGATTTTACAACTAGCATTTGCATTTGGTGGTGCTTTTGTAAAAGAGCGAAATAAATTTTCTTATGATCTTTCTCACAATTACAAACGTTCAGATCATAGGAAGAAAGAAAAAAGAGGTGTGGGGATAAGACAGTCGCAATCGTTGCAACTTCGTATAACGTATTTCTGAACTTTGTATAACACAAAGCAGATCAAAAACTTCGATACAACAGAGCCGAATGATCTTTAAATTTTTGTTTACGTAGCACATTTTTCTGCCTCTCTCTTAGAAAAACCAACCTTATATAATGTTGACTCAACTATTTTGTATGTACATTTGACCCTATATAACGTTATTTTGTCTTCGTTATCAAATCATTGTATTTTCGGCTCAGTTAAGTAAATTTTGAAATATGGGTGCTCAAAGTAATGCGAATTTTATTACGGATCTAATATAGATTTATTGTTAAATTTGCTTAGAAAGAGTGGATCCTTCCAACAGATATTATTTTTGGCAATTAACAAAGATTTTTCTTATTAGTTTCAACAAAGGATTTGCCCAATTAGTTCCATGCGTCTTCGTTTTGTTTGACCTACTCTGATTACAAGAATTGGCATGATCGATATCAGTTACCTCTATACTTATTGTCTTAAGCCTCTTCCCCTAGTTGGTTAAAGATTTTCACTGTGAAATTAAATTTAGATAAAGAACAGCTTTGTCACACCCATGGAATTTGCTACAATTTATTTAACCATTCGGGATTTCCTTCAGACGCTTTATTTCATAAACCAATCAAATACAGCAATTGAGTATTGTTCGCTGATTATCTAACGCCAGTGCTGGACAACATTATTTCATAATATTTATAATTTTGAATGTACCTAATACTCGTATTTGTAATATATTTGAATTCCATTAGCCCATACCACTTAAGCGTAATGGAAAGAGTGTCAACTACGATACGATAGTTTCAAAGGTGCGTTTGCCTGTAATAATATATCATAGCTGTCACTATGGAAAAGGACAGCATTAATTAATACCCAGCTCTGCATCAATAGTGTCCTACCCAGTCATTGCAACACCTTCAAAGTCTTGCACAACACACTCAGGGTGTATAATTAATGTGGAGCACCTGGTCCTTAGCACCACGTAACACCTACTCAGTGCCAGTCAACTCAATTTTCCCAATACTCAAAATAATCAGTTTTCGTGTATGACAGGCCGTTTCGACGACACTCTAAATACACTGGCCGGCTAACGAAGTGCGTATACAACTATTTATGTTATTAGGTGTCAATGCAATAAATTAATAGCCCAGAAATGGCCCTGGCCCTGGCAATGCTAGAGATAATCGAATTTCAAGTCTATTGCCAACACACACACACAAACATACTGGCAACGAAACCACCCCTAACCTATATTTACAGTAAACAATTCATTGGCCTGTGAATATTTGTTTGTCTTAAGGGTAACCCTAAAATATGACCCTACAGGAAAAGAGACAAACCTAACGGCCAGCCAGGATATTCGTCCTGGCATACCAACGATTCGGTTGAGTGTTAAGACATCATAAAATGTCTCCCGAACAATGCTGATGTTGCTATTTGGAGGTGTTGACAAACGGGTGAACATGAAAATTGAATAAACATTAAATTACTATAATATCGTAAGAACCTTTGTTAATGTATATGTGTGTGTCTCTCTGTGTGTGCGTGTGTGGTAGTCTCCACAGGAATTTGTAATTATTAATTTTAAAGATTACTCAAAGGAGCATTGCCTTGGAATTGCATATTAGTCGTCTCTAGGAAAAATAAGGCAGGACCTTTGGACAGTGTTTGCTTGTGGGTCATGGGGTAGTCCGGTAACTTAGACCTAAACCCAAATATTTGGCTTTGGTCCCCACAGACTTTTGTTTGTTGTAGGAAAGCGTGAAATTGATTTAAATAATAAATATACAACATGCAAAGCTCTAAAGAAGGTTTTGTTAGGGAAAGGTTGTCTATATATAAACATGTATGTCTGTGTATTTTTATTGTATATTAGACTGTTGCCAAGGAAATGAAACATATGCAAAGATTTCCTACAGAAAAGAACTGCTAATAGTATTTACCACCTTGTAAATGGCGGCGACTTTGCAAGTCTGTGAGAAGTCTGTGAGTAGTACTCAGAGACTAATCTCAGACTAGTTCGGAATAAACTGTATTACCAGGACAGTGAGTATGCAAAATCTTGTGTCAATACCCGGTGATAAATTTAGGTCTCTTCAAATAAAAGGTGATTTTTTTAAAAAGTGGCACAAAAAAAGTCGCAAAATTTTCGTAAGTTCATTAAGTTAAAAAAATACATTTATATTTAATAAGAAAAGTAAAAATGAACACAGCAAAAACTCAGTTCCATGAAATGAGAGGTAAAATACACATTCAAGCTAAAAAACAATTCAATTTCCTATCCTGGAGGGTACACCACTATCCGATAAAAAAGCGAAGAAAATGAAGCAAAATTTGCCTTAATTTAAGTACCCATATGTGACGCGCAAAATAGAAAGGGACCTAAGGGTAAAACCCAGTTTTGTTCAGGAGAGCCATTTTAAATTCGATGCTCAGATGTTCTCCACATTAAAAAAAAAGTGAAAATTGATTTTTTACCATTAGGTCCCTTTCTCTATGCGCTGTCACATATGTCCATATTGTTGATCGCCCGTTTTTGTCCATTCGGGATGCTTTTTGGGCCACTCGAGCCTAACCTTTCCGCAGCTTTGCTCTTTTTTGAGGTACTTAGTGCGTTCCAACTAACAGTACTTATTGTCCATTCACAAAAAATTCTGATTTGTTAAGCAAAAACGAGTTCTTTTTACCGGAGTTCGCCTAATAACAATCCCAAACACCTTGTGACCATAAGCCTGCATCATTCAAAATTTCTGAATGCTAGGTTGATTTGTTTGAACGCTATTGTGCTTTTAACAGACACGCAGCCGGACATGGCTAGATCGTCTTACAATCTTAAGACTATCAAGATTATAAAGTAAACTCTTAATAGGGTCTCCGATCAATGTTTCGTGGCGCTTGAAACGGAATGACAAATTTAATGTGTATTCCCTTTCTTGGAGGGTAAAAAAACAAAACATCAAAAGTCGGACATGGCAGACTATATTATATGCTACTCTACTGGATGTGCAGATGAAACTTGGCTTTTGGGCTCCTTGAAGTCATGAACCGGGTTGTTAATATAACCAGGTTTTAAGAATAATTTCTGTGGATTCGTTGGGTTTGCGGGAAAATTTAATTTTTTTGGTACTCATATGTCATTCCTTGAATGGGCCGGATTTTCGGCCATCTCATATCAAGGTTGTAAAAGATTATAAAATAGTACTTTTTCGATCAAATTTCGGCATCGAAAGTACCGCGAAACAGCTGCTTATTTACGGCTTACTTCATACATTTTACAAATGTTGCGACTTGTTAACATTTTTAACCTAAAGCACGCTGTTGTGCAGGGAATTCTACGAAGCATTTTCAAGATCTGGTTACTGATCAATCCTAATGAATTGTGCTAAATTACCTCAAGATTGAATGTCATATGTGGGTTTCAGAGCTATGCGGCGAGACTGTTTGGAGTTTGTCTTCGGATTTATTGAAAGGTGACGCGCAAAATAGAAAGGGACCAAAGGGTAAAAACCAGTTTTGTTCAGGAGAGCCATTTTAAAGATTTAAATACGTGTATATTTGGTGTACCATCACTTTCACAAAACGAGCATATCTCTGGGAGGGAACTCTTTTGAAGCATGGGTTCGGTCTCATTCGATGCTCAGATGTTGTCCACATCAAAAAAATTAAAATTGATTTTTTACCCTTAGGTCCATTTCTCTATGCGCTGTCACAAATATATGCTCTAACACACTAGCCCGAGTAATAATGCCTAGCGTTAGCGCCAGAGTTTAACCAAATAAACTATACTACCCTTTTCCCCGGAGCAACTCTTAACCACAGAAATAGTTTCGAGTGAAAAGTAGGACAAATTTCAATAACGGTCAAAAAGGGGGATTTATGAAAAAGGGACAGCAAAAGTCGCTTGGCTTCCAAAAAGGGTTAAATTGCCACTTTAGTCGCACAACGGTACCGCTGACCTGGTAATGCTAGTGCTGATGAGTGGTATTTTAAAATACTAACGATGAATAAAGATGTATCTTCCTTACGTTTTGTTCAACATCCCAATTGACATGGCCCAGTCTAATGTAGATACGCACAAGACAAATTATTTAAATATAACACAAGCAAGAGGTTTACCTTCAATTTATGGAAAGATGGAATATCCAACTAAAGTTAACGGGTTTGCATATTAAGCTCGCTGAAAATTGTGCTATATGAGCTATACGAGGAATGAAAAAAAAAAACATTGCTACTCTTCTCCTTCGACCCTTCCTACCCAAACTAAAGAAGGGTAAACCAGAAACACGTCCTTTGCCGAAATGCTAAAATCCAAATAACTCTATTATACGAGGGCGACCGCAAAACTAACTGGTCTGGCACATTTTCTGTTTTACTAGCAACTTTTTTTTTAAAAAGCAATCTTTTATAAGCCATCTGTCAAAATTTCTGAAATATTTAATGATTATTTTCTTTGTTACAGGTGATTGAAGTAAACAAGTTTTATAATTTTTGAAAAATGGAAAATAAAGAGTTTCGTGCGGTAATTAAACACTTTTATATGAAAGGTTATACGCCACAATTAATCAAAGATGAATTGGATTCTGTTCATGGTGATAATGCACCACCATACTCCACCGTGAAATACTGGGTTCAACAATTTAAAATGGGTCGTTCAAGTACGGAAGATGAACAACGCTCTGGAAGACCGAAAACTGCTATTACTATTGAAAACATTAGAAAAATATTTAATGAAGTGACTAAAGATAGACGAATAAAGCTCAGAGAACTTGCTGATATTGTTTAAATACACGAAAAACAAGTTTGGAGTATTTTACATGATGAACTCCACCTGAAAAAGCTATCCGCAAGAACGCTGCCGCGTTTGTTGACTTTGCCCCAAAAAATCGTCCGTTGGACCAGTTCCGAGGAGCTTTTAGCGATTTATCAGCGTAATCCAACAGAGTTCTTGCGCCGATTCATAACTGTTGATGAAACATGGATCCATCACTACAGCCCAGAATGCAAAGAACAGTCAAAACAATGGATAGAAGCTGGTAAAAGTTGTCCCAAGAAGGCGAAAACTGTTAAGTCAGCAGGAAATGTAATGGCCACAGTATTTTGGGATGCAGGGGGTATAATATTTATTGATTGTGAAAGGGAAACCTATAAATTTTCGTCCAATAGCGAGGTTATTGCTGAAACTGAGGCATATTTTGAAGGTCTTGAAAAATCTTATTTTTCGGATGGAATTAAAAAACTTGAAAAACGTTTGATGAAGTGTATTGAGTTAGAAGGAGATTATGTTGAAAAATAAATAATAATAATTCCAAAAAAAACGGTTCTTTTTATGTAAGGCCAGTTGCTTTTGCGGTCGCCCTCGTATATGTAAATTTTTATATGTTTGCCATTTTTTTTGGCAAACTTTTTTCTTACAACCTTTTAGTGGATAATAAGTAAAATACTACTCGTCATTATTTCGCATAAATTTTGCTTCAAACATTGCGCACCAAATATAATTTCCATAATGTCCCAAAGTGAAAACAAAATAGGTTAACAGATTTAATAAACTTTAATTTAAACCTTTACGTTTTACATAGAAAGACATAGTTAGAAAAAGCCATTTGAATTTAGTCAAATCATTTCATGATATCTCGAAAACAATACGTGATGGATACTCAATTCGGATTCAGGAGATTATTTTACACAAGGATCAGTTGGTTTTGTCTAAAGGATGGCTCAAAAGTTAATCTTGCAGAACTGTGCTATTGATCTCTCATAACGTACTATGCAAAATTTGACCAAACCGGATTTATTTGTTGCTTCTAGAGCGGTACGGGCAAAATTAAACAAATATAATGCATATAGTAAAACTTCACCTCGTAACGCTCTTTGCGAAGTTTGGTCGGATGTAATATGTGGCTTTTAGAATCGCAGGCTCTGAAATCAGGAAAAACCTTTGTGTGAATAGGGTTTTCCACGGCCCGATCCTGAACAATGCAACATGTATCATCAAAATCGGTTTATAATTGCGACCTGTACACTTTTTTATTAAGACCAACATTCAGGGGGTGCCCCCTATATATGCAGTGCATTGTATCGGCCAAGGGAAGATAGGTTAGGGTAGAGAAGGAAAGAGGAAGAAATGTTTATGGACATTTGATTTAAACCTGTTCATATCGTACGTGGCAGGAAACACCTCTGCGGGAAGTCTGTACCACATACTGACAACACGGCTGAAGAACGAATTCTCCCTGTAATGCGTCGTGCGATCAAATGGATGCGAACTTCTAGACAAGCGGGTGTTACGGGCGAACACTGTGTCCTCCGGTGAGGTGAGGTCACCTATATCAGAAGAGCACATCCCGTTAAAGTACCTCTAAAAAAGTGATACGCAACTAACACTCCGCCGATGCCCGAGTGAAACAACAGAGTTGGCTACCCTGCTATCTCCAACAAGCCTCAGCGTCCTCCCTTATACCCAGTCGAGAAACTCCAAAGAAGACCTTGAAGCATCCGCCCAGATGTGGGAGTTATACTCCATTTTTGGCCTAATGTATATGATGTAGATGTTGAGGAGGTCGCAGGAAGTGAAGCATTTCTTGCACCGCTTTAAAAAGCCCAGACACTTGAGTGCTTTTTTCGACACTTCAAAAATGTGTTTGTTCCAGCGAACATCACACATCCGACAATAGTCCCATTCATCAGTACAGGCAGCCTTGAGTTTTGCAAGCATTAAACTCGACCCTATTTGCAAAAACCCACTCTGAGACCCTCACAAGATCTTCGTTGAGTGTGTCAGTCATATTTTGCCTCCATATATCGCCTCTGTTTCTGCGAAGCCCGGTCTACGGTCGAACGAATATGAGTGACAGATGCTGCTGTCGTCAGCAAACGAGTAAATAGGGTGTGTTCTCAGACTCAGGAGGTCATTGAGAAAAATGAGAAACAGAGATGAAGAGAGAACAGAGCCCTGCAGTACCCCTGCATTTATAATATACTCATCGGACGAGACTCCGTCTATAACAACACATATAGAGCGATCACTGAGAAACTCGATATAAATCGAGAGAAATCAGTACCGACTCCAAAAGCAATTAGCTTTGATAGGAGTGCGCCGTGCCACACTCTATCGAACGCCTTGGAAATATCCAGAGCCACTACCTTACTTTTACCAAGTCGGTGAAGTTAGCTGCAAAAGGAACGCCATCAGGTCTTCCGTAGATCGGTTCCTACGGAAGCCATACTGTCGATCGCTGAGAAGGCCATTTGAGTCTACATAATTTAAAAAAATGGTAATAAGCCATGTTCTGCATCACTTTTGAGAGTGCAGAGCAAACTGAAATTGGGCAGTAGTTGTCAGGGTTACCAGCCTCACCCTTTTTTTGGGATCGGTGTAACATTGGCAGTCTTCCAAGACGAGGGGAAGACTCCCGCACGGTACGAGAGGTTGAAAAGATTGCGCAATGGACGAGCTAGCGTCGACGAACACTTATTTAGGATAAGTGCTTAGATTCCATCCGGGGCCGGGTATTTGTTTACATTGAGTTCCGCAAGAACCCTTTAACTCCTCAAGTTCGAAAAAATATCCGAGTCATAGACATAGATACATATTTTATCACGGGAAGTGGCTGGCTGCTATCTGGAAAGGACGAATTCCTTGCAAAAAAGCTAGCCAAGAAATTAGCCTTGCCAATCGGGTTAGTAAACAACTGGTCTTCCTTACTGAGGGTTGGGATCGAAGATGGTTTATCCCGTATCCTTGGAGAGGAGAGAACTTTGGCACGTAGACGTTGTTCGTGCAGATGTTTTTTCCGTCTAAGTGTCCTGGCACATGTAGCCCTTTCCTGCTTGCGTAGCATATCAGTAGTGGCGATTTTGTCCTGACGCCAGTTTCTGAAAGCTTGCGCAATATGCGAGCTAGCGTCGACGAACACTTATTTAGGACAAGTGCTTAGATTCCATCCGGGCCGGGGATTTGTTTACGTTGAGTTCCGCAAGAACCCTTTTAACTCCTCGAGTTCGACAAAATATTCGAGGCAAAGACATATATACATTTTCTATCACGGGAAGTGGTTGGCTGGTATATGGCAAGGACGAACTCCTTGCAAAAAAGCTAGCCAAGAAATTAGCCTTGCCAACCGAGTTAGTGAACAACTGGTCTTCCTTAATGAGGGTTGTGATCGAAGATGGTTTATCCCGTTTCCTTGGAATGGAGAGAACTTTGACACGTAGACGTTGTTCGTGCAGATGTTTTTTCCGTCTAAGTGTCCTGGCACATGCAGCCCTTTCCTGCTTGCGTAGCATATCAGTAGTGGCGTTTTTGTCCTGACGCCAGTTTCTGAAAGCTTCCTCTCTGGATCTGACAGCCTGTCGACATGCCTGGTTAAACCAACACTTATAAAGCCTTCTCTCCATAAAGCCTTCTATTTAGGAATGAAGAGCTTCATTTCAATAAGAATAAGATTTATTACCATGTCTGCCGCAGCATCGATATTGTTATTGAGAAAAAAAGTTTCCAATTGAAATGCTGGATGAAACTGTTGAGATCATCCCAATTTGCCTTTTCATAGTCGAAAATTGATCGCTTTGAGGCTGGCGTTGAAACGGTACGAAAAGAATAATATTTAAAGGATGTAACAAACATCAGCCAATAATCATAAGACCCTACCTGTATTAAAGGATAAGGTATACTAAGTTAATATTATGAAAACGGGTAAAATGTTTAAAATTGAGAATTAAATAGTACCAAAAAATGGTACATTCCTTCACTGGCTTTCATCACTGATCCTGTGTGTTAACCACGTTTCGTCCGTCACATGTTTCCAAATCAATATTGCGGTCCATGTTGCAAATCAAAAATCTATTTTCAGAGTTGTTTGATTTTAATAGACAAAAAATTACACCATTTACACTAATCAAATACACTGTACAGTCGGAAATACCAAAATCAACACGGATGATTGATTTTTTGGGGTTAAATTAGACCAAAGATACAATCAAATAAAAATACATACATACATGTACAGATGAACGAGTGTGTTTGTGTGAACGTTACATGTGTAAAACAACACACAAAAATGCTAATAAAGACGTTGGCAAGGATTTTTGGTTTGCAGAAGTGTTTATTAGGGTGTAGGGGAAAAGGGGTGGACCAGCTCTGGAAGGATTTTTTAGGGTGTAGTGGAAAAGGGGTGGACCAGCTCTGGAAGGTTTTTCATCTTAAATCCAATCGCAGTTCGTACAAAACGTTTTGATATACCAGAAAGCAATCATAGTGAAATTGGAAAATATAGGGTGGGCCATTGAAAATTTAAATTGGCTGTAAAAAAAGTACGGATAATTTTTTCAAATTTCTGGTTTTATAGGAATGGTAAAACTTTGTTATTTAATAATGGGACACAATCTTATGCCTTTTTGCTTCGTCCAATGGACTGAAGATTGTAAGGCAGGAGATACGAATTTTACCGAAAAATCGTGTTTTCAGATGAAGCTCATTTTCATCTCGATGGCTATGTCAATAAGCTTAAGTGCTGCATATGTGACAGCGCATAGAGAAAGAGACCTAAGGGTAAAAAAAAAATAATTTTCACTTTTTTTTGATGTGGACAACATCTGATCATCGAATGAGACCGATCCCATGCCCAAAAAGTGTTCCTCTCAGAGATATGCTCGTTTTATGAAAGTGATGGTGCACCAAAGATACACGTATTTAAATCTTTAAAATGGCTCTCCTGAACAAAACTGGCTTTTACCCTTAGGTCCCTTTCTATTTTGCGCGTCACATATGGGGTTCAGAGTACCCACATGAGAGACCAATGCATCCACAATGAGTCACTGTTTGGTGTGGATATTGGGCTGAAGGCATCAATTTTTATACGAAAATAAGCAAGTAGCGGCCGTTACCGTCAACGGTGAGAGATACCGCGCCAAGCCGAACAAAATTTGTATCTTCAACAATCCAGAAAATAGCATAGACGACATTTGGTTTCAACTAGACGAGGCCAGATGTCGCACATCCAACGCATCCATCGATAGTTTACGCACTGCTTTTGAACATCGAATAATCAGCCAAAATTGTGATATCAATTGGCAGCCTCGGAGCTGTGATTTGAGCCCTTTGGGTTATTTTCTGTGGAAATCCATTACGGTTAAATGTTACGCAAACCTTCTAGAGTCAATTGAAGTGTTGGAACATGAAATCGAAGTTGCCATTGAAAAGATTCGATCCGAAACAATCGGAAATGTACAGAAATAATGGGATTGGTCGGATGAGGTACTTCCCAGTCAGTCGTGGTGTTCATATGAATGATATTATGTTCCATTATTAAATGACAAAGTTCAACTTTGCCAATAAAACCAGAAATTTTTAAAAAATTATCAATTTCTATTCTTTAACAGCCGATTCAAATTTAAAATGTAAAATCACCCACTCTGTAGCAGTCCATTATTATGTAAAGTCTACATAATCGTACAAAGGTTCCTTCGAATTTCATGTACAGGGGCACAGTCGTTGGATAACAATTTTTTTGCAAATCTGCGTCTAAGTTCTGTTGATCAGCAATGGGTAGATGCTATCGAGTTTACAGAAAAAAAGTTTAGAACTTTAGCCAGAATAGGTCTTGAGTAGCACGGCTCCAAAGTTGGGCTACATCGGGTGTGGGAAAACTTATAATGCCCGCTTAAGTCACCGCTTTTATCCGAATTGACTAGCTGGCACTTCACTTTGCAACCGCTGATCACTAACTACAGAAAACATGTTTACATATTTTTAGTATCGCCTTTAGTTTAAAAGTTATCCACAGTAGAAAAATCGATCTTCGGAAAATTGATCTTCGTTTAAAAGTTATCCACAGTAGAAAAATCGATCTTCGACAACACAACATGAATTGAAGACTTATTTCCAAATTACTTTTTTTTCAAACCACTGTATTGAACTTAAGAAGTCACATGTGAAAGCCGATCTTGCTCAAATTTAGTATACTCCATAAAGCCTTCCGCTTTACAAGCCAAATAAAAAAATAGATAAAGCTAAAACTGAGGGGAGGCTTATGGAAAGTTGGTTCAAATCGGTAAATGTTTTGAAAAACATAAATTAAAGTTGCACATTGTAAAGTGTAGGCAAATTGCATAGGATGTAAAAAAAGTTCTGATAATTTTTTAAAATTTCTGCTTATAAAGGGTGTTTTTTATTGAGGTATAGAACTTCGAATTGAAATAAAACACAAGAAAATCGTTTTAATGTCCATCAATTTGGCTTTATTGGAAGGATAATTTTATGCCATTAATGTTTAAATATGATTTCGGGCATGTGGCCGCCGCGGCTGGCTCGAATAAAGCCAATTCTACAGGTCCAATTTTCAACCACTTTTTCGAGCATATGGGGCCGTATGTTGGCAATAACGCCACGAATGTTGGCTTCCAAGTCCCCTAACGTTTCTGGTTTGTTGGCGTAGACGAGCGACTTCACATATCCCCAAAGAAAATAATCCAATGGTGTCAAATCACACGATCTTGGTGGCCAATTGACAGGTCCATTCCGCGAAATTATGCGCTCATCGAATGTTTCCTTCAATAATTCGATTGTGACGTGCGCTGTGTGGCATGTAGCGCCGTCTTGTTGGAACCACAACTCATCCACATTCATGCCATCCAATTCGGGAACAAAATAGTCGGTTATCATGGCTCTATACCGGTCTCCATTAACGGTAACTGACTCTCCAGCATTATTTCGGAAGAAGTATGGCCCAATGACTCCACCAGCCCATAGAGCACACCAAACAGTCAGTTTTTGTGGATGTAATGGCGTCTTAAGGGTCTCATGTGGATTCTCTTCACTCCTAATGCGGCAATTTTGCTTGTTGACGTAACCATTCAACCAAAAATGAGCCTCATCACTGAACAAAATTTTGTGATGAAAATCAGCATCGAGATGAATCTCATTTTCGGCCCATTTTGCAAGCGTTGTTTTTTTGTCAACCTGTTCATGATGAAATGGCAAACCAAACTAAATATTAATCACTTGACAGCTGACAAAATGACCGCCAGTTAAAAAAGTGATGCCAACTTAAAGTTCTATACCCCAATAAAAAACACCCTTTATTTGAAAGGTTGAGCTTTGTCATTTAATAATGGAACTCAAGGTTATTCATGTGACTACCACAACTGTTTCCGATCTACCAGATTTTTCAGTACATTTTCAATTGCTTCGGATCTAATCAGTTCAATGGCAACTTCGTTTTCATGTTTCAACGCTTGAATTGTTTCCGTTCAATGGCAACTTCGTTTTCATGTTTCAACGCTTGAATTGTTTCCGTCCGGATGCTTTGCGTAATATTTATCCTTAAAGACAAAAATAATGCAAAGGACTCAAACCACAGCTCCGAGGCGGCCAATTGATCTCATAGTTTCGGCTGATTATTCGATTTTCAGCGCGTAAAATATCGATGGTTGTGTTGACTGTGTCACATGAATCCCCCCTTTTAAAACCAAATGTCGTTTTCTTTTAAATTTTTGGTAACAAAAATTCGTTGAGCATGGCACAGTAAAGCTGACCGTTGACGGTACTTGTAATGGCGGTTCCTTGGTCATTTTCGAACAAAATGGCCCAATGATGCCGCCAGCCCAAAATCCACACCAACAGTGACACGCTCTGCATGCATTAGCTTCTCCATAGTCACGTGTGGGTTCTTTGAACCCCATATGCGGCAATTTTGCTTATTGACATAGACACTGAGATAAAAATGAGCTTCATCTGAAAACACCATTTTCGATAAAAATTATTGATCTCCTACCAAACAATCTTCACCCAATAGGCGCAATATCCGAGTCATAAGGCACCGGAGGGTGTTCTATTATAAAATGACAAAGTTCCACCTTTTCATTAAAAAAAGAAATTTGAAAAAATTTTCAAAACTTTTTTTACAGCCGATTCAAATCTAATCGGCCACCCTTAAACCTTATTCCCTTTTAAGACCAACGCAATTTCTGTCGCTGCTGTGTGACATTCGTGTTGTCTACTAGGTTCATACAGTTTATTTTTTTTAGTAAAATGTTCAGTTTCGTTGGCGCAATTACAGCGAAGCTTTAGTCTGTGAGCTGGCGGAATAATAACGATTTTACACACCACCCTAATGTACACACTCTCAAATCTTTATAAAATTTAATTTATTTGTTACATGTGTTTGTATGTGGTCCACAAAGTTTGTGTGCGTGTATTTGGTCTATCGAAATACAATATTTTCAATTTAATATTTTTCAGTTTTGTTTGCCTATGCTTTGTTTTAATAATCCTTTTGGACATATTTACTGTTCGTGTGGTTGTTCCTGTTTCTGTTGCTCTTCCGCTTTTCGGGCAATGTACGGATGTGCGTTTGAGTGCTGTTGTTGTTGCTGTGTTTCTGCCACAGTGAGCATAACATAAATTCAGTTTGATTTCCTATTAAAAACTAAACAAATAAATAAATCATTTTAAACGGAAAAAAGGAAATGTTGACTCTCTTCAAAACGCACACAAAAACACACCGAAAAACTTCCCCGCTCACCCCACCCGCTGGCGCCGACCATGCGACTGCCACAAAACGCGTTTGTTTACAACGCGAGAACACTCGCAGAGAAATTTGTGGTTAAAAACCGTTTAAATCAGTTAACCTGCCTGTGATTTATTTACGAAAAGTAAACAGCCCTACTGCCATCGTACATATGCACACATTTGTGTCTGTGTTGGCTAGTGTGTGTGTGTGTGTGTACGAGTATCCTTGCTATACCACACACACGCATATACACAATCAAACAAGTGCATCCAAACACTTACGCACATCTGCACACAAAATTGTATGCGTATTTTGTCCTTCGGCAAGAAGGAAGCTAACATTGCTAGAAAACACAAATTTCGTTTTTGCCCCGCTCGGCATTTCTGCTCAGGACAAATGCCGACGAGAGGGCAGAAAAACTCCGTAATGGAAAGTCAAATTTAAAAACGTAACATGTTCAAAACAAAACTGTGCCAGAAATCATTTTAAAACAGTTTAAAAAGAAAAAAATATCGAATGTAGCCAAGAGATTTATGGAGCAATTATTGTAAAATGTAGGTAGTTGGGTTAAGTGCGGTAATTGGAATACAGAGTAATTTGTTTTGAAGTTTTTTTCAACTTTTAATACAGCACTTTAAGTTGAATGTTGGAACTGTTTGTGCCACCCGAATAAAATATGTTCTTGTAAAAGAATATGCGTTCAGATGTTGTACGCGACTATACCATATGTGGTCTATTCGAAAGGTCTCACTTTCTATAGCGCCACCGGTATCCAGCAAGTTGCAAGAGCAATGTTGTCTCCTAAGTCTTGAATGATAGCTGCCTTATCGATTAGGACTTTACTTAACTGGAGTCTAAGTCGGTCGATATCGGCGACATGATACCGTCACCACACGCTTTACAATCCATAGTCATAGTACACAGTGGGCAACTTAAAATTTTAAATCTGAATCGGTTGTAAAAGTACTGGTAATTTTTTCAAGTTTCTCGCTTTATTAAAAAGTTTTTTAGTTTGTGGAGAGCCTGGCCTTATAGAGTTCGGTTTTACTTTCAACAATTGCAGCAAGGCTTTCTGAAGAGGGTTGTCACGGACCCGAAATCATGATAAAAGTAGTGTGCAGCCACGAAAATCAATGTCACTTTGCCATTTTGTTAAAAACTTGTCTTCTATTAAAATATAGAAGCAAGAGGTCTTGAGCCGGTTTAATCCCTGTTCAATGTTTTTTAGCTTTTTCATTTAATAATGGAACACAATATCATTCATATGACTACCACAACTGGCTCGGCAGTGGCTCACCCGATCAACCTAATTTTTCTGTATATTTTCGATAGTTTCGTGTCGAATCTCTATACTGGTATTTTCGATTTCATGTATAAACGCTTCAATTATCTCTGGATGCTTTGCGTAACATTTATCTTTATTGGCTCCCCATAGAAAATAATCCAAAGGGCTCAAACCACAGCTCAGAGACGGTCAGTTGACATTACAGTTTCGACTGATTATTCGATTTTCAGGACAGTGCGTAAAATATCGATGGTTGTGTTGACTGTGTGACATATAGCCCCAAACTTGTGGATACTTAATGTATTTCATGTTACTCTCTTGAATTTTGAAAACAAAAATTTGTTAAGCATGGCGCGGCAACGCTCACCGTTGACGGTAACGGCAGCTGCTTGCTCGTTTTCGAAGAAAAATGGCCGAATGATGCCGCCAGCCAAAAATCCACACCAAACAGTGACTCGTTGTGGATGCATTGGATTCTCAATAGTCACGTGTGGGTTCTCTGAAATCGAGATGCGGCAATTTTTTATATTGATATAGCCACCGAGGTGAAAATGTGTTTCATTCGAAAACACAATTGTTTGTCGCTGTTAGGGTGGTTATACCTATAAGGAGAATGTATCAGAACTTGGCCCGATGTCTAAATTTACATTACCAACCGTTATTAGGCGAAACAAAATTAATTTCATCGAAATCGGTTCATATTCCTGAACGACACTTTGAGTACAAAAACGACAGAGTCTTAACAGACTCTGAAAAAAATCTGAACCGACGGGCATAATTATACCTTACACCACATATGGTATTATGACTTTGTGCTGTTGTTTGGGAGAGTTTCGAGCGACCGGCACCCATGTCCTGTAACATAGGACCATATCGGTCTATATTTTCGTATATACCCTACAAAAATATATATCCCGATTTTAGGTCCTGCAGCTTGAAAAGCCTCAAATTTTACCAAATGATGCTTAAATTTTGTACAGTCCGTTACAGTTTTGTACATTTTGTAAGCCGCAGACAGAGGTGCCTAATCCTCCAAATATCGGAGTGGTGTAGGGTTTATCATAGTCGTATATAACTTTTTTTTACTGTTTTTTTATATACTTATATAAGTATGTGGAAATGTTTATTGAATATTGAAAAAAATGTTCTTTAGTCTCCGTTCCGTGATGTCTGATCCAATAATGAAAAGATTTAGATGAAACTTTGACCATTGTGCAGACTTGGGTCAATGACGAAATCTATTGAAATTGGTCCCTATCACGGTCAATGTTTTCAAATAGATTTCAAACAAGTGTCCATACCGTTTAAAGGCTCCTCTAGACACCACATAATAAACCAGATGTCGCTAAAATTCTCCAGCCAACTGCGCTTACTACAAGTTTCGGTCTCCAAAATTATCTTCAGCGATCCAGAGTTCCACAGAAAACCACGGTTTGGTGCGGTTTAAAAGCTGGTGGAATAATCGGTGCATATTTTTTCAAAAATGATGATGGCCGGAACATAACCGTGAATGGTGCTCGCTTAATGGATCACCCTATATATAAAATTGTTACTGGGCATATCAATTTTTCCATGACTTTTAAAACTTCCTCGAAGTTATATGAAATGCAGCAATGCTCCCATCAAATACCATCTGTTAGTAAACTAATGTCATATTTTGAGAGAGTTTCGTCATTTAGTTTGTGTTCAACAGCTGTTCAAAAGATACAACCTCGTGGATTTTGTTAAAAATGGAAAAAGTGATTTCGAGTGCTCATTAAGTATTTTTTTCGGAAAAACCGTCAATTCCACCAAGGAAACGCTAATTAAATACTATGGGGACTCTGCACCATCGATTTAAATGGTAATAACAAATGAGGCTGAAAGTTCTAGACGGCCAATTGAGGTCAGTACACAAAAGGTCGAAAAAACCACGATATGGTGTTGGCCGACCGAGGAGATAAAGAGCTTGAGGTTGTTGATAACACACGCATTTCGTATGGCAGTGTGGTTCGATTTAACATGATCAGATGGGTTTAGGAAAGCTGTCTGCAAAGTGTTGAGATGTTATTTAGACACTTCAGTTAAAATTCTAAGAAAGAAGCGAACATCTCTCTTAAAATTAAGGTGGACGTAAAGCTTTCCCTTTTGTAACTATTTTCTAGATAACCTATATGTTGTAGTTTCCATAGCACCCTTTGCAAACGATTAATGCCATTTCCAAACCCTCTATGCTGTATCCTGTAACCGGAAACTTGACGATAGAATCAGTTGTAAATTACCATCCTTCATATTGCAATAAATAAAAATCTAATATTTCCAATACGAGTATGAAACTCGTTTCAATACTTATAATTAATACTTCAAATAATGTTTACGCATATAGGAAAATCACAGCCTGACTGACCCTTATCTTAATAATGTCTGACCATACGAAAGCCAAATCTCAGTCCACCGGCCTACCCATGTGTTTGTGTAATAGTAAACGGTCGTCCTGGAAAAAACCAAACACACACGCTCACTCTAACAACAAAACATAAGAAATAACATCAAAATATTATGACCTCACAGCATGTTTCATATTTAGATGTTTTACAAAAACACACACAATCTCGCACTACCACACATACATGACCGCACACACTCACACTACTCGCAGAATCAGCGCCCCTTCATTCTTGCCAGACAGACATGTTGTGAAGTCCTTTTCAAAGAAAGGAAAAACTTTAAAGGAAATCTTTGTGTTTTTACGATGTTTGTTTGTTTCCTTTTTTGCTCTCGGTTTTTGTGCGGAAATGTCGAGATTTATTTTAAGGTTAGAAAAATGCCTTTGATTTATTGGCATCCTTGTTGAACGAACGGCCCTACACAACACCAAATATGTCCAAAATATTTGTCTTGTTTGTGTGGAGGCGTGTGAGACCTGTCTGTGTGGGAGCCATTGTATGAGAGCGTATGTATGTGTGTGTGTATTTGCTTTGTAGTTTAACGTTTAACACCCCCTTGTCGTTGTTTAAGGTCACAGATCTTCGATAACAGAATATTTCATTTGAAGCGTTATGCCAAAGGCTGTAAACTTCAATGGGACCACCAAGAAAGGACTGGCTGCTTGGTGAGAAGGGCATTCTTTTCGTTGCTGCTGTACATTATGTTCCGCTCCATCGAGGAAACGAGGACATTCTTATTAGGAGAGATTAACCCATTGTGGCGGGGAAGTATTTCCTTTATTACAAATTGTAAAACATGGAGTGTACAAAACCGAAAACCGACATTCGAGTTTTTATGACAGCCCGTTTCTAAAAAATAGCTTAAGCCCAACTTGACGGTTTATCCGGTTTTTTGCTGTCGAGCTTTCGGTTTTTTTTGGCTGTTGTACGTACAAAAACAGTTTGAAGTAGCGGATAGCGTAACCACCAAAAAAAGCAAGACTCTTTATTGTACCGATCGACTCGGAATCACCAGATGATTCCTTTTAACGATATATGTACTTAGTAGGGACATAAATACTGCTACAACATTGAACATACCCCGTTAATGTCATATGTGACGCGCAAAATAGAAAGGGTCCTAAGGTTAAAACCAGTTTTGTTCAGGAGAGCCATTTTAAAGATTAGGTCCCTTTCTATTTGCGCCTAGAATCGTCGATTTCACTTTCCTAAAACGCGCATATCTCTGGGAGGAAACACTTTTGGGCATGGGATCGGTCTCATTCAATGCTCAGATGTTGTCCACATCAAAAAAAAAGTAAAAAGTTGATGAAAAGTTTTGTTCAGGAGAGCCATTTTAAAGATAAAGTCACTTTCTATTTGCGCTTAGAATCGTCGACTTCACTTTCATAAAACGCTCATATCTCTGGGAGAAAACACTTTTGGGGCATGGGATCGGTCTCATTCGATGCTCAGATGTTGTCCACATCAAAAAAAAAGAAAAAAAAAGAAAATTGATTTTTTTACCCTTAGGTCCCTTTATCTATGCGCTGTCACATATTCACATATGGGTTTTGAAAGCTAACCTCAATAGCGTTAGTCTGTAACGGGATTTTAAAATTGTTTCAACTTTCATCATGGGGTGGTCAGATAATGAGAACCGTATCGACGTAATAGCGCTTTTCAAGTGTGAAATGAAAAAAACGATATTTTCAAAACGCTCCGGTCGCTAGGGATGCATAAAACTGTTTGAGGAGACTGGAGATGTAAAAGACCGCCACCGGTCGGGCCGCCCACGCTCTGTTCGAACACCGCATGTCATCAAATCCGTTAAACCAAGAATTCACAGAAATCCACTCCGAAAACAGAAAAGCATGGCCCGTGAGATGAATATCACCCAAAAGTCCATGAGTCGAATCATTAAAAAGACTTGGGACTTTTGTTCACCGATGAAAAAATTTGTACCATTCAGGAAAAATTTAACAAGCAAAATGATACTAGCATCTGAACTGATCCCAAGGGTGGAAAAGGGTCATCACCCAGCTTCAGTCATGGTTTGGTGGGGTGTCTCTTACGATGGGGTCACTGACCTGCATTTTTGCGAACAAGGAGTCAAAACATCGGCCAAAGTTTACCAAGAAACCGTTTTGGAAGCTGTTGTGAAGCCTCTTAACAATTCCCTGTTCCAAAACCCGCCATGGACTTTTCAGCAGGATTCTGCGCCGGTCCATAATGCTAAAACGCCCCAGATCTGGCTTCGAAACAATTTGCCAGCGTTCATTTCCTCATAAAAAAGGCCCTCAGGCAGTCCAGATTTGAACCCTTTGGATTAAAAATTGTAGACAGTTTTAGAGGACAAGGTTTGTCACAAAAGATACCCCAAGATTGGATCTCTTAAGACAGTGGCCAATTTTCCAAAGGACGAGGTTCGTGCAGCTATGGACGATTGGCTAGTGCGACTTGAGGCGAGTGTCAAGACAAAAGGCGGACATTTCGAATAAGTAGATTCTTTTTGGATACAATATACAGCAATTACTGAATTAAAAAATATTTGGTTCAAAAACATTCAGTACTTTTTATTTTACAGCATAAAACGTGTGTAACAGTATTTATGTCCCTACTAAGCATGTCCGCCCGCCTGCTGTGTATCTAAAGCCTATTTTCGAACTACAGGTCGCAAAAGTTGTCCTACCTTAATAAAATTTTGCAGAAGTAAGTGTTTTGGACAACGGCTGTTGACTTTAATGGAAATCGGTAAAAATTAAGATATAGCTCCCGCACATATGTTCAACCGATGTTCTGTCTTTTGCTATAGCAGCAGGAAACACGCCACAGTTTATTTCATGTCCGTTAAAACGTTTTTGTGCTGTCAGGTTTTCCGGGTTTCGGTTTTTTGCTGTTGTCTGTAATGGCTTTAAAATATCTATAAAAGTTTTCCAGAAAGCTAAAAATATATTATTTTTTTCGATCTAATTTTTCTGGCCCGACGTCATTTCCAAATTCAAAAAAATTATTGTAATTTGTTTATTGTAACTTGTTTTATTTAATTTATTTCCAATATTTCGATTGTCTTCGACAATCGCAGCACGGGATGAGTGGGGTCACCTGAATTTCCCTAGGTGAATCCAAGAGGTCCCCTGCTAGATAAAAATACATCTCGAATTTAATCTTATTCATCCTCTATGTTTGATGGTGGCATAGAGCGAATTCTTGATGTAGACATTAAAGCTACCAGTCACAGTGTGCGGGAATAGACGTGTGCTACGAGGTCGGACGGGAGACTCAAATCTGGTTCCGCGGGTGATCAGGAGCCCCTGGAACTTTGTTCTTGCCTGATCTGCTGGGAACGGCTATTAGGAGTTTCACGGTGGCTGTGGTTTATACCTAAATCGCAGGTAAAGTGTTTGCTTGGCTTGAAGTTGCGTAACAACCGGGTGACCCACAGAGTAGTAGTTAGATAGACCTCTACCCCTCACCAAGAGGAAGGTGAAGCCCGCACAGCTGATACTTTAATTGGCTCCGCCAGTTTACTGGGGGCGTTGGTAGTCGCATTATTGCTAACACCAGTGCTATGGAGCACCGTGGTTCAGGCCATTTATGGCGATAACTCACGGAAAATCGACACTTATCTGTATTCGATGATCATCCCCAGGGAGTATTACATTTTATACAAAGTAATGAACTTCTTTGCCTTAGGATTTTTTTGCTATTGAAATCTTTTTTGAAGTTTGGCTAAATTTGGTGAAAGCTCTTATGTCTGAAAATCTGATACATTTAAACACAGACCTATAGCTAGCAAAACACATTCAAATAGATTTTATATTTAACATCTGGTTAAATTTTGAGCCTTTCAAGGGCACAACTACTTTACTTCTAATTCGGAAAACAATTTCCACTCTTAGCGAAAGGTTAACACCGGAATGTCGGTTTTTTACTTTAAAAAAACTCGACAGGCGGTTTTTTAAAATCGGGGGTTAAAAGCACGCAAAACGACGGTTTTCTGAATATCCCGTACAAGTATATTGGACAGTGTAGTGTGTATAATAAAGCAGCAGTTTGGAATTGCGTTTATCTAAACAACCGGTCTGGTTACATTTACTTGTAGACATGAAAGACAACTAAAACTATCGGGTGATCAATCTAGAGCTATTTTTTTATTCAAATCAATTGTGGAATCTTTATTTTTCATTCGAAAGGACATTCTATGCCATTTATTTTTTGAATATAATTTACTTCAAATGTTGGCCGCAACTACGCTTCAGGGTACCCATTGATGACTCGTTCGAGCATTTCGCCATACCGGTCGAAACCGAAACCATGGTTTTCGCGATGGTAAAATGGCGAACAATACGGAAAAGAAAAAAAGTATAGTTTATCTCAACTCTCGCGTTATCTATTGCAAAAAATACCTCTAGATTGGTCATCCGCTACAAAATTTTAAAAAATGAGGACCGTTGGTTCCACAAGCCCATTAACAGCACCAAACCGAGGTTTTCGAGGTGTAAGTCTTCCCATGATGAAATGAAAAACAATACTGAAAAGAAATATTAATAAAGTTACGAGGGCTGCTGTACATATATCTGGCCTTGTAATGAAAAGGCGAATATTTGTCATCAAAAATGGTTTTATTGTATTTCAAAGTATTCTCCAGCATGATTTATACACTTTTGAGTGCGCTCACACCAATTGTCGAAACACTTTTTCCACTCCGATTGGGACACCTCCAAAACATGGTTTATGAACGCTTCAACAGCATCTTCTGGCGACTAAAATCGTTGACCACGCGTTTTTTTATGCGCGGGAATAAAATAAAGTCATTGGGTGCCAACTCAGGGCTGTACGGCGAATGACCCATCAGTTCGATGTTTTGGCCGGTCAAAAAGGCGCTAGTTTAAGCCGTTGTGTGAGAGCTCGTATTGTCATAGTGCACAATGATTTGTCTTCTCCTGTTCGTTTTTCGAATTTCTCTGAAGACTTCTGGCAAACAAATTGTGGTGTACCACTCAGAATCGACCGTCCTACGTTGATCAAGCGGAACATTGGCCACATGACCAGTTTTCTCGAAGAAACAGGTGACCATTTGCTTCGAAGTGCTTCTTCCACGAACAACTTTTGTTGGATTTGGCTCGTCATCGAAGACCCACACGGTCGATTGGTGTTTCGTTTCGGGCTCATACGCATAGATCCATGATTCTTATAATCGTTTTTTGAAGCACCGCGATCGTATTTTTGCAAAATTTCTTTGCACCAATCGACACGAGCCTTTTCTTGAGCGATTGGCAAATTGTGCGGGATCCAACGAGAACAAACCTTTTTTACGGCCAGGTGTTCATGCAATATCGAATAGATGCTGGTGGAAGAAATGCCCAAGGATGCCTCTATCTCACGGTATGTCACATGACGATCTTGCATTATCAGTTCACGCACGGCATCAATGTTCTCTGGCACAACGGCCGTTTTTGGGCGACCTTCGTCTTTGAGCGAGCGTCAGCCACTATTGAATACATTAAACCAGTTTTTACAGTGCTATAGGATGGTGTTTTATCGCGATTTAAGTTCATCGATGCACTCTTGTCGTGATAATCCACGTCGAAAGTTGTGAAAAATGATCGCACGAAAATGTTCACGAGTTAATTCCATTTTTTTGCCACATTGGTTTTTTCAAGTCAAGTTCGACATTTTTAGCATAAACGTTCTCAGAACGTTTTGACGTACGACCATCATTTGTGTTGTTAACAGTGACTTGCAAAAATACATTTGGCAAAAAAATTGGGTTAACTCGTGAACAATTTCGTGCGATCAATTTCAACAACTTTCGACGTGGATTATAACGACAAGAGTGCATCGATGAACTTAAATCTTTGTATAGCGATGAAGCACCATCCTACAGCACTATGAAAAAATAGTTTAATGAGTTCAATCGTGGCCGACGCTCGCTAAAAGACGAAGGTCGAGAAGGTCTTCCAAAAACGGACGTTGTGCCAGATATCATTGATGCCGTGCGTGAACTGATAATGCAAGATCGTCAAGTGAGATAAAGGCATCCTTGGACATTTCTTCCACCAGCATACATTCGATATTGCATGGGCACATGGCCGCAAAAAAAAGTTGTTCTCGTTGGATCCCGCACAATTTGACAATTGCTCAAACAAAGGCTCGTGACGATTGGTGGAAATAAATTTTGAAAAACTACGATCGCGGTGCTTCAAATGACGTTTCTAAGACCGTAAGAGGTGACGAATCATGGATCAATGCGTATGAGCCCGAAACAAAACAAAAATCGACCGTCTGAGTCTTCGAAGACGAGCCAAATCCAACGAAAGTTGTTCGTGGAAGAAGCACTTCGAAGCAAATGGTCGCCTGTTTCTTTGGCAAAACTGGTCATGTGGTGACTGTTCCGCTTGAGCAACGTAGGACGGTCAATTCTGAGTGGTACACCACAATTTGTTCGCCTGAAGTCTTCGGAGAAAGTTGAAAAACGAACAAGAGAAGACGAATCATTGTGCAGCATGACAATGCGAGCTCTCACATTTTGGCTCAAACCAGCGCCTTTTTGACCTGCCAAAACGTCGAGTTGATGGGTCATCCGCCGTACAGCCGTGACAGCCAATGACTACCTTTTATTCCCGCGCATCAAGAAAAAAACGTGTGGTCAATAATTTTCGTCGCCAGAAGATGCTGTTGATGCGTTCAAAACCATGTTTTGAAGGTGTCTCAATCGGGGTGGAAAAAGTGCTTCGACAATTGGTTTGATCGCATGCAAAAGTGTATCAGTCATGCTGGAGAATACTTTGAAAAACAATAACACCACTTTTGATGATAAATATTCGCATTTTTATTATTAGGCCAGAAATATATATAGCAGCCCTCGTATAAGAGAAATAGAACCCCCTGCCCAGTACGGAAAATGACATAAAATAGTTAGGACAACTAGACAATATTTTACACCAAACTATTAATTTTAATTTATTAATTTAATTGCCTTTAAATACATTTTTCATTTTTTAGAAAAGCGACCCACAATTTACTTTAATTCGGTCATCGGCCTTTAAGGTGTTAATAGAGTTAAGGACCAATAATGCTATTGACGGGGGGCAACACCACAACACTTGAACTCATTGTAGCTAGTCCTGTAGAAATGAAGGTTGTTGCCTTACATTAATATCGTTACCTTACAACTATTTTTACAAACGGGTGGGGGGAATCAAAGTTTACGACAGCAACAGCAATAACAACATTGAGGACCTAAACCAACATCCCCTTCAAAATACTTCACTCGAGAAAGATTTTCAATATTTTTTTTTTGCAAGGACTTGCAAAGGCTCAGCATGTGAGCACCCTTTTCACGGGCATCGAATACAAAAAAACGGAATTTTCCCCCTCTACAGTTTCGCTATAACAAGTTTTTGTGATGTCTTTATAGCTGAAATAGGTTTCCTAATTGTATATACATATACAAGGAAGTATATATGGAATAATGGTTGGTCGCACCGAATTTCAAAATCTCTTCGTTATGAAGTAAATATTAGGCATTAGTAAAATTGCCAAAGTCCCATAACTTCGGGAGCTTAAAAAAATAATTTCTTAATAAGTGTCAAATTTCTGCTGTTTTTTAAGGAATCTACAAACTTTACAGCCGTAGGTAAGGTGCATTCGAGTTAACGAGAACGTTTTTCAAATTCTAGGCAGAACAGATTCTGTGTAGCACGGCTCGTAATTTGGCAATAACCACTGTAAAAAAAATTTTAGTACTTGTCAAAACTACCGTTTTGGATAGAATTAGGAACTACCCAAAGAAAATGTATATATGTGACGCGCAAAATGGAAAGGGACCTAAGGTTAAAAACCAGTTTTGTTCAGGAGAGCCATTTTAAAGATTAGGTCCCTTTCTATTTGCGCTTAGAATCGTCGACTACACTTTCATAAAACGCACATATCTCTGGGAGGGAACACTTTTGGGCATGGGATCGGTCTCATTCGATGCTCAGATGTTGTCCACATCAAAGAAAGAAAATGAAAATTGATTTTTTTACCCTTAGGTCCCTTTCTCTATGCGCTGTCACATATGCACATGTTTATTAGTACCTCTTATAGCTTAAAAGTTTTCAAAAAAAATGCTTCCAATCTTCCCCGGTTTAATTAATACTGGTATATCACACACAGCCGTCTGGTGCGACGAATATTAAGGCCAAAAATTGGAGTAAGCGCCCCTAAAATTGCGAACACCGACTCAGAATTTCGGTAGTTATTTTAAATAACTTCTAAACGTTGCTCGTAAGTGAACTTTACCGTTATAAAAATGTTGATGTTCGACCAACGCTTAAACACTGAAAGATCATTGAAAATATTTGAGGGTGAGTTGACATAAAGATACGCAATTGTTATATTACTACGAGTATTGGAAAACCCGTTTGATACTTTTATTTAAAAAAAAAATAAAAACTGAAATAACTTGATGTTTAATCCTACATTAATACGAGGGCTGTTATAAATATTTCTGGCCTAATAATGAAAATGCGAATATTTATCATCAAAAATGGTTTTATTGTTTTTCAAAGTATTCTCCAGCATGTCGGAGCACTTTTTCCACTCCGAGTGAGACACCTCCAAAACATGGTTTTTGAAAGCGTTGACCACGATTTTTTTCTTGATGTGCGGCAATAAAAAGAAGTCATTGGATGCCAAGTCAGGGCTTTACGGCGGATGACCCATCAATTCGACGTTTTGGCCGGTGAAAAAGGCGTTGATTTGAGCCGATGTGTGAGAGCTTGCATTGTTATGGTGCACAATGATTCGTCTTCTCTTGTTCGTTTTTCTGGAAACCAAATTGTGATCGACCACTCAGAATTGACCTCCTACGTTGCTCAAGCGGAACAGTCAGCTCATGGCCAGTTTTGCCGAAGAAACAGGCGACCATTTGCTTCGAAGTGCTTCTTCCACGAACAAGTTTCGTTGGATTTGGCTCGTCTTCGAAGACCCACACGGTCGATTGATATTTTTTCGGACTCATACGCATAGATCTATGATACGTTACCTGTGACGATCTTAAAACACGTCTTTTGAAGCACCGCTATCTTTTTTTTCAGAATTTCTTTGCCCCAATCGACACGAGCCTTTTTTGAGCAATTATCACGTTGTGCGGGATCCAACGGGAACAAAACTTGTTTACGGCCAGGTGTTCATGCAATATCGAATGTATGCTGGTGGAAGAAATGCCCAAGGATGCCGCTAACTCACGGTATGTCACATGACGATTTTGCATTATCAGTTTATGGCCCAACGGCCATTTTAGGACGACCTTCACGACCTTCGTTTTTGAGCGAGCGTCGGCCACAATTGAATTCATTAAACCAGTTTTTCACAGTGAAATAGGATGGTGCTTCAACGCCATACAAAGGTTTAAGTTCATCGATGCAATCTTGTCGTAATAATCCACGTCGAAAGTTAGGAATGATCGCATGAAAATGTTCACGAGTTAATTCCATTTTTTTGTCAAATTGATTTCTTCAAGTCACGGTAAACAACACAAATGATGGTCGTACATCAAAACTTTCTGAGTACGTTTATGCTAAAAAATGTCAAACTTTCCAATGGAAACGGCGCCAGGCAACACTTAGTGTTGCCTACGCCAGAAAACTATATAAAAACCCTCGTACTACATATTCTAACTCAAATTTTAATTCCTTAAATTACAACTTTGTAAATTGTAGTAACTTTTGAAATAATAATGCGTCTCATTTTAATCTTCCGCGCGTGCGTTTCATTCTCCACACCCATAAGCAATCATCATACGAAGTTTAAGAATCCCAGGTTAATTTATTTGACCGCGATCGTGCTTTAACAGATACACAGGAAGACGGCCAAACATTGCTAGATCGTCTTAAGATTTTACGACGAATATAATTGTATAAACTAAACTGCGTCTCTGGTCTATATTTCGTGGCGTTTTAATGGCAAAGACAAATTTACCTTACCATGCACCCTTTGGTGGAGTTCATAAATATGTGACGCGCAAATAGGAAGGGATAGAAAGGGTAAAGACCAGTTTTGTTCAGGAGAGCCATTTTAAAGATTTAAATACGTGTATCTTTGGTTACCATCACTTTCATAAAACGCGCATATCTCTGGGAGGGAACACTTTTGGAACATGGGATCGGTCCCATTCGATGCTCAGATGTTGTCCACATCAAAAAAAATGTGAAAATTGATTTTTTTTACCCTTAGGTCCTTTTCTCTATGCGCTGTCATATATGTTAAATTTACTAAAATCTCCAATAGGAAAATGTCAAAATAAAAGATTAATCGACTTTTTACCGCCAAAAAGTCCATAAGTCGGATGTCGACCTACGAGATATTTTTTGTTTTAAAAACAAGTCAAAAGTCCACTTTTGCATCGACTTTGTAACCCTACCATTAGATTGGTTCCGAAAAACGACCGAAATATAAAAATATCATCAGCATCGTTCTTGTTATGTTTTTTCCGTTTTAAAAGCGAATTCCTAATTGGGAATTTAAAAGATTCGGCCTGCGCGAATCTAGTACCGTTTTTTATGTCGAAGGTTGAACGACCATAAAACCATTTAAGTTTTTGTGGGGGATTCAAGTAGCTTCCAATAACTAATAACCTGAAACAATATGTTGCAAATCGAATGAAAAACTTCAAAATCACTCCACCCGGTAGTGGTGAAGGTATACAAATGCCAAAGGAGTATTAGCTGCGTACGCAACGCTCATGGAATGAGCCCGTTTCGAACCCCAAATCACCCACTTCGCTTCGTTGTGGATTTTACTATTGTAGTTTTGCAATTTAAATCATTTTCGCTGGCTAAGTGGTTTTTCTTTTTATAAAACTGTGTGCGTGTATAAATGTGTATGCGAGAAGGAGATTATGTATTTGTATTGTACTTCTGACGAGCATAAAAACGAGAATATTCGAACGAGGTCACCTGATAATGCAGGTAATTTAAAAATTCATTATAACTTTTAAAACTATATATGACATTGACATCAAAACCGATATGACATTAACGGGGTTTGTTCAGTTCTACTATTGAAATGGGTGTGTTCAATGTTGAAACAGTATTTATGTCCCTACTAAGTACATGAAATATATCTATTGGTTATAGAATAACGAGGGTATATCTAAATGGTGGTCCAACCATAATGCACGTTGGAACTTTGCGTATTGAAACTTTCAAATCTCGTGCTGTATAAATGAATCATATTTATTGGTTATTGACGAAGGTAACTCTTAAGGGTGGTCCAACCATAATGCATAAAGCAAAGTGAGTCAAACCTTAACGTCAAGTTTTTTGTGCAACTTCATTTGACATTTTTTTGTTTCAGTGCTTGACAACTTCAACCATGGAGAGTTACACAATTGAGCACCGCGTTAAGGTTGTTAAAGAAAATTGGCTTTCAAATCAAAATGCATTTCGTGATTGTGTTGGCCAGCAGAATCAAACAAATGTGTCCACAATGGAAAGAATTGTGACCAAATTTCAACAAACAGTGCCTGAAGGAAATGTGAAAACACATGTGCATGCTCGCCCAATACGTTCTGTCATTTAGGGCTGCGACATCGACATCGATGTTTTACAAACATCGATGTTTTCCAAAACCAATTGATTACTTTTAACATCGATTTAGTGCCGATGTTTTACCGACATCGATGTATTGTATCGATGTTTGCATATTTGAAAAGTCCTGTGTCTAGACTACGTGAAAATCCCCTAAAAAAATCACCAACATAGCCTAAAAACTCAGCGTTGGTGAAGACGGCTATAAAATATTTATCAATTATGACCACTACTGTCCCCTCTGAGAGAGTATTCTCAGCTGCTGGAAATATTGCTTCAAGTAGAAGAAGCTCTATCTCAGAAGAGAAGCTCTAAAAAATTCTATTTCTACAAACTGTCAACTCAAAGTTGTGGAACCTTGAACAATAATCTTTAATATAAGTTTGTTTTAGCAATATAAGTACATAAATAAAATATCTCTAGTATTAAACAAGTTTTGTATTTTTTCGCCTTTATATCATCGAATAGGGTAACTGATTTGTTGATAACATCTACAAAAACAAACATCCGTAAAAACATCGATGTTTTCGAAAAAAAATCTTCAACAAAATGTTCTTTATTTTTGTTAAAAGTATAATTTAAAATAACTCCTGTATTAATTATTTTTTTTGAATTTCTTGGCCTTAATATCATCAAATAGGGTGATTTATTTGTTGATAACATATATTTAAAAGAGAATATCAGCCAAAACAAAATTTCCGTAAACATCGATGTTCGAAAACATCGATGTTTTTTACCGATGTTTTATCGCCTAAAATTTAAAACATCGATGTTTTAAGGTCGACGTCGCAGCACTACTGCCATTTTTATGTTATCGGAACGTACTTCTTCAAAAATGAGTTTAGCCAAGCAGTAACCGTGAATGGTGTTCGCTATCGTGAGATGATAACGGACTTCTTGTGGCCTGAAATTGCGGATATGGACCTGTACGATATGTGGTTCCAGCAGGACGGTGCCACTTGTCACACAGCCAACGAAACAATTGTTCTTTTGTGCGAGAAATTCAATGACCGTGTTACGAGGGTTGCTATTTATATTTCGGGTCTGGCAATAAAAACACAGTATTTTATCATTGGAAATGAATTTATTGTTTTTCAAAATATTCTCACTTAAGTTCAATACACTTTTGCATGCGGATAAACCAATTTCGAAGCACTTTTTCTATTCCGATTGAGACACCTCCGAAATATGATTTTTGAACAGCTGCTTTAGGCGATGAAAAACGTTGACCATTCATTTTTTTCTTGATGCTAGTGAATCAGGGTTGTACGGTGGATGGCCCATCAATTCGATATCTTGAGTGGTCAAATAGCTCATTGTTTCAGCTGATGTGTGAGAACTCGCATTGTCGTGATGCAAAACGATCCTTCTTCTCTTATTATCTTTCCTCATTTCTTCGAACACTGTTGGCAAACAGATGGTTGTACACCACTCTGAATTGACCTCCTACGTTCCACTAAGGGCACTGTGGCAACATGGCCGGTTATACCGAAAATAACGCAATCATTTGCTTCGATGTACGAGTACTTCTTCCACGAACAACTTTTGTTGGTTTTGGCTGGCCTTAAAAGACCCATACGGTCGATTACTGTTTTGTTTCGAGTTCATTTGCATAGATCCATGATTTGTCACCTGTGACAATGTTATACAATGCCTTTGAACTACCGCAGTTGTACTTTTTCAACATATCTTTGCATCAATCCATACGAGCCTTTTTTTGAGCATTCGTCAAATTATGTGGGATACAACGAGAACAAATCAAAATCACGGCCAAATGAACATTACATATTTTATTGATGCTTGTCATACTAATGCCCAAGGATGCCTCAATCTCACGGTATGTCACATGTCGGTCTTGCTTATCTAGTTTACGCACAG
The DNA here is from genome assembly GCA_963513945.1 of Hydrotaea diabolus. Classification (NCBI taxonomy): domain Eukaryota; kingdom Metazoa; phylum Arthropoda; class Insecta; order Diptera; family Muscidae; genus Hydrotaea; species Hydrotaea diabolus. The sequence continues at coordinate 137,659,984 of OY740719.1, forward strand.
CATCGATGGTTTCTGGCAGAGTGACCGAAGTTGGACGTCCTTCACGAAATTCATCCTGGAGCGAACGGCGTTCGAGACTGAACTCTTGGTACCAGCGATTAACAGTGGTTATTGATTGTGCTTCATTGCAAAAGTCGAAACAAGTTGATTTAAACACTCTTGTCTCGATAAACTACGCCTAATATCGTAAAAATAAAAAAAATAAAAATTTTTGACTGAGATGAATTTTTCAACACACTGTAAACAAAACAATTCGCCCTCAAATGACAAAACGTTCTGAGTGAAATTATGCTAAAAAGTGTCAAAGTTTCCAATGGAAGTTCCAGTTTGTATCTGGGAACACTACGAGGGCGACCGCAAAACTAACTGGCCTGGCACATTTTCTGTTTTACAAGCAACTTTTTTTATGTTTTTTAAAAGCAATCTTTTATAAGCCATCTGTCAAAATTTCCGAAATATTTAATGATTATTTTTTTTGTTACAGGTGATTGAAGTAAACAAGTTTTATAATTTTTGAAAAATGGAAAATAAAGAGTTTCGTGCGGTAATTAAACACTTATATGAAAGATTATACGCCACAATTAATCAAAGATGAATTGGATTCTGTTCATGGTGATAATGCACCATCATACTCCACCGTGAAATTCTGGGTTCAACAATTTAAAATGGGTCGTTCAAGTACGGAAGATGAACAACGCTCTGGAAGACCGAAAACTGCTACTACTAATGAAAACATTAGAAAAATATTTAATGAAGTGACTAAAGATATATAAATAAAGCTCAGAGAACTTGATGATATTGTTAAAATACACGAAAAACAAGTTTGGAGTATTTTACATGATGAACTCCACATGAAAAAGCTATCGGCAAGATTGGTGCCGCGTTTGTTGACTTTGCCCAAAAAAATCGTCCGTTGGACCAATTCCAAGGAGCGTAATCGATTCATAACTGTTGATGAAACATGGATCCATCACTACATCCCAGAATGCAAAGAACAGTCAAAACAATGGATAGAAGCTGCTAAAAATGGTCCCAAGAAGGCGAAAACTGTTAAGTCAGCAGGAAAAGTAATGGCCACAGTATTTTGGGATACAAGGGGTATAATATTTATTGATTATCTTGAGAAAGGAAAAACTATAAATAGTGAATATTATTGTGCATTATTGGATCGGTTGAGTGAAGAAATCAAGATAAAACGACCGCATTTAGAAAAAAAGTTCTTTTTCATCAAGATAATGCTCCTTCACACACTGTATTTTTAACTCAACAAAAACTGGCCGAAGTACGATTTGAAATTGTTCCGCATCCCCCATATAGTCCAGATTTAGCTCCTTCTGAATATTTCTTGTTTTCATATTTAAAAAAAATTCCCGGTGGCAAAAAATTTTCGTCCAATAGCGAGGTTATTGCTGAAACTGAGGCATATTTTGAAGGTCTAGAAAAATCTTATTTTTCGGATGAAATTAAAAAACTTGAAAAACGTTTGATGAAGTGTATTGAGTTGGAAGCAGATTATGCTGAAAACTAAATAATAATAATTCCAAAAAACGGTTCTTTTTATGTTAGGTCAGTTACTTTGAGGTCGCCCTCATAGTATTGTCAGGACCCGAAATATCAATAGCAACCCTGGTAAATCACGTCGTGGCGATGTTATTAATCCTCCACGATCATGTGATGTGACAACGTTGGACTTCTTTATTTTAAAAAACGTCAATACGTCAATAAGCCGAGAAGAATTCATGAGCTGCAGGATGAAATAATTGACACATTTACCGAAGCCGTGCCAACCACATGCTCGATATAGAGTTTCATAGTGACAATTTTATTTTTTTTTTCTTTTTTTGATGTGGACAACATCTGAGCATCGAATGAGACCGATCCCTTGCCCCAAAAGTGTTCCCTCCCAGAGATATGCGCGTTTTATGAAAGTGAAGTCGACGATTCTAAGCGCAAATAAAAAAGGGACCTAATCTTTAAAATGGCTCTCCTGAACAAAACTTTACATCAACTTTTCACTTTTTTTTTTGATGTGGACAACATCTGAGCATCGAATGAAACCGATCCCATGCCACAAAAGTGTTCCCTCCCAGAGATATGCGCGTTTTATGAAAGTGAAGTCGACGATTCTAAGCGCAAATAAAAAAGGGACCTAATCTTTAAAATGGCTCTCCTGAACAAAACTGGTGTTTAACCTTAGGTCCCTTTCTATTTTGCGCATCACATATAATTATCATAGATCGTTTTATCGTAATACAAAATATTAAGCTAGTTATCTGAAATATTTTTGTTTTATTTACAATTAGCATCGTGCGTTTTATTTGGACCACCCATTAGTGAATTTCGATCTCAGTTGTTTTGAAATTTTTTGTTTCGACGATGCAGGATAAACTTGTGTCAGAGCTTACCAATTACCTTCTCATTGCGGAACAGACGGGGACCTTCACCAAATAAGGTGTAGGAAATATTGTTACTCGCTGACCATAACCTATTTCTTTCAGCCGGTTTCAAAGGATCGATGCTATGTAGAGATACTTTTTACATCGATAAAAGACAATTCATTACTTAAAGTCCAAGAAGAGAACGAGCGGGAAACCTGCTGATGAAAAAATTGTAATTCTTTCTCCCCGCTCTTGAGCCTAGGTTACTTGTGTGATCGCAGCGCTCACCATCACAGAACGTCAGACCATGTCTGTTTAAACAAACATATGTAAATATTTTTATTTCCGACTTTCCATACGGTCCCAATTCACATGTGGTTGATTTAAATTTGTCTGCAGAAAATTTTCACAAAACATGCTAAAGCATTGAGCTTTGCAATGTTTTAAAAAGTGCGCTTCCATCTACCATCGTGTAGCCGCCACACACAGGCAGAGACTATCACCGCCGCCACCAAGCACAACCCCCCTCGAATCGTTGCGTTGTCAATAAATTCCATTGTGGCCCATATATAATAAACCTTTATGGCAAAACAGATGTGTTTTATTAAACAATTTCATTTGGCTCTAAACGAAAGCGTACTCGTACGTACGGAAACCCTTCTACGACTTTGCGTCACTTCAGATTTATTCGCTGTAGCCTTAGACGCTCGTTCGTTCGTACGTGAAGTCTAAAATGAAATAGAACATATATAGAACATTTAGTGTATGCTCAAGCAGTCCCTTAGCAAAATCAAAATTTTATGTACCGGCGTCAACGAAGTTCCTGTTGTTGTTGGTCGGTGGTGTTTTACCTTTTTGTGCTTGAAATCTTTATATGAGATGAACAATTGTGATTTACGAGTGTTTTGGGGGTATGGCGGTGGTACACTCAAAAATCTAAATCGGTTAGAGGTAGACTTCGGCACTTGGTAGATGAAGGAAGTTGTAACTTAGAAGAGGTAGAAAAAGTCATATTAAAATGTCATAAGCAGTTGCATGGCAGTTCCTGTTTCAGAATTCCGTTTTCTAAGAAAGTAAAACCTAAATCAGTCTTAGGTTGTCTTGGTACAAAGATCTCTAGTACAGGGTGTACGCCGGGAAGGTATGATACTTTGTTTTGCCGCCATTTTGGTAAACATTAGTCTTGACAGTTCAAATTTGGCAGTCGTGAAGTAGAGACGTGGCAAATTTATTATGAAGAAATATTCATTATATCAACGTGTTTTAATCGTTAATTTTTTTTTTATAAAAATCAATCTTCGATTACTGCGACAATGGGAAAGCTACCTGAAATTTTTGGAAGAAACAACGTGCCAAAAAAACGCACTATTTATCCTGTAGTGAATGATTTCGAAGAAAGAGGGTCTGTAGCTGATAGGCCTAAGCATGGACCCCAACGTACTGCAAGATCAGCAGAAAACATTACTGCTGCTCGAGAAAGTGTTCAAAGCAATCCATCAACCTTAATTCGACGCCGTGGTCAGAACAACTTGGTCTTCAAAGAACAACTTTGGCCACAATTTTGCACAAGGATTTGCATTTGTTTCCATTTAAGATTCAGTTGACACAAGAGCTTCTTTCACAAGACCTTTTACGCCGCCGTACATATGACTATAGGATGTTGCAGCTCGCCCATGACAAGCTCGATATTCATGAAAAAATCATAATGAGTGAAGAGGCACCTTTTCATTTGAAAGGATATATGAATGAACAGAATAGTCGGTTCTGGGCAATGGAAAACATTAAAATTATTTATCAGTCGCCTTTGCATCCATTAAAAGACACAATCTGGTGTGCAATTTGGTCAGGAGAAATCATTGGACCATACTTCTGCGAAAATGAAAACGGCATAACGGGTAACTGTCAATGGGGAGCGATATCTTGATATTATTGAAAACCTTTTAACGCCAAAACTGCATGTTTTGGGCTTGACTAACATGTGGTATCAACAAAACGGTGCCACATCACATACAGCCAGGATTACAATGAAATTACTGCGAGTCCTCTTTCCACAACAAGTTATTTCAACAAATGGTGATGTTTATTTGCCTCCACGGTCGCCTGATTTGACTGCTCCGGACTTCGTTTTGTAAGGATATGTGAAAAGAAAGGTTTATGCAAACAAACCAGAAACGCTTGAGCAACTCAAACAAAAAATATTCGTACTGAAATTAATGATAAACCACGTGAAATGTGTGAGAATGTAATGACAAATGTGCTCAAATGGGCTCACATTTTTGAGGCTTACAGAAGCGGACATTTATCTGATATTGCAGTCCATACACGAATAACATTCGTTGGATTTGGCTCGTCTTCGAAGACCCACACGGTCGGTTGCTGTTTTGTTTTGGTCTCATACGCATAGATCCATGATTCGTCACCTGTGACGATCTTATAAACGTCTTTTAAAGCACCGCGATCGTATTTTTTTCAAAGTTTCTTTGCACCAATCAAAACGACCCATTTTTTTAACGATTGTCAAATTGTGCGGGCTCCAACGAGAACAAACCTTTTTTACGACCAGGTGTTCATGCAATATCGAATGTATGCTGGTGGAAGAAATGCCCAAGGATGCATCTATCCCACGGTATGTCACATGACTATATTGCATTATCAGTTCACGCACGGCATCAATCTTTTCTAGTACTACGGCCGTTTTTGGACGACCTTCGTCTTTGAGCGAGAGTCGGCCACGATTGAATTCATTAAATCAGGTTTACATAGTGCTATAGGATGGTGCTTTATCGACATACAAAGTTTTAATTTCATCGATGCATTCTTGTCGTGATAATCCACGTCGAAAGTTGTAAAATATGATCGCACGAAAATGTTCACGAGTTAATTCCATTTTTTTTGCCAAACTGATTTTTTCAAGTCACTGTAAACAACACAAATGATGGTCGTACGTCAAAACGTTCTCAGTACGTTTATATTAAAAAATTTCAAATGGAAATGTCGTATTGTATTCCATACATAATTGCCGACATTTAATAAAAACATTTATCAATATAAGATCCATTCTCTTACATTCAAACAAACAAAGTAGTATACCTTCCCGACGGACACCCTGCATTTACTTATTGGATCTACAAAAAAAATATTTGAATGACTAAATGAGTCCACCAGGAAATTATGTTTGATATTTTACGATGTAAAATTAATAACATCTTTCAAATTGCATTACCTTCTTCTTGGGGAAATATCCAGTTTTTGGGCATTTATTGTTGTAATTTGGTTAATCTACCTTATTATTCTGAAGACTGATTCCTGAAGCAGGGAAGGGTTTGCACTTTGATGGTGAGTGGCTAAACAAACAATTTTCAATGAAATAATTCTAAAGTAAGGAAAAAAGATTATACGAGTATGTGACGCGCAAAATAGAAAGGGACCTAAGGGTAAAAACCAGTTTTGTTCAGGAGAGCCATTTTAAAGATTTAAATACGTGAATCTTTGGTGTACCATCACTTTCATAAAACGCGCATATCTCTGGGAGGGAACACTTTTGGAGCATGGGATCGGTCTCATTCGATGCTCAGATGTTGTCCACATCAAAAAAAGGAAAAATTGATTTTTTTTATCCTTAGGTGCCTTTCTCTATGAGCTGTCACCTCTGAAAGCATGGTAAAAAATAACATAGCAAGAAAAGTAAGAACTTTGCACAGCCTACTAGGAAACTTTCTTAGGGAGCTCCTCGACATGCTTGCCGAAATATACACTCATCTCAAATTAACACAGGTATAAAGGTTCGTCCTAAATGAAAGTGACATGCTGGTTCAAGTGTTAGGTAGAGACTACTCTCCAACTTATTTTATTCATTCTCAAGAGTAATCATTACAGTAGAAAGAGCTTTACAATCGTAATAGATTAGGGTTTACATTTAGTACTTATCGCTAGTGATGTATAATTATGTATTCAATATAGGGATGCACTACACAGGGATATATGGCAGAACAAGGCCTTTCACCCGCTCTTATTGTAGGACCCTCACTCAGAGAAAAAAAATATTTGGAAATCGGTTGTAACTACAAAAAATCTATTGCAAAAGAAGAACATCGGTTGCAATCACCAGCTGTTTATAATCGTAATGGATATTCGGTTCGACTTACTACAATACCACTAATTGATCGGTCATGCCAATGAAAACGCGAAAAAACTATTTAGTTGCTATAACAGTAGGTTGTGGAAACCGGTAATTTTTTTTTTAAAAAAAATGTGTTGTAACCAATTATTGGTGATGATATCTAAAATTTCATCATTACCAAAACATGTGTTGTTTAATGGTATTTTTTTGTGGTTAGAAAAGGCGTTATAAAAGTAATATAATTCGATTATTACTGACTTTAAGCTAATCGAATAATCCAATTTTTTCGGTTAAAATCTTTCATTGTTTTGTCCCCATTTTTTCTTTACTTGTAACTTCCTATTTTTTCAAGTACTCAAGTGTAAAAGCAAATATTTTTTTTGCCTCTGATCAATTGCGGTATCCGGACTTTTAGTTTCAAATATTCTTTTCTGGTGGTTGGGATGCTTCGTATGTTCAACCGATTCTTCGGTTCCAATTACGGAAAATAACATCGTACCAACTATCAATGGATACTCCACGCAGCGACCTACAAAACCAAGATGTGTGCTTAAGTCAAAATCTAGTCACTGCCCATCACTGAGGCGAAAACCTAGACTCAATAGCCAAGGTAGCATGCCTTTTACAAGGATGAAAGATGGGAACGTCTATGAGATGCTGCTAATAAGAAATATGAATACCTTCTCAAAAAATGGCTAAGGAATGAGTATGGGATAGATGAAAAGGCTATCAGGTCTTCTTAGATAAGCGACAAAAGAATGCGTGATGGATCATCTTTGAGGTACTAAGAAGACTTTACATAAGGCCTTTACGAATGTGTTTTGAATCTAAACAGAAGGGATGGTTACCACGAAAGGATTAACCGCCTGCAAGGGGAGCGCGTTCTCGAAGCCCTGTTGGCCCATTATGTGTCCTCAGGATGTTAAATAAAAAGAGAAATATTTGAGAGATGTAGTAAGAATATAAATTAAGGAGAAGAGAAGTATATTGAATTTGCTCAAGTGATTGTGCGTTCTTTTCCAAGAGAGCCTATATTATTTATAAGTTTGTAGAGTTTCTTAAGATGTCAATTTATAATTTCTCCATGGTCGTCGAAAAATTGTTTTCCTAGATGGAGTAGTACTGATTTCTGAAACCTTGCGCAGACACATAGCAAGTGCTCTATCGATTCTATTTCGTTTTAATTGTGATGTCGATACGCTCAGTCATAACTCCAGGAGCACAGGGCCCTGCTAGGCCTTCGGTGAGAAAGCTAATACAATTGTTGCCTAAAGTCAGAAGCTCACTGGTACTCTTTCCACTGATGTTTGGCCATACGGTTCATTTGGTTTTAAAACTATGTACTCGTATGTATCAATACCAGTCGTTAGTCTACCATCTCCATTTACTTGGTTGTTTATAAAGGGTGTCCAAAGAAGAGCGCAATTTTTAAATTTTAAATAAAACACAGATATTTAAGAAAAAATCGTGAAACTTTATTATATCGTAAAGTAGACAGAATGAGGTTATGTATGGAACAATATATCGTGCAGATGGCCGCCGCGGCTTTGCTGGCATGCACGCGATGTTTTAATGAAATTTTCAATGACCGTTTTGCATGAATGCTGCGGAATTTCATTAATGCAGCGTCCAATTTCGTCTTTTAAGGCTTGAGTCGTAGTCGGCTTATTCGCGTAAACCATCGACTTCAAAAAACCCCAAAGAAAAAAATCTAATGGTGTTAAATCGCACGATCTAGACGGCCAATTCTGATCTCCAAAACGCGAAATAACACGACCGGGAAATGACTGATGCAGCAATTGAATTGTTTCTCTGGCTGTATGACATTTGGCGCCGTCTTGTTGGAACCACATGCCCTCCACATTCATTTCTTCAATTCTAGGCAAGAAAAAACTGGTTATCATTTCACAATACCAAACACCATTGACTGTTTGCGCTTGACCTGCCTCATTTTCATAAAAAAAAGGTCCAATGATTCCTCCAGCCCAAAGACCACACCACACAGTGACACGTTGAGGATGCATTTGCTTCTCGTGAATCACTCGAGGATTTTCCGCACCCCAAATGCGACAATTCTGCCTATTGACGAAGCCATCAAGATGAAAATGGGCCTCGTCACTGAAGATGATTTTATCGGCAAAATCAGCATTTTCATGTTGTCTCTCCAATACCCAATTAACGAACTCCCTTCGCTGTCCATGGTCAGCTGGCTTCAGTTCCTGAGTCAATTGAATTTTGTATGCATGAAGATGCAAATCTTTCGTCAAAATTCGCTGCAAAGTGGATTTGGAGACACCAATTTGCTGAGCTCGGTGTTGAATTGAGGTGGATGGAGTTTGAGCGACATCATCACGTACAGCTGCGACATTTTCGGTCGATCGACCTGGTCGATGGCGCGTTGTTGTCTTTACATCACTAACAGACCCAGTTTCGGCAAATTTATCCATTAATCTCTTTACAGTTGACTCTTTTGGAGCATTATTGTGACCCCAAATTGATCGCAATTTGCGAACTGTAGCCGCAAAACTTTCACCATTTTGGTAAAACAATTTCACAATGAGAATGCGTTGTTCATTCGTGTAGCGCTCCATTTTTACTAACCTCGTACCTTCTACTAACAAACAATAACAATTGTTCCAATGTCAAACAATGACACTTCGAATGTTGCCAGATTTAAAAATTGCGTTCTTCTTGGGACACCTGTTGGTATTAAAATACAACTCTACACCTCAAATGTACTAAAACATTGTAATGACAGTCATTGTCTTGTCAAATCGCAACATGGCTATGCGTTTGTTCATTTCCGTTTTCAACCTGACTTGCATTCAATACTTAGTTTGTAATAGTTCACTTATGTAATAAACTCTTGATTTTACACAACGTAGTTTTACTTGACTTTGGTTCACGCGAATTCCACATAAGGAATATAGAGATAACCGCAGCAAAGGTTATGGGCCCAGAGTGCCAAAGTACAAGTCGTCATTAAATTCATAATTAAAATCAATTGGAATTACTTCGGTTTATATTGTTTTATCCGTGGACTGAAAACAAGGAGATATGGCTGGTGCTATTGCAAGTATTGAAAGGCTGAGTGGTGAGAATTACGGAACGTGGTGCATTCAAGTGAAGAGCTTGCTTATAACATTGGACTTGTGGAGCACCATCGTAGATATATGCCCAGAAGCTGAACCGGCGAAAGCAGCTTGGATAAGTAATGACAAAAAGGCCCTAGCGACAATTACATTAAGTGTTAAACCTGGAGAGCTGATCCACATTAAAAATTGTATTACTGCAAAAGGAGCATGGAATGCATTAAGCTTAATTTACAAGGCAGACACTGCATCCAGGAAGGTAAAACTGTTTAAGAATCTGGTACGCTTTAAATTAAATTCGAGCGAGAAGTTTGCTGCACAAATAAACAATTTTTGTTCTACTGTGGACGAGCTTAAGGAAATCGGAATTAATCTTAATAAAGATTTACTGAGTGTTTTGTTACTTTGCAGTCTTCCAGATGAGATGGAAAGTTTTGTAGTTTCAATCGAATGTCGAGATAATCTACCTTCATACGAAAATTTAGTTTCAAAAATTTTGGAAGAAGAAATGAGACAAGGTGATAGAAGCAGAACATGTGGTGAGACGGTTTTTGCGGCGAATTCGAGAAGTGATCATAGAATGAACAAGAAAACGTACAACAGCTATGATGGAAATAAGCAACGTAAGAATAATTATTGCAATGAGACGAAAGGCAATGTCAGTGGTAAAGTATACAACAACAACATTAAATGTTTTCGCTGTGGGAAGAGAGGCCACATACGTTCTCAGTGCAAAGTCAATGATAAAAGAGACGGTGATTATGCTTGTTCTTTATTTGAAGGTGACATAAATTTAAGAGAGTCGTGGATTCTGGACAGCGGCGCGACGTCACACATGTGTAGAAAGCATGAGTATTTTATGACACTAAGAGAAACACGGCAGAGAATAGTGTTAGCGTCTGGTGAAACAATTTATGCTAAAGGTATTGGCGATATCAAGCTGAGGACAAGTACATCGACACTTACTTTACATAATGTATGGTATGTACCACAATTGCACTCAAATTTTATTTCCATTACGAAAGTTATAAAGGCTGGTCACTCTGTTCTATTCGAAAGTAGACAGGCGAGAATTAAAAGTAAAGATAAAACAAAAATATTAACAGCTGATTTGAATGGTGATATGTTCATTGCAAATTTGAAAGTAGCCAACAATGTTGAAGCGGTGAACTCAGCGAGTGAGGACTGTGATGTTCGGAAATGGCACCAAAGATTTGGCCACTTAAATATCAATGATTTAAGCAAATTATCGTGCAAGAACATGGTTAAAGGTTTTTCTGTGAACGGGTCTAAAAGTCTTGATTGTGTGACTTGTGCTGTATGTAAAATTCCAGCTAGTCCGTATAGAAGCTATTCAAGCGTTCAAACTCATAATGTTCTGGAATTGGTGCATACGGATTTATGCGGACCAATGGGAACTCCGTCTGTAGGAGGATCTCTATACTTCATCACATTTATTGATGATTATACCAGATATATTTCCACATATTTTCTAAAAAGAAAATCAGATGCATTCGAAGCATTTTGTAATTTTGCTGCGATTGCGGAGAAGCAGACAGGCCGTCAGATAAAAATTGTTAGGAGCGATAATGGAACGGAATTTGTTAATTCCAAATTCAAACAATATTTCTCAAACCATGGTATTTTACACCAGACTACTGTAAGTTATTCTCCACAACAAAACGGCGTATCGGAGAGGGCAAATAGGACACTTTGTGAAATGGCTAGATGCTTGTTGGAATTTTCCGGTTTATCACAAAGTTTATGGGGCGAAGCCATAAACACCGCAACATATTTGAGAAACAGATCTCCTACTAAGGTACTTGATGATGTGACTCCCTTTGAGAAATGGTTTGGTCGGAAACCATCTGTACATTATTTTAAAACGTTTGGCTGTGATGCCGTTGTTCTTCGAAAAGGTCCCAAGCCCAAAGGTGCGAAGTTTTTGCCGAAAGGAATAAAATTAAAATTCGTTGGTTATCAGAATCATACGAAAGGTTTTCGGTTATACAATAAAATCACCAGGCAGATTGTGATTGCACGGGATGTAATATTTTTTGAGGAATCCTTCGAAAAAATTACCAATGCTGATGATAATGAATCAAGTTCATTTTGTGCTGAAATTTTAAAACCTCAAGTACAGACTAATATTGTTTTCAGTGAAGATATGGATGTCTCTGTACCATATGAAGAAGAGACACAAGAAGTGTATGAGCCAGATGAAAGATTAGTGAACCTATCATCAACTGATAATGAAACGGAAAGAGAGGACACAATAATAGTAGACAACAAGAGAAAGCGAGGAAGGCCGAAATTATTGAGAAATGGTGGTGTAGGCAGACCACGAAAAGTATATTGCACAGATGACGGTCCAGAAATGTTAAATTCTATTGTAGAAAATCCTGATACTGTATCTCAAGCACTAAACTCTGAGCATGCTGAAATGTGGCAAGAGGCTATGAATGTTGAGTTTAGTAGTTTAATCAAAAACAAAACCTGGCAGCTAGTAGATAGGCCGGCTAATAAAAATGTTATCGGATGCAAATGGGTTTTTGCAGTAAAACGAAATACCGATGGTTCGGTAGAAAAATATAAGGCGCGTTTAGTTGCTCACGGATGTTCGCAAAAGTACAACATTGATTACCACGAAACGTTTGCACCAGTGGTACGACATTCTGTAATAAGATTGTTATTGGCTTTAGCAGCCCAACATAACTTACTACGAGCCCCGACCACTATTAATTCGTACGGCAAGCATTTTTACCCGTATGCAATGTTTAACAGGTGATATTTTCAATACTAATGTAGTCAGCGCATGCAAACCTATTTTTTTCTGAAAGAGCATTTTGTTCTCTTGATTTAAAAAAAAAAAAAATTTATTGTACCTCAACAACAACAACAACAATATTTATTTCTTTGAATGCTTCGCAAAACTATTAAAAAAAATGTGACCAGTATTAATTCGTACGGTGGGTTAGCTTAGCTAACAATTGAAAGAAGATCAAAACAAAACAAAAAGTAGAAACCGTTATGCAAAGCAGAATATAAGAAATGTAAAAAAAATAAATTCTTCAAATTATTCAATGTTCTCCAACGATGGCACGTGGTAAGCCGATTTGCAAGGAAATAAGAAGTTTGGTTTTAGACTATTATAAATCTGGGAAGACTTTTGGCGAAATATCCAAACAATTAAATCTATCTAAGTCGTCTGTTCAAGGAGTAATAAATAAATTCAATAAAACTGGCAATATTGATAACAATATCGTGAATAGAGGCCGAATATCGGCAATAACAGAGAGAGATAAAAGATCGCTGGCCACGATTGTGAAGTCTAATCGTCGCCAAAGCTTAAGAAATGTAGCATCAGAATGGTCTGATAAAATCGGGAAAAGTGTTGGTCGTGAGTGGACGCGCCTACAGTTACGAAATATCGGATATAAGTTTTATAAGGTATGTATGTATATTTATTACTATTATTATTATCTTTATTACATACTCAATATCTTAAATCTTAGGCTAAAGAAAAACCATTGCTTACCCTTCGCCAAAAGAAAAAGCGTTTGCAATGGTGTCGAGAACGGATGTTGTGGACTCAAAGGCAATGGAATTCCATCATATTTAGCGATGAATCTAAATTTGATGTAAGTGTCGGCGATGAGCGAAGGCGAGTTATCCGTAACAAAACTGAAGCGTACCATAAAGACTGCCTTAAAAGGACAGTTAAGTTCCCAGCGAGCATAATGGTGTGGGGTTGTATGTCTGCCAAAGGGGTAGGACAACTGCACTTTATTGATGGGATGGTCAACGCTGAAAAATATATTAACATTCCAGAAGAAAGTTTGCTGCCATCAATACCAAAACTGGCTGACTATGGAGAATACACGTTTCAGCAGGATGGAGCATCATCTCATACTGCCAAACGAACCAAATCATGGCTGCAGTCTAAGGAAATTGGGGTCTTAGATTGGCCATCAAATAGTCCGGACCTAAGCCCAATCGAGAATATATGGGGAATAATGAAAAGAAACCTAAAAAATGAGCCTCAAAGGACCCTTTCTGGTTTAAAAACAAAATTGCAAGAGATGTGGGATTCTATTTCAACAGAACAGTGCCAGAATTTATATGAATCTATGCCAAAGCGATGTAAATGTGTTGTAGAGGCAAAATGCGATGTTACCCAATATTAATATTTAAAGATAAATTAAAGTTTTTATAAAATAGCAACTATTTAACCCACCGTACGAATTAATACTGGTCACATTTTTTTTAATAGTTTTGCGAAGCATTCAAAGAAATAAATATTGTTGTTGTTGTTGTTGAGGTACAATAAAATTTTTTTTTTTAAAAATCAAGAGAACAAAATGCTCTTTCAAAAAAAATAGGTTTGCATGCGCTGACTACATTAGTATTGAAAATATCACCTGTTAAACATTGCATACGGGTAAAAATGCTTGCCGTACGAATTAATAGTGGTCGGGGCTCGTAGTTAATCACATTGATATTGTAGCAGCGTATTTAAATGGTAATATTGAAGACGAAGTTTACATGACTCAACCGCCGATGTTTGAAGACAGCAAAAGTCCAAATAAAGTTTGTAAATTAAACAAGGCTTTGTACGGTCTAAAACAAGCTGGGCGTGAATGGAACAAACGGATAAATGATATTTTGATTGAAATGGGTTTTCGGAGATGCAAATCTGACACTTGTGTGTATGTTCTCAGGAAGAATGGAAATTTATGTTACATTGCTTTATATGTCGACGATATGCTTTTAGCATCTTCAAGTGAGCTGGAAATGGAAAACATCATTAAGCATCTTAACAAATACGTTGAAGCAGTTGATCGAGGTCCTGTATCATTCTATTTAGGAATGGAAATAGAACGAGATGGAATGAGGAGTGATATTACTATTCACCAAAAGAAGTATGCTCAAGAGATTTTGGAAAGGTAAGGTATGGCACAATGCAAACCGGCAGCTACGCCATGGTCAAGTGGAGCTGTTTTAACAAAGTGCGACAAGGCGTGCGAAAATTTAGACACCAAAACATATCAAAGTCTAATTGGTGCACTGATGTATTTGGCTGTTATCTCGAGGCCTGACTTAATTCATGTTGTTGCCAAGTTGTCTCAGTATAACTCACACCCACATAAGGAACATTTGCAGGCAGCAAAAAATATTCTGAGATATGTTAAAAATAAACCAGAGGGTAAAATTATTTTTTCTACTAAATGTAAAATTTTTGAATGCTTTACAGACGCAGACTGGGGTTCCGACTCGATCGCAAATCTTATTCAGGACATGTGCTGTTTCTGGCAGGTGGTCCCATTGCCTGGGAATCACGTAAACAGTCGGTGGTGGCATTAAGTACAATGGAAGCAGAGTACATCGCTTTATGTCAAGGTACAAAGGATGTTGTATTTCATCGAGAAATCTTAAAAGAGATGGGTTTTGAAGATTTTGTTGGACACCCTACTCCAATTTTGTGTGACAATCAGGGAGCTCAATTTATGGTCAGAAACCCAACGGTTCAAAAGAAGAGCATACATATAGATATACGTTACCACTACATACGGGACAAGTATGAAGAGAAGGATATCGATGTTATATATGTGTGACTTCCGATGAGAATGCAGCAGATATCTTAACGAAATCGTTACCTAAGAAAAAACATATATATGGTTGCAACTTACTGAAAGTTAAAATGTAATATATTCTTTTTGAATTGTAAAATTATGAATTAAATAATTTGTATAAAAGTACATTTGATTTGAGAGGGCGATTGTTGGTATTAAAATACAACTCTACACCTCAAATGTACTAAAACATTGTAATGACAGTCATTGTCTTGTCAAATCGCAACATGGCTATGCGTTTGTTCATTTCCGTTTTCAACCTGACTTGCATTCAATACTTAGTTTGTAATAGTTCACTTATGTAATAAACTCTTGATTTTACACAACGTAGTTTTACTTGACTTTGGTTCACGCGAATTCCACATAAGAAATATAGAGATAACCGCAGCAACACCCTTTATAATATAAAAGAAGACATTCTAGTAGGTATTTAATAAGAAGAAGTGGCATATGTTTTTACCTATGCTAACAGTTCGGTCTCTGCATAAATGGAGTTGAGTACTCAACAAGAGGATTGTTCTTATACTCGTATTACGGATACCTTCTAGGAAACATCAAATTGGGAAGTCCTACCACAGCCGCCGTATTCATTAAAACTGTTCCGTTCGATGGCATACTACGTCCAGTCTGAGTAACATTTCACATTATGTCAAAATACCAAATATTGACTCGGGAATGGGAATGTATGTTAAAAAGCCATGTACAGGTTTTTGGCCGCGCTTAAGCTACACTTCCACGAGTTATGACTTGTGATTCAGTTCTTCAGTTGGTAACACCGATAATGGTCAGACTTTCAAGCGAACCTAGTTCGTTCCATTTTGTGAGCTACCTCCAACTTGCCGCGAAAGATTTATTTATAAAAGAAGAATTGCGGACTTTGTAACAATTTTATCTATTTCTCGTCGCAACCATATTATGTTTTTTGAATTATGACAACAGTATGTTAGCGGCAATACGAGTATTAATATTGTTGATATAAAACAATAGTATGATTGCCAGATTTTAAAATATTTATAGTTGTAGTAGTGCGACAAAAGTATTTTTTATGGATTTTATGTAAACATTTATATGATTACGGCAATCATTCCGTATGATTGTGACTTTGAACTAAGCATAGTAGTTTGTACTAAGTAGGGACATACATACTGTTACAACATTGAACACACCCATTTAATAGTAGAACTGAACATACCCCGTTAATGTCATATGGGTTTTGAAAGCTAACCTCAATAGCGTTAGTCTGTAACGGAATTTTAAAATTGTTTCAACTTTCATCTTGGAGTGGTCAGATAATGAGAACCGTATCGCTGTAACAGCGTTTTCAAGTGTGAAATGAAAAATAGCGATAATTTTTGAAAACGCTCTGGCCACTAGGGATTAGCCGCATGTTCGTCTACCGATGCATAAGTATAGACATGCAAAAAAAACAAATACACACACACGATACATAGCATCGTAGCATACGGCTAGCGGTGCAAACCAATGCGATTTTCTTTGTTCAGTTTGATATAGCAACTATTTCTGGTTATAACCTCCACCGAAGGATAGACGATCAAGCCATGTTCGTCCGTCTGTGTTTTTGGAAAAAGCAAGACAACTATGAAGCGAATCAAGTACGATGATAGCTTTTACACGCAGAGAAAAAGTAAGATTACTATATGGTCACGGCAACTATAATATGTTCTTTGCAATTAAAGTATGTTTGTCGCAACCATAATATTGTTTTTTGAATTTCATTTTGACAATAGTATGATTGCGGCAATACTAATATTGTTGAAATATTGCCAATATTAGAAATGAAAATATAATTGTAGCAACAATATAAATATGATGGGTGCGACAAAATTATTGTTTTTTGTAGTTTCATGTTTACAATAATATGATTAGGGCAATCATACCGTATGATTTTAAATTTGCTAAATTTGAATAGAGCAATGATATTGTTACGAACCCTACGCAATAATAGTTCTTCTTATATGAAAATAAAATTTTTTAAACAATCTGCTTATGATTTGGTTAAATGAAATATTTTTAACAAATGAAACGCTTACGTTTTTTGAATGGATTTTTCTACTGCTAAATTAATCCCTCCGTTTATTTTGAATTTAATGTGTTTTTAAATAATTTACTTAAACAAATCTATATTGTTAATAAATAACGTAACCAAACCCTAATAAATAATTTTGGGGTCTTAGTATGATTGTGTGGGATCATACTTTGGTTGTGGGGATCATAACATGGTTGCTTGTGAATCATACTAAGGTTGTGAGGATCATTCTATGGTTGTCTGTGAAACACACTTTGGCTGTGAGGATCATACTATGGTTGAATGTGTAACAAAATATGGTTGTGAGGATCATACTATGGTTGTAAGGGTTCCTAGTGTGGTTGAGTGTTAATCACAATATGGTTGTGTGTGAATTATACTATTGTTGTGACGATCATAATATTGTTGTGCCACAACCAAATACCCAACAATAGTATGATGCTTTTCGAATATGGTCACCTCAACCTTACTTTTTTCTTCGTGTAGTGATGACATAAGCTGTTTAGAAAAAAATGGGCGAGATCGGTCCATGGAAAAAAGTTTTCTATGAAGGAACTAAAGTCATCTCGAATAATTAAAACTTTTTGAGTATTTTGTGTGGATGAACAATGATTAAAAGCGATCTGTTAGTTGGAACACACTTCATAAAAAGTTCATAGTTGTTGCAGCTTCGGATTATGTGGTCGAAAACGGTCCGTTTAAACAAGCGACCAATAGACCATATTCAAAGAAAATCCAATTTTGCAAATATGGATTTATGTTGAAGTTTTGTGTTACTAAGGGTGTAGGGTCCGACTCATGGACTCACAGGGAAACCGGGTCACTTCAAAACCGAGTTCACAGAGAAGGGTACATAAGGTTTGGCATAGCTGATATTAACGATATTTTAACTTGTTTAATTCAAATATGGTTTTTTATTGTTCATTGAAATACAAATTCAAGGATGGCTACGAGTTCTTTTGAACTAAAAGCTAATCAAGTTTAATGGTTTTAGAGTTTAATTTACAGCCCAATATTTTGCTTAAAATTTTTGTTATTTAAAATGTATGCTTTTATTTTTTTGTGTAATCAGTGTTTTTATTCAACCAAATTTGAAGTTTCTACAGACATTTTTCTTTGAGCCTAACCAACGCATGCATGTGTTGTAGATATTGTTTTTGAAGGGTTCGCTACAATTTTATTAATAAAACATTTTTAACATATTTCTTACTGGAAAACAATAAATTTTTCACAACATTTTCAGTCGCTTCTTGGGGGAGAGCGGATTTTGAATTTCCTTAAATTTCAATATACATTTTGATTTTGGCAAATAAATATTTAAAGCGAATCGAAACCGAATGTATGCATTTGCTTAGAGACTTAAAGCGCAAAAGTATTACAAACACCTGTGATTGAACATCACACAGAAACTCGGTGAATGCCGCTCAAAGCTCTTTAGCTATTCATTCAGACAGCCATTCAGTGTTAGCCAGTGACCAGAAGTAGTAGTAGTAGTGCAAACACACATACGAGTACAAACAAAACAGTGGCAGATACATGCGTTGTACGAGTATATATTACTTGTAATTTATCGCTTTGAAATGAAATGAATTAAGAATAACGAACAACGAATAAAAGGGTTGCCGGCAGCGACGGTGGGGTCGGGACGAGTTAGGACAGCAGCATACAACAAATAACATAAGCCGCTGCTAATGAATGACATAGAAAAGCATAACACCCGCACTCACTCACACACGGTGTTTATGTTTGTATTATTGGTAAAATAAACCAAAAGAGGGGGAATCTCTATCTGTATACATAAAGGATTATAGAAGGAACACAGCAACATGAGCACGGATTTGCCAAGACAATCGTGTACCGACCTCAGCATATGGTCCCGATGTTTATTGCGATTACAAATCAATCAATGATTGTAGCCAAATTACTTGTCGAGGAATTTAGTCAGCGGGGAATCGATTGGATGAATTTGATAGGATTGTGGGCAGTGCATTTCAAATATTGAAATTCAAAGGCAATTAAAATGAATGTGATACGCTGGCATATTGGCACAGACGATAGTTATTGATTAAATGGGCACATAAGGGACCACAATGCAAGTAATTAAGGTTACCTCTTAATTTACATGGACAAAAGGAGGCAAATTCTAAGGGCATCTTTAGATATATCATGGAGTTGAGGAACATCGTATCAGAGAAGAACACAACTAAGACTATGGCGCTTTAACAAATCTTTCTTCACATAGATACTTAATATTTTAGTAACCTATACAAAACATATCATTGTTTGGGTACAAGCAAAAGCCAAAGTGGCAAAAATACAAATTAGAGGACACGACAGTAAAATAAAAAAATCTCAATTAAAACTCAAGAATATAAACGGTGGTCCAACTAAAAAGCTCGACGATAATTGTAAATAAAACAAAAAGTTTTTAGAGAATTATACTAATATTTTTTTTAATATGATAGAAGGATCTACGACAATTAAGCGCGAATAATTGTCTGATAGTCCTTATTGTAAAAATGGAGTTTCAATGTCGTCAATGTGCCAAATTATATCATCCTTAAGCTCTTGAAATGTCGTACACTTTTTCTTTTAAATGTCGCGAACGAAAGAAGTCCAACGGTCACGTGGCCATCAATAAACATCGCAGCGACGTTAGATACAATGGCATATCAATAATTCCGTGACTTTTCGAATACATCACAGTTGTTTTTGAAAACAAAATATTTTTCAATACACTTAGTCCAACGTTTCACTTTTTGTATACCTTCCAAAAAAATAGGATTTTTTGAGGTCCATAAAATAGGCATTTGTTTGATCAATAATTTCATCGTTAGAGCTGAATATCTTTCCACCGAGCTATTTCTTATGGTTTGGAAAAACGAAATAGTCACTGGAGGCTAAATCCGGAGAATATGGCGTATGAGATACCCATTCCTAACCCTATTCGTGCAATTTTGCATGAATTGGGCACCCGTGCATTATCTTGGTGAAAAAGAACTTTGTTGTCGGACATATGTGACGCGCAAAATAGAAAGGGACCTAAGGTTAAAAACCAGTTTTGTTCAGGAGAGCCATTTTAAAGATTAGGTCCCTTTCTATTTGCGCTTAGAATCTTCGACTTCACTTTTATAAAACGCGCATAAAAGACCGCGTGATAAAAGACCGAATAAATAACAAAAAAAACGAAAAAACTATTAAAAAGGATTGGTACGCCCTAATGTGCAACGCATGTATGAGTATATGTACGCACAAAAAACATGCACACTTTGATTGTGCTTTTGCATTTGTGGTTTTCAACGAAGACCCATGCGAAACAGAATTGGTGGAAATAATATTGCGCGTTGAAGATTGCTTTACGCACAGTTCGAAGACTATACACAAAGGGTAATTCTCATTAATAAAAATGAGTCTCCCGTATAAGTCATTTGATTTGTGGCCGAAGTAATCGTTGGCAAAGACTGCTGAAGAAAAACCTTGGCGGGTTTAGAAACAGCTGTACAGTCTGCCTGGCAACCGTAGCAAATACATTTCACCAATTTCTTCGTTTTAAGTTGATTCTGAAAAAGAAACAACATAAAGGTCTCGAACCAGAATAAAAAACTGCTCAAGTCATAATAATGATAAAAGACCGAATAAATAACAAAAAAAAACGAAAAAACTATTAAAATTATTTTCTTTATTTTCAAGTCTCGAATAGGATTTTCTTTATTATTCGAGCAAATTTTCAACAGTATTATTTTACGATAACCAAAAGTAGGCGTAATGGTGCATTTGTACTGGAGGTACCATTCACGTGTATAAAGCCGTTAACAAGTATAGTTAAATTTTCTGTTTGTGGGCGAAGGGGGCGTGGCAAAAGTGTTTTTTATATCAAGAAGGCTACAAATATGTACACATATAGTATTGACGACGAGAAATATCAATTTAAAGCTGTATTTATCAAGCTTTTCCTTGCTTTGATTGACGGATTTATTCCGCGAAAAATAATGTTTACTGAGAAATTCACTTTTATCCATTTTTAACAAAATCCGGTAGGTTGTATGTTTTGAACAGCTGTTAAAAACAAACTAAATGACGGAACTCTCTCAAGATTTGGCAGTAGTCTATTAACAGATGGCACTTTATGGAATGATTGTTAAATTTCATATTACTACGTGGATTAATTGGTTCCGGGATAAGGGATATCTTGGGCAATATATTTTTATACCCGCACCACATAGTAGTATGGGGTATAATGGCTTAGTGCTTGCGTTTGTAACACATCGAAGGAATCGAGTTAGAATACCGGGACCAGAGAGAAAGTTGCTCAGAATTACATTTTAAGTCGATCTAGCCATGTCTGTCTGGCTGGCTGGCTGGCCGGCTGGCTGGCCGGCTGGCAGGCTGGTCGGCTGGCTGGCTGGCTGGATGTAAAGATGTCCATCTATTCTTGTAATCAAATTTATGCACCGATCTTGATGAAACTTGGCATGTGGTAATATATTGGGACAAGGACGGACGCTATTGAATTTGGTCCAAATCGGAGCACTTTCTGATAGACCCCCCATACAAAGGAACTCCCGGATTTGGTCCAAATCCAGTTGATGTCGCGTGTATTGGTCAACAAATTAAAAAAATATGCCAATCGATGTAGAACTGACCACAAAATGTAAAAAAAAATAGTTGGACCCGTCTCTCGGACCTACGGGGCCTTCAGAACCCAAAAAATGGACCCATGATTTTAAATATAAGTGTGACCCCTTAAATGAAAGGAAATTATCTTACAATTTTAAATACAGAAAAAAATTCTACCTGTTTGGGCCCCAGGGTCCATTAGGAGGGTCCAAAAGTTTCGGTTTACCCGGATTTTAGTGTGACCCCTCAAATGACAGGGAATTGCCTCAGGACTTTAAATATGTCAAGCCAAATGATTTATCTCGTCCGTGGGAGGGCACAGGGTCCGAAAACAAGGTATGAAAATGTGGACCAACTATAATTGTTATACCCTCACCACATAGTGGTATGGGGTATAAAGGCTTAGTGCTTGCGTGATAGATACAGATAGAAATAGCGACGAGTGCTTTCGATTAACAGGAGACTTAATCACATTTATAGTGGTGCGGGTATCATAGAGTCGGCCACGCCCGACTATAGCACTTACTTACTTGTTTAAATTTCGAACTCGTACTTTCCAAAAAAAAAAAACAAGAAAATATTTTTGGTTTATAAAATTAAACAACTATTAAGGTTTCTAAGTCTACTTTAAAATTATTTAAGATGTAATTTTTAAGATTTTGGGTTATGACGTTAAATTTGCTTTTTATAGTGGTGAACACAGCACTCCATGATCCTGTTCTACAAATAAGTGTACTCGTATTAACTTGCAAAATAGTAAGTATTCATTTCTTTTTCTTACGAAAAGTGGTTCAACGTCAAGCAAAATGTAATACATCTTTTTTCCTAATCGAGGTCCCATGAAATTTTTATTTTTTTCCTGCTTTCCTGGGAAAAGAAAAAGAGCGGAGAAAAACCTCTAGTTGGGACGCAATAAATATCTTAAAATGGGCATAGTTACAGGAACTTTCGGCTCATGTGGCAAACAAATTGCTCAGCTTGGACAAAACGGTCGTTAAATACGAAGGCTGCTATACTCGTATATATTTCTGGCCTAATAATGAAAATGCGAATATTTATCATCAAAAACGGTGTTATTGTGTTTCAAAGTATTCTCCAGCATGATTTATACAATTTTGCATGCGCTCAAACCAATTGTCGAAGCACTTTTTCCACTCAAAACATGGTTTTTGAACAGCATCTTTGGCGACGAAAATTGTGGTCCACGCGTTTTTTTTTTGATGTGCGGGAATAAAAAGAAGTCATTGGGTGCCAAGTCAGGGCTGTACGGTGGATGACCCATCAACTCGACGTTTTGGCTAGTCAAAAAGGCGCTGGTTTGAGTCGATATGTGAGAGTTTGCATTGTCATGATGCACATTGATTCGTATTCCCTTGTTCGTTTTTCTAATTTTCCCGAAGGCTTTAGGCAAACAAATTGTGGTGTACCACTCAGAATTGATCGTTCGGAGCAAAACAGTCGCCACATGACCAGTTTTGCCGAAGAAACAGGCGACCATTTGCTTCGAAGTGCTTCTTCCACACATAACTTTCGTTGGATTTGGCTCGTCTTCGAAGACCCACACGGTAGATTGCTGTTTTGTTTCGGGATCATACGCATAGATCCATGATTCGTCACCTGAGACGATCTTATAAATGTCTTTTGAAGCACTGCGTTCGTATTTTTTCAAAATTTTTTTTGCACCAATCGACACGAGTCTTTTTTGAGCGATTGTCAAATTCAGCGGGATACTATGAGAACAAACCTTTTATACGGCCAGGTGTTAATGCAATATCGAATAAATGCTGGTGGAAGAAATGTCCAAGGATTCCTCTATCTCACAGTATGCCACATGACGATCTTGCATTATCAGTTCACGCACGGCATCAATGTTCTCTGGCACAACGGCCGTTTTTGGACGACCTTCGTCTTTGAGCGAGCGTGGGCCACGATTGAATTCATTAAATCAGTTTTTCACAGTGCTACAGGATGGTGCTTCATCGCCATACTAAGATTTAAGTTCATCGATAAACTCTTGTCGTGATAATCCACGTCGAAAGTTGTGAAAAATGATCGCACGAAAATGTTCACGAGTTAATTCCATTTTTTTGCCAAATTGATTTTTTCAAGTCACTGTTAACAACACAAATGATAGTCGTTCGTCAAAACGTGCTGAGTTTGTTTATGATAAAAAATGTCACACTTTGCAATGGATATGTCAGATGGACGTTAGGCCCATACATCCAACTGGAATTTTCTTTTGCCCAAAAAATTGACATGTTTTGCTTTAAGTAGAGTAGGGACGGTGAAGGGTATATAAAGAATGACCTGGCCGAACTAAACCACGTATTTACGAGTACTGTTTATATTTCAGTTCTCTTACTTAAAAAACTATTTTTTGGCGAATAGGAAATAGGAAAATAATGCTAGATTTTTACAGAGGGTAAAAATGATCATTTAAGATCGTTTCAAGGAAATAAATGAAGTTTAAAAATTTTGAGCTAATACACTTTTTTTTCACAAGAGCGATACGATGTCATGGATAATAATTAAAAAATATAACAATTTTATATACATTTATAAAACACAGAATATTTAAGATATAGAGTTCAAATTTATTCCAGTTGTAATGCAAATATTACATTTCGATTTCGGTCATATGACAACCACGAGCCCGTGTGCAGCGATCTATTCTTTGGACCCAATTTTCCACCACTCTTGCACACATTTCGACCGGAACGTTGGCAATTCCGCGTTGGATGTTGTCTCTGAGCTCGTCTAATGGCTCAGGTTGTCTCTGAGCTCTTTATGAAGAAATCCAATGGCGTTAAATCGCTTAAATGAGGTAGCCATTCAACTGGACCATTTCTC
Organism: Hydrotaea diabolus; assembly: GCA_963513945.1. Taxonomy (NCBI): domain Eukaryota; kingdom Metazoa; phylum Arthropoda; class Insecta; order Diptera; family Muscidae; genus Hydrotaea; species Hydrotaea diabolus. Next base: position 137,684,721 of record OY740719.1, read on the forward strand.
GAAATAAAACTTTCACCGAATTGGTCTTTGAGTAAATTGATTGTAACGCGTGCTGTGTGGCTAGTGGCACCGTCTTTTTGAAATCACATATCGGCGATGTCTAGCTCATCCAACTCTGGCCAAAAATAATTTTCTAACATGGCACGATAGCGCTCTCTATGGACGGTAACATGTCGATTGTTTTTATCGACGTAAAAAAATACGGCCCAATCACACCTCCGACATGGAAACCACACCACACGGTAACTTTCTGTAGATGCAAATGTGTCTCTTGAAGCACATGTGGGTCTGTTGCTGTCCAATAACGCATATTTTGTTTATTGACAAAGCCACTCAGCCAGAAATGAGCTTCACGCTGAAGATGATTTTTCGATAAAATTCTGGATTTTCGTGAAACTTTGCCAGAGCCCAATTGGAGAAGTTTCGTCGTTTTAAATGATCAAGTGACTTTGGTTCTTGAGTCAGTTTGATCTTGTAAGGATAAAGGCCAAGATCTCTTCGCAAAATAAGCCACAGTGTGTTTTGAGATATGCCCAATTCCTGAGAACACCATGGACTGATTTGTCTCATTTTGAGCTACGAGCGACACGACGTCTCTTTGGCGACGGAACATCCAAAAGAGAAATATTTGGATTCAAATTTATCCACTATAGCACGCACAGCCTGTCGGTTGGGACGGTGGGAAAGTTGCGACCACCGACTTAAAATGTTGATAGTAATTTTTAATGATTTTCAAACGTTGCTCGTAAGTGAAATTTTCCATGATGAAAATGTTGATTTCGATTAACGTTTTGACACTGAAAGATCATTAAAAATGTTTAAGGTTGCGTTGACATAAACATACGAAATTATTATGTCCCTATTGAGAAACCCTTTACATGATTATGAAAAAGCATTGACAAATCCGTAACTTAAAATTGATAACCCTTTTTCCTTTAAAGTTCTGCGCGCTGGCTTTATTTGCCACTGCCTGAACCTCGGCTACAAATTAAACCTTATACTATGTAATCCCACAACCCCTAGTGGATAGTTTTATAATAAAATAACACAACGACGACATTTAGATGAATGAAAGGAAATAAAAATGATTTGAAAACAAATCAAATTAAAAAGAGAATAGTGTATAACTAAGACAACCACACTGCCATTCGTCTCGTCTCGCCTCGTCGCACCCTATCCCTTTTTTTGCAATACTTTTATGGAAAACAATCTTCAATGTCCCCGTCGACGAGACCACCACCCTTCGAGAAAAGAATACAGCAATCGTAAAATATACGAAATCCTCTGGAAAACACATGTACCAACTTGACTTTTTTCCCACAACGTTGTGAGAGTCCTGTGCCAGAGCAGAAGGCAGAAAGGGATGATGGTCCCAAGTCCCATTTAAAATAAAATAATTATCAAAAAGCTATATAACTGGCATGGCAAAGTTAATTCGTTCTACACTTTTTACGCCTGACATGCTTGGAAATTAATTTACTTTCGAAAGTTGGATGCTCACAAGCAAACGAAACTTTGGTCGCATGTGAATGTGTCACTCGGTGTCTGTCTAATGGTGTCTCTGTTGGTTTTATTATGAAAAGGGTAACTCTTCCTGGGAAATTCCTGCTTTGATTTCCGTATGTACAAATAATTGCAATCTTAAGTGGGATCAGTTATTAAAATGTCATAATGATTTAGTTTCATTGGCTTTATGGGGTCTCCGACTAGTATTTCGAACGAAATGACAAAGTGAATATACGCTCTAGCCTATGATGGAGGGTATAAAAATATCTAGAGAGTTTAAGTACATCAAAAGGCAAAGCTGCGACAAAAAATAAAAGTAAAAATGGTTCTTTATGTACCGATATGGCTGATTACACAGTGATACAAATTCGAACTTTCCGAATGCGAATGGGATGAGACCAATTGCATATGGAAGTTGACATTATTCATAACAAAACCTTCAAGAGTTGTTTTTAGTTCAGTGAGAGATTTGTTTTTTACACGCATTTGAAGTTGGTGATTTTGGAATGATGTATAACAAGAAAAGTCCATTGAAAATTTGATAAAATAATGCTTATTTGTTTTTATTATCCTGGAAAGTTGTAGTACCTTACTATTTTTGGGGTCGAGGAATTCATTTTCGATATTTTTTACCTAAAACTCACACTAGATGGCGCTGCCATACAAACGGTGTTATTTCTCGTAGATCAATGTTCATGTGCATCAATGTTCTCTGGCACAACGACAGTTTTTGGACGACCTTCGTCTTTGAGCGATCGTCGGCCACGATTGAATTCAATTAACCAGTTTTTCGCAGTGCTTTAGGATGGTGCTTAATCGCTATACAAAGATTTAAGTTCATCGATGCACTCTTGTCGTGATAATTCACGTCGAAAGTTGTAAAAAATGATCGCACGAAATTGTTCACGAGTTAGATCCATTTTTTTCCAAATTGATTTCTTAAAGTCACTGCAAACAACACAAATGATGGTCGTACGTCAAAACGTTCAGAGTACGTTTATGCAAAAAATGACAAACTTTCCAATACAAATGTCAGATAGCGCCAGGCAACACTTGTACATATATCAACCCTCGTATATATAGCAACCCGTATTTAAGTTTTAAAAACTTAAAACAAACGTGATTTTTTAAAGCCATCGATTATTTTAAAATTTTTAGGTCTCGCCACAATACACAAAGAAAAAAAGTATGGTTGGTATAACAATATTCTAAGAGCATTATACTTTTGTTGGGTATATGGTTGTGGCACAACAATATTAATTATAGTATGATTCACATACAAGCATACCATAATCCTTACAACCATAATACTTGTATGATCCTCACAGCCATAGTATTTTTCACATACAACCTTAGTATGTTCCTGACAACCACAGAATGATTTACACGCAATCATGTTATGATTCTGACAACCATAGTATGATCCCACTTTATTAAGTAAATCATTAAAAAATACACTAAATTCAGAATAATAGGATTGGTTTATGTAACACTAGAAAAAATCCGTTTAAAAAACGTAAGTGTTTCATTTATTAAAACTATTTCAGTTAACCAAATCCAAAGCAGTTTGTTCCAAAATTTTGTAATTTAAATATAAAACGTACTTTTATTGCATAAGATTAGTAGCAATATGATTGTTCTCAAACCCATATTTACATTAAGAAAAATTAAAATCATTCATAATGATTGCCGTATTCATATTTTTGTTAAGATAACACAATACTTTTGTTGCACCCACCATATTTTTATTGTTGCTACAACCACAGTTTTTTACATTACAACAATATTAATATTGCCGAAATGAAATTCAAAAAAACAATACTACGGCTGCAATGGACATACCATTATTGCACGCAGAAAAAAAGTATAGTTGGGGTGACAATATTCCAAGGGCATCATACTATTGTTGTGGCACAACAACATTATGATCCTCACAATAATAGTATGATTCACACACAACCATACTAATGATCACCACAACCACAGTATGATTCATACTCAACCATACTATGATCCTCGCAACCATAGTATGATTCACACTTAAGCATACTATGATCACCACAACCATAGTATGATTCATGCTCAACTATACTATGATCCCTACAACCATATTATGATCCTCGCAACAAAAGTATGTTTCACATACAACTATAGTATGTTCCTAACAACCATAGTATGGGTCACACGCAACCATAGTATGAACCCACTCAACCATACTATGGTCCTCAAAATTATTTATTAGGATTGGGTTATGTTGTCAACGATAGAGATTTTTATTAAGTAAATAAATTAAAAATACATTTAATTCAAAACAATAGGAGTGTTTATTAAAAAGTATTCTTCAAAATATTTCAGTTAAATAAATCCAAAGCAGTTTGTTTGGAAAATTGTAATTCCTATTATTATTTCATAAGATTCGTAACAATAACATTGTTGTAAAACACATACTCAAACTAAGAAAAATTACAATCATACAGTATGATTGATGTAATCATATTATTGTTAACATAAAACTCAAAAAACCATACTTTTGTTGTACCAACCATATTAATATTGTTGCTGCAACCATAGTTTTATATTAAAATTTAGCAATACTACTATTGTTACATTTCAGCAATATTAATATTTTCGCAATCATACTATTGTCAACATGAAATTCCAGAAACAATACTATGATTGCGACGAACTTACTATTATTGCAGAGAACATATTATTGTTGCTGTGACAATATAGTAACCATATTTTTTCTTTGCGTGTGCAGAAAACATATTATTGTCGCCGTGACCACATAGTAACCATATTTTTTCTCTGCGTGTAGGTGACATGCAGCAGGGCTCCGCAGTGGGCAAACTTTATTGCTTTAAAATTTAAAATGCCCGCCAAAACTTTGAATCTTTGATGATAGAAAAATAATCCAATTTTGCTCAAAGCTTGCGGTCTGCGTACTCACTTAAATCTCTCAACAATTAATTTAAGGACCAGGGCAGACTTCTCACACGCAGAGAAAAGATATGGTTACACTATGGTCACCGCAACAATAATATGTTCTCTCCAATAAAAGCATGATCGTCGCAACCATAGTATTGTTTTTTGAATTTCATTTTGACAATAGTATGATTGCGACAATTTTGCTACTGTTGAAATGTAACAATAGTATTATTGCCAAATTTAGAAATGAAAATATGGTTGTAGCAACCATATAAACATGGCTAGTGCAACAAAAATATTGTTGTTTAAAATTTACGTTAACAAAAATATGATTACGGCAATCATACAGTATGGTTGTGACTATGAACATAACAAAACAGGTTTTGTAGAGAATACATGTATGTGAGTGCGTATGTTTTTTTGATATACAAAAAAAAACACATACACACGATACAGTGAATGGTTGCTGTCCATTAAAAAAAAATAACAATCGTAAGGTAGTTCGAGGGATTTTTATTGTGTTTACTTTGTTCGGTGAAATACTCTAAAATCGACTGGTTCTCGTTTATTTAAAATCTGCCTGCACTTAAGTATATATCCATTGATCATGGTTTAATCACATTCGTTACTTGGTGTCTACGGATGGTGAAGTAGCATTCACCTCTGCTGGCAACTAAAAGTATTTTTGACCGTTGGAATATATATTTTAGTTTCTTGAATGAAATGTTCAATAAAAACGTGGCCTCAAAATTGGCTATGATCTAATAGTAATGCAATTTATAATAACTTGCTTGATAAAAATCTATATTTTTGAATAACAACATTACCCAATCCTAATAAATAATTTTGGGGATCATAGTATGGTTGAGTGTGAATCATACTTTGGTTGTGGGGATCATAGTATGGTTGCGTGCGAATCATACTATGGTTGTGAGGATCATACTATGGTTGTATGAAAAACATACTATGGTTGTGAGGATCATAATATGGTTGTATGAGAAACATACTATGGTTGTGAGGATCATAATATGGTTGTAAAGATAATGGTATGGTTGAGTGTGAATCATACTATTGTTGTGATGATCATAGTATGGTTGTGGAGATCATAGTATGGTTGAGTGTGAATCATACTATGGTTGTGGGGATCATAGTATGGTTATGTGTGAATAATACTATTGTTGTGAGGATCATAATATTGTTGTGGCACAACCATATAGCCAACAATAGTATGATCCTCTTCGAATATTGTCACCACAACCATACTTTTTTTCTGCGTGCATAAATCACTAAAAAGTCGAAAAGTCGACTTTTGATTTTTTTGTAAACAAATACTCTTAAAGTCGACTTTGTATATAAACTTAGTTTCTAAATGTTTAAAAAAAGTTAATTTTACTTTATAGTATATTTTTTTAAAGACTTCTACTTCTGGTCTGTTTATTTAGACACGAATCAATTTAGAACTGTTTGTCAACAAATGAGTTAACTTTTGCGGGATTACTGTCTAATCGTATTTATTGAGGCTTAGCCAAATACACCAATAAAATTTTGATCATATTAAATCAAATTTGGATATAAATAATATTTTTAATTCACACTATGTCATAAGTAAAAATTAATTAAAGACTCGTATTCAATATAATAAAAATAAGTTTGACTAAATCCACATTCTGTTTTGTAAAAATTAAAATAACTTGGCTACTTACCTTAAGAGTAGATGTTTATTTAAATCTAAAACAAAATAGAAAAAAATATTAAATTTCTGTTTGACCAAAAATTATTTAATTTGTTAAATCATAATGACAATAATTGAAATACGAGTTAATTCTAAAATGCCTGCCGAAACAAAGCAAAAAAGGCCAGATGGAAAAAAAGATGTCAAAATATTTTGCTAACCACCGACATTATCTAATTGGATAAGTGGTCATAAATGTTTTAACAAAACAGCATAAATAATGTCGACCGCAAAAACATGTGTACGTGCGTTCACTTCATTTTGTATTTATGAGGTCAAATGCAAATCCAGGCGCAAACCAGCAGGGGGAGGAGTACGACCACATGATTGCTTGGTCCGTGGACACTTTACTCAATTTAATATCCTGTTGCTCCAGTAGTGATGATGAGGCTAACCTTTCATCATCACCCAAAGTTGTCTCTATCAAAGGACGATGACAACGACGCAGATACTCATTCCGCGGGAATTGTCAGCTTGAGGACAATGAATGAAGCGCTTTTAAAACATTTCGCCAAGATCTCCATTCACTTTGGCAATCACTGCAGAGGAAAACAAATGAAAGTCGTCGTGCGCGTACATAAGCTAAGACAAAAGCCGCAGCAACAATGCACAGCAACTTGCCACAAAACAAATCTTTTGATTTAATTTGTGATACTGCACATTTAACTTTTGTGAGTGTGTGTGTATGTGTATGTGTTGTTTAAGGATCATTATATGAAACTTGAGAGATGTCTTCTGCAGAACAAACAGACACGCGCTTGTGGTGACCCCACACTCGCTGCGTCGTAGTCCTTGTGTTGCGGCATAAACAAAAACATTAAAATATATTGTATTGTGGGCAGCAGAAATGCAAAGAAACTTAACTACACTTAGTTTTAAATTCTTTGTAAAATAAAAAAAAGAAACATGTCATTAGTTCGGCTTATGGGTGTTTCTATTATGGTATTATAGGGTTGTCCAATCATAATGCACGATGTTAGTTGTGAGTCACAAGCTAACGTCAAGTTTTCTATCTAAATTAATTGGACATTTCTATGTTTTAGTGTGTGACAAATTAAACCATGGTACGCAATTTAGCAGCGCTTTACGATTGTTGAAACCTTTTACGAAAATGGGCATTCAACTCAAAATGCATTTGAAATGCATTGTTCTGCACAATCGACCAAATGTGTCAACAATCGGGAGAATCGTATGCCAATTTCAGCAAATCGGTTCTGTAGGAAATGTGAAAACACCAGTGCATACTCTCCCAGTTTTTCTGTGGAAAACATTCATGTTGTTCACGATAATGAAGCAGAGAAGCCGTCAACCTCGACTTGTTGTCGTGCCCAACAATTGAACATCACTGAAGAGAATTTTGACTAAAGTTATGAATTTACATGCTTACAAGGTTCAACTGACTCAAGAGCTAAAGCCAACTGACTATTTCAAGCGTCGTCAATACGCCGAATGGTTTGTTGAACAGACAGAAGTCCCTTTACAAAAATAATCGTCTTAAGTGACGATGCGCACTTTCACTTCAGTTGAATCGTTAACAATCAGAATTGTCCTATTAGGGCAAATAACAATCCACGAGTGATTGTAGAAAATCCGATGCATTCACGAAGAGTGACTGTTTGGTAAGATTTATGGGCTGGCGGCGTCATCGGGCCGTACTTCTTCGAAAATGAGATCGGCCAAGCAGTTACCGTGAATGGTGTTAGCTATCGCGACTTCTTGTGGCCAACAGGAAGCTGCCACAGCCAACGAAACAGTGGCTCTTTCGCCCGAGAAATTCAATGGCCGTGTTATCTCGATTTGACACCGCTGGACTTGTTTCGTTGTAAATATTTGAAAGAAAAAGTGTCCATCCATAAGCCAAAAACAATTCAATGGCTAAAAGGGTGATATGATTCGGCACATTAGCGACACTGAACCTCCGATATTAAGTTTCATACTTAATTGTCATAGATCCTTCCCTCATAATAAATAATTGTAAGATAAATCTCTGAAAACTTTTTGTTTTATTTACAATTATCATTGTTCGTTTTGGTTGTGAAATACATTTTTTGACCCTTGGGTTCAGGAGTCCGTAGTGAAATAGGCAAAAGCACGGTAGTCCGTTCTTTTAACCAAAATGGCTAATTTTTTCGGCGCCTACGAGTCCAATCCTAATCTCAGCCGAAACATCAAAATAAATCGATACTTGGATTTGTTGCAAAATAAGTTGAATTTTAGTACCCTCGTGTCCATGTTGACTATTTATCACTCGTTTTGACAATCTGGGCCGTTTTGCGGGGCATAAAGGTTCTAGAAAATATGTCATTTTTAGGTATTAAGTGCATCCCAACTAACCATTGCCATCTTTATCACAAAAAAAAATTTTTTTAACGCAAACATGTACTCAAAAAAGTGTAAGGCAAATCTTCTTCCCGTAGGCCGATTTCGTCTATTTGCAACCAAAAACACCGTATGACCATAGGCCATCGTCATGTGAAATTTCAGGATCCTATGCTAATCCGTTTGACTGCTATCGCAGACGCTGGACGGACCAGGATAGATTAATTAGTCGTGAGGTTGTTGTTGTAGCGGCACATAGTGCCGGGGTGACAGCCAAAGAATTCCTTCTTCGGGTCGATCCGCTGCACAGAACCGGCAGTCGGGGGATCGTGAGGTTGTGCCAGTCCTTCTGTAACCTGCAGTTTGATGTTCACACTCAATAAGAAGGATATGTCTGAATGGTCTAAAATATTTGCGATGATCCAGAATATAAAGATTTTACTGGGTCTCTGATCAAAATTAAGAAAATTGTAAAAACAAAGTGAATATATGTACACTCCATGGATAATATCTCTATTATTTCACGGGATATAGGCTTCTTAAGTTCAGAGACGTGCGAGAGGTGCCACACCCACTTTTTTAATACCTTTTTTAACCGTAATACAGTCCTTAATAATTTTCTAGTCATCGATTAAATTCCGTTAAAATTTTACTCCCAAATATCTATCCATCACTTTAGCCATGAAGGCGATTTTTTAAAGAGGGCGTGGCACCTCCCACTTTTTTCTATGATGTGTTTCGGTCCATGTCAACATCATATTTTGCAAATATCATCGTCATGTCACCAATATTTCATTAGATATTGTGTTTTTTTAGACTTGCTGATTTTTCTAGAGGTTGGTCCACACCTTGTGAGGGAATTTTTTGTACTTTTTGAACGATCTGTCCCATGTTTAATGCCAACCATTTCAGTTCATCAACACATGTTTCTGTAAAAGTTTAGCCACCTAGCTCCAATAGTGCGACCTTTAGTGTGCTTTCCCCACACAGGCAGACGGACATGTCTAGATTATATTATAATTCAGAATATAAAGGGTTTTTTCTCAGGCGTTTGGTTTTCAAGAAGTGCATATAATTTAATGCCATGGCCAAGAATTTAGCTTTTGTTATAAAGATAAGGGTTTGCCAAAATGTTTTAAAAATGATTTCGGCCAAGTGGCCGCCGCGGCTGGCTTGAATAAATTCGAGCCGAGAGGCCCAATTTTTGAAAAATTTTTGCAGGCTTTGTGGCCGTACGTCAGCAATAACGCGCCGAATATTCTCGCCAATCGTGTCGGGCTCATCTGTGTAGACAAGCGTCTTAACATAACTCCACAAAAAATAGTACAGCGGTGTTAAATCGCACGATCTTGGAGGCCACGTCAGAGGCCCACTATGCGAGATAATGCGCTCACCAAAAGTTTCGTTCAATAAATTGAAAGTTCGTTGGCTGTATGACATGTGGTGCTGTCTTGTTGGAACCATAGGTCGAACACATTAACATTCTCTAATTCAGGCTCGAAAAAATCATTAATCATGGCTCTATAGCGTTCCCCATTGACTGTAACATTATGACCGGCTTAATTTTTGAAGAAATATGAACCAATTATTATTCCCTCTGCCCATAGAAAACACCAATCAGTGACTTTTTGAGGAGGTAACGGCGTCTTCACAATGGCTTGGGGATTTTCATTACTCCAAATGCGACAATTTTGGTTATAAACGTAGCCATTCAACCAAAAGTCAGCTTCATCGCTAAACACAATTTTCTGTAAAATTCAGGGTCGGTGGCCTTCTCGTTTTGGGCCCATTCACCATGATTTGCAAACGTTGTTCCGGAGTTAGTCTATTTATTATGAAATGGCATAAATCAAGCGAGTGCTGTCAAAAAAAACCATCTTGTCTAAAAAACAACACCTTATAGGGTGTAAGACCTTTGATGAAGGATATTCAAAAAACGGTCTATCGGAAATGTAAGCAGAATCGGATGTAATACCCGTACTGGGGTTTCTTTATCCGCAGAGTCAAATCCAGACTAAAAACTGTCAGCCGATCAATTGAAATCACAGTCTGCCCTTTCAGTTGTTATGTTATTTTGGATTTCAGCTAAAACTGTATAAGTCACTTCGATTTGCAAACGTTGTTCCGAAGTAAGTCTATTCATTATGAAATGACAAACCAAACTGAGCATAAATCAAGCGACTGCTGTCAAAAAAACCATCTTTATTGGTTGTATTTTAAGGTATTGTAAACGAAATGACAAAGCGAATGTCCTTTGACGGAGGGTATAAAAAACGGTCTATGGAAATGTGAGCAGAATCGGATGTTATACCCGTACTGTAGCTTCTTTATCCGCAGAATCAAATCTTCAAATCTAGACTATTTATGCTATTTTGGATTTCAGCTAAAACTGTATAAGTACGTCTTCTTCTACGAAAACAAGCGATACAAAAAGAAAAGCAAAAATCAAGAAGTTTTTATGAACTGTATCTGCATTTGTGGGTGTACTTTGTATTTGTTTGCAACTGCATTTTGCTCTGAAACATCAGCAGTTGAATGAAAATATGCCATTATGCACACAACAACAGACGCCGCGACAATGGCTTAACACGAGAGTAGCAGCAGCAACGCCGACCCACCCCCATCAGCGACATGAAATAATGGCGGATTTTGAGAACAGAAACGTCATTGCTGCAATTTTCTTAATATTATTTTTGTCTTTGGGGTTATTGCACCCTAGCAAAATGTCACATTCCCGACAAAGTCATACTCCAATTTTTTTCTGTAAGGATTCTCTCGAAGGAACAATTCTAAAGGGTATTGGTTTTTATTTGGTATATATCATATGATATTTGCATATATGTAAATTTCTGTAGATAATAAATGGGCTTCCTTTTCACAAATTGACAATGTGGCATGGTTTTTACGCTGTCAAATATTTAAATCCCATATGAGAATTCATACAAATTTCGAAGATTTTGTGCAATATATGAATAACTATTCGGCCAGTAGCTTTAATAAGTTGTGCTAGTCAATTTATGCTAAACAGACTTAATTGACAAATAAATATTTGGCTTACTTCGGCTATGCCAAATAATATTTATTTTATACCATGGAGACCATTTTTATCATCTCTGTAGTAGAATTTTTTGCTTTTAGCCTGGTATTGTTAGTCAACGTTACCATGACTTGTAATTGTCCATGAAATCGGAGTCTGAGAATTTATCTGAATCTGGAGTAGAAACTCTTGGGCGATTTCGGCTACGAACAACATTTACTAAAAATGTATATTTAAGTTGTACCGAGGCAAAGTTTTGTGTTTTAGTTGAACAGGTGAAATCTGCTCAACTATTCTCAGCTTAGGAACTAATAAAATGAACTAAAAAAATTAAAGAAATTCTGTTGAACTATAAATTTGTAAATATTCCTTAAATTGTTTATTCCGTAGGCAATGTAAATGCACTACAAACTTGGTCAGAAGAAAGTATAGCTATCATACACAAAGAGAACAGATTTGTTGCCACAACCGACTTTGTTGTGGCAACGCACTATCCATGTATTCCATTGCTACAACCGAATGTTGATTGGGTACGCGGCAATTTTCAGTAGTAAGAACTAACAGCATCAACTGAAGAAACAAAGTATCAGTAACCCTAAATAATAAGGTTGAATATTGAAACTGATGTTGCTCTAAGTGATAGTACCATTTCATGTAATCGGTTATCTGACAGAAATAAAAGTTTTTTTTTATTTAATTTTTATGGTTTAAAATTATTTATTCTGTTATTTAAAATATGAACAGGATTTTGAGAAGTTGGTTTTCACTTTCAAATCAAATAAAGGTTATTGCACTTGTGCAACGATTTTATGCATCAAATTAGTGAAGTGGATCAAAAAAACTCTTTTGTTTTAACATGTGAAGAAACTCTAAGATAAAATAAGATAAGATTATTGTGTAAGTGAAGTAAAGTATAATTTTAAACCTAAACATTTCCGGCTACTTAAGTGCTAATGTGAATGCCTAAAGGCAAAAAATAAATGCCTTAGGGCTACATATGTGATATATATCGGTAACTCTTTATATCGGTCATATTTTGAAATTTATTAAAAAAGATAGGAGAAGCAAAGTTTATTTCTAATTGTCGATATTGATTTCCATTCTAAAAAAACCATATTTATAAAATTTTGTTAAAAAATATTATTTAAAAAAGGAGGAAAAGAGGCTGTTTGCATAAAAATAAATATTGTGATTTTATGTATAAGATCTATTCTAAAATTATACGAGGGTTTCTACATATATATTTCTGGCCTAGGCAACATTAAGTATTGCCTGGCGCCATCTGACATATTTTAGCATAAACGAACTCAGAACGTTTTGACGTACGACTATCATTTGTGTAGTTTACAGTGACTTGAAAAAATCATCTTGGCAAAAAATGGAATTAACTCGTGCGATCATTTTTCACAACTTTCGACGTAGATTTTCACGATATGGCGATAAAGCACCATCCTATAGCACTGTGAAAAACTGGTTTAATGAATTCCATCGTGGCCAACGCTCGCTCAAAGACGAAGGTCGTTCAAAAACCACCAGCATACATTCCATATTGCATGAACACCTGACCATAAAAAAGGTTTGTTCTCGTTGGATCCCGCACAATTCGTTGGATCCCGCACAATCGCTCAAAAATAGGCTCGTGTCGAAAGGTGCAAAGAAATTTTGAAAAAATACGATCGCGGTACTTTAAAAGACGTTTATAAGATCGTCACAGGTGACGAATCATGGATCTATGCCTATGAGCCCAAAACAAAACAGCAATCGATCGTGTGGGTCTTCGAAGACGAGCCAAATCCAACGAAAGTTGTGAGTGGAAGAAGCACTTCGAAGCAAATGGTCGCCTGTTTCTTCGGCAAAACTGGTCATGTGGTGACTGTTCCGCTTGAGCAACGTAGGACGGTCAATTCTGAGTGGTACACCACACTTAGTTTGCCTAAAGTCTTCGGAAAAATTCGAAAAACAAACAAGAGAAGACTAATCATTGTGCACCATGACAATGCGAGCTCTCACACACCGGCTCTAACCAGCGCCTTACCCGCAGCCCTGACTTGGCACCCAAAGACTTCTTTTTATTCACGCACATCAAGAAAAAAATGCGTGGTCAACGATTTTCGTCGCCAGAATATGCTGTTAAAGCGTTCAAAAACCATGTTTTGGTGGTGTCTCAATCGGAGTGGAAAAAATGCATCGATAATTGGATTGAGCGCATGCAAAAGTATATAAATCATGCTGGAGAATACTTTGAAACACAATAAACCCATTTTTGATTATAAATATACGCATTTTCATTATTATGCCAGAAATATATATAGCAGCCCTCGCATGTTGGTAATCAGGGTTTGATAACTTCAAAGAGTTTATTAGTTGTCATCACCAACTATTGTTTCTAAAGTAACATGTCCTTAAAATTTAGTTGGTTGTCATAACCACCATTTGTAGCAACCAATAGTTTTACTAAATTCTGTTGAAATAACCGACTCATCTGTTTATACAAGCGACTGGTAACATTATTGTAGCTATCATCGTACGTTAAGTCGACATATGTAACTGTCAATACCATGTATTGTTGGCGATTTCAACAGAAAGAATGTTAATCCAATCGAATGTTTGTATATCGGACCGATTCCAAACTGATTTTTCCTCTATGTAAACCCTTTGCCTGTTTATTCTCTTTTTCAGAAGTAGGGTGGTTTATAAACTGGTATGAAAAAATGTATTTGTATTATCTTAGAACTTGGCTTGATTGTATGTTTGATTTCAGCAAACGAGGCAGTCCTCTTATTGGCAGCGTTTATAAAGTGTGATCCAAGTAGAAATACTTTTTTCATTAGCCATTTTTTGACAGATTACGTGCGAGTCGTGCCATGTTGTGATGTTTTTTTGTTTGATATTCTTTGGAATTTCATCATGGAAAGACTTACGCCTGAACAACGTTTACAAATCGTTCAGCTTTATTACGAAAATTCCGTTTCCACGTCAAACACACAGTGAAGAAAATGTAGCGGCCGTAGCTGAGAGTGTACACCAAGACCGTGGAGAGTCGATTCGGCGCCGTTCGCAGCAACTCGGACTGATGCATGGAAGGACTTGGCGCATTTTACGTCCAGATCTTAAATTGAAAGCGTACAAAATAAAGCTTGTGCAAGAACTGAAGCCGCCCGACGTTCCCAAGCGGATAAGCAGATAATTTCATGTGTGACATCACACCGTTAGAGTTTTTCTGTGGGAATATGTAAAGTCTAAAGTTTATGCGGACAAACCCGCTTCGATTCAGGCCTTGGAGCAAAACATCACGCGTCTCACTCGCCAGTTACCAGTCGAAATGCTCGAATGAGTCATCAAAAATCGGACTCAACGGATGGACCATCTGAGACGTAGCCGCGGCCAAAATTTGATAGACATAATCTTCAAAAAATATGCCACGTCTCAGATGGACCATCTGAGACGTAGCCGCGGCCAAAATTTGATAGACATAATCTTCAAAAAATATGCCAAAGAATTTTCTTTCAAATGATAATAAACATTCCTCATTCAATTTGAATTTTCTGTGTTTTTTTCTTTAAAAAAGTAGGGAACCTCAAAATTTATCACCCTATATAAGCAAATGTGAAGTGTCAAATATAAAAAACACTTTAATCCCGTAATTATTGAAATCATAAAGTGTGGTTAATTTTTAAGGGCCATATTTAATGTGAACCACACGTTATAGTTGTTCAGGATTGTATGATCAATTTTCGAAGAAAATCATCTTCAGTGATGAGACACATTTTCACCTCAGTGGATTCGTCAATAAGCAGAATTGCCGAATTTGGGCGAATAATAATCCAAAAGTGATTGTCGAAAAAACAATGCACCAACAATAATTGACTGTTTGGTGCGGTTAATCAGCTGGCGGCATCATCGGGCCGTATTTTTTTCCAAAATGAGGCCGGTCGGGCAGTTACTGTGAATGGTGTTCGCTATCGTGAGATGATAGCGAACTTTTTATGGCCCGAATTGGAAGATATAGATTTTGGCGATATGTGGTTTTAACAGGGCGCAGCCCCTTGCCACACAGCTAACAAAGCTATGGATCTTTAGCACAACAAATTCAGTGGCCGTGTTATCTCACGTCTTGGCGATGTAATTTGGCCGCCAAGATCATGTGATTTGACACCCTTGGACTTCTTTCTTTGGGGTTATTTGAAAGAAATGGTGTACATCGATAAGCCAGCACTAAATCAAGAGCTAAAAGATGAGATAATTCGGCACATTAACGTCAAAGGACCTCAGTTATGCCTCAGCGTCATCGAAAATTTGGACCATCGGATGAAGGTCAAGGCGGCCATTTGGCCGATATTTTGCTCCATACGTAACTGAACCATACCAATATTATCACAATAAACAGAAATGAAAACAGTTTCCTAAATAAATTGTGTTTTATTCAAATTCAATATCGGCCCCTATAATGTAACCACCCTTTAGTACGAATTTTTGTGAACATGTCTAGACTTGTCGCTTCTCTTGATTAAGTAGTAACCGGTGTTTCTACGACCACGTTTAAATTGTGCAAACCAAATACCACAGCAATTGTTGTGCCCTCATGCCTTTTTAATTTATTTCTTGCACAAAGAGAACAGATTCGTTGCCACAACCGATTTTTTTTTTGCCATCCAAATGATTGAAGTTGCAGGTATCTGGAGTATTCCATCACCACAAGTAATAGGAACTAAAATATCGGTGAAATATACGAAAGTATTCGAACCTCCAGATACATATTTTGGGATCTAAAAATGCACATGCCGCACTTGTACAACGCAAAAATTTAAAATTTTCGTCAGAGCCAAAAAACTTAGAGTACCTAAACACTTTAAGTACTCTAAACAAATGTATATGGAAAAGATCAAACACTTACTGAAAAAAATTGACTAATCGCAAAATATTAGTCTAATCAAAGACGATAAATTGTGCAGGATGTGCGAATTGAGTTTTATCGAGAAATCAAAAAACAGAGTTGAGTACAAATCGCTTGGGAATACTGTTTTTTGTGTTTAAAGTGTGCGAACTAAAGGGTGTTTTTTATTGGGGTATAGAACTTTAAGTTGGCATCACTTTTTTAACTGGCGGCCATTTTGTCAGCTGTCAAGTGATTAATATTTAGTTTGGTTTGCCATTTCATCATGAACAGGTTGACAAAAGAACAACGCTTGCAAAATGGGCCGAAAATGAGATTCATCTCGATGCTGATTTTAATCACAATGTTCAGTGATGAGGCTCATTTTTGGTTGAATGGCTACGTCAACAAGCAAAATTGCCGCATTTGGAGTGAAGAGAATCCACATGAGACCCTTGAGACGCCATTACATCCACAAAAACTGACTGTTTGGTGTGCTCTATGGGCTGGTGGAGTCATTGGGGCATACTTCTTCCGAAATAATGCTGGAGAGTCAGTTACCGTTAATGGAGACCGGTATAGAGCCATGATAACCGACTATTTTGTTCCCGAATTGGATGGCATGAATGTGGATGAGTTGTGGTTCCAACAAGACGGCGCTACATGCCACACAGCACACGTCACAATCGAATTATTGAAGGAAACATTCGATGAGCGCATAATTTCGCGGAATGGACCTGTCAATTGGCCACCAAGATCGTGTGATTTGACACCATTGATTTATTTTCTTTGGGGATATGTGAAGTCGCTCGTCTACGCCAACAAACCAGAAACGTTAGGGGACTTGGAAGCCAACATTCGTGGCGTTATTGCCAACATACGGCCCCATATGCTCGAAAAAGTAGTTGAAAATTGGACCTGTAGATTTGGCTTTATTCGAGCCAGCCGCGGCGGCCACATTCCCGAAATCATATTTAAACATTAATGGCATAAAATTATCCTTCCAATAAAGCCAAATTGATGGACTTTAAAACGATTTTCTTGTGTTTTATTTCAATTCGAAGTTCTATACCTCAATAAAAAACACCCTTTACTTAGTGTTTTTTTTATTCCAACTTTGACTTTCTAGCATTCCAGTGATTGTGGCCAAGAGAATGTGAAAAAATACACCCCGAAAATTTGCGCGTTACTGAGTGCTGTTTTTCTTTATTATTTAAAAGAAGATGCACGTCGACCATCCTGTGCAGTTTATCGGTGTTGATTTTAATAATGCCAATTCAAAGCAAAAAAGAATACCATTAAACAACCCATTTTTGGTTATGCTGAGATTTTCGTTATCATCACTAATAATTGTTTGCATCAACAAATTCTTTGCAAAACTATTGATTGCCGCAACCAGTAGTGGTGACAAATAAATACCTTTTCCGTGATTCGTTGGTATGAGCGCTCAATTAGTTGTGTGTACTAAACGATGCTCATATTTATAATATTGCGGTATGTCTAACCCAATGTACATTATGACTACAAATATTTGGTGATTGCAATCTAAATTCTTCTTTTGCAACGGAATTATTGTAGATCCAACCGACTTCCAACGAATTTTTTCCTTAAGTAAGCCCAAACAAAGAAGGTTTGGACATTTTTTCATCATAACAAAAGCAACGAGATTTTATTTAAATTAACATTATCTAAGCTGATATCCAATTAATATTTTATTCCTGTTTAAAGGAGGATATGGATAAGGATAAGTAAATTTAGTGTCAGTCATACTGAATAATTTTAAATTGTTCTTCGATAATTTAAGACTTCTCAAATTCTTCAAATTTTATCAAAAGGAAATATTGTCATAATGAAAAGAAAAACATTTCTTGCGAAAAACTTCTTAAAACAAAAAAAAAATAAATAAACCAAAACGTGTGCATACAACCGCACCAGAAGAGACCTACTCACAACTAAAATATTCAAAGTTTACAGTTTCAAAAGAACATAAGCGGAGTCCTGTTCTTAATCACTGGTGTAATGAATTTCCATATACCGGCATACGTAGGAACTCCTATGCCTGCGCGTTTTGCCCCCGTTTGTGTGTTTTGCAAGAGTAAAAATTCCCAGAACGCAAATCATTGTGTTCTGCAACTGAGAAATTGTATCTGCGTTTTGTAGTTGTGTCTGTGTGTGTGCATGGGTTGACACATACACATGTACAACGGAGTAGGGGAGCTTAGATATCAAGTAATAACTTGCCATTATATTAAGAATACTAAACTGCACCTGATGTCCTTTTAAATGCATATGTTTGTTTTGCGTACGCAAGAGCATGAATTTTACTTTGCATGCAATTGCCAACTCAATTGCATATACACACACAGACAGGCACACACACACACATACAAAATATCTAACACAGAGGCTGTGCTTTAGTTGACTGCACTCACACATACACCGGCATGTGTATAAATTAAGTAAAACCATAGAGAAACAAAGATATGAAAGTTCTGTTGAAGTTTTCTATCCCATAGTTGTGTTTTTCTTTTTGTGTGTGGCAGGGATCCTTTTTCGGTATGCACCCTCGTACACTTGCGGTCGTTATAAAAGCAAATTATTCCGGTTGGACTGTTTTGAACGAGTTTTTATACTTGAGTCTTTAATGTGTATCTTTTATAAAATTTTAAAAAAATGCCGGTTTTATAGCTTCTTCAAAAGGAACACGACTCCACCAAGCACTTCTATGTCTAAATAAATCAAAAAAAAAGGTTCAACCAGACTGGACTCAATATTTCTATGATTTTCATTACTCACTTTTAAGGTCAGTTCGACGATGAATATACTAAGTAGGGCATAAATACTGTTACAACATTGAACACACCCATTTCAATAGTAGAACTGAACATACCCCGTTAATGTCATATGGGTTTTGAAAGCTAACCTCAATATCGTTATTCTGTAACGGGATTTTAAAATTGTTTCAACTTTCATCATGGAGTGGTCAGATAATGAGAACCGTATCGCTGTAATAGCGCTTTTCAAGTGTGAAATGAAAAAAAGCGATATTATCAAAACGCTACGGCCACTAGGGATTAGCCGCATGTTTGTCTACCTATGCATAAAACTGTTTGAGGAGACTGGAGATGTAAAACACCGCCACCGGTCGGGCCGCCCACGTTCTGTTCGAACACCGCATGTCATCAAAGCCGTTAAATCAAGAATTCACAGAAATCCGCTCCGAAAACAGAAAATCATGGCCTGTGAGATGAATATCACGCAAAAGTCCATGAGTCGAATCATCAAAAAAGACTTGGGACTTGGGGCTTTCAAACGACGTACCGGACAATTATTGACTGCAGCTTTAAAAAAAAATAGGATTGAAATATGCAAACGTCTTTTAGTGAAGCACGCAGATATTTTGCACAGAAAAATTTTGTTCTCCGATGAAAAAATTTTTACCGTTCAGGAAAAATTTAACAAGCAAAATGATAGAGTGTATGCTCGGTCATCTAAGGAAGCATCTGAACTGATCCCAAGGGTGGAAAAGGGTCTTCACCCAGCTTCAGTCATGGTTTAGTGGGGTGTTCTTACGATGGGGTCACTGACCTGCATTTCTGCTTACAATAATTTATCAAGCAAAATTATAGAGTGTATGCGCGGTCATCTAAGGATGCATCTGAAGTGATCCCAAGGGTGGAAACGGGTCATCACCCAGCTTCAGTCATGGTTTGGTGGGGTGTCTCGTATCATGGGTTCACTGACCTGCGTTTCTGCGAACAAGGAGTCAAAACATCGGCCAAAGTTTACCAAGAAACCGTTTTGGAAGCTCTTGTGAAGCCTCTTAACAATTCCTTGTTCTAAAACCAGCCATGGACTTTCCAGCAGGATTCTGCGCCGGCCCATAAGGCTAAAACGTCCCAGGCCTGACTTCGAAACAATTTGCATGCGTTCATTTCCTCTGAAGAATGGCCCTCAGGCAGTCCAGATTTGAACCTATTGGATTACAAATTGTGGACGGTTTTAGAGGACAAGGTTTGTCACAAAAGATACCCCAACATTGGATATCTTAAGACTGATTTGGTTCGAGCTGTGGCCAATTTTCCAATGGACGAGGTTCGTACAGCTATTGACGATTGGCCAGTGAATTTTAAGGCGTGTGTTAAGGCAAAAGTCGGACATTTCGAATAAGGAGATTCTTTTTGGATACAATATACATCAATAAATATATTAAAAAATATTTGATCCAAAAACATTCAGTACTTTTTATTTTACAGCATAAAACGTGTGTAACAGTATTTATGTCCCTACTAAGTAGATAAAACAAATTCTACGTTAGTATGAATCTGCTACTTGTTATACATCTCAGATCTTCAATCGTGACCCCTCAAACTGACAAGATCAAACTTCCGATGTACTGCTCCTGCTATGTTCACTACTGTTCATGGACTGCAAGACAAAAAAAGAAACGTATCACAGTTGCAGCGTAGCACACTTATTATTACGATTATGAAGTGTGTACGTAGCTGTGGCGAAGCCAGTTGGGAGTTCACGTGTAAGTGTGTGTGTGTGTGTGAGAACGTGCAAGCATGCCGATGCAACCGGTGTCGATGTGTGCATTCATGTGGCAGCACAAGTAACGTATGCGACCAACTAAAGTGCAGCCGATCTGAGGTTAAACCAAACGAATCGTTTGGCACAACAACAATACCCGGACCTGATAACTACAGATAGGGGATAGGTTAGGCAAAGGTTTCTCTTCGCCCTTCGGTGCGGTGCGGTGCGGTGCTGTTGAGATGTGTGCTCTGCTTCATGCACTCTCGTCTCACTCATTCAGGCACGAGGTTAATGATGTGGGTTAGTCTGAGAGTGAGTGGTTATGATCCGGTATTGTGTACTCGTACGTTTGTGATTATATGTGGAAGGAGTCGTCTGTGCGTGTGATACAGTAAATAAGTGCACTTGTAGTTCTTACTGATGCCACTACTCCTGATGCTGCTATGATTGTTGCATCTCAATACGCACACACATATGCATGCATGCAAGCCTGCACATGTGTTAGTAACATCCAAGTGAAATGAAGGAAAAATACAAAAGCTACTTTGCCAAATTGTTTCCTTCCTTTTGATAAACGCAAACATCTGCAATCTATACAAACACACTCGCATACCCACTCACTCATACCTTTACACGTCTATGTATGTATGCGTGTGTCGGTTACTTGAGTCGTCGTCGTTGTAATTGTTTCGTCTAAACACACTTAGAACATCTGCGTGCCGAGGTATTTGTGTTTTACTTTGCGAAGTTCTGTCTACACACGTGTAACAAGTCCTTCGTCGCCTGCGTGTGTGTTCTATGTCTGATGTTGCGTTTAACTTAAACAATGGCATACATTCATTCATTTGTACAACGACGAACATGCAACGTACACCAGAGCCCCAAGAAAAATGTCTGCCCAAGCGTATCATTTCGTACGTACACAAAATCCATCCGGTGGTTTATGGTTCTGCCCTAGTCAGAGGAGGATGGAGTATTTAGCTTGTCATTCCATTTGTAAGAACTTAAACTAGAAAAAAGTAAAGGTGGGCCTGGCCGACTATCTAATACAGTGCGCTTGTTCTGATGTTCTGAAGAGCCAGTTGAAAAAAGGGTTTTATACCCACTTGGACGGGTTCTAAATTTAAACAGTTTATTAACCTATTTCCAAATTTGAATTTGTGGGAAATAAGATGTGGCTTCTACAGCGAAAACAAAAAAATCGGATAAACAAAATGGGTGTTTTGTGGTTTTCAATCAGGCCACAATTTTTCCGGAGTTGGTCTTTTTTATCAGCTGTCACTTGATTTATTCTCAGTTTGTTTTGCCATCTCATAATAAATAGACTTACTCCGGAACAACGTTTGCAAATCGTGGAAATTTATTACTAAAATAATGGTTCGGTTCGAGCGACGCATCACGCGCTGCGTCCAATATTATTACGACATAATCGACCAGCAGAGTCGGTAACTCGAGCAACCATGGTCCGGCTTTGTACCACGTTTACTCTAGTGGATAATGCGCATCCTCAGAGAGCCGTACAGTGTGCACCGAAGACGCTATTGCTGCTGTGGAGCAAAGTATGGAAGAACACCCCAATTAGTCCATTCGCCATCGCGCGCAGCAATTGTAGCTGTGCTTATCCACTTTTTGAAAGATTGTGCAGAAGGATCTTGGTTTGCGGGCTTACAAAATCCAACTTGTGCAAAAATTGAAGTCGAATGACCATTAAGCGCGTCGCACG
Organism: Hydrotaea diabolus; assembly: GCA_963513945.1. Taxonomy (NCBI): domain Eukaryota; kingdom Metazoa; phylum Arthropoda; class Insecta; order Diptera; family Muscidae; genus Hydrotaea; species Hydrotaea diabolus. Next base: position 137,707,375 of record OY740719.1, read on the forward strand.
TTCGGTGAATGGGTCCAAACCGAAATGGCCACCAATACTGATTTTTAAAAAAAAAATTGTTCAGCGATGAAGCTAAGCTCACTTTTGGTTGAATGGGTACGATAATAACCAAAATTGTCACATTTGGAGTAGTGAAAATCCACAAGCCATTGTCGAGACTCCCTTACATCCTCAAAAAGTCACTAGTCCTTCAAAAATGAAGTCGGCCATAATGTTACAGTCAATGGGCAACGCTATAGCGCCATGATTAATGACTTTTTCGTGCCTGATGTAAATGATGTTGATGTGATGTTCCAACGAGACGGCGCTACTTGCCATACAGCCAACGAAACTATCAATTTATTAAAGAAAATTAATGGTGAGCACATTATCTTGCGTCGTGGGCCGTTGGCATGGCCTTCAAGATCGTGCAATTTAACACCGCTGGTCGCTTGTCTATGCAGATAAGTCCGACACGATTGACGCCTTGTAAGATAATTATCGGCGCGTTTTTGCTGACATACAGCCCCTAATGCTGCAAAAAGTGGTAGAAAATTGAGCCTCTCGGCTGGAATTTATTCGAGCCAGCTGCGGTGGCTACTCGCCTAAAATCGTTTTGTCAAATATAATGGCGAACCCTTATCTTTATAATAAATTCTTGACCATAACATTAAACTATATGAGATTTTTTTCTTCTTGAAAAACACACGTCTAAAAAACACATTTTACAAGGTGTAAGCTATATCTCAATCTGAACCGATTTTCTTTAATTTCAATAATACTCATCCTTGGTCCAAAACAATAACGAGTGCCAAATATTATCAATGTTACATGTAATAAAGGGTGGTCTATCCATAATGCACGATGTCAATTGAAAGACACACCTCAACGTCAATTTTTTGGTTTAAATTACTTTGACATTTCTTTGTTTCGGTGTTTGACAAATTCAACCTGGGTACGCAATTAAGCAGCGCTTTATGATTGTTGAAACAAAAACGGACGTTTAAATCAAAATGCATTTCGTGCACTTCGTTATTTTTTTGGTCAGCATAATCGACCAAATGTTTCCACAATCGGGAGAATTGTGCGCAAGTTTCAGCAAATCGGGTTTGAAGGAATTGTGAAAATAACTGTGCATTCCCGCTTAGTTCGTTCTGCGGAAATCATTGATGTTGTTCGCGATAGTGTGGCAGAAAAGCCGCCAACCTCGATTCATTATCGTGCCCACCAATTGGACATCTCACGAATATCACTGATGCGAATTTTTTTATTCACGCTTACAATGCTCAATAAACTCAAGAGCTGAAGCTTACTGGTCACTTTAAGCGTTGTCAATACGCCGAATTGCCTATTGAATAAACGAAAGTAAATGGTAACTTTACAAAAAAAGGACAATATGTGGTTCCAACAGGATGGTGCCACTTGCCACATAGCCAAAGAAACAATGGCTCTTTTGCGCGAGAAATAGAGCCATTGGCGATGTTATTTGGCTGCCACGATCATGTGATTTAAAACCGTTAGACTTCATTCTTTGGGGGTATTTAAAAGAAAACGAGTACGTCAATAACCCAAGAATACTTTAAGGTTGTATGTCACCTAAGCCGTAGCGAGCATTTGGCTGTATTTTCACGCTTAATTATCCTTTTTCATAATAAAAAATATTAAGATAATTTTCTAAAAACTTTTTGTTTTATTTACAATTAATTGCAACTACAATTAATACAATTTATGTGGGAGCTATGGCTGAATCTGAACTGATTTCCCCCAAATTAAAAAAAAAAACTAACGTCTGCCAAATGACATCATGGTTCGATGTAATAAGTAGAGCCAAAAATATAAAAAAGGTGGGAGCGATAGGGTGGGAAATGTAAAATTTTTATTTTGAATCGGATGTAAAATAAGTAGTGATATTTTTTTTTTGAATTTCTGGTTTTATTGAAAATTGTTATTTAATTTAATAGAATTTTCTATTTAATAATGGAACACTGTCCGATGCGTTTTTACTTCGCCCAAAGGGCTGAAGATTGTTTGATCGAAAAATCGTGTTTTAAGATGAAGCTCATTTTCATATCGGTAGCTATGCCAATAAGCAATATTGCCGCATATGGGATGTAGAACCTACACTTTACTATTGAGACGCCAATGCATCTACAACTACACGCAGAAAAAAATTATGGTTGTGGTGACAATATTCGAAGAGGATCATACTATTGTTGGGTATATGGTTATGGCACAACAATATTATGATCCTCACAACAATAGTATGATTCACACATAACCATACTATGATTACCACAACCATAGTATGATTCACACTCAACCATACTATGATCTCCACAACCATACTATGATCCTCACAACAATAGTATGATTCACACGCAACCATGCTATTATCCCCACAACCATAGTATGATTCACTCAACCATACTACGATCCCCAAAATTATTTATTAGGATTGGGTAATGTTGTTATTCAAAAATAGAGATTTGTATCAAGCAAGTTATATTAAATTGCATTACAATAAGTTAATTGCCAGAATTAAGGCCATGTTTTTATTGAACATTTCATTCAAGAAACAAAAATATATATTCCAACGGCAGTTGAAAATACTTTAAGTTCCCAGCAGGGGTAAATGCTACTTCACCATCCGTAGACCCTAAGAAACGAATGTGATTAAACCATGATCAATGGCTATATACTTAAGTGCAGGCAGATTTTAAATAAACGAGAACCAGTCGGTATTAGAGTATTTCACCGAACAATGTAAAGACAATAAAAATCCCTCGAACTACCTTCCGATTGTTGTAGTTTTTTTCAATGGACAAAAACCATTCACTGTATCGTGTGTATGTGTTTTTTTTGTATATCAAAAGACATACGCACACGCATACATGTATGCTTTATAAAACCTGTTTTGTTATGTTCATTGTCGCAACCATACTTTATGATTGCCGTAATCATATTATTATATATTAAAAATTTACGTTAAGTAAATTTTAAACAGTACATACAACCATGTTTATATGGTTGCTACAACAATATTTTCATTTCTAAATTTGGCAATAATACTATTGTTACATTTCAACAATAGTAATATTGTCACAATCATACTGTAGTCAAAATGAAATTCATAAAACAATACTATGGTTACGATGATCATGCTTTTATTGTAAAGAGCATTCTATTGTTGCGGTGGCCATAGTGTAACCATTTTTTTCTCTGCGTGTAGTGACGGTTTGGTGTGGATTTTAGGCTGGCGGTATCATTGGGCCTATATGCTTCGAAAATGAGCAAGGAGCCACCGTTTACGTCAACGGTGAGCGTTACGCTTCATGTTCAACGAATTTTTGTTTCCAAAAATTCAAGAGAACGATATGGACGACATTTGTCTTCAACTAGACGGGGCCACATTTCACACAGCCAACGCAACCACCGATATTTTACGCATTGTTTTTGAAAATCGAACAATCAGCAGAAATTCTGATGTCAGTTGGTCTCAGAGATTTGAGCCTTTTGTATTATTATCTTACGCAAAGCATCCAGAAACCATGAAAATTAAAGTCAAAAATATGGGTACAGTTTTTTACAGCCGATTCAAATTAATAATTGTAAATGGCCCACGCTGTATGTTTGAGAACTATATCTGAATCTGAAATTTTTTTCTTCAATTTCAATAACGTTCTTCCTTTGCCTTGAAAACTTACTCGTCCTATGTTTAATCAACATTGGAAGCAAGATGTGGCTTCTACAGCTAAAAACATAAAAATCAGATAAAAATGTGTGCGGAAGCTATATCTAAATCAAAACCGATTTTTTTTAATTTGTATGTTGGTCCAAGAAACTTACTTCTGTTAAATTTCATGAAAATCGGACAACAATTGTGATCTGTACCTATACTTTGATCACAAGTTATAGATGGACGGACGGGCAGATAGATATGGGAAGAGCAATTAATGGGTATACTTAGGTGGGTCTAGCTCAGTTTTTGGTATTTACCTGTTCAAACATTTGTCACGAACTAACCTAACCCTTTCACAGAGTGGCGTATGGTCGATAGTCAACCTATTTTCCTGAAATTTTGTATGATGATGCCTTACGCTGTTTGGTATTGTAAATGGGCGAAATCGGCCCAAAGGGGGAAACAGAACTAAAGGTACCACAGTAAAATTAAAAAAAAAAATTAAAATTAAGTTGGGATGCACTAAATGCCTCAAAAAAAGGCAAAGTTGATCAACGTTTTGGCAACCGTAGCTTAAAAAACGTCACGCATATTCAAAACGGGCGATTTAAAGTCCATATGGACATAATACCGGGTTTTCCATTAAGGATATAATAAAGTATAGCAAATTTGGCTACGAATCGAAATTCAGGGTGGAGCGCGAAGCGTTGCTTTGTGGCTGTGGCGGTACTGTATGTCGAAGAGAGTGGAGAGTGTGCGTGGCTTATAGTGGCTGACGGGAGATTTGTATTCGTCTACCTTTCAGTTGCCATCATGCATTGAACACGTGAGGAGAGGTCATTTGTGTTAAACCTTATATTTGGAATGTACACTCAATCATTGCAGTGCAACGTGTTCTTCGCTTACGATTCGCTGTTCCCCCACGCGGAAGTGTTCCTGGACGACAATCAATTGCAAATTGGGTAACTTCATTGAGAATAGCAGGGAATGTGTCATGTATACAAAGGGAGCCTGAGAAAGGGATTACAACTCCACAAAACATCGGGAGAGTTAGCTCAGCAGTACTGCAATCTCCGAAACGCTCTGCTGGGAAGCAATCACTTGCTCTTACCATTTCCAGACGTTCTCTCTACCGGATTCTTCATGGTGGACTACCGTATAAAATGTGCTTGGTCTAATAAATGTGCGTTGTCAGCACGGGACTTTTTGACACGGCGGACCTCTTGTGAAGACATTCTTGCAACTATAACCCCTGACGCAATTTGAGGGATGATCTGAACTGGTCGGCACGCTCCCCTATTTTTCCTTTAGGGTTACCTGAAGTCCAAGTTGTATATCAACCGTCTCAACACCTGGGAAGACCTAATAAAAAATATTGAGGCTGAAATTGGCCAAATACCAGCCGATATGCTTGTTAGAGTTCATGAAAACTTCAGAAAACGTATGCAGCAGTGTGTGGATAGCGAAGGTCGACATTTTTTAGGTACACTATTAAAGAGTGAAACTTTATACTTATAATTTAAAAATTCCCTTACCGTTCAATATAATTTAAATATAAAATAATTTTTTCTAAGGTTCATAATTTTTTTATTTCTTTTCCAAATAAGCAACTTTCGTGCTCCACCCTGTATAAAGTAATGTTTATGTTATGTGACCGACGAATGGGACAAACGGCTCCAAAAAATGGACCATTCGTTTGCGCTTTAGTAGCGTAGGGTCGTTTGAGGGTAGAGAAAGTTAGGCCTGACCGAACTAAACGACTTTTTTTCTTGTTTTTATTGTAATGGGCCGACAGTGCTACTTTACAACTAGGATCGATAGTACTCGTAGAGAGCACTGAATATTCGATATAACCGAACTTCCATGTTGCTGTGGACGGTGTAAACTTTTTCTACCGAAATTGTTTATTACAAAGACCTGAACATGTTCAGAGAAAGGAGATGTCTGCAAAATAAGTTTAACGTACATTGTTTAATTTGATGGGCTGCAAACAAAGAAAAAATTGTTTATTTTCATATTTTCAAATTACTATTTGCCATTGGTCTGTCTGCGTGCCTGCCTGCCTGCCTGGCTGTTTGTCTATTTGCATTGGCAATGCAATTTCTCTCTCACTATAGACTTAGACAAATTGTATGTGTGGTTTTATTAAATTCAAATTCAACCAGGGTTATTAACACAAATATTATGATTAAGTTACCACATCTGAGTCTACGCCAAGTTGAGAATACTTTCCATTTTCACGAAACGAAAATGTCTACGGACAGGCGACGTACGCTGAGGGAAATTTGCTCTGACTAGACTTTTCAATTTAAATCAACTGACGAGTACAACGGCACGGTATCATTTGGGATTAGAGCCCAGCATGCCAAAAATTCGTAAGGAATAATTAGTTTTATGTACTCGTAAAGTATTGCAAATTTGAAGTAGCTACAAATGTTTCCCTTCTGTTCTGAGTACAGTATCATTGAGGCCAAGGCCAACAAAAGTTTATGAAGCCAGCCTAACTTAAGTAAGTAAATATACGAGTATCTTTCCCTTACTTAAATAGCATCAGACAAATTACTCATACTTTAGTGAAACTAAAAATTGATTGCAATTGTAACCTCAGCCCTAACTAAAACCTATTCTGATAATCCTAATGCCCCGGGCTAATTATATTTTCTGCTCAGCCCAATGGAATTTTTTTTTGTGAACATAAGATATTTTTTTGATTTGTTTAAAACATAACAGACGTAAATAAAGTATAGGGAAATCATAAAATAACGATAGATATAGAATTTTAAAGGACCTACTGTTTATCGCCGGCCTCGCCCGGCTTATGCACACAGAAAAAAGTATGGTTGGGGTAACAATATTCGAAGAGCATCATACTATTGTTGGTTATATGATGTGGCTCAACAATATTATGATCATCACAACAATAGTATGGTTCACACACAACCATCCTATGATCACCATAACAATATTATGGTCCCCACAAAAATAGAATTATTCACACACAACCATACTTTGATCCCCACAACCATATTATTAATCACATTCAACCATACTATGATCCCCATAACCATATTATGGTCCTCATAACCATAGTATGTTTAACGTACAACCATAGTATGATCCTCACAACCATAGTATGATCCTCACAACCATAGTATGACTTACACACAATTATATTATGATCCCCAAAAATTTTTGTAAAGATTGGGTCAAGTTGTTATTTAACAATAGAGAATTTTATTAAGTAAGTTATTTAATAAAAGGATTAATTTATTAAACAGTAAAAAAATTATTTATTAAAAATATTTCAGTTATACTAATTCGTAGTTTGTTTCGAAAAAAATTAATAATTTTTACTATTATTGCATAAGATTCGTAAAAAAACATTCTCAAATTAGAATAAAATACAATTTTGCCGGTATGATTGCCGTTATCATGTTACTGTTAACATAAACCTCATGAAAACAATACTTTTGTTCCACCATATTTATATTGTTGCTTCAACCATATTTTCATTTTTAAATTTGGCAACATTACTATTGTTACATTTCAACAATATTAATATTGCCGCAATCATACTACTGTCAAATTGAAATTCAAAAACAATACTATGGTTGCGACGACCATACTTTTATTGCAGAAAACATACTATTGTTGCCGTGACCATATAGTAACCATATCTTTTCTCTGCGTGTGCATTTTTTATACATTTTTTTGGCTTAGAGATAAATGTCTTACTTGTAAAGACGCCGGCATTTACGAGGTAGAAACCCGCCGTTGAAAAATTGTTAGATATTCTTACCCGGGGTTGAACCTGGATTAACTGGCATGATAGTGGTGTACACTTCCATCACAACACGGTGGCCCAAATTATTATTAAACATACACAGTGAAAATATAACTGAGAAATCGCCACGAACTAAAAAAATTCTAAAGTAAGAGAAAGTTTTCGGTAGCTGCCTCAAATATTAATAATCTTCATGGAAATTATGTTCGACATACCATAAGATAATAGCTTTGCAAGTGTTATGGTACAGTCAACTAACCATTAAGTTATTTTAGCGAATTATGTCAGCATTTTTTGGGCCCCTTGCGTCCATAATTTCGACAATAATATCAAGCCACGTCTTTAACATAAATCCATATTTGTATTCTTATGACATTGTCTTTCTTATATTTACCGGTGGTAGAACATAAGAGTCGTTTTAAGTACCTCCTAGCCCAAGATTCTGATCCAAAATAAAGCTACTTAGTAGGGACATAAATACTGTTACAACATTCAACACACCCATTTCAATAGTAGAACTGAACATACCCCGTTAATGTCATATGGATTTTGAAAGCTAACCTCAATAGCGTTAGTCTGTAACGGGATTTTAAAATTGTTTCAACTTTCATTATGGAGTGGTCAGATAATGAGAACCGTATCGCTGTAATAGCGCTTTTCAGGTGTGAAATGAAAAAAAGGGATATTTTTAAAACGCTCTGGCCACTAGGGATAAGCCGCATGTTCGTCTACCGATGCATAGAACTGTTTGAGGAGACTGGAGATGTAAAAGACCGCCACCGGTCGGGCCGCCCGCGCTCTGTTCGAACACCGCATGTCATCAAAGCCGTTAAATCAAGAATTCACAGAAACCCGCTCCGAAAACAGAAAATCATGGCCCGTGAGATGAATATCACGCAAAAGTCCATGAGTCGAATCATTAAAAAAGATTTGGGACTTGGGGCTTTAAAACGACGGACCTGAAATTTATTGACTGCAGCTTTGAAAAATGACAATGCAAACGTCTTTTTGGTAAATCACGCTGATAACTTGCACAGAAAAGTTTTGTTCAACGATGAAAAATTTTTATCGTTCAGGGAAAATTTAACAAGAAAAATGATAGTGTATGCAAGGTCATCTAAGGAAGCATCTGAACTGATCCCAAGGGTGGAAAAAGGACATCACCCAGCTTCAGTCATGGTTTGGTAGGGTTTCTCTTAAGAAGGGGACACTGACCTGCATTTCTGCGAACAAGGAGTCCAAACATCGACCAAAGTTTACCAAGAAACCGTTTTAGAAGCTGTTGTGAAGCCTCTTAACAATTCCCTGTTCCAAAACTAGCCATGGACTTTCCAGCAGGATTCTGCGCCGGCCCATAAGGCTAAAACGTCCCAGGCCTGGCTTCGAAACAATTTGCCAGCTTTCATTTCCTCTGAAGAATTGCCCTCAGGCAGTACAGATTTGAACCCTTTAAATTAGAAATTGTGGACGGTTTTAGAGGACACGGTTTGTCACAAAAGATACCCCAACATTGGATCTCTCAAGACTGCTTTGGTTCGAGCTGTGGCCAATTTTCCAATGGACGAGGTTCGTGCAGCTGTTGACGATTGGCCAGTGCGACTTAAGGCGTGTGTAAAGGCAAAAGGCAGACATTTCGAATAAGTAGATTCTTTTTGGATACAATATACATCAATAAATATATTAAAAAATATTTGGTCCAAAAACATTCAGTACTTTTTATTTTAAAGCATAAAACGTGTGTAACAGTATTTATGTCCCTACTAAGTATATTAGGTTTCCTAGCAAAAATTGGCTAAATTTGTGTATTCATATGTCCTTATCGTCCGATTTGACCGTTTTTTGGGTCAAATGGTAATTTAATTTTTCTTAATTCTTTCGAGTTCAAAAGATTACAATGAAAATTATTCATGCAGGGTTCGCCCAATGGGCTGAAGATTGTTTGGCAGGAGATGAAGAATTTTACCGAAACCCCGTTTTTTCAGATGAAGCTCATTTTAATCACGGTGTCTATGTTATGTTGGGCTGGCGTCATCATTGGGCAATTTATCTTTAAAAATTAGCAAAAAGCCGCCGTTACCGTCAACGGTGAACTTTACCGCACTATGCTTAACGAATTTTTGTATCTAAAAATGTAAGATAATGGCATGGACGACACTTTGTTTTAACAAGAAGGGGTCACATCACACAGCCAACGCAAGCTTGGTTGTTCGTTTTTGAAAATCGAATAATCAGCCGAAATGGCGATGTCAATTGGCCGCCACGGACCTGTAATTTGAGCCCGTTGGCTTATTTATGTGGGGAGCCATTAAGGAAAGATTCCAGAGACACTCTAAGCGTTCAAATATGAAATCGAAGGAGACATTGAAGAGATTCGACCAAAAGAAAAAACGAAAATGTACTGAAAAATTGTGTTGATCGGAAGAGGTACTGTCTAGCCCGTTGTGCTAGTCATTAAATTGATGTTGTGTTCCATTATTAAATGACAAAGTTCAACCTTTCCAATAAAAACAGAAATTTGAAAAAATGATCAGTACTTTTTTTACAGCCCATTCAGATTTAAAAAGTTGAAATGGTCTACCCTTTATTTGTATTATATTTCCAATTATAATACTTAGTCTGTAATACTATGCTTATCATCAATATCATTCAGTAAACATATTATAACGATCGATCTATGGGTCATGAGATGAGTCTTTTTTAAGTTCAGGGTTGTGTGGGCTGTGCCACACCCTCTTGTCCAATTTAACCATATCGTACTCTATAATAAAGTTCTAGTCATTAATTTTATTTTGTTAAAATTGTATTACATATATATATATATATATATATATATATATTATATATATATATATATATATATATATATATATATATATATATATATATATATATATATATATATGAACAGCATTTAGAGGTGTTGCAAACGGAATGACAAAGTGAATAAACCCTCTGTCGTATGATCGAGGGTAGGAAAAACAATAAAATGCGAAAAAAAATTTAGCTTTTGTTAAATTTCTTTAAATTTTAAAAATAAACTCAAAGTTAAACATCTTCTTCACTATTTTGGCAGACGAATTGAATTAAATCTATTTTTAACAGTACTTTACAGTATCAGTACTTTATTGCTCTTGGTTTATCATGTTTTAAATTGAAGGTATCTACATTTACGTAGAATATACTATATTATATATTATAAATTTAGCTTTTTTGTACTACACTTTTTTGTAACCAACATTACTGTAGTATACACATATGTACGAGGGCGGTTCGGAAACTTCTTAGTCTAGCACAAAAAGCGCGGTATAAACAGAAAAAAGTTAAGTGTTTTGGAAACTTCCGTCTCTGCTATGAACACATGTTAAATTTTGTTTCGTTCTGGCAACTCCTTCATATAGAAACAGATGTTCACAAAAGACGCATCCGCGATTTTTTTACAATGGAAAAATTAGAAAAGCGTGGTGTCATTAAATATTTACATAAAAAAGGTTTATCGGGACAAGAAATTCATAATGATATGGTGAATGTGTTAGGTGAAAGTGCTCCTTCATATGCAACAGTAAAAAATAGGGTTGCTGAATTTAAACGTGGTCGTACAAGCATTGAAGATGAACCACGTAGTGGACGTCCAAAAACAGCAACAACAACAGAAATTGTAGCCAAAGTGCATGATATGGTATTAAATGATCGACGAATAAAAGTGCGTGAAATAGCTAATATCATGGGCATCTCAAATGATCGAGTCCATTTAATTTTGCATGAAGAACTACAGATGAAAAAGCTTTCTGCAAGATGGGCGCCGCACTTGTTAACAGTCGACCAAAAACGCATAAGAATGAACATTTCTCAAGCTTGTTTGGATCGTTTTCAGCGAAATAAAATGGATTTTAAACGTCGTTTCATAACTGTTGATGAGACATGGATCCACCACTATAGTCCAGAGACAAAAGAACAATCCAAACAATGGACTGAAGCTGGAGGAAGTGCCCCAAAGAAGGCAAAAACAATTCAATCGGCTGGTTAGGTTATGGCAACGGTTTTTTGGGACTTCAAAAGTATTTTATTGATTGACTATCTGCAAAAGGGTAAACCAATAAATTCAGAGTACTATTGCAACCTTTTAGATCAATTAAATGTACAAATTCGAGAAAAACGTCCTGGATTACAAAACAAAAATATAATTTTTCGTCAAGACAACGCACCAGCGCACAAGAGTGTTTTAACAATGGCTAAAATCAACGAATTAAAGTACGAGTTGCTTGACCACCCACCTTATTCTCCTGATTTAGCTCCCAGTGACTTTTACCTGTTCCTAAATCTTAAAAAATTCCTTGCTGGCAAGCGTTTTACCTCAAATGAAGATGCAATTACAGTTGTAATCCACTATTTTGAAGACCTTGAGGAAAACTATTTTAATCAAGGGATATAATTGCTAGATAAGCGTTGGACTAAGTGTATTGAAGTTTCAGGAGATTATATTGAAAAATAAAAATATTTTTGAAAAACTAACTATTCTCTTTCGTTGATAGGCTATGAACTTTCCGAACCGCCCTCGTATGTATGTATATCTTTCTATGTCTCTATATGCATATAAGTATGTTTATTAAGAAAGTATCTGCTGTTGTATCTGCTTTTCATGACTTTCACTTTGTTTATTATTATTGAGGGCTTTATTGTTTCTATATATTGTGTCTGTGTATGTGTGTACATCCACATATACATAAAAGTACAATAAATCGGGTCGGCTTGTGCAGAAGAAAAAATAATTCTTTCACATGTCACCATAAAATGGCACCTTTTTAGTCAGTCATATTCACTAAAATAGCTTTCACGGATCATGCTGTTTTTTAATACTAGGAAGGCTGTTTTTTGACCAGACAAAAAATTAGAGGATATAGAGCAAAGTTTAAGCGGGTATCCATTAACTAACCATATATACTTATAAGACGTGAATTTTGCCCCTAGTGCAAGTTTTACGAAAGGCGAACACAGTTGGTCAACGTTGCAAAGTGGCGCCAGCAGAGCAAACAAGGTTGCAAAAATATAAATTTTCCTATTTGTGCTCCTACGATATTTTAAATAAACTCATCTTATTTCTTCAACGAGTTCAAATATGCTACCCTTTATATCAGTTTTTTAGTTAAAACGCTATAGCAGTTCAAATTATACCGATTTTCAGTTTTCAATGAAAGGATAAGGAAAGGATTAGAAAAAAGCAAATATTTGCAGGATGCTCTGTTTAAACAAGTTGGACTAATAGTAGACTTTTTTAAAAAAAATAATGAGACAGTCACTAGAATCACTGAAATTAACAATCAGGTAGACAAAAGATTGGAAACGATCATGAATGTTTTAAACTGATCTTTGCATCGTCTCTGCACGTCAATTCTAGAAAATATGAAAAATATAAATCAAAAACTACATCACTTTTAGCGAAAATGTATCCACAGAAGAAGTTGACCCCGACTGTCCATACAATATTGGCGAATGGCAAAGATGGAATTAAAAAGCCGTCTTTGACAATTGGAGAGCTTTATTAAGAAGCACAGGAGTCTCTAGACAAATTTTATAAAAAATATATAGTTTGCAGAACATGTTCCAAGCACCAAGGGTAAGGCAAAATGAGAACTTCTTCAACATGTTGGCAGCATCTTCCGGTCGACTTATTTCTATCTTGCAGCATTTGAATTCACGAATAGGAAAATAGAAAATAATTATAGTCTTTTAGATTTACCTTCTTTAACGAATAGTGGTGACTTAAACAGTTTTTATTCTGGTTCGTGACCTTTTTGTTTGGCTAGGCAGACTGTATAGCTGTTTCTAAGACCGCCAAGGTTTTTCTTCAGCAGTCTTTGGCAACGATTACTTGGGCTACACATTAAATGACTTATACGGGAGTCTCATTGGGATTAATGAGAATTACTCTTTGAGTATAGTCTTCGAACTGTGCGAAGAGCTATATTCATAGCGCAATATCATTTCCACCAATTCCGTTTCGCATGGGCTTTCGTTTTAAACCATATACATTTTGTTAATACCATTCGGTATTAACAAAACTATAGCGATGAATATTTTATAGAAAATTTAAAACATATATTTTTAATTTGTTGGGTAATATAGGGTGATCCATCTAGAGGTATTTTTCAGAACAAAAAAACATATAAAAATTCAACTCAAGTGTGGAATCTTTATTGGTAATTTAAAAGGATATTTAATGGCATTTATTTTTTAAAATGAGGCCCATTTCTGGCTTAACGGCAAAGTCACTAAACAAAATTGCCGCATTTGGGCTGAAGAACAACAAGAAGAGGTTCAAGAGGTGTCATTAAACCCAGAGAAAACCACGGTTTGGTGCGGTTTATAAGCTGGTGGAATCATCGGTGCATACTTTTTCAAAAATGATGACGGCCGGAATGTAACCGTGAATTGTGCTTTCTATCGCGCATTCATATCAAACTTTATGCTACCTGAAATTGAAGCCCGTAATCTTGATGCACTTGGTTTCAACAGGAAGGTGCCACTTGACCTACAGCTGCTCAAACAATGGATCTATTGAGAGGTATTTTCGAAAAACAGCTAACTTCACGTTTTGAACAGGTGAGTTGGCCTCCTCGATCGAGTGTTATCACACCTTTAGACATTTTTCTTTGGGGTTAGGTAAAGTCCAAAGTCTATGCTGACGAACCAGCTACGATTCAGATTTTGAAAGCCACAATTATGCGTGCCATAAAAGCTATACCGGTCGAAATGCTCGAACGAGTCATCCAAAATTGGATCCTCAGAATGGAAACCCTGAGCCGTAGTTGCGGCCAACATTTGAAGGAAATGATGTAAATGAAATAAATGCCATAAAATGTCCTTTCAAATAACCGATATAGATTCCACACTTGATTTGAATTTTTATATTTTTTTCTTGTTCTGAAAAAATATCTCTAAATGGATTACCCTATTCTTTTAAAACATAAAAACCTTTAAAAGTAATTACAAAAATTTAAAAATAATAAAAATAATTTTTCTTAAATACCATTTAATTGATTTTTTCACAAAATTTTACTTTGATAACCCATTATAAGCATCTACAAGACGTAGTACCCTTTCCAAATACTCAATTTATATTCGATTATCTTACTCGGTTCAACATATCACTGTGCACCGATTTAGGTATTATACATGCGAGGTTAAACCTGGCTTAAGAAGCCGATCTGAATCAAACTTAGCATGTTGTGTACAAGGTGGGACAATATAAATCACCCATTTGTGAAGTAAAAAAGGCAGAATACAAATTGATAAGCCGGGTATTGGTTTACTTCGCAAGAACACTGAACATTTTTTTGTTAATTGCTTGACGATTTTTCGACGAAAATAATCTTGAGCGATGAGGCTCAATTCCATCTTAGCGGTTACGTGAATAAACAGCACAAACGTTAATAGGGCACTGAAAATCCGTGTACCTCCCACGAAGAGCCTGCTCAAAGTCATAGCGTGGTTTTCATTTCGTCAGGAGTCATCGGCCCACGTTTTTTTGAAAACGCCGCGGGCCAAACAACAACTATGGAGGGTTCGCACTACGCTACAGAGTCATGATTTACCAATATGTCTTCCTCAAATGGAAACTTGATAATGAAGAACATGTACAGGGTTTTTTATTATATACTCGTACTATCTGACCCGGCCAACGTTGTTTTGCCTTCAAATTTTATTTTCACTGAAAGTCTGGTTCAGTTGCAAAGTCGTGGTGGATTCATATTTTGATGAAGAAATGCAGTTGCACCGTGCAAATGACAGTTGCACGGGATACAAATTTTATTCAAATAACTTTTACTGGAGCCGAAATAATAGAATAAGGTATTCTGATCATTTTATTGAAATCTAAAAAAAGAATAGAACAATAAATGTATTCAATTTAAGGCTACACGATACACTTCATTTTTTGATTTCTGCATAAATAAATAGTGAGGACGGTTTCCCAACTCGAAAACATGCCCTGTGAAAAGCATGACATTTCCAGATTTATGCCGCACACTTCCAGCGGCATAAATCTTGAAATGACTTGTTATGGTCATCGCAAATGCAATTTTCAGTGGGAACTGAATTCGTTTGAACTGAAATGGCAAATCAGTTGAAGTCAAGGGAATTCGCGGAATTAGACATTCTTCTCCTTTGAACGGCCCTTTCACTATCACATTGTTCATTAGCTTTATCACAATCAGGCGAGTTTCATTACACAGTTTTGGTGCAGATTCGTAGCATAATGATGACAGATCCAACTTTAAGAAACAAATGATGAAGCCGCCAGGCAAATCTAAAGAGTTTACGAATTCCACTGAATATTTGACGACATCGTCTTCGTTTTCAATGTGATCGATCGATTTGTATGAAAGCTATTCTCCCGGAATTTGATTTCAAATCGTCCAATTTAAGTCATTAAATCAGTATTTTTCGCTAATAAAATGAAGCGTGCGCTCAACCAATGGTAGTTACGATGTTCGGATAAACATTAGTGATGAGTTCATCTTTGGTTGAAATAAATTGGCAAATGGTAGGTGCAATCGATATTAAACCACTGGAAGTATTTACTGGAATTTCTCCATTTACGATTCTCAGCAGTTCATTTAAGAAAACGTCTGCGGTTCTCAATGGAATAGTTTTCACGTATCGCCACAAATAGGATGACTTCAGGCATGCATTTAATTCATCTGATTTCGGAATCACGGGAAGTGTTTGTCGGAAGTCGCCTGCCAACAGTATCCTCACGCTACCAAAGCGATTATTATTGTTGCGCAAATCTTTCAATATTCGATCGAGTGCTTCTAATGATCGTTTGTTCGCCGTCGTGCACTCATCCCATATTATCAATTTACAATTTTTCAACCCTTTTGCAATGGCTGATTGCTTTAAAAAGTTGCCAACAGGATTTTCGTTGATGTGCTGGTTTAGATGAAGCTTTAGTGCTGCATGTGCGGTTTTTCCACCTTCCAACAGTGTTGCAGCAATTCCGGTAGATGCTAAAGCAATACCACTTTGAGCACGTATTGCTGCTAACATCAATGATAGCAGGAACGTTTTCACTGTTCCGCCGGGCGCATCAAGGAAAAATCAGTGTATCATACGCACTCATTTGTTGTTTATTCAACAGTGGAATATTTGTTTGTATTTGTTGTTGCAAAGTTATTGTGTCGTAGGAACGCTCGCGTTCCAATTCACGATTTCATCTATAGGGTGATCTTTCAGAACAAACAAAAATATAAAAGTTCAAATCAAGTGTAGAATCTATATTGGTAATTTGAAAGGACATTTTATGGCATTTATTTATTGAATATAATTTCCTTCACATGTTGGCCGCAACTACGCCTCAGGGTTTCCATTCTGAGGGTTCAATTTATTGACACGCGTAATGTTCGCTTCCAAAACCTGAATCTTAGCTGGTTTGTCAGCATAGACTTTGGACTTTACGTAACCCCAAAGAAAAATGTCTAAAGGTGTGATATCACTCGATCAAGGCGGCCAACTCACCTGTCCAAAACATGAAATTAGCTGCTTTTCGAAATGACCTCCAAATAGATCCATTGTTAAGTTAACTGCATTGCAAGTGGCGCCGTCCTGTTGAAACCAAGTGTCGTCAAGATTAAGGGTTTCAATTTCAGGTAGCAAAAAAATCGCTATCGCGCCATGATATGGTTATTCATGGTTACGTTCCGGCCATCATCATTTTTGAAAAAATATGCACCGATAACTCCACCAGGTTATAAACCGCACCAACCCGTGGTTTTCTCTGGGTATAATGGCACCTCTTGAACCTCTTCTTGCTCTTCAGCCCAAATGCGACAGTTTTGTTTATTGACATCGCCGTTGAGCCAGAAATGGGCCTCATCATTGAACAAAATTTTGGACGAAAACAGAGGATCTTCCCGTTTCTCGACTAACGCTCATTTCCATAATTGCCAACATTTTAAGCAAATTATTTTCAAAAAATAAATGCCATAAAATGTCCTTTTAAATTACCAATAAAGACTCTTGATTTGAATTTTTATATTTTTTTTGTTCTGAAAAAATTCCTCTAGATGGATCACCCTAATAAATATATAAATGAAATGTGTTTTGTTACTAAACCATCATACCAAATATTTTTCAAATGCCGGGGTCATGCAAACTACACATAAATCATCAACATACCATCGTAACCTAAAATTTTGTACCGATTGACAGCCTGCTAGCTCAAAAAACAGTTTTGTTACGCCTCCTCCGCCCACACTCCAAAATTTCGATTATGAACAAACCCCCAGAAGGAAGTATCCAGTTTTCCCCAGTCGTTTTCAAGTTTTAAGCGGTGTTGCAAAGCACATTTCATTTTTATATACTTAATGAAAAAAGAAAATTGAAAAAAATCGAAAATAAACCTGTCGAAACACGCTGGGTGGTAAAAATCAGACATTTTCAAATTTTGATATTTTGAAGTTCTTTTTTTATTTTTTTTTAAAACCCGTGCTGAGAAAATACCTTTCCAACAAAGTACAAATCATCAAAATCGGTTTGGCCAATCTCGAGTTATGGGATTACATCGCTTCGGACACTTTCTTTTATATATATAGATTAATAAGACACAGAATATTTAAGATATAGAGTTCAAATTTCTTCCAGATGTAGAGCAAATGTTATATTTGAAGAATGAAATTCGATTTCCGTCATATGACCACCAAGAGCGAGCTATGCTTTGTATCCAATTTGCCATCACTCTTGCACACATCTCGACCGGAATGTTGGCAATTTCACGTTGGATGTTGTCTCTGAGCTCGTCTAAAGTTGTTGGCTTCTTGGCATAGACCAATGACTTGATGTGGCCCCATAAAAAGAAATCCATTGGCGGTGAAGCGCATGAACGAGGTGGCCATTCGACCGGACCATTTCTCGAGGCAACACATTCACCGAATTTGCCTTTCGGTAAAGCGATTGTAACGCGTAGGCACACAGCACGTGGCACCGTCTTTTTGAAATCACATATCGGCGATGTCTAGCTCATCCAATTCTGGCCAAAAATAATTTTCTAACATGGCACGAGAGCTACTCTCCATGGGCGGTAACATGTCGATTGTTTTTATCGACGTAAAAAAATACGGCCCAATCACACCTCCGACATGGAAACCACACCACACAGTAATTTTCTGTAGATGCAAATGTGTCTCTTGAAGCACATGTGGGTCTGTTGCTGTCTAATAAAGCGTATTTTGTTTATTGCTAAAACCACTCAGCCAGAAATAAGCTTCATCGCTGAAGATGATTTTTCGTTGAAGTTCTGGATTGTCGTGAAACTTTGCCAGATTCCACTTGAAGAAGTTTCGGCGTTTTAAATGATCAAGTGGCTTTGGTTCTTGAGTCAGTGTGTTCTTGTAAGGATGAAGGCCAAGATCTTTTCGCAAAATACGCCACAGTGTGGTTTGAGAGATGCCCAATTCCTGAGAACAACGTGGACTGATTTGGCTCATTTTGAATGGCTACACTTACGGCTGCGATATTTTCGCCGCTACGAGCGATACGACGTCTCTTTGGCGCCGTAACATCCAAAAGTGAAATATTTAGATACAAATTTACCCACTATAGCACGCACAGCCTTTCGGGTGGGACGATTATAAGGGCCGAAAGTTGGAGTAAGCGCTCTTAAAGTTCCGACCATCGACTCAGAATTTCGGTGGTAATTTTTAATAATTTCCAAACGTTGCTCGTAAGTGATTTTTAGCATGATGAAAATATTGACTTCGACTAACGTTTGGCACTGAAAAAACATTCAAAATGTTTGAGGGTGCGTTGACATATAGATACGAAATTGTTATGTCCCTATTGGAAACCCCGTGAGTTTTTACAGGGCCGTAGCAACGGCTTACGCTGCTACAGCCACAAAAGATATTCTGAAGATAGAATTTTAGGGGAACCTATCGAGCACTAAGGTTCAGGTCATAATGGTGATAATTACGTAAAACTGACATAAATCTGTGGCGATTCGTGCATCTAAATCTTAATGCATATATCAAGCGCTTGGTACATTTTTGCTGCACTCCGAGGTCTCTATCTTCTAAGGATCAAGGATGACCAAGGTAGGTACTGGAGTTTGAAAGATTAAATTCAATCTAACCGTTGATTGGTCAAAAGCTATCAGTTCTTGTTTTTATACTTAGTAGGGACATAAATACTGTTACAACATTGAACACACCCATTTTAATAGTAGAACTAAACATATCCCGTTAATGTCATATGGGTTTTGAAAGCTAACCTCAATAGCGTTAGTCTGTAACGGGATTTAAAAATTGTTTCAACTTTCAGAAACAATTTCTCAGATAATGAGAACCGTATCGCTGTAATAGCGCTTTTTAAGTGTGAAATGAAAAAACGATATTTTCAAAACGCCCCGGCCACTAGGGATTAGCCGCATGTTCGTCTAACGATGCATAAAACTGTTTGAGGGGACTGGAGATGTAAAAGACCCCCACCGGTCGGGCCACCCACGCTCTGTTCGAACACCGCATGCCATCAAAGCCGTTAAATCAAGAATTCACCGACATCCGCTTCGAAAACAGAAAACCATGGCCTGTCAGATGAATAGCACGCAAAAGTCCACGAGTCGAATCATTAAAAAAGACTTGGGACTTTCAAACGACGTACCGGACATTTATTGACTGCAGTTTAAAAAAATAGGATTGAAAGATGGAAACGTCTTTTGGTGAAGCACGCTGATAAATTTTTACCGTTCAGGAAAAAATTAACAAGCAAAATTATAGAGTGTATGCGCGGTCATCTAGAAAGCATCCGAACTGATCCCTAGGGTGGAAAAGGGTCCACCCAGCATCCTTCATGGTTTGGTGGGGTGTCTCTTACGATGGGGTCACTGACCTGCATTTCTGCGAACAAGGAGTCAAAACATCGGCCAAAGTTTACCAAGAAACCGTTTTGGAAGCTGTTGTGAAGCCTCTTAACAATTCCTTATTCCAAAACCAGCCATGGACTTTCCAGCAGGGTTCTGCGCCGGCCCATAAGGCTACAACCTCCCAGGCCTGGCTTCGAAACAATTTGCCAGCGTTTATTTCCTCTGAAGAATGGCCCTCAGGCAGTCCAGATTTGAACCCATTGGATTACAAATATTGGACGGTTTTAGAGGACAAGGTTTGTCACAAACATTGGGTCTCTTGAGACTGCTTTGGTTCGAGCTGTGGCCAATTTTCCAATGTATAAGGTTCGTGCAGCTATTGACGATTGGCCAGTGCGACTTAAGGCGTGTGTAAAGGCAAAAGGCGGACATTTCGAATAAGTACATTCTTTTTGGTTACAATATACATCAATAAATATATTAAAAAATATTTGGTCCAAAAACATTCCGTACTTTTTTTATTTTAAAGCATAAAACGTGTGTAACAGTATTTATGTCCCTACTAAGTAGATGACATCACTGTTATTCAATCGTCCGATCTTTCAAGCTTTTCGTCAAACGAAACAGGGTTTGAGTTATCCATTACAAACCTAGTATCTTTGGTACCAACCCACCTTAATGTGCATGCAGCCATTTTTTTTTGATTATTTGGTTTTATTTTGCTGCGTTCAAAAGGGCAATGAGCTTCGCAGTGTTTACATTATCTGTCTGAGGATCGTATTTGTGGCATGGATGTGTAGGTGCTCGTAGTTTGAGTCCATGCGTCTGCTTGAACTATATAATTGAAGTTGTTCTTGTAGTTGTTGTACAATGCAGACAACAACAGCAGCAGAAACAAAAGTAAAACATTTGATGATGGTTATTGTAGCTGTCCCTACTTGCTGGCTGGCTGGGCGACTGGCGTTGGTGTTGGCGTAGCAGCCGACGTTTTTATATTGAATTTCATTACAAAAACAACAGCAGGCAGACAGGCACAGCAACATACGAGTACACAGAGACAACCCGCAGCCAACAGCAACACCCATGTCCATAACCCTGGTCCTGCCAACACATTCTCACCCAGCACTGACCCGGCTCTAAATCCCCACCAAAAAGCGACAACATACTCCAATGAACATTAAATATCTGTATGTATTTCGCACAATTGCTGGTCCAGACAGCCCGAGATCCTCTTGCTGCCGACGCTGTTAATATTATCATCGTATATGATGATAAGTGGTAGGACCTCCAATTATAATGTCTTCCTCTTTGCGATGCGATCCATTGTGTGCAACGCTTGTTTTAAGACAACAATAAAATTGTTGGTCAGAATTTAATTAATTTTTTGGTTGCTCTTGCTGCTGTCGTTGATGGCCATTTCATAGCTTGGCTTGGCCGTACTTGATGCGTTGATAGAATGACCGGGACAACTACAACAACTGCGCCAAACAAAATGGCTGTTAAATATTGAACAATCAATTTTAAATAATTTGCTGTGATGTGGTCATGCCTGATGGGGTACGAGTGTATCTGGCTGGCTGGCTGACGGTCTGTCTGAACCGAAAGGCACTTTCCTTTTTTGAGTTATCATCGTTCCCTTTTCGCTTGGTTTGCTCTGGCAGCAAGGGTGACCGTTAAAGAATTTTTAATAGAAATGATGAAAAGGCTCACACTCACTGAATGAAAAGATATTGAAATTTATTAGAAAAAAACACTTTTGTAAAGAATTTCAATTATATTTTGGTCAATTGTTTGGCTGATAATATCTTAACGTCGGTTTTTTTAAAGGCTTTAATTGCCCAGGGTTCCCAAAAGAGCTATTTATAGGAAGATCTAATTATTTTTTGGAGTTTGGCAAAATGTGGCGTTTTTTGCGAAAGGACGTTGGTCTTTTTAAAATTATCTTTGTCCTTGTT
Source organism: Hydrotaea diabolus (assembly GCA_963513945.1). Lineage (NCBI taxonomy): Eukaryota > Metazoa > Arthropoda > Insecta > Diptera > Muscidae > Hydrotaea > Hydrotaea diabolus. The sequence goes on from OY740719.1 coordinate 137,729,625, forward strand.
GAGGCCCTTCTCGTCCGCGAGACAAACGAAATCGTAGTGGCTACACTAACCCATAGCTAGACATTCTACGTGCGTCCGATACCTGGAATCAAATGTAATTGAAAAAAATAATAATAACTTAAGACACAGGAAAAAAAAACTTTGTGCTTATGTTTGTTACACCTTAAATGAATCGAGGTAAACCCCGTTTAGTTTATCAATCGATACCCAATAACTGAAACAGATATTATCCGATCTTGATGCAAGTATAGATATTGCAAATTGGGGCCAAGGATCCTAATCCAAGTGCTTAATATGTACGAGGGCGGTTCGGAAAGTTCTTAGCCTATCAATGAAAGAGAATAGTTAGTTTTTCAAAAATATTTTTATTTTTCAATATAATCTCCTGAAACTTCAATACACTTAGTCCAACGCTTATCTAGCAATTCTATCCCTTGATTAAAAAAGTTTTCCTCAAGGTCTTCAAAATAGTGGTTTACAACTGCAATTGCATCTTCATTTGAGGAAAACGCTTGCCAGCAAGGATTTTTTTAGATTTGGGAACAGGTAAAAGTCACTGGGAGCTGAATCAGGAGAATAAGGTTGGTGGTCAAGCAAATCGTAATTTAATTCGTTGATTTTAGCCATTGTTAAAACACTCTTGTGCGCTGGTGCGTTGTCTTGATGAAAAATTATTTTTTTGTGTTGTAAGCCAGGACGTTTTTCTCGAATTTGTACATTTAATTGATCTAAAAGGTTGCAATAGTACTCTGAATTGATTGCTTTACCCTTTTGCAGATAGTCAATCATTAAAATACCTTTGAAGTCCCAAAAAACCGTTGCCATAACCTTACCAGCTGATTGAATTGTTTTTGCCTTCTTTGGGGCACTTCCTCCAGCTTCAGTCCATTGTTTGGATTGTTTTTTTGTCTCTGGACTATAGTGGTGGATCCATGTCTCATCAACAGTTATGAAACGACGCTTAAAATCCATTTTATTTCGCTAAAAACGATCCAAACAAGCTTGAGAAATGTTCATTCTTATGCGTTTTTGGTCGACTGTTCACAAGTGCGGCACCCATATTGCAGAAAGCTTTTTCATCTGTAGTTCTTCATGCAAAATTAAATGGACTCGATCATTTGAGGTGCCCATGATATTAGCTATTTCACGCACTTTTATTCGTCGATCATTAAGTACCATATCATGCACTTTGGCTACAATTTCTGTTGTTGTTGCTGTTTTTGGACGTCCACTACGTGGTTCATCTTCAATGCTTGTACGACCACGTTTAAATTCAGCAACCCAATTTTTTACTGTTGCATATGAAGGAGCACTTTCACCTAACAGATTCACCATATCATTATGAATTTCTTGTCCCGATAAACCTTTTTTATGTAAATATTTAATGACACCACGCATTTCTAATTTTTCCATTGTAAGAAAATCGCGGATGCGTCTTTTGTGAACATCTGTTTCTATATGAAGGAGTTGTCAGATCGAAATTGAACATGTGTTCATAGCAGAGATGGAAGTTTCCAAAACACTTAACTTTTTTCTGTTTATACCGCGCTTTTTGTGCTAGGCTAAGAAGTTTCCGAACTGCCCTCGTATAAGTCCATGTTGTAGTATTATACATAACCAGTGATCAATCCAGAGGTATTTTTTTCAGTAGGGTGTTTTTCACAGATTACGCATGAGTTGTGTTAAACTTAATTTTTTTTTTAATATTGTTCGCCATTTCAGGAATTGAACCCCGCGCTTCGCCGTTTTAGTGTTTAAGCTCTTCAAAAACTCAATGAAGATCCGCTGACCAAAATTTTTTTTTGGTGAAATCATCGGTCCATATTTTTTCAAAAATGATGATGGCCTAAACGTAACCGCAAAAGGTTGCTGCTCGCTATCCCGCCATGATATCGGACTTTTTGCTACCTGAAATTGAAGCCCGTAATCTTGACGACATTTGGTTTCGACAGGACGGTCGAACAGCTTTTCAAACAATGGATCTATTGGGAGGTCCTTTCGAAGAGCAGCTAATTTCACGTTTCAGACTGCTGAGTTGGCCGCCTAGATCGTCTGATATCACACCTTTAGATTGTTTTCTTTGAGGCTACATAATGTCCAAAGTCTATGCTGGCAAATCAGCTACGATTCAGGTTTTGGAAGCCAACATTACGCGTGATATTAACGCCATTACGGGCTAAATGCTCAAACGAGTCATCTAAAATTGGACCCTTAGAATGGACACACTGAAACGTAGTTGCGGCCAACATTTAAAGGAAATTTTATTTAAAAATAATCGGCATAAAATGTTCTTTCGAATAAAGAATAAAGATTCCACGCATGATTTGAAATTTTGTAATTTAAAAAAAATACCTATAGATTGATCACCCGATCGTTAATATGGGTCCATGTTTTGGTATTATACTTAGTAGGGACATAAGTACTGTTACAAAATTGAACACACCCATTTCAATAGTAGAACTAAACATACCCCATTTATGTCATATTTATGTGAAAGCTAACCTCAATAGCGTTAGTCTGTAAGGGGATTTTAAAATTGTTTCAACTTTTATCATGAAGTGGCCAGATAATGAGAACCGTATCGCTGTAATAGCGCTTTTCAAGTGTGAAAAGCGATGAATAAAACTGTGACTGTGAGAAGACTGGAGATGTAAAAGACTGCCATCGGTCGGGCCGGGCCGCCCATGCTCTGTTCGAACACCGCATGTCACCACAGCCGTTAAATCAAGAATTCACAGAAATCCGCTCCGAAAACAGAAAATCATGGCCCGTGAGATGAATATTACGCAAAAGTTATGAGTCGAATCATTAAAAAGACTTGGGATTTGGGGCTTACAAACGACGTACCGGACATTTATTGACTGCAGCTTTAAAAAAAAAATAGGATTGAAAAATGCTAACGTGTTTTGGTGAAGCACGCTGATAACTTGCACAGACAAATTTTGTTCACCGATGAAAAAATTATTACCGTTCAGGAAAAATTTAACAAGTAAAATGATAGAGTGTATGCGCGGTCATCTAAGGAAGCATCTGAACTGATCCCAAGGGTGGAAAAGGGTCATCACCCGGCTTCAGTCATGGCTTGGTGGGGTGTTTCTTATCATGGGTTCACTGACCTGCGTTTCTGCGAACAAGGAGTCAAAACCGCGGCCAAAGTTTACCAAGAAACCGTTTTGGAAGCTGTTGTGGAGCCTCTAAACAATTCCCTGTTCCAAAAGCAGCCATGGACTTTCCAGCATAATTCTGCGCCGGCCCATAAGGTTAAAACGTCCCAGGCCTGGCTTCGAAACAATTTTCCAGCGTTCATTTCCTCTAAAGAATGGCCCTAAGGCAGTCCAGATTTGAACCCATTGGATTACAAATTGTGGACGGTTTTAGAGGACAAGGTTTGTCACAAACATTGGATCTCTTAAGACGGCGTTGGTTCGAGCTGTGGTCAATTTTCCAATGGACGAGGACCGTGCAGATATTGACGATTTGCCAGTGCGACTTAAGGCGTGTGAAAAGGCAAAAGGCGGACATTTCAAAAAAGTAGATTCTTTTTGGATACAATATATACATCAATAAATATATTAAAAAATATTTGGTGCAAAAACATTCAATACTTTTTAATTTACAACATAAAACGTGTGTAACAATATTTATGTCCATACTAAGTACGAGTATATATGTGAATTTGTTTATCGCTTTTAATCGGAAATATTTTCGATTAATTACGTACGATTATTTAAGTTAATATGTGAATTTTTTTATCACGAGATATCTAATTAATTTTATGTTTGAATACGAGGGCGGTTCGGAAACTTCTTAGCCTAGCACAAAAAGCGCGGTATAAACAGAAAAAAGTTAAGGGTTTTGGAAACTTTCATCTCTGCTATGAACACATGTTAAATTTTGTTTCGATCTGGCAACTCCTTCATATAGAAACAGGTGTTCATAAAAGACGCATCCGCGATTTTTTTACAATGGAAAAATTAGAAATGCGTGGTGTCATTAAATATTTACATAAAAAAGGTTTATCGGGACAAGAAATGCATAATGATATGGTGAATGGGTTAGGTGAAAGTGCTTCTTCATATGCAACAGTAAAAAGTTGGGTTGCTGAATTCAAACGTGGTCGTACAAGCATTGAAGATGAACCACTTAGTGGACGTCCAAAAACAGCAACAACAACAGAAATTGTAGCCAAAGTGCATGATATGGTATTAAATGATCGACGAATAAAAGTGCGTGAAATAGCTAATATCATGGGCACCTCAAATGATCGAGTCCATTTAATTTTGCATGAAGAACTACAGATGAAAAAGCTTTCTGCAATATGGGTGCCGCACTTGTGAACAGTCGACCAAAAACGCATAAGAATGAACATTTCTCAAGCTTGTTTGGATCGTTTTCAGCGAAATAAAATGGATTTTAAGCGTCGTTTCATAACTGTTGATGAGACATGGTTCCACCACTATACTCCAGAGACAAAAGAACAATCCAAACAATGGACTGAAGCTGGAGGAAGTGCCCCAAAGATGGCAAAAACAATTCAATCGGCTGGTCAGGTTATGGCAACGGTTTTTTGGGACTTCAAAGGTATTTTATTGATTGACTATCTGCAAAAGGGTTAAGCAATCAATTCAGAGTACTATTGCAACCTTTTAGATCAATTAAATGTTCAAATTCGAGAAAAACGTCCTGGCTTACAACACAAAAAAATAATTTTTCATCAAAAAAACGCACCAGCGCATAGGAGTGTTTTAACAATGGCTAAAATCAACGAATTAAAGTACGAGTTGCTTGACCACCCACCTTATTCTCCTGATTAAGCTCCCAGTGACTTTTCCCTGTTCCCAAATCTAAAAAAATTCCTTGCTGGCAAGCGTTTTACCTCAAATGAAGATGCAATTACAGTTGTAAACCACTATTTTGAAGACCTTGAGGAAAACTATTTTAATCAAGGGATAGAATTGCTAGGTAAGCGTTGGACTAAGTTGGAACCGCCCTCGTATATGAATTTTTTAATTGGACCGACTTTTTAATAAACTATCACCGCTACCATCGTAAGGTATATCAAACCGAATTTTCATAAATATTAATAACCTTAAGTGATTGCAACAGATATTCTTCTCATCTAGCTGAATTTTTGTAATTCTCGACCTTTTGTCTGTTTGTGTTTGTATAAGTATATTCACGAAACATACAAATATACGAGTAATGCTTTAATTTTTCGCCTGCATAAGCATTGAATCTATGACAGCAAATTGTATTGCTATCATTTGTAACCTACGATACAACCTTTTGATTTCAGAACATTAAAACCTTATGGAAATTAGCCCCTACTAGATTTCAGCCCCGAAGGCGAAAGGTCTCAAACCTAACCTTTGCCTAAGTGTTCATGCAAATTGAGTGGGGATTTTTAATTTGCACTTTGTGTTTGTCTAATACAAATATCTTGAATGTTAAAGAACATTTTTGTCTTTCTGCATGAAAGACAATATTTCAACGTTCCACATCTTGACGTTGTGTTTGCATCGCCAACAAACATTTCCACGCAAAGATGATGCCACCCGACGCAAATTGTGTGATGCCTGCTGTCTGATAGCTGATGTCTTGTGGCTTGCAGCTCACGACGGTGGGCTGTCAACAATTGCTCCATCACGAAAGCAGAAAGTACGAACTAGCACGTTGTCAAAATGCTTCTTTAGGTTCATTCAACTTGCGCCTAGGGTGGCGGTAAATAGGGATAAATGAACGTGAATGCGAATGTGATGGATGCTCGCCTAACAGGCCGTTAACGAATGCGGAGGAGTTTTTTTTTCTCGATTTTTTCTCTTGTAAATGTTAATTTGAAAAACAAGAAGATATCAAATTTTCATCAAAGGCAAGAAAAATATGAAAAGCAATTTGTTGGAAAATAATACGTTTACGTTTATGTCTGTGTGGCGTATTTTCGTTGTTTTTATTTCTCTCTCTCTGTTTTTTGCTTTCGGATTTTGTTTATCTAAGCTTCAAGCAGCCAGTCGGTGTGAAATTGTTTATTTGTTGATATTCCCATAATTGATAAAAACACAGATCCAGCCACACCGACAGCCATTAGATATCGGCAGCGACAGCGGCAATGGCACCGAGACCGACATAGTCTGCATGAAAAATAAATAATTTTTTTTGAAAACAAAACATTCTCACCGCTGCATGTTTGCTTTAACATTTTCGGATCTTTATACCTTAAAACGGGAGCAAAAACACAGCTGAGGGGTCTAAATCTTCCATTATTTCTTTCGCAGAAAAAGGATTTGACATCACATTTTCTTGTGTTGTTCATGAAATTTTCCATAAAAGGTATCATCCAGCCAAAGAAAAAAAAAAGAAATCCTTAGAATTATCAACCCAGTTCTATGGTTTACTTTTTCGAATGACATACGAGTATAGTAGACCTTTAGGGCTTATTGAGTTCAGTGACAATGAATTAAAGTACTTATATATAGCGCATTGTTGTGATGTTAAAGGCACAGCGATTGGCCAAAATTATGCTTTTAATAATGCGAAATACGAGCCCTAAGCCCAAACAAGTAAAAACGACGGATCAATTAATGAAAACCATACCGAAACACCATCATGTAACATTGGTGAAACTTTTGACATGTCTGCATTATTAAGCAGTTTAATTATTGTACGGGATGCACCATGGCGAATAAGAAAGCTCTTGAATTCCTCACCATCAATGGTTCACAATATGAATTATTATTTTAGCAAGTGTCGAAAAAAATATATCTAATAAAGAGTGGTAAAATTTTAAGGGCCGATGCCATTTCTAGCGAGTTGAGTTTAACGGCTCTTCAGCCACTCTATCGCAAACAGCAGCAATATTTTTTGCAGTACGAGCTGTATGAGCATGCACTGGTGTTTTCACATCTCCTACAGACCCGGTTTGCTCAAATGTTTGCACGATTTTTCCTATTGTAAGCACATTTGGACGATTAAATTGACCGAAAAAATTACGAAGTGTACGATATGTATTTTAATTTGAACGCCCATTTTCATAATAAGCCTGAATAACTTTACTCGCTTGTGTATCTTTCCACGATTCAGATTGAATTAGTCTGAAATTGAGAAATATCAAATGAAATGCAGAAAAAAACTTGACGTTTAGGTGTGGTTCATATTCAATATCGGCCCTTAAAATTTAACCACCTTTTATTTACCTAGTAGGGACATAGGTAGTGTTACGCCATTAAACACACCTATTTCAATAGTAGAACTGAACTTACCCCGTTAATGCAATATGGGTTTTAAAAGCTAACCTCAATAGCGTTAGTCTGTAATGGAATTTTAAAATTGTTTCAACTTTCATCATAGAGTGGTCAGATAATTGGAACCGTATCGCTGTAATAGCGCTTTTCAAGTGTGAAATTAAAAAAGAAATATTTTCAAAACGCTACGGCCACTAGGGAATATCCGCATGTCGTCTACCTATGCATAAAACTGTTTGAGGAGACTGGAGATGCAAAAGACTGTCACCGCTCTGTTCGAACATCGCATGTCATCAAAGCCGTTAAATCCAGAATTCACAGAAATCCGGTCCGAAAACAGAAAATTATGGCCAGTGAGATGAATATCACGCAAAAGTCCATGAGTCGAATCATTAAAAAAAGACTTGGGGGCTTTCAATAGACGTACCGGACAGTTCTTGACTGCAGGTTTAAAAAAAAATAGGATTGAAAAATGCAAACGTCTTTTGGTGAAGCACGCTGATAACTTGCACAGAAAAACTTTGTTCGCCGATGAAAAAATTTTTACCGTTCAGGAAAAATTTAACAAGCAAAATGATAGAGTGTATGCGCGGTCATCTAAGGAAGCATCTGAACTGATCCCAAGGGTGGAAAAGGGTCATCACCCAGCTTCAGTCATGGTTTGGTGAGGTGTCTGTTACGATGGGATCATAGACCTGCATTTCTGCGAGCAAGGAGTCAAAAAATCAGCCAAAGTTTACCAAGAAACCGTTTTAACAATACCCTTTTCCAAAACCAGCCATGGACTTTCCAGCAGTATTCTGCGCCGGCCCATAGGGCTAAAACGTTGCAGGCCTGGCTTCGAAACAATTTGCCAGCGTTCATTTCCTCCGAAGAATGGCACTCAGGCAGTCCAGATTTGAACCCATTGGATTACAAATTGTGGACGGTTTTAGAGGACAAGGTTTGTCACAAAAGATACCCCAACATTGGATCTCTTAAGACTGCTTTGGTTCGAGCTGTGGCCAATTTTCCAATGGACGAGGTTCGTGCAGCTATTGACGATTGGCCAGTGCGACTTAAGGCGTGTGTAAAGGTAAAAGGCGGACATATCGAATAAGTAGATTCATTTTGGATACAATATACATCAATAAATATATTTAAAAATAGTTGGTCCAAAAATATTCAGTACTTTTTAATTTACAGCATAAGATGTGTGTAACAGTATTTATGTCACTACTAAGTAATTGTGACTTAATGCCCAAAAAAGTTTGGGTACATCAGCGCTATATATAAGATTACTGTCAAATTCACCAGTCTTCTTCAAATAACAATGTCCGGTCACTTCTTCTACAGAAAGTTACACGAAAATCTTCTTCACCAAATTCCACTGCCTTAATCGCGACCCAAGGATTTCAGCCTGTCGTTTTGAGAAACTTAAATCGCGAACGAGATCGCAGAAATCTGCATTTGAAACAAAATGTCGCTCCGTTGTAGATTTGGATAGAAAGTACTCTTCTTCCACCAAATATTTTTCAGCTTCAAACCACACATGCTCGTTGTTGGAACTTTATCATTGCCAGATATCGGTTTTGTAACACTTACAACATTTGCGTACTTTACATTTTAGCGGGTTTTAAAAGTGTGCCCTGAAATATTTGTTTCACAAAAGTAGCAATCATCTGGTTTATGCCAGGGCTGATGATGCCAAGTCATAGGGCAAAGAAATTGAAGATTGAACTTTGTATTTTTTTTATGTTGCACAGCAATTTTCACAAACAATTTCTGGCTCATACCAGCGACTGAATTTGTAAGAAGGATTGAAGTGATATGAAGTGAAAAATCCAACAAAACAAATGAACAATAACTAAAACAATATGTTTACATGACAAACGGGATACTGAGATATTCAATAAAAAAGGTTAAACAAATATTTCTGAGTATTTTGGAGAAAAATTGTATTTTTTCAAAAAATTTTGTTTTAATAAAAAATGAATAACTCAATCAGGTTCTAACGGATTTTTAAAAATGATACCGAATTGTATTCCTAAGAACACTCGATTTATTGTTCAGATCAAAAATTGTTCGCTTCCTTTTAAAAAATTCTGTGTAAAATCGCATCCAAAGGTAAAAAATACAATTTTTTTAAAAAAAAAAGAGTTTACAGGAAATATACCCAGATTTTTTTCAGTGCGATTTTAAAAGTGTATACACCATTCCAGAGGCCGCAGTTTCTTCTTCCCAAATCAGCCGTAATCAGCCGGTCGATATTTAACCAAGTTACTGGCATATAAGTGCGTAAGATCCGAAAACCCGCTTTTTTACCCGTAACTCCATATTTTGGAGGTGTTTGGGAAATTTCAAAACCGGTTTCTTGTTGTACTCAGTAAGATCAACAAGAAAAATAATATCACTTCCCAGGTATTGTTTCTCTGTCACACTGTGTTATTGCACGGGATGTATCATGACGAACAAGACAACTCTTAAATTACTGAACGTCATCAATCGTTCACAATATGAATTATTATTATAGAAAGTGCAGAAAAAAATATTCCTTCTAGTATACACTGAAAAACGCTGTGTGCTTGTCAATCAATCGATAATCTTTAAGTAATAACTTTGATTTTATTTAGAATATAAGGTTAATTAAAAAGAAGTGGTAACCGCTTAAATTATTATCTATTAAATTGATATTTATACAGAGGTAAATAAGTGCTGCTTGACGTCGATCACAAACTTCAAAAGATTGTATGAGTGTTTCAAAAACCGTAAAAAATTAAAATTGTTGTATGGTCGTTAGGCGTGGCACTTACAATTGTAATATATTGGAGGACTCAAATGCAAACACTGGTAGACATTTATATAAAGATTCCTATGAAAATTAATTTTTCGAAAAGTCTAAAAGCCGACTTTTAATTTTTTTTGTAATAGTCGACTTTAAGTCTTAAGTACTTAGTAAGGACATAAATACACGTTTTATGTTGTAAAAAAAAGTACTGAATGTTTTTGGACCAAATATTTTTTAATCCAAAAAGAATCTACTTTTTCGAAATGTCCGCCTTTTGCCTTTACACACGCCTTAAGTCGCACTGGCCAATCGTCAATAGCTGCACGAACCTCGTCCATTCGAAAATTGGCCACAGCTCGAACCAAAGCAGTCTTAAGAGATCCAATGGGTTATCTTTTGTGACAAACCTTGTCCTCTAAAACCGTCCACAATTTGTACTCCAATGGGTTCAAATCTGGACTGCCTGAGTGCCATTCTTCAGAGGAAATGAACGCTGGAAAATTGCTTCGAAGCCAAGCCTGGGACGTTTTAGCCTTATTGGCCGGCGCAGAATCCTGCTGGAAAGTCCATGGCTGGTTTTGGGACAGGGAATTGTTAAGAGGCTTCACAACAGCTTCCAAAACGGTTTCTTGATAAACTTTGGCCGATGTTTTGACTGCTTGCTCGCAAAAATGCAGGTCAGGCGCATACACTCTATCATTTTGCTTGTAAAATTTTTTCTGAACGGTAAAAATGTTTTCATCGGTGAACAAAATTTTTCTGTGCAAGTTATCAGCGTGCTTCACCAAAAGACGTTTGCATTTTTCAAAGCCTCAAGTCCCAAGTCTTTATAAATGATTTGACTCATGGACTTTTGCGTGATATTCATCTCACGGGCCATGATATTCTGTTTTCGGAGCGGATTTCTGTGAATTCTTGATTTAACGGCTTTGATGACATGCGGTGTTCGGACAGAGCATGGGCGGCCCGACCGGTGGCGGTCTTTTACATCCCCAGTATCCTCAAACAATTTTATGAATCGGTAGACGAACATGCGGCTAATCCGTAGTGGCCGGAGCGTTTTGAAAATATCGATTTTTTTCATTTAACACTAGAAAAGCGATATTACAGCGATACGGTTCTCATTATCTGACCACTCCATGATGAAAGTTGAAACAATTTTAAAATCCGTATTGAGGTTAGCTTTCAAAACCCATATGACATTAACGGGGTATGTTCAGTTCTACTATTGAAATGGGTGTGTTCAATGGTGTAACAGTATTTATGTCCCTACTAAGTATATAACCCAACGACATCCCTACCATTAATCAATATAGGAGGGTTACTATTTATATATTGGGTCCGGCAAAAAAAACACAATAATTTATCATTGGAAATGGTTATACATAATTTTTGAACGCTTCAACAGCTGCTTCGGGTGATGCAAAACGTTGACCACGCTTTTTTTTCTTGATGCTAGGGAATAAGAAGAAGGCATTGGGTGCAAAATCGACATCTTAAGTGGTCAAATAGCTTATCGTTTCAGCTGATGCGTGAGAGCTTGCATTGACGTGATGCAAAATGATCCGTCTTCTCTTATTATCTTTCTTTATTTCTTCGAACACTGCTGGCAAACAGATGGTTGTACTTATATACCACTCAGAATTGACCGTTCTACGTTCCAGTAAAGGCACTGTGGCAACATGGCCGGTTATACCAAAAAAACGCAATCATTTGCTTCGATGTACTTCTTCCACGAACAACTTTCGTTGGATTTGGCTCGACTTGAAAGACCCATACTGTCGATTGCTGTATTGTTTCGGGTTCATATGCATAGATCCATGATTCGTCACCTATGACAATGTTATACACTGTCTTTGAGCTGCAAAAAAAAGCAATCATTTGCTTCGATGTACTTCTTCAACGAACAACTTTTGTTGGATTTGGCTCGTCTTGAAAGACCCATACGGTCGATTGCTGTTTTATTTCGGGTTCATATGCATAGATCCATGATTCGTCATCTGAGACAATGTTAAAAGTATACACTGCCTTTGAGCTACCGCAGTTATACTTTTTCAACATCTCTGTGCACCAAACCATACGAGCCTTTTTTGAGCATTCGTCAAATTATGTGAGATTTAAGGAGAACAATTTTTTTTCACTACCAAATGACCATGCAATTTTTGTTGATGCTTGTCATACTAATGCCCAAGGATGCCACATTCTCACGGTATGTCACATGTCGGGCTTGCTTAATTAGTTCATGCACAGCATCGATGGTTTCTGCACGCAACACATGGTTACTACTTGGTCACGGCAATAATAATATGTTCTCCGCAATAAAAGTATGTTCGTCGCAACCATAGCATTATTAACTGAGTTTATTTTTGACAATAGTATAATTGCTGCAATATTAATATTGTTGAAATGTAACAATAGTATTATTTCCAAATTTAAAAATGAAAATATGGTTATAGCAACAATATAAATATGGTTGGTGCGACAAAAGTATTGTGTTTTGCGTTTTACGTTAACAATTATATGATTACGGCAATCAAACTGTATGATTGTTATTTGTCTTCATTTAAATATGCTTTTAATAACAAATGTTATTGGTATGGATTTAATTCAATAATAGTACTTTTTTAAACAAGCTGCTTTAGCTTTGTTTAACGAAAATATTTGTAATAAAAACGCTTACGTTTATTTAAACTTATTTTTTGTACTTTGAAATAAATCACGCCCTATTATTTTGAATTTAATGTATTTTTGAATAATTTTCATAATTCAAATCAAAATACTCATTATACTATAGTTGTAGGGATCATAACATGGTTGCGTGTGAATCATACTATAGTTGTGAGGATCATACTATGGTTGTATATGGAACGTACTATAGTTGTGAGGATCATACTATGGTTGTGGAGATCATATTATGGTTGAGTGTGAATCATGCTATGGTTGTGGGGATCATAGTATGGTTATGTGTGGATCATACTATTGTTGTGAGGATCATATTCCCACAACCATATTCCCAACAATAGTATCGAATATTGTCACCACAGCCATACTATTTGTCTGCGTGTGGCAAAGTGACCGATGTTGAACATCCTTTACGAAATTCATCCTGAAGCGAACGGCGTCCGAGACTGAACTCTTGGTACCAGCGATTACCAATGGTTTTTGATGGTGCCTTATTGCCAAAAGTCGAAACAGTTGATTTAAAGACTCTTGTCTCAAAAACCCACGCCGAAAATCGTAAAAAATCATTGCACAAAAATGTTCACGGGATAATTTCATATTTTGACTGAGATGAATCCTTCAACACACTGTAAACAAAACAATTCGCCCTCAAATGACAAAACGTTGTGAGGGAAGTTGTGCTAAAAAATGTCAAAGTTTCCTATAAAAGTTCCAGTTTGCATCTGGGAACACTTGTAAATACAGGGTGGCCCAAATGATACCTGGTGATGTTAAACACGTATAACTCTTGTAATAACGGGTTTTTTAAATGATTTATTTGTATATGTTAAATACATTTTATGGAAATTTAACGTGACTATGTGTGAAATAAGACATCAGACAAATGACCACCATTTTGCTCGATACAGGCATTGGCTCTTTTTAGCGCATTTTGCATTAGACCGCGTAATGTTTCTGGTTGCAGGCGCCGTATTTCGTCTCGAATATTCTGCTTGAGCTGTCCAAGTGTCTATGGTTTGTTAACATACACTTTGTCTTTTAAATATCCCCATAAAAAAGGGCGCAGTTAAATCTGATGAAAGAGGAGGCCAAGGGAAATCTGAATTTTTTGAAGTTATGCGTCCACCAAAAATTTCACGCAGCATGTGCATAGATTATGTTACAAAATAAAATAGTTATTTGTGTTTCACATCAGCTGGTCTTATTTGGGCCACCCTGTAAGAACCCTCTTAAAGACATTGTAAAACACTGCAGTATGAAAGACGTATTCGATACTGCCTATCATAAATCCTCTTTTACATATGTACTTCGTTGTCTTCCACAACCCGAAGGGAGTGTGTTTCCCGTCTATCCTTTCTAAACTTGTTTTTCCATTTTCTCACACTTTTTAAAAAATAAAAAAAAATCCACCACGTATGCGGGTGTGGTCCCGCGTCCAGCGGAAGGCCTGTTAATTTTTGTTCATTTTTCAATTATTTGCATACATACGAATATGTTTAAATATTTGTTGTGAAGGGTGTATCACTATCAGTCCGGCTATTTGGAAAACGTGCCCCGCCTGGCCAACTACGTGTATGTATGACGTCCTTGTTGTTGCTTGTTCTCCATTACAAACAAATACAAATTTAATATGTTTTTATTGGGAAAATATGTCAGATCGTATAAATTAAGTACGTGATTGTATGCCACTTGTTTTTGAAGTTTTTTTTCCGCTGCTGCTGTTTTTTTGTTCTGGTTAAAAGCTGTGCTGCTGCTGTGGTATTTGCAGAGGCCGTCGAATGGATGAAGTTGTTGCAAATAGTTTGTGGTTTTAGGTATTATTTATTATTTTGTTATTTTAAATTTTGTTGTTAGCGTGCAATGAGTGCGAGTGTGTGTGTGAATAAATAACATTTGGTTATTTGTTAAACAACAACCGAAATAAGTATTTTTCATGCTGCATTTTATCTGCTGCACTTGGTACTCTGTCACATACAGCCTCACCCACGTACATACGTACAAATTGTGCATACAATTGTGTAAATACCTAAGAGTGGATTGCAAATAGCAGTGCCATCTAAAATATTCAGGTGAGGTTGTAGTTTTTCAAGATATCTAATTTTTTTTGTTTTCAACCTCAGCCCTTAGATTGCCACATCGCTTTGGATGACCTTTAGTAAGCGCTTGTTTGCATGCAGCGTAACCCATTCTAATGTACCTTTCTACTGTGCTGGGAAAATAAACTTGAGCCACTTCTAGTTGAGTATTTAAACATTTAAATTAACCGCGTTTTCCAAAGAGTTCAGAGCGAAATAAAGTGTTTTCTAGCAATTTTTTTAAATTGCCCGGAACTTCTCTTCGTGTACACAGAGCAAAAGTTGTTTGTCAACCCCGCATTCTTTTCAGCCAACCGAATGAAGGTACTTACGAATTTCGCGCTAGAGTAAGCAACACGAGGATGTAACAAAAAACTATTCTTTGTTAGGGTGATCAATCTAGAGGTATTTTTTTCAATAGAATTTTTTTACAGATTACGCGTGAGTTGTAATCAACTTTAATTTTTTTTCTTTTTAGTATTGTTTGACATTCCTGGGCGAATGTCCTGCGCGATTTTTCTGCGCATCACTATGTCTGTGCTTGTGTGCTTCAAAAGCATGAAGAATATCCACTAGAGGTATTTTTTCAGAACAAAAAAAATGTAAAAATTCAAATCAAGTGTGGAAAATTTATTGGTATTTTGAAAGGACATTTTATGGCATTTATTTTTTGAATATAATTACCTTCAAATGTTGACTACTGTATTATGGAAATAAGTGTTCGGTGAGAATCCGCTGTTTTTGACCTGTTTTCGATCCGATGTTTTCGACCAAAATTTTGTTCAGTGATGAGGCCCATTTCTGGCTCAACGGCAAAGTCAATAAACAAAATTGTCGCATTTAGGTTGAAGAGCAACAAGAATAGGTTCAAGAGGTGCAATTATAACCACACAAACCACGGTTTGGCGTGGTTTTTGGGCTGGTGGAATCATTGGTCCATATTGTTTCCAAAATGATGATGGCCTAAACGTAACCGTGAATGGTGGTCTCTATCGCGCCATGATATTGATCTTTATGCTACCTGAAATTGAAGCCCGTATTCTTGACGACACTTGGTTTCATCAGGACGGTGCCACTTGCCATATAGCTGCTCAAACAAAGGATCTATTGAGAGGTCATTTCGAAAGCATCGAATTTCACGTTTAAGGCTCGTGTGATATCACACCTTCAGACTGTTTTCTTTGCAGCTACGTAATGTCCAAAGTCTAAGCTGACAATCCTGCTATGAGTTAGGTTATGGAAGCCAACATTACGCGTGTCATTAACGCCATATTGGTCGAAATGCTCGAAAGAGTCATCCAAAATTGGACCCTCAGAATGGACTCCCTGAGGCACAGTTGCGGCCAACATTTGAGGGAAATTATATTCAAAAAATAAATAAAGTAAAATGTCTTTCGAATAAACAATAAAGATTCCACACTTGATTTGAATTTTTTTTATATTTTGAAAAAAACAACTCTAGATTGATTACCTGATATGTATGGATATTAACACAAAATAATTTATTGTTATTACCAATTGTTGGACTAACCAACAATCATATGCCAAAATATTAGTTGTTAAAACTGGGGGTTCTCAAAACCTAAACCAAATTCCTCCTAAGATTTATTTAACCAAGTAGTTAAATGACTATTTAGAGCGTCCAAAAAACGAAGTTTTCAGAAAACCGACTTCAAAACATTCTTTTGAAAAAAACGATTGTCGGAATTTTGTTAGAGTAGATAACCGGTTATTACCGACATTCCAGTTGGATCCTTTTGCATAAGAACGGAAATTATTTTCCTAATAATAGGTCATATTTGAATTTGACCTTTATATCTAAATTTAGACAAACTGCAAAAATAGTTTAATTTTATTAACTTTATATGTGACGCGCAAAATAGAAAGGGACCTAAGGTTAAAAACCAGTTTTGTTCAGGAGAGCTATTTTAAAGATTAGGCCCCTTTCTATTTGCGCTTAGAATCGTCGATTCACTTTCAAAAAACGCGCATATCTCTGGGAGGGAACACTTTTGGGGCATGGGATCGGTCTCATTCGATGCTCAGATGTTGTCCACATCAAAAGAAAAAAAGTGAAAAGTTGATGAAAAGTTTTGTTCAGGAGAGCCATTTTAAAGATTAGGTCCCTTTCTATTTGCGCTTAGAATCGTCGACTTCACTTTCATAAAACGCGCATATCTCTGGGAGGGAACACTTTTGGGGCATGGGATCGGTCTCATTCGATGCTCAGATATTGTCCACATCAAAAAAAGAAAGAGAATGAAAATTGATTTTTTTTACCCTTAGTTCCCATTCTCTATGCGCTGTCACATATAGTTATTTAAAAGTTATTCAAAAGCCATATGCCCAAGAATATTAGGGGTGGGATAGTGCACGAGTTTTGAATTTCGATACGGCTCACCCTTAATTTTGTGGTGTTTGGCAAAAGATTCATGAGCCAAAATATGAGGACGGTGGCTGTTGGGTTAAGTTACAGCTCATCGAGGTCAAATTTCGTGGGAAGGCGTAAAAAATTCACAAAAAGGGCAACTGCCCCACAGAGGTGAAATGTATGACCGATTCCCATTAACTTTTCGCTTCCAACATTTTTCCCAAACATACCTAACTATCTTTACCCCAAACAAAAACCGAATTTTTATAAAATTTGCTCCCACCGCTCTAACTGTCCCAAAAGCGCCCCTAGAGGAGTCAGAATATTTTTGCAATTCCACGAGTTTGTCAGAACATACCCGTATATAGCCTCTGCTTTAACCGTTAAAGGGTTACCCATACATATTCTTTGTCCTGCATACCAGTGATGGTAAACATGTTACAATTGTACCATTTGTGGTACAATTGAAGACCCGTTGGTACCTTGGTACACTCGATTAATTGTTGGTACAATAAACTTAAGTTTATCTTCACAGATTTTTAGTTAAAATTAAATCTTCAATTCATTAAAATTTAAATCTAACATCCATCTGTTTCTGGGAAAATATCAGTTATCTGCAAATCATATTGAAGAAGCAGTTAACAATGCTTCGAAAAAATGATCGTTTATTAGATATTTTTAAATTTTTATAGTTATTTTTAATGACGTTTTTAGGTAGGCAGCATTCAACGTTCACCCTCACTTTCATGTTCTGACAAGCTTTCTAACATCAAATATGTTACAAGCTATAGTGAACCGGTTAACCCGGTTTTCCATCGATCATTATATGTTTTGATTAACCAAGAAAACCGGGGACCAAAATCAATTCCTCTTAAAATTACAATGATAGGAACTTTCGCACCAATTTGAGCTATATTAAGAAGTGTAGCCAATAGTTTCAAACCGTGGTGAAAGTGGGCTATTGTCCATGTTTGATGTATCCTCAATAAGGGATTTGCATGATTTTTGGTCCTGCCATATATACGGTCCTATTGTAATCTATGCATTTCTTAGTAGGGACATAAATACTGTTACACACGTTTTATGCTGTAAAATAAAAAGTACTGAATGTTTTTGGACCAAATACTTTTTAATATATTTATTGATGCATATGTGACGCGCAAAATAGAAAGGGGCCTAAGGTTAAAAACCAGTTTTGTTCAGGAAAGCCATTTTAAAGATTAGGTCCCTTTCCATTTGCGCTTAGAATCGTCGACTTCACTTTCATAAAACGCGCATATCTCTGGGAGGGAACACTTTTGGGGCATGGGATCGGTCTCATTCGATGCTAAGATGTTGTCCACATCAAAAAAAGAAAAAACATAATGAAAATTGATTTGTTTTACCCTTAGGTCCCTTTCTCTATGTGCCGTCACATATTATATCCAAAAAGAATCGACTTATTCGAAATGTCTGCCTTTTGCCTTTACACACGCCTGAAGCCGCACTGGCCAATCGTCAATAGCTGCACGAACCATTGGAAAATTGGCCACAGCTCGAACCGAAGCAGACTTAAGAAATCCAATGTTCGGGGTATCTTTTGTGACAAACATTGTCCTCTAAAACCGTCCACAATTTTTCATCCAATGGGATCAAATCTGGACTGCCTGAGGGCCATTCTTCAGAGGAAATGAACACTGGCAAATTGTTTCGAAGCCAGGCCTGGGACGTTTTTGCCTTATGGGCCGGCGCTGAATCCTGCTGGAAAGTCCATGGCTGGTTCTGGAACAGGGAATTGTAAAGAGGCTTCACAACAGCTTCCAAAACGGTTTCTTGGTTAACTTTGGCCGATGTTTTGACTCCTTGTTCGCAGAAATGCAGGTCAGTGACCCCATCGTAAGAGACACCCCACCAAACCATGACTGAAGCTGGGTGATGACCCTTTTCCACCCTTGGGATCAGTTCAGACGCTTCCTTAGATGACCGCGCATACACTCTATCATTTTGCTAGTTGAATTTTTCCTGAACGGTAATAATTTTTCCATCGGTAAACAAAAGTTTTCTGTGCAAATTATCAGCGTGCTTCACCAAAAGACGTTTGCATTTTTCAATCCCATTTTTTTTTAAAGCTGCAGTCCATTAATGCCCTGTACGTCGTTTGAAAGACCCAAGTCCCAAGTCGTTTTTAATGATTCGACTCATGGACTTTTGCGTGATATTCATCTCACGGGCCATGATTTTCTGTTTTCGGAGCGGATTTCTGTTAATTCTTGATTTAACGGCTTTGATGACATGCGGTGTTCCAACAGAGCGTAGGCGGCCCGACCGGTGGCGGTCTTTTACATCTCCAGTTTCCTCAAACAGTTGTATGCATCGGTAGACGAATATGCGGTTAATCCCTAGTGGCCGGAGCGTTTTGAAAATATCGCTTTTCATTTCACACTTGAAGAGCGCTATTACAGCGATACGGTTCTCATTATCTGACCACTCCATGATGAAAGTTGAAACAATTTTAAAATCCCGTTGCAGACTAACACTATTGAGGTTAGCTTTCAAAACCCATATGACATTAACGGGGTATGTTCAGTTCTACTACTGAAATGGGTGTGTTCAATGTTGTAACAGCATTTATGTCCCTACTAAGTAGATGTTGCTGTAACTAAAAAACAATCATTGTCGGCGAAATTTTGCAGTTTTGCTGTTGCTGTAACTAAAAAACAATCATTGTCGGCGAAATTTTACAGTTTTGATGCATGTATAAATGCATTCGTACTCAATTCCCGTTATGCCACTTAAGTAGCCACATATACATACTAGTGTTCCCAGATGCAAACTGGAACTTCCATTGGAAACTTTGACATTCTTTAGCATAACTTCACTCAGAACGTTTTATCATTTGAGGGCGAATTGTGAATTGTAAACAGTGTGTTGAAAAGTTCATCTCAGTCAAAAAGTGGAATCATCCCGTGAACATTTTCGTGCGATGATTTTTTACGATTTCGACGTGGGTTATGGAGACAAAAGTGTTTAAATCAACTTGTTTCGATTTTTGGCGATGAGGCACCATCAAAAAGCACTGCTATTTGCTGGTACCAAGAGTTCAGACTCGGACGCCGTTCGCTCCAGGATGAATTTCGTGAAGTACGTCCAACTTCGGTCACTTTGTCAGAAACCATCGATGCTATGCGTGAACTGATTAAGCAAGACCGACATGTGACATTCCGTGAGATTAGGGCATCCTTGCGCATTATTATGACAGACATCAAGAAGATATTGCATGTTCATTTGGCCGTGAAAAAAAATTTGTTCTCGTTTGATCCCACATAATTTGACGAAAGCTCAAAAACAGGATCGTATGGATTGGTGCAAAGAGATGTCAAAAAAGTATAACTGCGGTAGCTCAAAAGCGGTGTATAACATTGTCACAGATAACTAATAATGAATCTATGCATATGAACCCGAAACAAAACAGCAATCGACCGTATGGGTCTTTCAAGACGAGCCAAATTCAACAAAAGTTGTTCGTTGAAGAAGTACATCGAAGCAAATGATGCGTTTTTTTTCGGTATAACCGGCCATGTTTCCACAGTGCCTTTAGTGGAACGTAGGACAGTCATTTCTGAGTGGTACACAACCATATGTTTGCCAGCAGTGTTCGAAGAAATAAGGAAAGATAATATGAGAAGACGGATCATTTTGCACATCAGCTGAAACGATGAGCTATTTGACCACTCAAGGTGTCGAATTGATGGACTATCCACGTAGAGCCCTGATTTGGCACCCATTGACTTTTTCTTATTCCCTAGCATCAAGAAAAAATGCGTGGTCAACGTGTTGCATCACCGAAGCAGCTGTTGAATCGTTTAAAAATCATGTTTTGGAGGTGTTTTAATCGGAGTGGAAAAAGTGCTTAGAAAATTGGTTTGTGCGCATGCCAAAGTGTATTGATCCTAAAGGAGAATATTTTGAAAAACAATAAAACCATTTCCAATGATAAATAATTGGGTTTTTATTGCCGTACCCGAAATATAATTAGCATCCCTCGTATTAAACGCGATCAGATTTGCGAAAGGTTTAAAAAGTACCATGTTTACAAATACTGGTTATATCGGTTTAATCGGCAAAGCGAAGAAACATTAACTGAGTATAGGGTATTGATTTTTCAAATTAACGGAAAAACACCTAATACTGATTGTACAAGATTACTTGGTCAACTAACTAAATTTGTGACTTTTTGTGGATTTAACGGCGTCTTGAGGATTTTCATTACTACAAATGCGAAATTTTCGGTTATTAACGTACCCATTCAACGAAAAGTGAGCTTCATCGCTGAACAACATTTTCTTGTACGTAAATATCAGGATCGGTGGTCACCTCGTTTTGGGCCCATATACCACGATTTGCAAATTTTGTTCCGGCATAAGTCTATTCATTATGAAATGAGAAACCAAACTAAGCTAAAATCAAGTAACAAGTGTGAAAAAGACCAACTCCCAAAAAAGGTGTGGCTACAATAAAAACCACGTGTCTAACAAATCACCCTTTATTTGTACAGGGTAGGCCAAAAGTTACCATGGGGTTAAAAACTTTAATAACTTTCTTGCTTATTAATTTTTTTCTTATTTTTTTTTTGTCAGATTGTATAGGGTGATCCATCTAAAGGTATTTTTTTTAAACTAAAAAAATACTAAAATTCAAATTAAGTGAAGAATCTCTTTTGTTAATACGAAAGGACATTTTATGCCATTTATTTTTTGAATATAATTTCCTTCAAATGTTGGCAACTGTAATAGGGAAATGAGCGTTCGGCTAAAATTGTGTTCAGTGATGACGCCCATTTCTGGCGCAACGGCAACGTCAATAAACAAAATTGCCGCATTTGGGCTGAAGAGGAACCAGAAAAGTTTCAAAGGGTGCCATTATATCCACAGAAAACTACGGTTTGGTGCGGTTTATAAGCTGATCCCACCATATTTTTTCAAAAATGTGCATATTTTTTCAACAAAGATGATGGTCAAAAAGTAACTTTCAATGATGATTGCTATTGCTCTATCATATCGGACTTTTAACTACCTAAAATTGAAGCCCGTCTTCTTGACGACATTTTGTTCTAACAGGACGGTGCCACTTGCCATACAGCTGGTCAAACAAAGAATCTAGTGAGAGGTAATTTCGAAGAGCAGCTAATTTCACATTTTGGACCGGTGAACTGGCCGCCTAGATCGTGTGATATCACACATTTAAACTTTTTTCATTGGAGCTACGAAATGTTCAAAGTCTATGCTGACAAGCCAGCTATGATTCAGCTCTTGGAAGCCAACATTACGCGTGTCATTCCCGCCATACCGGTCGAAATGCTCGAATGAGTCATCCAAAATTGCACCCTCAGAATGGACACCCTGAGGCGTAGTTGCGGCCAACATTTGAAGGAAATTATATTCAAAAACTTAATGGCATAAAATTTCCTTAGAATGAGTAAAAAAGATTCCACGCTTGATTTGGATTTTAGTACTTTTTTTTTATTTTGAAAAAAAATAAAAAAAAAATGGACAGATAGGAAATTTTTTTACACTAAGTGTTAACAAAATTTCACTTAAATGACCCCCGTTTTCAGCTACGCAATGATGGGCTCGTGGTAGAGCATTTTCCATAACATCTTTCAAAATTTGTGGCTGTAATGTTCAAATTTCTGCAACAATGTTGGCCTTGGATAAAGGAATATTTTCTTGGCCATGTTTACATATGTGACAGCGCATAGAGAAAGGGACCTAAGGGTAAAAAATCAATTTTCATTTTTTTCCTTTTTTTGATGTGGACAACATCTGGGCATCGAATGAGACCGATCCCATGCCCCAAAAGTGTTCTCTCCCAGAGATATGCGCGTTTTATGAAAGTGAAGTCGACGATTCTAAGCGCAAATAGAAAGGGACCTAATCTTTAAAATGGCTCTCCTGAACAACACTGGTTTTTAACTTTAGGCGCGTCACATATATGCGGTCCTTTAAATAACTCTAGAAAAAATAATCGGGTGACTAATCTGGCGATCGCGCTGGCCAAATAATTTCCGAAGTTCTGGAAATTATTCGCTCTCCAAAAATTTGACTTAAAAGTGTCATTGTGTCTCGAGCAGTGTGGGCAGTGGCTCCGTCCTGCTGAAACAACATATCAGGTCTGTTTTCAAGAGCAGGACGTAAAGAATGATCTATTATAAACCGATACCGCTTTCCATTTACGTTCACAGCACTTCCATCTGCATTCTCGAAGAAGTAAGGCCCAATGATATTTGCAGATGTGATCCCACACCATAATGTACACCTAATGGGGTGCAATAGGCGTTGATGAATGGCTCTAGGATTTTCAGAACCCCATAACCTAAAGTTCTGCTTATAAACAAGTAAAGAAAATGAGCTTCATCACCCAGGCATTTGCGTTAAAATAATTGATTGCTGATTTAAATAATGACACTTATACCAAAAAAAGTGGCCCATATTTTGGGTCGCTTTCAGGCCAATGAAACTAATTGTTCTTGGCAATACTCTAAGAATGTACCTAGTATCATCGTTATCGGTTCATAACTGGGACGTGTTCTCTAATTAGAACGTTAGATGGACAGACGGAGGACAAGGTTTATTGAAATTAGATACTGATTTTGAATCGATCGGTATACTTAATATAGGTTCTGTATCTATTTCTTAAGGTGTTGCAAACATTAGCACTAAGTCATAACACCCTGTAGCACAGTGCACTATAAAGTGAACATTGTATGTGGAAGGTGTACCATTTTGTGTTTAATTGCCCCTCAACCGATGTATGAGACTTTGGTATCCTAACCGTGGATTTGTATGAGTCCCATTTTGTGTTTAATTGCCCCACAACCGAAGTATGAGACTTTGGTCTCCTAGCCGTGGATTTGTATGAGTCCCAACTCAAACTCGGGTCTAACAAAACAACGACATTTCACTGAGAAATAATTATCTACTTCGACAACATGTAATCTCTTGTCTCCAATCATAGAAACACTCAAACCATAAGAAAATGCATAAGTACAACTTTTGCCACAATCGCTTGATCTGGCTATACACAAATCAACAATTTGCATGGTTTTTTCCAGGATGAATTCTTAAGAACATGGGTAGACATACCGAGAGAGAGAGAGAGGAGGAGGAGAGAGAACAACAATAATAAAAACAAACATGCCGAGCAGTAAGGCAAACAAACATAAATTCTTGGGACTTTGGGCAACATGCCCCCGGGGTTATATTTTGGGAACAAACAATTATTTTGTCTATTGTTAGAATATTAAGGAACGAACAGGCAGACGGAGACAGCTTAGCCCACACCCGCTCCCCGGCCATTATTTTCCCACAACACAAAACAAATGGTAAGTGTGTGCGTGTGCGAGGGAGGCGAAAACAATTTTCAAACAAGTTTAAGAAAAAGATGTAGAAAAAAAGTACAAAAAAGTTTTCTTTTCGAATTTCATGTCATGTAAAGTGTTTAAACGGTTGACTACGTTCAGTTGGGTTGACTGATTTTGCACATTGTTTTGCATAAAATGGCAAGCAAATCAGATCAGTGACCAGGAGTTGGAACTGGTCAAGGGTAAGGTGACTGAACCAATAGGTTTATAAAAAAAAGCCCAAAAACGGTTTAACGGGGGCGAAGTGCTTTACGAGAATATGGAAAGACGCTTACTTTCTAGTAAGTTCTGGAAATTTCAATATGTTTAAAGGAGAACTGTTCATGGCTCTAACCACTTACATGTTCCCTACAATATTTTTGCAGACATGGTACTAAGTTCTTGTTTTTTTTTCGCAAGCATCGTGCACTGTTTTCATTTTTTTTTGCTTGATACAAAAGTCACAGCAATGACTTTTTAAAAATTCCAAAAAAAACTATTTTCGGTGTTTTATTGGCTTATTTAAAAAAAACAATTTTATTCTTGGCTGGCTTTGCTGCTGCGAATCTTGTCAACCATGTTTCACAGACGTTGTTCTGGCTCTATGTCACGATTGACTTATCCGACATTTGTCTTAAGGGCATCGTTAATGGATTTTTCGTCTAACATCGGTTCATTGCGGTACCCTTCAAAACGCAAAATGACATCAAGTCAATGCGCGATAATCAATGGCGAGTCGGCTGTAGACTAAGATCTTTTTTTATATATATCGAGTGGGCCATTTAAAATTTTTAATCTGTAACGGCTGTAAAAAAAGTACTGAAATTTTTTTTTAAATTTCTTTTTGTTGTGGTTGATTGAACTCTGTTATTCAATAACGGAAACAGCTTCGCCTAATGGGCTAAAGATTATTTGGCAGGAGATGATAAAATTTACCGAAAAAATGTATGTTCAGATGAAGCTCATTTTCATCTTTGTGGCTTTGTCAATATGCAAAATTGACGCATATGGGTTTCAGAGAACCATGCATAGGGCGATCCATCTAGACGTATTTTTCAGAACAAAAAAAAAATATATAAAAATTCAAATCAAGTGTGGAATCTTTATTGGTAATTTGAAAGGACATTTAATGGCATTATATTTTGAACAGCAGCCCCTGTTTGGGCAAAAAGTGCAAAATGTCATTTAAAAAGGCTACAGGTACTCCAGAACAAAATCTTAAAATTAATATATAGTTTTCCAAGATTGTATTCTACGGCACGACTCCATCATATCGCAAATGTCGACCTTGTCGAGCCATAAGCGCTAACCTATCGTAAGTGAAAAAATGCAAATTTTACAGGAGACGGTTTTTATTATTTATTTCAAACAACTTTATTAAAAATGCAAATGTTTTAATGCAAAAATTTAAGATTTCTACCTACTCATATAACTGTATCAAAAAACAAAAAAAAAATCTGAACACATTTGCGATTGCTGCAGCAATTTGATGTGTGACTTACGATAAAATTGCTACACAATAAAATTTAAACAATCATTTACGATAAAATGCAAAAGCTTTTTTTTTTGATGTTTTACTAACAATTTTGTCATTTTAAAAATACAAAACGATGAGGCTTGTCCTAACGATTATTTTTCAGCAATAAAATTTTTTTTCCAAAAATTTGACTTACGATAGGTTAGCGCTTATGGCTCGTTGTGGTTGTTAAGATAGACAACCTGTCTCTAAATTTTAATACCAAATGTTCTTATTTCGAATATAATCATATTGTTGAGCTGGCCTCATTTAGTATTTAAGTAGTTTTAAGTTTTACCAGAAAGTTTTTTCCAAAAATGTCATACATGTTTTTTGAAATGTTTTGCCTCCGTTTATAATATAAAATCATAAATAATACGAGGGCGACCGCAAAACTAACTGGCCTGGCACATTTTCTGTTTTACTAGCAACTTTTTTTTGTGTTTTTTAAAAGCAATCTTTTATAAGCCATCTGTCAAAATTTCCGAAATATTTAATGATTATTTTCTTTGTTACAGGTGATTGAAGTAAACAAGTTTTATAATTTTTGAAAAATGGAAAATAAAGAGTTTCGTGCGGTAATTAAACATTTTTATATAAAAGATTATACGCCACAATTAATCAAAGATGAATTGGATTCTGTTCATGGTGATAATGCACCATCATACTCCACCGTGAAATCCTGGGTTCAACAATTTAAAATGGGTCGTTCAAGTACGGAAGATGAACAACGCTCTGGAAGACCGAAAACTGCTACTACTATTGAATACATTAGAAAAATATTTAATGAAGTGACTAAAGATAGACGAATAAAGCTCAGAGAACTTGCTGATATTGTTAAAATACACGAAAAACAAGTTTGGAGTATTTTACATGATGAACTCCACATGAAAAAGCTATCCGCAAGATATGTTTGTTGACTTTGCCCCAAAAAAATCGTCCGTTGGACCAATTCCGAGGAGCTTTTAGCGATTTATCAGCGTAATCCAATAGAGTTCTTGCGCCGATTCATAACTGCTGATGAAACATGGATCCATCACTACATCCCAGAATGCAAAGAACAGTCAAAACAATGGATAGAAGCAGGTAAAAGTGGTCCCAAGAAGGCGAAAACTGTTAAGTCAGCAGGAAAAGTAATGACCACAGTATTTTGGGATGCAAGGGGTATAATATTTATTGATTATCTTGAGAAAGGAAAAACTACAAATAGTGAATATTATTGTGCATAATTGGATCGGTTGAGTGAAGAAATCAAGATAAAACGACCGCATTTAGATAAAAAATCAAGATAATGCTCCTTCACACACTGCATTTTTAACTCAACACAAACTGGCCGAATTACGATTTGAAATTGCTCCGCATCCACCATATAGTCCAGATTACGCTCCTTCTGATTATTTCTTGTTTCCAAATTTAAAAAAATTCTCGGTGGCAAAAAATGTTCGTCCAATAGCGAGGTTATTGCTGAAACTGAGGCATATATTCTGAAGGTCTTGAAAAATCTTATTTTTCGGATGGAATTAAACAACTTGAAAAACGTTTGATACAGTGTATTGAGTTGGAAGAAGATTATGTTGAAAAATAAATAACAATAATTCCAAAAAACGGTTCTTTCTATGTTAGGCCAGTTACTTTTGCGGTCGCCCTCGTACATAACATAAAATAACATTGTCATATCTAAGCAGAAAAAGGAAAAACCCCTAATTATAATAATTATAAAAAAAAATTGTATATTATTATGAATCAAAAAATAAATTATGAAATTAAAAAAAAATATTTTTTAAACATAATTTACTTCAAAAGTTGACCGCAACTACGCCTCAGGGTTTCCATTCTGAGGGTCCAATTTTGGATGACTCGTTCGGGCATTTCAACCGGTATGGATTTAATGACACGCGAAATGTTGGCTTCTAAAACCTGAATCGTAGCTGGTTTATCAGCATAGACTTTGGACTTTCTTAACCCCAAAGAAAAATGTCTAAAGGTGTGATGATATCACTCGATCTAGACCGCCAACTCACCTGTCCAAAACGTGAAATTAGCTGTTTTTCGAAATGACCTCTCAATAGATACATTGTTTGAGCAGCTGTATGGCAAATGGCACCGTCCTGTCCAAGTGTCGTCAAATTATGGGATTTAATTTCAGATAGCATAAAGATCGATATCAAGGCGCAATAGCGAGCACCATTCACGGTTACGTTCCGGCCATCATCATTTTTTAAAAAAATATGCACCGATGATTAAACCAGCTTGTAAACCGCACCAAACCGTGGTTTTCTCTGGGTATAATGACACCTCTTGAACCACTTTTTGTTGCTCTTCCGCTAAAATGCGGCAATTTTGTTTATTGACTTGCCGTTGAGCCAGAAGTAGGCATCATCACTGAACAAAATTTTGGTCGAAAGCAGCGGAAATTTCCGTTTCTCACCGAACGCTCCTTTTAATAATACAGTTGCCAATATTTGAAGGTAATAATTTTCAAAAAATAAATGCCATAAAATGTCCTTTCAAATTACCAATAAAGATTCCACACTTGATTTGAATTTTTATATTTTTTTTGTTCTGAAAAAATACCTCTAGATCGATCACCCTATATAAGGGAAGCCGTTTTCTGAGCCTACAGACAAACTAAACGGGGACGGGGACTTTTAAAAAATTAAGCCTATACGAGTCAAATCGGTCCAATATTAGTTGTGACTATTGAGAAGCCCATGCATCCACAACGAGTCACAGTTTGGTGTGGATTTTGGGCTGGCGGCATCATTGGGCCATTTTTTTTTACGAAAATTAGCAAGGAGCCGCCTTTACCGTCAACGGTGAGCGTTACCGAGCCATCCCAAGGAATTTTTGTTTCCGCAAAAATTCAAGAGATTGACATAGACGACATTTGGTTTCAACAAGACGGGATCACATGTTACACAGCCAACGCAACCATCGATATTTCACGCACTGTTTTTGAAAATCAAATAATCAGCCGAAATTGTGATGTTAATTGGCCACCCGGAGCTCTGATTTGAGCTCTTTGGATTATTTTCTGTGGGGGGTCATTAAGGATAAATGTAACGCAAAGCATCCAGAGACCATTAAAGCGTTGAAACATGCAATCGAAGTTGCCATTGAAGAGATTCGACCCGAAACAATCGAAAATGTACTGGAGAATTGGGTTAATCGGATGAGGTACTGCCGATCCAGTTGTGGTAGTCATGTGAATGAAATTGTGTTCCATTATTAAAAGACAAATTTTAGAATTTCCAGTAAAAACAGAAATTTGAAAAAAATTATCAGTATTTTTTTTTGAACCGATTCGAATTTAAAATACGATTCGATTAAAATCGCGCAATGTTTGGTATCGATTTTAGACCAATTAAAATAATTCTTCATGAATTTTACTATTTTCACGAAACTCCTAGTTATGTCCCTATTTATGAGCAGGTTTATGAAATATTTTGCCACAATTTTCAAAACATTTCAATGTACGATGTTAATAAAATTGGGTGTGGACATTTTTAGGCGTAAAAAATAAAATTTTGGTCTGAAAATGTTCAAAGTTTGAACAGTTCTGGTTCTAGGACGCAAACATAATGCTAGAATTTTTCTTAAAGCACATTCTGCCTCATTAAGTATACCTAAAGACCCATATGTATTAAGGAACTTGTACGGAAATTTTGTTTGCGATTTTTTAGATTGAAGCATGAATTTTCATTTGCGTAATTCTTCACTACACGCAAAAAAAAGGATGGTTGGGGTAACAATATTCGAAGAGCATCATACTATTCTTGGTTATATGGTTCTGGCACAACAATATTATGATCATCACAACAATAGTATGGTTCACACACAACCATACTATTATCCCCATAACAATATTATGGTTCTCACAACAATAGAATCATTTGCACACAACCATACTATGATCCCCACAACCATATTATTATTCACATTCAACCATACTTCGATCTCCACAACAATACTATGATCCTTATAACCATTGTTTGTTTAACGTACAACTATAATATGATCCTCACAACCATAGTATGACTTACGCACAACCATACAATGATCCCCAAAATTGTTTGTAAGGACTGAAAAATACGTTGTTATTCAACAATAAAGAATTTTATTAAGTAAGTTATGTAACATTTGGAGTGATTTATTCAACAGTAAAAAAAATCATTTATTAAAAATATTTTATTTATACTAATCCGTAATTTTTTTTTTTTTAAAAATATAATTTTTATTCCTATTATTGCGTAAGAATCGTAAAAATAACATTGTCAAATTAAAAAAAAAAAAACATAACATAACGTAAAACCCATGAAAACAATACTTTTGTCCCACCAACCATATTTATATTGTTGCTTCAATCATATTTTCATTTTTAAATTTGCCAACAATACTTTTGTTACATTTCAACCATGTTAATATTGCCGCAATTATACTATTGTTGAAATGAAATTCAAAAAACAATACTATGGTTGCGACGACCATACTTTTACTGCAGAGAACATACTATTGTTGCCGTGACCATATAGTAACCATATCTTTTCTCTGCGTGTACTAAACAGGTTGAATAAACTGACAAAGTCATTTACAGGTTGCTTTTATGTGTATTTTTAATGCAAGTGTAATTTTAAAAGAATTTTACGGCAATTGATAAAGCAGTAGTTAGCAAATACAAAAAATGTTCAGGGCCAAAAATTAAAATTTTTATTTTTCTTTAAATATAAATATTTTTTTAAACCTAAGGGATCGGTAGCACCTTTGGTCGATTTTTATCCTACCTAGGGAATTACTGCAATCAATAAATCGTTGAGTTCGGCTATTTGGGTATAACACTTACAGACATTAAAAGACTTCTCACATTAGAGCAGTGATGCCTACCCCGTAAACCAGATTTGCCGATAATGTCTAATATCAGACAGTTCTGAATAATATCTGAACTTGGTAAGAATTCGGTTAGAGTTCTAGCTAGAGAGTCTGAGAATTTTTTATTTATTATGTTCCGAAACTTCTGAACGAATTCGGCACGAATTCTGTTAGACTTGTCTGTGGGATTTTTATTTTTTGTTCAAACCTCTCTAAACAAACTGGCAACGAATTCTGAAAAATTTAACTAAGGTAGTCTACTCGTTTAAAATTTGTTTGTTATTTGTTTCATATTTTACAGTTATTTTTCTTGTGTTCAGACATGTCGGAACTACTTCTGTTTGGCTGAGTTATTTTTTATATTTTAAATTCTTGTTATTTGTTTGTTTACAAGCAGAATTTACCAAGACATTAGCCCAGAATTCGGTTCCAAATGCCGGTAAAAACATCAGAATTTAATAAGACTTAATTCCAGAGTTGTGACCAAAGTCGTTCAGATTTTGATCTGAGAAATCGAAATTTCTTTTCGAATTTTCTAAGACTACATGTCACAATTCGGTCAGATTTCGGTTCGAAATATCGGCAAAAACTTCAGAATTCCCTCAGAGAAGTAGTTCAGAATTCGTGTCAACCCTCTCATATGTTTGTCGTTACGAACTCGGTAAGAATTCTGATCCGAAATCAGAACATTCTGCCGATGGTCGTACAGAATTCTGACCGAACCATACTCTGAAGGTTTGGTTTTGCTGGATGGGTACACACATATTTTCACATATAGCGCAGAATAAAACGAATGACAAATGCTGAACTGTAACTGATTGATCTTTATTAAAGAAACGTTACAGTTAGGCGTTGCCAACTACATTCTAGCAACTGAAAAAACATTGTTTAGATTTTAAATCCAAAAAAAAATTTAAAATCCAATGTCTTTAAATCTGGGACAAAGTTTCACTGTCGTCGGTAAAATATGTTGCACATACTTGCGAGACCTTTTTGTTGTTTCTTTTTGAGAATCAACGTAAAAAATGGTAAAATGTATTTGCTTGGTTGCCTGGCGGACTGTACGGAAACGAAATTTGAGGAAATGATATTGCGCATTTAACATTGCTCTACGCACAGTTCGAAGACTATACGCAAATTCTGAGTAATACAAATGAGTCTCCGGTATAAGTCATTTGATTTGTTTTTCTTCTGCAGTCTTTGGCATCGATTACGCCAAAGACTGCAGAAGAAAAACCTTTGCGTGTTTAGAAACAGCTGTACAGTCTGCCAGCCACCCAAGCCAATACATTTCACTAATTTTTACGTTGAACCTGAAAAACGACAAAAAAGTCTTGAACCGGAATAAAAACTGTTCAAGTCATAATATTGATAAAAGACCCAATAAATATAAAGAAAAAATTTCTTATAAATTGTATAATTTTTTATACATTTTTTTTAAATTTTTAATATTTTTTTATAAATTTTATAATGTTTGTATATGTGGGATCGTAATCTGAACCGATTTTTCCAATTTCACCAGCGGTTGTCCTTCGCACATAGAACATATTTGTGCCAAATGTAAGATGTAGCTTCTAGAGCTAAAAGCATCAAATGAACACACAGGGTAAGCCAAAAGTTACCATGGGGTTTAAAAATTTAATAACTTATTCGTATATATAGTTTTTTCGGATTATATAAATAAACCTTGGCGAATAAATAATGGAGAAAGTCACAACTGAACAAAGAACCAGAATAATAGAATTTTATTATTTAAATCAGCGATCAATTATTTTAACGCAAACGCATGAGTAATGAAGCTCATTTTCATTTGGGTGGCTTTGTTAATAAGCAGAACTGTAGGTTCTGGGGTTCTGAAAATCATCAACGCCAATTGCACTCCATAAGGTGTACAGTTAGGAGTGGGATTACATCTGCAAATATCATACCTTACTTCTTCCAGAATGAAGATGGCACTGTAACTGTACTGTAACCGTTCATGGAGAGCGGTATCGGTTTATGATAGAAAATTGTTTACGTCGTGCTCTTCACGCAGAAAAAAAGTATGGTTGGGGTGACAATATTCAAAGAGGACCATACTATTATTGGGTATATGGTTGTGACACAACAATATTATGATTCTCACAACAATATTATGATTCACACATAACCATACTATGATCCCCACAACCATAGTATGATTCACACTCAACCATACTATGATCTTTACAACCATACTATGATCCTCATAACAATAGTATGATTCACACTCAACCATACTATTATATTCACAGCCATATTATGATTCTCGCAGCCATAGTATGTTTCTCATACAACCATAGTATGATCCTTACAACTATAGTATGATTCCACGCAACCATATTATGATCCTCACAACCAAAGTATGTTTCTCATACAACAATAGTATGCTCCTCAAACAACATTATTATGATTCTCACTACAATATTATGATTCACACATAACCATACTATGATCCCCACAACCATAGTATGATTCACACTCAACCATACTATGATCTTTACAACCATACTATGATCCTCACAACAATAGTATGATTCTCACTCAACCATACTATTATATTCACAACCATATTATGATTCTCGCAACCATAGCATGTTTCTTATACAACCATAGTATGATCCTTACAACTATAGTATGATTCCACGCAACCATATTATGATCCTCACAACCATAGTATGTTTCTCATACAACAATAGCATGATCCTCAAACCATAGTATGATTCACACACAACCATACTATGAACCCCACAACCATATTATGATTCACACTCAACCATACTATGATCCCCAAAATTATTCATTAGGATTGGGTAATATGGTTATTCAAAAATAGAGATTTTTATCAAACGTCATATTAAATTGCATTACAATAAATAAATAGCCAGAATTGAGGCCATGTTTTTATTGAACATTTCATTCAAGAAACAAAAATATATATTCCAACGGCAGTCGAAAATACTTTTAGTTTCCAGCAGGGGTAAGAAATAAATGTGACTAAACCACGATCAATGGCTATATACTTAAGTGCAGGCAGATTTTAAACAAACGAGAACCAGTTGGTATTAGAGTATTTCACCGAACAAAGTAAACACAATACAAATTCTTCGAACTACCTTCCGATGGTTGTTCTTTTTTTTAATGGACAACAACCATTCACTGTATCGTGTGTATGTGTTTCTTTATTATATCAAAAAAAAAACATACGCACACACATACATGTATGCTTTATAAAACCTGTTTTGTTATGTTCATAGTCGCAACCATACTGTATGATTGCCGTAATCAAATTATTGTTAACGTAAATTTTAAACAACAATACTTTTGTTGCATCAACCATGTTTATATGGTTGCTACAACCATATTTTCATTTCTAAATTTGACAATAATACTATTGTTATATTTCAACAATAGCAATATTGTCGCAATCACACTATTGTCAAAATGAAATTTAAAAAACAATACTATGGTTGCGACGAACATGTTTTTATTGTAGAGAACATATTATTGTTGCGGTGACCATAGTGTAACCATATCTTTTCTCTGCGTGTTGAAAACAGACCTGAGATGTGGTTTCAGCAGGACGGAGCCACTGCCCACACTGACCGAGACACAATGGCACTTTTAAGTGGAATTTTGGGAGAGCGAATAGTTTCCAGAAATTTCGAAATTATTTGACCAGCGCGATCACCAGATTTGTAAGCACCCCACTATTTTCTTTGGGGTTATATTTGAAGGAACGAGTATATGTGAACAAGACTGAGACAATCCTTCAACTCAAGGCCAACATTGTTGCAGAAATTTGAACGCTACACCCACAAATGGAAAATGCCGTAAAACGAGCGAAGTTGAAAACGGGGGTCATTTAAGTGACATTATTTTGTATACTTAGTGTAAAGAA
The DNA here is from genome assembly GCA_963513945.1 of Hydrotaea diabolus. Classification (NCBI taxonomy): domain Eukaryota; kingdom Metazoa; phylum Arthropoda; class Insecta; order Diptera; family Muscidae; genus Hydrotaea; species Hydrotaea diabolus. The sequence goes on from OY740719.1 coordinate 137,764,437, forward strand.
ATTTCCATTTTGTATATTATATAATCTTAAAAATAAATTAATAAACAAAAAAGTTATTAAAGTTTTTAACCCCATGATAACTTTTGGCCCACCCTGTATATGTGGAAGTTTGATCGAAATCTAACCTATTCTAATATAATCTAATGTTAAACGATTTCTTCCGGAAATGAAAGACTTGGGTAATTAAAGTGACGATGATTTGAGAGTGATTTTCGTACTTTTTGCAAAAAAGTAAAAACATTTTGTCTATGGTGGCTTTGGAGTTAAAATGTTTTACTTAATTACTCTATTATAATTTTAGTATAGATGGTCTATAACAAAATCAGAATAGCTTCAATATAAAATGGAACATGTTGTCCTTTTCTCAAAAAAATTATTAAAATTTAATAAATAAGTTTGATTTAGAACGGAAAATATTTTTTCCAGCCATTTTTTTAAATAACCTATGTGATGGTATATATTTTTATCACATGTAGCCAATACTTTAAGAATTTATTTGAGGTATTTTGTGTCACATTTCCCTTAAGTAGATGGAAATATTAAGGTTTTAAATTCCACTTTACTTCAGTTAAATAATTTATCATAGCCTATCTATATCTTGATTTTTTTTTTAATTTTTGCTTCGTTCCCCTTGTACATACAAACAGAATAACAAAATAAATATTTTCAAGTCTTTATATGAAAAAAATTTCCTAAAATAAATAAAGCCAATAATCTATAAAAACAACCAATACATGTACAAATTCAGTTCTAATAATCTTCTTAATAAGTAAGGGCTAACGTTATTTAGTCTTTTAAAAAACATTCGGTTGCGACAATAAATCTTTTCTCTATGTGTATGCATGTGCCACCTGCAACCTCAATTTTGAGGAGAGAGCCAAAGCGACGCTAACTATGACTGGGGTTCAGTCACAGGCTGCGTTTAATCTAGACAAACGTGACCCCCACTGGATTGAAAAGCTCTAGCGACTTCTGCAGTAGCTGTGAGAATGAGGAGGCACTTATTCAAGACCTTCTCTACACGTGGACTGCACTGACGTGCCCCCGACTGGATTGAAAAGCTCTCGCACACTGCTGACTGGTGTCTAACTGGTCGTATCTGCCAAGACGGAGAAAGACATGCAGTGAGACTAAATGTCGCGACTAACGACTTCTGCAAAAGCTGTGAGGATAAGGAGGAGGAACTTATTCAAGACCTTCTCTATGCGTACCCAAAACTGGAGCTCAGACGGGGATCTTCATTAGGTTCTTACTTCCAAAGGGTTCTACTTATACCTTAACTGGCTGAATAAGGCATTAAACAACTTAAGGCGATTGCAATGATTCAACGGCAGGCACTAGGGATTTTTCTGCTAGTTTTCTTAATGGACTATATAGTCTATGCTTGTACAGATTTCTATACCTAAGCTAACCAATTCCTTATATCACCCGTGACTATTGTCAAGTTAAATTGTCTTAAATCCTTATTGACTTCAATTTCGTATAGAGTGTGGCCTTTCCACTCTGTTTCATACATTTTAAGCTGTCTCATACCATTGCCTCTTTCCGCACAATTATGAAACCATAAAATGATGTTCTCAAACTTGCCATGACGACCGCGGTAAATCTTCCTGAACCAACAACAATCGAGCGAGACATGTAGCATACGCCACTGAGGAAGGCGTATGAAACACTCTCCGCCACCGGGGTCCCGGGTACTTAGTCTCCAAGGAATATGAGCAGTTCGTTCGCATGAGCTGTAGATGAAAGTCGACAAAAACTCGTTTCTTGGTATATTTTCGTATCATCGTTGATGTTCTTGGTGTTGTTGATGTTTCTCTTTATGTTTTCCCCCCAACGTTTCCTTTGCAGACCTAAGGCTTTTTTAAGTTGCTCTGCTTGTTTTTGTTTAAACATTGAAGGATGTGTTGAAGCAGCAACCAACGAAAAAAAAAATTAGAACAACAGCATAAAAATCACAGAGTGGGTAACTAATTTTTCGGGTTTGTTTGTGAACGATGCTCTATCTGGCCAAGTAAATACTTTCTTACGCGCTACGTGGCAGACAAGAGAAAGAACAAAGGCGCGTAATGAAAACAGTAGCAAATGGAAGGGCACAGAGGAAGTTTTACTTTCATTTTAAAATTGTAATAAACTTTATTTTTATTCATCTTTTCCTAGCTGTTCTTTAGTATGCATTTCCTTTCTAATTATTCGTCGAGAAAACAAGAAAAGAAGAAGAAGCAAGAAAACGTACAAAAACGAAAACAACAGCAATAACAATAACAAAAGCTGAATAACCAAAAACTTTTCCTTTCTCTAGCCGTTTTGATATTCATTCCATGTGCTAGAAATATACCCTCGAGTAACGTGAAATTACAAAAATTCTACCCCCGTTCCCCTGCAGAAAAACAAAAAATCAGAAAAAATCAGACAATGTCAAAACAAGCCTTCAGAAAATATTGGGTTGATGTATCAGCGGCGGAAAAAAGGTTTGTTTCCATTGCGCCGATTTGTAAATAAATATTTACCCTGTGGTTGTTTGTGTTTATTTATGATTTAATTAATTTTATTACATCTGCCTTATGAATGTTAATTAAAAATCTAGTTTAAGGGAAAATTATGCAATATTTGCACATGTGCTTTATGATGGAACATTGAAAATGATCAGAAATTATATAATCAAAAAATCTATCAAAAAGTTTTACGGTAAATTGCTTTCTTCTTGTGGTAAAGGGTGATTCATTTAGAATTTTATTTTAAATAAAACGCTTAAAGTAAACCTAGAAGTAGAAGCCTTTATTATGGTCCAAAAGAACGACCTCATATACTTTCTTAGGACAATTTCATTCAAATGTTTACAGTGACTACGCCGAAGGTTAAACTTTTGATGCATCTTTCATGCAATGCCATCGGTATTTCGCGAATTATGCGAGCCATGGTGGCATTCAAGTTTTAAATAGTAGTTTTTTTTTTCTTTTTTATACCCTCACCACACTGTGACAAAGGTGTATAATAAGTTTTTGCTGATGTTTATAAAATTAAGAAAAAGATGTAATAACAGGTGATCAATCTAGAGGTTTTTTTATAGGGATTTTTTCACAGATTACGCGTGAGTAGTGACACACTTTATTTTTTCTTCTCAGTATTGTTGGCCATTTCATCATGGAAAGACTTTCACCGCGAAAACCACGGTTTGGTGCGGTTTATGGGCTGGTGGAATCATCGGTCTATATCTGTCCATAAATAATGATGTCCGTAAATGGTGCTCGCTATCGCGCCATGAAATCGGACGTTTTGCTAACTGAAATTAAAATCTTGACGAAATTTGGTTTCAACAGGACGGTGTCACTAGCCATTCATATGATCAAACAATGGATCTATAGAGAGGTTATTTCGAAGAGCAGCTAAATTCACGTTTTGGACCGTTGAGTTGGCCACCTTAGTCGTGTGATATCACACCTTTAGACTTTTTCTTTATAACATAATGTCCAACGTCTATGCTCATAAACCAGCTACGATTCAGGTTTTGGAAGCCAACATTACGCGTATAAATGTCTGCCGGTTAAATTTCTCGAACGAATCATCTATAATTGGACCCTCAACATTTGAAGGAAATTATATTAAAAAAATAAATGGCATAAAATATCCTTTCGAATAAGGAATAACGATTCCACGCTTGATTTATATTTTTGAACAGGGATTAACCGGCTCAAGACCTCTTGCATCTATATTTAAATAGAAGACAAGTTGTTAAAAGCAACAGACCGCTAAAAATTTTTGTATTTTTTTTATTTTTAATCGTAAAATATTTCTCTAGATAGAACGACCTAGACTTATTTCCTGAAACATTTACGACATGTCCGACTGTCCATCTATTCTTATAATCAAAGTGTAGGTCTCAAATATGTATCGATCTCGATGGTAATTTTTACCTTAACTTGTTTTTGGTTAATAGCTGTTGGTGTAGTATTGGGAGAAATTGGTTCAAGTTTTTATATAGCCCCCATACATATGTACCTTTCAATTTAGGGTTTAACCGACTGCATCAAATTTTATCTGATTTTACCGAAAAATGTTCGTATTTTTTTGTCCCACAATAAACTTTGCTTGAAGTAGACCAATTTGGTCCAATTCTTAATATTTTCCCCATAAGGACATAAATACTGTTACAACATTGAACACACCTATTTCAATAGTAGAACTGAACATACCCCGTTAATGTCATATGAGTTTTGAAAGCTAACCTCTACAGCTTTAGTCTGTAATGAGAGCCGTATCGCTTTTCATGTGTGAAATGAAAAAAAACGATAATTTCAAAACGCTCCGGCCACAAGGGATAAGCCGCTTGTTCGTCTACCGATGCATAAAACTGTTTGAGGAGACTGGAGATGAAAAAGACCGCCACCGATCGGGCCGCACACGCTCTGTTCGAACACCGCATGTCATCAAAGCCGTTAAATCAAGAGTTCACAGAAATCCGCTCCGAAAACAGAAAATCATGGCCCGTAAAATGAATATCACGTAAAAGTCCATGAGTCGAATCATTAAAAAAGACTTGGGACTTGGGGCTTTCAAACGACGTACCGGACATTTATTGACTGCAGCTTTAAAAAAAATAGGATTGAAAAATGCAAACGGCTTTTGGTGAAGCACGCTTATAACTTGCACAGAAGAATTTTGTTCACCGATGAAAAATTTTTTACCGTTCAGGAAAAATTTAACAAGCAAAATTATAAAGTGTATGCGCGGTCATCTAAGGAAGCATCTGAAGTGATCCCATGGGTGGAAAAGAGTCATCACCCAGCTTCAGTCATGGTTTGGTGGGGTGTCTCTTACGATGGGGTCACTGAACTGAATTTCTGCGAACAAGGAGTCGAAACATCGGCCAAAGTTTACCAAGAAGCCGTTTTGGAAGCTGTTGTGAAGCCTCTAAACTGTTCCGAAACCAGCCATGGACTTTCCAGCAGGATTCTGCGCCAGCCCATAAGGCTAAAACGTCCCAGGCCTGGCTTCGAAAAAATTTGCCAGCGTTTATTTCCTCTGAAGAATGGCCCTCAGGCAGTCCAGATTTGAACCCATTGTATTACAAATTGTGAGCGGTTTTAGAGGACAAGGTTTGTCACAAAAGATACCCCGACATTGGATCTCTTAAGACTGCTTTGGTTCGAGCTGTGGCCAATTTTCCAATGGACGAGGCCAGTGTGACTTAAAGCGTGTGTAAAGGCAAAATACGGACATTTCGAATAAGTAGATTGTTTTGGGGTACAATATACATCAATAAATATTATAAAAAATATTTGGTCCAAAAAAATTCAGTACTTTTTATTTTACAGCATAAAACGTGTGTAACAGTATTTATCTCCCTACTAAGTATGATATATATATAGTATAAAGCGGACATACCAGCGGAAAATTTATCAGATTTTTATGCATTTTGTTTTGTAGTGTTGCTGTGCAAACAGGAACAAAACATGAGATCGGTCCAGGTTTTCATATACCCCTCAGTGGCTCCGTTTTGCGGTCCAAAAACTATAGTCTAAGTGTGTGGCAAGATTGTCGCCGGACTACCTTGCTCGTTTTATTTCATCCTAGGGGCCGAATATGAAACTCAAATACTTATATAACCTTCTTATAAAGAAAAATAAGTAACTTAAGCTTATCGCCGAAACAATGGAAAAAAATTCCTTTAATAAAGCACTTATTGTTGGTGGTGCGAGTAAATAAAAGCAGGTAATGTAAAGTTTTGCAAACGATTCATAAAAAGGTACTTTGTCAGAGTTGTTTTTTAACATGGCCAACTCAGTAAATGAAACAAATGGGTTTTCCATTAAGGAAATACCAATTTTATATTATTTATATAACACAGAATATTAAAGATATAGACCTTAAATTTATTCCAGGTGTAGTGCAAATGTTACAATTTAAAGAATAAAATTCGATTTCGGTCATATGACCACCACGAAGCCGTGTACAGCAATATTTTGTTTGGACCTAATTTTCCACCACTCTTGCACACATTTCGACGGGAACGTTAGCAATTTCGCGTTGGATGTTGTCTCTGAGCTCGTCTTTCGTTGTTGGCTTGTTGGCATAGACCAATGACTTGATGTGATCCCATAAAAAGAAATCTATTGGCGTTTAATCGCATGAACGAGTTGCTATTCGACCGAATCATTTCTCGAGATAAAACGTTCACTGAATTTGCTTTTCAGTAAATCGATCGTAACGCGTGATATGTGGCACCTTCCTGTTGAAACCAAATATCGGCGATGTCAAGCTCATCCAATTCTGGCCAAAAATAATTTTGTAACATGGCATGATAGCGCTCTCCATTGACGGTAACTTGACGATTGTTTTCATCGACGAAAAAATACAGCCTAATAACACCTGCGGCATGAAAACCACAGCACACAGTGAGTTTGTTGCTGTCCAGAAACGCATATTTGGTTTATTTACAACACCACTCAGCCAGAAATGAGCTCAATTGCTGAAAATGATTTTTCGATGAAATTCTGGATATTCGTGAAACTTTGCTAGAGCCACCGACGCAGAATTTCGGTAGTAATTTTTAACGATTCCCAAACGTTGCTCGTAAGTGAATTTTACCATGATGAAAGTGTTGACTTCGACTTACGTCTTGGCACTGAAAGATCATAAAAAATGTTTGAGGGTGCGTTGACATAAAGATACGAAATTGTTATGTCGCTATTGGCAAACCCATTATTTGGCATGCATCAAATGCTTTTCCTTACGAGACTTTGTCCCTGGCAGGTTTTACTAAAAGGCTTTTGAAAAGTAAGTAGAATGCAACCCGGACTAACAATACGAGGGTTTCTATTTATATTTCGGGTCCTGACAATACTAGTGTCACCAGATGCAAACTGGAACTTCCATTGGAAACTTGGAATTTTTTTTTATTTGAGGGCGAATTGTTTTGTTTACAGTTTGTTGAAAAATCCATGTCAGTCAAAAACTGGATTTTCCCGTGTATATTTTCGTGCTATAATTTTTTACGATTTTCGGCATGGGTTATCGAGACAAGAAAATGACAAGAAAAAATGCGTGGTCAACGGTTTTGATCGCCCGAAGCAGCTGTTGAAGCGTTCAAATATCAAGTTTTGGAGGTGTCTCAATCGTAGTTGAAAAAGTGCTTCGAAAATTGGTTTGTGCTCATGCAAAAGTATATTGACCTTAAAGGAGAATAGTTTGAAAAACAATAAAACCATTTCCAATGATAAATTGTTGTGTTTTTATTGCCGAACCTGGAATATAATTAGCAACCCTCGTATTAATTGTGCACTATTCTTGGTTGAGGACAAAAAAAATCTAATGGACCCTTTAAAATTATCAATTTTTTTTGAACGGATAGTATTTGAATATTTACCGGTAATTCGGTGTTTCCTTGAAGACTCATTGTATTGCTTTTAAATAAATAAAAAATAAAAATAATTTCTAGCGCTTACTTGAAGAAAACCAATGTTAGAAATATATTTCCATGCAAACATATATATGTTTGGAAAATGTGTGAAACATTACAACGTTTGTATTTCAGTATAATAGGTCCACACAAACATATATATATATAGCAAAACGAATTTTGGTGAGTATCAATGGAAGTGTTTTAACGCATAAAACGGATTATACTTATAAATTACATTGTAAAGATAATTAAAAAAATCAATGTTTACAACAAGTAAGGAAAGTCGTAAGTGAATTATCACGGTGATGTATGGAGGATAAGGATCTTCTATCTGGAGCTTGAGCCAGGTCGGACTTAATATGTTACAGTTAAATTTGATGCCGCCTAATTATAAATTTGATGCCGCCTAATAATTTGTGTCTTCTAGACCTGCAGGACCTTAAGTCGAGAGGGACTTTGTGTGGGGGTTATACGAAAACATAGATTAATATGGTCCAATGTTAGAGGTCATGCGTGTTGGTCGCTCGTAACGCTCTACGAGAAGTTTGCTATTAATCGGATGTAAAATGTGCCTTCTAAAGTGACATATTGGTTACCTTTATTATAATTTAGCATAAAAACATATTTTCAACAATATATTTTCTTTGTGTAATTTCAGCAGTAATGCGTGTTGTCAACCACATGCCAATTTTGACAGCTCTTGCTAAAAAATCCACCATGAAATTATCCCTCACATAAGCCTAAACGTAGGCGTAAATCGTTGCAACAATCCAAGCAATATGCCCACACGAATGGTTTCGAGAATATAAGAAATTACAACACAAAACGCGTGAGCGTTGGATAAAGCGTCTGCATACATAGGAAGGGTGACCTTAAATGAAACTTGGCGCTTCTCCTACAAAATGTACCTAAGTATGACTAAGCAGAAGTTAGCCAATGTCCTCGGAAAAACAAGGAATAATATTGTCTTTGCATAAGCAAACGACATAAGGAACGTCGGAAGATAGAAAAATAGAGTGTTTTTCAAGATTAAATAAAAAAAACAGCGAATATGGGTTGGATTGTGAAAGAGAACACGACGAAACTGATAATTGTAACTGCTGGAGACGCGATGAAAGCAATTCAACAATGTTACGTCGACGTACCCAACGATGTTATCGGCATCAGAAGGCTTAATTGAGCAGAGTACTGACAGCGCCAAAGTTATAGCACATATATTGGCTATGTTAATCTAGGAAAACTCGACTATGTTCTACGACTATATTCTACGTTCGATAGCACCACCTTCACCAATACTCAGCATTCGCTAACAATGACTCTTTACTGCACGTGACCCAGGTAATGTTAACGAAATGCACTTAAGGACCATGTCTAAAGTACAGAGGTCCTATCAAAATGCCTTAAATTATAATAAGAGCGCAAAATAGGCTTAGGTGTTTATCCAAGGACAACAAGCGGATTAAATCTGTCTCCCTTTTTTATTTCCTGCGCCACTCTGTGGAACAGGGATTATAAGTCTAACTACCAAAAATATTTGAGCAAGTAAACCAATCGACGTATAATCACCTGCTGATTCCATTTAACGATGTCTGTCCGTCCGTCAGTCTGTCTATATAAGGCTTGTAATCAACCTACTGCAAGTCGCAAATATTGTCGATTTTCATAAAATTTAATGAGAGTGGCAGAGCTTCAACTCGGGGAATACTTTTGTATGTGGGTAATACGAATAAATGAGCCAAATGGTCCGCCATTTTTTAATGATATTTTTGAACGTTATCAAATGAAAATTAAGACTTATCAAATGAAATTTAAGACTTTAAGACAGGTCGTTAAATCGCCAGCAACTTTTTATGGAGGCTATTTAAAAACAACAAAACGTTCTATTGAAACTTTTAGGATGACTGCAGTTGATATGTGACCTCTAGAGCAGCAGGACTTAAATCGGGAGGGGCCTTTACGTTTAAATATTAATAAATATGCACTGATGTGAAGCAGCTTCATAAGACTTAAATTTTTGTAGCGAATAAAAAGAAATTTAGGCATGATCGGATTAAATTAGAGACCACTCTTATCTTTTTATGAGAAAATGGGTCGGAACTACGTAACGGAATGGCTTGTGTGGCTTCTAGATCTGTAGGCACTGCAACCAAGAGAGATCTTTGTTTTGCTATATATATTTCTGGCCTAGGCAACACTAAGTGATGCCTGGCCCCATCTGACATTTCTATCGGAAAATTTGACATTTTGTAGCATAAACACATTATCTGTGTTGTTTACAGTGTCTTGAAAAATCAATTTCGCAAAAAAATTCAATTAATCCGTGAACATTTTCGTGCGATCATTTTTCACAACATTCGACGTGGTTATCACCACAAGAGTGCATCGATGAACCTAAATCTTTGTATGGCGATAACGCACCATCCTATAGTACTGTGAAAAACTGGTTTAATGAATTCAATCGTGCCGACGCTCGCTCAAAGACGAAGGTCATGACGGTCGTCCAAAAACGGCCGCTGTGTCAGAAACCATTGATGTCGTGCGTGAACTGATAATGCAAGATCGTCATGGACATACCGTGAGATAGAGGCATCCTTGGGCATTTCTTCCACCAGCATACATTGGATATTGCAGAAACACCTGGCCGTAAAAAAGGTTTGTTCTCGCTGGATCCCGCACAATTTGACAATCGCTAAAAAAAAGGCTCGTGTCGATTGGTTCAAAGAAATTTTGAAAAAATACGATCGCGGTTCTTCAAAAGACGTTTATAAGATCGTCACAGATGACGAATCATGGATCTATGCATATGAGCCCGAAACAAAAAATCCAACAAAAGTTTTTCGTGGAAGAAACACTTCGAAGCCAATGATCGCCTGTTTCTTCGGCAAAACTGGTCATGTGGCGACTGTTCCGCTTGAGCAACGTTGAACGGTCAATTTTGAGTGGTACACCACAATTTTTTTGCCTTAAGTCTTCGGAGAAATGCGAACAAGAGAAGACGAATCATTGTGCACCATGACAATGCGAGCTCTTACACATCGGCTCAAACCAGCGCCTTTTTGACCGCCAAACGTCGAATTGATGGGTCATCCGCAGTACAGCCCTGACTTGGCACCCAATTAATTCTTTTTATTCCCGCACATCAAGAAAAAAATGCGTGGTCAACGATTTTCGTCGCCAGAAGATGCTGTTGAAGCGTTCAAAAACCAAGTTTTGAAGGTGGCTCAATCGGAGTGGAAAAAGTGCTTCGAAAATTGGTTTTAGCGCATGCAAAAGTTTTTAAATCATGCTGGAGAATACTTTGATAAACAATAAAACCATTTGTGATGATAAATATTCGCATTTTCATTATTAGGCCAGAAATATATATAGCAGACCTTGTATAGTGAAATACACTTAATGAATATGTCTAAAGTTAGGAGTTTCTAAAAAATCCTTCGAATTATAATAAGAGCGCACAACAGGTCAATTTGTAGCTTAGGTGTTTATCCAAGGACAAGAGGTGGATTGAATCAGCCTCCTTTTTTATGCCAATCAATCTAAAGTGTTAAACTTTATTTTTTTTCTTTTTAGTATTGTTTGCCGGAACGTAGCCGTGAATGGTGCTCGCTAGCGCGTTATGATATCGGACTTTTTGCTACCTGTAATTGAAGCCAGCATTCTTGATGACATTTGGTTTCAACAGGACGGTGCCACTTGCCATACAGCTGCTCAAACAATGGATCAGCTAAAAAATAGTTGACTTAATCTGGAACTCAAATGTTGAATTATCAATTAATTCATCATTTCCTATTGGGTATGTAGTCTGAATTGGCTTTATGAATAAAGGCAGAACAGAGAATATGTGGTAAGTTTCTATAACAACAAAATCTAAGTAAATTCTCTCTAAAGTTGCTCTCTTTAAAAATATAAAGTTGAAGCTGAAGAAATAACGGATAGTGCTTTTTATTCATCATTAACTATTATGCGACATTGGTCTGGCTATGGTTTTGCTCAGCAAAGCCAAAGCAGAGATCATGAAGTGACTCCGAATCTTACTTTTAATTATCATGATCGATGCGGAGAGGAACGGAGAAGTATGTGATTTTTTCTTTGCTCGAAATATGGGATAGAAATAAGAAACGAAATTTACGGGCGTCAGTCAAGACAGAAACGAGAAAAGCGAAATAACCACATAGAGGTTTAAAGCAAATTCGAAAGTTGACTAATGTAATATTAAGAAAATAAAAAGTGTAAAGAAATTATATGAAAAAATAAACAACTTTAAATTTAAATTAAAATAATACCTTATGAATTTTTATCTGATCTATTAAGAGGTCATATCGAAGAGCAGCTAATTTCACGTTTTGGAATGGCGAGTTGGCCGCCTAGATCGTGTAATATACCTTAGACTTAGACTTTTTTCTTTAGGCCAACATAACGTCATTAACGTCATACTGGTCGAAATGCTCGAACGAGGCGTCCAAAATTGGACCCTTAGAGAGGCGTAGTTGAGGCCAACATTTGAAGGAAATTGAATTAAAAAAATGGCATAAAATGTCCTTTCGAATGAACAATATAGATACCACACATGATTTAAATTTTTGTATTTTTTTATTTTAAAAAAAATACCTCTAGATTGATTACCCGTTATACGAGTATATATTATTAAACACAACGAAATGGGGTGCCACGGTTGTAAAGGTCACGGTGCTGACTTTTATTTATCCCAGCAGAACCCTTCGAGACAAAAACATCGATGTAGCACACTTTCAGATCCGGCTGTAGATACTCGTACAGAAGATATAAAGAAAAATGTAAAAGCGCGACCCCTATGTTCGGCAAAAAAATATAAAAAAAAATGTTGGACACTACCTTGCAATAATACTTCATATTCGAAGGTGAACGGCGATTTTTTTATGTATACTCTTGTATCGTGTTTAACAGTTTTGTAAGGTAGTGTTGAGAAAAGTTCTCTAAAATATAATTGTATTAAGGAAAATCAATTTCTGTTAATTTTCCCTCTACCATCACGTTGCTGCTGTTGTAGCTATAAAGATGCAAACTGATATTAATTATTTTATTGTAAAATAGAGAATTTAAGGGCATGGTCATGGGTCCAAAGCATCGGTGCTGAAGCGATTAAACCCGTTTAACTTATTCACCAATAAAAACTTAAACCAAAAATTATGGTGTGACCACAACATATTTATGCCGGCCAAAAACTCCATTTGGCACTCTCACTTGCAGTCATTTTAACTTTGCAAATTCCTAAACTTCAAGTACTCGTACTTCTACTTTCTAAATATCTGAGGTGACAAGTTACTTGTTGGCATATTGTGCCAGAGAGAGAGAGAGAGCTGTTCGGACGGTTGTTTCCAAGACGAAGGCAGCATCCCTATGAAATATGTATGCCATTGCCCAGCCTCCCTCCGCGTCTGTCCATTGTTTTAACTCATCAAACATTGCGACAAATCTTTATCACTTCTTTGGAAAAACTTCTTCCTGCTGCCTCATCATGCCAATGTTGTTGTAGTTGATGTTGCAAAACTGCTGCAGGACGAAGATTGTGCGAGAATTTGCCCAGTGTAAGCAACGGACGAACAGCGACAGCCAACGCAAGAAAGGCAGCAAACGAAAGTAAACAAAAGATGTTTACAAAGTTTGTGTCTTGAAGCAGAAGAACAGAATGAAGTACATCCACACACAAATGCCACCACGAACAGGAACGATGTGAAGGCGGAGGACGGCAGGAAAATAAAAAGGAATGCCAAAGTTTTTGGTAACAAGAACAAGGTTTGCGTGCAAATGACGTTGACAATGTTGTTAAGACAAATGCAATGTGATGAGGATCACGATGAAGATAATGATGCTGCCAGCTAGGTGGAAATGGATGCCGACCAAGGAGTTGCACAAGTGCGTAGAGCGGTCGTCGGCTAGGAAACAAAACCAAAAAAATAGTTGTATAAAAAATAAACCCCAAACACTGGCTGAAATTTGTTGTTGCCAAAAAATAAACAATAGAGGGTAAATGAAAAGCCAAAAGAGATATGCAAAAACAAAAAAAAAACAAAACTGTTGTAAACATTTGAAAAACTTTAAAAAAAAATTCAATTCAATGGATGTCAATGGCGGGCTATCAACGGGTGGCGATTTAAACTTGTTGTTGGTTTTAATATTGTAATTAACTCAGTGAGGAATTTGAATGGGACATCTACACCTTTATAATTAGGTTATGATTTACAGTCAAGGGTTATAGTCGGTGTACATTTTAAAATATCTGAATGAGTTGAATAATGAAAGAAAATATTATAAGAAAAGATGAAAATGACTTTAATCGAGCTATTTGCTCAAAGGGTTAATTACGAGCAAAATCAAAATTTCTAAGCTATGATGGTATTTTGACTCATGTGGATCTCTGCATCATGGGTGACTGTCTGTGATCGCGTATTTGATAACTTAGAAACTCAGTTACCTAAAAGCTCCTCCCAGATACGTGGGCATATCAATAATTTCGTTACTTTTCCAACTTTCCTTGTAGTAAATACAACACTGCTCCCATCAAGTACCATCTGTAAATAGAATACTGTCAAATTTTCAGTGAGTTCCGTCATTTAGTTTGTGTTTAACAGCTGTTCAAAACATTCAACTTCGTCGATTGTGTTGAAAATGGAAAAAAGTGAATTTCGAGTGCTCATAAAACATAATTTTTTGCTGAAAAACCCGTCAATCAAACCAAAGAAAAGCTTGATTAAAATTATGGGGTCGCAGTACCATCGATTTCAATGGTAAAAAAGTGGTTTACTGAGTTTCGTTGTGGTTGCACAAGTAAAAATGACGCAAACGTGTTAGACGGCCAATTAAGGTCAATACACCTGAAAATGTCAAAAAATCCACGATATGTATGTATCCACGAAGAGTAAAAGTGCGTGAGACTATTGATGCCATACGTTTTTAATATGGAAGTGTGGTTTTGATTTTACATGATCGGTTGGGTTGAAGAAATCTGTCTGCAAGATGTCTGCGGCGTTTGCTCCATGAACGTAAACGTGTAACAACTTTAAAGGATTATATGAAGTTGTTTAACCGCAATTCGAATGAGCTTTTGCGGCGTTTTGTAGCTGTAGATGAAACCTAACTACACTACGGAGACCAATCAGCAGTCTAAATAATGGGTTTCTCTGGGTGAACCGGCTCTGAAAAAGGCCAAAGTGACTTTGTCGGCCAATAAGGTGATGGTGATTTTTTTGGATGCAAGCGGGATAATCACCATCGATTAACTTCAAAAGGGAAAAACAATAGACGCCGAATATTATGCCAAGTTTTTTGACAGATTTAACGAGGATTTAAAAAAACTACCGCTTATGGCCAAGAAAAAAGTTCTTTTTCATCAAGATAATTAACGGTTACACACTTGTGCAGTCTCAATGGCAAAATTGCATGAATTGAGTTGCCAATTGGTACCTCATCCGCCATATTCTCCGGATTTAGCCCCAGTGACTATTTCCTACTTCCAAACCTAAAGAAATGGCTTAGTGGAAAAAGATTTAGCTCCAACGATGAAATTATTGATCAAACAAATGCCTACGAGTATTGTATGGACCTTGAAATCCTATTTTTTGGAAGGGATACAAAAATTAGCGAAACGTTAGACTAAGTTTATTGAGCTAATTAGAGATTATATTGAAAAATAAAATTATTTTTTGCAAAAACAACGGTGTTTTTTATTGGAAAAGTCAGGGAATCATTGATAATCCCGTATTTACCATGGTGGTTCAGTACACGCAAAGAAAAAAAATGGTTACTATATGGTACCGGCAATAATAATGTATTCTTCGCAATACAAGTGTGTTCGTCGCAACCAAAGTATAGTTTTTTGAATTAAGCTATGACAATGTTATGATTGCCGCAATATTGAAATGTAACAATAGTATTATTGCCAAATTTAAAAATGAAAATATGAAATTATGGTTGGTGCGACAAATGAATGGTTTTTGGGTTTTATGTTAACAATAATATGATAATAATTCTGTATGATTATATTTTTTCTTTATTTGCATATGCTTTTTAGAACACTATTATTGCTACGGATCTAATTCAATAAAAGTACTTTTTATATGGAAATTATAATTTTTTGAACAAACTGCTGAAATATTTTGATGAAGACGCTTGCGTGTTTTTAGCTGATCGCTCCATCTTTTTTGAATTTAATGTATTTTTAAATAATTTTCATAATTCAAATCTATTGGATCATAGTATTGTATTAGCCTTCCTAAATCAGCAACTTCAAATGCGTGTAAAAAAAAAATCTCGCACTGAACTAAAGAAAACCCCTGAAGGTTTTGTTATGGATAATGTCAACTTTCATTTGCAATTGGTCTCATCCCATTCGCATTCGGAAAGTTCGATTTTATATCACTGTGTTATTATAGCAACCACAAAAGTTGTTTGGTTACCAATAAACATTATCGTTAGTCATTTAATTGCTTATCGAATGAATAAATCTAGATTTTTAGAGAAGACAATCCTAAATTTGTAGAGTGGTGAACCTAAAATGTTTTGACTAGAGAACTCAAGAGTTTGTAGATGGGGAACCCTAGATTTGTACAGTGTAGCTCTTTAGATGTGAAGAGTAGAGGACTCTAAATTTTTAGAATATAAATCTTCATTGGAGTTCTTTAGCTTTGTTTAGAGGTGAACTTTTGACTTGTAGTGTAGAGAGCTACCGATTTGTAGAGGTAATAACTCTAACTTTCGGAGTGAATAACTTTAGATTTGTAAAGTAGAGAACTTTAGATTTGTAAAGTGGAGAACTTTAGATTTGAAGAGCGGAGAAATATAAATTTTGTAGAGTGAAGGACTCAAGTGAATAGAGTCTAGGTTTGTATAAGGCTATGCTCTAGAATTGGTGATTGTTGAAGTCTATATTCGTTAAGTCGAGAATACTAGATTTGTAGAGTAGAGAACTCAAAAAGCGCACAGAGAAGAAATCTAGATTTTCAGAGAAGAGAAATTTTGATTTGTGAAGTGTATAACTTTGCAATTGGAGAATTGTAGATTATAAAATGATGTATTGGTAGAGTGGAGAGTTCTAGGCAGTTACATTCTAGGATGAAGGACTCTACTTACTTTAGCAGGGTTTAAAATAATGATTTAAACCAAATAAAGAGTAAGCTGTTGGAGATATTCTGGTTAAAAGTTGGAATTACCTTAAACAGTAAGGTCAACTACGTCAAAAGTGGGGAAGCAGTAATAGGGTAAACGTAATTTTTCGGTAAATTTATATACGAGTATATAAAAATAAAATTAATTTTTGCAGTTTGGCTAAACTTGGGTGACATCTGACCAATTTTAACATGCACATATGGATGAAAAAAGCACAAATTCAAATATAAACTTATTTTTAAAGTCTGGGCAAATTTAGAGCTATTCAAGGGCTGCTCTATAACTTTACTTCTGATTCGGTAAATAATTTTCATTCTTAGGCAAAAGCCTGAGATCAGAATGTCGGTTAATGTCGGTTTTTTTAATTTTTAGACACTACCATGGACACAATATTTAAATGAACAGCCGAAGACCTAGCGAACAGTTGTCCTTAAATCAGTTGGATAATGGAACTGCAGTCATCGGAATAATTAAAGATGGGTCTAGCCCAAATATTGTTTACAGTTACAAATAATTACCATGAAATTTACTTATAATATAGGCATTCAACGTGAGGTATAAGGTCTAAAAATGACTTCAGCAGCACTCAGGGAACATATTCGTTGCCGCAACCGAAGAGAATTTTTGGACCTAAAAATTCACATGCTACTTATATTTCGGGTCCCGACAATACTAGTGTTCTAAGATGCAAACTGGAACTTCCATTGGAAACTTTGACATTTATAAGCATAACTTCACTCAGTACGTTTTGTCATTTGAGACAAGAGTGTTTAAATTAACTAATTTCGACTTTTGGCGATAAAGCACCATCAAAAACCACTGTTAACCGCTGGTACCAAGAGTTCAGTCTCGGACTCTGTTTGCTCCAGGATGAATTTCGTGAAGGACCTCAAACTTCGGTCACTTTGCCAGAAACCATCGACGCTGTTCGTGAACTGATTAAGCAAGACCGACATGTGACATACCGTGAGATTGAGGCATAGTATGACAAGCATCTATAAGATATTGCATGTTCATTTGGCCGTGAAAGAATTTGTTCTCGTTAGGATCCCACATAATTTGACGACTGCTCAAAAAAAGGCTCGTATGAATTGGTGCAAAGAGATGTTGAAAAAGTATAACTGCGGTGGCCCAAAGGCAGTGTATAACATTGTCACAGGTGACGAATCATGGGTTTATGCATATGAACCCGAAACAAAACTGCAATCGACATTATGGGTCCCTCAAGAAGAGCCAAATCCGACACAACTTGTTCGTGGAAGAAGTACATCAAAGCAAATGGTTGCGTTTTTTTCGGTAAAACCGGCCATGTTGCCAAAGTGCCTTTACTGGAACGTAGGATGGTCAATTCTGAGTGGTATACAACCATCTGTTTGCCAACAGTGTTCGAAGAATTGAGGAAAGATAATAAGAGAAGGCGTATCATTATGCATCACGACAATGCGAGCTCTCACACATCAGCTGAAACGATGAGCTATTTGACCACTCAAGAGGTCGAATTGATGGGCCACACACCGTACAGCCCCGATTTGGCACCCAATAACTTCTTCTTATTCCCTAGCATCAAGAAAAAAATGCGTGGTCAACGTTTTTCATCGTCCGAAACAGCTGTTGAAGCGTTTAAAAATCATGTTTTGGAGGTGTCTCAATCGGAGTGGAAAAAGTGCTTCGAATATTGGTTTGTTGTGCTCATACAAAAGTGTATTGATCTTAAAGGAGAATATTTTTAAAAACAATAAAACCATTTCCAAAGATAAATTATTATGTTTTTATTGCCGGACCCGAAAAAAATAGCAACCCTCGCACTTATAATAAAAACGGTTAACTTCGAGCCAGTTTATTAATGTATGTTTATCATCCATTTATTTTTGTATGCTACGGGCAAAATTTCTGCACCTAATTTAAGAATACATCCTTTTATAATTTAATATAATATAGTTTTGCCGAGCCATTTGTTGGTTATAAACAGCAGCCGCATCGAGGTCATTTCTATCTAAACGAGGTTGACCACTCCTAGACATTTTACTATTATCGAAGCTTTAAGTGTAAGAAGATTTTTCTCACCTACTGTGAAAAACACTTAAAAATGTTAGCAAAATTAAGCTGAAAAGTTCTAACGTACCTCCTTCACACGATGCCGAATACCCTAAGAAAATGGCACCTGAAAAAAATAACCGTTTGGGAAAACCACGGTGGGAAAAACAGTCTGTTCGCTATCGCAATAACTTGACATAACTCTGACATTTATGCGTTTCGGCAGGCGTTAATGGAGATAAGCAGCGCCGAAAGTCTTAAGTGACGTTAGACAGCGTCGATTCAAAAAACGCAAAAACATAAGAACAAAAAAAACCTTAACTCAACTTGGAAAATTATTCAAATTCCAGTTGGTGAAGTAAAGATACTAAGTCTTCTC
Organism: Hydrotaea diabolus; assembly: GCA_963513945.1. Classification (NCBI taxonomy): domain Eukaryota; kingdom Metazoa; phylum Arthropoda; class Insecta; order Diptera; family Muscidae; genus Hydrotaea; species Hydrotaea diabolus. The sequence goes on from OY740719.1 coordinate 137,783,393, forward strand.
ACAGCAACGCGCGTCGTGGCTGCAACAGATACGGGATGATGATGCTCCACCTCATCATCAGCGCCGTCATCAACAACACGACCAGCTGCAGAAGTGTCTCTTCGACCAGCGCCACCACCGCTGCAGAAGATTGATGACAGAGTTATTCCATTGTTGTGTCCTTAAGATTTTCTTTTCATTTTTCTGGAATTTGGTTAAAGAATTTAGTTGTATATTTTTCTTAGTTTGCTTTTTTGCGTTTGTTTTTCTTACTTTTTGGACTCTTCTGTTTTTTGTTTTTCGCTTTTTTTTTTGGAGCAGCTTTATTTTGCGAGCATTAACTTTGTTCAAGCAATAAAGTGTTGAATCGTTTAGGGAGTGTAAATGAAGTCGATGAAGTTTTGTCTCTGTTCTCCGGCAACAGCGATGAGTGCGGCCACGACCAGCAAAAAAAAAAACGGATGAAAAACTTATTTAGTGATTGGGACACAATGAAACGGAAAAAAGGGAATGCTACAGAAACCACTAAAAGTTGTAGTGGGAATTACTTGAGTTGGTGGATAAGAACTCGAACTGAGAGACAAGCAGAGAGAAAGGGATGCGGAAGACGCAGGCAGTAAGTAATCAGTTAAATTTTAGTTGGAATAATAAGACGACGATATCCTTTAAGCGTAGTGCACGCTTCAATTGGCAGTCAATAAGTAGCAGAAGTAATAGGGTATTGATAAACAAATTATCCAGTTTTGGGTAAAAGGGGTTGGACAATACTAAAAATCGGGTTTGAAGAGATTTGCTGCAGCGGAAACTAGAAAATAGCATTTTTTAAAAAAATGCTTTTTGTAGCACTGACTGATTAAGACAATGGAACTCTACATAGGAACTTGCCATGAATGAATATGAAACTGGTGTACCGAGTCCCATTAATTGGCCTTAGGAAAACGTAGTTACAATAAGGCAGACTTGTGATTATTGGAATTGAATTTGTATAGGGTGATCCATCTAGAGGTATTTTTTCAAAACAAAATAAATATAAAAATTCAAATCAAGTGTGGAATATTAATTGGTAATTTGAAAGGTCATTTTATGGATTTTTTTTGAAAATAATTACCTTCGAATGTTGGCAACTGTATTATGGAAATGAGCTTTCGGTGAGAAACGGGAAGATCCGCTGTTTTTGACCAAAATTTTTGTTCAGTGATGAGGTCCATTTCTGGCTCATCGGAAAAGTCAATAAACAAAATTGCCGCATTTGGGCTGAAGAACAACAAGAAGAGGTTCAAAAGGTGTCATTATACCCAGAGAAAACCAGCGCACCAAACGGTTTATAAGCTGGTGGAATCAGCGGTGCATATTTTTTCAAATATGATGATGGCCGGAACGTAATCGTGAATGGCGTTCGCTATCGCGCCATGATATCGGACTTTTTGGTACCTGCAATTGAAGCCCGTAATCTTGACGACACTTGGTTTCAGCAGGATGGTGCCACTTGTCATACAGCTGGTCAAACAATGGATCTATTGGGATGTCATTTCGAAAAGCAGCTAATTTCACGTTTTGCACAGGAGAGTTGGCCGCCTAGATCGTGTAATATCACACCATTAGACATTTTTCTTTGGGGTTACGTAAAGTCTAAAGTCTATGCTTGCAAACCAGCTACGATTCAGATTTTGGAAGCCAACATTACGAGTGTCATTAAAGCCATACCGGTCGAAATGCTCGAACGAGTCATCCAAAATTGGACCCTTCAGATATCGAAATGCTCGAACGAGTCATCCAAAATTGGACCCTCAGATATCGAAATTGATGCCCGTAATCTTGATGACGCTTGGTTTCAACAGGAGTTGGCCGCCTACATCGAGTGATATCACACCTTTAGACATTTTTCTTTGGGTTTACGTTAAGTCCAAAGTCTATGCTGGAAAACCCAGCTATTTTATTCAAAAAATAAATGCCATAAAATGTCCATTCAAATTACTAATAAAGATTCCACACTTGATTTGAATTTTTATATTTTTTTTGTTCTGAAAAAATACCTATAGATGGATCACCCTACACATTCATTGGTTGTTGTTATAGGTTGGTAATTGGTTATAAGTACTCTTTGAATTCGGTTACCATTCCCATGAACATTTGTTAACTTAAGAAACTGAAAGTTAAATTTTATGTATTCGGTTATCTGACCGAAATATAATTTTTTTTTATTAAACTTTATTTGATTTATGAGTTTTTCTAAAACTCGGTACTTTTTTTGGAATCTAATTATGTTTGTATGCGCAAGTGAAACGATTTTCTGCAATGAAATTGGTATAGTGGGTCTTAAGACTACATTTTATTTTTAAAGTGACAAAAGCAATTCGAAGCTAAATCGATATTAGGATATATAAATAAAAATCCATAGTTGCATTTTAATCCTTTGTATTTTTGGCTACTTAAGGATTAATATGATACAAAAGATTGCTTGAAGTTTTGGCTACAGATATATGGTAGCGTGTTGAAATAGGGGGCCGTACCGCCATGCATTCCGCCTTGCAATGGGTTTACTGATCAGTTAAATAAATAAGTCTTTAGATATTTGTTCTTATAATCTTTGCAATGATACCCACGCCCCTTCCCTAATCGTATAAGAGCTGAATAAAGTATAACAATATTTTTTAACAAGCTTTGGGAGCCATAACTGGGAAAAATTGGGTGCCACCAAACAACATTGATTGCTTTTTAAATAATAAGGAGGTCCATCTAGAGCGAAATGTTTGATCAAATCTGAGTAATGTCGATAAATTACAAGAAAGCCTGTTTCTATACTGTGAATTTTTTTATAGTTCGTTTATTGATATGGCTGTGTCCAGTGTTGCCACAGAGAATTTTTTTTTCCTACCAAACTTTTTCAAGAATCCTACCAAATTAAAGCAGAACCTAACAAAAATTGTGAAGCCAGTTAAGACATTTAACAGGGTGTAACGGAAACTTATAAGCAGGTTTCATGGCAAATGTTTGTAACTGTTAAAAATGTTAGAGCTTTCTACTGAAAACTGATCGAGGCCGAATGATCAACTAATTTGATTAAACGATGTTTATCAGGCCGTCCGCATATGGCCCTTTTAATGATTTTAATCTAACTACAGGTCGCAATTGTTGTCCGACTTATATTAAATATGGCAGAACTAAGTTTTTTGGACTGCCGCTCCCAAACATATGTTCAATCGATTTAAGGTCTTTTTCCCAAATTACATATAAGTACAATAATGGGTCATATCGGTTGATTGCTATAGAACACATTAATTCTTATTTCGCTCAAATTTGGTATAACATATTACGATTGACCAGCAACCAGTCCTAGATTATGTTGACTCATATAGGCCGAAATTCCAAAATGCAAAATACTTACAAAATGTTCAAGAATAAAAATGTATTTACACATATTCATTTGGCTTAATTTGATGCTTATCCTGGGGGCTGTATATCTTGGGGTATCTTAGGGGCTCGTATCTTGATTTGATTGCAAAAATAGTTAACTTTGCTTTACTGATCCTGAAGTAAACTCAAAGCTAGTTTAATATAAGTTATTTAATAACCGACGTCAAACTAACAGAAAAGAATTCCAGCGCATGAACTAACGTTCGCTTGTGGTGATGGAATACTTTGAGTAGACGCAACCAAAATTATTCGGTTGAAACAATTCGGTTGAGACAACGTATCTGTTCTCTGTGTGTAGTTTTATGTGAGTTTAATTTAAATTCACTTTTAAAATAAAACATTAACTACGAGGGCGACCGCAAAAGTTACTGGACTAACATAAAAAGAACCGTTTTTTGGAATTATTATTATTTATTTTTCAACATAATCTCCTTCCAACTCAATACACTTCATCAAACGTTTTTCAAGTTTTTTAATTCCATCCGAAAAATAAGATTTTTCAAGACCTTCAAAATATGCCTCAGTTTCAGCAATAACCTCGCTATTGGACTAAAATTTTTTTAAATTTGGAAACAAGAAATAATCATAGAAGCTAAATCTGGACTATATGGTGGATGCGGAGCAATTTCAAATCGTAATTCGGCCAGTTTTTGTTGAGTTAAAAATGCAGTGTGTGAAGGAGCATTATCTTGATGAAAAATAATTTGTTTTTCTAAATGCGGTCGTTTTATCTTGATTTCTTCACTCAACAGATCCAATAATGCACAATAATATTCACTATTTATAGTTTTTCCTTTCTCAAGATAATCAATAAATATTATACCCCTTGCATCCCAAAATACTGTGGCCATTACTTTTCCTGCTGACTTAACAATTTTCGCCTTCTTAGGACCACTTTTACCAGCTTCTGCCCATTGTTTTGACTGTTCTTTGCATTCTGGGATGTAGTGATGGATCCATGTTTCATCAACAGTTATGAATCGGCGCAAGAACTCTATTGGATTACGCTGATAAATCGCTAAAAGCTCCTCGGAATTGGTCCAACGGACGAATTTTTGGGGCAACGTCAACAAACGCGGCACATATCTTGCGGATAGCTTTTTCATGTGGAGTTCATCATGTAAAATACTCCAAACTTTTTTTTCGTGTATTTTAACAATATCAGCAAGTTCTCTGAGCTTTATTCTTCTACCTTTAGTCACGTCATTAAATATTTTTCTAATGTTTTCAATAGTAGTAGCAGTTTTCGGTCTTCCAGAGCGTTGTTCATCTTCCGTACTTGAACGACCCAGTTGCTAGTAAAACAGAAAATGTGCCAGGCCAGTTAGTTTTGCGGTCGCCCTCGTATTTACTTGTACTTTTCCGCTGGGTCAATTTCGGCCATTTACAAGGCCAAAAAGCTTATGACTATAAGCCATCATCATGCAACAATTCTAGATTCTGGATTAATTCTTTTGACAACTGTTATGCTTTTAGCAGGCACAGGGACGGACATGCCTAGATTGTGGAATTTACTATCGATCAAAAATACATTTGTGACAGCGCATAGAGAAAGGGACCTAAGGGTAAAAAATCAATTTTCATTTTTTTCTTTTTTTGATGTGGACAACATCTGAGCATCGAATGAGATCGATCCCATGCCCAAAAAGTGTTCCCTCCCAGAAATATGCGCGTTTTGTGAATGTGAAGTCGACGATTCTAAGCGCAAATAGAAAGGGACCTAATCTTTAAAATGGCTCACCTGAACAAAACTTTTCATCAACTTTTCACTTATTTTTTTTGATGTGGACAACATCTGAGCATCGAATGAGACCGATTCCATGTCCCAAAAGTGTTCCCTCTCAGAGATACATATGCGCGTTCAAAGAAAGTGAAGTTGACGATTCTAAGCACAAATAGAAAGGGACCTTATCTTAAAAATGGCTCTCCTGAACAATACTGGTTTTTAACCTTAGGTCCCTTTCTATTTCGCGCGTCACATATAAGAGTATGTACTTTTGAGGGTCACCGATCATTATTTCTAGGTGTTGCAAACAGAATGACAAATTTAATTTAACCTGTAAAATGTAATTGCTGTACTAAGATGTGTAGTGAGAATGTGGATAGTGAAATGGATTGTTAAAAATTCTCCACAGTAATAAATAAACGAAATGAATTCTTATAAAAATAAAAAATAACATGAATGCAATTTTAAAAAACTTACCTCGAAATTCTGTAAATTGAATGCTTTGTCTCCAAACGGTAAACCTCCTTCAATGACGAACTCTCCATACAACAAAATCTACAAGTTCTTTATGTACATCAAATTCGTCTTGTAATCGGCATTTAGTTCAAATCAAACGATAAAGTCAAACATGGCAACTAACCTAAGCATATGTTAATGTTTTGAAGACACAGTAAAGCAGCCACATTGACCACTTTAATTTAACGAATACGATAAACAAACACGATACATACATATGTACATACATACTCGTATATTCGCAAAAGCATGTCCATGCACGCATACGCCAACGACAGATAGATTAGTTTACAAGCAACAACAAATGCAACGCAGCCAAAAGCGAATTCATTTATTTGCACTACTCCAACAGGTTTTTTGTTTTTGTTTTACGGTTGCCTACAACACAACTCGATATTCGCCGTAAAGAAAACAAATCGGCAATAATTAGTTTTTTCTCTTATGATTTTCTGTTAATTTCACTATTCACTCATCCGCAAGATGTTTATATCACAATTATTTATTCCTTTAATGACTTTTAGTAACAATTTTTAGCAAAAATTGTTGTTTTTTGTTTATCACTACACAAACACGACCGATCGCAACAAAGATTATTAAGAAATGAAGTGGTGATGGCAAAAACAAGCTCTAACATATCACATGTGGTGAATCATGTGAGATGTGGAAGTGCGTAAGAGTTAATGAGAGTTGTAGGAGAGAGAGAGAAATTAAGCAAAGGTGCTTGCAAATTAAAATCAAAGTAGTGTTACTAATTTGGCCGTTTTCCCGTCAAATTGAGCGATTTTTAATGCTCATCGCGGGAAGAAATATTTTTGGTGGTTATCTGGTTGTTGTTGTTGTGCATTGTACTGACCGATTAAGCGGGGCGTTTAACTCATTTAGGGGTACAGTTGTAGTTACCCTGTAGGAAATCTCAAGTGCCTACCATTTTGGTTGGCATTTTGTTGACATTTTAGTGATTACCCCTGATGATGAACCACGAAGTCAGTTCGAAATATTGGGTTATTTAAAATTAAATTAATTATTATAAAAACACCAACATCTGTTTTTTGCTTATGACCTCAAGCCTAACAATAACTGAAAAATAAACAACAAAAGGTCAACTATACAAATACAAATATTGTCTAAAAATATTGTACACTTTTTACTTTCCCTTTGATGGAAAAAGAAATGTTTGGCAGCTGCATAGTTGTGCTTCTTCTTATTTTTTTGTTGAAAGTACACGGGTGAAGTTTATAAATACAAAAGTGAATTTCATATAAAGGGTTGTCCAACTTAAACGCACGATGTTAATTCTAAATAAAACAAAAAGTTTTTTAAAAATTATCTTAATATTTACTGATTACGATAGAAGGCAGTTGTGTGTGAAATATCGGCCACATGTTTGCCACGGCTTGGGTGGCATGCCTCTGTCCGATGCTCCATATTTTCAATGACGCTGAGACATAATGAAGATTCAATGTCATTAATGTGCAGTATTAAATCATTCTTTAGCTCTAGAATTGTTCTTGGCTTTTTGACGTAAAATTTTTATTTTAGATACCCCAAAAGAAAGAAGTCCAACGGTGCCAAGTAACATGATCGTGGTGGCCAATTAACATTCACACGACGTAAGATAACAAAGTCAAAGAATTTCTCGCGAAAAATAGCCGTGGTTTCGTTAGCTGTATGGCAAGTGCTACCATCCTGTTGGAACCACAAAACGTTCAGGTCCATATCCTAAATTTTTGGACACAAGTAATCTGTTATCATCTCGAGATAGCGAACTCTATTTATGGTTACTGCTTGGCCGAAGTACGGCCCAATGACGTCTCCAGCCCATAAACCGCACCAAACAGTCACTCTTTGAGGATGCAGTAGCTTTTCAACAATCACCCGTGGGTTCTCATTTGCCCAAATACGGCAGTTCTGCTTGTTAACACATCCACTATGGGCACATTTGTTCAATTATGCTGATCAGAAAAATCACGCAATGAATTTTGACTGAAAGGCCTGTTTTCGTAAAAGGCTTCAGTAATCTTAATGGGGTACTCAATTGTGTACCTATCCACGGTTAAATTGGTCAAACACTAAAACAAAGAAATGCCGAATTAAGTTGGGCAAAATTTATGACTCACAATTAATATAGTGAATTATGGTAGGGCCACCCTTTATTACTAGGCTAATCATGTGGAAATCCACCTTGTACGAGTAAATGGCGGTGACTTTACAATCAAGAGATTTATCTCCTCTTAAAAATGCATTAGCTGTTCGGAGCCGGCACTGAACCATAGGTGCCGGTCAGTGAGTATAGGAATTACATCGTGCACAGCTCATTGATGTTGTAAGACTTAAGTAAATAAGTTAAACTATACTTAGTAGGGCCATAAATACTGTTACAACATTGAACACACCCATTTCAATAGTAGAACTGAACATACCCCGTTAATGTCATATGGGTTTTGAAAGCTAACCTCAATAGCGTTAGTCTGTAACGGGATTATAAAATTGTTTCAACTTTCATCATGGAGTGGTCAGATAATAAGAACCGTGTCGCTGTAATAGCGCTTTTCAAGTGTGAAATGAAAAAAATGATATCTTCAAAACGCTCCGGCCACTAGGGATTAGCCTCATGTTCGTCTACCGATGCAAAAAACTGTTTGAGGAGACTGGAGATGTAAAAGACCGCCACCGGTCGGGCCGCCCACGCTCTGCTCGAACACCGCATGTCATCAAAGCCGTTAAATCAAGAATTCACAGAAATCCGCTCCGAAAACAGAAAATCATGGCCTGAGATGAATATCACGCAAAAGTCCATGAGTCGAATCATTAAAAAAGACTTGGGACTTGGGGGGTTTCAACGACGTACCGGACATTTATTGACTGCAGCTTTAAAAAAAATAGGAAAAATGCAAACGTCTTTTGGTGAAGAACGCTGATAACTTGCACTGAAAAATTTTGTTCAAAGATGGAAAAATTTTACCGTCCAGGAAAAATTTTATGTAAAAAGTTAAAAAATTACAAAAAAAAATATTTTACAGGAAAAATACACAGATGTTTTCAGTGTGGTTTTTAAAGGTGTATACACCATTCGAAAGGCCGCAGTTTTTTATTTCCAAATTAAAATTTGAAATCGGTTGATCAATAAAGTTACTGGCATATAAGTGCGTAAGATCCGAAAAACCGGGTTTTTACCCGTAACTCCAGATTTTGGAGTTTTGTTTGGGAAATTTCTAAACCAGTTTCTTGTTGTACTCAGCAAGATCTAAAAGAAAAATAATATCATTTCCCAGGTATTTTTTCTCCGCCACACCACTGTGTTTTTACTGAATTCAAGCCAAAAACCAATTTTTTTTTCCAAAAAATCATCAACCAACTCTTCCACTTTTTTCTCATCTTGACCCTATGAGTACTTTAACTATGTAAGCAAGAAGTTGTGTGCCTCTAACTAAAATTTTAATATTTTTTGTTGTTTAAGTGTGATATGTGAAAGAGAATAGTTAGTTTTTCAAAAATATTTTTATTTTTCATTTTTATTTCTCCTGAAACTTCAATACACTTAGTCCAACGCTTATCTAGCATTTCAATCCCTTGATCAAAATAGTTTTCCTCAAGGTCTTCAAAATAGTGGTTTACAACTGTAATTGCATCTTCATTTGAGTTAAAACGCTTGCCAGCAAGGAATTTTTTTAGATTTGGGAACAGGTAAAAGTCACTGGGAGCTAAATCAGGAGAATAAGGTGGGTGGTCAAGCAACTCGTACTTTAATTCGTTGATTTTAGCCATTGTTAAAACACTCTCGTGCGCTAGTGCGTTGTCTTGATGAAAAATTATTTTTTTGTGTTGTAAGCCAGGACGTTTTTCTCGAATTTGTACATTTAATTGATCTAAAAGGTTGCAATAGTACTCTGAATTTATTGTTTTACCCTATTTGCAGATAGTCAATCAATAAAATACCTTTGAAGTCCCAAAAAACCGTTGCCATAACCTTACCAGCCGATTGAATTGTTTTTGCCTTCTTTGGGACACTTCCTCCAGCTTCAGTCCATTGTTTGGATTGTTCTTTTGTCTCGGGAGTATAGTGGTGGATCCATGTCTCATCAACAGTTATGAAACGACGCTTAAAATACATTTTATTTCGCTGAAACGATCCAAACAAGCTTGAGAAATGTTCATTCTTATGCGTTTTTGGTCGACTGTTAAAAAGTGCGGCACCCATCTTGCAGAAAGCTTTTTCATCTGTAGTTCTTCATGCAAAAGTAAATGGACACGATTATCTGAGATGCCCATGATATTAGCTATTTCGCGCACTTTTATTCGTCGATCATTTAATACCATATCATGCACTTTGGCTATAATTTGTGTTGTTGTTGCTGTTTTTGGACGTCCACTACGTGGTTCATCTTCAATGCTTGTACGACAACGTTTAAATTCAGCAACCCAAGTTTTTACTGTTGCATATGAAGGAGCACCTTCACCTAACACATTCACCATATCATTATGAATTTCTTGTCCCGATAAACCTTTTTTATGTAAATATTTAATGACACCACGCATTTCTAATTTTTCCATTGTAAAAAAATCGCGGATGCGTCTTTTGTGAACACCTGTTTCTATATGAAGGAGTTACCAGATCGAAACAAATAACACGTGTTCATAGCAGAGATGGAAGTTTCCAACTTAACTTTTTTCTGTTTATACCGCGCTTTTTGTGCTAGGCTATGAAGTTTCCGAGCCGCCCTCGTAAATATACTCGAGGTGCACGCAACCTCAATCATTCGGTTAGAAAAAATAGGTTGTGGCAACGAACTTGAGCGTTGTGTGTAGTTTTGGTCTAATTTTGACAAAATAAGTAATCTCATGAACTTGGACTTGCGGTTGAAATTAGTGCACAAAACCACGTTATCCCTCGAGAAATGAACACAAATATTTCGGCTTTAACTGACTACATTTCCATTTCCTCCTATAACATTCTCTATTTTATACGATTGGATGTTACCAAACATATTAGACCTTAGACTTTTCAATTAAATAAGGTTGAATTTTGTTTCCACCCTTGCTATACTATAGAGTGTACTGCAAAAATGTGTTATTAAATAAACTATCCCATACATCTCTTCATGTCAGCGCCAGTTACACTTACTAACACTTTTTGTACTTTTCTTGCGCTTCGTCAAAATCCATTTGTCATTTTGATAATTAAAAACATCTCAAAATCAGACAGGACCATAATACGAGTATTTGTACCAAGTTTATAGTTAGTTTATAGCAATTTTATACCGTATGTGAACAAAAGCAATACGAAGCTGAAAACAATAGATTTCATGAAAATGTATTTAAAAATACATTAAAACCGAAAAACACATTAATCCGATATGCTTAAAATATCCCGTGTATTTGGACGAAGCATAATTAGAAGTGAGATTTCGAAGAATCGAATGTATGGATACACTCGTCATTTTGGATGAGCCTGAACCGCAATGAGCTTGGCTACCCACCACATACATCACCCCATTCACATGGAAATGTACACACTCTGACATATATTTTGTTGCTCGGGTTGCATTGCATTTAGGGCCGGGGTAGCCCGGAATGCTGTAATATAAACACAGAGCAGAGCGCTGGAATACCAAACATGCCACCAAATAAAAATCTACGTAAATCTAGTTTTCTAGTGGTGCATAGGGGGAAATATTTATCATTCAAAATATCTATCCGAATGTGTGGAAAATAGATCCTGGTTTTCATCAACTACAACACCGTTTGTTTATGGTGACTATTTCAATCTACCTACAATTGGTGATGGTGTATTAGATGCATCATTCGGTTTGTTGCAGTTTGGCAAATAACCCCGCTCCTAATAGCTTAACTTGAAACCAGTAAATTTTAAAAAGCGCCATAGACACCGCATTTGCAAAGACCGATTATAACTGTATGAATACCAATAAATATATAAGTAATGCTAGTTGGTGCTCAGCGACGTTCAGTAATTGTTACTTAAGTATCGGCAAAAAAAAAGTGGAACCCGAACCTTCGGGAAGAATTGTTGGATCATTAAGGCCAATTTTTTAGATTTTCATTAGAGGCAAAGAACAGTCTCCTTATATACAGGGTGCAGCGCAGTAATTTGTTTTTTTTTGCACTGCAGGCTGTGGCAGCACTGTTGGTCGAACAGAGTGCAGAGTTCGTGACTGACGGAAGATTTGTATTCGTCCGCCTTTCAGTTGCCATCATGCATTGGACACATGAGCAGAGTTCATTTTGTGTTGAAGCGGGTTTTTCAAATGCGCATTCGATCATTGCAGTGCAGCATGCTGTGGCAGCACTGTTGGTCGAACAGAGTGCAGAGTTCGTGACTGACGGAAGATTTGTATTTGTCTGCCTTTCAGTTGCCATCATGCATTGAACACGTGAGCAAAGTTCATTTTGTGTTGAAGCGGGTTTTTCAAATGCGCATTCGATCATTGCAGTGCAGCATGCTTTTCGTTTAGAATTCGCAGTTCTACCACGTAAGTGTCTAAAGAAACAAAATATGAGGTACTGAGACCTCTGCACTCGGACCGCGTCACTGTGTGGTGCGCCATATCACGAATGGGCATCATTGGCCCTTACATTTTCCAAGATAACCGACTTGCAGTAACTGTGAACTGCAAATGGTACTTGACTATGATACAGGATGTTTTTCAGCTGGATCTTGAGGCAATGCAATTAGAGGATACATGGTTCCAACATGATGCACACTCAGCGAGGGTTACCATTAATAGTTTTAAGGCAAATGTTTCCTGGACGGCTTATCTCTTTGAAGAGTGATGTGAGCTTGCCGGCACGCTTACCAGACTTAGGGCCATGCGATTTTTTCCTTTGGGGTTATCAGTAGTCGAAGTTGTATATCAACCGTCCCAACATCTTGGATGACCTAATTAACAATATTGAGGCTGAAATTGGCAGAATACCAGTCGACATGCTTGTTAGAGTTCATGAAAACGTATGCAGCAGTGTGTGGATAGCGAAGATCGACATTTGCTATATACACTTTTTAAAACCATGTCCAAAAGAATGGACCACCGATAAGTACGGGCATATGGGTACTCAAATCTAAGTCGGCTTGACTGCCAACCAAATATAAATTTATTTGCAAGATTAGGCTGAGATTGGGCTAGGACTCTTGGGCCTAGGAGGCCCAATAAATTGGCGTGAACTCGCTATTACTTCCTGGTGAGCTACATTTTCAACCGAAATAAAAACTCCCATAGCTATGTGAGGTTTTTTCAAGTTCTGTCTGGAATTGGGTTAAATAAACTTTTTTTTATGGCATTTATTTTTTGAATACAATTTCCTTCAAATGTTGGCCGCAACTACGCCTCAGGGTTTCCATTGTGAGGGTTAAATTTTGGATGACTCGTTCTAGCATTTCGACCGGTATGGCTTTAATGACACGTGTAATGTCGGCTTCCAAAACCTGAGTCGTAGCTGATTTGTCAGCATAGACTTTGGACTTTACGTTACCCCAAAGTAAAATGTCTAAGGGTGTGATATCACTCGATATAGGCGGCCAACTTACCTATCCAAAACGTGAAATTAGCTGCTCTCAATAGATTCATTGTTTGAGCAGCTGAATGGTAAATGGCACCGTCCTGTTGAAACCAAGTGTCGTCAAGATTACGGGCCTCAATTATAGATAGCATAAAGATCGATATCATGGCGCGATAGCGTGCAACATTCACGGTTACGTTTCGACCATCATCACTTTTGAAAAAATATGCACCGATGATTCTACCAGCTTATAAACCGCACCAAACCTTGGTTTTCTATAGATACAATGAAACCTCTTGAACCTCTTCTTGTTGCTCTTCAGCCCAAATGCGGCAATTTTGTTTATTGACTTTACCGTTGATCCAGAAATGGGCGTCATCACTGAACAAAATGTTGGCCGAAAACAGCGGATCTTCCCGTTTCTCACCGAACGCTCATTTCCATAATACAGTGGCCAATATTTGAAGGTAATTATTTTCAAAAAATAAATGTCATAAAATGTCCTTTTAAATTACCAATAAAGAGTCCACACTTGATTTGAATTTTTATAATTAGTGGGAACATAAATACTGCTACAGCATTGAACACACCCATTTCAATAGTAGAACTGAACATACCCCGTTAATATCATATGGGTTTTAAAAGCTAACCTCAATAGCGTTAGTCTGTAACGGGATTTTAAAATTGTTTCAACTAATGAGAACCGTATCGCTGTAATAGCGCTTTTCAAGCGTGAAATGAAAAAAAGCGATATTTTCTAAACGCTCCGGCCACTAGGGATTAGTCGCATTTTCGTCTACGAATAAATAAAATTGTTTGAGGAGACTAGAGATGTAAAAGACCGCCACCAGTCGTGCCGACCACGCTTTGTTCGAATACAGCATGTCATCAAAGCCGTTAAATTGAGAATTCACAGAAATCCGCTCCGAAAACAGAAAATCGTGGCCCGTGAGATGAGTATCACGCAGAAGTCCATGAGTCGAATTATTAAAAAAGACTTGGGACTTTCAAACGACGTACCGGACATTTATTTACTGCAGGAAAAAGTTAGCAAGCAAAATGATAGAGTGTATGCTCGGTCATCTAAGGAAGCATCTGAACTGATCCCAAGGGTGGAAAAGGGTCATCACCCTGCTTCAGTCATGGTTTGGTGGGGTGTCTCTTACGATGGGGTCACTGACCTGCATTTCTGCGAACAAGGAATCAAAACAGCGGTCAAACTTTACCAAGAAACCGTTTTGGAAGCAGTTGTGAAGCCTTTTAACAATTCTCTGCTCCAAAACCAGCCATGGATTTCCAGCAGGATTCTGCTCCGGCCCATAAGGCTAAAACGTCCCAGGCCTGGCTTCGAAACAATTTGCCAGCGTTCATTTCCTTTGAAGAATGGCCCTCAGGCGGTCCAGATTTGAACTTATTGGATTATAAATCGTGGACGGTTTTAGAGGATAAGGTTTGTCACAAAAGATACCCCAACATTGGGTCTCCTAAGACTGCTTTGGTTCGAGTTCGGGCAGCTATTGGCGATTGGCCAGTGCGACTTAAGGCGTGTGTAAAGGCAAAAGGCGGACAATTCGAATAAGTATATTCTTTTTGGATAAAATATACATCAATAAATATATTAAATCCAAAAACATTCAGTACTTTTTATTTTACAGAATAAAACGTGTGTAACAGTATTCATGTCCCTACTAAGTATATATACAAAATACCCCAAAAAGTGTGATTTTTACAGATGTTGTTCGAGTACTTGTATAGAAAACTTTTCATCCTATGAATGGATTTGGTCCATTATAAATCCCGAACAATAGTTTGGACTTTGTAGGTTTATTATTGCGACTGCTATCGTGCTTTCAACGGAAACACTGACGGTCATACATCTCTAGAGCTTCTTAGAATTGTATTCGTACTCTGCTCCAAACCATATATACTTTATAGGGTATCTGATCGAGATTTTGAGGTGCTCCAAACGAAATGCCAAATCTGGTACACCCTCATCATACGGTGGGGCATATAAAAAGGCCTAGAAAATTGTCAATTTCTTTTTATTTTTATACAGAAGGCAATACAAAATGGGCCTACGTGACATTTTTGTATTTATTGGTGTACCATTCAAAATCGCGTCTTAAATTTGTTTTTATATGAATCGACTACTCGTACAATTACGAATTTTCGAAAATTCCACGAAATGAATAAATACAACAGTTTTTTTGGCTCTCCTGTTAAGTATCGGAAACACACATGGCCACACATGCCTTCTGCAAGGAACACCAACGATATGCAAAAATCAACTATAAGCGATTAAATTCAAATTTTGCTTTAAAATCACAAAATAAGATAAGTAGTCAACTTTAGGCTAATTTCTAATAAATACGATAATACGATTACCCAATCTTAAATGGCAATAGCTCAAAATAATTCATGAGTCCTTGGGTACAACCGTCCTTTTGACAGAAAATGTTTACTAGATCAAAAGTTATAGACCGTTAGCCTATTGAAATTAATTCTAGACCACTGAGCGATGTAATGGGTCTTCGGTCAAAGTGTTTTTTAAGGGTGTTAGGTATATGTGACGCGCAAAATAGAAAGGGACCTAAGGTTAAACCCCAGTTTTGTTCAGGAGAGCCATTTTAAAGATTAGGTCCCTTTCTATTTGCGCTTAGAATCGTCGACTTCACTTTCAAAAAACGCGCATATCTCTGGGAGGGAACACTTTTGGGGCATGGGATCGGCTCAGATGTTGTCCATATCAAAAAAAGAAAAAAAATTAAAATTGATTTTTTTTACCCTTAGGTCCCTTTCTCTATGCGCTGTCACATATATTTTGAGGTGTTGCACGAAATTGCAAATGAAATATACACTACATCCTATGGTAGAGAGCAACTGTATAATAAATTTCAGTATTTTAATAATGTGGTACATTTCCATTCGCTTGCGCCCAATAGTAGAGTGATATAAAATTCTGTATGACCAAACTTAGCTTCGTTTATATTTTTGTTTATTCTGTTCTGTTTTAATTTTATGTTGCCGTTGTTCTTTTGAAGATGAAAAATTAAACGGCAAATGAGATTAATTATGGTGGAAAACAAAATCTCTCCAGATCGCGGGAAAAATATCAACATTCACATCATTGAGGCCTTCAGTGGTTTAGTTTGTTCAAGTTGCTGGGCGGGCGTCATGTAAATGTTTGGGTTTCCTCATTATGCTGCTGCCATCGCATTCATCAGTTTAAAAAATCAATGCCTGCCATCCAATGCATACACCGGCATTCCAGGCACCCCTCAATGATGACTGCATCTCCACCACCAACGCCACAACAAAGTGCAGCGCATCGTACTCAACCCCCCCCCCCCCCTCTTGTGAGATAAACATACAACAGAACCGCTGCAGACACACACATCTGAATAGCATGTGCCTGCAACATTTTCGGTGCTCTATGTACATTTGGTTTAGTTGGCCTGGAGGGTGGGTGACGGATGTATCTTGTTCCTCCGGTTGCATGCTACATGTTGTTATCCACAACATAACTTGATAATTTTTGTGTATGCTTCCTTGTTGGCTTCGGGTTCCTTGCTACGTTTCTGTGGCAAGCTGCTGATATGGTCTTGGGGCAGCGTTGCACATGTGGCATGTTTTGATTTGGTTCATTTTTAATTGTTTTGTTTGGTTTTGGGAAATTTGGGGGGTATGCTTTATGTAAATTACGCGTATTATTAGATGCTTCCTGAGATCATAAATAATCCCTGAAACATTGAAGGGCTCACATACATCACATATTTAGTTGCGTTTCAAGGTGCTGTAAGCAGAAGGCATAAGGCAATACTTGTTGTCTGTGGTGCATGTTTAGCATACCAAAAACATATGGATTTCAAAGGGGAGGGGGAATTTGACTCGTTTATGTGTTGAGGGAAATTTCAAAATAAAATTAATCATATTTCTGACTTCTTTGGTGGAGGATTGGTCCATATGGTCGGAATTATTGTTCAATCTCAAAACAAATGTTGAATGTCGTTGGTATTGTGGTAAAAATCATTTTCAAGTTTATTCTGCATGCAATCAAAAAACATTTGCACCTTCTATTATCCATACTTATTTTCCTATCATTTTTGGTGGTCTTCTCAAAAAAACTAAAAAAATTTGTTTGTAAGGAAAATAACATGGCACACCCAGGACTGAATAGTGCCTTATGTAATGATCATTTCGATTTTATTCAAATCCTTAAGCGTCCTGGAACTTAAAAATTTACTGACAGTGAGTTTGTCAAAAAAGAAAAGTTATTTATTCGATGGTATGACGTCACGTCCCAAGATAATGTCAAACGATCGGAAGGAGGACTTAGGGAGATATTGAGCATTAGCTTCAGTCGGATGGGGGGGTTCGCGTCCTCTACCTATCAAGAATGTATTACAAAAAAATTAATTTAGACTCCCTGTTTATTTGTTCACAAAGTCTACTTTACAAATATGGAAAGACGGAACTGCAATTACGATTATACGAAAAATACCCCCAGTGCTGTTTATCAGGAATTCAGAGGAGTAACATTCAATTTATTTTGATCTCCAGGTGTTATGAGATACTGACGTGTTCTTTACCCTAACCCAACCCAATGTCATTTCCGCGCACTAAATCCCTTTTGGGACCCCTAAGAAGGAACTATTCTAACCCAGAATTAGCACTTCATGATTTGACAACACTTAATTTCTTGATTAGCAATTCATTTTGAATTATTATTTCATTTATTCAAGACATCGTTTGGTAATTCTATAAAATCAAATCACAATACTTTTGTCGCACCAACTATATTTATATTGTTGCTATTACCATATTTTTATTTTTAAATTTGGCAATAATACTATTGTTACATTTCAACAATATTAATATTGCAGCAATTATACGTTTGTTAAAACTAAATTCGGTTAACAATGCTATGGTTGCGACGAACATACTTTTATTGCGGAGAACATATTATTATTGCCGTGACCATGTAGTAACCATGTTGTTCTCTGTGTGTAGGTTTAAACAAGAGTTTCGTACAAAATTAGAGAAATTTTCTACTATTTTTTGACGCAAAATACTTTAAGACTTTTGCTTTATCTCCCTAATTGTTAATTCATAGCGTAATGATTTTAATTCTTTAGGGTCAAGTTATTTCGTTTCTATTTCATTTAAAGCGAATTAATGAAATTCTCGTCCATAGTGAAATAATAAAATAGCTCAAGGGAAAATATGCAAGTGTGGGATATCGGTTCGTTCGTTGAAAGATACTGATAATTTTAGATTTTAACTTTGTATGTGCTTTGATCCAATCATAAGCCATATCAAAACATCACAAACTCTCTTTATACTTTGCATTGACTCGTTCTTTTTTTCTTCTCTTAGTTAATTATCATTATCTGCACTTACCCTCTCTCTCGAAGATCGTTGAAGGCATCCAGCAAACTTCAACCATGCTGCGTTGATCAATTGTCGTTGATAATCGTGTTAATGTTCATAACGTAAATGAGTTTAGTTCTCTTTTTATGTTGGTGACGTTTATTTCCAATGATCATTAACTTGATGTAAGTACCATTATCGTACTAATATTCAGGTTATTTCAGGTAATGATCATTGGGGCTGATCTTTTCTAATATAACGATTTGATTATTTTAACATTTTTGGAACCCTTTAAACATTTTCCACTTGTCTTAAGCTACATTTAAATTTAATCTTGGATTTTTGTCTTTGGTTTTTTCATTAAAATATCCTTTAAAATAGAATTTTTATGCCAAGATGTGCAAATTGATGATATTAAAGATATGGTTGTTAATTTTTTTTTTGCGCTGCTATATGGAAGTTTAGTGTCCATAGTAGTAAAGTAGTGTCCATAGTAAACCAAACTCTACCACTGGCTTCAATAAGATTAGCTACTAGACATATTATGTGTGAATCTGGATCATAGCTAGAAACACCCTGATGTAGAATTCTTTCCTTGCACGCAGAAAAAAAGTATGGTTGGGGTGATAATATTCGAAGAGGATCATACTATTGTTGGTTATGGCACAGCAATATTATGATCTTCACAACAATAGTATGATTCACACATAACCATACTATGATTCCCACTACCATAGTATGATTCACACTCCACCATACTATGATCTTCGCAACCATACTATTATCCTCACAACAATAGTATGATTCACACTCAACCTTACTATTATCTCCACAACCATATTATGATCCTCACAACAATAATATGATTCGCACTCAACCATATTATGGTCCCCACAACCATGGTATGATTCACACTCAACCATACTGTTATCCCTACAACCATAGTGCGATTCACTCAACCATACAATGATACCCAAAATTATTTATTAGGATTGGGTTGTTATTCAAAAATAGAGATTTTTATCAAGCAAGTTATTTTAAATCTCATTACACTTAGTTCATAGCCAGATTTGAGGCCATGTTTTAATTGAACATTTCATTCAAAAAACAAAAAATCTATTTTGCAACGGCAGTCGAAAATATTTTTAGTTGTCAGCAGGGGTGAATGCTACTTCACCATCCGTAGACCCCAAGTAAGGAATGTGATTAAACCATGATGAATGGCTACATACTTAAGTGCAGGCAGATTTTAAATAAAAGATTACCAGTTGGAAGTACAGTATTTCACCGAACAAAGTAAACACAATAAAAATCCCTCGAACTACCTTCCGATTGTTGTTATTTTTATAATAGACAACAACCACGCACTGCATCGTGTGCACATGTTTATTTGGTATATCAAAAAAAACATAAGCATACACATGCATGTATGCTCTATAAAACCTGTTTGGTATGTTCATAGTCGCAACCATACGGTACGATTGCCGTAATCATATTATTGTTAACGTAAATTTTAAACAACAATACTTTTGTAACACCAACCATGTTTATATGGTTGCTACAATCATATTTTCTTTTCTAAATTTGGCAATAATACTCTTGTTACATTTCAACAATATTAATATTACCGCAACCATACTGTTGTCAAAATAAAATTCAACGAAGAACACTATGGTTGCGACGAACATGGTTTTATTGTAGAGAACATATTATTGTTGCGGTGACCATATAGTAACCATATATTTTCTCTGTATGTGTAAGACAGTTCGAGGCATGTTATTCTACTTTCGTTTATGTAAATAAATTTATTGTCTGTGGTGTCTCCGTAGTTGAAGCTATAACTTGATGCCGTCAATGTGCACAACAAGAACTATTAAAGCACTTAAAGAACTAGGCGTAGATTCTACGCCCTAACTTGTGGAGTTGGAGTTGTTCGAGCCTATGGGTAAATGTATATACTCGTATATGGCCTTTGTCAAAGGAACAATATTAAGGAAATAATTTACCTTTTGGAGAGAGAACCCTCGATGAATTTATATTGAATTTAAAGGGAACTTCGTTAATTAAAACTAATAGTTATTATTGCTACTGGTTTATACTCAAATTTGAGAAATGAAGAAGTAATTTGTCTACCAAGAAATTAGAGCATTGTCATGCTTTTGAGTTGATGTGCATCGTTGGCTTTAAATCAATTTAGAATCTAATCACAATATGTGACATCGCATAGAGAAAGAGACCTAAGGGTAAAAAAAAATCAATTTTCACTTTTTTTTATGTGGACAACATCTGAGCCTCGAATGAGACCGATACCATGCCCCAAAAGTGTTCCCTCCCAGAGATATGCGCGTTTTATGAAAGTGATGGTACACAAAAGATACACGTATTTAAATCTTAAAATGGCTCTCCTGAACAAAACTGGTTTTTACCCTTAGGACCTTTTCTATTTTGAACGTCACATAAGAAATATTACATAAAAACCAAATCGTTCATTACGCACATTGTATAGGTACTTACTAGGGACTTAAACCCTGTTACACACGTGTAATGCTGTAAATAAAAAGTACCGAATATTTTTAGAGCAAATATTGAATAATATATTTATTGATGTATATGTGACGCGCAAAATAGAAAGGGACCTAATGTAAAAAACCAGTTTTGTTCAGGAGAGCCATTTTAAAGATTAGACCCCTTTCTTTTTGCGCTTAGAAACGTCGACTTCACTTTCATAAAACGCGTATATCTCAGGTAGGGAACACTTTTGGGGCATGGGATCGTTATCATTCGATGCTCAGATGTAGTCCACATCAAAAAAAGAAAAAAAATGAAAATTGATTTTTTTTTACCCTTAGGTCCCTTTCTCTATGCGCTGTCACATATTGTATCCAAAAAGAATCTAATTATTCGAAATGTCCACCTTTTGCCTATACACGCGTCTTAAGTCGCACTGGCCAATCGTCAACAGCTGCACGAACCTCGTCCATTGGAAA
Source organism: Hydrotaea diabolus (assembly GCA_963513945.1). Lineage (NCBI taxonomy): Eukaryota > Metazoa > Arthropoda > Insecta > Diptera > Muscidae > Hydrotaea > Hydrotaea diabolus. The sequence goes on from OY740719.1 coordinate 137,804,897, forward strand.
ATTGTCTCGAACCAAAGCAGTCTTAAGAGATCCAATGTTGGGGGACACATCTAAAACCAAAGCAGTCTTAAGAGATCCAATGTTGGGGTATCTTTTGTGACAAACCTTGTCCTCTAAAACCGTCCACAATTTGTAATCCAATAGAATCAAATCTGGACTGTTTCGAAACCAGGCCTGGGACGTTTTAGCCTTATGGTCCGGCGCAGAATTCTGCTGGAAAGTCCATGGCTGGTTTTGGAACAAGGAATTGTTAAGAGGCTTCCCAACAGCTTCCAAAACGGTTTCTTGGTAAACTTAGGCCGATGTTTGACTCCTTGTTCGCAGAAATGCAGGTCATTGACCCCATCGTAAGAGCCACCGACCGAACCATGACTGAAGCTGGGTGATGATCCTTTTCCACCTTTGGGACCAGTTTAGATGCTTCGTTAGATGACCGCGCATACACTCTATCATTTAGCTTGTTAAATTCTTCCTGAACGGTAAAAACCTTTTCATTGGTGAACAACATTTTTCTGTGCAAGTTATCAGCGTGCTTCAACAAAAGACGTTTGCATTTTTCAATCCTATTTTTTTTAAAGCTGTAGTCAATAAATGTCCGGTACGTCATTTGAAAGCCCCAAGTCCCAAGTCTTTTTAATTGATTCGACTCATGGACTTTAGCGTGATATCTCACGGGCCATGATTTTCTGTTTTCTGAGCGGATTTCTGTGAATTCTTGATTTAACGGCTTTGATGACATGCGGTGTTCAAACAGAGCGTGGGCGGCCCGACCGGTGGCGGTCTTTTACATCTTCAGTCTCCTCAAACAGTTTTATGCATCGGTAGACGAACATGCGGCTTATCCCTAGTGGCCGGAACGTTTTGAAAATATCGCTTTTTTTCATTTCACACTTGAAAAGCGCTATTGCAGCGATACGGTTCTCATTATCTGACCACTCCACGATGAAAGTTGAAACAATTTAAAAATCCCGTTACAGACTAACGCTATTGAGGTTAGCTTTCAAAACCCATATGACATTAACGGGGTATGTTCAGTTCTACTATTGAAATGGGTGTGTTCAATGTTGTAACAGTATTTATGTCCCTACTAAGTAGATTTCTACGAAAACATTATAACTGGTGCATAATTATTGACTCTAAACTAAGCTGAAAATCAATACTGAGCAAAAAATGTGCCTTGAATACCTAGTGTAAGACGTTTGGTAAAACTGAATCCAGCAACTTCAAATTAAACTTTTGGTGTCTTTGGCCTTTATAAGTCATGTCCTCAGAAATGACGTTCTGCTACGGTGGGTTATAGTAAACATAGTGTCACACCTATCCACTCTCAGGTTAAACATCAATTGGAAATTAGTCCGAGCTACAAAAATTGGGTTGGAAAAACACACTTTCTGTAGCAATTACTAACATTCCATTGTATTTATGGATACATGATTTCAATTATCATAAGATGGTAGCTACGATACTCGTAATAAAGACAAATATTTTTTTTCGAATTTGATTCTAGAATTTCTAAATTGAAGTATTTATTTTTTTATTTTTTTGAAGATTGGACGGCAATTTATTACAGCTTGTATTAAAACGTAGAGATTATCTAGAAACACAATGGTACCGGAAGTTATTAATTTTAAAAACACAAAATAATTTAAACAAAAACCAGGAATATATGTGATCAAATGAAGCAATTTTACTTCTTTTAATCAATTAAGATTGGAAAAGAATTGCGAGCTGCACTCGTAGCTCTCATAGAAACTAACTTGTTACGCTTAGTCGATCGTTATAATAAAAGGGTGGTTTTCCCTCTTCAAAATTGGTACTCGAAACCGAGTTCGAAGAGTCTTTATAACCAATATTAAGGAAGAACAACCAATACATGTACAAGTCATTCTCAATAATTCTCTATATACGTTAGGGTTACCGATTTTTTTGGTCTCTTCAACCGATGCTGTCAATTTCCTTTTCTGAGAATTTCTGTGAACGCAAACAACATTCGGTTGTAAAGCAACCACCAAGATTCAGTTGGCAAAAAATTCGGTTATGGAAAAGTGTCTGTTCTCTGTATGCAGAAGGAAAACCAATTTGCTTTTTAGCAAAAAAAAAACTTAGCTGGGTGGGTTTGTCAAGTCATGTTCAAAGCATGCATACTTATAAAAAGGAAATAGGACAGAAATGCATTAGCTTTGAAATTCTTGAAATAGGGAGAGTATTCCAGCGACAGATATTTGCCATCTACATCGCTGAAATTAAACCCTTAGAAAGAAAAGAAGTAAAAATGTCGCCAAATTTGGCTATACGAGTACTAAACATTTTATAAAATCCACCGAAAATTCGCAATAGAAGTGACTCATTTTTTGGGCAAAAATAAATGATTCATTGTAAAATTTGCTTTAATTTGTTAACGCTCGGTTCGTACATAAAGGCCCTCGTTTAGGCCACATGAGCGAAGCGTCCAGAAACTGTTCCCTTTTTGTGGTATTAAGTGCGTCTCAACGAATAGTTCCCGCTAGCCCAATTTTTATAATTGTTTTCCACAACACAATTATGAATTGTTGGGAAAATGCTCTAAATAATGAACTTTTCTACGAGTCCATATTCACTATTGGTCACCGGTTTTGACCATTAGGGGCGTTTTTTAGGCCACATAAGCCAAGACGTCCAGCCATTACTCTCTTTTTTGAGGTAATCCTCGTTGAATATATGTAAAGGAGCGCTCGTATGTTAAGTTGTCATAATTACAGCCCAAAAAGGCATTTGCATACACTACACCATTAGGTAAACGTTATTCGTCAGACAAAAAAAGGTATTAAGACCATTTTTGTATCCTTGTTTTCGGCTGTCAATTTTCATTTAAATTGTATTCGATTTTCACACCAAATCCGATTAATTAGGATTTACATTTGATATGGAAATGATTACATTTTTGATAAAAGATGACAATTTTCTTAATGTATAGTACATTTTGTTATTTAATTAATTTTATTAATTATTATATTCCTGATGAACGTCCTAGACAATTTTCAATACTATAGTTTGTTTATCTAAAAATTTGGTAACAAGAATTGGTAGAAATTGTATTGGCCTTCGAAGATTGCTCTACGTTCAGTACGACGATTACACGCAAAGGGAAATTCTCAGTAATTCAAATGAGACTCCCGTATAAGTCAATTAATTTGCAGCAGAAGTAATCGTTGACAAAAACTGCTGAAGAAAAACCTTGTCAGGTTTAGAAAAACAGTCAAGAGTCAACCTAGCCAATAAATTTCACAAATTTCTACGTTGATTCTGAAAATGAAACAACAAAGGTCAGGGACCAACATAAAAACTGTCCAAATCATAATTACTTACAGTTATGTGAACAGATACTCATACTTATACATTTTTAAATAAATATCCAAATTTTTTTTTCAAACAAAATTGAAATAAAATTATTTTATGTGAACACGTGTCTGTGTCCCAAACTACTAAATTTCGGTTGGATCAACATTTTTTCTGCTCGACATACTATAAGATGGTAGGTTCACTAATATCACGATGCTCACAGCCGATAAGTCGGTCATAGCAACTAAATTCGGATAAACTATTGGTTGCCACAACCGGTGGTTATGACAACCTACCGATTATACTTAGTAGCGATATAAATACTGTTACAACATTGAACACAGCCATTTCAATAGAAGCACTGAACATACCCCGTTAATGTCATATGGGTTTTGAAAGCTAACCTCAATAGCGTTAGTCTGTAGTGGGATTTTAAAATTGTTTCAACTTTCATCATGGAGTAGTCAGATAATAAATGGAGTAGTCCATGATGAAAGTTGAAACAATTTTAAAATCCCACTACAGACTAACGCTCATTATCGCTGTAATAGCGTTTTTCAAGTGTGAAATGAAAACTAGCGATATTTTCAAAACGCTCCGGCCACTAGGGATTATCCGCATGTTCGTCTACCGAGGCATTAAACTGTTTGAGGAGACTGGAGATGTAAAAGACCGCCACCGGTCGGGCCGCCCATGCTCTGTTTGAACACCGCATGTCATCAAAGCCGCTAAATCAAGAATTTACAGCAATCAGCTCCGAACACAGAAAATCATGGCCCGTGAGCTGAATATCACGCAAAAGTCTATGAGTCGAATCATTAAAAAAGACTTGGGACTTGGAGCATTCAAACGACGTACCGGACATTTATTGACTGCAGCTTTAAAAAAAAAGATTGAAAAATACAAACGTCTCTTGGTGAAGCAGGCTAATAACATGCACAGAAAAATTTTGTTCGCCGATGAAAAGATTTTTACCGTTCAGGAAAATTTTAACAAGCAAAATGCTAGAGTTAATGCGCGGTCATCTAAGGAAGCATCTGAACTGTTGCCAAGGGTGGAAAAGGGTCATCACCCAGCTTCAGTGATGGTTTGGTGGGGTGTCTCTTACGATGGGGTCACTGACCTGCATTTCTGCGAACAAGGAGTCAAAACATCGGCCAAAGTTTACCAAGAAAAAGATTTGGAAGCTGCTGTGAAGCCTCTTAACAATTTCCTGTTCCAAAATCAACCATGGACTTTCCAGCATGATTCTGCGCCGGCCCATAAGGCTAAAACGTTCCAGACCTGGCTTCAAACAATTTTTAGGGTTCATTTCCTCTGAAGCATGGCACTCAGGCAGTCCAGATTTGAACCCATTGGATTACAAATTGTGGACGGTTTTAGAGGACAAGTTTTGTCACAAAAGATACCCCAACATTGGATCTCTTAAGACTGCTTTGGTTCGAGCTGTGGCCAATTTTCCAATAGACGAGGTTCGTGTAGCTATTGACGATTGACCAGTGCGACTTCAGGCGTGTGTAAAGGCAGAAGGCAGACATTTCGAATAACTGGATTCTTTTTGGATACAATATACATCAATAAATATATTAAAAAATATTTTGTCCAAAAACATTCAGTATTTTTTATTTTACAGCATAAAACGTGTGTAACAGTATTTATGTCCCTACTAAGTAATGTACACGCACTTTAGTACCAACAATCGGTGGTGACAACAGATAAATTCTTTGTAGTAACCAAATCCCGTTTATTGGTTATACCAACATCAAAAAAATGTTCCCTATAGTAATTTATGGCTTCAGGCAGCAACAAAATCTGTGTTTAAGGAGAAAACACAAAAAATCCTACAACAAAAAACGATTCGAAACAACAAAAATTGAAATTATTTTGCTCTAATTTTGTTGTGTGAGACAGTTTAAACAGGTGGTTGAAGCTTCCACACGATTTAGTCACATTAATATACCAACTAACGGCTGATCAATCTAGAGGTATTTTTTCGAACATTACGCGTGAGTTGTGCTAAATTGTTTTTTTTTTCAGTATTGTTTGCCATTTCAACATGGAAAAACTTACACCGCGAAAACCACAGTTTGGTGCTGCTTTTAGGCTAGTGGAATTATCGGTCCGTTTTTTCAGAAATAATGATGGCCGGCACGTAACAGTGAATGATGCTTGATATCGCTCCATGATATCGGACCTAGAATTGAAGATCGTAATCTTGATGACATTAGGTTTCAACAAGACGGTGCCACTTGCCATACAGCTGCTTAAACAATGGATCTATTGAGAGGTCATTTTGAAGAGCAGTTAATTTCACGTTTTGGACCGATGAGCTGGCTGCTTAGATCGTGTGATATCACACCTTTATACTTTTTTCTTTGGGGCTACGTATAGTCTAAAGTCTATACTGACAAACCAGCTACGATTTAGGTTTAGAAAGCTAACATTACGCGTGTCATTAACGCCATACCGGTCGAAATGCTCGAACGAGTCATACAAAATTTAACCCTTAGAATGGAGACGCTGAGGCGTAGTTGCGACCAACTTTTGAAGTAAATTATATTCAAGAAATAAATGGCATAAAATGTCCTTTCAAAAAAACAGTTAATATTCCACACTTAATTAGAATTCTTTTTTATTTTGAAAAAATACCTCTAGATTGATCAACTGTTACAAATATTGAATATTCCCACAGGTTTAACTATATTTTACATTAGTTAACCTTGATCAACACATGTGGCGCGTAAAATAGAAAGGGACCTAAGGGTAAAAACCAGTTTTGTTCAGGAGAGCCATTTTAAAGATTTAAATACGTGTATCTTTGGTGTACCATCACTTTCATAAAACACGCATATCTCTGGGAGGGAACACTTTGGGGGCATGGGATCGGTCTCATTTGATGCTCAGATGTTGTCCACATCAAAAAAAAGTGGAAATTGATTTTTTTTAGCCTTAGGTCCCTTTCTCTATGCGCTGTCACATATAGAGATCTCCTTATTACTGCAAAACAACAACCTTTTTTTTTTGAGCGGCGACCCATATTCCCCGAGATAGCGTTCCCCCCAAAGCTTGACAGTAAATATTGTTGTTTGTTCAAATTCTAACGGATTGGGTCAATAAGAACACAGAAAAAATATTATTTAGAAATCGGATGGAAATACTTATGCAATGATTCGGTTGCAAAAGAAGAAGAATTTTGGTTGCTTTCACCGAATGTTTATAATCGTAATGGATATACGGTTCGAAATACCACAAGGTGATAAATATTATCATCAGACAGTACCAATGTAACACGAAAATGGTATTTAGTTGCACAACTGGTGGTTATGGCAACCAATAATTTTGCAAGCAGTTTGTTATAGTTACCAAATATTAGTGATGGTAACTATAACTTCATCATAACCAAAAAATATAAAATACTTGATTATTACTGACTTTCAGCCAATCGATTAACCAATTTTGTTTTTTATAAAAATCATTATCATCTTTTCCAAGTCCTTAAATTGTACAAAGTGGTCCAAAAGTTACCATGTGGTTTAACAATTGAATAACTTTTTCGTTTATATATATTTTTTATTTTTTTCAGATTTTATAAAAATAACATGGAGAGATTCAGAACTGAACAAAGAACCAGAATAAAAGAATTTTATTATTCAAATCAGCAATTAATTATTTTAACGCATGACTGATGAAGCTCATTTTCTTTTGAATGGAACTGTAGGTTCAGGGGTTCTGAAAATCCAAAAGCCATTTATCAACGCCAATTGCACCCCATTAGGTGTACAGTATGGTGTGGGATCACATCTGCAAATATCGTTGGTCCTTACTTCTTTGACAATAGAGATAAAAGTGCTGTAACCGTAAATGGAGAGCGGTATCGGCTTATGATAGAATATTGGTTACGTCCTGCTATTAAAAAACAGATCAGTAGCGCGATTCACGAACTTTTACCGAACCGACAATCGTAATATTTGTCGACATTTTTTTCGCTTGCAGTAACGATAGTGTGATTCTGTAACTTCTTTTTAACGATGTTTTACATGTGTTTTTTGTATTCAGTTAATTTTATATCATGTGGCATCTCTGTCTACAAAATTTCATAATAAGCGAAAAGCACAAAAGAGAATAGAACAAAAACAAACCAACTTCTGCTTGATTCGCGGCTTTTTAAATTTTTAATTTGTGTAAAATGACGACCAATTCTTGTCCAAAAAGAAGTCGGGCCTCTAGCGAACAACTTAGCCATTTGGTGGACTTTATGGTTGAAAATCCGGGACTGGCAGCAGGTAAATTCCAAAAAATGCATGGAAAAGTAGAGTTTGAAAAAAAGTGGACCCAGTTAATAGAAATGCTGAACAGTCTCGGTGAAACTGTGAAGACAGTCGAGCAATGGCAGACGGTAAGTAAGCATTGTTAAGTAATTAATTATATATTTATATTATTTTTATGCAAAAGGTTTGGAGGGACTTAAAAAGCCGTACAAGCATAAAAGTTCGGGAGCGGAAAAAACAGCAGGCTTTGACCGGAAACAAGCACATCCACCAAGAACCTTTAACTGAGCTCGAGCGCAAAATTTTAGGAATTATTGGGAGCCATTACATCGAGGGCCATGAATGTGTTGCAGAAAATGTGCCATTAGACGAGGTAAGTGTAAGAAAAATAGATAATTGTAAAGTGCGCTATTGACAGTCATTTGTATTGTTAGGAACTCCAACTTCGTCTGGAAGATGGTGATGAAATCGCCTTTGAAATCCCGCCACCTTACGGAACGGCTGTTAACTTAGTCCGGGAAACTCCCAGCACTCCCGTCCGAACTCCAAGGACTTCGAAAAGAAAGCGTGAAGACAGCGAAAATGAAAGCCAAAAAAAATTTTTAGAAATTGCTGTCAAACAAGCAGATGCTTTAAAGGTAAGTACATACAGTTTTTATAACAAACTTAGAAGTGTATCATTGTATGTTTTATTCTTTTTACCATAGTTGCTAGCCGATTGCAATGCAGCCGCTGTGCAAAACAGCCAAACAATGGCGGAAGCACTAAAAGGCATCGGAGAAGGCTTAAAAGCTAATGCCGATGCAATGAACAATTTGGCAACTGCTATAAATAGTTTCCTAGCAACTGGCCAATAAATTTAATATGCTAAGTAGATACATATATATTTTATGCAGATATTTAGTGTTTTATATTGTTTTTCTTCCCAAAAACTTGAATTTTTTGTTTTGTTGTTTTTGTTTTGTTTTATAAGACTGACCTTTGTTGACTGATTATTACAACTATCAACAGCTAATGTAATATTGAATTTTTGTTTTGGTTGTGAATTTTTTTTAATAAAATTTGTACATTTTTAAAAGAAAATGCTCACATTGTTTTTCATTCAGTCATTCTATTTATGTAAAATAATTTTCTATAATGCGCTCTTGGACCCGTTTTGCTGTTGAAGACGGTGTTCCTTCGGTTACCAAATTATCAGGTGTCTGAGGCTCTAAGAGTTCATCTTCGATCATGTTTCTTCCTTCACAAAAATGCATGTTGTGCAATACTGCGCATGCATTGACTACTTTTCCAGCAAACCCAGGGTCATACAAAAGTGTTCTTTGCTGCGATAAGCACCGCCAAGTTGCTTTAAGTACACCAAAAAGCCTTTCTATTGGATTTCGAGCTTTGCAAAGCGCCTCATTGTAACGGAACTTGGGGCTTCCCTCCGGTTGATTAGTTAGAGGAGTCATCAGCCATGGTTCCAATGGATATCCAGAATCACCTAAGATTTATTTTGGTTTCAATTTTGGATAACATTATTTCTCTTGAATTTTGTAAATAAATACCAATCAAAAACATATTGTGGTTTCCATTCTCAAACCTACGTTGCATAACCCTTCGCACAGCAGAGGAACTCCAAATATATGAGTCGTGTCTTGCCCCTGGATATTTAGCATTTACGTTTAAAATTCTCAGAAATGGATTACATATCTAAAGTAAAAGTAAAACTTTTTTAATTTTAGATTTTTGAAAAAAAAAAAATTGTTAATACCATTTGCACGTTGATTGAGTGGTATCCATGATGGTTTACATAAGCCTCCTCATGACTTTTTGGGGCTAAAATCGAAACGTGTGTGCAGTCAATAGCCCCGATAGTTCCTGCTACAAAAGATGAAGATGACGAAGCAAAAATTGCTTTCGCGGCCTGTTGCTCCACCTGGGTCATTGGGAACTTTACATTTGCGAAAAACATTGCGTTGTTAATTGCATCTGTTACACGATGAATGCAACGGCTAATAGATGATTGGCTCATGGATATTCCCCATTGTTCTCCTACGGGCCGCTGGTAACATCCAGTTGCATAGAAACGCAAAGACGAGAGCACCTACCGAAATAAAATCGTTAAAATTCCATTGTACTTTGAGGCTTACACCTCTTACCTGTTTCTCTGTCGATATGGCTGTTATTCTAGATCCTCTTAGTTGATCATCAAGCTGAAAAATTAGGTTTTCAGCCAAGTCCGGAGTTAATCGGTATAGTTTTTGAAATTCATTGGCTGTCAATTCAAAAGGATTGTCCAAATCTCGAAGAACACGACGATCAACTACTGGAGCGTCAACAATATGGTCATTCCTTGATAAATCGTATGCCAAGTACTCAAAAGCCATTTTAAACACAAAATACACTTTATCGATTTAATAAACACTACGTTAATTATTGTCGCTTAAATAACGAAAATCGACTGCTTTCAGTAACAGCTGATATCAACCGACAACGAATATCGTTAAAAATATTACTGAATAGCAAATTCGATAAACATTCGTTATATTTATTTTAACGATACGATTATCGTAATAAAAGTTAGTGAATCGCGCTACTGATATGTGGTTTCAGCAGGACGGTGCCACTGTCCACACTGCCTGAGACACAATGACACTTTTAAGTCAAATTTTTAGAGAGCGAATAATTTCCAGAAATTATTGGCTCAGTGCGATCGCCATTTTTGTCAGTACCGAACTATTTTCTTTGGGGTTATTTAAAGGAGCAAGTATATGTGAACAAGGCCGAGGCAAGCCTTCATTTTATAGCCAACGTTGTTGCAGAAATTCGATCGCTACAGACACAAATTTTGAAAGATGTTATGGAAAATGCTCTTAAACGAGCCAGTCATTGCGAAGCTAAAAACGGGAGTCATTTAAGTGACATTATTTTTCATACTTAGTGTACAAAATTTGCATTTTGAATGTTATATAATCTGAAAAAAAAAATGAATAAACGAAAAAGTTATAAGTGTTTTAAGCCCATGGTAAAAACTTTAATAACCCTGTATAAGCAAACAGTTTACTGCCTCTGATTAAAATTTTAATTTTTTTCGTTGAACAAGTATGAGGATTTTAAGTTCCAAAAATTCTCTTCTGAAGCTTCAGATGCTTCGTATGTTGTACCGATACGACAGTTCCGATAAATGTAAGCTACAGTGTACCAACTAGAAGTAATATTCGGTTGCATTGATGAAATACTCGAGGTGCACATAACCTTAATCATTTGTTTAGCAATAAAATATGGTTGTGGCAACGGATCTCTTCTCTGTGTGTGGACATTATTGTAAAGCCAACATCAATCCAAATCGGTATTTTTTTAACTGATCTAAAAAAAGTCCTCGCATCTTTTTTGAAAATAGCCCACTGGGTCAAAAATATGACCGATATGGTGGAATACGCGTATATTTCGTATCACAAACTATAAGCCTTCATGTGAGGTCATGCGTGTCACACTGGAATATATTCTTTATCACATATCCTTAGCCAAAACTTTAAGCCTTCATTAGCCGTAAATATTGAGGTTTGAGGTTCTAACTTTTTTAGGTTTTTTAATAAAACTACTTTACAACCAGAGCTTAATATTATGACTCACTATGTCATATGGATTAACAAAATCATTCCACATTGGTTAGACAAACTTAATTAAGTTCGAAAGTAAAAAACAAATTTTCAAAATAACTGTTCATTATTCCAATTATAAAATCAATAATTTAAAATCTTTAATAAATATTTTTTTTTCGTTGTATTTTTTATTTTTATTTCGTTCAATTTACCGAATACTTGAAACCTAACCATCAGTTAGTCCAGTTAACAAATGTACGCAATAATGACAACCGAATTATCAGTGACGTATAACCAACAATCTATTATAGTAATCAATACATGAACAATTCAGTTGCATTAATCATCTAAAATAGTTAATGATACCAATACTTTGTCTTTTCAACCGATAGTGAAAGTTCCGATTTAAAAATTCAAAATTTGGCTTCAGCGATAAAATACATGGATAGCACGTTTAACCGCCAATATTCAGTTGGCGAAAAATAAGGTTGTTGCAACAAATTACTCTATGTGTATGACAAAATTGGTTAGCGTAATTATGGAAGAAAAAATAAAAGGACAATAAAAGTTGCATGCTATTGGTTTTTTTGTGAAAATCTGATTGTTACCTACAACTGATATCAGATTCTTGGAAATAATTACTACGAAACATTGATTTAAACTATTCCTTTTAAAAATACAATGGACCGACCAAACACCCTCTAAAATAAAAGTTGAATTTATAAATATTTTTATTATCCTTTTATTTGACATAAATACCCACGACTAAGAGTGTTTTAAATTTATATAAATCCTCTAACCTGGCAAACTAGTGGTAGTTATGTTGGGCACCCAACCGAGCGCCTAGCCATCCTTAATAGCCCAGCAAAAGCCAAACAAAACAAGAGAAAAAACCAAAAACGCTAGTACGATAATTTCGAAAAATTATTGCACATTATAAGCTTTACACGCAGCAGTCGATGATAGTGCGGCAGGGTGGTAACAGCGGCGGCAACACCAACAAACGATGCCATAGCCTAAACAATGAATAGTGCGAATGTGTTAGGGTTGTAATTTTAAAATGCAACAGATGCAACAAATTGAGGCAAATATTTAATTGCATTAAAACAGAGGAGGGAAAGTCAGACACACCAACACACGCACACACATTGCGAACAACAGCAACGGACACAGAGGATAATCATAACTATCCCTAACAAGTGTTTTCGAAATTTGAGCAGATTTTACACATTTCATGCAGGGCATCCCTCCGACACCCTGCTCCACAATGTCCTCTTCGCCAAGCATTGGTGCCCGAGAGCGAGTGTCGTGCGTTTTATGTTTTGTGTCAACATCGACCAACCCCTATTGCTGCAGGAAAATGCTCCTTGCTGCTGACAACGCTTTTGCTGTCGTTGTTGTCGATGCTGCTGTTGCAACAACTTGTGGCATACACATTTTGTAATATTGTTTTGACTACTTCAAGTGCACACATACACATGTACGAATCCACTTACAAGCGCACATACATTTATAGACAAGCGAAAGGATATTTGTATTGGCGTGTGTGTGTGTGTGTATGAATCAGTTGTACATACACGGAAGGACGAGTGGATCTGTGTACAAGTATGTGACGCTCTGGAAAAACCAAATGCATTTTATATGGAGTGCTAAGATATTACACAATATATTTTCTATTTTACACTTTATTTTCCACATGTGTATCTGCTACACATACAGAGTTATCTAAATTGGAGGGACATCTCTGAAGTTTGTAGGGCAAAAAAGCATAATGGCATTTTTTTATAAAGGAAAGCTAACATCAGACACTGATGATAACTTTTTCTATATATAGGAAAACTATCATCAGGCACTAATGATAACTTTTTCTATATAGGAAAACTATCACCAGGCACTAATGACGAGTTTTCCTATATATAGGAAAACTATCATCAGGCACTGATGATGACTTTTCCTATCATCAGGCACTGATGATGACTTTTCCTATATAGGAAAACTATCATCAGGCACTGATGATGACTTTTCCTATATAGGAAAACTATCATCAGGCACTGATGATGACTTTTCCTATATAGGAAAACTATCATCAGGCACTGATGATGACTTTTCCTATATAGGAAAACTATCATCAGGCACTGATGATGACTTTTCCTATATATAGGAAAACTATCATCAGGCACTGATGATGACTTTTCCTATATAGGAAAACTATCATCAGGCACTGATGATGACTTTTCCTATATAGGAAAACTATCATCAGGCACTGATGATGACTTTTCCTATATAGGAAAACTATCATCAGGCACTGATGATGACTTTTCCTATATAGGAAAACTATCATCAGGCACTGATGATGACTTTTCCTATATAGGAAAACTATCACCAGGCACTGATGATGACTTTTCCTATATAGGAAACCTATCATCAGGCACTGATGATGACTTTTCCTATATAGGAAAACTATCATCAGGCACTGGTAATGACTCTTCCTATATAGGAAAACTATCATCAGTTACTGATGTTGATTTTTTCTATATAGGAAAAGTCATCATAGGTGCCTGATGATAGTTTTCCTATATAGGAAAAGTCATCATAGGTGCCTGATGATAGTTTTCCTATATAGGAAAAGTCATCATCAGTGCCTGATGATTGTTTTCCTATATAGGAAAAGTCATCATCAGTGCCTGATGATAGTTTTCCTGATGATAGTTTTCCTATATAGGAAAACTATCATCAGGCACTGATCATGACTTTTCCTATATAAAGGACAACTATCATCAGGCACCGATGATGACTTTTCCTATATATAGGAAAACTATCATCAGGCACTGATGATGACTTTTCCTATATAGGAAAACTATCATCAGGCACTGATGATGACTTTTCCTATATAGGAAAACTATCATCAGGCACTGATGATGACTTTTCCTATATAGGAAAACTATCATCAGGCACTGATGATGACTTTTCCTATATAGGAAAACTATCATCAGGCACTGATGATGACTTTTCCTATATAGGAAAACTATCATCAGGCACTGATGATGACTTTTCCTATATATAGGAAAACTATCATCAGGCACTGATGATGACTTTTCCTTTATATAGGAAAACTATCATCAGGCACTGATGATGACTTTTCCTATATATAGGAAAACTATCATCAGGCACTGATGATGACTTTTCCTATATATAGGAAAACTATCATCAGGCACCGATGATGACTTTTCCTATATATATAGGAAAACTATCATCCGGCACTGATGATGACTTTTCCTATATAGGAAAACTATCATCAGGCACTGATGATGACTTTTACTATATATAGGAAAACTATCATCAGGCACTGATGATGACTTTTCCTATATATAGGAAAACTATCATCAGGCACTGATGATGACTTTTCCTATACAGGAAAACTATCATCAGGCACTGATGATGACTTTTCCTATATAGGAAAACTATCATCAGGCACCGATGATGACTTTTCCTATATATAGGAAAACTATCATCAGGCACCGATGATGACTTTTCCTATATATATAGGAAAACTATCATCCGGCACTGATGATGACTTTTCCTATATAGGAAAACTATCATCAGGCACTGATGATGACTTTTCCTATACAGGAAAACTATCATCAGGCACTGATGATGACTTTTCCTATATAGTAAAACTATCATCAGGCACTGATGATGACTTTTCCTATATAGGAAAAGTCATCATTTGTGCCTGGTGATAGTTTTCCTATATAGGAAAACTATCATCAGGCACTGATGATGACTTTTCCTATATTCATCTTTGATGATGACTTTCATCACTGATGATGACTTTCATCACTGATGATGACTTTCATCATCAGCATCAACAGCAGTCATCATCAGTGCCTGATGATAGTTTTCCTATATAGGAAAACTATCATCATCAGACACTGATGGTACGTCTAACCTTAGAATTTCAATGCAAGTTTGACAACTT
This sequence comes from Hydrotaea diabolus, assembly GCA_963513945.1. Classification (NCBI taxonomy): domain Eukaryota; kingdom Metazoa; phylum Arthropoda; class Insecta; order Diptera; family Muscidae; genus Hydrotaea; species Hydrotaea diabolus. The sequence continues at coordinate 137,820,049 of OY740719.1, forward strand.
TTACTTTAGCAACGGTACAGTTTAGCAATAGTTCACAACATGTGCATACATATTTATACTGACATATGATATGCATGTATGCAAGAATTATACACGTGTATGTGTATGATAGCATGTAAAATGCACCATGTTACATGTAATGTTTGACTCAGCATATCTTTTATGTTAAACTTCAACTACTGACACTACCACTGCAGTAAAACCACAGTCTTTCTTCTTTCTATCTTGTCTTGCATATGTGTCACACTCTATTCGTGTGAGTGCGTGTGAGTGTTTAACAAGGATCTTATTTCATATGCATGTACTCGAACACTAACACTAGTGCAAAACTTACATAAGCAGTACACATACGAATGTAATGCCACAATAAACTACTGCAGCCGTATTATTAGTTTATTGTAATAAGGGTTACGCAGACAAAGATGGACGGACGAACGGACGGAAGGGACAGACGGCTCCCTATGCCAGTTTGTTTGCTCGTCTCCCTTCGAGGGTCTCAATTTACTTTCATTTCCATGCATGTGTTTACTTATTATTAGTTTTCCAAACACCGGACAAACGGACGGACTGGATGAGGCGGACAGACTTGACCATCATAAACAACAGCAACATCAGCATAGTGTCATCATGGTCATCCGTTGTAAATGTATATGGCCCTTTACTTGGAAATTGTATACTTTGATTTGTTAGGTTTTGAATCATTATATCCACGGCATGCAGAATTATGGACAAGGTTGTAGGTGTATATACGGGTATGTGGGAGTATGTTTAAATTTATATAGGGTTGTAAACAAACTGGGGAATCTTAAACCAATCTCAAGAGTTTTTGTGGATAATTCGGAATTTGTAGGACAGTGTTTATTGACTTTACTGGTTAATATGTGCATCATTATTATGTGGGTTAATTTGTTACTACATCTTCGTAATAGTTATCTCAAAGATTGTGTCTTCGAATTGACATAAATCTATGGAAGATGCCTGCAGTATTCAACACAATTTTCATATTTATTTTTGTAGCAGAAATTCAATATGATTTGTAATTACTTAGTAAGTACGACGAGATTTTAATTAAGTTTACTGATATTATCGAAAGAAAGATCTTGCACATACATAACACATAATTTTAAAGGACACTTTGCAATAAAACGTTTTTAATAAGAATTTTCGGAGTCTTAGAAATACTCTTTACCCAAAGACTTCTTTGTCATGGGTGTTTGAAGTAACGTTAAGTCGTGAAAGCAGAGCCACATTTTTGAGAATTTTTTGTGGCGACACAGTTAACATCTTTTTTTTAAACCCTTGATACGTTCAATAATAATATTCGCAGATAATTGTGTAGAGTTTTTATGAAGAATTATTTAACACGTGGACAACACCCTTTATACCAACTAAAGGGTGGTCCAACCGTAATGTACAATGTTTATTGCGAGTCACACCTTAACGACCAGTTTTTTTACCCAACCTAATATTCTATTTCTTTGTTTCAGTATTTGGCAAATTCAAGGTGCGAAAAATTTACTGGCCATTTTCTAAGCTCCGTACCCACACTAGCATTGGACAAAGGTAGAAGGAGTTTTCAGAATACAATAAATTTTTATTTTTGAATGGATTATGATACGCCGACTAAAAAAATGGTGGATTTCTTGTAAAAACCACTTTTTTTTAAAAAAATGTTTTATTGATATTTACTGAATTATTGGCATATCAATTAGGTCTGAATTAAAACGATGATCTGCTCTTAGTTCGCTGACATCCTTTAAAAATTGAACAGGGATTAAACCGGCTCAAGACCTCTTGCTTCTATATTTAAATAGAAGACAAGTTTTTAACAAAATGGCAAAGTGACATTGATTTTCGTGGCTGCACACGGCTTTTATCATGATTTCGGGTCCGTGACAACCCTCTTCAGAAAGTTTTGCTGCAATTGTTGAAAGTAAAACCGAACTCTATAAGGCCAGGCTCTCGCCAAACGAATGAGAACTACTGGTGTAAACCTTATTTTTCAAGAAACGTTGAGGAAATGTTGAAATAATTAAGTTTTATTTACATCAAAACATAACTTCACCATCACAGCCCCTATAAAAAAATCAAACTCAAGAAATAAAAGTGATTTTGTTTACAGAAAACTAAAGACAATTCGCGTTTTTTTCAAATAATTAAAAAGTGTGGGAAGAAAGTAATTCAAGAATAACATTTGCCGAGTTTAGGGGAGCTCGGTTACTACTCGCTTAAAGTACTTATTAAATAAATTTTTTCCAACAAATTACTTAGTACAATTACTTAAGTGCAAATTTTCAAATCAAACGGTTTATGATGCATAAAGCCATTCAATTCTTGTATATAATTTTATTTTTAAAAAATTTCCGGTAAAAATTTAAAGTTATTGCCTTAGCAGGTACCAATAAAACACGCCTATTATGTCAAAATACTCTTTCATTTAAAGGGCCTCATTCCAAACAAAAGCTAATCAAAAGTTTTTTCTATTTCGCATTCGTTCGATATGTAAAATCTAAAGCATTTGAGGCAGAGCAGAGACTCATTCTCTGTACAAACAAGAAAAAAAACATGATTAAGCGTTTGGATTTTAAAATTTATCTAAAATATCTGATTACTCAATAAAATTACAATGTTAATAGATACATCATCCGTCCAACCATCCCGTCATTCTGGCCAGCCAATTGTTCTTAATCGTTTTGGGAAATCAAATCTGATAAAACGTTTTTCAGTTTTTGTTTTCTCCTTGTTTTTCTTTTTGTTCGGCAACACAAAAATGCCTGACCCGGTCACGGAATTGTGTTGTCTTATTAAATGTCCTTAAACCCAACTTGGCTGGAAAAAAAAGTTGTTTTTCCTTTTGCGACCCCTTAAATGGAAATCAAAATATTTTTATTGTACTTTGCTGCTCTTCGGTTTTATGATTTTTTTTTAGATTTCAATTTTTTTTTGCCAACCGGAACCGCTTGTTTTGTATGTGTTTTTTTGTGTGCTTTTGGAATGAATGTTTTTGGAAAATATTTGAATAGGACTGACAAGCACCGAAATTATTACTACAGCAAAAAAGTGAAGCAAAACTCACGAACATGGAGAAACCGAGAAAGAGAGAGAGATAGAGAGAAAAAAAGAAAAGAAGTGGCCTAAGAATAGAAGAATGGCACTAAATGGCAGTAACTTGTGGCGTGATAGAGAAGTGCACACTCCAACTCACTGCCAAGACAAGTAAATAATTTAAATGTTGGATACTGATGCCATCTATTCGTCCATAAATATTCCCTCGCTTCCTTGCCGGCAACGGTCGTCTATTGTTCGTGGCGGTGGCTGGCGGCGGGCGCTGGGGGTATTTGGATTATAACTTCGGTATAAAGTGTATTGCATTTTTGTTGTTGTTGTGGTGTTTGGAACAACAGCAACAACTAGCCGTACAACAATAGAAGGCCAATTGGGATTTAGCATTTTGACCTTTATTTGGCCCTTATTTCTACATCTTCTTCTGCTCATATTTTCCATGTTCTACTTGAGGGCCATATTTTGCTCGCCATTATTCTTCGAGTATGTCTTAGCTTGTTTTTTTCGCCTCAGCTTTGGTTGATGTTTTTTCCCTCAGACTCAGCAGAAAAAGTTTTCTTTTTTCGCTTTTGTTTTGTTTGGGGATTTTTGTTTTCTTGGTCAAAGTTTTTTTTTTTGTGTGCCGTTTTGCCATTGTGTTTTGACCAATATTGGCATTTTTGGGGGCGTTGTCCAAGCAAAATCCTTAAAAATCAATAATGTTAAATTTTATCTGCTTCGAAGTGTTGTTAAAGGTAATAAAATTCAATATTTATTTGCTATGGAGGAATTGAGACGATGGCAATTACGGTAGGATTAGGATGGCTATGATGGAAACCATGGATTTGCATTCTCGATTGCAGAGAAATACTTTAACACTTCTTGGGAATTTGTTTAATTGGGTTTGTTTGACAAAGTAAGGCGTTTCTAAAGTTGTAAGGTCTTAATATACTGACGGCATAAATATTATATAATCGTACATATGCGATCTGCCGAGTTATAGTTAAATGGTTTTAAAGATTGAATTAAAGGCCTTAGAAGAGAAAAATACAAATTTGTCATTTTAAGAACCAGTCATCCTAAGTGAATATAGCCCCCAAGGGATGCTAAGGTGTTACAATTAAAGCTACTTTCCAATACCCACAGGGCTTATGAGGAAACCAGTACAGCAAATATGCCAAAAAAAAAATTATTCGGTTGATTCGTATACCCTTTATAACGGGTAATCAATCTACAGGTATTTTTCAATAGGGGTTTTCACAGATTTTGTTAAACTTTATTTTTTTCTTTTCAGTATTGTTTACTTCATCATGAAATAACGTACTTTATGAAAACTGTGGTTTGGTGCGGTTCATGATCCGTGGAAACATCGGTCCATATTTTTTTAAAAATGATGATGCCCGAAACGTAATCGTGAATGGTGCAAGCACGAGCTATGATATCGGACTTTTTGCTACCTTAAATTTAAGCCCGCAAACTAGGCGACATTTGGTTTAAAAAGGACGGGCCACTTGATATATTGCTGCTCAAACAACGGATACGAGGCAATAAAAACACAATAATTTATCACTGGAAATGGTGTTTTTGTTTTTTTAAATATTCTCCTTAAAGATCAATACGAGTATGCATAATTTAGAGGCGCTTAAAACAGCTTCGACATCCAAACATGGATATCAAAAACCAATAAATTTAAATATAAAATTATGTTTGCTGCTATTTGGCTAAATTTTGATGACGGACCCTAGGCCGAAAATGCATCAAATTTATATATGTACTTATGGGTAGTAAAAAGCATAAAATTTTCTCACAAATTCCAAACTGTATTGTTATTATAAATCTGGGTAAACTTAGAGCCTGTTCAAGTGTTGAAATTGCTGTTTTGTTAATCGACTTTTTCTAGTTTATTTTTAAATAAAAAACAAACCTCTTTTTGTCGCAATCAGATTTATAGCATGCTCAGAGTTTAAACATGAAACGAATCACTTCATGTCTGAATGGAATAATATTTTCCATTACTAGGAAAAAGGATAAGCCACAATTTTGGCTAATGCCGGTTGTTTTAAAATAAACCCCTCGGTTTATTCACGGCTTTGAAAACAAAACCAAAATGTTGTTTTTTTTTAAAACCCCAGCTTTTTGGATACCACTCAGAGTCAATATCTGATGAGATAGATCGATCCAACCAAGCATACCCAAGCATATGAACAGACCTCTACAAAATGTTCATATTGTACTACGAGGGCTGCTATATATAAGTATACTAATAATGAAAATGCGAATATTTATTATCAAAAATGGTTTATTGTTTTTCAAAATATTCTCCTTAAACCCTCCGGCGGGTGAGAAGGTCCCTGGGGACCTTTTTCATTTTCAAACTGACATTACTCCTTGATGGTCCATGGGAAGTATACCCGACCCCCACATGTATTCCAAGGAAATTTTATCTAGAATCGTTTTAAAAAAATTCAAGTCAAAGCGATCCGACCAATAGTTTAGTTTCTATTGAAATTTAAATGTGTTTAGTACGGGAACGTGTGAAAAGGTCCGCTGGGACCTTGTACTGAAATTTCAAGAAATCGTTAAAAAAATGCACTGTCTTTTGACTTATTTTATTGTTTGAACACATCACAAACGTTTTCCTTGAATTTTAGTTCATTTTTGGATTATTTCATTGTGCCTTTCCTTGAAACATAATAAACTTTCCGATGATGAAGTGGAAGAAACTGATGCTCAGCAAACGAGTGACAATTACTTCATTTCCAAAGATGGCACCAAATGGACTAAAAATGCACCACCGACTTCCCGTACTTGTGCTTACAACGTGGTCGACTACACAAGGAGGAATCCGGGACCAGTAGAAACCTCATCACCGAAGACATGGCGAACATCATAATATGCGAATCAAATCGGAAAGGCAGGAAAGTAAACGCTGCATGAAATTTGGCTAATCCAACTAACACAAAGGAATGGAAGCCAATCGCTTTGAAAGAGTTCGTTGCTTGTTTGGCTATTATTTTGTATGCTGGACTCACTAAATCGAATAGTGAACCTCTGGAAGAGTTATGGGGCCCAACGCGCTGTCTAATATATAAAGCTGCATTATCATCAGCCCGTATGAAGTGCATAAAACAATGCCTTAGATTCGACAATGGCAATCTGCGGCTATTGATGCTATTTGGCAAATGTTGCAGTCTAACATGGCAGCAGCTTACACTCCGCACGATGCACTGGCGGTCGATGAGGAGTTATTTCCATACAGGGGTCGCACCCGATTCACAAAATACATTCCACGAGAGGTGAATCAAAAGCTCTACTTCAACTTTCGGAGAGATATTTGAATACAGGCCGCACAATTTATGCCAACATTTTTTTCACATCTTTGGATTTGGCGCGTACTTTGATCAGGAAGAAAACCGCATAAGTTGTAACAATGCGCTCGAATAAGACATGTGTGCCTCGAGAATTCCAAAAAAAAAATCATACGCCCAAGAAGAACACAGCGGTAATTTTGTAGTCGACAGAACATTATACTTGCGGTGTGGGCATGCAAACTGAAAGGAAGCAGTCGTTTGCTATTTTGGATTACAACGCCAACAAATCGGGCGTTGATACAATGGACCAGATGCTTGGCACATATACATGCAAGCGCTCAACAAACCGCTGGTCATTGGCCATGTTTTTTAATATGGTGGATTAGCTGCATTTTTTTCATACAACGAGATGAAGCCAATAAAAAGAAGTGACAGGCGACGGTCATTCCTACTGATGCTGACAAAACAATTGGCACTACCAAACATAGAAAAACGAGCGCTGAACAGCCGCATATCCAAGGATACGGAACGCAATGGAAGCATTTGATGTAAAGGTAAGAAAAAAAATACTAATGTTCAAAAGCAGAATAACAACATAATTTTGTTCTTTTTAGATGTTAACAAGACCGGCAGAAGGAGCTGCACCGTCGTTTGCGTCTAGAACGAACAGACCGTCATGTCGCCTTTGCCGTTCTGAGTACGGACGGCAGCGGAAAACAAGGGCCTATTGCCATTCCTGTAACAATCCAGTTTGTGCAGAGCATTCAACACTTATGCATCGATGCTACACCTGCACAGAAAATATGTTGGACGAGGGACAATCTACTCAACAATAGTTTTTTAGGCTTCTTTCATATAAAACTCATAACAAATTAATAATGTTATATAAAAAAAATTGTTTTTCTAACATTCATTATGCATGTATAATTAGTAAATAATAATAAATCAAAACAAAAAAAATGTAAAAAAATGCGTTTTCATATAAAATTCCATACAAATAGAAATAGGTCCCTGTGGACGTTGTACTTCGTATAGGGCAACGGATGACTCAACCGTCGGAGGGTTAATCCATCTAATTACTCCTTTCATCTTTATCTAATTACTAATTTTCAGCATAATCCTACGAAAAATATAAGGACTATTATGCAAATACCAAAAGTGGGTGGAAAGGTCATTTGCACTGGAAGAAACAGAAAGGGGCGTGTCATCCTCTCCTTTCGTAGACGAGTATAAAGCAGTAAGAAAAATATTATGAAGTTCGCAAATATATGCTAATTTCATCCACAAGACAAAGGATTTTAATCTTTACTGAAACAGGGTCATTTGTTAGGGAGGTACCAAAAGGGCTAGCCATGCCCCTTTTGGGGCAAATTATTTGTCACCAAATTAACCTTTAAATCTGCTTTTGAGTACTGATTTTGTATTCGATTGTGATTCAAGATATTGCACGAAAACCGAAATGATGTATTGCATGGGAGGTATTATAATGGGGCGTAACAACAAAAGACGTTATTAAGATATTAGGATGTACAGAATTTAAGTGAATTTCCTAAACTAAGTGACAAGTTTTGTGGTTTCTAATCTACAGACGTATCAGTTCAGTTTTGTGAGGAGTGTACCAGAAGGGACGTGGATAGAAGTTTAGTTCTCTATCACCAAGTTCATAAAGGATGTTCTAAACACAATGCACGATGTTAATTGTGCTGTTATTTGTCACTATTTAACGTCAAGTTTTTTGCCCAACTTAATTTAATATTTCTTTGTTTCAGTGATTGAAAAATTTAACCATTAAGTGGTACATACTTAAATGAGCAGCGCATTAAGATACGTAGTATTAAAAGTCTTATTCGTCTATCGTTGATCTGCTTCGAGTACTTAGTAGGGACATAAATACAGTTACAACATTGAACACACCCATTTCAATAGTAGAACTAAACATACCCCGTTAATGTCATATGGGTTTTGAAAGCTAACCTCAATAGCGTTAGTCTGTAACGGGATTTTAAAATTGTTTCAACTTTCATCATGGAGTGGTCAGATAATGGGAACCGTATCGCTGTAATAGCGCTTTTCAAGTGTGAAAGATGAAAAAAGCGATATTTTCAAAACGCTCCGGCCACTAGGGATTAGCCGCATGTTCGTCTACCGATGAATACAACTGTTTGAGGAGACTAGAGAAGTAAAAGACCGCCACCGGTCGGGCCGGGCCGCCCACGCTCTGTTCGAACACTGCATGTCATCAAAGCCGTTAAAGCAAGAATTCATAGAAATCCGCTCCGAAAACAGAAAATCATGGCCCTTGAGATGAATATCACGAAAGAAGTCCATGAGTCAAATCATTAAACTGGGACTTGGGGCTTTCAAGCGACGTACCGGACATTTATTGACTGCAGCTTTAAAAAAATAGGATTGAAAAATGCAAACGTCTTTTGAAGCACTCTGATGACTTGCACAGAAAAATTTTGTTCAGCGATGAAAAAAAATTTACCGTTCAGAAAAAAATTTAACAAGCAAAATGATAAAGTGTATGCGCGATCATCTAAGCAATCAACAAGCAAAATGATCAAGTGTATGCGCGATCATCTAAGGAAGCATCTGAACTGATCCCAAGGGTGGAAAAGGGTCATCACCCAGCTTCAGTCATGGCTTGGTGGGGTGTCTCTTACGATGGGGTCACTGGCCTGCATTTCTGCAAACAAGGAGTCAAAACATCGGCCAAAGTTTACTAAGAAACCGTTTTGGAAGCTGTTGTGAAGCCTCTTAACAATTCCCTGTTCCAAAACCAGCCATGGACCTTCCAGCAGAATTCTGCGCTGGCCCATTAGGCTAAAACGGCCCAGGCCTGGCTTCGAAACAATTTGCCAGCGTTCATTTCCTCTTAAGAATGGCCCTCAGGCAGTCCAGATTTGAACCCATTGGATTACAAATTGTGGACGATTTTAGTGGACAAGGTTTGTCGCAAATGATACCCCAACATTGGATCTCTTAAGACTGCTTTGGTTCGAGCTGTGGCCAATTTTCCAATGGACGAGGTTCGTGCAGCTATTGACGATTAGCCAGTGCGACTTAAGGCGTATGTAAAGGTAAGAGGCGGACATTTCGTATAAGTAGATTCTTTTTGAATACAATATACACCAATAAATTTATTAAAAAATATTTGGTCCAAAAACATTCAGTACTTTTTATTTTGCAGCATAAAACGTGTGTTACAGTATTTATGTCCCTTCTAAGTACAGGTGAAGGAAAGGTTCTATTTTTACTGAATGCTTGACCGGACAATTCAAATGGTGCTGCACGTCATGTGGTCAATGATGACAGGCGGGACAAATGTCCGGAACGTTGGCATCAATTCGCGTCCAATACGAGTTGCGGTGGCTGAAACATCCAGATCTCGCGCGTATTTCGAGGTAGCGTATTATCCTCTCGTGAAATCTCTAGTGGATGTGCCCATGGCACAACATTCACACTTTAGCTAGATACTGCTGATGTGACTTCAACAGCGTGAATGTCGTTTAGACCTGGTAGTTTTGATGAACTAAAGGCTGGACCTCTTTCTCTAGATCATTCAGATCGTACCTGATTTGCCTGAGCGAAGGCATCCTGTCCATGAGATGACTACTGCGAAGACACCCAAGTAGATACTATTTAGACAACAGGAAATTATGTCTGCGCACGGTAAGGACCTTTGTCTCTTCATGTAGATGGTCCTCAGATGGTATAAGGAGACACCCTGTTGATTTTCTCAGGACCGCATTCTGGCAAGTATGCATTTTCTTCCAATGCATCGCACTCACATCCGTCGACCAAAACGGCGCTAAGTAGTTCGCTACAGACCGACCTATCGCTTTGTAAGAGGTATGAGGTTTCTTTGTCAGCTCACCAAGTACTGCCTCCTAGTGACTTGTGGATCTTGTTTCTACTTTTAAGCTTATCGGACTTTTAAACTGGACGGACAAGCCTTTAAACCAGTAAACGGCAAAATGGCGCTTCTTACATACGTACACACAAAGAACAGATTCGTTGTCACAATCGAATTCGTTTGCCAACCGAATGATTGAGGTTGCATGCACCTGGAATATTCCGTCAGTACAACCGAATGTTAGTTGAAGCTCTGTAATGTTCAGTAATTGGCTATAAAGTATCGAAGCAACATACAAAGTATCCGAAACTCCAGAAAAGACATTTTGGATCTAATAATCCACATGCCGCACATGTTCAACACAAACATTTAAAATTTTCGTCTGAGACAAAAAACTGTTTGTACTTAAGCTACTCTTAAACATTGGGAGGGACATGAGGAGGGTCATGTCGTGGAAGAAATGGAAAATATATAGGGATATTTTAACCAAAAAAATTAGATTAAAAAAAATTGGATTGGCTTAAAGCCAGTAATTATCGAATTATTTTATTATAATAAATCCTTAACAAACCAAACAAAACACTAAACCACCTGTTTTTGATTATGACATTTTAGTTATTATCACCATGATATTTGTATTTCTATGATATTTTAGTTAAAGTCACCAATAATTGGTTAAAACAATAATACGTTTGCAAAACCATTGGTTGCAACAACTATCAGTTGGGGACAACAAAATACCTTTTCCGCGTTTTATTGGTATGACGGATAAATTAGTTGTGTGTACAATACGATGATAATATTTACCATCTTCCGGTATGTAGAACCGACGATGAATTACGAATATAAACAATTGGTTAAAGCAATTGAAATTCCTTTGGAACAGAATTTTTGTAGTTACAACCGATTACCAATTAATTTTATCTCTGTGTGTACATACGAGGTCTGCTATATATATTTCTGGAACAATATTGTAAATGTGAAGCATGATTTATACACTAGTGCATGGGCTCAAACCGATTGTCGAAGCGCCTTTTCCACTCCGATTGCGACACCTCCAAAACATGGTTTTTGAACGCTGCAGCAGCATCTTCTGGCGACGAAAATCGTTGACTACGCATTTGTTTCTTGATGTGCGGAAGGAAAAAGGAGTAATTGGATGCCAAGTCAGGGATGTACGGCGGATGAACCATTTATCCGACGTTTTGGCCGGCCAAAAAGGCGCTGGTTTGAGCCGATGTGTGAGAGCTCGCATTGTCATGGTGCACAATGATTCGTGTTCTCTTGTTCGTTTTTCGAATTTCTCCGAAGACATCAGGCAAACAATATGTGGTGTACCCCATTTAGAATTGACCGTCCTACGTTGCTCAAGCGGAACAGTCACCACATGACCAGTGTTGCCGAAGAAACAGGTGATCATTTGCTTCGAAGAGCTTCTTCTTCTTCGTTGTATTCGGCTCGTCTTCGAAGACCCACACGGTCGATTGCTGTTTTGTTTCGGGCTAATACGCATAGATCCATGATTCGTCCCCTGTGACGATCTTATAAACGTCTTTTGAAGCACCGCGATCGTATTTTTTCAAAATTTCTTTGCACCAAACGACACGAGCCGTTTTTTGGGCGAACCTTTTTTACGGCCAGGTGTTCATGCAAAATCGAATGTATGCTGGTGAAAGAAATGCCCAAGGATGCCTCTATCTGACGGTACGTCACATGACGATCTTGCATTATCAGTTCACGCACTGCATCAATGTTCTCTGGCACAACGGCCGTTTTTGAACGACCTTCGTCTTTGAGCGAGCGTCGGCCACGATTGAATTCTTTAAACCAGTTTTTCACAGTGCTATAGGATGGTGCTTCATCGACATACAAAGATTTAAGTTCCTCAATGCACTCTTGTCGTGACAATCCACGTCGAAATTTGTGAAAAATGAACGCACGAAAATGTTCACGAGTTAATTCCTTTTTTTTGCCAAATTGAATTTTTTCAAGACACTGTAAACAACACAAATGATGGTCCTACGTCAAAACGGTCTGAGTGCGTTTATGCTATAAAATGGCAAACTTTCCAATGGAAATGTCGAAGGCCAGAAATATATATAGCAACCTCGTAAGCTCACACATTGAACAATAACAAATGAATGCAATCAGTCTCGCTAGAGCAACCGATCGATGAAGAGGTGTTGTCGCATGATATTTGACTGACACCGAACGAAATGATTCATCTAGATTTCAGCAAAGAAATTAGATATCTTGTGTGGTTTATTGATGATAGATTTCTATTATTGAATTAAGAGAGGGAGAGCTGCAGTTTACCCAAACAATTACAAAGTAAGGATGTATGAGTGTGTCGATCACCGCTTTAAACCCTAAATCTAAAAGGCCCTCAAACTGCACATAAGTTATTTTTCGTAATAGCACAGTTTTACAAAGTTAACGTTAATTCCCCACTAATTTGACCACTTTAAAGCACGAGAGAACAGCAAAACTCCCTTAATAATTTCCACTTACTTCGCCACCAGCGCTGAACAGAAGCACCATTAACATCAATATTTTGTGTTGGGTTTTTTCTTCATTTGTTTATGATGTAAATTAATGCAACACTTGTCATAAACAATTTCATATACATTTTTTTTAATAACAGCAACAAAATAGTACTGCCACCACACCAAAAACAAAACAAAAAACAGAGTGCGAGGGTGGTTCGTGCGGAGCAAAACAAATGAGAAAAAAACTGAGCAGCCAAAGCCGTATGATTCATTTTTTGTTTCCTTAACAGGAAATGAAAAATTTCCGCTAAATGAAAATGAAACCGAAGTCAGAGAAGAGGAGCTCACAACAGCAGCTACAGCAACAACCAAAAAACCATAACACCAAAAAAAAAAAACGGAGAAGATGAACAGCAAATTTTCATACAAAATAAACTGTCACCAAACATAACTGAACGCAGCGTTGGTAAGAAGAAAAAAAAATAAATTGTAGTACGTACAACCGAATCAAGTGCAGCAGCAACGAAACGAATGAACAAAATGAACGTACAAGTGGAAGCCATCTGCAGGCGCCTGCAAACATTTACAACAAATTACATTTTTTGATTTGTAGACATTTCAAATAAAAACGTAGCAACAAAAACAGCGACACACCAAACGAACTTTAAAAAAATATGGAGTGGAAAAAATTACGTTCACCAGCAGCACAACATAACACCGACGAGCATCAGGAAGAACCCCACACACAAACGAAAGGAGCGGGTAATGACTACGGAAAAAACAGGATCAGACTCATGATTAATAATATTTACACTGCACAGTGTTTATTCTGTCACTGTGCAGTTCATGATTTGCTTTTAATGGCATTCGGATTATGTGAAAAAGTAGCAAGTGGTCGGAACTTTGCAGGCGGAAGTTAGAGTTTCTCAAAATATATCACATCGCTGAAGTGTTGTTAGTCCTCATTTACAGGAGACTATTTTACTTGTGTCAATTTTTACAATTCCCTTTTGAACTTGCCTCTTGTGTTTACACAAGGCAATTCGGTTACGGCAATTTTTGTTTTCATTCGTTTTAAGTTTTGTGTGATAAAATACTAAAATAACCTGCAGCCAACTTCACAATACGAAAAACACTATACGAACTACAGATGAAAAAGCTATCTGCAAGAGGGGTGTCGGACTTGTTAACATCCGACCAAAAACGCATAAGAATGAACATTTCTCAAGCTTCTTTGGATCGTTTTCAGCTAAATAAAATGGATTTTAAGCGTCGTTTCATAACTGTTGATGAGACATCGATCCACCACTATACTCCAGAGACAAAAGAACAATCCAAACAATGGACTGAAGCTGGAGGAAGTGCCCCAAAGAAGGCAAAAACAATTCAATCGGCTGGTAAGGTTATGACAACGGTTTTTTGGGACTTCAAAGGTATTTTATTGATTGACTATCTGCAAATGGGGAAAACAATAAATTCAGAGTACTATTGCAACCTTTTAGATCAATTAAATGTACACAAATTCGAGAAAAACGTCCTGGCTTACAACACAAAAAATAATTTTTCATCAAGACAACGCACCAGCGCACAAGAGTGTTTTAACAATGGCTAAAATCAACGAATTAAAGTTCGAGTTGTTTGACCACCCACCTTAATCTCCGGATTTAGCTCCCAGTGACTTTTAACTGTTCCCAAATTTAAAAAAAAATCCTTGCTGGCAAGCCTTTTACCTCAAATGAAGATGCAATTACAGTTGTAAACCACTATTTCGAAGACCTTGAGGAAAACTATTTTAATCAAGGGATAGAATTGCTAGATAAGCGTTGGACTAAGTGTATTGAAGTTTCAGGAGATTATATTGAAAAATAAAAATATTTTTGAAAAACTAACTATTCTCTTTCATTGATAGGCTAAGAACTTTCCGATCCGCCCTCGTGGGAATTGACATTACGGGCAAGTTTTTTTTACTTTCGATTTCTATACCTCTATCTTCTACAAACTGTCAGTTGCGGCAAGTAAAGTTGCCTCGTGTAAATGGGGACTTAATTTTGATATGTTACTACCTCCACAACAAGAAAAGAAGAGGTTACCCAGCACAGGCAGGTAAACCTGTACCGAAAGAAAAAAATTAGTTGGGAATCGGTTGGAACAACAGTAATTTGGTTGCAAAACATGAATTTCGGTTGCAATTACCGAATGTTTGCAATCATAATAAATATTCAGTTCGAAATACTACAAGATAATAAATTAGATCATAGTACTGTACTTAAAACATACTAATCGATCATACCAATGAAACGCGAAAAAGGAATTTAGTTGCGGCAACCAATAGTTCGGAAACATTTTGTTATTGTAACCAATTATTTGCGATATTTACTAATTATCATTACCAAAAATGGGTTGTTTATAGATATTTTTTAAAATAAAATAATTCGATTATTGCCGATTTTAAGCCTATCGATTAACCAATTTTTTTTCCTGTAAAAATCATCCATCATCTTTTCCACTTTTTCCTCGTCATGACCCTCCCACCCTTTGAGTACTTAAAGTAGTTCAATTGTGTAAGCAATGCCTCTTACTAAAATTTTAATTTTTTTCTTTAAACAAGTGTGGTATATTTTTAGATCCAAAAAATTCTCTGCTGAAGGTTCAGATACTTGGTATGAACTAAAAATTACAGAGTACCAACTTACTTATACACTCGGTTGTACTGATGGAATTATCGAAATGCATGTAACCTCATGTATTCGGTTGGCAAAAAATTCGGTTGTGGCAACGAATATGTTCTCTGTGTGTGAAAGTGCGCAATTTGTCGTGTTGCAACTCATGCCATTTAAATGGAGCACCGCGTTTGAAATATCCTGTAGAATGACTTTAAATGAAAACGTTGGTTAATACGAGTATATGAACGCTTAGGGCTAGAGTCTTCTAACTTACCATATATTCACACAGAGAACAGATACGTTGCCACAACCGAATTGCATGTACTATTTTTGTATTCCATCTCCGCAAATGAAACGGGAATCGACAGTATCAGTCGAAGAGACAAAGTATCGTCAACCCAAACCAATTAGGATGATTATTGGAAGTTTATTCAGAAATGTATTGGTTGTTGTTATAGATTATTGGCTATAAGAACTTTTTAAATCGGACCAACGGATGGTTACATATTACGTATTCGGTTATCTGACCGAAATAATAAAGTTTTTATACCGTCCACCTAAGAGTGGGTGGTATATTAAATGTATTATTCACCACACCACGATTGGAGATTGAATGGATACCCTATAAAGTATTTATGTTATTGATCGTCGTAAAATTCTAAGACCATCTAGGCATGTCCGTCTTAAGTGTGCCGCTGATCATAGTTCAAGCACAACAACGATTTGTGCAGGTTAAATAAGATTCATCGCTGACTTAACACTTCTTCTCAATAACACTTTGTGATGGTTATATACAGGGACATACGAGTAAATACTGTTACAACATTGAACACACCCATTTCAATAGGAGAACTGAACATACCCTGTTAATGTCATATGGGTTTTGAAAGCGTTAGTCTGTAACGGGATTTTAAAATTGTTTCAACTTTCATTATGGAGTGGTCAGATAATGAGAATCGTATCGCTGTAATAATGCTTTTCAAGTGTGAAATGAAAAAAGCGATATTTTCAAAACGCTCCGGCCACTAGGCCCGGAGCGATGCATACAATTGTTTGAGGAGACTGGAGATGTAAAAGATCGCCAACGGTCGGGCCGCCCACGCTCTGTTCGAACACCGCATGTCATCAAAGCCGTTACATCAAGAATTCACAGAAATCAGCTCCAAAAACAGAAAGTCATGGCCCTTGAGATAAATGTCATGCAAAAGTCCATGAGTCGAATCATCAAAAAAGACTTGGGACTTGGGGCTGTCAAACGACGTATCGGGCATTTATTGACTGCAGCTTTAAACAAAATGGGATTGAAAAATGCAAACGTCTTTTGGTGAAGCACGCTGATAACTTACTCAGAAAAATGTTGTTCACCGATGAAAAAATGTTTACCGTTCAGGAAAAATTTAACAAGGAATTAGTTGTAAAGCCTCTTAACAATTCCCTGTTCCAAAACCAGCCATGCACTTTCCAGCAGAATTCTGTGCCGGCCCATAAGGCTAAAACATCCCAGGCCTGGCTTCGAAACAATTTTTCAGCGTTCATTTCCTCTGAAGAATGGCCCTCAGGCAGTCCAGATTTGAACCCATTGGATTACAAATTGTGGACAGTTTTAGAGGGCAGGGTTTGTCACAAAAGATACCCCACCATTGGATCTCTTAAGACTGCTTTGGTTCGAGCTGTGGCCAATTTTCCAATGGACGAGGTTCGTGCAACTATTGACGATTGGCCAGTGCGACTTAAGGCGTGTGTAAAACCAAAAGGTGGAATAATATTTGGTTCAAAAATATTCAGTACTTGTTATTTTATAGCATAAAACGTGTGTAACAGTATTTATGTCCCTACTAAGTATATCTCCAGTATATGTGACGCGCAAAATAGAAAGGGACCTAAGGGTAAAGACCAGTTTTGTTACGGAGAGCCATTTTAAAGATTGAAATACGTGTATCTTTGGTGTACCATCACTTTCATAAAAAGCGCATATCTCTGGGAGGGAACACTTTTGAGGCATGGGATCGGTCTCATTCGATGCTCAGATGTTGTCCACATAAAAAAAAGTGAAAATTGATACTTAGGTCCCTTTCTCTACGCGCTGTCACATACGAGGGCGGTTCGGAAACTTCTTAGCCTAGCACAAAAAGCGCGGTATAAACAGAAAAAAGTTAAGTGTTTTGGAAACTTCCATCTCTGCTCTGAACACATGTTAACACATCTGGCAACTCTTTCATATAAAAACAGGTGTTCACAAATGACACATCCGCGATTTTTTTACAATGGAAAAATTAAAAATGCGTGGTGTCATTAAATATTTACATTAAAAATGTTTATCTGGACAAGAAATTCATAATGATATGGTGAATGTGTTAGGTGAAAGTGCTCCTTCATATGCAACAGTAAAAAATTGGGTTGCTGAATTTAAACGTGGTCGTACAAGCATTGAAGATGAACCACGTAGTGGACGTCCAAAAACAGCAACAACAACAGAAATTGTAGCCAAAGTGCATGATATGGAATTAAATGATCGACGAATAAAAGTGCGTGAAATAGCTAATATCATGGGCATCTCAAATGATCGAGTCCATTTAATTTTTCATGAAGAATTACAGATGTTAACAGTCGACCAGAAACGCATAAGAATGAACATTTCTCAAGCTTGTTTGGATCGTTTTCAGCGAAATAAAATGGATTTCAAGCGTCGTTTCATAACTGTTGATGAGACATGGATCCACCACTATACTCCAGAGACAAAAGAACAATCCAAACAATGGACTGAAGCTGGAGGAAGTGCTCCAAAGAAGACACAAACAATTCAATCGGCTGGTAAGGTTATGGCAACGTTTTTTTGGGACTTTAAAGGTATTTTATTGATTGACTATCTGCAAAAGGGTAAAACAATAAATTCAGAGTACTATTGCAACCTTTTAGATCAATTAAATGTACAAATTCGAGAAAAACGTCCTGGATTACAACACAAAAAATAATTTTTCATTAAGACAACGCACCAGCGCACAAGAGTGTTTTAACAATGGCTAAAATCAACGAATTAAAGTACGAGTTGCTTGACCACTTACCTTATTCTCCTGATTTAGCTCCCAGTGACTTTTACCTGTTCCCAAATCTAAAAAAAATCCTTGCTGGCAAGCGTTTTACCTCAAATGAAGATGCAATTACAGTTGTAAACCACTATTTTGAAGACCTTGAGGAAAACTATTTTAATCAAGGGATAGAATTGCTAGATAAGCGTTGGACTAAGTGTATTGAAGTTTCAGGAGATTATATTGAAAAATAAAAATATTTTTGAAAAACTAACTATTCTCTTTCATTGATAGGCTAAGAACTTTCCGAACCGCCTTCGTATATAGAATTTTATCAATATTTATGACTTTGCAGTCTGATCGTTAAAGGCTTTTGACTGCACATAGTCTTTAAAATGATGTAATGATAGTACGACAGCATAGTTTTGCCATATTTTTGCAAAGGGGAGGTCAAGATGCTGCTTACGTCCTTAAATCGCTTGGTCTTAAGCCCACTTAGCAGGATTCTCTAGAACTTCATATCACGTTATATGTGTCAGCTAAGGCCTTGGTTCGCTGCTTTTCGGCTAGACCGTCCGCAAGTTTTTTTACTTCAAACAGTTTCATAATTTTTATTGTCATCTACGACTGGAGTTGGCAGTAACTTTACTGAAACGGCAGCATACTTTCACTACTGTGCCATAATGAACATGAAAAAGTAATAATAGTTTTACTGCATTAAATGCAAAGACAAAAAACTTAATGGCAAGTAATGGCGAATGCTCAGTTCAGTTTTTTATTTGGCTGAGAGGAAAACGAGATCGTTGCCCGACTTTTTCCTGGTTCACTTTATCGCATTAAGTGTTAACATCTGGAAATTATGACTTTAACCCATATTTCGCATGTACTGCCATTAGTGGACTTTAAAGGCCAGCCAATGTTTTTACCGAGATATTCTTTTCTCGTTTCGTCCAGGTGTTGTTCCTACAAATGGGCTATCTGTCGTGGTGGGGTTTTTTTAGCTTTCACTGCTATTTTTTTCTTCAATTTAACTTTACAAATTTAAACGAGTATGCATTCAATTCATTTCGTATCCATTTTTTCGCTTCGTTGTACATGTTTCCTCTTTTTTCGCGTGTGTTGTATGTGCATTTCGCTCTGTTGGAAGATGCAACAACAAAAGCAAATACACCACACCAAAAATGCCACTAAAGCAAAAAGGGAAACAAAAAGCTGCCATAATAAAAAGTAGGTTACTAGTGGCATAGACACTACCCACCCACAAATGAAATAAAATCTCCCAAATCTCTCTTGTCGTCGTACATGGAAAACAACCACAACAACCACTGAAGCAATTTTCAGTTTTTCTAGAGGAGCAACAACAACGGTTACGATGCAACATAACTTTCTACCCGTTAGAAGGGGGTGCCGAGGCACAACAAATAAAGTCTAAGCAGATGTGTACAAGCGTCTCGAGATGGTGGAATTTCAATAAGTTGCATGTTTTAAAATAAAAAGGAAATACATTTGACGGCGAGAAATGCATCTTTGATCGTGTTTACAAATACCACACACAGAGAACAGATTTGTTGCCACAACTGCATTTTTTGGCAACAGAATGTTGGAGGTTGCACGTACTATCCACGTATTCCATAGTTACAACCGAATGTTGATTGAGTACACAGCAATTTTCAGTAGAGGAAACTGACACTTTCGGTTGAAGAGAACAAATATCCTAACAGATTAAGACGATTTTTGGAACTGAATTTGTAGATACGATATATAAGTTGTTGTTATAGATTGTTGGTTATAAGTACTTTTTGAAAAATTTAATATTTTACCGCCTTGCAATGGGTCAACTAATTAGTAAAATAAATACGTCTTTGGATAGATGTTTTGGTAAGCATTGCAATAATTCCCCAATCAAAAAATAATTCATTAAGTTATATAACAATATTTATTGTCAAGCTTTAGGTGGCCAAAACTCGGAAAAAATGAATCTCCATCAAAAAAATTGTTTGTTGTTTTGAATAATAAGGAGGGGTATCTATGGCGAAAAAAGTCTGAGTAATTTCGCTAAACTACAGTAAGGCCTGATTCTATACGAGTATTCAAGAATTTTGTTTAATTTGTGGTTCGTTTATTTAAATGGCAGCATCGTTTGAAAGCTTTAACCGTCTTACCCAAGAACTTTAGCTGACTTAGCATTTTTTTTCAAAATAGGTTTCTTCGTAAACAAAGGTTTGTTGTGACTAGGACCGATAATATCTTATAGGGTTTATATGTACTTATATTATGTTATAGCAGACAACTATATATACTACCAAGAACTATTCTGTTGTTACCAACAATCATTGGTTGGTTGCCATAGCTGTCAGTTGTCCCGACCAAAATTAAAACTGAATTCGGTTGGTTTAATTGTGTTATTGTCTGTGAATACCGTGATATGGTTGTTGCAACTTTCATATAATATGTCGAACCATGTTACCATTAGTACTATGAAATGTTAGTTATTGCAACAGAAAGTTTATCCAACGAAATTTTTGTAGTTCGGACCGATTTCCTGACTTTTTGCTCTGTGTGCATACACAAATAATCGGCAAGTGTAACTTATTATCTACTACACTACCATACACAGAGAACAACCGAATGTTGGTGGTTTGACGTACTATTCATGTATTAGTGGAAACTAACAGTATCGGTTAAGAATACAAAGTATCGGTTACCCTTAATTATTAGGATGTTCACTGCAACTGAATTTTTACATGAATTGGATGCTGTAATATATTATTAAATATTTAAGCTCTTTGAATTCGGTTGTCAGTACCACGACCATTTGTTAACTGGACCAACTAATAGTTATTTTATGTATTCAGTTATCTGACCAAAGTAAACCTTTTTTATTTAATTTTTATATTTAACGATTTAAAAATATTATTTCTGTTATTTAAATTACGGGCAGGTTGTTTTAATTTTGTATTTACTATCGAATCTAATAAAGTTTGTATGTAATAGTGGAACAATTTTATGCATTAAATTGATAAAGTGGTTCAAAAAAATTGATTTGGTTTTAAAGTGACAACAAATTTCACATTAAGCTTATTAAAATATATTTTTTAAGTAAAGTGGAATTTGGCACCTCAACATTTCCGACTACTTAGGGTAATGTGACACAGAATACGAGTACCTTAAGTGAATTCTTGAAGTCATATCGTATTGGTCTTAGTTTGTAAGTTACGAGGGCGACCGCAAAAGTAACTGGCCTAACATAAAAAAAACCGTTTTTTTGTAATTATTATTATTTATTTTTCAACATAATCTCCTTCCAACTCAATACACTTCATCAAACGTTTTTCAAGTTTTTTAATTCCATCCGAAAAATAAGATTTTTTAAGATCTTCAAAATATGCCTCAGTTTCAGCAATAACCTCGCTATTGGACGAACATTTTTTGCCACCGAGAAACTATTTTAAATTTGGAAACAAGAAATAATCAGAAGTAGCTAAATTTGGACTATATGGTGGATGCGGAGCAATTTCAAATCGCAATTCGCCCAGTTTTTGTTGAGTTAAAAATGCAGTGTGTGAAGGAGCTTTATCTTGATGAAAGAGAACTTTTTTTTTCTAAATGCGGTCGGTTTATCCTGATTTCTTCACTCAACCGATCCAAAAATGCACAATAATATTCACTATTTATAGTTTTTCCATTCTCAAGATAATCAATAAATATTATACCCCTTGCATCCCAAAATACTGTGGCCATTATTTTTCCTGCTGACTAAACAGTTTTCGCCTTCTTGGGACCACTTTTACCAGCTTCTATCAATTGTTTTGACTGTTCTTTGCATTCTGGGATGTAGTGATGGATCCATGTTTCATCAACAGTTATGAATCGGCGCAAGAACTCTATTGGATTACGCTGATAAATCGCTAAAAGCTCCTCGGAATCGGACGATTTTTTGGGGCAAAGTCAACGAACGCGGCACCCATCTTGCGGATAGCTTTTTCATGTGGAGTTCATCATGTAAAATACTCCAAACTTGTTTTTTGTGTATTTTAACAATATCAGCAAGTTCTCTGAGCTTTATTCGTCTATCTTTAGTCAATTCATTAAATATTTTTCTAATGTTTTCAATAGTAGTAGCAGTTTTCGGTCTTCCAGAGCGTGGTTTTACCTTCCGTACTTGAACGACCCATTTTAAATTGTTGAACCCAGGAGGAGTATGATGATGCATTATCACCATGAACAGAATCCAATTCATCTTTGATTAATTGTGGTGTTTAACCTTTGATATAAAAGTGTTTAATTACCGCACGAAACTCTTTATTTTCCATTTTTCAAAAATTATAAAACTTGTTTACTTCAATCACCTGTAACAAAGAAAATAACACTACTCAACAAAATGAAAAAAAATTCATGTACTCCGGATGCGATAATTTTTTCTGTGTAGATAACCTTGACATGAGCTCGAAAAACGCAATAAAAATTTTTTGTTTCGTTTGGTTTTTGTTTTATTTTTATTTTTTTAAATTTTAAAAATTTTTTTTTGGTTAATTTGTTTCGTCCGGCATAACTCGGGAACCACTAGCCCGATTTAATTGAATTAAATTTTAAAAAATTTAAAATTACAATTCCCTTAATCTGTTCATATATTGTTTTCCTATACAAGCAACAGTTTCCAAGTTAAAATGAATATATAAAGGAAAAAAATTATTTTTTGCCTAAAGATTTAAATTTTTTTTTTTAAAAAATCCATAAAAAATCCAAACTGAAAAAAAATGTCAAATCTTATTACTTTTACGTAAAGTCACATAACCTATGAGCAAAATGAGACAAAGATCATGTAAAATACTCCAAACTTGTTTTTTGTGTATTTTAGCAATATCAGCAAGTTCTCTGAGCTTTATTCGTCTATCTTTAGTCACTTCATTAAATATTTTTCTAATGTTTTCAATAGTAGTAGCAGTTTTCGGTCTTCCAGAGCGTGGTTCACCTTCCGTACTTGAACGACCCATTTTAAATTGTTGAACCCAGGAGGAGTATGATGGTGCATTATCACCATGAACAGAATTCAATTCATATTTGATTAATTGTGGTGTATAACCTTCGATATAAAAGTGTTTAATTGCCGCACGAAACTCTTTATTTTCCATTTTTCAAAAATTATAAAACTTGTTTACTTCAATCACCTGTAACAAAGAAAATAACACTACTCAACAAAATGAAAAAAAATTCATGTACTCCGGATGCGATAATTTTTTCTGTGTAGATAACCTTGACATGAGCTCGAAAAACGCAATAAAATTTTTTTTTTTCGTTTGGTTTTTGTTTTATTTTTTTTTTTTTAAATTTTAAAAATTTTTTTTTGGTTAATTTGTTTCGTCCGGCATAACTCGGGAACCACTTGCCCGATTTAATTGAATTAAATTTTAAAAAATTTAAAATTACAACTCCCTTAATCTGTTCATATATTGTTTTCCTATACAAGCAACAGTTTCCAAGTTAAAAATGAATATATAAAGGAAAAAACTTATTTTTTGCCTAAAGATTTAAATTTTTTTTTTTTTAAAAAATCCATAAAAAATCCAAACTGAAAAAAAATGTCAAATCTTATTACTTTTACGTAAAGTCACATAACCTATGAGCAAAATGAGACAAAGATCATGAAAATCGATGCACGCGTTTCGCTTTTATTCGCAATTGAGTAAAGGTATGAATTTCAAAAATTTCAAAAAGTCATATATTTTTGTCACCCAAAAAATTTTAATTTTTTTTGTAATAAAAAAGAAAAACCTTGAGTTCATACCTTTACTCAATTGCGAATAAAAGGAAACGCGTGCATCGATTTTCATGATCTTTGTCTCATTTTGCTCATAGATTATGTGACTTTACGTAAAAGTAATAAGATTTGACATTTTTTTCATTTTGGATTTTTTATGGATTTTTAAAAAAAAAAAAATTTAAATCTTTAGGCAAAAAATAAGTTTTTTCCTTTATATATTCATTTTTAACTTGGAAACTGTTGCTTGTATAGGAAAACAATATGTGAACAGATTAAGGGAATTGTAATTTTAAATTTTTTAAAATTTAATTCAATTAAATCGGGCTAGTGGTTCCCGAGTTATGCCGGACGAAACAAATTAACCAAAAAAAAAATTTTAAAATTTAAAAAAAAAAAAATAAAACAAAAACCAAACGAAAAAAAAAATTTTTATTGCGTTTTTCGAGCTCATGTCAAGGTTATCTACACAGAAAAAATTATCGCATCCCGAGTACATTTTGACTGTTGACTAGGTAATCATTAAATATTTCGGAAATTTTGACAGATGGCTTATAGAAGATTGCTTTTAAAAAACAACAAAAAAAAAAGTTGCTAGCAGAAAACAGAAAATGTGCCAGGCCAGTTAGTTTTGCGGTCGCCCTCGTATTTAAAACAAATGGGTAAAAAATATATATTAAATTTTCCCTGTGTCAGTCATGGTTTCCATTCATTAAATTTTATTAAAAATTTTTTTTTTTTTTTTTTTTAAAAAAATGACGAATTGGGCCTGTTTATCTTGAAAATATTCTGATTTAATTTAGTAGAACATATTCAGGGCTGTCATAGAAACCATGTCGGTTTTGGTAATTGTCGTTTTTGCAAACTACTCGTAATCTTGGTTTTATTTGGTGTCATGAAACCAAGTTGGTTTTGTCCATTTCGAATGTAAATAAAACCAATTTTCAAGTCAGCTGTTGCTGATAAACCGATAATATTGGTTTGCATGACACCAAAGCATTTTTTCCTATTGTTTTCAAAACCAATAGTGACAACATCGGTTTCTATGACTGCCCTGATTGAACCAAAAACGATCATTTTTAAAAAGTTAAATAAAAAAGGACATACACCAACTGAAATTAGTTCAACAACATATATTCTTTTTTTCGAAAGAAGAATGACACACCCCAACTAAAATTAATTGAACAACATTTATTTACTTTTGAAAAAAGAAAAAAGAATCTCAGCATGAAAATTCAATGAATCGAAGAAATATTTACTACTTTTTAACTAGTTTCAAAAGGTTTAACGGTGCAAAATTTCCTTGACCCTTAAAAAATAGCTCGGGCCTACGTGTGCCGTCCTTTTAGCAATTAACTATAATTACCTTAGTAATTCGTTTCTAACACAAATCATTTACCACCCGAGAAAGTCCGATGTCTTGTTGCACAGTGTAATATGTTACAACAGTGTCGGTAATCGGAGTTTGGTTACTACAAAGAATTTGTTTGTTGTCACCACCAATTATTGGTGCCAAAGTAAAATGTATTTTATAATTGGTTGGTTGAAAGAACCACCAGTTGTAACAACCAATAGTTTTAAGGAATTCGTATAGCAAACCTTACGGCGTAATTTAATCTTGCACAGCTCACTGTTTTAAGAGAAGTTGACCCTTGTTTCTTAATGGAATATTCTGGAAATCCATTGAATTAAATATTTGTTCTTCATTTTTATAAATAGGGTGATCCATCTAGAGGTATTTTTCAGAACAAAAAAAATAAAAAAA
This sequence comes from Hydrotaea diabolus, assembly GCA_963513945.1. Classification (NCBI taxonomy): domain Eukaryota; kingdom Metazoa; phylum Arthropoda; class Insecta; order Diptera; family Muscidae; genus Hydrotaea; species Hydrotaea diabolus. The sequence goes on from OY740719.1 coordinate 137,845,962, forward strand.
AAATCAAATCAAGTATGGAATCTTTATTAGTAATTTGAAAGGACATTTTATGACCCTTACTTTTTGAAAATAATTACCTTCAAATGTTGGCAACTGTATTATGGAAATGAGCGTTCGGTGAGAAACGGGAAGATCCGCTGTTTTCGACCAAAATTTTGTTCGGTGATGAGGCCCATTTCTGGAACAACGGCAAAGTCAATAAACACAATTGCCGCATTTGCGCTGAAGAGAAACAAGAAGAGGTTCAAGATAAGGCCCATTTCTGGAACAACGGCAAAGTCAATAAACACAATTGCCGCATTTGCGCTGAAGAGCAACAAGAATAGGTTCAAGAGATGCTATTATACCCAGAGAAAAACACGATTTTGTGCGGTTTATAAGCTGGTGGAATCATCGGTGCAAATAATGATGATGGCTACGATTCAGGTTTTGGAAGCCAACATTACGCGTGTCATTAAAGCCATACCGGTCGAAATGCTCGAACGAGTCATCTAAAATTGGACCCTCAGAATGGAAACCCAGAGAGTTGCGGCTGTTATATTAAGAAAACACGCCAACTCGACGGTCGTAGTTATGCGACCCTGATCTACATTGCCTTCCATATGAGTATTAGTAGAATTTGCAAACTAGTGATTATCGCGGAAGGTTTCACCTAATATCTTACATATCTAACATAGTGATGAAAATCGCCGTGGAACGTCTCTTGTCCTTTTCCTAAGCCATTTTAGCCAGGTTCCAAAACAAGGGTGACCATGGTCTAATGATGGCAGTAATTGATTCCTTTGGTTGTTCCTATACTCATCTATCTTTCACTTAATTACTGAATTTAACATCTTAAAATCAAAATAGTCGCCTGTGTCCCTAAACCTAAACCATTTTAACATTGTAATTTTTAATTTACACTGTATTGATATTGGGCGATTAGGAAACTTACTGCTTCATAATAATTTCTTCATAACTCCGACGACATTTTGGGCATAAGACTATATTTATATATGTATCTTAAAAATGAATTGACCTATCGGATCCGCCTTAAACAGTACACGCAGAAAAAAAGTATGGTTGGGGTGACAATATTCGAAGAGGATCATACTATTGTTGGGTATATGGTTGAGACACAACAATATTATGATCCTCACAACAATAGTATGATTCACACATAACCATACTATGATCCCCATAAACATAGTATGATTCACACTCAACCATACTATGATCTCCACAACCATACTATGATCCTCACAACAATAGTATGTTTCTCATACAACCATAGTATGATCCTCACAACCATAGAATGATTCACACGCAACCATACTATGATCCCCACAGCCATAGAATGATTCACACTCAACCATACTATGATCCCCAAAATTATTTGTTAGGATTGGTTGTTGATGTTACTCAAAAATATAGATTTTTATTAAGTTTGTTATTTTAAATTGCATTACTATTGGTTCATAGCCAGATTTGAGGCCATGTTTTTGTTAAACATTTCATTCAAGAAACAAAAATATACATCCAACGGTCAAAAATACTTTTAGAGTATTTCGCCGAACAAAGTCAACACAATAAAAATCCCTCGAACTACCTTCCAATTGTTATTGTTTTTTTAACGGACAACAACCATTCACTGTATCGTGTGTATGTGTTTTTTTGTATATCAAAAAAACATACGCACACACATACATGTATGCTCTATAAAACCTGTTTTGTTATGTTCATAGTCGCAACCATACTGTATGATTGCCGTAATCAAATTATTGTTAACGTAAATTTTAAACAACAATACTTTTGTAACACCAACCATGTTTGTATGGTTACTACAACCATGTTTTCATTTCTAAATTTGACAATAATACTATTGTTACATTTCAACAATAGCAATATTGTCGCAATCATACTATTGCCAAAATGAAACTAAAAAAACAATACTATGGTTGCGACGAACATGCTTTTATTGTAGAGAACATAGTATTGTTGCGGTGACCATAGTGTAACCATATCTTTTCTCTGCGTGTAGGTCTCGGTCAGTTAAACTATAAACTACATCAAACACAGCTCACTGTATCACTCTTCGTAAATGGGTAGTATACAATAAGTGCCCTTGCCCAAAAGTTTTCCCAACTCTGCTAAGCACAATCAGGCGACCAATGAACCCTGTTACAGCCAACAATAGAAGCAAGACGAAAATCCAAGCAAAAAAGGATCACGGAATAGAGAAAACCAGTAACATTTCAATTTACTGTACAATCCTCATAATTTATAAATGGCATTTGTTGGTTTCTCTAGCGTTTTCTTTTGGTACGCTAGTCGTTTCGTTTTGTTTTCGTTAGCAGCGAGAGAAACAGCACATACTCGCTTGCTCGCCTGGCGTTCCAATGAATTTCAAATGGCTTACGTTGTTGTAACACTTGTTGTTGTTGTGTATACTATTTGTGTTAAATGATTTATCGCGCCAGATAGTGCAAAAACCCCAAAACCAAAACGTCTTGGTATTTTTCCCTCTTTTGTTGTTGTTGTTCGGAGTGGGAATATTGCAGGATAACAAAAAACGAAAAGTGGAAAAAGGCGAGGGAACCAACTTTTTGGCGACATTCTCTACATGCCAATGATGCCTAAATGGCGGTGTTATCCTTGGGTATCTCTGAACGCGCACGTGTATGCTTTAGCGGTTTGTTCGCTGTTATTTTTTGTTTTCTTCTTCTTTTCGTCGGTGGCTGCAGCTTGCAACAATCATCGTTACAAGCAACATATTTTCGTTACGCTCGTCGAGAAAATGCAACAAATTTTCTTTATTGTCTTAAGACAGCAGACGCAGCGGCCATAAGCAGACGCAACTGTGTCGCGCTCTTGCCATTTGCATGCATTCATCCAGCATCTTGGTGTCGTGGTTACTTGGGAGCTTAGTCCTCAAGTACAAGGATATTCATCGTCGCCTTTGCCAGGGAATATCTCGCCAAGTCACGTACTTTTTCGGGTGTTGCAACCGCACTCAAGTTTTCCCACTCTCTCTCTCGCTCGCGCGGTGTGCCAGAAAAGTTCTTAGCGTTTCTTTTGCCTCTTTCCTATGTCGTTTTGCCCAAAAACTTTAAAAATTAGTATGTCATCAAATAGTTTTGTGTCCTGGAATTGAATAGCAGCACGGGTGAGTGGGAACGGCTTAACACAGACATGCGTTTATTCCTTATCTTATGCAAAATGCAAATAAATCTTGTATTTAAGAGACGCACGTACACGAAATTCGTTTAGTTATTCCAAATTCGTTTGCTTTGCATTTTCACCACTGCAAAGTAGGATTTCTGCATTCGATCGTGATAATAATGGGAAAATTTTCGTTTGATTAAGAAAGGAAATTTTCACAAGGCATTGATTAGTTCTTTATCATTATGAAGTGGCGATTAGCCTGCTTGCAACTGCAATCAATGTAGTTTTTAACATAGTCAAGGAGGCGTGGCTATTGTAATTTTATTACAAACTATTTCAATTGCCTTGAAATAGTTTTGATTTGCTTAAAACCAGTATAAGGAGCAGCGATGAAAAATGTTTCAATAATAACTTGGCTGTTCGTATTCACTGTACCACATTTTGGTACAGGGTATTGTGACACGGTACTGACATTTGTAGCAAATTAAAGGAATGGAGATAGAACCCATATTAAGCATACCGTTCTATTCAGAATATATGATTCCCTGAGCGATGTTCATCCATCCGTCCCAATCTCTGCCCTTCTATGCAGTTATGAACTGATTTCTGTGAAACCTTATACATTCTTCAAGTATGGCCTAAGGACGAACTCTATTGAAATTGGATATCGGTCCATGCTTTTCTATCATACATGGGTTTATCTCAATTCCAGAAAAGGCAAAGTACTGACCAAATTTTGCATGGATCGTTACGAGAAACCAAAACCATGTCTTGTGAAATTGTGGAATTAGATAATTTCAAAATACACCGGAGAAAGGTCCCTCCCGATTTAAAAGTTTTGCAGCCTTAGATACCACAAATAATAGCCCATCTCGCTAAAACTGATCATGGTACGTTATAAGAGCTCAATAATTAACTTTTGTGAAACTGTTCAATAAAGTTCCTTACCTTGGTATATCCCACTTACAAAGTTCCTTCCCGCTTTTAGAAACTGCAGCTGTAGGAGCCACATATACCGACTATATTTTGCATGGAGCGTTACAACAACCCTCTTCGGTGAAATTGCACCATATCAGTCCATGCTTTTGAATAGCCTCCACAAAAAGGTCTCTCTCCCGAGTTTAGGTTCTGCGGTTTTAAGGTCACATGGTAAATCGAATCAAGCTTAAATGATGTATTACACGCATGTAGTGACATGCTGCTGTGGTGAAATTGGACCGATCTGTGCTTCATTAAACTTTAAGAAATATGTCCTTCCCGCTAAACGTATCGTTCTTATTTCTACGTAGCTTAAGCTCCAGACGGAGGCGAGGAATTTTCTGACGGTGTGGGGTATCTTATGGTCGAACAAGCCTGACTATAGCTTATTGTGCATGTTTTAAATGTATAAGTAAACTTTATGTCAAATTTATGCATGGGCTAATTCTATTTTAAATATCTTAAGTGGGCGGTGCCACGCCTATACACATACAAATTTAAAATGATCATAACTTAAACACAATAAAAGCTATGGACACGATGTTAAGTATATAACCTCCAGGTAAGTTACTTAAAAAGTAACTATTTTAAAAATAGTTTAGCGCCTATAATTATAGGACGATGGTATTGAATTTTAACAGTATGCTTCTATGGGTCTTGAGATTATGACAACAATAAACTTTAAGAACACCCAAACCTCATAAACTTTAGGAGTTTGGAAAATCTGATTCGGTATACTTAGTACAAGTGTAAAAAAAACTTCCGGAGGTAAATGTAGGCGGGGCCAAGCCCCATTTTTAAAGCGCTGTGGCGCTAATTGTTATAGTCGCCTAATCGTCTGCAAATTTTACAGTATGCTGATGTGGACCTGTAGATTTTCACATGCTACTCGTACAAACGGATACAATTTAAAAGTGGACGTGTTAACACCCACATATCCAAAGACTTTTAACACCCGTATACTATCTGTGTACAATAAAATAGGTTCGTTGAAAAAAAGTGTTGTGCCACGCCCTCTTTTTTTTAAAGCGATGTCATGACATTAACTATAGGAAGTTCGACTTAAACTTTGCACAGTATGCTATTGTGGAAGAATAGTTTGTTATAGGGAATACACGGATTCGTTTTCACAGAGGGATGTGGCACCGTCCACTTTCAGAAAAGCTTAACGGTCAGAACACATAAAGTATTTAAGTTAGGAACATTGTATGCAGAATATAGTTACATATATGTACTACTAAAGTGAAAGAAATAAGTCTGTTTAAATAAATCTATTTATGTACATACATAGCTTTTGTACAAGTGTTTTCATTTATTGATGAGGTTTTTATTTAAATCCTCCTAAGCGATCGAGGTATTCAATCGGAGCATTTATGGTTGGTATGGCTGTACCTCTTGGTGGTGACTATAGGCAAACTCTATCTGTGATACCTAGAGGAACATCGGCAGATGAAGTAAATGCACGCTTGGAAGCCTCTCATTAAGGGACCGAAGAAACAAAAATGAGTCTTACAACCTATATATGAGTTCATGTTTTTAATGATGCCGAGGCTAAAACTCATGCTAGCGAATTTCTTAAAATTTGAAATAGAGAAGTTCAAAAAGACGTTAATCGTGAAATAAGTTTTCAAAGACGATTATGTCAACCGAAGAAGACCTAATATCTAATGTATTTCCAGATGATAACTGCAACATTTCAGATGAAAGCTGGTTATGCGAAAGAGCTTTGCTGGCACCAAAAAATAGTGTTGTTGCCAACATTAACCATCAAATTCTTAATAAAGTTAATGGTGAGTCCACCATACTCCATGTGTGCGCTAGACATGTTTTATGTGATGTTGGATATCACAACTTGACCCTCCTGTTAACGTCTTCATTGGGCGAGTCGTTATTGCGACACTGTTGATTAATGCTTGCATTTAGCCGCCATGATTTAGTTTTTCCTATATTTATTTTAAGACCAGCCCTCTTCCTCAAGCTATTTGATATTTGCTGCCATGTCAGAGTATTTATGGATTAGTAGGTACAGAAAAAAAGTATGGTTGGAGTGATAACATTCGAAATGGATCATACTATTGTTGCGTATATGGTTGTGCCACAACAATATTATGATAGTATGATTCACACATACCATAGTATGATTCTCCACAACCATACTATTATCCCCACAACAACAGTATGATTCACACTCAACCATACAACTATCGCCACAACCATATTATGATCCTCACAACCATGTTATGTTTCTTATAAAACCATAGTATGATCCTCGTAACCATAGTATGATTCACACGCAACCATACTATTATACCTACAACAATAGTATGATTCACTCAACCATACTATGATCCGCAAAATTATTTATTATGATTGAATAATGTTGTTATTCAAAAATAGAGATTTTTATCAAGCGAGTTATTTTAAATTGCATTACAATTAGTTCATAGCCAGATTTGAGGCCATGTTTTTATTGAATATTTCATTCAAGAAACAAAAATAGACTCACATATTCCAACCGCAGTCGAAAATACTTTCAGTTGCCAGCAGGCGTGAATGCTACTTCACCATCCGTAGACTAAACCATATCAATGGCTATATACTTAAGCGCAGGCAGTTTTTAAATAAACGTGAACCAGTCGGTAGTAGAGTATTTCATCGAAAAATCTAAACACAATAAAAATCCCTCGAACTACCTTTCGATTGTTGTTGTTTTTTATAATGGACAACACACATGCACTGTATCGTGTATACTCGTATGTGTTTTTTTGGTATATAAAAAAACATACGCACACACATACATGTATGCTCTATTAAACCTGTTTTGTTATGTTCATAGTCGCAACCATACTGTATGATTGCCGTTATCATATTATTGTTAACGTAAATTATAAACAACATTACTTTTGTTGCACCAACCATGTTTATATGGTTGCTACAACCATATTTTCATTTCTAAATTTGGAAAAAATACTATTGTTACATTTCAACACTATTAATATTGTCGCAATCATACGGTTGTCAAAATGAAATTCAAAAAACAATACTACGGTTGCGACAAACATGCCTTTACTGTAGAAAACATATTATTGTTGCAGTGACCATATACTAACAATATATTTTCTCTGCGTGTAGATGTCATCGTCCTATTCAAAACGAGTGTAACTAGAAGACCCCACGATATGCCCTTGTTCGAGCTAGTCGCCTTCTTCATTACGGTGACATTACCAACCCTGTTGTAAACCAACGGCCGGCCACATTGATTTTGTCGCTTTGTTAGTTTTCATGCAAAACTTCATGTACTTAGTAGGGACATAAATACTGTTACAACATTGAACACACCAATTTTGATAGTAGAACTGAATAGCGTTAGTCTGTAATGGGATTTTAAAATTGTTTCAACCTTCATCATCGAGTGGGCAGATAATGTGAACCGTATCGCTGTAATAGCGCTTTTCAAGTGTCCAGTCTCCTCAAAACTGTTTGAGGAGACTGGAGATGTAAAAGACCGCCACCGGTCGGGCCGTCCACGCTCTGTTCGAACACCGCATGTCATCAAAGCCGTTAAATCAAGAATTCACAAAAATCCGCTCCGAAAACAGAAAATCATGGCCCGTGAGATGAATATCACGCAAAAGTCCAAGAGTCGAATCCTTAAAAAGACTTGACACTTGCGGCTTTCAAACGACGTGCGTATTTATTGACTGCAGCTTTAAAAAATATAGGATTGAAAAATGCAAACGTCTTTTGGTGAAGCACGCTGATAACTTTCACAGAAAAAGTTTGTTCACCGATGAAAAAACTTTTACCGTTCAGGAAAAATTTAACAAGCAAAATTATAGAGTGTAAGGAAGCATCTGAACTGATCCCAAGGGTGGAAAAGGGTCATCACCCTGCTTCAGTCATGGTTTGGTGGGGTGTCTCTTACGATGGGGTCACTGACCTGCATTTCTGCGAACAAGGAGTTAAAACATCGGGTAAAGTTTATCAAGAAACCGTTTTGGCAGCTGTTGTGAAGCCTCTTAACAATTCCCTGTTTCGAAACCAGCCATGAACTTTCCAGCAGGATTCTGCGCCGGCCCATAAGACTAAAACGTCCCAGGCCTGGCTTCGAAACAATTTGCAAGCGTTCATTTCCTCTGAATATGGCCCTCAGGCAGTCCAGATTTGAACCCATTGGATTACAAATTGTGACGGTTTTAGAGGACAAGGTTTGTCACAAAAGATACCCCAACATTGGATCTCTTAAGGCTTTTTTGGTTCGAGCTGTGGCCAGTTTTCCAATGGACGAGTTTCGTGCAGCTATTGACGATTGGCCAGTGCGACTTAAGGCGCGTGTAAAGGAGAAAGGCGGACATTTCGAATAAGTAGATTCTTTTTGGATACAATATACATCAATAAATATATTAAAAAATATTTGGTCCAAAAACATTCAGTACTTTTTATTTTACAGCATAAAACGTGTGTAACTGTATTTATGTCCCTACTAAGTATATAAGTAGACCTTATATTTGTGATATGATTTTTGGTGGTGTGACTTTGCATGACAGGGCTTCTCGAAATCTATGAATAGTAAGTAGAGGGTAGAGCGTATATCACTATTATAATCGTGGCCTGAGGCTCGCAAGTTTATTGGTTATAATGTGCGCTATTACTTTGTTCACCATGCGTAGGAGAGTAATTTCTCTTCAGTTTTCACCCTCCGACAGGTTACCCTTCTTGGGAATTTTGCTGATGATACCTTCCTTCAGTTCCTGTTCCAGACTTTCTGTTTGCCAAAATGTCTCTGTGAGTATTTCTGGTGAAATATTGTTTGTCCCTGATGCCTTATTATTATATAAACAACACAAGTGGGTTCTAAAACTATTTTTACCGCGTTACAATTTTTGCCTGTAAACGTAAACTGTTTTTTTTTTGTAATGGTAAGTGGTCTACTACAAATCTTAGTATACCACTTAAATGATATGCCTTGAAATAATAGTATGTCACTTAAGCACATTCTGTCAAAGCTAGTAACATTTCATAGTACCAAATTTGACAATTTTTTGCTAAAACCGCAGCGGAATACGCCACGTCTATATGCATTTTTAACAACCCTTACTAGTATTGATTTCCAATGACGACGACGACTTCTCCATCAACCATAATAAAGTCTTTCGACCGATGTGTCTGTTACACATCATCATAAAATTTGCATTCGACGTTTTTGTATTCCATCATCATGTTTTGTTTCAATTGTCTCGTCGCTTTCTTTCTCTCCGGTGAAAATTACGAATCCGTCCGTATCGGATCCAGAGTTGACGTTAAATCTGTTCGCAGATACCATTGTTGGAAGCCACTTGTATTACATTCTACCTGATGTCCGCAATTTTACTTCGACTGTCATTTAAGCCATCAGAACTTTCTGCGCGATGTCATTCATCAATTCATTTTTTGTGGTGATTCATTGGTCCTCCATAAATGACAATGGTAAACCGTATGTCTTTGCTGTCGACTCTTGCAATAACTGCGGCGGGACAAACGGAAGGATATGCAAAATTCTACATACAGACACACACACACACATCCATACGTTTGATGTATGTCAACTGCCAAAAGGCATTTGTTGCCATTTCTGTCAATCGCTGTTTCTTCAGTGGCCGTTGTTCTTGGATCATATTCGTCTACGGATAGAAGAGACACCGCGCTGATTGGAACGGACAACAGACAATTAGTCAAAAACCACCGTCATCCATTATGGACAAAGATACCCACCTGTATCTAGTGGTTGGCGAATTGCGGGGATGTGTTACAAGAGGCATAAAAAGTGTGTATTTTCATGTGATGAAGAAAAATCGGGAAACAAATGTGGAGATTTATGCCAGGTACATTTGAGTGACAGCGGACAAAATCATTGAGCCCACTTTTAACTTATGTGTATTAGAGTGGAATAACTAAAGTTCTGTGCAACTACTTAGGGACAGTATTACATAAAAGGTGGTCCAACTAAAACGCATGATAGTAATTGTAATTAAAACAAAAAGCTTTTAGAGAACTACGAGGGTTGCTATATACATTTCAGGCCTAGGAAATACTAAGTGTTGCCTGGCGCCATCTGACATTTCCATTGGAAAGCTTGACATTTTTTAGCATAAACGTACGTTTTGACGTACGACCATCATTTGCGTTGTTTACAGTGACATGAAAAATTTAATTTGGCAAAAAAATGTAATTAACTAGTGATTTTTTTTGTGCGATCAATTTTCACAACTTTCGAGTGCATTATCACGACAAGAGTGCATCGATAAGCTTAAATCTTTCTATGGCGATGAAGCACCATCCTATAGCACTTTGAAAAACTGGTTTAATGAATTCAATCGTGGCCGACGCTCGCTCAAAGACGAAGGTCGTTCGAAAACGGCCGTTGTGCCAGAGAGCATTGATGCCGTGCGTAAACTGATAATGCAAGATCGTCATGTGACAGACCGTGAGATAAAGGCATCCTTGAGCATTTCTTCCACCAGTATACATTCGATATTGCATAAACACCAGGCCGTAAAAAAGGTTTGTTCTCGTTGCATCCCGCACAATTTGACAATCGCCCCTGTCGATTGGTGCAAAGAAATTTTGAAAAAATACGATCGCGGTGCTTTCAAAGACGTATACTTAGTAGAGACATAAATACTGTTACACACGTTTTATGCTGTAAAATAAAAAAGTACTGAATTTTTTAATATATTTATTGATGTACGAGTATATTGTATCTAAAAAGAATCTACTTATTCGAAATGGCCGCCTTTTGCCTTTACACGCGCCTTAAGTCGCACTGGCCAACAGTCAATAGCTGCACGAACCTCGTCCACTGGAAAATTGGCCACAGCTCGAACCAAATCAGTCTTAAGAGCTCCAATGTTGGGGTATCTTTTGTGAAAAACCTTATCCTCTAAAACCGTCTACAATTTTTATTCCAATGGGTTCAGATCTGGACTGCCTGAGGGCCATCCTTCAGAGGAAATGAACGCTTGCAAATTGTTTTGAAGCCAGGCCTGCGACGGTTTAGCCTTATGGGCCGGCGCAGAATCCTGCTGGAAAGTCCATGGCTGATTTTGGAACAGGGAATTGTTAAGAGGCTTCACAACAGCTTCCAAAACGGTTTCTTGGTAAACTTTGGAAGATTTGAAAATATCGCTTTTTTTCATTTCACACTTGAAAAGCGCTATTACAGCGATACGGTTCTCATTATCTGACCACTCCATGATGGAAGTTGAAACAATTTTAAAATCCCGTTACAGACTAACGCTATTGAGGTTAGCTTTTAAAACTCATATGACATTAACGGGGTATGTTGAGATCTACTATTAAAATGGGTGTGTTCAATGTCCCTACTAAGTATATGATACTAAGTATATGATCCTCACAGGTGACGAATCATGGTTCTATGCGTATGAGCCCGAAACAAAACAGCGATCGACCGTGTGGGTTTTCGAAGACGAGAGAAATCCAACGAAAGTTGTTCGTGGAAGAAGCAGTTCATAGTAAATGGTCGCCTGTTTCTTCGACAAAACTGGACATGTGGCAACTGTTCCGCTTGAGCAACGTAAGGGTCAATTCTGAGTTGTACACCACCACAGAAGATGCTGTTGAAGCGTTAAAAAATCATGTTTTGGAGGTATCTCAATCGAAGTGGAAAAAGTGTTTCGACAATTGGTTTGTGCGCATGCGAAAGTGTATAAATCATGCTGGAGAATTCTTTGAAAAACAATTAAACCATTTTTGATGATAAATATTCGCATTTTCTATATTATACTTAGTAGGGACATGAATACTGTTACAACATTGAACACACCCATTTCAATAGTAGAACTGAACATACCCCGTTTATGTCATATGGGTTTTGAAAGCTAACCTCAATAGCGTTACTCTGTAACGGGATTTTACAACTGTTTCAACTTTCATTATGGAGTGGTCAGATAATGAGAACCATGTCGCTGAAATAGCGCTTTTCAAGTGTGAAATGAAAAAAGAGATATTTTCAAAACGCTCCGGCCACTAGGGATTAGCCGCATGTTCGTCTTCCGATGCATAAAACTGTTTGAGGAGACTGGAGATGTAAAAGACCGCCACCGGTCGGGCCGCCCACGCTTTGTTCGAACACCGCAAGAATTCACAGAAGTCCGCTCCGAAAACAGAAAATCATGGCCCGTGAGATGAATATCATGCAAAAGTCCATGAGTCGAATCATTAAAAAAGACTTGGGACTTGGGGCTTTCAAACTGCGTACCGGACATTTATTGACTGCAGCTTTAAAAAATAGGATTGAAGAGTGCAAACGTCTTTTGTTGTAGCACTCTGATAACTTGCACAGAAAAAGTTTGTTCACCGATAAAAAATATTTACCGTTAAGTAAAAATTTAACAAGCAAAATGATAGAGTGTATGCGCGGTCATCCAAGGAATCATCTGAACTAATCCCAAGGGTGGAAAATGGTCATCACCCAGCTTCAGTCATGGTTTAGTGGGGTGTCTCTTACGATGGGGTTACTGACCTGCATTTCTGCGAACAAGGAGTAAAACATCAGACAAAGTTTACCAAGAAATCGTTTTGGAAGCTGTTGTGAAGCCTCTTAACAATTCCCTTTTCCAAAACCAGCTATGGACTTTCCAGCAGGATACTGCGCCGGCCCATAAGGCTAAAACGTCCCAGGCCTGGCTTCGAAACAATTGCCAGCGTTCATTTCCTCTGAAGAATGGCCCTCAGGCAGTCCAGATTTGAACCCATTGGATTACAAATTGTGGACGGTTTTAGAGGACAAGGTTTGCCACTAAAGATACATCAACACTGGATCTCTTAAGACTGCTTTGGTTCGAGCTGTGGCCAATTTTCCAATGGACGAGGTTCGTGCAGCTACTGACGATTGGCCAGTGCGACTAAAGGCGTGTGTAGAGGCCAAAGGCGGATATTTTGAATAAATAGATTCTTTTTGGATACAATAGACATTAATAAATATTTGGTCGAAAAACATTCAGTACTTTTTATTTTACAGCATACAACGTGTGTAACAGAATTTATGTCCCTACCAAGTATATAGCAGCCCTCGTATCTTAATATTTTTTATTATGATAGAAGCATCTATGACAATTATGTGTGAAATAAAATATCGGCCAAATGCTCGCCACGGCTTCGGTGCCATACCATTCTCCGATGGTCCATATTTTCACTGATTCTAAGATATAATGGAGGCTCAATGTCGTCAATGTGCCGAATTATTTCATCGTTTATCTCTTAAATTGTTCTTGGCTAATTGAGTTACACTTTTTCTTTTAAATATCCCCATACGCAGAGAGAATATGTGGTTCCCATATTGTCATGGCTACAATAATATGATTTCTGCAACAAAAGCTTGTTCGTCGCAACCATACGTAGTATCGTATTGTCTTTTAAATTTTATTTTGGCAATAGCGGAATTGCGGCAAGATTTATATTGTTGAAATGCAATAATAGTATTAAAGTCAAAGTTTTAAATAAAAATATAATTGTAGAAAACATAAAAATATGGTTGATGCGACTTAAGTATTTTTTAGGTTTTATGTTGACATTAATATGAGTACGGCAATCGTACGGTATGATTGTGACTATACACTAAGCATTACAGTTTTTTTTAAACAAACGAAACATAGCAAAAGTCCATGGTAGTTACAAAATCAGTAGGCAGTGCGAGAGATTTTTATTGTGTTCACTTTGTTCAGTCGAATACTCTGCAGCTGGATAGTTCTCGTTTGTTTAGAATATGCCTTAACTTAAGTGTGTACCATTGAACATGGTTTAACCACTTTTGTAGCTGGGATTTGTAGATCGTGAAGTGACGTTGACCAAAACTGCTGCCACCCCTCGACTGCATTTTAAAAACATTTGTGGTTAATTTGAACAAAATGGTCAATAGATCTCTAAATAAATTGTTCATCTGGCTATAAACTAATTGTAATGTAATTTTAAATAATTTACTTAATGAACAGGAATTAACCGGTTCAAAGCCTCTTGAATCTATATTTAAATAGTAGACATACAAGTTTTTAACAAAATAGCAAAGTGACATTGATTTTTGTGGCTGCACACTGCTTTTATCGCGATTTCAGTTCCGTGACACCTTTTTTCAGTGTGCAGCGACGAAAATTAATGTCACTTTGCAATTTTGTTAAAAACTTCTCGTCCATTTAAATATAGATAGAAGAGGTCTTGAGCCGGTTAATTCCTGTTCAATGTGTTAAAGCGAGAGACCGAAATAAAACAAACGAGCTAAACATTATTTACTTCATAGAAATATCTATTGTTGAATTACAACAAAACCCAGTCCTAATAAATAACTTTGTAGTCATAGTTTGGTTGAGAGGGATCATACTACTGTTGTTGGAATCAAAATATCATTGTGCAGATCTTACTATGGTTGTATGTAAAACATACTATCGTTGTATGTAAAACATACTATCATTGTATGTAAAACATAGTATGGTTGTGAGGAACAAAGCATTATTTTTGGGATCGTAGTATGGTTGAGTGATAATCATAACATGGTGGTGGGGACCATAGCGTGGTTGTGTGTGAAACATACTATTATTGTTTGTAAAACATACTATGATTGTGAGGATCAAAACATTGTTTTGGGGATCATAGTATAGTTGAGTGTTAATCATAATATGGTTGTGGGGATCATAGTGTGGTTGTGTGTTAATCATGCTATTGTTGCGAGGATCATAATATTGTTGTGCCACAACCATATACACAACAATAGTGTGATGCTCTTCGAATATTGTCACCCCAACCATACTTTTTTCTGCGTGCAAAGAAAGAAGTCGAACGGCGTCTAATCTCATGATTGTGGCGGCCAATTAGAATCGTCACGATGTGAGATAACACGGTCATTGAATTTCTCGCGCATAGGAGCCATTGTTTCGTTGACAAGTGGCACCATCCTGTTAGAACCACCACATATCATACAGGTTCGTATCCTCAATTTCTGGCCACAAGAAGTCCGTTGTCATTTAGCGTTAGCGAACACCATTGAAGGGAACTGCTTGGCGGACATCGATGGAGTACGGCCCGATGACACCTCCAGCCCATAAACCGCACCAAACAGTCACTCTTCGAGGATGCATCTGCTTTTCATCACTCGTGAATTCACATTTGCCTAAATGCGGCAATTATGCTTGTTAACGAATCTACTGTAAACACATTTGGTCAATGATGTTGACCAATAAAATTAGGAAGTGCATTTTGATTTTAAAGCCCATTTTCGTAAAAGGCTTCAATATCTTTCAAATACGTACCTCTTTATAATTGAATTTGTCAAACATCCAAACAATGAAATGTCAAATTAAGTTGGACAAAACACTTGACGTTAAGGTGTGATTCACAATTAACATCGTGCACTATTATTGGACCACCCTATACCCTGTAACACAGAGTCGTGTCGGGGCTATGGAAATAGTCGTTCGATAAAGCACTTGGACTTGGACTTTTACCAGCGGCTCTGTCTTCGTCACTTTCTTCCTATTCTCAGAATCTTGTGGTATATATATATATATTCAAACACTTAAAGCACTTTAAAGCTGGAAGTCATATCCATTGGGCAGACATCTTCTAGCAATTACACTTACTAAGTTTTGTTTTAATGGACTAATTGCAAGCCAGGACATAGATCCTACAGCACACGGTCCGAGTGCCCTTCGTAAGTACAGATTGATTTTGCGAAGGATATTTCTCTTGGACACCTCTAGCAGTGCTTTAACTGCTTTTGTCAGATCCATGTTTCAGCATTAGAAATAAACGAGTCGTATTACGTTTTTCCCGTATGTAGAGCAGGGTCTTGACTTAGCCCAAAGTAGCAGCTATTTGTCAGCATATTTTTTTCTTTAATTTCGGTTCTGATAATTGCTGATTAATTATTTTCTTTCGCTGCCTTATTGAGCAATTATTTCTTGGTCCATTTCGTGACGAGAATCCAAAAAAAAACAAGGAATCTAAAATGGATCTGGTTAAAATCCTAAAAAGGCTATTTATGGTATGAATTGCATTATATCATTTTTTTGGCCACAGTGGAACGAGTCCTGCCGCGTTATATGTACAGGGTTTTCCATTAGGACATATATTAATAAAACATAGAATATTGAAAACGTAGTGCTTAAATTTATTCCAGGTGTAGTGAGAATTTTACATTTTAAGAATGAAATTCGAATTCGGTCACATGACGATCTGTTCTTTGGACCCAATTTTTCACCACTCTTGTACACATTTCAACCGCAACGTTGACAATTTCGCGTTGGATGTTGTCTCTGAGCTCGTCTAAAGTTGTTGACATAGACCAATGACTTGATGTGGCCCCATAAAAAGGAATCAAATGGCGTTAAATCGCATGAACGAGGAGGCCATTCGACCGGACCATTTCTCGAGATAACACGTTTACCGAATTTGCCTTTCAGAAAAACGATTTTAACGCGTGCGGTGTGGCTAGTGGCACCGTCTTGTTGAAACCACTTATAGGCGATGTCAAACTCATCCACTTCTGGCCAAAAATAATTTTCTAACATGGCACGATAGCGCTCTCTATTGGCGGTAACGTGAAGATTATTTTGATCGACGAAAAAATGCGGCCCAATCACAACTCCGGCATGAAAACCACAACACACAGTAATTATTTGCAGATGCAATTGTGTCTCTTGAAGCACATGTGCGTTTGCTGCTGTCCAATAAGGCATATTTTTCATTTCATTTCATTTTCTTTATTGGCATGTAATTCGGGGCCCATTGTGGCCTATTAAAGCTAAATTACAATATGCAACAAAATATTAAATGGAACATCATAAACTACTAGAAAAAATTCAGTATAAAATCAAAAAAATAATATAAATTAAAATAATGTTTAGCTCGTTTGTTTTATTTCGGTCTGTTGCTTTTACACATTAAACAGGGATTAAACCGGCTCAAGACCTCTTGTTCTATATTTAAATATAAGACAAGTTTTTAACAAAATGGCAAAGTGACATTGATTTTCGTGGCTGCACACTACTTTTATCATGACTTCGGGTCCGCGACAACCCTCTTCAGAAAGCCTTGCTGCAATTGTTGAAAGTAAAACCGAAACGAATGAGAACTACTGTTGTAAACCTTACTTTTCAAGTTTTCTTCACACAATTGCCCACGAAAATACAACTCACTCTTGCCACCTCTAAAGAGACTCCACATCGAGAGCCATCAATAGGTTTCTTTTACAACGTGTGTGTGTTGTAAGAGGTGGCAAGAGTGAGTTGTATTTTCGTGGGCAATTGTGTGAAGAAAACTTGAAAAGTAAGGTTTACAACAGTAGTTCTCATTCGTTTGGGGAGAGCCTGGCCTTATAGAGTTCGGTTTTACTTTCAACAATTGCAGCAAGGCTTTCTGAAGAGGGTTGTCACGGACCCGAAATCATGATAAGAGTAGTGTGCAGCCACGAAAATCAATGCCACTTTGCCATTTTGTTAAAAACTTGTATTCTATTTAAATGTAGAAGCAAGAGGGTTTGAGCCGGTTTAATCCCTGTTCAATGAATTAAAATAATTCTAATTTTTCCTAATAAAAGAGAAAAAAACCTGATGAAAGCATATAAGTGATAATCAAGAAACCAAAGAAAAAAACATATAAATAAAAGCATTACTCTGTACTTGAACGAAAATGTTCCATTAAATGTTTACGAAATGTCATGGAAGACAAATTAAACGTTTTTAAACTGCTTGGCTTATAGTCGGGCTACTCTTACGAGGAATAATCGATCCATAAGCGGTGTTACCTTTGGAATAATTACCTGTCTGTTGCGAATTGAGTGACTGAAGACAAATAATTTTTCTAGGAACAAAGGAGATTGAATTTTGTAATTCTTGTAAAAAAAATATAGCAACCGAGGGTGCACAAATTCCACAAAGGAGTCATTCACGAACGGCGATATGTGAGCATACGGTTTTACAGAATATACATAGCGCATAACTCTATGAAGCACTGTCTTTATAATATTCATATTACTTTGAGTAGTTCCTGTATATTCCTCTAGGCAGTACAAAATATTTGGCATAATTAAGCCATGAACCAGTTTTGTTTTTACCCAACGAGGTAAAACTAAATTGGTGTTGTATAGTTGACGTATTGTGAAACTAATACGTAAAGCAATACTGCGAATATGCTGCTCAAAGCAACATTTGTTATCCAGTACTATTCCCAAACACGTAATACTCTAAACGAATTCTATAGACGTACCATTGTATTGCAAATCTAGGTTGATAGAAGATGATGATGAAATTAGTATTGCCTATGTTTTAGAAGGATTAATACTAAGCTTGTTAGAGGACATCCATACGCTCAATAATTTTAAAACATAATTAGTTTTGGCTTGCAAAACATCCAAATACTGGATTTCTCCGCAAAATAATAGCTGAACATCATCAGCAAAAGAGTATGGTGTACACCAATCGCCTAGACTTTTGAAAAGGTCATTAATAAACAGCACAAACAAAATTTGACCAAGAACAGAGCCCTGAGGGACCCCACTCCTAACAGACAAAACAGACGATGCGACTCCATTGATACGAACAAACTGCTTTCTACCACATAAATAAGAAAGCATTAAACTACAGGCACTTTTCCCAAGTCCATAATCTTTACGGAATTTATTTATCAAAATTCCATAATCTACCCTATCGAAGGCTTTTTCTAAATCCAAAGGCAAAACCATACACATTTTTTGATCATGAGTATTCTTCCTTATTGAGTCAGTATGGCCAATTAAAAGAGCAGAGGTACTCCTGTCGTTCCGAAAACCACATTGACAATCATTAAGCAGCGATTAACTCTCCATATGGTCTAACAACTGCCTCTTAAGAATATTTTCCACAACTTTTGACAGGATGGGAAGCAAAGAAATGGGTCGTAAGTTGTTAGGAGAATTCGAGCTTGACTTCTTTTGAATTGGTGTCAATATGACTACTTTCGAATCATTAGGAAAGCAGGAAGTCATTATTATAGTGTTCACTAAATGAAGATGGTGATTTTATATAAACGGAAATACTACTTTAAGAAATTTAAGAGATATCTCATCACAACCAGAGGCGTTAGACTTGATTGACATAAAAGCCTGTATCAAGTCATTAGATGAGACGTTATAAAAAGAAAACCCATCTTCCCCAATAATTTGGTTAAAAAAACTGCTATCAGTCGAACTAGTCAGTTGATTATTAATAAATAAAGTGTTTAATTCCTCTACGTCAACGTTGGCCATCTCTGGTGATGAAACATCTTTTAACAATCAATTATTTCGAAGACGGTTCCATAGGGTCTTAGAACTATTGCTACCGGCAAAAAGAGCGGCATGAGCTTCCCTTTTTATTCTTCTAATAACTTTCTTGGCTTTATTTCTAGCTCTAAAAAAGATTTTCCAATTTTCGTCACCTCCACTCTCAAGAAAAGCTTTATAGGCCAGATCCCGTATGGAGCAGTGATAAACTATCTGTGGAAAACCATTCATCACTCCTGTAATACAACCATTTCCTCTTTATGGGGAAAATAGAATGAACAGACCTGACATGATTTCTTCCAAATTATTGACAAAACCACTCAGCCGAAAATGAGCTTAGTCGATGAAGATAATTTTTCGATGAAATTCTGGATATTCGTGAAACTTTGCCAGAGCCCAAATGGAGAAGTTTCGGCGTTTTAAATGATCAAGTGGTTAGTTCTTGAGTCAGTTTGAGCTTATAAGGATGAAGGCCACGATTTTTTTTGCAAAATACGACTGCAAAAGTTTTTTTTTGAAATTATTATTATTTATTTTTTAACATAATCTCCTTCCAACTCAATACACTTCATTAAACGTTTTTCAAGTTTTTTAATTCCATTCGAAAAATAAGATTTTTCAAGACCTTCAAAATATGCCTCAGTTTCAGCAATAACCTCGCTATTGGACGAAAATTTTTTGCAACCGAGAGTTTTTTTTTTAAATTTGGAAACAAGAAATAATCAGAAGGAGCTAAATCTGGACTATATGGTGGATGCGGAGCAATTTCAAACCGTAATTCGGCCAGTTTTTGTTGAGTTAAAAATGCAGTGTGTGAAGGAGCATTATCTTGATGAAAAATAACGTTTTTTTTTCTAAATGCGGTCGTTTTATCTTGATTTCTTCACTCAACCGATCCAATAATGCACAATAATATTCACTTTTTATAGTGTTTCCTTTCTCAAGATATTCAATAAATATTATAAATAAATTGCATCCCAAAATACTGTGGCCATTACTTTTTCTGCTGAATTAACAGTTTTCGCCTTCTTGGGACCACTTTTACCAGCTTCTATCCATTGTTTTGACTGTTCTTTGCATTCTGGGATGTAGTGATGGATCCATGTTTCATCAACAGTTATGAATCGGCGCAAGAACTCTATTGTATTACGCTGATAAATCGCTAACAGCTCCTCGGAATTGGTCCAACGGACGATTTTTTGGGGCAAAGTCAACAAATGCGGCACATATCTTGCGGATAGCTTTTTCATGTGGAGTTCATCATGTAAAATACTCCAAACTTGTTTTTCGTGTATTTTAACAATATCAGCAAGTTCTCTGAGCTTTATTCGTCTATCTTTAGTCACTTCATTAAATATTTTTCTAATGTTTTCAATAGTAGTAGCAGTTTTCGGTCTTCCAGAGCGTTGTTCATCTTCCGTACTTGAACGACCTATTTTAAATTGTTGAACCCAGGTTTTCACGGTGGAGTATGATGGTGCATTATCACCATGAACAGAATCCAATTCATCTTTGATTAATTGTGGTGTATAACCTTTCATATAAAAGTGTTTAATTACCGCACGAAACTCTTTATTTTCCATTTTTCAAAAGTTATAAAACTTGTTCACTTCAATCACCTGTAACAAAGAAAATGATTATATTTCGGAAACAAAAACAAAAAAGTTGCTAGTAAAACAGAAAATGTGCCAGGCCAGTTAGTTTTGCAGTCGCCCTCGTTCGCCACAGTGTGGTTTAAGAGATGCCCAATTCCAGAGAACGACGTGGATGGAATCGACTGATTTTGCTCATTTTGAACCGATACACTTACGGCTGCGATAGTTTTGTTGCTCTTTGGCGCCGGAACATCCAAAAGTAAAAAATCGGATCCAAGTTTATCCCCTAAAGCACTCACAGCCTGAAGGGTGGGACGATTATTACGGCCACAAATTGGAGTAAGCGCTCTTAAAGTTGCGACCACCGACTCAGAATTTCGGCAGTATTTCTTTATGATTTCCAAACGTTGCTCTTAAGTGAACTTTACCATGATGAATGTTGACTTCGACTAAAGTTTTAACAATGAAAGATCATTAAAATGTTAGAGGGTGCGTTGGCATAAAAATACGAAATTATTATGTCCCTATTGGAAAATCCGTTACCTAGTGTTACTTCTTTCATGTTTACAGTGTCTGTTCTATTAAGAACTTCTTAATTTAATTACAATCACTGGGCAAGTACTTGGCAAAGCTATTTTTAATCAAATAAATTTCCCTATAGAAATATTCATATTCATTTCGAGTCGAAATTTAAATTAAATATATTTGCATTTCGTTTGGGATTTCTTTGTTAAACTCCTTAAAGATTTCCCTTCGTTGGCAAATTTCGCATAAATATTTCATTTTCAATCTTGCTAAGAAATTATTCTGATTTCATATTTCCTATCGCTCGCTTTATTATCATTACTTTTCTTTTGTCTGTTTCCATCGTCATCGTCATTTTTGCTTGATTTATTTTAAGTGGTCTTTTATTGGTTGAGCGTGAGGAATTTTTTATATTAATTTATGGCCACACAATTGTGCTCACCCCCCCCTCCATTGCCACCACCACCGCATCCCATCTATGGCTGACTTAGCTGTCGTGTTTCTCCTCACCACTAAAGTGTCCACCACTACCATTTAGTTTGTGATGGTGGGACAATAGTTTGCAGTGGCTGGTGGGTGAATGGACAAATGGTTGGATGAGCGTGGAAATAGCTTGCCGCCCTCTTGAATGGCTGGCAGGCTATTCATTTTCCTCTTGCCTTTGGTTTCTTTATTTTTAAATTATGATGAAAATTTATACATCTTTGCTCTATATACTCGTACTACCTTCGAGTGCATGCCCCTAGTACATACCCGCGTGCATATGTATTGCTTGCCGCTTCCTTCGCTCGCTGATTCGCTGCTCATGGCCGATTTTGTGGCCAGGCTATGTGCGGTAGGTATGTCAATATAATTTTCTCTGATATAATTTTCTTATGATATTTTAAATGCACAGACTGATTAATGATGGCAAATGATTAATGAATAAAAGTAGATGGATGTCGACTCAAGCAAAAAAGAAAACAAACCACAGAATACGAACGAACGTAAACCGAGAGGGGAAGTGGAAAATGGATAAATTGTCTTTTGTTAACTAAACATTCATATTTTATTCAAAAGCGCATTTTTTCGCCGGTGTTCCCATAAAAAGCGAAATTATTTATGAGAACCAATATAGAACGCGACGCGACGTGACGTGAAGTTCGTTTGTGGCGCTGGGTGTGTGGTGTGGCATGGCTCGAAGCATTGAGTAAATATTAAATGAGAAAATAATTGATTTTCTTTTGTAGTCGACAGCTAAATATTCTAGTTTTTCTCATAGATTTGTTCTCGTTGACCGCAAATTTCAATATGAATACATAATGGAGCGAAAGATTAATAATATCGTATATAGTTGGTGGTGGCGTTGTTTTTTGAGGTTTTAGAATTTCCGCAAATACAAATATCTAGCGGATTTTGCTTTTTGTTTTGCATAGCAACAGACAACGGATGAAACTAAAGAATTAACGGCTCAGAGGCCATCTGATATTATTTACTCCTGCTTCATTTTTAAATTTTTCGGTAAATTTGGAACTATATCATATAAGGGCATATTAATAATTCCAATAAACAATTCGAACTTCCCTCGTAGTTATACTCGTATGAAATGCAACACTGCTTCCATGAAGTACCATATGTTAATAGACCATTTTCAAATTATGAGTGAGTTCTCTCATTTAGTTTGTGTTTAACAGCTGTTCAAAACATACTCGTACAACCTCGTGGAATTGAAAAAAGTGATTTCAAGTGCTCATTAAACATTATTTTTTGCTGAAAAACCGACAATCAAACCAGGGGAACGCTTGATAAATTCTATGGGGACTCTGCCCCATCGATTTTTATGGTAAAAAAGGGGTTTACTGACTTTCGTTGTGGTCGCACAAGTACCTTCTGAACGGCCAATATACCCGAAAATGTCGAAAAATCCACGATTGTTGCAGCCATAACCATATCATATGGCAGTGTGGTTTTGATTTTGTATGATCAGTAGGGTTTCTTAGTCTTAATAAGATAACTTGTATTGATATTGTGGACTCACCGTTAAATAATGTATGATATAAACAAGTTTCGTCAACATACGTACCTCTAAAAAGAAAGGAAGAAAAAGAAATTAATAAAAAGTAGTTTTCTTATTATAAGAAAAAAGTTATTTTTAATTAATGGAATTTAATATTCAAAATCATGTTGAGAGTGGCATATGTGACTCGCAAAATAGAAAGGGACCTAAGGGTAAAAACCAGTTTTGTTCAGGAGAGCCATTTTAAAGATTTAAATACGTGTATCTTTCGTGTACCATCACTCTCATAAAACGCGCATATCTCTGGGAGGGAACACTTTTGGGGTATGAGATCGGTCTCATTCGATGCTCAGATAAATCCCCGGGCCCGGATGGAATCTCAGCACTGGTCCTAAATAAGTGTTCATCGACGCTAGCTCGTCCATTGCGCAATATTTTTAACCTCTCGTACCGTGCGGGAGTCTTTCCCTCGTGTTGGAAGAATGCCAATGTAACACCGATCCCAAAAAAGGGTGAGGCTAGTAACCCTGAAAACTACCGCCCAATTGCAGTGTGCTCTGCACTCTCGAAAGTGATGGAGAGTATGGTTAATCACCATTTTGTAAATTATTTAGAGTCAAATGGCCTTCTCAACGATCGACAGTATGGCTTGAGTAGAAACCGATCTACGGGAGACCTGATGGCGTTCCTTTCGGAGCAGTGGAGTCGATCAATTCACCGACTTGGTGAAAGTAAGGTAGTGGCTCTGGATATTTCCAAGGCGTTCGATAGAGTGTGGCACGGCGCACTCCCATCAAAGCTAATTGCTTTTGAAGTCGGTACTGATTTTTCTCGACTCATATCGAGTTTTCTCAGTGATCGCTCTATACGTCTTGTTATAGACTGGGTCTCGTCCGATGAGTATGCTATAAATGCATGGGTGCCGCAAGGTTCTGTTCTCTCTCCCTCTCTGTTTCTCATATTTCTCAATGACCTTCTGAGTCTGACAACAAACCCTAATTACTCGTTTGCTGACGACAGCAGCACTCGTATTTGTTCGACCGTAGACCGGGCCTTACAGATACAGAGGCGATGAGGCAAAATATGACTGAAATACTCAACGAAGATCGTGTCAGGGTCTCAGAGTGGGGTTTTGCAAATAGGGTCGTGTTCAATGCTAGCAAAACCCAATGCTGCCTGTTGAGCCATAAACGATCGACGGGCTTAACATCATCGGCAATACCGATGAATGGGACTGTTGTCAAGGAGTCGGATGCTCTTGATGTTCTGAGCATGAAAATTCAGTGTGATGTTCGCTGGAACAAACACATTTTTGAAGTGTCGAAAGAAGCATTCAAGTGCCTGGGTTTTTTAAAGCGGTGCAAGAAATACTTCACTTCCCCCGACCTCCTCAACATCTACATCACATACATTCGGCCAAAAATGGAGTATAACTCCCACATCTGGGCGGGTGCTTCAAGGTCTTCTTTGGAGTTTCTCGACCGGGTGCAAGGGAGGGCGCTGAGGCTTGTTGGAGATAGCAGGGTGGCCAACTCTGTTATTTCACTCGAGCATCGGCGGAGTGTTGGTTGCGTATCACTCTTTTACAGGTACTTTAACGGGATGTGCTCTTCTGAGATAGGTGATCTCATCCCGGAGGTCAGAGTGTTCGCCCGTAACACCCGCTTGTCTAGAATTTCGCATCCATTTGTTATTGATTTTCCTACTGATCGCACGACGCATTACAGGGAGAATTCGTTCTACAGTCGCGTTGCGGTGTGTGGAACAGACTTCCCGCAGAGGTGTTTCCTGCCGCGTACGATATGAACAGGTTCAAATTAAAAGTCCATAAACATTACTCCCTCTTTCCTTCAATACCCTAACCTATCTTCCCTTGACCGATGCAATGCACTGCATATTTAGGGGACACCCCCTGAGTGTTGGTCTTAAAAAAAAAATAAAAAAAGATGTCCACTTCAAAAAAAAGTGAAAATTGATTTTTTTACCCTTAGGTCCCTTTCTCTATGCGCTGTCACATATGATGATTGTAGTAGGAATCAAAAAATTGATTACAAGCAATACAAGCTTTTCAAAGTAGATCGATAAGTGTGAATGACGACGCGCGACGCTGAAAGATCCATCACATCTAAAACCGATGACAATGTTTGGAAAGTGAAGAAAATTGTTATGAAGAAAAAATTCAGCAGTCACCCCCTAGATGTAGAGATTATCTAGAGACGATTACGGAAACACAGAATTGTTTTTTTGTTGTGCACCCTACATACGGTCCTTTTATTTTTTTATTCTTGGTTGTCATTTGAAGTCCGAGCGTAACGAGAATTATACCATAGGTCAATTTAGACGCCAAGGTCAAATTCGATTAGTGACCTCTGTTTATCGTTAGTAAAGGACTAATTAAGCTTTCGACTTTGAAGTACTTATTTTATTCATAAAATATACACGTCAATATGTACTAAGGTCAAATTTGACTAGTTTATTTTGACGTCGTTTTCTGTCTCACTCTCACCCACGTACATAAAAAAAACACTTCACTTGGGTGGTTCGGCCCAGTAAGAAGAAATCAGATTTGTGAGAATCACCACCTAATCTGAGGTAGAATTTCAGAATGAAATCTCATTGTTTTCTTATGCACTCTACATTTGACCAAAATAGTATTTTTGCCATTGCTTCCTTATTTATTATCCGATCTTAAAGTATGACATGTCGTTGATCAATAATTAATAAGGGCTTTATTTTTTCGATACGTTAGTTTGGAATTCGAGGTCCATTGTTACTAGTGACTTCGGTTACCCGATTTTTCAACCCCGTAAATGGTACTTATTTTGCCACACAAGCTGGATTTGGGCCCGGAAACCATTTGTATAGGGGCTATATAAAAAATTCGGCCTATATGATCCAAACTTTTCCAAGATTGGTTGTTTGTCAATCGTCATAACCGGCCAATATCATACTTATCCACTTGGATTTCCAAGTGGTTTGGGGCTCGTGTGTCGATGAATCCGACCACAATCACAGCCAACTCTTCAAAAAAAAAAAAAAAAAGTAGGAGTACCCATATGTCTATATTTACTATTGAGCGCTCGTTTTAACTTACCGATTGCCCAGTTTTAAGGTATCAAGTGCGCCCCAACTTAAAGTCGCTATTTGAACTGATCGTAAACAAAAATTATAAAATAAATTATAATTTGTGGAGCAAAAATTCCCAAAAATCTTGATAACTTTATTCTTCTAAAAGTAAATTTCCCCCCTGGGTCGATTGAGCTCCTCCATCGTGGACTACGGTTCAATATGAAAATTTTGTCACCAGCCTTTTTTCTATCAGGGTGTGTTTTTTCTTCCGTACCAACATTAAAGAGGGTAATCCAACCATAATGCACGATGTTAATTGTGAGTCACATCTTAACATCAAGTTTTTTGCCCAACTTAATTTCTTTGTTTCAGTGTTTGACAAATTAATAGCCTTTTCACATTTACTGCGTTTCAGCTGAAACGCCGGCGTTTCAGTCTCTTTCGATGAATTCCGCGAAACACACTTAAATTTCCATACAAAACAAAACGCAGGCATTATGCTCTTTTTGCTGTAGTTTGTTTGAAACCACAGTAAAAATGAGAGAGAGACCAGTGTTGTACTCCAATAGTAGTTAAAAAAGCAGTAAAATGAAAAAATTTCCATTGCTGGTTCAAAGCAAATGTCAGAAAAATGAGGGGAAAAAACATCTGTTTGTTTACATTTCTAGTTTGCTTTGTGGTGGTAAGTACTTATTGCAATGGGATCTATGACTATAAATTAAAATTTTTCTTTTTTAATAATTATTAAAAATTAATTACAGCGCAGTCATACAATGATATAAACTCTAATATTGTACAAATTAAATTCATTTTTTGATATTATTTTATCTTTGTTTGTTTGTTTTGTTTACACTCAGTACAGAAAACACAAAAGAGAAATGAGAAATGTCACATGAAACCACAGTAGTTTAAAAAAGCATAATGTGAACACCATGGTTTCAAACGATTTCAAGAGAGCGAAACGCCGGCGTTTCAGCTGAAACACAGTAAATGTGGAAAGGCTATAATCCATGGAGAGGTAAACAAGTGAGCAGCGCGTTACGATTGTTGAAGCCTTTTATAAAAATGTGCGTTCAAATCAAAGTGCATTTCGTCATTTTTATGGTCAGCATAATCGACCAAATGCATTCACATTGGATACGTTAACAAGCAGAATTGCTGCATTTGGGCAAATGAAAATCCACGAGTGATTGTTGAAAAGCCTATGCATCTCAGAAGAGTGAGTGTTTGGTCCGGATTATGGACAGGCGGCGTCATCAGTCCGTACTTCTTTGAAAATGAGGTTGGCCAAAAAGTTACCGTGACAATTGACAACGTGAGTTTTAGTTGAACCACCCTTTACTATACCGAATTTGACTGTTATGGGAATTGAAATGGTTGTTTTAGAATAGTTGCATATATCATTGAGTTTTTTCTACTAGGATGTACGAGGGCGGTTCGGAAAGTTCTTAGCCTATCAATGAAAAAGAATAGTTAGTTTTTCAAAAATATTTTTATTTTTCAATATAATCTCCTGAAACTTCAATACACTTAGTCCAACGCTTATCTAGCCATTCTATTCCTTGATTAAAATAGTTTTCCTCAAGGTCTTCAAAATAGTGGTTTACAACTGTAATTGCATCTTCATTTGAGGTAAAACGCTTGCCAGCAAGGATTTTTTTCAGATTTGGGAACAGGTAAAAGTCACTGGGAGCTAAATCAGGAGAATAAGGTGGGTGGTCAAGCAACTCGTACTTTAATTCGTTGATTTTAGCCATTGTTAAAACACTCTTGTGCGCTGGTGCGTTGTCTTGATGAAAAATAATTTTTTTGTGTTGTAAGCCAGGACGTTTTTCTCGAATTTGTACATTTAATTGATCTAAAAGGTTGCAATAGTACTCTGAATTTATTGTTTTACCCTTTTGCAGATAGTCAATCAATAAAATACTTTTTAAGTCCCAAAAAACCGCTGCCATAACCTTACCAGCCGATTGAATTGTTTTTGCCTTCTTTGGGGCACTTCCTCCAGCTTCAGTCCATTGTTTGGATTGTTCTTTTGTCTCTGGAGTATAGTGGTGGATCCATGTCTCATCAACAGTTATGAAACGACGCTTAAAATCCATTTTAATTCGCTGAAAACGATCCAAACAAGCTTGAGAAATGTTCATTCTTATGCGTTTTTGGTCGACTGTTAAAAAGTGCGGCACCCATCTTGCAGAAAGCTTTTTCATCTGCAGTTCTTCATCAGAAATTAAATGGACTCGATCATTTGAGATGCCCATGATATTAGCTATTTCACGCACTTTTATTCGTCGATCATTTAATACCATATCATGCACTTTGGCTACAATTTCTGTTGTTGTTGCTGTTTTTGGACGTCCACTACGTGGTTCATCTTCAATGCTTGTACGGCCACGTTTAAATTCAGCAACCCATTTTTTTTTACTGTTGCATATGAAGGAGCAGTTTCACCTAATACATTCACCATATCATTATGAATTTCTTTTCCCGATAAACCTTTTTTATGTAAATATTTAATGACACCACGCATTTCTAATTTTTCCATTGTAAAAAAATCGCGGATGCGTCTTTTATGAACACCTGTTTCTATATGAAGGAGTTGCCACATCGAAACAAAATTTAACATGTGTTCACAGCAGAGATGGAAGTTTCCAAAACACTTAACTTTTTTCTGTTTATACCGCGCTTTTTGTGCTAGGCTAAGAAGTTTCTGAACCGCCGTATCAAAACATAAAATCGGTTAAACATATGTGTGGGAGCTATGTCTAAATTTTAACCGATTTCCTTTCGTCAACAGCCATCGTCCTTCGTCAAAAAAAAAATACTTATGTCAAATGTTATGAAGATAATATAATAATTTTAATAAATATAAAAATAAATAAATTAGTTACATATGTAGCTTCTAGAGGCAGAAGCATAAAATCGAACATATGTTTAGAAGCTATATCTTATTCTACGACAATTTTTTTTCAATTCCAATAACGTTCGTTTTTGCCTCCAAAAAACGTCAGCCAAATTTCAAGAAAATCGCACAACAACCTGTATTTTGATTAGAAGCTTTAAATGGACGGACGGACAGACAGGACGTCGTTAAGTCGCAACAACTAGCGACTCGGAGGAAATCGGTAACCTTATAGGTGAGTCTAGCGCAAATACTTATGGAATCGAACTATGGGGAACATCCAGCAATTCCAACTTGGAAATTTTACAAAGGTATCAGTCCAAGACTCTCCGACTAATTTCTAATGCACCATGGTTTGTGAATAACCGCTGTATTCACAACGATCTTGGTTTTAATTTTATAAAGGACGAAATAGCTAGGTTTAGCGCCAACTACTTACACAGACTAAGTAATCACTCTAATGTTCTGGCTATATCTCTTTTAGATGATAGTGACGAGATTAAAAGACTAAAAACAAATCATATACTAGATCTCCCTTTTTTTTAAAATAAATGCATAATTGCAATAATATAAGTTAACAATGTAAAATATATTAATGCTGAGGCCACTTGGTTTTAGCTATACTGTCATTTATATATTTATTACTAAATTTGCTTATTATTTTTGTATATAAAATAGATTGCAAATAAATATATTGTTGAAAAAAAAAACATCCAACAACAAACGCAACAGTAGAAAAACCGGGTAAACCGATATGTCGGGTATTACCTATTTTTTAGAAACCTTCTGTCGGGTTTGGACATAAATCTCGGAATGTCTTGTTTTCAGTTTTGAGCACTGTAGTGGGAGAGTTTGTTTTTTTTTTTGGACCAGCCATGTTTACTTATAATACCAACCGTTTCAGTCCATTAACAAAAGATTTTTTTTACACAGACAGACAGACGGACGGACAGGCTGGCATTAATTTATAGCAGCGAAAGTGGTGGTATACAAAACTAGAAGTACGTCGTTCAATTTCCGTTTAAGCCAGCTATGTTTTTGAAGTTTTGGGGAATGAAAGAAGTCATGAAAAATATCATTCAAAGCTCCACTCACAAAGAGATGATAAATATACATAGAGATGTAGGTGTACCTAATGTCAAAAGTGAAATTACAAGGCTCAGTACTAACTACCTACAGAGACTAAGTTATCATCCAAATATACTGGTCATAACTCTACTTGATGATAGCAATGAAATTAGGAGACTGAGAAGACATCATGTGCTTGACCTTCCTTTTGTAAAATAATAATCATGTAAATATTGTAAAATAATAATCATGTAAATATTGTAATATAATTATAATATTGTTATATATACTTTATAAGATCAATGGAGCTTATGAGTACTGTGATTTCGTTTAGTTAATACAAAATTTGCTTAATGTTTATATGTAAATAGATTGCAATTAAAGTCAATATAAAAAAAAAATGTGGCGTATCCGGATCTCGACTTGTGGTTTTAGTTTAGTACTTTGGACGATAACCAGTCCCTGATCGATTTACTCAAGAGGATCTGTTCTCATGCATTCACAGAAGGCAATTATATTGGAATTTACCCTACGGATTATCGTTTGACTTAATATTAAAAAATACCTTGCTTCGTATAAGTATTGTATTTTACAAAAATTACAAAGTCTAACAAAGGCAAATCATTCCTCCTATTTTACAAAAATTCCCATACTATGCTCGTACATTCCACCTCAAACCTCCCCTCACTAACTAAGGCCCTTTGAAAAACTTATCGCAACGTACTTCCGCGCAATTCATATCTTCTCAGAGGAAACTTTTACATGGAACATAAGAAAACTTTTATTTATAAGCGCGTATGTGTGTATTTAAACCCTCTTTAAAATATTTTTTCAGCTGCAAACGAAAAAAAAGCGAACAAATATTAACGAACATGAACCTATTTCATAATTAAAAAAACATAAAGCGAAAAGAGCCCAAAGTAAATTTTCATGTTTTCTTCTTATTAACTTTTTGTATTTAAGTATGAAATGGTGTGGCATTTTGGGCATGCGAGTACCGCCGGCCTTGTTTCAAAATTCCGCCTAACGAACGAAATGGTGCACATACAAATGTAGCTTAACATATGTATTTGTATGTAGATAAATGTATGTGTCTATATGTATTTGAATGGGATTTTTTGCCATAGTAACTCGTGTGTTATCCTTAAGATTTCTTAAAGGATCCGTGGTGTGTATGTGTGGTTCGGTAACGACACACACACAACAACAAAAAAACCGTATAAGTGAATTTATTTCATATTAACAAGTTGTTTCTATGCATCTGTACGTATGTATGTCTGCATACATGTATATATACTTATGTATGAATACATATGTGAATGTGGGCTTTCTAAAAATAAGCCCAGATAATATGGCGTATCCCAGTGTGGGTAAGCGGAAGATAAGTATATGTGTTGCTTGATTTAGTATCCCAGCGACGGCAAACAGGGATAAGATGGCTTACTGGCAGGCCTTTCGTCTTCCAGACAAAAAAACACACACTCCCACTTTTTAGGGGCGAAATAAAAAAAGCCTGTAACCACAGACGATATCTGTTAAAGAAATGCATCCGGAACACACTTTGACATACGAGGGAGACGATTAATTTGTATTTTTTTTTAGAATTGTTGACTTTTGGCTTTTTTACTTAAAAACATGCCGCAAAGTTTGGTCTAGTTTTTAAGAATTCATATGGGATATTAAATAGTTATCGGCAAAATTTGGCGGTTTTTTCTCTGAAAATTTAGATGACATGGTTGTATGTCGTTCGGCAATAATTGGTAAGTGTTTACAACTGAAATGTGTGTACTTTTCGCCAAACTCTTCACTCAGCTACGAAATATGTATGTACACCCCAAAGTAAATTATCGACTAGTTCATCACTTGTCCTGCACTAGCTGTTTGCCTTTCAATGGCATTAGGCCAAACTTCAACACGTTTCATGCTCCCTGCTATAATAGAAACAGAGAAAGCATTCCCAATAACTCTTCGTATGCTGATGTTTGAAGGAGTGACGTTAGTCCGCAAGGTACATCACTCAGCCAAATAGAATGTTTATCAAAAAAAAAACAAATAGAATTGAGAAACACACAGTTTAGCTTGATGTCCGTCCTCTTGTCAAAATTATGCAATTAAATCTTAGACTGGCAATATGGAATGCTAATGGGCCTCCGAACCACACACGTGAAGTTGAATTATTTCTTAAAACAAATTACATTGATGTGCTTCTTGTTTCTGAGACTCATTTTACGAACCGAACGTATTTTTATATAAGAGGATACGCGCAGGCTCTTGTATAATAATAAAAAAACACTATTAAGTATGAGATGTTGGACGGAATTCAACAAAACTATATACAGGCAACCTGTATTAAAATTAAATGTGATAACGTTGATATAGTAATTTCTTCAATATATTGTCCACCTCGTCATTGCATATCATACCAACAATATATAGACCTTTTTAGAATGATGGGCAAGAGATTTATTGTTGGTGGAGATTTTAATGCTAAACACCCTTGGTGGGGCTCAAGGCTCATAACTACAAAAGGGAGAGAACTATATAAATGTATATGCAATGCTAGGTTGGTCATCTGATCCTTGCAAAATTCCAGACTTGCTGGACTTTGCCATTTATACTGGTATTCCCTCGGATCGATTGGATATATGCAGTTGCAACGATCTCAGCTCAGGTCACACACCCGTACTTATAAATTTATCTAGTGCGATTAACACTGTTCTCAAATGTTATAATCTCATAACACCTCAAACAGATGTCGATTCTTTTAAACAACGGTTAGATGCTAATCTCAGTTTAAATATAAGCCTGAAAACTGGTGGAGAATTGGACGACGCTGTGGAACACTTCACAAATCATATACACGAAGCTGCCTTTTTATCAACACCAAGATCTGAAAAGGCAGTACGAAGTAATATTCAAATATCAACCGAAATCAGGCAATTTATAAATGCGAAAAGAAGTATTAGAAAAAGGTGGCAGCTTAGCAGAAGCCCTTCCGACAAGAGAGTGTTCAATAAAGCTTGTAGAGACTTAAAGAAAATGCTTGATAGGTTTAAAGAAGATTCTACGAGGGCGGTTCGGAAACTTCTTAGCCTAGCACAAAAAGCGCGGAATAAACAGAAAAAAGTTAAGTGTTTTGGAAACTTCCATCTCTGCTGTGAGCACATGTTAAATTTTGTTTCGATCTGGCAACTCCTTCATATAGAAACAGGTGTTCACAAAAGACGCATCCGCGATTTTTTTTACAATGGAATTAGAAATACGTGGTGTCATTAAATATTTACATAAAAAGGTTTATCGGGACAAGAAATTCATAATGATATGGTGAATGTGTTAGGTGAAAGTGCTCCTCCATATGCAACAGTAAAAAATTGGGTTGCTGAATTTAAACGTTGTCGTACAACCATTGAAGATAAACCACGTAGTGGACGTCCAAAAACAGCAACAACAACGGAAATTGTAGCCAAAGTGCATGATATGGTATTAAATGATCGACGAACAAAAGTGCGTGAAATAGCTAATATCATGGGCATCTCAAATGATCGAGTCCATTTAATTTTGCATGAAGAACTACAGATGAAAAAGCTTTCTGCAAGATGGGTGACGCACTTTTTAACAGTCGACCAAAAACGCATAAGAATGAACATTTCTCAAGCTTGTTTGGATCGTTTTCAGCGAAATAAAATGGATTTTAAGCGTCGTTTCATAACTGTTGGTGAGGCATGGATCCAGGACTATACTCCAGAGACAAAAGAACAATCCGAACAATGGACTGAAGCTGGAGGAAGTGCCCCAAAGAAGGCTAAAACAATTCACTCGGCTGGTAAGGTTATGGCAACGGTTTTTTGGGACTTCAAAGATATTTTATTGATTGACTATCTGCAAAGGGGTAAAACAATAAATTCAGAGTACTATTGCAACCTTTCAGATCAAAAATTCGAGAAAAACGTCCTGGCTTACAACACAAAAAAATAATTTTTCATCAAGACAACGCACCAGCGCACAAGAGTGTTTTAACAATAGCTAAAATCAACGAACTAAAGTACGAGTTGCTTGACCACCCACCTTATTCTCTTGATTTAGCTCCCAGTGACTTTTACCTGTTCCCAAATCTAAAAAAAATCCTTTTACCTCAAATGAAGATGCAATTACGGTTGTAAACCACTATTTTGAAGACCTTGAGGAAAACTATTTTATTCAAGGGATAGAATTGCTAGATAAGCGTTGGACTAAGTGTATTGAAGTTTCAGGAGATTATATTGAAAAATAAAAATATTTTTGAAAAACTAACTATTCTCTTTCATTGATAGGCTAAGAACTTTCCGAGCCGCCCTCGTACTGCGACGTTATTGGAGAAAATTAACAAATCAAAATATGACGAACACCTTTAATGGAAATCTAGCAAATACATTAAACGGCCTGTTAAACGAAGTTCTCTTATTAAAAACTTAGATGGATCCTGGTGCAAATCTAGTAAAAACACTGCAGAAGCATTTGCACTTCGTTTAAGAGATACCTTTCAACCATTTGAATCTTACCCGTAAAGCCATCATATTCTTGACTTTAATTTTCAACTCTATATTAAGATTAGACCATTTTCCATCGCAGTGAAAATGCGCGGAAGTCATCATGATACCAAAACCTAACAAACCTGAAAACATGTTAACATCAATTAGACCAATTAGTTTGCTTTCAATTTCATCTAAAATATTTGAAAAGTTACTTCTACGAACATTATTACCTGTTTTAGAGAAGCAGAACTTTATCCCTGAATACTAGTTTGGATTTAGGCAAAAGCACGGCACTCCAGAGCAGTGTCATCGGATAATTAAAGTAATAACTGATACTTTAGAAGATACAAAATATTGTTCTGCGGTGTTTTTGGATATTCAACAAGCGTTCGATCGAGTATGGCACCATGGTTTACTCTATAAAATTAAAAAAGTTCTACCTGCTCAATTTTATTTATTTTTTAAAAGCTATCTATCTCAAAGATACTTCTACGTTAAGGTTAAAGATGAACAATCTGATATTTATGAAATTGAAGCCGGAATTCCTCAAGGCAGCGTACGGTCCAATTTTATATACTTTGTTCACTGCCGATATGCCCATCTCACCCGAGGTTACTGTAGCCACGTACGCAGGTGACACGGCAGTTATTGCCTCAAGCAAATGTCCAAAGAAAGCTTCAACATTTGTACAAACCCAACTCCATCTGCTCGAAAAATGGTTTAAAAGGTGGAACATTAAAGTGAATTCAGAGAAATCTAGTCACATTACATTTACATTGCGACAAAAAGATTGTTGTCCATTTCAAATATACGAAGAAGTAATCCCTAAACAAAATGTGGTAAAATTCTTAGGTATGACACTAGATAGGCGATTTACCTGGAAACCGCATAATATGCTGTTTCTGTTTTGCTTTTATATTATAAAAGCAAAACAGACACAACTAAAAATCAAAAACCGAAAACTCTATTGGTTATTGGGTCCAAAATCAAATCTTAATATGGACAATAAATTACGAATTTATAAACTAATTCTGAAGCCAGTTTGGACATACGGCATTCAATTATGGGCTACGTCTAAAAATTCAAATATAGATATATTGGAAAGATATCAATCTAAAACCTAAAGATTGAACACAAATGCTCTATGGTTCGTGAAAAACAGCATTATATCGAGAGACCTGAACATGCCTTCTGTTAATGATGAAATTAGTAGAT
Source organism: Hydrotaea diabolus (assembly GCA_963513945.1). Lineage (NCBI taxonomy): Eukaryota > Metazoa > Arthropoda > Insecta > Diptera > Muscidae > Hydrotaea > Hydrotaea diabolus. The sequence goes on from OY740719.1 coordinate 137,882,251, forward strand.
TCAGCGAAAATTATATTGGAAGACTAAATCAGCACCCAAATCCCTTAGCCACATATCTATTAGATAATACCAACGAAACAAGAAGACTTAAGGAAAACATATACTAGATCTACCAAACATGTAAATTTGACTAATGTGTACATTTGATTATGCTGTAAATACTGTTTATATTTTGAAAATAGTTATAAACATTCAGTAAATATGTAAACAATATTAAAAAACTATATATGTTCTGTAATAAGTATGTAGTTTACTGAAACTACATAATTCCTGTCATTTACCACTTACGAGGGCGGTTCGGAAAGTTCTTAGCTTATCAATAAAAGAGAATAGTTAGTTTTTCAAAAATATTTTTATTTTTCAATATAATCTCCTGATTCTTCATTTGAGGTAAAACGCTTGCCAGCAAGGAATTTTTTTAGATTTGGGATCAAGCAACTCGTACTTTAAACCGTTGATTTAGTCATAACCTTACCAGCCGATTGAATTGTTTTTGCCTTCTTTAGGGCACTTCCTCCAGCTTCAGTCCATTGTTTGGATTGTTCTTTTGTCTCTGGAGTATAGTGGTGGATCCATGTCTCATCAACAGTTATGAAACGACGCTTAAAATCCATTTTATTTCGCTGAAAACGATCCAAACAAGCTTGAGAAATGTTCATTCTTTTGCGTTTTTGGTCGACTGTTAACAAGTGCGGCACCCATCTTGCAGAAAGCTTTTTCATCTGTAGTTCTTCATGCAAAATTAAATGGACTCGATCATTTGAGATGCCCATGATATTAGCTATTTCACGCACTTTTATTCGTCGATCATTTAATACCATATCATGCACTTTGGCTACAATTTCTGTTGCTGTTTTTGGACGTCCACTACGCGGTTCATCTTTAATGCTTGTACGGCCACGTTTAAATTCAGCAACCCAATTTTTTACTGTTGCATATGAAGGAGCACATTCACCTAACACATTCACCATATCATTATGAATTTCTTGTCCCGATAAACCTTTTTTATGTAAATATTTAATGACACCACGCATTTCTAATTTTTCCATTGTAAAAAAATCGCGGATGCGTCTTTTGTGAACACCTGTTTCTATATGAAGGAGTTGCCAGATCGAAAATTTAACATGTGTTCATAGCAGAGATGGAAGTTTCCAAAACACTTAACTTTTTTCTGTTTATACCGTGCTTTTTGTGCTAGACTAAGAAGTTTCCGAGCCGCCCTCGTATGTTCTGTAATAATAATGTAGTTTACTGAAACTACATAATTTCTGTCATTTACCACTTATGTTATCAGAATTGTTTATTGTCCTTTAAGATAGATTGCAAATAAAGAAACACAACTTTATGGCGAACCGAATGTTGGTGCTTATTACAAAAAGTCCCTTCCGGTGTGATATCCTTCAGCTGTCCTGTGCTCAAAATTAGCATAGTAAGTAATGATAATCTCCGATTAAATTGGTCCATATCAGAGAATGTTTTCGACCATTCCCATTCGATTTGAGGTTCTGCAGCCTTAGAAATCGCTAAGTTAACCCGGTCGTGCTCATGGTAAGCCCGTTTCTGCTCGCATGTTTTGTGTTTAGCGATCGTGTATAAAGCCTGGCAAAACTAAACCACAATGGTCCATGTTTTAAAATATCTTCACTCAAACGATCCCTATTTGCGATACTGTCGCCAAAAATTAAAGTCGATTCTTGCCAAATTTTATATATTCAAATAGCCTCTTTTATCAATGATATTTGCAATTTTAAGTTCTGCCACTATACGGAATACATTTTAAATTCAATGTAGCTCAAATGCAGCATAGCGTTTTAAGCGCGACTTTCAACTACACTAGTCAACACTAAATTTGCGGCAGAAGAAACTGGGACTGCTGATCACGAATCTGGCCTGCGATTTGCCAGATTCACTCTAGTTTGGGAAGCATTCACATAAATCCTTATTTCCGGGATTTTGAACAAAAGGACCCCTAACTGGCTTATTTGTCAATCGATTTTCAAAAACCTGTGGGCGGTGTTTGGATGAATTGGCAATTTACGTTATGCATTGTTTTTATTTCGGATAAGAATTTTTAAAGATATAGACCAAGTACTAAAGAAATTTCGAATTTTCGTTACAAAAATTACTTTGAGCTGCCTTTGTATTTTTTGTTTTGTATTTTATACCTGTGTGTGTTCTTAGACGTCTGGTTATCAACCTGGCCACACTTTTTTCGGAGTTGGTCCTTTTGACAGCTGTCAATTGATTTTTGCTCAGTTTGGTTTGCCATTTCATAGTGAATAGACATACTTCGGAACAACGTTTCCAAATCGTGATAAATGAGTCCAAAATGAGATGGCCACCGATCCTAGTTGTTTCAAAAAATTTTTGTTCAGCGATGAAGCTCACTTTTGGTTGCAAGGGTAGGTTTATAACCAAAATTGTCGCATTCGGATTAATAAAAATCCACACACCATTGTCGAGACGCCATTTTGGGTCACTCAAAAGTCACTGTTTAGTGTGCATGTTAGAGGGAATCATTGGTCCATAGTTCTTTAAACATTAAACCGGCCATAATATCACAGTCAATGGGGAACTCTATAAAGCCATGATGAATGATTTTTCGTGCCTAAATTGGAGGATGTTGATTTGGACGACCTTTGGTTCCAACAAGACGGCACTACATGCCATACAGCCAACGAAACAATCAATTTATTGAGGAAAACTTTTAGAGAGCGCATTATCTCGCGTCGGGGGTCTGTGGCGTGGCCTCCGAGATCGAGCGAATTAGCAACGATGGACTATTTTTTGTGGGTTATGTGAAGTTGCTTGTCTACGCAGAAAAGACCGACACGATTCGCTCCTTGGAAGAGAATATTCGGCGCATTATTGCAGACATCAGGCCCCAAATGCTGAAAAAAATGGCCGAAAATTGGGTCTCTGAGCTGGAATTTTTTCGAGCCACTTGCCCGAAATTATTTTCAAACATAATGGCGAACTCTTTTCTTTATAATAAAGCTAAATTCTTGGCCATATATGTGACGCGCAAAGTAGAAAGGGACCTAAGGTTAAAAACCCGTTTTGTTCAGAGCCATTTTAAAGATTAGGCCCCTTTCTATTTGCGCTTAGAATCGTCGACTTCACTTTCATAAAACGCGCATATCTTTGGGAGGAAACACTTTTGGGGCATGGTGCACAGATGTTTTCCACATAAAAAAAGTGAAAAGTTGATGAAAAGTTTTGTTCAGGAGAGCCATTTTAAAGATTAGGCCCCTATCTATTTGCGCTTCACTTTTATAAACCTTTGACCGTACGTCTTTCTGACAAGTTTGCCTTTAAATGACTTATAGTGTTTAGATCCCCATATTTTGGGCTCTCCGACATGGACAGAGGGAACCCAAACAAGGCGATACAATTAAAACAAATGACCAACATACACTGAGCTGAAAATACAATGATTTTTTTAACCATGTGTCTGGTTAAATTTTTCATAGTAAATGTTTGATAACGACGACAAAATAACGTTATATAAGGTCAAATTGACATGAAGAATAGTTGAGTTAACCTTATATAAGGTTGGTTTTCTCGAGAGAGAGGCAGAAAAATGTGCAAGAGAAACAAAAATTCAAAAATCATTCGGCTCTGTTTGATCGATGTTGTTGATCTGCTTTGTGTTAGACGAAGTTCAGTATTAAGTTACACGAAGTTGCAACGAATGCGACTGATTCATTCCCCCCCCCCCCCACACACACACTCTTTTTCCAATCTTCCTTTTCTATCAACATGTGAGCACTTGTAAGAAAGATCATAAGACAATTTATTTCGCTCTTTGAAAAAACCACCACCAAACAATAGCCAGAGATGCAAAAAATGATACAATAGTACTTTTTGATACATTTTAGGCATCAAACGTACCGTGATACAACCGTAACTCGTCTGGGCCTAATTTGATACATTTTACAAATATTCTGACCTGTTGTCTTTTTTCTTATGCATTGATTGATTTGCAATGATAGATTGTTTGTGTCCAACAAACATAGATGGCACACGTACAACATTTGTTACGGACTTATTAAATATGTACCAGTCTTTTGTCCATTCTTCACCCATGGCTCAAAAATATCACTAAATGGAATAATTGGTTCGCTGTGCATTGTTCCAATAATATGTGGTTATACACTCATCAAAAGACATGCTCTGCGAGAATCTCACGTAAATGACAAACATTTTAATGACCTCTCCTAAAATTTATAATTTTTCGGCCAATGTAGTGTGGTCTCCCGTGGCTGCATCTACCAGGAAAATTATGCTAAGTGCATTTGTACCTAATAAATAAACTGATTTTTATGTACTTTTTTTGGTTTTAATAAAATTGATTGTTTTGATTTTGGCACAGTCGGGTTCGAAAAAGTACATTTTAAGAGAGGGAAAAGTACAAAATAAAAAACCTATTTTGCATCCCTGTTATGAATGCCAAATCCCACACAAACTGGCACTGCTTGTTGAGCTGTGAAGAAGCTTCATTGTGTGTTGAATTGTGCAAGGGAAAAGTGCTGGTGCCAAAATAAAGATAAATTATTATAAAAGTGTATATTAAAAACGATAAAGGTAAATATATTAAAAAAGTGAATGTTAAAAAATTTAAGTGTTTTATAAATTATTTTTTGTGATTGTAATATTCCTCGTATAAAAGTGAAAAAAATATAGACACGCTGTCGCGTTAACGGTTCATAAAAAAAACCAACGCAGTATGCAACGGCAAGCAAACATACGAAAAGAAGTGGTGTGTGTATGTGTTCTTGTCTTTGCCTTTGCACACTTGTGGCTGCTACGCCGTATGTATATACATACGTTGGTTTTGTTGGTGCAGAGTGAAAACTGTAAAATGTACATACATATTTTGTTAGAAGTGCTACATACAAACTTTGTTGTTTTGTTTTTTTTTCTTTTCAGGTGGTTGTTTTGTGTGATATGAGCGAGGAAAACAATTTGAAATGCCTGTTAGATCAATGGGAGTTCTCAGATTTGTACAGTGTACTGCAAGGTTGGTAGTTTTTCAAAATTTTTATTACATCAGTGCGATTTTTCTAAAATTCTCAGCACAGAGTACACTTTTGATTCTAAGAAGACTAAAAAAAAAATCCCACAAGTCCAAACTTTCCGAGTTACGGGCCCCGAAATTCCGGAGATATAATTAGCACTTACTCCTTTATTTTTTATCGGATTAGATCAAAATTGATACCGTTGGAAAGCTTATCGAAATATCTTTCCATACGAGTATATATATCTACGATCCATTAACACATTCCGAGCCGACACTCGCGGTGTACAACTTCAAGATTAAACCCCCCTCAAACATTGAGCCGTAAAGCCTGCCTTAAGTTTTCTGATTTTTTGTTGCGTTATAAAAGTGGTTTTCCCAGTACTGTTGAATTAATAAAATATTCAAAAAATATAGATCTTAAATCATTGCCTAATTACCATGAACTAATAGATTCAGATGTAGAAGAAGAAGAGTATAATTTAATATTTAATTTAAGTGACGAAATTTTGTATAAAGGGATGCTCTATAAAATTAATAATTATATTTCAGCCTATCATAATACTCTCTGTCAATTGTTTAAAATTAAAGTTTTTTTAAACAAAAACAATGTGGTGTACGTCGTTTGCTATTTAATAGAAATTAAATTCGACAGACATTTTCAGTCCTACAAAATCGGCAAGGCTTTACAAAATAAAATGTACATAAAAAAATTATCGTATTTTTCTAGCCCTCCTCTAAATATACACACAATTTGTAATGGCAAAACATATTTTAGAAATAAGTTCTATTTTTAGATATATGTATGAATTAAAAAATCTATATTCAATAAAAAAACTAAAATTAAATAAAAATTGTGAAAAATAAAATTTACTTGTTTTATTCAAATATTAGTAGGTTAACTTAATATTGAAAATTGTTCTAACAATTGTGGTTAATATTAACAATTTTCATGGTTAAAAAATTTAACCATGGAATAGTTAAAACAACAATTATTACTGTAATATTAACAATTTTCATGGTTAAAAAATTCAACCATGGAATTGTTAAAACAACAATTATTACTGTAATATTAACAATTTTCATGGTTAAAAATTTCAACCATGGAATAGTTAAAACAACAATTATTACTGTAATATTAACAATTTTCATGGTTAAAAAATTCAACCATGGAATTGTTAAAACAACAATTATTACTGTAATATTAACAATTTTCATTGTTAAAAATTTCAACCATGGAATAGTTAAAACAACAATTATTACTGTAATATTATAATTTTCAAGGTTAAAAAATTTAACCATGGAATAGTTAAAACAACAATTATTACTGTAATATTAACAATTTTCATGGTTAAAAAATTCAACCATGGAATAGTTAAAACAACAATTATTACTGTAATATCAACAATTTTCATGGTTAAAAAATTCAACGATGGAATAGTTAAATTAACTATTATTATTGTTAAATACAAGTCAACAAGAAAATGTTTAAATTAACCTTATATAATGTAGACTCCAAATCATGTTTATTTATGGTTAAGTTAACCTTATATAAGGTTAATTTTTTCCTCAGTGTAGATATGGACAAATGCATTCTGAACTTGAATTAAATTTTATAATGAATCGAATCACTGCAGTGACTAAATCTGGTAGAGGTGACATTTTTTGTCGTCCCCGGGCTATTAGCTAAAACCCAAGCTAATTCGAGAGTTGTCGGCAGCACACAAACAGTTCAAAAAGGTGCAGTGCAGTGTACGCAAACACATGTCATGTAAAAGGCCTGCAGTTAAGAACCCCGACCACATCCGCCACATTCGCTGGCAGGCGAATATTTAAATGTTCTTCTCTTGTTGCTGCTGTTGTGTTAAGTATTTCTCGTGTTCTGTGAAAAAGTCAAAACAAAAAACCAAAAAAAGAACACGCCAAAGATCTTGAAAAGTACAATGTTGCTTGAGAATTCTTTTTCTTGTATTTCCTTTTTTCCCTGCTTAAAAGGTCCTTGATAAGGGTAATGTGCTATAACAGGAACATATAGACGCATGTTAGACTCTTTAAATGTCTGTCTGTATGTCCTGGCTGTCTCAATGTTTTATGCGTCTGTCTGTTTCTGCGAGTGTGTTTGGGTGCGTTCGAATAAGCCTGTGTAGGTTGTTGCCTTTAATGGAGAACAAAGTCGAAATTAATTTGTTTAAGTGTGAGTGTGTGTGCGTGCTGCTTTCCTTGCTACACGTAATACATGTTATCCTCGTACATCCTGTATTATTTCATTTCATTTTCTCCGTGTTCACCTTCATGTCGTATCTCGTTATTATGAGTTATGACTGGCATTTGTGGCACTGTTGGTTTCTAAGACCGAATGATGAAGGTCAGCTGTGTTTAGGCCCAAAACACCTCAATGCTGTTGATAGGTTTACCCAAAAACCATTGGCAGGGCTTTGGGAATTTCTATATTTGTATTGGACAGTATTTTTCTGTGTAGCCAAAACAGTGCGTTTATTGAACAAAAGTTTTTACCTCAACGCAAGTTTATGCTTAAAGTTTATGAGACTGACATGCAAATGGTCCCTGCCCTCGAACGGTGAGAAATGATGAGAATATGGCTACCGTAACCGAGAGTGTGTGACTCACTTCAATACTTAGTAGAAATATAAATACTGTTACAACATTGAACACACCCATTTTAATAGTAAAACTGAACATACCCCTTTAATGTCATATGCGTTTTGAAAGCTAACCTCAATGGCGTTAATCTGTAACGGAATTTTAAAATTGTTTCAACTTTCATCATGGAGTGGTCAGATAATGGAAACCGTATCGCTGTAGTAGCGCTTTTCAAGTGTGAAATGAAGAAAAGCGATATTTTCAAAACGCTCCGGCCACTAGGGATTAGCCGCACGTTCGTCTACCGATTCATAGAACTGTTTGAGGAGACTGGAGATGTAAAAGACCGCCACCGGTCGGGCCTCCCACGCTCTGTTCGAACACCGCATGTCATCAAAGCCATTAAATCAAGAATTCACAGAAATCCGCTCCGAAAACAGAAAATCATGGCCCGTGAGATGAATATAACGCAAAAGTCCATGAGTCGAATCTTTAAAAAAGACTTGGGACTTGGGGCTTTCAAACGACGTACCGGACAATTATTGACTGCAGCTTTAAAAAAAAAATAGGATTGAAATATGCAAACGTCTTTTGGTGAAGCACGCTGATAACTTGCACAGAAAAATTTTGTTCACCGATGAAATTTTTTTTACCGTTCAGGAAAAATTTAACAAGCGAAATGATAGAGTGTATGCGCGGTCATCTAAGGAAGCATCTGAACTGATCCATAGAGTGGAAAAGGGTCATCATCCAGCTTCAGTCATGGTTTGGTGGGGTGTCTCTTACGATGGGGTCACTAACATGCATTTCTGCGAACTAGTAGTCAAAACACCGGCCAAAGTTTACCAAAAAACCGTTTTGGAAGCTGTTGTGAAGCCACTTAACAACTCCCTGTCCAAAACCAGCCATGGAATTTCCAGCAGAATACTGCGCCGGCCCATTAGGCTAAAACGGCCCAGGCCTGGCTTCGAAACAATTTGCCAGCGTTCATTTCCTCTGAAGAATGGCCCTCAGGCAGTCCAGATTTGAACCCATTGGATTAAAAATTGTGGACAGTTTTAGAGGACAAGGTTTGTCACAAAAGATACCCCAACATTGGATCTCTTAAGACTGCTTTGGTTCGAGCTGTGGCCAATTTTCCAATGGAAGAGGTACGTGTAGCTATTGACGATTGGCCAGTGCGACTTAAGGCGTGTGTAAAGGCAAGAGGCGGACATTTCGAATAAGTAGATTCTTTTTGGATACAATATACATCAATAAATATATTAAAACATATTTGGTCCAAAAATAGTCAGTACTTTTTATTTTACAGCATAAAACGTGTAACAGTATTTATGTCCCTACTACTCGTAAGAATTATATATAAGAAATATCTTAAAGAGACCTTTCAGAATCTTTAAAAAAATGAAATCGCCGGGATACGGAGTTTTGGAAAAAAAACATAGGAACGTGCTCATAACCTTAATTGTTTCATCTAGATGGCAGATAACTTATATTTTTTTCTCTTAAACGACTGCCCTACCTCTTACCTTTTCAAAATTACCTAAACGAAGATGGACATTTTTTCATGAAATCAACCAAGGAATACGCTGGTGAAACTTGTTCAGTCGTGAATGAATCACCCTGTATATTGTTGTTGTTACCACAACAACAACCATATTCAGTGAAATCAAAAATGCAAAACTCGCCAACAGAGTTATTTTGGGGCCCCGCATACATTGTTTTTAAATTTACCCAGTGGTTTAAGAGATATCGTTAAAGTTGTGAAAAAATATATAAAAAGACAATTTTTGTTCTTTAAAAATACAAAAAAAAAACAGGACATAAATCACAGTTTTGATCTTAAAGCATTTAAATCAAAATATATTTGGAATAAAATGAGTTTTGTTTTATTGAAATCGGTGCATAACTTTTGATTTGGTTCACAATTAAGTAAGATAACCGAATTTATAAGAATCACGATTTTAATACGAAAATAACATTTTTTTTTGGAAGAGTGAATTATTCCACAAGATAATTTTTCAATGTGTGTAAATGTAACTTAAATATGCGAGGTGATGGAGAACAAGTGAGATTAAATTTAAAAACAGCGAAATCCAATTATTAAAAATTTTATATACATTTATATTGTGTAATAGATCCCCTATAATACAGGGTTAGACGATTAAAGTGTTACCAATTCCAACGACCATATTTTTTGTGTGAAATTAATTTTTTATAGATTCAAGTTACAAAATCTGTGGAATTAATAATACAAATTTCAGAACCCATTTAATTTAGCTAGATGTGGCTATCTTTTGCCTTGAATATGGCAGGCTTACATTTTTGTCAGTGCTTGCAATCAAGAAAACGCGATCATTCTGAAAGCTTAGGAACTGCTCTGAGAGCTTAGGAAGGCTATCTTTTGCCTTGAATATGGCAGGCTTAATTTTTTGTCATTGCTTGCAATTAAGAAAACGCAATCATTCTGAGAGCTTAGGAACTGCTCAATAAGATTTTTTTGCATCTAATAACACAATGTTTGAAATTTCGCCACGTTCGTACAAGCGTAATAACTTCTTTGTTCTTTTGAGTCTGCGTGTGGAACATGTTAAGCTTTAGCTTGAGTTCATTTTGGAATGTCCATCGAATGCTTCGCTGGGAAATTTTCTGTTCTTTGACCATTTGGTTACCACTACGATTTAGTTTTCGATGAAGAAAAGCCTTCACTTTTTGAAGCATTTTACGTTAATTTGCGATTTTTGTTCCGTTCACTACGAGTATCATGGTGTTTGGCATTGATATAGTTATAACGATTTATAGTGCAATAGATCTTAGATCTTATTATTTTGAGGTGGCTTATTTTACAAGCAATAGCTGCTTGTGGTTTTCCGCAGAAATATAACGCAATATAACTATATCGTTTGAATTCTATTACGAATAATTTTTGCTTTACAAATCGTGGGTTTGCATCTAGATTGATATTGCTTGTGGTATGAGTTTGACATAGCTGGCATTATCGGTTGGCCAACTTTGCCAACTTGAATTTGGTAGCACCTCAAAGGCCTAGATTGTAACATGTAAAACGACCAGGCTTCAAATCGGAAGGGCTATATGAAGACAAGGTTATGGCCCACTTCTAATAATGTTAGTTAGAAGTCGCTGGTAACCACGGTGTTATATTCAAGTATAATCGGATATAACTTGAAGCGTCAGGGTGGACTGTGCCTTTAATCGGATAGGGACAATACGAGGGCTGCTATATATATTGCTGGCCTAATAATGAAAACGCAAATATTTATCATCAAAAATGGTTTTATGATGATAAATATTCATCATAAAATATGATAAACCATTTGTTGAAGCACTTTTTCCACTTCGATTGAGACACCTCCAAAACATGGCTTTTGAACGCTTCCACAGCATCTTCTGGCGACGAAAATCGTTGACCACGCATTTTTTTCTTGATGTACGGGAATAAAAAGAAGTCATTGGGTGCCAAGTCCGGGCTGTACGGCGGATGACCGATCAATTCGACGTTTTGTATGGTCAAAAAGGCCCTAGTTTGAGCCGATGTGTGAGATCTCACACTGTCATGGTACACAATGATTCGTCTTCTTTTGTTCATTTTTCGAATTTCTCCGAAGACTTAAGGCAAACAAATTGTGATGTACCACTCAGAATTCACCTACGTTGCTCTAGCGAAACAAGTTGCCACATGACCAGATTTGCCGAAGAAATAGGTGACCAGTTGCTTCGAAGTGCGTCTTCCACGAACAACTTTCATTGGATTTGGCTCGTCGGGCTCATATGCATAGATCCATGATTCGTCACCTATGCCGATCTTATAAACGTCTTTTGAAGTACCCCGATCGTATTTTTTTAAAAAAATCTTTGAACCAATCGACACCTTTTTTTTGAGCGATTGTCAAATTGTGCGGGATGCAACGAGAACAACCCCTTTTTACGGCCAGGTTATCATGCAATATTGAATGTATGCTGGTAGAAGAAATACCCAAGGATGTCTCTATCTCACGGTATGTCACATGACGATCTTGCATTATCCTTCCATGCACGGCATCAATGTTCTCTGACACAAAGGCCGTTTTTGGACAACCTTCACGACCTTCGTCTTTGAGCGAGTGTCGGCCACGATTGAATTCATTAAACCAGTTTTTCCAGTGCTATCGGATGGTGCTTCATCGCCATACAAAGATTGTATTTCATCGATGCACTCCTGTATACCTATATATAGCAACCCTCGTATAAAAGCATAGATCCATCTCGCATAATGCATCATGGCTAATCAAAGATAAGCCCTTACTTGAGGAGAGCCCTACTACGAGCGCCTAGAATAGAGGAATAACCCTAGCTCCAGCCAAAACATTTTAATAAGAGACAGACTCTCTATGCCAATGCCAGGGCTTATGAACCTGTAGTGAGGATAGGTAATGACATTATCAGTACTTCTGATCAGATCAAATACCTTGGGGTTATATTCAAGCAGAATTTTAGATTCAACAAGCATGTTGATTATATTTTAGTTAAGGTTAAGAAAATTTATTTTTCTTACCTTACTCTCCTGAAGAGGAGAGGCCTTAGCAAAAGAGTCAGGCTGTTGATTTACAAACAAATCATTAGGCCTGTCTTATCCTATGCTTTTCCAGCTTGGTTTGAAATCTCTTCCTGCCAAATGGAAAGGCTTAGGAGATGGGAGCGACGCATCCTGGATTCCTGTCTGGGACTTCGGGCAACTGTTGCTGAAGACGGCACTATAAGAAGACCATCTTGTAGGACCATATATGACTCCGCGGAGTTTGATCGGATTGACGTATTCCTCATGAAGGGTACATTAAAGTATCTTGAAAGGGCAGCCTCTCTACATAGCGGACTAGTTAGGAGAGCTTCAAGGCTGGATTTCAGCCTAAGGAAGCTACTTGAGGATGACTGGTTGCCCCCAGCCGCTCTTCCTACTTTAGAAAGAGAGGGACTCCTCTACAGTGAGGATAACCTTTTATTTTATCATAGGAGATATGGTACATATGATTTGGACAACTTAGTCTACATCACAGACCAATAACAGTGACTGGAACGGGTCTTGTAAATATTTAGTCTAAGTGTTATTGTTAAGTAGTGTTCTAAGTGTTAATTTTAAGAATGTTTGAGCAATCCCCTTTTATAAACTTTTTGGGGAATTTCTAGTTAATTAAAATTATTGTAAGAGTGACATGTATGTATACGTACAACATTTTTGAATCTATGTATATGTAGTTCTAGAAAAATACTTAATGAATGCTGGATATAAGATAGTATTACTGATAATTTGTTAGCTATAAGCGTATTTTATTTTGTATTAAGGATAGTAAAATTCAATAAAGGAACGAAAACATTTAAATGTTTCTTAGAGTATTTTTCCTTCCAAAAAATTCACAAAACAATGCCGGTTTTAACGGAATTTTAGAAGGTAAGAATATAAGAGGTAGACAAGTTAAGTTCGGCTAGGCCGAAATATTCTTCAGCATGGATTGTGGTCCATGCTATCATAGACGGCAAAGCTACTAATCGCCAGTCGAGGAAATATTTAAATGTCGCGTTTTTACGTTTTTAAATGTTATCATGACTTTAATCAGTATGTGAAAATTTGAGCATAAAGAATTGCATATTTTGCGTTTCTATTTCTATACCAACATAATATATGCCAACTATCACCGTCATGCATAGAGTGACCAAAAAACCGGGGTTTTCGGAAAACAGGCATTCCGGTGCTTTAAAAAACGGACAGCCGGGGTTTTATTTAAGTAAAACCCCGACCTTAACCGACACTCTGGCTGCAGCCTTTTGCCTTGAGTGGAAAATATGTTCCCAATCACAAGAGAAGTAATTGTCCTCATTTCTAGACTAAATGAATGCAATAAAATCAATTGCTAACAATAAGGGTTTGTTTTTTTTTATTTATAAATAAACTAGTAAAATAGCTAAAGTCGAAAATGGTCTGCAATTTTATACTACCACTTCTTCTGATGGACAAAAAAGCCTTATAAAAACAAGTTTTTGGAACCCGTTGAACGGGCTCTAAATTTACCCAGACCTTCAAAATTGGGTAATATTTGAATTTGAGTAAAATTAAATTGTGTTTTGGTACATATAAGGCCTTGTTAAAATAGGTCAGGTTTTCGCACATGAGGTTCGATACATAAATGTATCCAAGCTGAATAAACAATTTTACTTTTGGCATAATGAAAAAATTTTGTATCGAAAAAAATGGTCTATTTGATTCAAATCAATACAAGATTTGTTGGTTTTCCTTCGTATTCTGCGTACTATACCAAATGTTATCGAACTCAGGAGAGATTTTTAAAACCGAGGTCTTTATCAAAATGTGGATGGGTATAATCACTTTAATATAAGCTGATTAAATATCGCTGAAGATACACGCAGAGAAAAAATATGGTTACTATATGGTCACGGCAACAATAGTATGTTCTCTGCAATAAAAGTATGGCTGTCGCAACCTTAGTATTGTTTTTTGAATTTAATTTTGACAATAGTATGATTGCGGCAATATTAATATTGTTGAAATGTAACAAAAGCATTGTTGGCAAATTAATAAATGAAAATATGGTTGTAGCAACAATATAAATATGGTTGGCATGGGCGTAGCCAGGTATGGGCCTAGAGGGCCGTGGCACCCACCTAATTCTATAATATTTTTTTTTAAATGCATACAATATAAAATTATTGAAAATCCACTGAAGGTACTATTCAATTGAAGGAAATATACATAGTTATTATCAAAGAGTACGAAGATATTGTTTCGCTTCTAGCGTGTGACCATATATTATACCACAAAAACAAAAAATATTCTAATTTGGTGGTTTCAGGTCATAAGAAACTGATTGAGGAGAACCATAAAATTGTTACCTCCATCACAACATGTATTTTATTTTGCAAAACACATGACATGGCTTTGCGAGGAAAAAATCAATATAGCACTACCCCAGGTAGTATAGTTTCTTAATAAAAAAATCTTATACTATAATTTTTTTTATTTAGGTATTTTCCACGATCTAATAAGTCTGAGAATCGATTGTGGCGACCAGATTTTGCAAAGGCATTTAGATAATTCGAACAAAAATGAAAAATACTTGTACCACAAATCCAAAATCAATTAATTACTATATGTAAAACATGACACCGTGCAGGACATAAAAAAATCTTTTGCGTACAGCATATTAGCTGACGAAACAGCGGATATATCGGGGAAAGAGCAACTATCTGTTGGAATACGCTTCTTTGACGAGGAAAAATGTTTAATTCGAGAAGAATTTTTTGGGTTTGTGGAATTAAATGCATTGAATGCAAAATGTATTGCCGAAGAAATTCAAAATTTTATATCGACATTGCAACTGGATGAATCTAAATTTGTTGGGCAGGGCTATGGTGGTTGTAGTACTATGGCTGAAAAAGAAGGAGGTGTACAAAATATTTTGAGGCAAAAATTTAAAAAGCCCTTTTTTCATTGTGCTAGCCACAAACTGAACCTCGTTGTAAACGATCTAAACGTTCTCCCAGAAATTCGAAACACGATAGGTATGTATTTAACTGTTTACGGATTTACAATGAATTCATCTTCAATATTTTCATTTACAGGTACAATAAAAGATATAATTTTTTTTCGGGAATCACCTTTGAGAAGAAAGTGCATTCCAAGTTTCCCAATGCTCTGCGAGACACGTTGGCCACACAAATATAAGAGTATGGCGCGTTTCAAAGAAAATTTTGTTGATATTGTGGAAACATTGGAAAGGTTAACAGGTGAAGGAAATCAGAACACGCGGAAACAAGCCTTCAACTCCATTGCTCAGCCAAAAAAAGACGTTTGAGCATTTTTATGAGTTGGATGATTTGGAAGGAGAAATTGAGCTTTGCTTGGGTAAAGACGCTGGAAGGCGTTATTAATTTCATTGTCACAGCCGTGTACTACTGCAACTGTTGAGCGGTCATTTAGCACTTTAAGGCTAGTAAAAACATGGTTGCGCTCCACAATGACTGAAGCTCGTTTAAACGGTAAAATAATAGACAATTTTATTTATTATCAAAAAATAAGTATATATGTATTGCAGGACTATGTGTGCTAAGCGTCCACCGAAAATTGGTAACCGAGGACGAATTTTTGGAAAAAATTGTAGAAAAATTTTCAGAAGATCCACGCAGATTGCTCCTCAAATAGATCGAAATTGTAATAATCATAAAAAATCATAATCATAGAAAATCATAATTTTCGTGGCACCACCCTATTTCATATCCTGGCTACGCCCTTGATGGTTGGTGGGACAAAAGTATTGTTTCATGGGTTTTATGCTTACAATAACATGATTACGGCAATCATACAGACAAAATCGTAATTTATTTTTAATTTGACAATGTTATTTTTACGAATCTTGCGCAATAATAGTAGTTTCTATATATTAATTAATTTTTTCAAAATAAACTACAAATTAGTATAACTTAAATATTTTTAGAAAATGAATTGTTTCTACTGTTAAATAAAACACTCCCTTTATAAAGAGTTTTATGTATTTTTACATAACTTATTTAATAAAAATCTCTATTGTTGAATAACAACTTAACCCAATCTTTAAACAAAATTTGGGGATCAAAGCATGGTTGTGTGTAAGTCATACTATGCTTCTAAGGATCATACTATGGTTGTATGTGCAACATACTATGGTTGTGAGGATCATAATATGGTTATGGAGATCATAGAATGTTTGAGTGGGAGTCATACTATGGTTGTGGGAATCATACTATGGTTGTGGGGATCATAGTATGGTTGTATGTGATAATTCTGTTGTTCTGAGGACCATAATATTGTTATGGGGATCATAGTATGGTTGTGTGTGAACCATACTATTGATGTGATGATCATAATATTGTTGTGTCACAACCATATAAAATACAATAGTATGATGCTCTTCGAATATTGTTACACAACCATACTTTTTTTCTGCGTGTATATCCAAATTTATGTGTGTCAGCTTTATCTAAATTGTTGTAAATTTTCTTAAAGTCAACCAATTCGAACTTTGCACAAAAACATTACTTATGCCGAATATCATGAAGATCTGACGCCAATTTCGACCTGTAGTTTGAAGACAATCTAAGAATAGACAGCAGATAAACGGACAGATATTTATAGAGGGTGCCACGCTCTTTTGTCGAGTTAAACCTTTGTACGAGTATAAATATCAATAATTTCATGGTCATTACTTTTATTCTGTATAAATTTAATCGGTCCATTTATTTGAGACAAATAAAATATTTTTGGTATAAAAGGAGTGAGACCGCCTTTTTTCAAAGCACTGTGTCAAATTCAATGCCAAATTTATATTTGCCAAATACTTTTAATAGTTAATAGAATAGCGTAATCCATCTAGAGGTATTTTTTCAGAACAAAAAAAAATAATAAAATTCAAATCAAGTGTGGAATCTTTATTGGTAATTTGAAAGGACATTTTATGGCATTTATTTTTTAAAAATAATTACCTTCAAATGTTGGCAACTGTATTATGGAAATGAGCCTTCAATGAGAAACGGGAAGATCCGCTGTTTTTGTCCAAAATTTAGTTCAGTGATGAGGCCGATTTCTGGCTCAACGGCAAAGCCAATAAACAAAATTGCCGCATTTGGGCTGAAGAACAACAAGAACAGGTTCAAAAGGTGACATTATACCCAGAGAAAACCACGGTTTGGTGCGGCTTATAAGCTGGTGGAATCATCGGTGCATATTATATCAAAAATGATGATGGCCGGAACGTAACCGTAAATGGTGCTTGCTATGGCGCCATGATATCGATCTTTATGCTTCCTGAAATTGAAGCCCGTAATCTTTACCACACTTGGTTTCATCAGGACGGTGCCACTTGCCATACAGCTGCTCAAACAATGGATCTATTGAGAGGTCATTTCGAAAAGCAGCTAATTTCACGTTTTGGTCAGGTGAGTTGGCCGCCTAGATCGAGTGATATCACACCTTTAGACATTTTTCTTTGGAGTTACGTAAAGTTCAAAGTCTATGCTGACAAACCAGCTACGTCGATTCAGGTTTTGGAAGTCAACATTACGCGAGTCATTAAAGCCATACCGGTCGAAATGCTCGAACGAGTCATCCAAAATTGCACCCTTAGAATGGAAACCCTGAGTCATAGTTTTGCGGCCAACATTTGAAGGAAATTATATTCAAAAAATAAATGTCATAAAATGTCCTTCCTTATTACCAATAAAGATTCCACACTTGATTTGAATTTTATATTTGTTTTTTGTTCTGAAAAAATACCTCTAGATGGATCAACCATTATCTTCTTCAAATATATTGCATACATTTTTTAAGGTCCACGAAATCATTATTTAATTTTATAGATTTAACAAATCCACAACGGGTACGAGTACTGTTTTTGCGCCTTTTGGTATATGAAGCTATTAAGGGTATTTCATTTAAATATAAATGGTTTTTTTTTATTGAGGTATAGAATTTCGAATTGAAATAAAACACAAGAAAATCGTTTTAATGTCCATCAATTTGGCTTTATTGGAAGGATAATTTTATGCCATTAATGTTTAAATATGATTTCGGGCATGTGGCCGCCGCGGCTGGCTCGAATAAAGCCAATTCTACAGGTCCAATTTTCAACCACTTTTTCGAGCATATGGGGCCGTATATTGGCAATAACGCCACGAATGTTGGCTTCCAAGTCCCCTAACGTGTTTCTGGTTTGTTGGCGTAGACGAGCGACTTCACATATCCCCAAAGAAAATAATCCAATGGTCCATGTTAACCGATCCATGGTTAACCGAATTAATTGCTCTGATGGACGATTATGTCGACCATAAAATGGACGGAGCTTGCGGTGAACTTCGCGAACTGAACCATTACTTTCGAAATAAATTTGCACGATTCGCAAGCGTTGTTCTTTTGTCAACCTGTTCATGTTGAAATGGCAAACCAAACTAAATATTAATCACTTGACAGCTGACAAAATGGCCGCCAGTTAAAAAAGTGATGCCAACTTAAAGTTCTATACCCCAATAAAGAACACCCCTTATAAATCAGAGAAATATTCTTCTTTGGAATTTCACGATTTATCAGCGCGAAATATAAAAAGTGAAGTCTGGGTTTTCTACCTAAATGCTAAATGCGATTACCGTTCTTTTTTTGCTTAGTCCACGTATTTAATTCATATTCAAACGGCATTTGCAAGTTTGTTTTCGCCGGTTTTTATTATATTCTGTTTTTCCTTTCCTGGAAGAAAATTTAAGTTTTTCCGGAAGGAAGTGGAGTATTCATAGAAAAGGAGATTTTCTTCATGCCATTCAGCTCAATATATTCGGAGGACTGCATTCGCAAGTGGATGGCTGTTCGCCATCCTGGCTTCTGCTGTGCGTTGTAGCTTATTTCATAAAAGAAATGAAAAGCGAATTCGTACCTGATGTGCATAATATTTCACTATTTCATCATAATTCTTTTTACATTTTGCTGGTCTTGTCTGTGTTTTTTGTTTCTTTGTAATCCCTTCCAAGAATTACTGGAAATATACACAGGCATGGATGTATCAAGGAAATGCGTATTTCTCTTCGTTCTTTCATTTCGCTGAAGCCGGCTTTCAAGAGAAATGCAGAATAATTGTTCTAAGACGGCATAATATCACATTTAAATGTACTTTAAGAAATGTAATTTGTACCTGGAGTTTCAAATTCATTTGTAACCAGTCGTTCATGGCCAATAGGAAAATTACATTAGGTCACTGAAGCGGAATGAAAAGGTATGGCAGGCTTGTGCTTCATTGAAGATGTGAAACTATAGGCAGAGTTAAGTTGAATGGAAAGAGCAAAAGATGCAAAAGGGAAGATAAATATAATATAACCTAATTTAAATTTAACCATCTTTGCGCATTGCTAAAAATTCAAGATTTAAAAAAATACGAGTGCTCCAGCTAATTGAAGAATCAGACCAATAACCAGACAATTTTTTAGATATAACGCAACGAGTAATGTTTTCCTAGATCGAATAGTGGCTCAAGCACCATGATTTAATAGGTAAGTTTCGAACATTCTCGAGCTAAGAATTAAATTCTTAACTTTTAATGCTCTGGTACCTTATGAAATCTAGGTGAGCCAAGAATGAGTTCTATTGGTTTTTCACAATTTTCTTTCTGCTGTACGCAAGGTTATGCAAACTATTGCTAGTTTTAAATGCTAGCGGACAACATTCATGGTCGCCGTCATTATACGGTGTGCATTGACGAAAAGGTGGCTGTCGTAGCCGAAAGTGAGCGCACACGGAGAACAGATTCGTTTTTTTTTTCAACCGAATGATTGAGGTTACATACACCTCGAGTATTCTTTCAATACAACCAAATGTTAGTTGGTGCTCTGTAATTTTCAGTTATTGCAACTTTAGTATCGGTGCAACAGACGAAATATTAGAAGCTTCAGAAGAGAATTTTTGAATTAACTTAAATTATTTATGTTTTAGTCAGAAGTACAGGGTGGAGCGAGAAATTTGCTTATTTGGAAATGAAATAAAAATAGTTATGAACCTTAGAAAAATTTATTTTGTTATTATTATTAATTTCAATTTTTAAAATGGTCTCAACACAATAAGGTTATATAGACCCTGAATTATTAACATGGAAATACAAAATCAAATCTATGTACTATAAACTTATTTCTATTAATAGAATATATTCATTATTTCTATACATTATGTATGTGTGTATGTATGTATGTTCATAGGTTTTACATTCTAAAGTTAAATCGAATTATATAAATTTATTTCCGTAAGGAATTTTTTGACAGTGTCGAATTTATTTTCCGTTGAATAAGATTTTAATATCTCTGCATTCGTTAAATATATGGTATACGGTTAATGTTTGACCACAGTTGCATTGGGGTGGAGGTGATTTTTCAATCAGATGCCTATGTGTAAGTAGACAGTGTCCAATTTTCAGTCTGTTTAGTTTAACTTGGTCTGATCTAGGTAAACTAGGTTGGTTGTATCTAGGTTGGGCACAGTCCTGAATGTGAAATAGTTTTGTCTGGTTATCTGCCCTCCATATCTCGTTCCAGAGTCCAAATATATATTTCGTGATAGGTCCTTTATAGTCAGAAAGTTGGATCCCAATTTCAGGATCGATGTCTAATGTCAGGGCCCCTTTTGCCAATTGGCCTACTTTCTCATTCCCAACAATATATAGATGGCTTGGTATCCACATAAAAGTCACCTGATTATTAGGCATTTTAGACAGGGTTGATCTCAGTCGCTGAATAAGAATGTTTCTACTGAAGGGGTCACTTAAACCCTTCAAGGCGCTTTTACTATCTGATAAAATGAGGATCTTCTGACATTGATAATTATTCCTAGCGTGCTCAATGCTCGTTCTGATCGCTAAAAATTCAGATGTGTAAATTGAAGCATTGTCATAAATACGTTTCTGTGTCATGTGGTTTTCGCCTAAGACTGCGAAGCCGGCCCTACCATCCATGACAGAACCGTCAGTGTAATAGAATACATGGTCCTGAAATTTTGTGTTTATGATTTCCAGAAATCGTTTCTGAACTTCTGTCGGTAGCATTTCCCTCTTGCTACAGTATGCAAGGGAATAATCAATACATATGCCTGAAAAATCCCAAGGGTCCACGTCAGACGTTGTTGTGGGTTCTATATTCTCGACTACGAGGCAAAATATTGATGTGAATTTTTCGAATTCGATAACGGCCTTCAAGAATGTTGGGTGGTATCGCGATGGTCTGGATCTAAGTCTGTTGATTTTAGTAACGTCGGTAATCATCTGGTGGATCGGATGGTCACTAAGGGAATATATCTAAAGGGTATAATTAAGTAATTGTTTTAGTCTTCTGAGATGAACAGGGGGGGGGGTGGGGTTGAGGCCAATATTTGTAGGGAACTTGCTGGACTTGCCCTAAAAGCTCCAATGGAAAGTCGTATTCCAGTTTTTAAAATTGGGTCGAGTCCTTTTAGGCGAGAGACGGTGGCGGAGGAGTATACAATTGAAGCATAGTCTAAAGTAGGTAACACAATTGTGTCCAATATTTTAAGAAGGGTGTGTGGGTCAGATCCAAAGCGCGAACATCTCAGAATAAAATTTATTTTATATTTTAATTATATTAAACAGTAAGGGAATTTTTAAATTATATGGTTTTAAATAGTGTATGTGGCAAATGTCGACCTTCGCTATCCACACACTGCTGCATGCGATTTCTGAAGTTTTCATAGACTTTAACAGACAAGTCGAGTGGTATTTTGCCCATTTCAGCCTCAATATTGTTAATTAGTTATTCCAAGGTGTCGAATGATATACACCTTCGACTTCAGGTAACCCCAAAGGAAAAAATCGCATGAGGTTAAGTCCGGTAAGCGTGCCGGCCAGTTCACATCACCCCTTAAATAGATAAGCCGTCCAGGAAACATTTGCCACAAACAATTCATGGTAACCCACGCCGTGGTACCATCCTGTTGGAACCATGTATTCCCTAATTGCATTGCCTCAGCTCATCATAAAGAGTACGGTTGAGAGAACGTCTGGAAATGCTAAGAGCAAGTGATTGCTTCCGAGCAGAGCGTTTCGGAGATTGCAGTACTGATGCTCTAATCCTCTCGGTGTTTTGTGGTGTTGTAATCCTTCAGTCAGGTCCCCTTCGTACACATGACACATTCCCTGCTGTTCTCAATGAAGTTACCAAATTTACAATTGATCGTCATCCATTGCCGTCCGCGTGGGGGAACAGCGAATCGTAAACACAAAACACGCTGCACTGCAATGATCGAGTGCGCATTTGAAAAATATGCTTCAACACAAAATGACCTCTCCTAACGTGTCCAATGCGTGCTGATAACTGAAAGGCACACGAATACGAATCTCCCGTCAGCCACTATAAGCCTCGCATGCTCTCCACTCCCTTCGACAAACAGTGCCGCAGTGAAAAAAGCAGCCTGCAGTGAAAAAAAGCAAAATATAGTGCTCCTGAGTAAAAGCAAAGAAAATGTATTATGTTCACGTACGAAATACTTAAATATTAAAAAATTTAAGCTAGACCCCTCTATAAGAGCTTAACTCAGAATTACCAGTTGTTTCGATTAAACGATATCTGTCTGTCCCTCCATCCGTCCGTAAGCTGTCTTTCTTAAGCTTGTTTTGAAACTACACCTTGCAGTTGTTGTCCGATCGTCATAAAGTTGAGCAGAAGTAAGTTTTTTGGAAGGGTTAATACGAGGAAAAAGTAGAAAAGATAATGGATGATATTTACTGAAAAATAATACTCGTAATGGAATTATTTCATTTTTTTGCAATACTATTAAATATTTGGTTACAGCAACAAAATGTTTAAAAATCTATTGGTTGCCTCAACCACTAGATGTGCAACCGAATCACTGTAGTTCCAACCGATTGCCAGCTAATTTTGTCTCTGTGTGCAGATCTTTCCTGAAACCATACCTCGTTGTAAATCTTACCAATTTTACATTTTACGCACCAGCCAGATGCGCAACGGACAATAATTTGGCTTCAAAACATCGTATTTTTTTGTCGAATTGCATTTTTATGGCGCCTGTTAAATAATCAACTCAAGCTACTACATTTTTTGCCACAACCGAATTTTCTGCCAACGGAATGTTTGTGGTTGCACGTACTATCCCCGTATTTCATTGCTACAAGCAAATGTTGATAAGGTACACAGCAGGCGTGCAGGGATTCACCGGGACTTCTTGCATCTGTATTTAAATAGAAGACAAGTTTTCACAAAATAGAAAAGTGACATTGATTTTCGTGGCTGCACACTGCTTTTGTCGCGATTTCGCCAATTATTGAATGAAAAACTGAACTCTCGACGGCCACCTTCTTACCAACCGAACGGGAATTACTGTTGTATATCTCACTTCTCAAATTTTCTTCAAACAATTGCCGATAAAAAAAATACAATTCACTCTTACCACATCTACAGAGACTCTACATTCAGAGCCATCAATGGTTTCTTTTGTGTTGTGAAAAGATTTAAGTTGGCCTTGCTAACTATTTTGCAGTAATTTTTTATAGTGGGAACTGTAAGTATCGGTTGAAGAGACAATGTATCGATAACCTTTACTAATGATGATGATTATTGGAACTGAATTTCTGCACACATTGGTTGTTGTTATGTATTATTGGCTATAAGAACCTCTTGATTTTAGATTGCTTTCGGTTGTCATTGGTTAGCTAGTTAATGTTTATGTTTTCGGTTATCTGACCTTAATAAATAACTTGTTTTTATTTAATTTTTAAATTTAGTCATTTGAAAATATTTTTTCAGATATTGGAATTATGAGCATGTTTTTTTTAAACCTTGGTTTTGATTTTCGAATCTATTAAGTTTGTATGCTTTATCAAATTAGTAATGTGAGTACAATAAATTAAAATTTGGTTTTAGAATATGTCAAAATATTTTGAGATAAAGCTGTTTATACTACACACAGAGACAAAATCAGTTTGAACTACAAAAATTCGATTGGGTTAAAATTCTTTCTGTTGCAATCACCAACATTCAATGGTATTGATGGTAACCTGGTTCGAAATATCATAAGAAGGTAGGTACATTAATGGCACCGTACTTACGGCCAATAAGTCGGTTATAATAATCGAATTCAGTAAAAATTATTGGTTGCCTCAGCCGGTGGTTATGTCAACCAAACAATTACAATTTATATGTAATTTAGTACCAATAATCGGTGTTGACAACCGATAATTTCTTTGTAGTGACCAAATCCCGTTTATTATTTATCCCAACATCTGAATATTTTTTCTATAACCATTTATGGCTTCAAGCCGCTACAAAATCTTTGTTTAAGACGAAAACACATTTAGAAACTTATACACTGAAAAAAAAGTTGGTAGACATCGGTGGGAACTACAATAATTCGGTTGAAAAAGAAAAAAAATCGGTTGCATTCACCATATGTTTGTAATCGTAATGGATATTCGGTTCGAAATAGCACAAGATGATAAATATGATCATCGTACTGTACTCACAACTTATTGATCGGTCATACCAATGAAACGCGAAAAAGGTATTTAGTTGCCACAACCGGTGGTTGTGGCGACCAATAGTTTTTTAAAAATGTTGTTGTTGTAACCAATTATTAGTGATGACAATTAAAACTTAATCATAACCAGAAACGAGTTGTAATTTTTTCAAATCAACATAAATCAATTGTTACTGACTAAGCTAATCATTGAACCAACTTTTTTTCAGTAAAAATCATCCAACATCTTTTGCACTTTTTCCTCGTCACCACTACCTATTTGTAGAACATCAGGTACTTAGAAATCGGCCCGAACAACAAAAGTTCGGTTAGAAAAACCGAATTTCTGTTGCAATAACCAACATTTCATAGTATTGATGGTATCATGGTAAGAGATATCATATTAAGGTTGCTACAACCATATCATGGTATTAACAGCCAATAACACAGTTATACAAACCGAATTCAGTTTAACTATTGGTTGCAACAACTGGCGGTTATGGCAACCAACCAATTGTGATGTACATGTTACTTTGGTATCAATAACTGGTGGTGACAACAGATTAGTTCTTTATAGTGACCAAACTGTATTTAGTTGGCTGTTGTAAAATAATATTATTTATTCCAACATCAACATATAAAACCTATAATAATTTATCGGTTTTAGTCACAACAACAACTTTATTTACGACGAGAAAATACTTCGAAATCCCCAAAAAATGTATTAAAATGAAAAGAAGTGACCAGACAGTTAAAGTTTCTTAGGTTAGATTGGTGCTTTCAAACGATACTGCCATATAAAAAAACGAACTGCAACTAAAAAATAAAAAAATATAAATAAATAAAATATTTTCCAGAAAAAGAAACAGGCTTAATAGTTATTTAGCAATATTACTCTGACTTGATCAGAATTTTCGACATAGATAGACCATCTTATAATTTTTCCCTAGTTACGGCCAACCAAAACCTGTCAATAAATATTGTTCTATGGCTTAATTAATTCTTTTTAGATTGGGGCATCACTGCAATGCTTATCTAAAGAGCTATCCAAAGATTATTTATTTAAGTGATCAGCTGACACATTGCAAGGCGGTAAAATATTAAATTCCTTTAGAAAGTACTTATAACCAACAATCTATAACAACAACCAACTGATGTACAAATTCAGTTCCAATAACCATTTTAGTCTGTTAGTATTACCGATAATTGCATTCTTTAACCGAAAGTGTCAGTTCTCTCTACTGAAAATTGCTGTCTTCCCAATCAACATTCGGTTTTAACGATGGAACACATGGATAGTACTAGCAACCACCAACATTCGGTAGGCAAAAAATTAGGTTGTGGCTAGAAATTTGTTCTCCGTGTGTAAGCAAAAGGTTTTTATCCTCTGACTAGTTTTAATTGTTTTCGTTAAACAAGTGTGGTATGTTGATTTTTAGATCAAAAACTCTCTTCTAAAGGGTCGGATACTTGGTTTACAGCGCCGATCAAGCTCCAACCACTAAAAATTACAGAGTACCAACTAAGATTCGATTGAACTGATGGAATACTCGAGGATTGTGTAACTGCAATCATTGGGTTGGCAAACAATTCGGTTGTGACAATGAATCTGTTCTTTGTGTGTAAAACAGTAACAATTAGAAACGAAAAAAATAAACTTAGTTTGTTCTTGTTTCTGCTTGTGATAGACAGTATGAGCTTTTTGAGTCAGATGGTTAATATTTCTAAACGATTCAGCCATATAAATACACCAACTATAAAAAATAAATAATTTCCAGTTGAGAAAAGCTTGTAAACGAAGACGGAACTCACAGTTAAAAAAAAAATGTTAATATTCTCTACAGATGTTTAACGACGTTGATCGAAATATTAAAAATTAAAATTTAATTAAAAAAATCAAAACGAAAGAAATTTAGTATTTTCTTGTTTTTAAAGAAAGAATCATCAAGTAGATTAACTCAATACAATTTTCCTGAATATTGAAACATTATTATATTTTAATTATATTTTAGCGACGTTAATCAGTCCTGATCAACATTTTCACCATAGATTAACCACCTTAATATTGGAAAACAGCCACAAATTTGTGTTTGACGGCAAACTATAAATATACGAGGGCGAACGCAAAACTTTTCTTTTATAAGGCATCTGTCAAAATTTCCGAAATATTTAATGATTATTTTCTTTGTTACAGGTGATTGAAGTAAACAAGTTTTATAATTTTTAAAAAATGGAAAATAAAGAGTTTCGTGCGGTAATTAAACACTTTTACATGAAAGGTTATACGCCACAATTAGTCAAAGATGAATTGGATTCTGTTCATGGTGATAATGCACCATCATACTCCATCGTGAAATCCTGGGTTCAACAATTTCAAATGGGTCGTTCAAGTACGGAAGATGAACAACGCTCTGGAAGACCGAAAACTGCTACTACTATTGAAAACATTACGGTGATAATGCACCATCATACTCCACCGTGAAATCCTGGGTTCAACAATTTCAAATGGGTCGTTCAAGTACGGAAGATGAACAACGCTTTGGAAGACCGAAAACTGCTACTACTATTGAAAACATTAGAAAAATATTAAATGAAGTGACTAAAGATAGACGAATAAAGCTCAGAGAACTTGCTGATATTGTTAAAATACACGAAAAACAAGTTTGGAGTATTTTACATGATGAACTCCGCATGAAAAAGCTATCCGCAAGATGGGTGCCGCGTTTGATGACTTTGCCCCAAAAAATCAACCAATTCCGAGGAGCTTGTTGCGATTTATCAGCGTAATCCAATAGAGTTCTTGCACCGATTCATAACTGTTGATGAAACATGGATCCATCACTACATCCCAGAATGCAAAGAACAGTCAAAACAATGGATAGAAGCTGGTAAAAGTGGTCCCAAGAAGGCGAAAACTGTTAAGTCAGCAGGAAAAGTAATGGCCATAGTATTTTGGGATGCAAGGGGTATAATATTTATTGATTATCTTGACAAATGAAAAACTATAAATAGTGAATGGTATTGTTCATTATTGGATCGGTTGAGTAAAGAAACCAAGATAAAACGACCGCATTTAGAAAGAAAAAAAGTTGTTTTTCATCAAGATAATGCTCCTTCACACACTGCATTTTTAACTCAACAAAAACTGGCCGAATTACGATTTGAAATCGCTCCGCATCCACCATATAGTCCAGATTTAGCTCCTTCTGATTATTTCTTGTTTCCAAATTTAAAAAAAATTTCTCGGTGGCAAAAAATTTTCGTCCAATAGCGAGGTTATTGCTGAAACTGAGGCATATTTTGAAGGTCTTGAAACATCTTTTTTTTCGGATGGAATTAAAAAACTTGAAAAACGTTTGATGAAGTGCATTGAGTTGGAAGGAGATTATGTTGAAAAATTAATAATAATAATTCCAAAAAAAAGGTTCTTTTTATGTTAGGCCAGTTACTTTTGCGGTCGCCCTCGTATTCCTATATACGGTCCCCTAAAGATTGATAATAAATATTGTTACACTTTTTTTCAATGTTAAACGGATTAGGGTAATATGGGTACGAGTAGCTTTGGAAACCTTATCAGAACATATATCGAAATTATTATTTATTTTGCTGATCTAGAAATATGTCTTCACACCTTATTGGAAAACAGCCCAAGGTTTTAAAAGCCTGATACGAAGGCTGCCATATATATTTCTGGCCTAATAATGAAAATGCGAATATTTGACATCAAAAATGGTTTTATGGTTTTTCAAAGTATTATCCAGCATGATTTATACACTTTTGCATGCGCTCAAACCAATGTCGAAGCACTTTTTCCACTCCGATTGAAACACCTCCAAAACAGGTTTTTGAACGCTTCAACAGCATCTTCTGGTGACGAAAATCGTTGATCACGCATTTTCTTCTTAATGTGCGGGAATAAAAAGAAGTCATTGGCTTCCAAGTCAGGGCGGATGACCCACCAATTCAAAGTTTTGGCCGGTGTGTGAGAGCCCGCATTGTCATGGTGCACAATGATTCGCCTTCTCTTGTTTGTTTTTCAAATATCTCCGAAGACTTCAGGCAAATAAATTGTGGTGTACCACTCAGAATTGACCTTCTACGTTGCTCATGCGGAACAGTCGACACATGACCAGTTTTGCAGAAGAAACAGGCGACCATTTGCTTCGAAGTGCTTCTTCCACGAACAACAACTCATTGGATTTGGCTCGTCTTCGAAGACCCATACGGTCGATTGCCAGGTGCTGATGCAATATCGAAGGTTTGCTGGTGGAAGAAATGCCCAAGGATGCCTCTATCTTACGGTATGTCACATGACGATCTTGCATTAAGAGTTCACGCACGGCATCAATGTTCTCTGGCGCAACGGCCGTTTTTGGACGACCTTTGTCTTTGAGCGAGCGTCGGCCACGATTGAATTCATTCAACCAGTTTTCACAGTGCTATGTATGAAGCTTTTCGCCATACAAAGATTTAAGTTCATCGATGCACTCTTGTCATGATAATCCACGTGAAAAATGATTGCACGAAAATGTTCACGAGTTAATTCCATTTTTGTTGCCAAATTGATTTTTTCAAGCCACTGTAAACAACACAAATGATGGTCAAACATCAAAACGTTCTGAGTAGGTTTATGTAAAAAATGTAGAAATGTCAGATGGCGCCAGGCAACACTTAGTGTTGCCCAGGCCAGAAATATATATAGCAACCCTCGTATGGTGCGGTACATTTCTTATCACATATACTTAGCCAAGGCTTTAAGCCCTCATTTGAGGCCCTTTGTGTCACACTAACCTTTTTTAGCCATAAATATTGAGGTTTAATGTTCTAACTTCCTAAGGTATTTTAATAACATATCAGCATCAGCTTTCTCAAAATTTAATTATATGACCCACTATACAAATTTGATGCCAATAGCCTACATAATTAGTTAGGGTAACCGATACTTTGTCTCTTCAACCGATAGTGTCAGTTTCCTCTACTGAAAATTGTCGTGTACCCAATCAACATTCGGTTAAGGCGATAGAATACATGGATAGTACGTAAGGGCGGTTCGGAAACTTCTTAGCCTAGCAGAAAAAGCGCAGTATAAACAGAAAAAAGTTAAGTGTTTTGGAAACTTCCATCTCTGCTATGAACACATGTTAAATTTTGTTTCGATCTGGCAACTCCTTCATATAGAAACAGGTGTTCACAAAAGACGCATCCGCGATTTTTTTACAATGGAAAAATTAGAAATGCGTGGTGTCATTAAATATTTACATAAAAAAGGTTTATCGGGACAAGAATTCATAATGATATGGTGAATGTGTTAGGTGAAAGTGCTCCTTCATATGCAACAGTAAAAAATTGGGTTGCTGAATTTAAACGTGGTCGTACAAGCATTGTTGTTGTTTTTGGATGTCCGTGGGTCCAAAAACAGCAACAACAACAGAAATTGTAGCCAAAGTGCATGATATGGTATTAAATGATCGACGAATAAAAGTGCGTGAAATAGCTAATATCATGGGCATCTCAAATGATCGAGTCCATTTAATTTTGCATGAAGAACTACAGATGAAAAAGCTTTCTGCAAGATCGGTGCCGGACTTGTTAACAGTCGACCAAAAACGCACACGAATGAACATTTCTCAAGCTTGTTTGGATCGTTTTCAGCGAAATAAAATGGATTTTAAGCGTCGTTTCATAACTGTTGATGAGACATGGATCCGCCACTCTATACTCCAGAGACAAAAGAACAATCCAAACAATGGACTGAAGCTGGAGGAAGTGTCCCAAAGAAGGCAAAAACAATTCAATCGGCTGGTAAGGTTATGGCAACGGTTTTTTGGGACTTCAAAGGTATTTTGTTGATTGACTATCTGCAAAAGGGTAAAACAATAAATTCAGAGTACTATTGAAACCTTTTAGATCAATTAAATGTACAAATTCGAGAAAAACGTCCTGGCTTACAACACAAAAAAATAATTTTTCAAGACAACGCACCAGCGCACAAGAGTGATTTAACAATGGCTAAAATCAACGAATTAAAGTACGAGTTGCTTGACCACCCACCTTATTCTCCTGATTTAGCTCCCAGTGACTTTTACCTGTTTCCAAATCTAAAAAAATTCCTTGCTGGCAAGCGTTTTATCTCAAATGAAGATGTAATTACAGTTGTAAACCACTATTTTGAAGACCTTGAGAACCATTTTAATCAAGGGATAGAATTGCTAGATAAGCGTTGGACTAAGTGTATTGAAGTTTCAGGAGATTATATTGAAAAATAAAAATATCTTGGAAAAACTAACTTTTCTCTTTCATTGATAGGCTAAGAACTTTCCGAACCGCCCTCGTACAACCACCGAAATTCGGTTGTCAAAAAATTTTGCAGTGGCAACAAATCTGATCGCTGTGTGTACTGGTGAAATGGCCGCGCTAAACTATGGCTGGCCACTAAAACACTCGATTTATATCACATTCAAAATAAACGATGCGTAACCATAATCTTTCGCCACACTGTGGCTGAGGATATTGTTTGAGAAAACTTTTCAAATTTAATCTCTGCGTAGTACGCAATGGCCACTTTGTATGTCTTTTGCGTTAAAAGTCAAACTTCAAAGAAAACCCAAAATTGCTATCTCAATCATTTCGTCGCAACAGATTTAAAAAGTTATGCTACAGCCCCACCTTCAACTCGCCACCCACTCGAAATCTCTCGACTTAATAGCAGTCTTACCTACACAACCGTGTGATTAGCCACACAATATGAGGCATTACCCAGAAAAGGTAACGAGAAACAACCGAACGAAGAAGTCAGCAACAAGTAACAAATTCCCCGACATAACGAAGAAGAAAACAAAAATCATAATTATCCTTATTAAATTGTTCGAATGGGTAGTAAAAGAAATTTTAAAGCTTTCAAAAAGTCCTTAAGGCATCAAAAACGTTGCCCAGCCGGAGGAGACACCTTCTTCCTGCCCACCATGTTCACTCTTCGTTCATATATAACAAGAATTTTATATGGAATGACAGCATATACATAAATACTCGTATATTTAATATTTTTATTACATCTATACAAATACATACTCAAATACTCTCGACACACACATACACACTGTAGACAATGCTTATGTATTACGCATGCATACCATGAAACATGCGGACTGACTGACAAGCATAAGAATCTTCAGCCTACTTCCATGCCATGAGAGCGCCAGTAGGCCGAGACCGTGAAACCGAAAGTATGAAAATTATATTCACAGGACAAATCAAAGGACAGACAGTCGGGCGAACTGTCACAAGACACGATAATATTTACATCATACGCGCGTATCCACAACAAAAAGCAACAGCAGTTGAGCAGCAACAGTGAGAGTTCACTGGGGAAAAAACCAGAACGGCACAGTGTTTCGACTGTTGGTCTATTTGAAAAACAAGATGATGACAGACAAACTCAACTAAATCTAGATATGCGTTCAAAGCGTTGCAAATTACTATAATTTAAAGAAAAAATTTGATCTTGTAAAAAGAAGCTCATGGTGCTTTAACTTAAGCTGACTCAAATGTGTAAAAAATCGATTAAGAGTGTGACTCAATCGTTGTATTTGTATACATGGCCGTAAGTGGAGAGGTAGATAAGGTCCGCGACTAACAAACAAAAACTATGTCTGGCAAGAAACCCTGGTGTTAAAAGCTGACTTTCGCGGCTACATTCCTAGCTTCAAAAAATATGTATTCATCCCATCAAGAACTCGGTAAGTACAATAAATAATCCTTTTCCCTACTAGTAATAAAATCTCAGTATCGATTGCATTACCTTGTAACCAAAAAAAAGCCTTCTAGAAGAGCTTCCTATGAAGCTTTAACACACATAGAGAACAAATTGCTTGGAAATAAAACGATTCGGTTAAAAATGAGAAATTGCAGTTGCAATTATCAAATGTTCATAGTCGTAATGGATATTTGGTTCGAAATATCACAGGGTGGTGAATATTATCATCGTACTGTAGTCACGAATTATTGATCGGTCATACCAATGAAATGCGAACTGTTGGTTGTGGCAACCAATAGTTTTGTACACAATTTGTTGTCGCAACTAATTATTAGTGATAAAAACTAAAACTTCATCATTACTAAAAACGGGCTTTTTAATGGTGTACGTATTTCTAAAAAATGAAAAAATCCGATTATTACTGACAAACCTTATCGACTGACTTAAATTATAATTTTCTTCGTTGATTAAGTGGATTTTAAAACCTAAAATTTATTTTGTGAAGGTTCGGATACTTGTTATTTTGCACCGATACCACAAATCCAATAACCGAGATTTACAGATTCCTAACATTCGGTTATACTGATTAGTTACTCGGGGTGCATGTAACCTTAAGCTTTCGGCTGGCCAAAAATTTGGTTCTGGCAACGAGTCTGTTCTCTGTGTGCTCCACTCTTATTTAAAATGTACGCCGAGTGAGATTACAGAGCCTAGTCTTGTACGTTTCTTTCTACACGCAGAGAAAAAACATGGTTATAATATGGTCACGACAATGTAGTTCGAGGAATTTTTATTGTGTTTACTTTGTTTGGTGAAATACTCTAATACCGACTGGTTCTCGTTTATTTAAAATCTGCCTGCAATTATGCAGTATATAGCCATTGATCATGTTTCTTGGGGCCTACGGATGGTGAAGTAGCATTCACCCCTGCTGGGAACTAAAAGTATTTTGACTGCCGTTGGAATATATATTTTTGTTTCTTGAATGAAATGTTCAATAAAAACATGGCCTCAATTCTGGCCATTTACTTATTGTAATGCCATTTTATATAACTTGCTTGATAAAAATATCTATTTTTGAATAAGAACATTACCCAATTCTAATAAATAATTTTGGGGATCATATTATGGTTGAGAGAATCATACTATGTTTGTAGCGATAATATAATGGTTGCGTGTGAATCATACTATGGTTGTATGAGAAACATACTATGGTTGTGAGGATCATAATATGGTTGTGGAGATAATAGTATGGTTGAGTGTGAATCATACTATGGTTGTGTGGATCATAGTATGGTTGCGTGCGAATCATACTATAGTTGTAAGTATCATACTATGGTTGTATGAGAAACATACTATGTTTGTGAAAATCATAACATGGTTGTAAAGATAATAGTATGGTTGAGTGTGAATCATACTATTGTTGTGAGAATCATAGTACGGTTGTGGGTAAATCATACTATGGTTATGGGAATCATAGTATGGTTATGTCTGAATCGTACTATTGTTGTGAGGATCATAATATTGTTGTGCCACAACCATATACCTCACTATAGTATGATCCTCTTCGAATATTGCCACCCCAACCAGAAATTCGGAAATAATTTGGCCAGCGCGATCGCCAGATCTGTCAGCAAACGACTTTTTTTTTGGGCTTATTTGAAGCGACGAGTAAATGTGAAGAAGCCCAAGACAATCCTTCAACTCACGGCCAACATTGTTGCAAAAATTCGAACGCTACAGCCACTAATTTTGAAAGATGTTATGGAAAATGCTCTAAAACGTGCCCATCATTGCGAAGTGACATTATTTTTCAATTAAAAAACAATTTTCATTTTGTATTTTACGAGGCCGAACGCAAAAGTAACTGGCCTAACATAAAAATAACCGTTTTTTTTTGAATTTTTATTATTTATTTTTCAACATAACCTCCTTCCAACTCAATACACTTCATCAAACGTTTTTCAAGTTTTTTAATTCCATCCGAAAAATAAGATTTTTCAAGACCTTCAAAATATTTTTTGCCACCGAGAAATTTTTTTAAATTTGGAAACAAGAAATAATCAGAAGGAGCTAAATCTGGACTATATGGTGGATGCGTAGCAATTTCAAATCGTAATTCGGCCAGTTTTTGTTGAGTTAAAAATGCAGTGTGTGAAGGAACTTTATCTTGATGAAAAAGAACTATTTTTTCTAAATGCGGTCGTTTTATCTTGATTTCTTCACTCAGCCGATCCAATAATGCAGTGTGTGAAGGAACTTTATCTTGATGAAAAAGAACTATTTTTTCTAAATGCGGTCGTTTTATCTTCATTTCTTCACTCAACCGATCTAATAATGCACAATAATATTCACTATTTATAGTTTTTCTTTTCTCAAGATAAACAATAAATAGTATACCCCTTGCATCCCAAAATACTGTGGCCATTACTTTTCCTGCTGACTTAACAGTTTTCGCCGTCTTGGGACCACTTTTACCAGCTTCTATCCATTGTTTTGACTGTTCTTTGCATTCTGGGATGTAGTGATGGATCCACGTTTCATCAACAGTTATGAATCGGCGCAAGAACTCTATTGGATTACGCTGATAAATCGCTAAAAGCTCCTCGGAATTGGTCCAACGGACGATTTTTTGGGGCAAAGTCAACAAACGCGGCACATATCATGCGGATAGATTTTTCATGTGGAGTTCATCATGTAAAATACTCCAAATTTATTTTTCGTGTATTTTAACAATATCAGCAAGTTCTCTGAGCTTTATTCGTCTATCTTTAGTCACGTCATTAAATATTTTTCTAATGTTTTCAATAGTAGTAGCAGTTTTCGGCCTTCCAGAGCGTTGTTCATCTTCCGTACTTGAACGACCCATTTTAAATTGTTGAACCCAGGATTTCACGGTGGAGTATGATGGTGCATTATCACCATGAACAGAATCCAATTCATCTATGATTAATTGTGGCGTATAACCTTTGATATAAAAGTGTTTAATTACCGCACGAAACTCTTTATTTTCCATTTTTCAAAAATTATAAAACTTCTTTACTTCAATCACCTGTAACAAAGAAAATAATCATTAAATATTTCGGAAATTTTGACAGATGGCTTATAAAAGATTGCTTTTAAAAAACAAAAAGTTGCTAGTAAAACAGAAAATGTGCCAGGCCAGTTAGTTTTGCGGTCGCCCTCGTATATAATCTGAGAAAAAAAATAAAAAAATTATTAAACGTAAAAGATTTTAACGCCATGGTCCACAAAATACCCTAAAAGAGTGTTACAAAAAAGTCCTTGGCCATTTTAATATAATGATGACCATTTATATAAAGTAATCGACCCACTGTGCGTAAGTAGAATGGCCGGGCAGACACACAAATATCACATTAAACGTAAAAGGTTTTAACCCCATGGTCCACAAAATACCCTAAAAGTGTGTTACAAAAAAATCATTGTCCATTTTACTATAATGATGACCATTTATATAAAGTAATCGACCCACTGTGCGTAAGTAGAATGGCCCGACAGACACACAAATATCACATTCCGCTTAACGTGACGGATATTACGCGGAAGTTGTTGTTATTCCGAACGAATTATATCACCGTATTCACCTTACACAAGGCGCGTGCTGCAGACGTTTGCGATGTCTTCTACTTCTGATTCGTGTTGTTGTAGTTGTTGTCACAGTTCTTTAGCTTTTTCATATTCGTAAGCGTGCTCGGTGTGACAACTGAACAAATAAAAAGCTTTAGTTTACATTTAAATTTAGCATGACATAAGAAATTGCAGTATAAATAAATTATTATGATATTATGATATGACACTTTCAATGGCCACCTTTACCAGGCGCACACACACACATACACACTCACTAACATAACAAGGATACTTATATATGTATGCGGACATCTTTAGGTGTGTGAGTGTGTGTGGGTCGGAAAATCCGTATGTGGCTCGTAAACTGACAAAATAAACGCAAATGATTGCGACGCGCATACGCTCGATGGCACAATTGCGGATTGCGGTACCATTGCCAGTGTCGTCTATGTGGATACCACCACCAAACGGAGGCGTATTCAATTGTCCCAGTATCCGCATGCGGATGCGGGCGGATGAAGTGCTTATTTATGCGGAAGTGTTGGGTACTTGTCCTATATTTCCTGTATTGTCACTCTTAATATCTTAAATGGATTTGGAAAATGGTTGAATTGCTCATTTGTACGACAAAGAGTGATTCGATGGAATGTTTACAGACGTGTTTTGAATGATGTGCAAGATGTAACAAGTTGTCTTCCAAAGTCAACGCTTTGTATGATATCAAATCAATTATCGGGATTGAATGGTTGAGCTAACAAAATGGTAAAGCTGTTTCAATATACGATACTCGGTACATGCAAGCATTGATGCGGTGCAATTCCATGAGGTTTGTTTGCGATCCGATCACAACATGTATGCAAGATTAGATTTAATTTGTGATTTTTAGACAGAAGGCGTTTTGGTTGGTTGTTCAGATATAAGATATTTTGCTAAATGATGGCTTAAGGCCATTGGTTGTTTGGAATAGCAACTGGGCGATATGTAGGTTGATCCAAGTAGAGATACTTTTTTTCAATTGCCTTTTTTTTGACAGATCACGGGTGAGTCGTGTCATGCTGTCATGTTATTTCTGTTTAGTGTTGTTACGCATTTCATCATGGGAAGACTTAAGCCTGAACAACGTCTACACATTTTTCAACTTTATAACGAAAATTCACGTTCTGTAAGGAATGTGTTTCGTGCTCTTCATTAAACTTATGGTCAACATAATCGGCCTACATTTCAGGCTCAATGGTTATGTAACCATTTTTTCCTTGGTTTGTCCCGTGCTGACATTTGTTGGACCACGCACATTTTATACGGGTGAAAATTCAGTTCATCATGAAGAATCCGGTATAGAGAACGTCTGGAGCAAGTGATTGCTTCCAAGCAGAGCATTTCAAAGATTGCAGTACTGCTGCTCGAACTCTCTCGATGTTTTGTTGTATTGTAATCCTTCTCTCAGGTCCACTTCGTACACATGACACATTCCCTGCTGTTCTCAATGAAGTTACCCAATTTACAATTGATTGCCGTTCAGGAACACGTCCGCATAGGGGAACAGCGAATCGTAAACAAAAAGCACGCTGCACTGCAATGATCGAGTGCGCATTTGAAAAATACGATTCAACACAAAATAACCTCTCCTCACGTCTCCAATGCATGAAATCTAACGTCAGCCACTATAAGCCGCGCATACTCTCCACTCTCCTCGACCAACAGTGCCGCCACAGCCAGCAGTGCAAAAAAGCAACCTACCGCGCTTCACCTGAATTAGAGATAAAGTTTTGTGGCTTTGAATCACCGCTCAGATATTTAAGTTTGTGTGGAAGTACAAGAAGCTACGGCTTCAATTCTTTAACAGTTTTTTTAACGTATAGTTTTATACCATGAGAATTTAAACAAAATAATAAAAATAACAGTTTGACAATTACGTCCGAAACTAACCAAAATCACATTGGACCGACCAAATCTTATAACTTAAAATACACTCGATCAAATTTGGTCGGCAAAGTCCAAAACTGCAACGCTTGTTGTAACAAGCATCAGCACTAAGTCATAATAACCTGTAAAACAGTGCGGTGTAGGGGATACAAACACATTCATATATAAAACGTATTAGAAATCATCAAGCATATTTATTGGTAGCCCGGAACTGTTAATGTTTGCAACTGAACAAAGTTAAAAAAAACAAAGATAGTGCACTAAAATATAGATTTTCGTCTTATCATCCGTTTGATATCTTAATTACTGATCTCAAATCCGACCATATTCATATTGAATGTTGTACGCGTCTGCACTGTGTAATACCAGATCTACAGTTAAAATTTATATCATCTGTTGCGCACACGGCTCATTGCGGCCTGTAGAAATGCCAGGCTTAGATTGTTGCCAATTCCGGTCTGTTTGTTGTTTAATTACGTGAATTAAACATTTTTTTTCTATTAATATGGAATACAAAAAAAAATTGTCGCATTTGGGACGAAGAGGAACCAAAAGAGGTTCTAGAGCTGCCACTTCATCCAGCAAAAAACAACTGCTTGGTGTGGTTTGTGGGCCGGTGGAACCATCGGTCTATATTTCTTCAAAAATGATGCCGGTGAGAACGTAACCGTCAATGACGACCGTTATCGTGCCATGATAACCGACTATTTGATGCCTGAAATTGAAGCTCGTGATCTCGGCGACATTTGGTTTCAACTTCCCACACATCGCATCAATCAATGGATTTATTGAGAGAACACTTTGGCGAGCAGATAATTTCACGTTTTGGGCCGGTCGATTGGCCAACAATATCGTGTGATATCACACCGTTAGACTTTTGCTTTGGGGATATGTAAAGTCTAAAGTTTATGCGGACAAACCCGCTTCGATTCAAGCCTTGGAGCAAAACATCACGCGTCTCATTCGCCAGTTACCAGTCGAAATGCTCGAACTAGTCATCGAAAATTGGACTCAACGTATGGACCATCTGAGACGTAGCCGCGGCCAACATTTGATAGACATAATCTTCAAAAAATAAATGCCAAAGAATGTTCTTTCAAATGATAACAAACATTCCCCATTCAATTTGAATTTTCTGTGTTTTTTTCTTTAAAAATTAGGGAACCACAAAATGTACCTTTAGTAATAAAGCTATCTACAAGCGACTTCAGATAACTCCACAAAAACAGTCCAGCGGTGTTAAATCGCCCGGTCTTGGAGGTTACGCCACAGGTCCACGAAGAGAGATAATGTGATCACCAAAAGTTTTCTTAAATATATTACTGGTTCCGTTGGTTGTAGCGCCGTCTTGTTGGAACCAAAGGTCGTCCACATCGACATCCTCCAACTAAGGTACGTAAAAGTCATTAACCATGGCTCTATAGCGTTCCACATTGATTGTAACATTATAGCCGGCTTAATTTTTGAAGAAATAAGGACCAATAACTCCTTCTGCTCATAGAGCACACCAAACAGTGACTTTTTGAGGATGTAACGGCGTCTCAACAATAGCTTGTGGAATTTCATTACTTCAAATGCGACAATTTTGAACCTACCCATTCAACCAAAAGTGAGCATCATCGCTGAACAAATCTTTCTTGTAAAAATCGGGATCGGTGGTCATCTCGTATTGAGCCCATTCACAATGATTTGCAAACGTTGTTCCTAAGAAAGTGTATTCATTATGAAGTGGCAAACCAAACTGAGCATAAATCAAGTGACAGCTGTCAAAAAGACCGACTCCGAAAAATTGAGGCCAGATTGAAAACCGCACGCCTAAAAAAACACCCTTTATAAGGCGACCCTCACGGCAATGAGGCTTGAAGTGATGGGTGAGTGAATCAAGCGATCACAAATCATATTATCATAGAATAATTGAGCTTAAGTGTACCTATAGGACACTCAGGATTAAAGGCGGATCTATATAGGATGGGAATAGTAGGTAATAGCCTATGTAGGCTTGCAGGGGAATGATAAAATATTAGAGCGATACCTTTGCTATTGCCCTGCTAGCGATTCCTATTTTGTGACTCCAAAGTCAAAATATTAATTGTGTAATTTTTTTTTTGGTCAAAAGGTACATGGATAGGGTGATCCATCTAGAATTATTTTTTCAGAATAAAAAAAATATATAAAAATTCAAATCAAGTGTGGAATCTTTATTGGTAATTTGAAAGGACATTTTATAGCATTTATTATTTGAAAATAATTTCCTTCAAATGTTGGCAACTGAATTATGGAAATGAGCGTTCGGTGAGAAACGGGAAGATCCGCTGTTTTCGACCAAAATTTTGTTCAGTGATGAGACTCAGGATTTCTGGCTCAACGGCAAAGTAAATAAACAAAATTGCCGCATTTGGGCTGAAGATCAACAAGGAGAGGTTCAAGAGATGCTATTATACCCAGAGAAAACCACGGTTTGGTGCGGTTTATAAGCTGGCGGAATAATCGGTGCATATGTTTTCAAAAATGATGATGGCCGGAACGTAACCGTGAATGGTGCTCGCTAACCCGCCATGATAGCGATCTTTATGCTACCTGGAATTGAAGCCCGTAATCTTGACGACACTTGGTTTTAACAGGGCGGTGCCACTTGCCATACAGCTGCTCAAACCATGGATCTATTGAGAGGTCATTTCGAAAAGCAGCTAATTTCACGTTTTGGACAGGTGAGTTTGCCGCCTAGATCAAGTGATATAACACCTTTAGATATTTTTCTTTGAGGTTACATAAAGTCCAAAGTCTATGCTGACATACCAACTACGATTCAGGCTTTGGAAGCCAAAATTACGCGTGTCATTAA
Source organism: Hydrotaea diabolus (assembly GCA_963513945.1). Classification (NCBI taxonomy): domain Eukaryota; kingdom Metazoa; phylum Arthropoda; class Insecta; order Diptera; family Muscidae; genus Hydrotaea; species Hydrotaea diabolus. Next base: position 137,923,031 of record OY740719.1, read on the forward strand.
AGCCATACCATTCGAAATGCTCGACCGAGTCATCCAAAATTGGACCCTCAGAATGGAAACCCTGAGGCGTAGTTGCGACCAACATTTGAAGCAAATTATATTCAAAAAATATATGCCATAAAATTTCCTTTCAAATTACAAATAAAGATTCCACACTTGATTTGAATTTTTATATTATTTTTTTTGTTCTGAAAAAATACCTCTAGATGGATCTCCCTATATATATCGCTTATTTTAAATCTTATACAAAAATGGATGTTTCATTCCGTTTTAAATTTTTGTTTGTTATTTTATAAAAATCCTATTTTATGCTTTACAAAAAAATCTTGCTGTTCTGAAACGGATTGCCTGGTTTGTACAAAATGTTAGTCGTATGAAAGAGCACACAACGTTCTAAATTACATAGGTTAATATTAAATTGTATATTTTTCTTTTAAAAAAGTCATATTTTTTAAAAAAAAAAATTTATTTTTTTTTTTTTTAAATTTAAATTTTCATTGAAATCCAAAACAGAAGTTATCAAATTGATTACCTCAGATATGGTATAAAATTTAGATTTATTAGACTTATCTGAAAATGAAGTAAACATTTTTAGTAAAAACAAGTAAAAAATATTAAGTTTGGCTGTGCCGAACTCTGGATACCCTCCACCAGATTCCCAAATAAAAAACAATTTTTTTAATTTTTGTATTTTATTTATTGTAATTGGTCAAATTGGTCCAGAAGTGTGCTCTATATAGAAATGTTTATGTGTAAAATTTCATTTCGATAGGTCAACTTAGTGATGAGTTATCGTCATATTATTTCTCAAGGCCCTTAAGATCGTTTGTATGGGAGGTATCAAAAGAGGCTACCCAATATCAACTGAATTTGGTGCAGAAGTGTGTTCTATATATAAATCTTTAAGTGGAAAATTTCATATCGATAGTTCAAGTTTGTGGTGAGTTATTGTCATATTATTTCTCAAGGTCCCTAAGACTGTTTGTATGGGAGGTACCAGAAGGGATTACCTAATCTCAACGCGGAAGTATAGGGCACACTTCCGCTTTGAAATTAGGTAATCCCTTCTGGTAGAGAACTCTTTATGTGCAAAATTTCATTTCGATGGGTCAAGCTTGTGGTGAGTTATCGTCATATTATTTCTCAAAGCCCATGAGACCGTTTGTGTGGGAGGTACCAGTAGGACTTTTCCGATCTCAACAGAATTTGGCGCAGGGGTGTGTTCTATATAATTTATGTAGAAAATTTCATCTCTGTAGTGTTCAGAGGTGTGTTCTATAAAAAGATCTTTATGTAGAAAATTTCATCTCAGTAGGTCAAGTTTGTAGTGAGTTATTGTCATATTATTTTTCAAGGCCCATGAGACCGTTTGTGTGGGAGGTACCAGTAGGGCCTTTCCGATCTTAGCCAAATTTAGCGTAGAAGTGTGTTGTATATAGAAATCTTGATGTGCAAAATTTCATTTCGATAGGTCAAGTTTGTGGTGAGTTATAGTCATATTATTTCTCAAGGCCCATAAGGCCGTTTGTATGGGAGGTACAAGAAATGGTGGCCCAATCTAAACAATTTTTACATAGATGATTGCGCCTATATAGAGATTATTATTTGCAAAATTTCAGTGATTTTGCTCAAGAAACTGGACGGATGTTTCCAAATTAAAAACTAATTTTTATGAGGTAGTGTCGGTTGAGGGTCTCCAACGCCAACTTCCCGTCAACTATATAGCCCATTTTCAATACCAACCATGCTAGGTTAACTACACATGTTTGTGCCAAAGCTCCCTAGCTGTTTTCATGCAGGCTCTATCTTGTTATCAACAGACGGACAGACGGACAACATGGCTAGATCGTCTTAGAATTTTGCGAGGATCAATAATATATAAACTTTGTTGGGTCTCCGATGATTACTTCAAGGTGTTACAGACAGAATGACAAAACTAATTTACCCTTCATTGTATGGTGGAGGGTACAAAAATGACGATTTACGCTAGTGTTTATCCCATAACTTTAGCAATTATGGCGGTCCCAAAAATCTTATTAATGTTTTGGACTTGTAAGATAAAATTTAACTGAAGCGCATTTAAGAACAAATGTAAATATGGATTTAGCTGAGATAAGTGACGAACTTGTGAACCTACGATGTCGAAAAACGGACATTACGGCCTAGAGAAACCAATGCTACTTTTTATGGAAATCAATGTACTAAAATTACAAGAAACTTTGTATCGATTTGAAACAAGAAATGTTTTGTGGCTCGTAAAATTAAGGACTTCCTAATGAAAACAACCGACAATAAGGACTACAAATATGATAGCAGTTATATTTTCTATTTGAATAGCGAATCCACATTGATAGTTTGGATAATTGCAAAGCTATTCGGCCTGGCCAAAATACTTACTTACTAAAATCACGCAAAATTCCATTAAGAAACAATGAGAAACTTTTCTCGAATTAGTGAGCAGTCCACGATTCAATTTGTATACTGATTGACAGGGACCTACTGTTTAACTTCAGCTCTGAACGGCTAATGTATTTTACAGAAAAGTTTATATAAGTACATGGCTAAGAGATAAATCCTTTACTCGTAAAGTCGCTGGCATTTACAAGTTGGAAACCAGCCACTGAACACTGGTTAGATGTTCTTAGCCTGGGTTGAACCTGGTATTAAAGGCATAATAGTCATGCCCACTTCCAACACACCACTGCGACACACGCTGGTCAAAATAAACAACTTTTTGTTTGTTTAAAATAAAATAATATTCCGTATTTTTTTGCTACGTACACGCAGAGAAAAAACATGATTACTACATGGTCACGGCAATAATAACACTGCAGCACATTTTCCAACTTCATAATCTTAAACCAATTGAAACCACCAAAATATGAAAGCTTATGATGGTAGAAGAAAAAACATATCTGAGTTTTGAATTATTAGCTAAGGTTTTTTTGTAATTCATTATTGAAGTTTTCGACTGGGGGGTGGATTTTAGTACAATTTTGAAAAAACATGTACTGATTCTTAAGTCTATATCTCGTGAACTATTCGAAATATTGCTTGACTCTCTTCGGCAAATTTTTGTCTCTTAATTATATCTACAAATTTTGCCTTGAGACAAAATCAGAAAAACAACAACATCTTACTCAAAACAACAAAACTCTCAAAAAATCGTAAAATTTTGTCATATATTTCTATGGGTTTTCACAGTTATTTCAGAAATTGCTACGAACTTGACCAGCCAATATATGACAGAAAGATAGCCAAAAACAAATCAAACAACTCTTCTTAACAAGCCGATTTCATTTGATGACTCCTTCACATAGTTATAGCCCCACAAAGTCATCAAAAATTCAATAAAGGACCAAGAAATCACTTTCAATTGTATGTTTATCGAAATTACCGACCATTTGAATGATTGTTTAATGACAAATAACGACATATTTCAAATGTTAAAAAATTTGAATTGTTTTGATTGCACGTTCATATTAAGGGCATACATTGCAGAAAGAAAAGTTGATATGGAAAAGTGTTGGAAGCTGAACAATATAAATATGGTTGGTGCGACAAAAGTATTGTGATTTGCGCAATCATACTGTATGATTGTAATTTTTCTTTATTTAAATATGCTTTTTAGAACAAATTTTATTGGTACGAATGTAAAGCAATAATAGTTCTTTTTTTTCTCGAAATTAAAATTTTTTAAAAAAGCTGTTTTGGCTTTGTTTATCTGAAATATTTTTAATAAAAACGCTTACGTTTATTTAAACTTATTTTTTCTACAGTAAAATAAATCACTCCTTATATTTTGAATTTAATGTATTTTTTAATTATTTTCATAATTCAAATCTATTGTTGACAACTTAAATAATATTGGGGATCAAATCTATTGTCGACAACTCAAACAAATTCTATTAAATAATATTGGGGATCATAGTTTTATTGTGTGTGATCATACTATGGTTGTTGGGATCATAACATGGTTGCGTGTGAATCATACTGTGGTTGTAAGGACCATACTATGGTTGTATATGAAACATACTATGGTTGTGAGGATCATACTATGGTTGTGGAGATCATAGTATGGTTGAGTGTGAATTAAAACCCTGCATGAACATCGTTTTCACACACCCGAACACATTCTTTTGTTTACAAAAGCGTAAATGTGCTCATTCTAGCGATAAGAGTATCGTACACACAACCATTCCTCTTAGCAAGTAGCATCGGGAATGAAACAGAATGGTACCGAGACGACAGAGTTCGGGTATGAACGAGTTGTAAGGTGATCGGGTAAAAGGTCTTTAGAGACAACCACAACTACTCGAATACTGAGATGTATTAATCAGGGTTTAAAAGCACCAGTCCGCTAACCCTTAGCATCATTTTGCTAAACTAATGCTAACAATCTTTTCCACAAGCCAGAGCTAAAACTAATGTCCGACTAACGTTAGCTCGCGTTAGAGTTAGTCAAAAAAAAGGCACACCTCTGCTAACCACAATTGACTAATGTGCTGCTAAAAATTTGCTAATTTTGACTAACCATTTTTCGTTAGCAAAAAATTTGAGCTGGTTTCAGTGTTGTCAACGGAACATGACGCAAAGTATCCAATAGTGGTACCGTAGTGGGGATTTCTGATACAAGATTTTTTAAATAAATAGCCTTCAAAAAATAAATAAACGCGAAATGATGGACTATTTTTCTATTAAAACGCTCAATATGTATGTTTGAAAAATATTGAGAATATTAGTTTAAACAGTCATACTATTTATTCTACGAATATTTATTATTTCAGCATTTTCAGAGTTCGTTATACATCTCCTCAATCCAATGTTAAATGTGGAACATATAACATTCCCGTTGGAAGTTAAACGGATCTAACCATGTGGACTCCATTATGCAGTGATTTATTAGTCATTGTACATAACATTATATTATATGTATAAACAATATGTAAATATATACGAGTACCTACCTCGAATTATTTCTGTGCTATTAATTTCACTTGTTTTTATATATGTATATACCTTTAACAGCTACAGAAACGCACAGCAATATTGTTTCATGCGATTTTTTAAAAACACAACTTATTGTCTATCAAAGGTAGGCAACACCGTACTCGAGCCGAACACAATTTTCGGTTACACACAAAAACCGAATCAAACACACAAGTCGAAATTAGTCACCAAATTAGCACAATTTAGCAAAGACGTTAGCAAAATCAGCAGTTGCTTCTTCTTCCATTGCTAATAATATATGCATATTTTGGTTAGCGTTAGTTTATTTTGCTAACGCTAACTGAATATTACGACTAATTTAGTTTTAGCATTTGTTCGCATATTAGTTTTGACTTTTTTATGCTAAAACTAATTGACAAATTCTGTACTTTTGACTAAAATTGCGTTAGCATTTTAAACCCTGGTATTAATAAGACTATTTGAGAAAAAATCTATTTCCATGAGCGTAACATATGATGAGCGTAGAAAATGATGTTTTTGCTTTGATTTCTCTGGAATGTAGAATAGGGCGACAATTAAATGAATTTCATGCTCTTCGTGTGAAGAATTGGAGTTAAATTAAACTGCAAGTTAGTTATCATCGTATAAAAATAGTTTCATCAAATTTAAGTTATTGCAAATAAAACAAATGTTACAGATTTAGTATAAAACAAATGTTCAGACTATATTTATTATTATTTACTTACAAAAAAAATTGATTTGAAAGCTAAAATATTTTTAAATATTAATAATAATATTAATTATTTCTTCTTAATAATTATTTACTTCATCAATTTCCATTTTTTTCTCAGTTAAACTTATTTAAGAAGAATATATTTATATATTTTTTTGTTTACACCTTGCTCACCCTTGTTGATTTCTTAAATGACTGAAAGCTAATGATACCCACAACCATTCATAATTTACCGTATACCATTCAAAGACTTCTTATGTATTCAAATGCCTTTTACAGTCTCGAATATTTATTGAGAACAATATTGTGTTCTCTTAACAGAATTGAGACGAATAGAGTAGTTAAGAGAGCAGAGAACCATACAACATTCATTCGAAGAGCAAGCAAACTCGTCTCGTTTCATTTCATTGTTTACACTATTCGGGACAGTGGTACTGGTACAATGACTAAATGAATGTATTGTAAACCAGAGTGTGTTCATGCATGTTTCTAGTGTGAATCATACTATGGTTGTGGGGATCATGGTATGGTTATGTGTGAATCATACTATGGTTGTAAAGATCATAGTATGGTTGTATTTGAATCATACTATTGTTGTGAGGATCATAATATTGTTGTACCACAACCATATACCCAACAATAGTATTATCCTCTTCGAATATTGTCACCACAACCATACTTTTTTTCTGCGTGTACAAGTACGTCTTCCGGTATAATATTTCAAATGTGTGTTTATGCCCAAATAAACAAAACGTTAATTTTGAATACTTCCACGAACAACAGGTTGCTTGAGAAATTTATAATATATATTTTTTGAACACATCTATGTTTGAGCATGTTGTGCCTGTTCTGTTTCCTTTGCATTTCTTTTTTTTTTAAAGGATATTAATATTTCATTTTGACATATTCATTTTTTTCGCTGGCTTACAGTTAAATGTTGAGTGCAAACAATGCTTAATTTTATTTAATTCAAATATATTTTGACATTGAACAGTCAAGATTTTCAACATTATAATACACTTTAGTTCACACACATATATTTTCATACCCATACATTCACATATGCAGACAGACGTACGAGTTGAATGTGAATATAAATTAAATTTAACAATTTCAATTTGTTTTTCTTCTTCTGTATTCTTGAATGGTTACAGTGTACGGTCACTGGATTGAGATGGAAATGCTACTTATTATTATTAAAAAGTTTTCTTCTATCTCATATTAAAAAGTGACAAATAGACCTTTAGGTTTGCACTAAGAATCTCTCTGAGATGTTGCTCAATTCTTCAAAACTGGCCGTTGTAAATATAGAAATTAATTTTTTAAAAACAATTTGAGGCAAATGGTCAACCAGCTTTTTGACAACAATAAGCTATACTCTAATACCATCCGCAGTAAACTATAATCCGAGACCGGCTATATACGCGTAGGAACATCCATCTGAACTTATTACTACGACTATGCAAAACATTTGGACAATTTCATTATTCCCGGTGAAAAATTGGATATTCTATCTAGTAAAAATGTTGTTAAGCTTCCAGACCTCCGCCGTTTTGAAAATGCTGAAATCAGTGTTTTTTATTTTCGAGTTACTGTTCATTTAAGTTCCATAAAGGAAAGACAATTGGGCTCGATTCCGTAGACAACAATTTCAAAATTTCCGTATCCAATAATATATTTGATGTAAAAATTAATGTATCTTATTACAAGCATTAGAATAGGAGAAAATGCCCGTATTCGTTTTTATTTCGTCAAAAATTTTCTAATTTTCAAAAACTTCAAACTAACTATTGATTCATGCTACACTGAAAGAATTGACAATTTAAAATTTGAATCGGCTGTAAAAAAAATGCACTTAGTAGGGACATAAATACTGTTACACAAAAAGTACTGAATGTTTTAAGACCTAATATTTTCGATATATTTAATGATGTATATTGTGTCCAAAAAGAATCTACTTATTCGAAATGTCCGCCTTTTGCCTTTACACACGCCTTAAGTCGCACTGGCCAATCGTCAATAGCTATACGAACCTCGTCCATTGAAAAATTGGCCACAGCTCTAACCAAAGCAGTCTTAAGAGATCCAATGTTAGGGTATCTTTTGTGACAAACCTTGTCCTCTAAAGCCGTCCACAATTTGTAATCCAATGGGTTCAAATCTTGACTGTCTGAGGGTCATACTTCAGAGGTAATGAATTAGAATTATTGGCCGGCGCAGAACCCTGCTGGAAAGTCAGTGGTTTTGAAACAGGAAATTGTTAAGAGGCTTCACAACAGCTTCCAAAACGGTTTCTTGGTAAACTTTGGCCGATGTTTTGACTCCTTGTTCGCAGAAATGCAGGTTAGTGACCCCATCGTATAAGACACCCTACCAAGTCATGACTGAAGCTGGGTGATGACCCTTGTCCACCCTTTGGATCAGTTCAGATGCTTTCTTAGAGGACCGCGCATACACTCGTATCATTTTGCTTGTTAAATTTTTCCTGAACGGTAAAAATTTTTTCAGCGTGCATCTCCAAAAGACGTTTGCATTTTTCAATCCTATTTTTTTAAGCTGCAGTAAATAAATGTCCGGTACGTCATTTGAAAGCCCCAAGTCCCAAGTCTTTTATAATGATTCGACTCATGGACTTTGCGTGATATTCATCTCACGGGCCATGATTTTCTGTTTTCGGAGCGGATTTCTGTGAATTCTTGATTTAACGGCTTTGATGACATGCGGTGTTCGAACCGAGTGTAGGCGGCCCAACCGGTGGCGGTCTTTTACATCTCCAATCTCCTCAAACAGTTTTATGTATCGGTAGACGAACATGCGGCTAATCAATAGTGGCCGGAGCGTTTTGAAAATATCGCTTTTTTCATTTCACACTTGAAAAGCGTTATTACAGCGAAACGGTTCTCATTAACTGACCACTCCATGATGAAAGTTGAAACAATTTTAAAATCCCGTTACAGACTAACGCCATTGAGGTTAGCTTTCAAAACCCATATGACATTAACGGGGTATGTTCAGTTCTTCTATTGAAATGGGTGTGTTCAATGTTGTAACAGTATTTATGTCCCTACTAAGTATTTCTAGCCTAATAATGAAAATGGGAATATTTATCATCAAAAATTGTTTTTTTTTATTGTTTTTCAATGTATTCTCCAGCATGATTTATACACTTTTGCATGTGCTCAATCTAATTGTCAAGGCACTTTTTCCACTCCGATTGAGACACCTCCAGAACATGGTTTTTGAACGTTTCTACATCATCTTCTGGCGACGAAAATCGTTGACCTCGCATTGTTTTCTTGATGTGCGGAAATAAAAATATGTCATTGGGTGCCAAGTCAAGGCTGTACGGCGGATGACCCATCAATTCGACGTTTTGGCCGGTCAAAAAGGCGCAGGTTTAAGCCGATGTGTGAGAGCTCGCATTGTCATAATAATTCGTTTTCTCTTGTTCGGTTTTTTGAATTTCTCTGAAGACTTAAGGCGAACAAATTGTGGTGTACCACTCAGAATTGACCGGCCTATGTTGCTCAAGCAGCGCCACATGACCAGTTTTGCCGAAGAAACAGGAGACCATTTGCTTCGAAGTGCTTCTTCCACGAACAACTTTCGTTGGATTTGGCTCGTCTTCGGTCGATTTTTGTTTTGTTTCGGGCTTATACGCATAGATCCATGATTCGTCACCTGTGACGATCTTATAAAAGTCTTTTGAAGCTCCGCAATCATATTTTTTTAAAAATTTCTTTGCACCAATCGACACAAGCTTTTATTTGAGCGATTGTCAAATTGTGCGGGATTCAACGAGAACAAACTTTTTTTACGGCCAGGTGTTCATGCAATATCGAATGTCTGCTGGTGGAAGAAATTCCCAAGGATACCTCTTGCATTATCAGTTCACGCACGGCATTAATGTTCTCTGGCACAACGGCCGTTTTTCGACGACCTTCACGACCTTCGTCCTTGAGCGAGCGTCGGCCACGATTGAATTCATTAAACCAGTTTTTCGTAGTGCTATAGGATGGTGCGTCATCGCCATACAAAGATTTAAGTTCATCGATGCACTCTTGTCGTTATAATCCACATCGAAAGTTGTGAAAAATGATCACATGAAAATGTTCACGAGTCATACAATGTCAAAATTTCCAATGGAAATGTAAGATGGCTCCAGGTAACACTTAGTGTTGCGCAGGCCAGAATTATATATAAAAAACCATCGTACAATAGACATGATGTTTAATGTGCACCAGTATGAAGAACAATGTACGAGTACATCAATTTAATAAAAATTGTATATCAATGAAAAACATTGGACATCAATTTAATAAAAATAAAGTTTCTTACTTAAGTCAAAGTCAGATTTGAGTTCATGTTTTCATTGATCATTTCATTCAATAGAAACCTAAAATTATTCAAAAAACACTCGAAAAGACTATTCGTTGCAAGCAGAGCTGACTGCAGTTTTGGGAAAGCTACCTTCTTAAATAAATTGATGTTGTTGGAACAACAATATCTTAAAATAAATTTTGAAGTCTTGTTCGTCTATGGGGGATCTGCTTCGACGTCCAGGTGGAGTATCCAAGTACTGCCGGCATGTGACTTGAGGACCTTGTTCTACTTTTGCGCTTATCGCAGATAGCTGTAGCATGTGCTGAGAATCGAAAAAGGCTGTCCAACTACCCTAAGGATTTTGGGGTAGTCGGAATGTTGACATCATCGATTTTCACATTGAGTGACAACCACACCTCTGCGGTCCATGCATCAAAGAGTTTGGCTGATGATTTGCAGGCGGATATTTTCATATTCCTCGCAGTGAAAAAGCGTCTGTGAGGTAAAAGTTTATTTTCTCGCATATGTCACACACTTTAGGACCAGAATTAGGCCAGAATTGTGCAATCATCAGCGTATGACATAATTTCTACGCCGTCTGGTGGTGCAGGAATTTTAGAGAGGTAGAGGTTTAACAGAGCCGGGAATATCACTCCACCCAGGGCTTCGACTTCCTGTCTCTAAATTCTACATACGACTGGCGCCCACACATATAGTTTACGACCTAACGTTTCAAACTGGGCGTAAGGGACGTTTCTTCAATGTTCTCGAACAGAGTGGCATGATTGACCGTGTCGAAGGCCTTTGTTAGGTCAAGAGCCACCAGGTCCGTTTGGCTTGTTTTGGTTAGGTTAAGGCCGCGACTTATATGTGTAGTGATGGCGTGTAAAGCAGTTATTGTGATGTGCTGCTGATCAGCACAAGGAAAGTGTTCGATCAGGCTGGGGAGGAGCAGTGCTTCAAGCGTCTTTGCTACTGGAGAACGGCCTGTGATTCCGACAAGACGACACTACATGCCATACAGCCGAGAAAACAAAAAATTTTGCAAAAAGAGGCGGAAAATTGGGCCTCATGGCTGGAATTTAAAACATAATAGCAAATCCTTATCTTTATAATAAAGCTAAATTCTTGGCCATAGCGTAATATTATATGCCTTTTTTGGCATATTGAAAAAAAAACCCTTTTTAATGAAAATACAACACTGATACATACAGATTCCAAAAAAAATCGCAGCTCCAAGTAATTTTTTATAGCGAAAATTGAAAATTTCTGTATAATTTTGCCTGTATCTTCGACAATTCTTCTGTAAAAGTGCAATTTCTACTTTTGTTATTAAAAATCGGTTCACAAATCAAGCAAAAATAATTCTTTATGTGAATATCACCTAAACTAGAGAAAATCTGTTAAATCGACTGCCAAATTCGTGATCAGCCGCAAATTTAGTGGTGACCAGTGTAATTATTGCGCTGGCGTCGCCGTATGGAATCGTTCCGTTGATTGAAGGAATAGTTTTTCATAGGCCACTAAGAGGCCATAATGCAATGCCCCCTATGCTGTTGTACATCTGTGTCAGTGGCAATATTCACGTACATGCCAGCGAGCATATACGAGTACGAATGTGTATGTGTGGGTATAAATGAAGTTTTGAGTACGTCTGTTCATTGTATGTCAGTTGTTAATATGGAAAATGTATAAAAGAGTGAATTAAATTTCCTCAAGAACATAATGTCTGTCTACGTCTGCATACATGTGTACACTGGCTTGTTAGTGTGTATGTGTGAATGGCTGCTAGTCAAGTCAGTGAAATAAAGTGGTAAGCCTAAGCGTAGTGGTAGCGAAAAATAAACGGGATGGGACGAAAATCCCGACAGAAGATGGCAGTAAAATCTCGCTAGAATCTAGCAAAAATGCACTCATTTATATTTTGAACATAAAACTGACATTAATTCACACGCACACACACAGACAAACGAACACTCACACACAATTATCCAGTGCGATTGAATTTATGATCACACAAGTACATCCCAGTAAACATTTTCGGACGGCTCAGAATTATGAGTCCGAAATGAGTATAAATTATGACGGGAATATGAGGCTCAGAGTTATGAGTCCGAAATGAGTCCGAAATGTGTGTAAAGAATGTAGGAAATATGAGGCTCAGAATTATGAGTCCGAAATGAGTATAAAATATGACGGAAATTTGAGGCTCAGAGTTATGAGTCCGAAATGAGTCCGAAATGAGTGGAAACAATGTAGGAAATATGAGGCTCAGAATTATGAGTCCAAAATGAGTATTAAATATGACGGAAATTTGAGGCTCAGAGTTATGAGTCCGAAATGAGTGGAAACAATGTAGGAAATATGAGGCTCAGAATTATGAGTCCAAAATGAGTCGAAACAATGTAGGAAATATGAGGCTCAGAGTTATGAGTAATCATCTCTTGCAATTACACTCCGCTTCATTTTTTATACAAAGAAAGGCCTATAACTTTAGTGGTATTCTCTGATGAAAATAAATTTAATTTTGATGGCCCTGATGATTTCAACTATTATTATCACGATTTTAGAAAAGAGGAACGTTTTTTGTGTCGCCATCATAGCCGTAAAGGGGGTGTGATATGACATATTTGGAAGCGCTTGGTCGTCGACGAGTTGGCCTGCGAAATATCATGGATAGATGTTGAAGGCAAAATTTCCCTTCAAAATATGGCCATAACAAGTGCTTTTAAGGGTAATACTTTTTAAATGCGGTTTGGTGCTCTTAATTCACTTTTTATTATTGTTATAGAAGCGTTTTCTCGAAAATTTGGCAATGAGGTGGATTTTAAGAAAATAACAATAAAGTGGTTTCAAACAGCGCGAGACCGAGTTAAATATAGAAATAAGAAAACTCAAAACAAGGAATCTAATTAGTTTTTTAAGTATTTTTTAAAAAAAGGAATATTTTTATATAATTTTTAAATTTTTGTTTTTTTTTTTTACCAAAAATTGAATAAAACTGAATTTTACTTTCTTTGTTTAGTATTAAAAATAATTTATTTCTTGCTATTATTTTCTGTTGTTTTACTATAAAAGAAACAGATATATTATAGGAGCTCTTATTTTCTCTAAAATATGAGTCATATATGACTCCTAAAAGAGGCTCATATGGTATATGAATTCGGACTCATATATGACGACCATCGCAAGAAGGGAAACACACTCATATTGGACTCCTATAAGAACTCTTATTTTCTCTAAAATATGAGTCATATATGACTCCTAAAAGAGGCTCATATGGTATATGAATTCGGACTCATATATGACGACCATCGCAAGAATGGAAACACACTCAAATTGGACTCCTAAAAGAACTCATAATGAGCGCTCACACTCCGAATTATGAGTCCAATCGGACTCATATCGGACTCCAAATGTTTGCTGGGATGAGAGTCTATGTGCGAGTGTGAGTGACTTAATGTCTGTGAATCTATTCTAACACTCGTAGGAATTGTTGCTATTATTTTGTGAAGTCCGTCTGTCTGTCTGTGTGGAAGTTCTATTTTTTTCATAATTTTTTTTTTTGGTTAAAACTGTAGACATAATTCATCTCACATACGATATACAGAAAGAGGACAGCCAACATATACATGCATACGACGAAAGGACGAGCAGACGAAGCAGCCGAAGTGTATGTGTGGCGATTGTGGCTACTGTTGAATGACGCTATGATACGTGAACGCGTATGTATGTGTTGGTGTTGTCTGCGCTTGCATGTGTGAACACACCACATTCAAGCGGATTTCATTTATTTGTTGCTATTGTGTGGTGTTGTTTGGTTTTTTTCGCGTAGTCCTGTTGTGTACATGTGTGTCCTACATGTGTGTTTGCATGCGTGCGTATATGCCTCAGTGTGTGAGTGTGCATGGAATTGTATATTATGTCGGTTGGATTTGTCATTCGTATTAACATGTCTGCTGCTGTATGTTACTTTCTTGTATTCTTGCAGTTTTTTGGTTTGTTTTGTTTTTGGTCCTGCCACAAGGCCCCACCGCTCTTGCCCGACTTGAGTCCTGTGTTGGTGTGCTTTACTTGTGTATACCGGGATTTGACAGATCGTAAATAATGTTCAGCTTTTTTTCTCCTCCCTGTTGTTGTCGCTCTTGTTGCCGCCGTTTACTTTCACTTCGCATTTCCCTCCCCTTTCTGCTGTTCGTTGGTTTTCTTTTGTTGTGTGTTTGTTTTTTTAATTTTTCAGATTTTCACTTGTTGTGTGTGTCGTTTTTGTTTTTCATTCATTCTTAATATTTAATGTGGTTTTTATACATGTTTTCATATCTGTCGCTTAAATGCTGAAGGCTGACATGCACACGAAATGACAAATACCGAACACATACGGATGCCGATTAAGCTACAGTACCTTTTACAAGAAAGTCATTGCAAGATGATTGAAAATTTAACTAAATTTCGGACTTTAACAAAGCCTAGCTCTCTATCCTAAGTTTTGACTTGAATACTTCAAAAAAAGCAGCGGTAATTATTTCACCTCCGGCACTACACTTTACTTAAAACATTTACAAAGTATTGTAAATACTTAAATTGAAAGTAAGGTTTGGTTCCCGGTATTTGTTCCAGAGGTAATCCCTTGAAAATTGTAGAGTTTTTTCTCCGTGTCTATGATATTTGCCACAGGATCCCGCGGTAAATTTGTTGGAAATTTTGTTTTGTATAAGCCGATGCGTGCACGCAGAGAAAAAACATGGTTACTACATGGTCACGGCAATAATAATATGTTATCCGCAATAAAAGTATGTTCGTCGCAACCATAGCATTGTTAACTGAATTTATTTTTGACAATAGTATAATTGATGCAGTATTAATATTGTTGAAATGTAACAATAGTATTATTGCCAAATTTAAAAATGAAAATATGGTTATAGCAACAATATAAATATGGTTGGTGCGACGAAAGTATTGTGTTTTTCGTTTTATGTTAACAATTATATGATTACGGCAATCATACTGTATGATTGTAATTTTTCTTCATTTAAATATGCTTTTTAGAACAAATGTTATTGGTACGGATCTAATGCAATAATAGTACTTTTTTATTGAAATTAAATTTTTTAAACAAGCTGCTTTGGCTTTGTTTAACTGAAATATTTTTAGAAAAAAAACGCTTACGTTTATTTAAACTTATTTTTTTCTACTGTGAACTAAATCACTTCCTAGTAATTTGAATTAAATGTATTTTTGAATAATTTTCATAATTCAAATCTATTGTTGACAACTTAAACAAATTCTAATAAATTATATTGGGGATCATAGTATAATTGTGTGTGATCATACTATGGTTGTAGGGATCATAACATGGTTGTGTGTGAATCATACTATTGCAGTGAGGATCATACTATGGTTGTGGAGATTATAGTATGGTGAGTGTGAATCATACTATAGTTGTGGGGATCATAGTATGGTTATGTCTGAATCATACTATTGCTGTGAGGATCATAGAACGGTTTTATTTGAATCATACTATTGTTGTGTGGATCATAATATTGTTGTACCACAAACATATACCCAACAATAGTATTATCCTCTTCGAATATTGTGACCACAACCATACTTTTTTTCTGCGTTTATGATATTTGCCACAGGATCCCGCGGAAAATTTGTTGAAATTTTTAAATTGTGGTTTGGTCCTAAAAGTTCAAGCCGATGCGCGAGCTCGCATTGTCATGGTGCACAATGATTTGTCTTCTCTTGTTCGTTTTTCGAATTTCTACGAAGTCTTTAGGCAAACAGAATTGACCGTCCTACGTTGTTGAAGCGGAACAATCGCCACATGACCAGTTTTTCCGAAGAAACAGGAGATCATTTGCCTCGAAGTGCTTCTTCCACGAACAGCTTTCGTTAGATTTGGCTTGTCTTCGAAGACCCACACGGTCGATTGTTGTATTGTTTCGGGCTCATACGCATAGATCCATGATTCGTCACCTGTGACAACCTTATAAACGTCTTTTAAAGCACCACGATCGTATTTTTCAAAATTTCATTGCACCAATCAACACGAGCATTTTTGAGCGATTTTCAAATTGTGCGGGATTCAACGAGAACAAACCTTTTTTACGGCCAGGTGTCCATGCAATATCGACCGTATGCTGGTGGAAGAAATGCCTAAGGATGCCTCTATCTCACGGTATGTCACATGACGATCTTGCATTATTAGTTCATGCACGGCATCAACGTTCTCTGGCACAACGACCGTTTTTGGACGACCTTCACCACCTTTGTCTTTGAGCGAGCGTCGGCCACGATTGAATTCATTAAACCAGTTTTTCACAGTGCTACAGGATGATGCTTCATCGCCATACAAAGATTTAAGTTCATCGATGCACTCCTGTCATGATAATCCACGTCGAAAGTTGTGAAAAATGATCGCACGAAAATAATTAATTCCATTTATTTGCCAAATTGATTTTTTTCACTGTAAACAACACAAATGATGGTCGTGCGTCTTTTTATGGCAATGAAGCACCATCCTATAGCACTGTAAAAAACTAGTTTATTGATTTCAGTCGTGGCCGACGCTCGCTCAAGGACGAATGTCATGAAGGTCGTCCAAAAACAGCCGTTGTGCCAGAGAACATTGATGCAGTGCGTGAACTGATAATGCAAGATCGTCATGTGACATACCGTGTGATAGAGGCATCCTTGGACATTTCTTCCGCCAGCATACATTCGGTATTGCATGAACACTTGGCTGCAAAAAATGTTTGTTCTCGTGGGATTCCGCACAATTTGACAATCGCTCAAAAAAAATGCTCGTATCGATTGGTGGAAATAAATTTTGAAAAAATACGATCGCGTTGCTTTAAAAGACGTTTATAAGATTGTCACTGGTGACGAATCATGGATCTATGCGTATGAGCCCGAAACAAAACAGTAATCGACCGTGTTGTTCGTTGTTCGTGGAAGAAACACTTCTAAGCAAATGGTCGCCTGTTTCTTCGACAAAACTGGTCATGTGGCGACTGTTCCCCTTAAGCAACGTAGGAGGTCAATTCTGAGTCTTCGGAGAAGTTCGAAAAACAAACAAGAGAAGACGAATCATTGTGCACCATGACAATGCGAGCTTTCACATGGACTCAAACCAGCGCCTGTTTGTCCGGCCGAAATGATGGGGCATCCGCCGTACAGCCCTGACTTAACACGCACTGGTCAACGATTTTTGTCGTGGTCAACGATTTTAGTCGCCAGAAGATGCTGTTGAAGCGTTCATAAACCATGTTTTGGGGGTGTCTCAATCGGGGTGAAAAAAGTGCTTCGCCAATTGGTTTGAGCGCATGCAAAAGTGTATAAATCATGCTGGAGAATACTTTGAAAAACAAAAAAAATCATATTTGATGATAAATGTTCTTATTTTCATTATTAGACCAGAAATATATATAGCAGACCTCGCATATCTGAAATATTATGTGTTTTATTTGTATATAAAACTATCTTTTGCTATTATTTTCGGCTTGAGGTCGGGGGGTTGTCAATTTTAAGCAAGGAAACACAGTTGGTTGTCCAGAAGAAGTACCCCTAACAGGATTTAAAATAATATACAAAAAACACAACAATTTTTTTATAACATGACCTCAGGCCGAAAATAATAGCAATATATAACAGATACAAAAGGAGAACCATCCACAATACACAATATATAAAATTGCTATGTCCTTAATGGAAAACCCTGTAGAAGGATCTATGGCAAAAATGTGAGAAACAAAATATCAGCCAAATTGTCGACACTGCTGCAGTGGCATACCTCTATCCAATGGTCGATGTTTTCACCGACTCTGACACATAGTGAAGGTTCAATGTCGTTAATTTGCAGAATTATCTGATCAATTAGCTCTTGAATTGTTCTTGACTTATTGACATTCACTTTTTCTTTTAAAAATCCCCAAAGAAAGGTCACATGATCGTGGCGATTAATTAACATCGCTACGACTTGAGATAATAAGGCCACTGAACTTCTCGCTGGGAAGAGCTAATGTTTGTTGGTTATGTGGCAAGTGGCACCATCCTTTTGGAACCACAAATCGTCCAGGTCCATTTCCTCAATTTCTGGCCACAAGAGGTCCGTTATCATCTCGCTATAGAGAACACCATTCAAGGTAACTGTTCGGCAGACCTCATCGCCGTCAGCCTATAAACCGCACCAAACAATCACTGTTTGAGGATGCATTGGCTTTTCAACAATCACTTGTGGATTCTCATGAGCCCAAATGCGGCCATTCTGCTTGTTAACGAATCCGCTGTGGACACATTTGGTCGATTATGCTGACCAATCAAAAAACGAAGTGTACGAAATGAATTTTAATTTGAACGACTATTTTCGTAAAATGCTTCAATAATCTTAACGCACCGCTCAATTGTGTACCTCTCCATAGTTGAGTTTGTCAAACTCTGAAACAAAAAAATGTCGAATTAAGTTGGGCAAAAAACTTGACGTTAAGGTGTGGCTCACAAATAATATCGTGCATTTTGGTTGGCCACCCTGTATAATTTGCTACCTCCATAATTCTTAAAATGAGAGAACGACTTCAGCAAAATGTCCTGCATATTTTCGATCGCACTGTACTCTCACGTTCTCAACAGAAATTCCAGCCATCCCAAAATTGTGACGAAGAAACAAGTGAATTTGGAGAGTACGTGCTTCGTGTGTGTGCGTGCGTGTGTCGGCGTGCGTGTGTCGGCGTGCGTGCGTGCGTACGTGTGCGTGAATATATGCATGCTTACGCGTACGTTGATGTTTCATGCTTCATTTAGTTGATATACGGGAAGCTTTATTATCATTCTCTGTATTCACTCACTTATTCAGAAGATGAATCTTCAGCGCCGAGGCAAACGTTGAGGGTGAGCCGAAATCGGCGACGATGATGGCGGAGAGGGTAGTGCATAATTGTTATTTAAGTTGGAATTCTTAAGGTGATAAACGGACTTATTATTTATGTCATGTTGCATAATTAACACAAACGCACACAAAGCCACACATGCACGAGCGCGGTGCGGAGGCACAGACCTTGTCCGGAATATGAAATGCAGATTGTCACAGTGACAAACAGTTTTTTTGTCGCCATTGGCATTTCGGTGCCAGGAAACCGGAGCCCCGCCCCACACATGTATCCATGATAAACATCATAAGGCAGTGCAAGAATCGGTTTGGCATGAATGGTATGTAAATGCGTGTACATGGGTTGTTGTATGTGTGTGTGTGTGTGACTTGAATTTAAGTATGTGTAAGTGCGATATGTAAATATCTTTTAATATACTCTGGTGGAATAAGGATCCGATCAATTTTAATGACGGGTTAAAGCCAGTCGTGGGGTAGATGCGATATAAATAAAAAAAACGTCTTCAGTTTCTTGGGAGTGTACCAGGTGGGTGTATTAAGTCGATAAGCTACTTGAATAGAAATGGAAAGAATATATACCACGCGCTTGCTAAAAAAATTGACATAACCTGTGTTCTATTGGTACTCGCATACTAAACAAACTTTACGAGAATTGAATTTCTCTATACAGGGCTATTCATTCATGACTGGACAAATTTTACCAGCTCATTTCATGAATATATGTCCATCAACGACCATGCCCGAAAATGCAAGGCGACAAAATTGCAGCGGTTTGAAAAATTTCGGATTGGTGGTCGGATGGTACTACTTAGTAGGGACATAAATACTTTTACAACATTGAACACACCCAATTCAATAGTAGAACTGAACATACCCCGTTAATGTCATATGTGTTTTGAAAGCTAACCTCAATAGCATTAGTCTGTATCGGGACTTTAAAATTTTTTAACTTTCATCATGGAGTGGTCAGATAATGAGAACCCTATCGCGTTAATACCGCTTTTCAAGTGTGAAATGAAAAAAGCGATATTTTCAAAACGCTCCGGCCACTAGGGATTAGCCGCATGTTCGTCTACTGATGCATAAAACTGTTTGAGGAGACTGGAGTTGTAAAAGACCGTCACCGGTCGGGCCGCCCACGCTTTGTTCGAACACCGCATGTCATCAAAGTCGTTAAATCAAGATTTAACAGAAATCAAATCCGAAAACAGAAAATCATGGCCCGTGAGATGAATATCAAGCAAAAGTCCATGAGTCGAATCATTAAAAAAGAGTTGGACTTGGGGCTTTCAAACGACGTACGGGACATTTATTGACTGCAGTTTAAAAAAACTAGGATTGAAAAATGCAAACGTCTTTTGGTGAAGCACGCTGATAACTTGAACAGAAAAACTTTGTTCGCCGATGAAAAAATGTGTACCGTTCAGGAAAATTTTAACAAGCAAAATGATAGAGTGTATACGCGGGCATCTAAGGAAGCATCTGAATTGATCCCAAGGATGGAAAAGGGTCATCACCCAGCTTCAGTCATGGTTTGGTGGGGTGTCTCTAACGATGGGGTCACTGACCTGCATTTCTGCGAACAAGGTGTCAAAACATCGGCCATAGTTTACCAAGAAACCGTTGGACTTTCCAGAAGGATTCTGCTTTCAGGGCTGGCTTCGATACAATTTGCCAGCGTTCACTTCCTCTGAAGAATGGCCCTCATGCGGTCCAGATTTGAACCCATTGGATTACAAATTGTGGACGGTTTTAGAGGACAAGATTTATCACAAAAGATACCCCAGCATTGGATCTTCTAAGACTGCTTTGCTTCGAGCTGTGGCCAATTTCCCAAGGGACATTTCGAATAAGTAGATTCTTTTTGGATACAATATACATCAATTAATATATTAAAAAATATTTGGTCCAAAGCATTCAGTACTTTTTATTTTACAGCATAAAACTTGTGTAACAGTATTTATGTCCCTACTAAGTAGGGTAAAATTGATAAGTTCTGAACCAGTGGTCGGATCGGAAGCCCAGAGGTCCAACCGTTCCGAAGTTATGAGTGAAATGCAATTTGTTTTAATTTTTCTTTTATTTGTTTTTTTAAAGTTTTTGCATTTCAGTCAAATAGTCATAAAATTGGAACGGTTGAAGCTCTGGGCTTCGATTAAGTAATTTTGGAAAGCTATCTTTTAAGGGAAAAAACTCTCCGATCACCAATCCAAAAATTTTCAAACCGCTGCCAATTCGCCCCTTGGATTTCAGGCATGGTCTTATATGGACATATTTTTATTAAATGAGCCAAGGAATACGCTGGTGAAATTTGTCCAGCCGTGAATAAATCACCCTGTATACAAGAACTAATTGGCTTAATGCATTATAAACCGTTTGATTTGAAATTTTGTAAAAAAATACTAATGGGTTTTCCAACCATAATGCACGATATTAATTGTATATCACGCCTTAATTTGCAGTTTTTTGCCCAACTTTATTTGACAATTCTTTGTTTCAATGTTTGGCAAATTTAACCATGGAGAGGTACATAATTGAGCAGAGCGATAAGATTGCTGAAGCCTTTTGAGAAAAGTGGTGATCTAATCGAAATGCATTTCGTGCACTTAGTGATTTTTTGGACCTAATGTGTTCATAATCGGGAGAATTATGCACGAATTTCAGCTAACCGGGTCTGTAGAAAATATAAAAATACCAGTTCGTTCTGCAAAAAACATTGAGGTTGTTCGCGGTAGTGTGGAATAAGAATATGTGTACGTCAAAGAGCCAAAAATAACTCAAATGGTAAGGGATTATTGACATTAAACCTATATTACGAGGGCGACCGCAAAACTAACTGGCCTGGCACATTTTCTGTTTTACTAGCAACTTTTTGTGTTGTTTTTTAAAAGCAATCTTTTATAAGCCATCTGTCAAAATTTCCGAAATATTTAATGATTATTTTCTTTGTAACAGGTGATTAAAGTAAACAAATTTTATAATTTTTGAAAAATGGAAAATAAAGAGTTTCGTGCGGAAATTAAACACTTTTATATGAAAGGTTATACGCCACAATTAATCAAAGATGAATTGGAAACTGTTTATGGTGATAATGCACCATCATACTCCACCGTGAAACCCTGGGTTCAACAATTTAAAATGGGTCGTTCAAGTACGGAAGATGAACCACGCTCTGGAAGACCGAAAACTGCTACTACTATTGAAAACATTAGAAAAATATTTAATAAAGTGACTAAAGATAGACGAATAAAGCTCAGAGAACTTGCTGATATTGTTAAAATACACTAAAAACAAGTTTGGAGTATTATACATGATGAACTCCACATGAAAAAGCTATCCGCAAGATGGGTGCCGCGTTTGTTGGCTTTGCCCCAAAAAATCACCAATTCCGAGGAGCTTTTAGCGATTTATCAGCGTAATCCAATAGAGTTCTTGCGCCGATTCATAACTGTTGATGAAACATGGATCCATCACTACATCCCAGAATGCAAAGAACAGTCAAAACAATGGATAGAAGCTGGTAAAAGTGGTCCCAAGAAGGCGAAAACTGTTAAGTCAGCAGGAAAAGTAATGGCCACAGTATTTTGGGATGCAAGGGGTATAATATTTATTGATTATCTTGAGAAAGGAAAAACTATAAATAGTGAATATTATTGTGCATTATTGGATCGGTTGAGTGAAGAAATCAAGATAAAACGACCGCATTTAGAAAAAAAAGTTCTTTTTCATCAAGATAATGCTCCTTCACACACTGCATTTTTTACTCAACAAAAACTGGCCGAATTACGATTTGAAATTGCTCCGCATCCACCATATGGTCCAGATTTAGCTCCTTCTGATTATTTCTTGTTGCCAAATTTAAAAAAAATTCTCGGTGGCAAAAAATTTTCGTCCAATAGCGAGGTTATTGCTGAAACTGAGGCATACTTTGAAGGTCTTGAAAAATCTTCCGGATGGAATTAAAAAACTTGAAAAAAATTTGATTAAGTGTATTGAGTTGGAAGGAGGCTATGTTGAAAAATAAATAATAATAATTCCAAAAAAACGGTTCTATTTATGTTAGGCCAGTTACTTTTGCGGTCGCCCTTGTATGTCTCAAAGTCATTGAAAATATGGATCATCGGTTAGAGGTATGCTACCAAAGCCGCGGCAAGCATTTGGCCGTTTTCTGCAAAGAAAATCATTTTGATATTTTTGTACAATGGTGTGAAGTTATCGTGTTAAAGACCACCTAAACGAGTTAGAACACTAAACTTCTAAAAACTCTACACTGAAAAAATAACATATAGTTAAATTTTAAAAAACTTACAATTAAAAAAGTACAATAAGAGTACTGACCTCGCCGTCTTCCAAATTGAAAATTGTGCGCTGGATTTGACATTAATTAAAGATTTTTGTATTCGATGATTTGTAGTGAAACTTCCATTAAATATTCAAATGACCATATTAATAGGTTTACAGGTATAAGTTTTCAGGTGCCATTTTTGGTTTTTTAAGGTTTTTTTTATCGAGAACATCGTGTGAAAATTTAAGCAACCGCGTCGCAACCATAGTATTGTTTTTTTTTTTAATTTCATTTTGACAACAGTATGGTTTCGGCATTATAAATATTGTTGAAATGTAATAATAGTATTATTGCCAAATTTACAAATGAAAATATGGTTGTCGCAAGTATTGTTGTTTAAAATTTAAGTTAGCAATAATATGATTATGGCAATCATACCGTATGATTACTACTATAAACATAACAAAACAGGTTTTATAAAGCATACATGTATGTGTGCGCGAATGTTTTTTATATATACAAAAAAACACATATTCACGATACAGTATATGATTGTTGTCCATTAAAAAAAACAACAACAACCGAAAGGTAGTTTGAGGGATTTTTATTGTGTTTACTTAGTTCGGTGAAATACTCTACTACCGACTGATTCTCGTTTATTTAAAATCTGCCAGCACTTAAGTATATAGCCAATGATCGTGGTTTAATCACATTCGTTACTTAGGGCCTACAGATGGTGAAGTAGCATTCACCCTTGCTGGCAACTAAAAGTATTTTCAACTGCCGTTGGAATATATATTTTTGTTTCTTGAATGAAATGTTCAATAAAAGCATGTCCTCAAATCTGGCCATGAATCTCGTAAGTGTAATGAGATTAAAAATAACTACCTTGATAAAAATCTCTATTAACAACATTACCCAATTTTACCCAATAGTATGGTTGAGTGAATCATACTATGGTTGTATGGTTAAGTGTATGGTTGAGTGTGAATCATACTATGGTTGTGGAGATCATAGTATGGTTGCGTTTGAATCATACTATAGTTGTGAGGATCATACCTTGGTTGTTTTTTGGTGATATACTATGGTTGTGAGGACCATAATATGGTTGTGGAGATAATAGTATGGTTAAGTGTGAATCATATTATTGTTGTGAGGATCATAGTGTGGTTGTGGAGATCATAGTATGGTTTAGTGTGAATCATATTAAGGTTGTGGGGAGCATAGTATGGTTATGTGTGAATCATACTATTGTTGTGAGGATCATAGTATGGTTGTGGAGATCATAGTGTGGTTAAGTGTGAATCATATTAAGGTTGTGGGGATCATGGTATGGTTATGTGTGAATCATACTATTGTTACAAAAGCTAAGGGATTATCCATTGTGAGGATCATAATATTATTGTACCACAAACATATACCCAACAATAGTATGATCCTCTTCGAATATTGTCACCCCAACCATAAATTTTTTCTCCGTGCATTTTAAGCGTCGTCAATACGCCAAATTGCTGGCTGAAGAGACAGAAGTGAATGGTGACTTTACAAAAAAAAAAAACATCATAAAACAGCATAATTTCTGCTTTGAGACACAAGAGAATCCACGAGTGATTGGTGAAAAGGTGTGGTTTATGGCATGGCGGCGGCATAGTAGCGTACTTCTTCGAAACTGAGACAGGCCAGGCAGTAACCGTGAATGGTGTTCGCTATTACAAGATGATAGGGGGTTGATGTGGCCAGAATTTGAGGATATGGACCTGGACGACGTAAGTGACATCGAAGAGGATGATGCCACTTGCCACACAGCCAAAAAACAAATGGCTCTGTTGCGCGTCGTGGCAATGTTAATTGACCTCCACAGTCATGTTGACACCTTTGGAATTCTGTCTTTGGGAATATTTTAAAGAAAAACAGTACGCCAATAAGCCAAGAACTACATAAGAGCTAAATAATGAGATATTTCGGAACTTTAATGACGTTGAACCTTCATTGTGTATCAGAGTCATTGAAAATATGGACCATTGGATAGAGATATGCCACTGAAGCCGTAGCGAGCATTTGGCTGATATTTTGTTCAATATATTATTGTCATAGATCCTTATATTATATTATGAAATATTGAGATAATTCTGCAAAGACTTTATGCTATATTTACATCTAACATCGTGCGTTTTGGCTGGGCAACCCAATAATAGGTGATGGTTCGTTACGTACGAGGGCGACCGCAAAACTATTTTTTGTTTTGTTTTTTAAAAGCAATCTTTTATAAGCCATCTGTCAAAATTTCCGAAATATTTAATGATTATTTTCTTTGTTACAGGTGTTTGAAGTAAACAAGTTTTCTAATTTTTGAAAAATGGAAAATAAAGAGTTTCGTGCGGTAATTAAACACTTTTGTACGAAAGGTTATACGCCACAATTAATCAAAGATGAATTAGATTCTGTTCATGGTGATAATGCACCATCATACTCCACCGTGAAATCCTGGGTTCAACAATTTAAAATGGGTCGCTCAAGTACGGAAGATGAACAACGCTCTGGAAGACCGAAAACTGCTACTACTATTGAAAACATTAGAAACATATTTAATGAAGTGACTAAAGATAGCCGAATAAAGCTCAGAAAACTTGCTGATATTGTTAAAATACACGAAAAACAAGTTTGGAGTATTTTACATGATGAACTCCACATGAAAAAGCTATCCGCAAGAACTCTGAGCGTTTGTTGACTTTGCCCCAATAAATCGTCCGTTGGACCAATTCCGAGGAGCTTTTAGCGATTTATCAGCGTAATCCAATAGAGTTCTTGCGCCGATTCATAACTGTTGATGAAACATGGATACATCACTACATCCCAGAATGCAAAGAACAGTCAAAACAATGGATAGAAGCTGGTAAAAGTGGTCCCAAGAAGGCGAAAACTGTTAAGTCAGCAGGAAAAGTAATGGCCACAGTATTTTGGGATGCAAGGGGTATAATATTTATTGATTATCTTGAGAAAGGAAAAACTATAAATAGTGAATATTATTGTGCATTATTGGATCGGTTGAGTGAAGAAATCAAGATAAAACGACCGCATTTAGAAAAAAAAAGTTATTTTTCATCAAGATAATGCTCCTCCTTCACACACTGCATTTTTAACTCAACAAAAACTGGCCGCACTACGATTTGAAATTGCTCCGCATCCACCATATAGTCCAGATTTAGCTCCTTCTGATTATTTCTTGTTTCCAAATTTAAAAAAAAATTCTCGGTGGCAAAAAATTGCTGAAACTGAAGGTCTTGAAAAATCTTATTTTTCGGATGGAATTAAAAAAACTTGAAAAACGTTTGATGAAGTGTATTGAGTTGGAAGGAGATTATGTTGAAAAATAAATATTAATAATTCCAAAAAACGGTTCTTCTTATGTTAGGCCAGTTACTTTTGCGGTCGGCCTTGTATATACAAATGATATTAAAACATGGACCGTAGTGAACTAATTTCAATGGAGTACCAAGTTTGCTGGAATTGGGTTCATATTTTCGTTTTGTACCTATCGTTAGATAGATAGAAGTAGGACTGATATCTCTCAATTCAAGCAGATAGTGATTTGAAATATATAAGTATCACAGCAGTATCTATTTTACTTTAAGATGTAACAAACATCAGCACTAAATATCCAGTAGGACGGCGTGGTGCAGGGTCTAATTAGTAGTCCAAGATGTGGGTCTCTTTCGCTAAAAGATTGCTTCATTTCTATGACCCAACTTGTTAACAGACGAGGAAAAAGCTTTAAAACGAAATGCCCATAAAGTCGCTTTAATATTTAATTAAAGTTTAAAGGTGGTTAACATTCAAATCACAATCCTCTGCAAAACACAGGTCGGCATAGTTGAGATTCAGCTGACCAACTAAAGTAATGCCGAAATATCACAATCAACAGATTCCTTGACAACGAAACCTGATTTGATATTGAAACCGTACCTTTTGCATGTTAATCGACATAAATTTCCCAATAATAAAAAGTGGCTGCTGTCATTACGACGACGACGGAGTCACACAACCGCAGACGACACAGTGAAATCCCAACAATGGAGTGACAAGTGAAACAACACGATATTTCATTAAATTTGTGACAAATGTCCTAGTTACAAATACGTACATGTACCAAAAGGACACTCACACAGGAACAGCAGTCAGCACACGAATGCGGACACGGATACGGAGACAGTGACAGCAACAGCAACAAGGACAGCGACAACGACCGCATTCACGTTAATTCATGTTTCATTCTATCCTCAGACTATTCAGCTCTGCTCCGCCCCTTACCATTACATTCGAGTTGTATTCTAGGGGGGCTCCGCTGCTCGTGTTCTACACAGGAATAATTAATGGCTACAGTAACGGTACGTCATACTTTCAAATGTTTTCAGATGTTCTGTTCAGATATACCTACTGTTGACGGCGAGTAATAACCGCAACGGAAGACCAGAAAATGAACCGTAAGACTTTTGAACTAACAGAAGGGCACGATTGTACGATGCGGTGCGTTTATTGTACTCCTTGAATAGCAGGCCAGCTACGTTGAGGGAAAGTAGTTTGACTTGAAAAACAAACAAAAAATAATTCGGCATAGAATGATGAAAGGTTGAATGGAACATGCGGGTGTGTGGTGCAAGGGTTAAAGGGTATTGTTCAAGATATGCCTACGAACCTTTATGCCCCAGTGGAGGGCAATGATCTCTAAGATACATTTTTAGCATTTGATTTGCTTGAATTTGTGGAAACTAGGATAGTTACTCGACCAAATATTTGGTTTAGGGCAAAAGTGTTATTTGTCTAAAATTTAATCATAAATAAATTTAAACTTGCATTTTGTAAGTTGAGTACAGATTTTATACAAATCAACTAAATACTTATGAGAATTTTTCTTTTTTCTCGAAATTACCTCTCCTCACCCATGTTATGGGCAGGCTAAGTATAAGAGAAAATAAATTTTAGCACGATTTGGCGTCAAAAAATTGACCCGCTCTAATGAACATATTAAATTAATAAATGGGCACATCATAATGTATCATCATGAATCCTACTGTCTTCGAGTGGGATCCTAATGGTGGATGTTTTTGCTACACCTTATCTAACCTTAGATTTCGCAGAAATTTTGTTTCTACGTATGGTTTTGAGTCTCCTACACGAAAACGGAACCACAGATTTTGGCAGAAAATTAATCTTTAAATCAACAAGTGGACAAATTAAGGTCGATCGTGCCGAAGCTTAAATACCCTTCATCATAGATGACGGTTTAACAGAAACATTTTGTAAACGAGGAGTGGCACCAGCCTCTTTTCTGTCTGGGTTTGCTTCCTTCCATACCAACATCATATGTGACGCGCAAAATAGAAAGGGACCTAAGGTTATAAACCAGTTTTGTTCGGGAGAGCCATTTCAAAGATTAGGTCACTTTCTATTTGCGCGTAGAATCGTCGTCTTCACTTTCATAAAACGCGCACATCTCTGGAAGGGAACACTTTTGGGGCATGGGATCGGTCTCATTCGATGCTCAGATGTTGTCCACATCAAAAAAGGAAAAAAAAATGAAAATTGATTTTTTTACCCTTAGGTCCCTTTCTCTATGCGCTGTCACATATACGACTTCACGAGATACAGTCTTTCAAAGTTCTGGGTTGTATGGGCGGGACCACGCCCTTTCGTCCAATATTATCGCAATATAGACTAAAATAATATGCCAATCATTGAATTAATTCTATAAAAATGTTAAACGGTCATTCCATAATATGATTCACACATAACCATACTATGATCCCTACAACCATAGTATGATTCGCACTCAACCATAATATAATTTCCACAACAATAGTATGATCCTCACAACAATAGTATGTTTCACATTCAACCATAGTATGATCCTCACAACCATAATATGATTCACACGCAACCATGTTATGATCCCTACAACCATAGTATGATCACACACAATTGTACTTTAATCCCCAATATAATTTATTAGAATTTGTTCAAGTTATCGACAATAGATTTGAATTATTAAAATTATAAAAAAAATACATTAAATTCAAAATAATAGGAGTGATTTCTTTTACAGTAGAAAAAATAAGTATTAAAATATTTCAGTTAAACAAAGCAACTTGCGAATTTTAATTTCGATTAAAAAGTACTATTATTGCATTAAATCCGTACCAATAACATTTGTTCTTAAAAGCATATTTAAATGAAGAAAAAACGCAATACTTTTGTCGCACCAACAATATTTATATTGTTGCTATAACCACACTTTCATTTTTAAATTTGGCAATAATACTATTGTTACAATTCAACATTATTAATATTGCAGCAATTATACTATTGTCAAAACTAAATTCAGTTAACAATGCTATGGTTGCGACGAACATACTTTTATTGCGGAGAAAATGTTATTATTGCCGTGACCATGTAGTAACCATGTTTTTTCTCTGCGTGCATGAATGAGATATTTGAAAGTGATGTGTTTCGACCTTGCCACAAATATATGTTCAAAATATCATCATTATACATATATCTACCAGTTGATGAGATATTGTCTTTTTAAGTTCAGGGTTGTGTAGGCCGTACCAAGGGCGGCTTGTTCCAACTTTATTATAACATAGTTTATAATATTTTTCTAGTAATTGCTTTCATTCGGTTTAAATTTTTTTAATGATTAGTCCTTTGTTTTTATAATGATTAGTACTTTGGCCAAAAAACGTTTTTTTCAATAGGGGCGTGGTACCGCTCTCTTTCTCCTAGAGTGTTTCAATCCATGCAGATATCGTATACTCCAAATATCGTCGTCATTTATATAATAGTTCATGAGATATTGCTTTAAGTTCAGGGTTGTGTCGGTGCACAGTGCTCCTTTTCATTGAAAACTGACCTGCTTCGAATTTAAATTTTTTGATATCATTTTAAAGGTAATAGTCCAACTAAGAAAAATCCGTAAATAGTTTTTCATAGAAATAGATTTTGTTCATTCAAAATGAGCGATTTGTATCCAGAATAAATAAATGTTGTAGTTTAATTTCTGAGCAGTTGAACGAAAATATTTGCCGTAGGCCCATTTTTAGACGGAATCGAATTGGCTTATAACACAGTACGACAGTGGGTGGTACACATGAGAAATGTTAACAGAATATGCACATGCAGCGCATAGAGAAAAGGATCTAAGGGTAAAAAACAATCAATTTTCACTTTTTTTTGATGTGGACAACATCTGAGCATCGAATGAGACCGATCCCATGCCCCAAAAGTGTTCCCTCCCAGAGATATGCGCGTTTTATGAAAGTGATGGTACACCATAGATACACGTATTTAAATCTTTAAAATGGCTCTCCTGAACAAAACTGGTTTTTACCCTTAGGTCCCTTTCTATTTTGCGCGTCACATATGAAAATAGGCTTAAAATAAAGAAATACGTGTCCCGGCGTTTTGCTGCAGCACGTTAGAATTTTGAGAAACTCGATTTTTAATTAATGCTTGAGCCAGTCTGAAAAGGAAATTTGTATTTTTTTATATTATGTTAACATTTCTCATGTGTACTCAAAAAAAATGATTTTGTCGTACTGTGTAATTTTTGAATAGTTAAGGAGTAGTACAAATATAGTTTTTTTTAAATTTTTTTTTTTTTAAATCTTATAAGTAAATATTCTCAATTTTTGATACCAAAAAACAAAAAAGACCCAAAAATTCGGTGAAATTTTTTTGCACAATGAATAAGTTTGGGCTTTCGTCTATTGGAAAAAAATTTAAATTTCACCGATTTTTTATTTGAACTTTTAAGAAGAGCCTAAGACTATTTTTATTCAATAAAAACCAATAAAAAAATTGCATTTAACAAGAAAACCGCGAATGTTACATAAAATCCGATAATATTTTTGAAATCAGCATATCATAATCCATTTAGAAATGAAGTTTCATTGTATTCTAAAAACACTGCTGTCAAATGCTACTATGGATACGGAGCACTGTGAGGCGGTGCCACTCTCCACGTACAATTTTACCATCACAGAGTCTTTAATAAATTTCTAGTCATTGATTTTATTCTGTCAAATCTTTATAATGATCGGCCCATTACATTGGTCAAGGAGGCGTGGCCCACCTTTTTCCGGAATGTGTTTCGACCCATGACAACATTAAATGTTCCGAATATCATCGTGATGTCTTTGCATGAGATATGCATATTTTTGAGAAATTGACTTTTTTATTTCAGAATTGATGATTTTTCCAGTCCTTGTGAGGGGAAAATGTTTACCTCTTTACCAATCTGGCCTATTGGTACTGAAACCAACCGCTTTAGTTATTTTTTAATTATTTATTATTCAAAAGAATACACTTAAAGCATACATAAGAAATAGTTTGAGTTTTATCACAATAATATTTCAGCAATTGGAGATAGATGGTTATTTTTTAAAGGGTGGTTAAATTATTTAGGAAATTATTGTAATTTCTTTTTATTGTGATAATATTGGTATGGTTCAATTATGTATGAAACAAAATATCGGCCAAATGGCCGCCGCTACCTCGGCGGCACACCTCCATCTAATGGTCCAAATTGTTGATGATGCTGAGGCATAATCAAGGTTTTATGCCGTTAATATGCTGTATTGTTGTTGTTGGAGCTATTGAATTGTTGCTGGCTTATCGACGTACACCCTTTCTTTCAAATAACGCCAAAGAAAGAAGTCTAACGTTGTCAATTACCATTGCCACGGCGTGAGATGACACGGCCATTGCGCAAAAGAGCCATTGTTTCTTTAGCTTTGTGGCAAGTGGCACCGTCCTGTTGAAACCACGTCCACATCCATATCGTCCACATCCATATCTTCCAATTCGGGCCATAAAAAAGTTCGTTATCATCTCACAATAGCGAACACCATTCACAGTAAATGTCTGACCGGCCTACGAGGGCGGTTCGGAAACTTCTTAGCCTAGCACAACTTCCATCTCTGCTATGAACACATCTTAAATTTTGTTTCGATCTGGCAACTCCTTCATATAGAAACAGGTATTCACAAAAGACGCATCCGCGATTTTTTTACAATGGAAAAATTAGAAATGCGTGGTGTCATTAAATATTTACATAAAAAAGGTTTATCGGGACAAGAAATGCACAATGATATGGTGAATGGGTTAGGTGAAAGTGCTCCTTCATATGCAACAGTAAAAAGTTGGGTTGCTGAATTTAAACGTGGTCGTACAAGCATTGAAGATGAACCACGTAGTGGACGTCCAAAAACAGCAACGACAACAGAAATTGTAGCCAAAGTGCATGATATGGTATTAAATGATCGACGAATAAAAGTGCGTGAAATAGCTAATATCATGGGCATCTCAAATGATCGAGTCCATTTAATTTTGCATGAAGAACTACAGATGAAAAAGTTTTCTGCAAGATGGGTGCCGCACTTGTTAACAGTCGACCAAAAACGCATAAGAATGAACATTTCTCAAGCTTGTTTGGATCGTTTTCAGCGAAATAAAATGGATTTTAAGCGTCGTTTCATAACTGTTGATGAGACATGGATCCACCACTATACTCCAGAGACAAAAGAACAATCCAAACAATGGACTGAAGCTGGAGGAAGTGCCCCAAAGAAGGCAAAAACAATTCATTCGGCTGGTAAGGTTATGGCAACGGTTTTTTGGGACTTCAAAGGTATTTTATTGATTGACTATCTGCAAAAGGGTAAAACAATAAATTCAGAGTACTATTGCAAACTTTTAGATCAATTAAATGTACAAATTCGAGAAAAACGTCCTGGCTTACAACACAAAACAATAATTTTTCATCAAGACAACGCACCAGCGCACAAGAGTGTTTTAACAATGGCTAAAATAACCGAATTAAAGTACGATTTGCTTGACCACCCACCTTATTCTCCTGATTAAGCTCCCAGTGACTTTAACCTGTTCCCAAATCTAAAAAAATCCTTGCTGGCAAGCGTTTTACCTCAAATGAAGATGCAATTACAGTTGTAAACCACTATTTTGAAGACCTGGAGGAAAACTATTTTAATCAAGGGATAGAATTGCTAGATATGCGTTGGACTAAGTGTATTGAAGTTTCAGGAGATTATATTGAAAAATAAAAATATCTATTCTCTTTCATTGATAGGCTATTCTCTTTCATTGATAGGCTAAGAACTTTCCGAACCGCCTCGTATTTTGGAAAAAATACGGCCCGATGATGCCGCCAGCCCATAAACCGCACCAAACAGTCACTCTTTGTGGGTTCATTGTTATTTCGACAATCACTCTTGGATTATCATTCGCCCAAATGCGGCAATTCTGCTTATTGACGAATCCACTGAGGTGAAAATCTCCCTCATCACTCAAGATGATTTTCTGCGAAAATTGATAATCCACTGTTGCCCGAAGCCTAAATAACGTTAACGTGTTGCTCGCTTGTGTGTCTTTCCATGGTTCAAATTGAATTAGTCAGAAATTGAGAAATATCAAATGAAATGCGGAAAAAAAATTAACGTTTAAGTGTGGTTCACATTCAACATCGGTCCTTAAAATGTAACCACCCTTTATTTTTTGAAGAAATTAATTTCATTATAATTGTCGTTCAACACATGCTTCCGCAAATTCGGCCACCTAGCATCAATTAATCGACTTGTAAGTTACTTTCCACATGGCTTATCTTAGAATTTTACGGTGATTTTGAATTTTTTTAGTTATCACTTATGGCGTCTCCGACTAGTATTTCGAAGTGTTGCAAACGAAATGAATAAGTTAATATACGATTGCGACCGCAGAACTAACTGGCCTGGCACATTTTCTGTTTTACTAGCAACTTTTTTGTTTTTTAAAAGCAATCTTTTATAAGCCATCTGTCAAAATTTCCGAAATATTTAATGATTATTTTCTTTGTTACAGGTGATTGAAGTAAAAAAGTTTTATAATTTTTGAAAAATGGAAAATAAAGAGTTTGGTGCGGTAATTAAACACTTTTATATGAAAGGTTATACGCCACAATAAATCAAAGATTAATTGGATTCTGTTCATGGTGATAATGCACCATCATACTCCATCGTGAAATCCTGGGTTCAACAATTTAAAATGGGTCGTTCAAGTACCGAAGATGAACCACGCTCTGGAAAACCGAAAACTGCTACTACTATTGAAAACATTAGAAAAATATTTAATGAAGTGACTAAAGATAGAAGAATAAAGTTCAGAAGTCTTGGTGATATTGTTAAAATACACGAAAAACAAGTTTGGAGTATTTTACATGATGAACTCCACATGAAAAAGCTATCCGCAAGAAGGGTGCCGCGTTTGTTGACTTTGCCCCAAAAAATCGTCCGTTGGACCAATTCCGAGGAGCTTTTAGTGATTTATCAGCGTAGTCCAATAGAGTTCTTGCGCCGATTCATAACTGTTGATGAAACATGGATCCATCACTACATCCCAGAATGCACAGTCAAAACAATGGATATAAGCTGGTAAAAGTGGTCCCAAGAAGGCGAAAACTGTTAAGTCAGCAGGAAAAGTAATGGCCACAGTATTTTAGGATGCAAGGGTATACTATTTATTGATTATCTTGAGAAAGGAAAACTATAAATAGTGAATATTATTGTGCATTATTGGATCGGTTGAGTGAAGAAATCGAGATAAAAAGACCGAATTTAGAAAAAAAAACGTTCTTTTTCATCAAGATAATGCTCCTTCACACTCTGCATTTTTAACTCAACAAAAATTGGCCGAATTACGATTTGAAATTGCTCCGCATCCACCATATAGTCCAGATTTAGCTCCTTCTGATTATTTCTTGTTTCCAAATTTAAAAAAAATTCTCGGTGGCAAAAAATGTTCGTCCAATAGCGTCCAATACTGCTGAAACTGAGGCATATTTTGAAGGTCTTGAAAAATCTTATTTTTCGGATGGAATTAAAAAACTTGAAAAACCTTTGATGAAGTGTATTGAGTTGGAAGGAGATTATGTTGAAAAATAAATAATAATAATTCCAAAAAACGGTTCTTTTTATGTTAGGCCAGTTACTTTTGCGGTCGCCCTCGTACCCTCTATTCTATGACAGAGATATATAATTCTGCAAAATTCGCATATAGCCCTAAAATACTTTTTCTTAGAAAATTATTGGTAGATAAGCATAATCAAATAAAATACTCGAATAATTTGGGGGAAGTCTGCCGAATGTCATTTAAAGCTGTTGACTACAATTTGGATTTTTTTTTAATTTTTTCAAAATCCCCAGTCAACCGCGGCGTTACCACTTATTACGAGCCCATCAATGAGACGAGTTAACTGGTTACGGTCAATGAAAGTCTTAAATATTGCCTTCGTTATTACTATTTTTGTGATTTTGAGTTTGTTTCGTTGTTTTTGCATATCATTGAGATCCAACAGCAATTCCATTAAAATTTACTTTACCAAATACTTTTTAAAAGACATTATGTCTTTAGTTATTTGATTCTTTGATTAGAACATAGACATTCCATTGATAGGCCAATAAAGGCCATAAAACGAACGAGGCCAAATACTCTGGCAAAAGTTTTAGCGTAGGGCCCCAAAATGGTCGATAATGATAGACTATAACAATTTGACGTCTTTTCTTGCTATTCCATTGTAGTCCGCAGTTGTTCTTGTTGTTGTTGCTGTACTTGTTGTTGTTGTTGTTCTTGTTGGGCTCGTTGTCATTTTCGTTAAATTTATGTGCCCTTAAAATCCCGATAAGTGTACGTTTGTCAATTTCCCTTTGACAAACGTGCACGTTCGTTGCTTTTCTGTTTTGTTTTTTTTTTTGGTGGTATTTGTGTCTGCCCTTGTTTTTAGTCTAACTAGAAAACGCACAAAAAGTTATGCGGTTAAAAAAGCAACAACAACGAGGATAAACAACCCCACACAGTGGGTTCAAAAGCGGTATTTTGAATTAACTTCAGTACATTTGAAGCCTTAGGGATGATAATTGTACAAATAATTTGGGAATCAAAGCTGAAGAGTTACTCGGTATCGGAACAGCACGCATCACCTTGTGTATGGATACCGATAATATTTACGAGACGTAAATTTCAGGAGAGTCGTACTTCTTCTAGCCCTACAAAATATGGGGTACCATGTGGAAGTTAAGGTAATCAGAAAATATATGTGACGCGTAAAATAGAAAGGGACCTAAGGTTAAAAACTAGTTTAGTTTAGGAGAGCCATTTGAAAGATAAGGTCCCTTTCTATTTGCGCTTAGAACCGTCGACTTCACTTTCATAAAACGCTCATATCTCTGAGAGGGAACACTTTTGAGGCATGGGATCGGTCTCATTCGATGCTCAGATGTTGTCCACATCAAAAAAAGAAAAGGTCCCTTTCTCTATGCGCTGTCACATATGTTTAAGGCCACAAAAAGGTTGTCAGCACGAATCCAAAAAACAATTAAAAGCCTGAGATAAAAAATTTCATTTATTATCTAAAATATTTGTTTGTAGTATCTAGCTACGCTTCAATTGTCTCTGAATGCTTTACGTTGCATTTATCCCTTATGGCTCCCCACAGCAAATTATCCGAAGGACTTAATAAGAGCTCTAAGACGGCCAATTGACAGCTCAATTTCGGCTGATTATTCGATTTTCAAAAACTGTGCTTCGATTTTCAAAAACTTGGCTGTGTGACACGTGGCCCCGTCTTGTTGAAACCGAATGACGTCCATGTTATTCTCTTGAAATTTTGGACACAAATTATATTGAGAATGGCGCGGTAACGCTTACAATTGATGGTAATGGCGGCTCCTTGCTCTTTGTCGAAAAAAATGGGCCAATTATGCCGCCAGCCCAAAATCCACACCAAACAGTGAATCGTTGTGGATGCCTTGGCTTCTCACTAGTAATGTGTGAGTTCTTTGAACGCCTTATGTGGCATTTTTATACCCTCCACCATACATTAGTATTGTCATTCTGTCTGTAACACTTTAAAATAATCATCGGAGACCCAACAGAGTATATATATTCTTGATCCTCGTAAAATTCGATCTAGCCATGTTGACCGGCTGTCCGTCTGTTGAAAACAAGATAGAGCCTGATTCAAAACAGCTAGGGAGCTGAAATTTGGCACAAACATGTGTAGTTAACCTGGCATGGTTTATATTGAAAATGGGCTATATAGCTCCACGGGAAGTTGGTGTTGGAGACCCTCAACCGACACTGCCTCATAAAAATTAGTTTTTTATTTGGAAATATCCGTCCAGTTTTTTGAGCAAAATTACTGAAATTTTCCAATAATAAACTCTAATAAATTAAAATTTATTTATAAAATTACTGAAATTTTCCAATAATAAACTCTAATAGGCGCAATTATCTATTTTAAAAATTATTTAGATTGGGCCACCATTCCTTGTACCTGCCGTCAAAACGGCCTTGAGAAATAATATGACTATAAGTCACCACAAACTTGACCTAACGAAATGAAATTTTACACATCAAAATTTCTATATACAGCACACTTCTACGCTGAATTCGGTTGAGATCGGAAAAGTCCTACTGGTACCTCCCACACTAACGGTCTCATGGGCCTTGGAAAATAATATGACAATAACTCGCCACACACTTGACCTATCGAGACG
The DNA here is from genome assembly GCA_963513945.1 of Hydrotaea diabolus. Classification (NCBI taxonomy): domain Eukaryota; kingdom Metazoa; phylum Arthropoda; class Insecta; order Diptera; family Muscidae; genus Hydrotaea; species Hydrotaea diabolus. The sequence continues at coordinate 137,960,812 of OY740719.1, forward strand.
AAATTTTCTACATAAAGATTTTTTTATAGAACACACCTCTGCGCCAAATTCTGTTGAGATCGGAAAAGTCCTACTGGTACCTCCCACACAAACGGTCTCATGGCCTTTGAGAAATAATATGAAGATAACTCACCACAAGCTTGACCTATCGAAATGAAATTTTGCAAATAAAGTTTCCATATAGAACACACTTCCGCACCAAATTTTTTATTTGGGAATCTGGTGGAGGGTATCCAAAGTTCGGCACAGCCAAACTTAAGATTTTTTACTTGTTGCTTATTGACATAGCCACCAAACGGAAAATAAGCTTTATCTGAAAACACGATTTTTCGGTAAAATTCTTCATATCCTGCCTAACAACATTCAGCCCATTGGGCGAAGAGAAAGAATACGCATGGTTTTCCATTATTAAATGACAAAGTTCAACTATTCCAATAAAACCAGAAATTTGAAAAAATTATCAGTTCTTATTTCTACAGCCGATTTAAATTAAAAATTTTAAATAGCCCACGCTATACAATGCCATAAAGAAGAGATTTGATTCCTCAACCTAATTTTTCGCCAACCGAATGTTGTTGGCTGCACGTACGATTCAAGCATCCCGTCGCTGCGACCGCATGTTGATTGAATACAGGAAACATATTCAGTAGTGGAAACTCACCGTATAGGTTTAAAAGACAAAGTATCGGCAACCCTAACAATTAAGGATGTTTAATGGAAGTGAAGTGGTATATGTATTGGTTGTTGTTAATAATAATCATTGGCTAAAAAAATCTCTTTGAATTCGGTTGTCATTACCACGAACACTTGTTTACTGGGCCCAAGTTACATTTTATGTATTCGGTTATCAGACCGAATAATAAAGATTTTTTTATTTTAATATTTAACGATTTGAAAATGTTTATTCTGTTATTTGACTATGAGCAGATTTTTCTTAAACTTCATTTTTACTTCCGAAACTAATAAGTTTGTAAGCACAAGTGGAACGATTTGGTGAATTTAATTGGTAGAGTGGGTCAAAAAAAATAAAATTTGGACTTTAAAGTGTCATCAAATTTTAAGATAAAGCTGATTATGATTAATTATTTAAGTGATGTAAACTGGAACTTTAAACCTAAATATTTCCAGCTACATAAGGGTAGTGTGAAAGAAAATACCTCAAATGAATTTTTAAAGTCTTGGCTACAGATGCGAAAAAAATATATACTTTCATAACGGTTTCATTTTGCAGGTTATTTAAAAAAAATGTTTGGAAGAAAAAATGTAATATTCAAATCGCCCCCCCCCCCTGTGTCGTTTTTGGTTTCCATTCTAAACAAAACTTATTTTTTTTTAAAGAACGAAAAGGGCTAGTTTATCTTGAAGATATTATTTTTTTTTAGACGATCTCTACTAATGTCATAACAGAAGTAGTTTAGAAAAACATTTTAACCCAAAAACGATCATTTTTAAAAACATTTATACACTTTCAATAAAAAGAGCACAGGACCCAACTAAAATTAATTAGACAGCTTTGGACAAAGTGAGTCCAGAACTAATGCAACTTAATCATTTGAAACGCCGAAACTTCTCCGATTGGGCTCTGACAAAGTTTCACGAAAATTCAAAAAAAATCATTCTTAGCGATGAAGCTCATTTCTGGCTGAGTGGTTTGGTCAAAAAACAAAATATGTGTTATTGGACCGCAACAATCCCACATGTACTCCTAGAGACACATTTGCTTCCGTAACAAATTACTGTGTGGTGTGGTTTTCATGCCGGAGGTGTGATTGGGCCGTATTTTTTCGTCGATGAAAACCATCGTCATGTTACCTTCAATGGAGAGCGCTATCGTGCCTTAATAGAATTTTTTTGGCCTGAATTGGAGAATTGTTTGGCCAGAATTGGATGGGCTTGACTTCGCCGATATGTGGTTTCAAGAAGACGGTGCCACTAGCCACATGGCACTCGTAACAATCGATTTACTAAAAGGCAAGTTTAATGAACGTAATATCTCGAGAAACGGTCCGGTTGAATGGCCTCCTCGTTCATGCGATTTAACGTCATTGGATTTCTCTTCATCGAGCCGCATCGAGTCATTGGTCTATGCCAATAAGCCAACTATCTAAGACGAGCTCAGAGACAACATCCAACTCGAAATTTCCAACGTTCCGGTTGAAGTGTGTAAAAGAGTGTTGAAAACGGGGTCAAAAGAATAGAACGCTTTACACGTGCTCGTGTAGGTCATATGACCGAAATCAAATTTCATTCTTAAAATTTGACATTTGCACTACACTTGAAATAAATTTGAATTCTTTATCATAAATATTCTGTATTTCAATAATACATAAAATTAGTATGGCCTTAATGGAAAAACCGACGTTAAAAGTTTACTTAACCCGTGTAGCAGTGAAATTTTTCGGAAAAAGTATCTTAACTAATTTTCACTTTTCGCGTAACATTAGTAAAAACTATTAAGAAAGTTGCAGTCGGTCGGACCAACATATACCCTCACTGTCGTTCTGTCCTCAATTGCCTAAAGCGAACTGAGTGACAGGTAAAGGGTGATCAATATAGAAATATTTTTACAAAATAAAAAAAAAAAAAAATTAAAAAAATCACATCAAGTGTGGAATTTTTGTTTTGTTTATTTATTTATGTTTCAATATATACATTGTGTTGACTACAATAAACAATAGTTATAGGATATATACATATATACTAGGGTGGGGCGATTAGTATGGAAGGAAAAAAATCTTAATGGGCGCTTCGTGTTTCAGATTCTTGGGATTGTACCGAGCAAAAAAGTCCACTATATTTTTGGATAAAAAAATAGAATAAAAATAAGAAAATTAACATTTTTATGATTTTGCGCTATGAACAACTGAAAATGGTAATTTATCAATATTTTCACGAAAAATGTGCACTTTCACAAGGCCAAAACTGCCTAAAGGAGAAATTGTAGCCCGAGACAATAGCTACAACTTTACTTTTGAAAATAAGTCAAAATTTGAAATAGTTTACGAAATATGAGCCCAAGAAAATTTGCAATTTTTCCAAAAAAAATAAAGTCTGAGAAAAAACTGAAATTCAAAATCGGGAGGCTCGATTTTCACCGTAGACGTATGGTCTAGTGGACTTTTTTGCTCGGTACAATCCCAAGAATCTGAAACGCGAAGCGCCCATTAAGATGTTCAAATCGCCCCACCCTAATATATACACTGACCCGGATGTGGGTACTCTAGTACAGTCTTATATTTAGGTATGAGTTTTATTATTTTTAATGTGGATAATTCATATTGTTTACACAAAAGTAATAAATATATATTGTTGTAATGAAAAAAGTGCAAAAACATTACTTTTATAGTAAGTTAAGGATAAATGATAAAACTAGTTGTCAGGAAGTAAGAAAAAAAAAACAAAAATGTTCTTGGGGCTTAACCCACCAATATTTGGTATTATTAGTTTTAGATGTAACGCTTCTATCTCTTTGGGAAATACTCATATCAAATCTGACGTTATCAAAATCATTTCTAGTATAGTCTATAGATTTATTAGTTGCCCGTCTGTATAAGTGATAAAACATTGGGATTCCATTCTCATTATTCCATCAAACAACAATTTTCAATTTCAATTTGTAATTTCATCTTTATTCATAGTATATTTTTTATTATTTATAAGTACAGATTATGAGATTTTATCATAGGATATTACAGCAAACAACAGGAAGGACTCAGGTGAAACAAATCCATTCAAAATTGAACGTTTTATGTAAGTCTCATCCGTATAGTACGGTGCCATTATCAAATTAAATTCAGTGCGTTCAGTGCATCTCCAGATATGTTTACGATGAAATTATCAATTCTGATATCATTGGCCGTGTTGTACAGTTTACAGTTTGAAAAGAATTTCTTAAAATTGCTGTGTGGAGTTCTTTACATAGAAGTACAAGCTCGTAAGCATTTACGTTCGAACAAACGTATCTTTTCCATATAAGAAGGGGATACGTTAAACCAGATTGGACATCCGTAAGTCAGTATTGGTCTTATTAAAGTTTGGTACATTAGAATCTTTATTCTCGTTGCGAGGTGTTTGGAATAGAAGAGTGTTTTATACACAAAAAAGGCTTTCCTGGCCTTATTTATAGTATTAGTGATATGATTATTGTAGTATAAAAACTTATCTAAATAAATTCCCAGATATTTCACGACGTCTTTATTTGGAATAATTACGTTACCCCGAAGGATTTCCAATTTCTTCTTATGTCGTAACTACATCTGTTGATTGGTGGACGGAAGAGGATTAGTGAGTTAATTTTCATTTGCCAGTTTCTAGCATAAGTCTCTACTAAATTAAAAGAATCCTGTAGGTTGCTGTTAATATTTTCTATCTTGTCTCCATGCAGTTATATAACGATATCATCAGCAAACGATATTATATTGGATATATTCTCAAGAAGATCTAGCATATACGAGGGCGGCTCGGAAACTTCTTAGCCTAGCACAAAAAGCGCGGTATAAACAGAAAAAAGTTTAGTGTTTTGGAAACTTCCATATCTGCTGTGAACACATGTTAAATTTTGTTTCGATCTGGCAACTTCTTCATATAGAAACAGGTGTTCACAAAAGACGCATCCGCGATTTTTTTACAACGGAAAAATTAGAAATGCGTGATGTCATTAAATATTTACATAAAAAATGTTTATCGGGACAAGAAATTCATAATGATATGGTGAATGTGTTAGGTGAAAGTGCTCCCTCATATGCAACAGTAAAAAATTGGGTTGCTGAATTTAAACGTGGTCGTACAAGCATTGAAGATGAACCACGTAGTGAACGTCCAAAAACAGCAACAACAACAGAAATTGTAACCAAAGTGCATGATATGGTATAAAATGATCGACGAATAAAAGTGCGTGAAATAGCTAATATCATGGGCATCTCAAATGATCGAGTCCATTTAAGTTTGCATGAAGAACTTCAGATGAAAAAGCTTTCTGCAAGATGGGTGCCGGATTGTTAACAGTCGACCAAAAACGCATAAGAATAAACATTTCTCAAGCTTGTTTGGATCGTTTTCATGGATCGTTCAAATGGATTTTAAGCGTCGTTTCATAACTGTTGATGAGACATAGATCCACCACTATACTCCAGAGACAAAAGAACAATCCAAACAATGGATTGAAGCTGGAGGAAGTCCCCAAATAAGGCAAAAACAATTCAATCGGCTGGTAAAGTTATGGCAACGGTTTTTTGGGACTTCAAAGGTATTGATTGACTATCTGCAAAAGGGTAAAACAATAAATTCAGAGTACTATTGCAACCTTTTAGATCAATTAAATGTACAAATTCGAGAAAAACGTCCTCGCTTACAACACAAAAAATAATTTTTCATCAAGACAACGCACAAGAGTGTTTTAACAATGGCTAAAATCAACGAATTAAAGTACGAGTTGCTTGACCACCCACCTTATTCTCCTGATTTAGCTCCCAGTGACTTTTGCCTGTTCCCAAATCTAAAAAAAGTTCCTTGCTGGCAAGCGTTTTACCTCAAATGAAGATGCAATTACAGTTGTAAACCACTATTTTGAAGACCTTGAGGAAAACTATTTTAATCAAGGGATAGAATTGCTAGATAAGCGTTGGACTAAGTGTGTTGAAGTTTCACGAGATTATATTGAAAAATAAAAATATTTTTGAAAAACTAACTATTCTCTTTCATTGATAGGCTAAGAACTTTCCGAACCGCTCTCGTAAACATTGAAGAGAACTGGAGCATTTACCGTTCCTTGCTGAAGACCGTTTTCAATTTTGAACCTTTTGTTAGAGTTGTTATTATAGCTGACAATGAATTTCTTATCTGCAATCATATTGTGTATCAAAATTATAAGATTAAGGGGAAATTTGTAGTTGAGTTATTTATAAATAAGCCCTGGTATCCAAATTGTATCAAAAGCCTTTTCCATGTCTATTAAACATGCGCCAGTACAAAGTTTTCTGTTCCAGTTCCCGTTTACGTCTGAAACTAGTGTATTTAGTGCATAAATAGTGGAATGTTTATGCTTGAAACCAAATTGTCTGTCATTTATTAGTCCGTTTTCCCTACAGGTTGTATTAATTATATTGTTGATACACATTTCGAATGTTTTACTTATGTGTGGAATCTTTATTGTTAATTCAATAGGTCATTTTATGTTATTAATTTTTTAAATAAGTGCCTCCAGATTGATCACCCGTTACACTTTAACTCCTCGAGAACATAGGTAGGTCCATGTCCAGGAAATAGTTGAGAAAATTTCGACTGAAAAAAGTCTGTAATTGAATTAGGTAAGGTGAGCAGTCAAAAAAACATTGTTAAACCATTTTTAAATCGATAATAATTACAACAACAAAATCTCTTAATGCCACGGAAATTCTGCTTTTGCAACGAAATTTTTATGGTTCTAACCGAGTTCCATGAGTTTTTTCACAGCGTGCAAAAATTTATGCCAGTATACGAGTGTTTGTTGACGTACAACTCATCGATCACGTCATATTAGCGGCTTTTCAATTGTCAAAGCGTGTTTGCTCACAAATCAAAACTACAGCATCGCTCCCTAGAATGTTTCAAACCCTATTACTGTACATTTAATACAATGTAAATCAGGGGTGTTTTTGTTCCAAAATGTGTTAATATTTTGTATTTTTAATAAAAAAATTTGCTGAATATATCAATATTTTCATTTTAATTCAAAAAATAATAATTTAAATCTCGAAAAATTATTCCAGCGTTATTTGGGAAAAGGATTTTCTAAAGACAGAACCTTGATTTTTCGAATTTCGATAATTCAGCTCTTGAATTCCTGTTTCTTTCGAGATTATTCGAATAATTACAGTTGTCGTTGGCATACATTTAATATATCTTCATGAAAGTGTTACAAAATATTCTTTGAATCTCGTCGGGAAGGTATACTACTTTGTCTGTTTATAATTTTTGATTAAATGGATAAAGAATGGATCTTAGATTGATAAATGTTTTATTTAATGTTAGCAGTTATGTATGAAATACAATACAAGATAAATGTCAGCCTCTGTTAGTCTCACAAATGCAAGCTCTTTTGGACACATTTGTCATTACATTCTCATGCATTTCACGCGGCATTTCATTAATTTCATCACGAATATTCTGCTTGAGTTGCTCAAGCGTTTCTGGTTTGTTTGCATAAATAAGCCTTGCTTTTCAGATATCCCCACAAAAAGAAGTCCAGAGCAGACAAATCAGACGACCGTGGAGGCTAATCAACATCACCGGTTCTTGAAATAACTTGTTGTGGAAAGAGGTCTCGCAGTAATTCCATTGTAATCCTGGCTGTATGCGATGTGGCACGGTCTTGTTGATACCACATGTTAATCAAGCCCTAAGCATGCAGTTCTGGCATTAAAAAGTGTTCAATCATATCACGATATCGCTCCCCATTGACAGTTACCTTATCGCCGTTTTCATTTTCATAGAAATAAGGTCCAAAGATTACTCCTGACCAAATTGCACTTTTAATGGATGCAAAGGTGACTGATGATAAATTTGAGGGTTTTCTATTGCCCAGAACCGACTATTCTGTTTATTCACATATCCATTCAAATGAAAATGTGCCTCGTCACACATTATGATTTTTTTTATGAAAATCGGAGTTGTTATTGGAGAGCTGACACATCCTACTGGCATATCTACGGCGGCGTAATTGATCTTGCGTCAACTGAATCTGAAATGGAAATAAATGCAAATCCTTGTGCAAAATTGTGGCCAAAGTTGTTCTTTGACAACCAAGCTCCTGAGCACGGCGTCGAATTGAGGTTCATGGTTAGGTTTGAACACTTTCTTGAGCAGCAGTAATATCTTCAGCCGATCTTGCAGTACGTTGTAGTCCATGCTTGGGCCTATCAGCTTTCTTCGAAATCATTCACTACACAATAAATAGTGCGATTTGTTGGCACGTTGTTTCTCCCAAAAATTTTACGTAACTTTCTCAGCCTCAGAAATGCGAGCCCTTTTGAGCACATTTTTCATTACATTCTCACACATTTCACGAGGTATTTCAATAATTTCATCACGAATATTTTGTTTGAGTTGCTTAAGCGTTTCTGGTTTGTTTGCATAAACCTTGCTTTTCATTTATCCCCACAAAAAGAAGTCCGGAGCAATCAAATCAGACGACCATGGAGGCCAATCAACATCAGCATTTCTTGAAATAACTTGTTGTGGAAAGAGGTCTTGCAGTAATTCCATTGTAATCCTGGCTGTATGCGATGTGGCACCGTCTTGTTGATACCACATGTTAATCAAGCCCAAAGCATGCAGTTCCAACGTTAAAAAAACTTTAAATATATTACGATATCGCTCCCCATTGACAGTCACCGTTACTCCGATTTCGTTGTCATTGAAGTAATGTCCAATGATTCCCCGTGACCAAATTTCACACCAGGCTGTCACTTTTAATGGATGCAAAGGTGACTGATAAATAATTTGAGGGTTTTCCATTGCCCAGATCCGACTATTCTGTTTATTCTGACATCCATTCAAATGAAAAGGTGCCTCGTCACTCATTATGATTTTTACATGAAATTCGGAGTTGTCATTGGCGAGCCTGAACATCCTATTGGCATATGTACGGCGGCGTAAATGGTCTTGTGGAAGAAGCTCTTATGACAACTGAATCTGAAATGGAAACAAATGCAAATCCTTGTGCAAAATTGTGGCCAAAGTTGTTCTTTAAAGACCACGGGACGTCAAACACGGCGTCAAATTGAGGTTGATAGATTGTTTTGAACACTTTCTTGAGCAAAAGCAATTTTTCCAGCCGATCTTTCAGTACGTTGTGGTCCATGCTTGGGCCTATCAGCTAAAGACCCTCTCTCTTTAAAATCATTCACTACACGATAAATAGTGCGTTTTGTTGGCACGTTGTTTCTCCCAAAAATTTCACGTAACTTTCTCATTCACTGTCACTGTAATCGATGATTGATTTTGATAAAATGTTTTAACGATTAAAACACGTTGGTTTATCGAATATTTTCCATAATAAATTTGCCACGCCTCTCAAATTTACGACTGCCAAATATGAACTGTCAAGACTAATGTTTACCAAAATGGCGGCAAAACAAATTAGAATATCTATCTTTTTAACGTGCCAAACCGAAAAAGTTTTCCCAATTTAATAAATCTTTAAAACAGAAGCTGGTAGAGACTTCAGTATTAGACTCTTGAAGTGTCGTGAAAAACATAAGTAGTTCAGTGGTAGTTATTAACAAAACGTACATGGCTCAAAACACTGTGCAGGACTCCTCGAAATGAAGGCTTATAAGCCTAGTCAGAGAAAACAACAACAAATGCCACTCTCATATACACGCACACACACACAAAATTATTCTTGACAAAGCCTACCAAGATATAAACCAACAAAGCAGAGCATACCGGGTCGGACTAACAGTCCTACACAGACAGATAGCAAAGCCCACAAAATGTTTTGTTAAAAAAAAATAAGCAAAGTAAGAATTTAGAAGACAACAACTGTGAACACATACACACACATAAGTACTCGTGCCTATAGGCACGGGTGTGTGTGAGTGTGCGTGTGTGGGTTAAAGAGCCAAGGAAAAACGAGACTTGTTTAAGGAAACGGAAGCAACACAGGAAAACCACAATTGTGCATTTAGCCAAAAACCCCTCTAAGGACAAATGTGTATGTGTGTGGGTTTCGGTGTACATAAGGACATTTCCCCTTTTGTAATTGAACACATACAAACACACATACATATAAACAAGCAAAAGACAGAAGCGAGACAAGCGAAGAACAATGGCTTCTTTTGTTGTTTGTTGTCTTAAGTACACAGGTAGACCGAAACAAACTCAATATACAAGCGTATAAACATACATTAATATATATGCTTTAAAATATATTTACTTGTTTAAAAAAAAAAACACAGACGCACTTACACACTTATACGTTTGCAAGAACCCGAGACTTTTTCCTTTTCCAAAAGGAATTGTTTTTTTGTTCCTCGTATGAATGCTTGTTAAAATATCGGTATGGCAAAACAAACGCATTTCATACTCCTCGAATGCCTTTGCCAAAAAAGGTCTATTATGGAAGTTAAATATGGCTGCCCTAAAGTCGTAGATTTTCTCCCAGTTTAAAGAAATTATTTTTGATAATTTATTTAAATCCAAATAAAATGAAGTCAGGCTGGGTCGTATGGCAGAATGTTAGTTTTTAAGTGATCTAAGCTTTAATTTTATTCAAAGAAGGATGAACGTATAGACGATCTGCGTATGCAGGAGTATTCGAACGTCTGTTAAACGCGGACAAACGCCAAACAGAAAAAAACATTCTGAAACTTTCATTTAAAAAAGTTATAAAAAAATTAATATCAGCCAAATAAAGTTTTTGCTGAGTTATTACAAAATTTAATCGAATTAAAACCAAATTAAAACTTTTCGTTGATGACAGGACAATTAGTAAATATGTGGCAATGAAATAATTGGATATTAGAAAGAAACTTGCTACTACATGGCATGATACGAGGGCGACCGCAAAAGTAACTGGCCTAACATAAAAAGAACCGTTTTTTTGGAATTATTATTATTTATTTTTCAACATAATCTCCTTCCAACTCAATACACTTCATCAAACGTTTTTCAAGTTTTTTAACTCCATCTGAAAAATAAGATTTTTCAAGGCCTTCAAAATATGCCTCAGTTTCAGCAATAACCTCGCTATTGGACGAAAAATTTTTGCCACCGAGAATTTTTTTTTAAATTTGGAAACAAGAAATAATCAGAAGGAGCTAAATCTGGACTGTATGGTGGATGCGGAGCAATTTCAAATCTTAATTCGGCCAGTTTTTGTTGAATTAAAAATGCAGTGTGTGGAGGAGCATTATCTTGATGAAAAAGATTTTTTTTTCTAAATGCGGTCGTTTTATCTTGATTTCTTCACTCAACCGATCCAATAATGCACAATAGTATTCACTATTTATAGTTTTTCCTTTCTCAAGATAATCAATAAATATTATACCCCTTGTATCCTAAAATACTGTGGCCATTACTTTTCCTGCTGACTTAACAGTTTTCGCCTTCTTGGGACCACTTTTACCAGCTTCTATCCATTGTTTTGACTGTTCATTGCATTCTGGGATGTTGTGATGGATCCATGTTTCATCAACAGTTATGAATCGGCGCAAGAACTCTATTGGATTACGCTGATAAATCGTTCCTCGGAATTGGTCCAACGGACGATTTTTTGGGGCAAATTCAACAAACGCAGCACCCATCTTGCGGATAGCTTTTTCATGTGGAGTTCATCATGTAAATACTCCAAAATTATTTTTCGTGTATTTTAACAATATCAGCAAGTTCTCTGAGCTTTATTCGTCTATCTTTAGTCACTTCATTAAATATTTTTCTAATGTTTTCAATAGTAGTAGCAGTTTTCGGTCTTCCAGAGCGTTGTTCATCTTCCGTAATTGAACGACCTATTTTAAATTGTTGAACCCAGGATTTCACGGTGGAGTATGATGGTGCATTATCACCATGAACAGAATCCAATTTATCTTTGATTAAGTGTGGCTGTATAACCTTTCATATAAAAGTGTTTAATTACCGCACGAAACTCTTTAATTTCCATTTTTTCAATAATTATAAAACTTGTTTACTTCAATCACATGTAACAAAGAAAATAATCATTAAATATTTCGGAAATTTTGACAGATGGCTTATAAAAGATTGCTTTTAAAAAACAAAAAAACAAAAAGTTGCTAGAAAAACAGAAAATGTGCCAGGCCAGTTAGTTTTGCGGTTACACAAATACAAAGTGTTTGCCAGGAAGGTATACTACTTTGCCATTTTGGTAAACATTAGTCTTGACAGTTCATAGTTGGCAGTCGTGAAGTAGAGACGTAGCAAATTTATTGTGGAAAAATATTCGATAAACCAACGTGTTTTAATCGTTAAAATACTTTATCAAAATCAATCATCGATTACTGTGACGATGAGAAAGTTACGTGAAATTTTTGGGAGAAACAACGTGCATAAAAAGGCGTTATTTATCGTGTAGTGAATGATTTCGAAGAAAGAGGCTCTGAAGCTGATAGGCCCAAGTAAGGACCACAACGTACTGCAAGATCGGCTGAAAGCATTACTGCTGCTGAAGAAAGTGTTAGAAACAATCCATCAACCTTAATTCGACGCCGTGCTCAGGAGCTTGGTATTCAAAGAACAACTTTGGCCACAATTTTGCACAAGGATTTGCATTTGTTTCCATTTAAGATTCAGTTGACACAAGAGCTTCTTCAACAGGACCATTTACGCCGTCGTGCATACGAGTATGCCAATAGGATGTTACAGCTCGCCCATGACAATCCCGATTTTCATGAAAAAATTATAGTGTGGCACATTTTCATTTGAATGGATATGAGAATAAACAGAATAGTCGGTTCTGGGCAATAGAAAACCCTCAAATTTAATATCAGTCACCTTTGCATCCATTAAAAGTGCAATTTGGTCAGGAGAAATCTTTGGACCTTATTTCTATGAAAATGAAAACGGCGATAAGGTAACTGTCAATGGGGAGCGATATCGTGATATGATTGAACACTTTTTAATGCCAGAACTGCATGCTTTGGGCTTGATTAACATGTGGTATCAACAAGACCGTGCCACATCGCATACAGCCAGGATTACAATGGAATTACTGCAAGACCTCTTTCCACAACAAGTTATTTCAAGAAATGGTGATGTTGATTGGCCTCCATGGTCATCTGATTTTATTGCTCCGGACTTTTTTTTGTGGGGATAAATGAAAAGCTAGGTTTATGCAAACAAACCAGAAACGCTTGAGCAACTCAAACAAAATATTCGTGATGAAATTATATCGTGAAATGTGTGAAATTGTAATGAAAAATGTGCCCAAAAGGGCTCGCATTTCTGAGGCTAACAGAGGCGGACATTTATCTGATTTTGTATTTCATACATAATTGCCGCGTTTAAACATTTATCAATATAAGATCCATTCAATCAAAAATTATAAACAAACAAAGTAGTATACCTTCCCGACGGACACCCAGTTTATGTAAAAAGCGGCAAATTTTGTTGTCCCTAAGACCAAAAATCGGAAATGTCATTTATATGGGGGATATATTAACCCACGCGTTAATTTGTTGTTTATCACCTGCAAAAATTACCGAAACCTGATGAAAAATAATGCTCTTATCGAGAGGTACATCAGTACAAAAAAGCTCCAAAAGCCACAATCTACAGCCAATCTTAATGAAATTTGACACACGTTTGTTTTTTGGACCGAGAAAAGACTTTAAAAAATTGATGAAAATCGGTTTATAAGTAGAAAAAGTTATATCTCCCTTATTAGCTCCCTTTGAAAGCCACATCTTCCATCCAATCTTGATGACATTAAGCACGAGTAAGTTGTTTGGACCAAGTGAACGCTTTTGAAATCGAAGAAAATCGGTTGAGACATGGATATATATCCCATTCATATGCTCATCCGTTTTATGCTTTTAGCTTTAGAAGCAACACATTTCAACTAATCTTGATGAAGTTCCGCACAAGTAAGTTTCTCGTGACAAAGACGTGGGCTGGTGAAATTTGAGAAAATCGGTTCAGATTAAATAATAGCTTCCACCTATATATATAGGGATCCATCTAGAGGTATTTTTTCAGAATAAAAACAAATGTTTAGCTCGTTTGTTTAATTTCGGTCTGTTGCTTTTACACATTGAACAGGGATTAAACGGCTCAAGACTTCTTGCTTCTATATTTAAATAGAAGACAAGTTTTTTAACAAAATGGCAGAGTAAAATTGATTTTCGTGGCTGCACACTGCTTTTATCATGATTTCGGGTCCGTGACAACCCTCTTCAGAAAGCAATACATTACAATAATGCTCCAAAAGAGTCAACTGTAAAGTGATTAATGGATAAATTTGCCGAAACTGGGTCTGTTAGTGATGTAAAGACAACAACGCGCCATCGACCAGGTCGACAGACCGAAAATGTCGCAGCTGTACGTGATGATGTCGCTCAAACTCCGTCCACCTCAATTCGACACCGAGCTCAGCAAATTGGTGTCTCCAAATCCACTTTGCAGCGAATTTTGACGAAAGATTTGCATCTTCATGCATACAAAATTCAATTGACTCAGGAACTGAAGCCAGCTGACCATGGACAGCGAAGGGAGTTCGTTAATTGGGTATTGGAGAGACAACATGAAAATGTTGATTTTGCCGATAAAATCATCTTCAGTGACGAGGCCCATTTTCATCTTGATGGCTTCGTCAATTGGCAGAATTGTCGCATTTGGGGTGCCGAAAATCCTCGAGTGATTCACGAGAAGCAAATGCATCCTCAACGTGTCACTGTGTGGTGTGGTTTTTGGGCTGGAGGAATCATTGGACCTTTTTTTTATGAAAATGAGGCAGGTAGAGTGCAAACAGTCAATGGTGTTTGGTATCGTGAAATGATAACCAGTTTTTTCTTGCCTAGAATTGAAGAAATTTATGTGGAGGGCATGTGGTTCCAACAAGACGGCGCCACATGTCATACAGCCAGAGAAACAATTCAATTGCTGCATCAGTCATTTCCCGGTCGTGTTATTTCGCGTTTTGGAGATCAGAATTGGCCGTCTAGATCGTGCGATTTAACACCATTAGATTTTCTTCTTTGGGGTTTTTTGAAGTCGATGGTTTAAGCGAATAAGCCGACGACGACTCAAGCCTTAAAAGACGAAATTGGACGCTTTATTGATGAAATACCGCAGCATTCATGCAAAACGGTCATTGAAAATTTCAATAAAAGATCGCGTGCATGCCAGCAAAGCCGCGGCGGCCATCTGCACGATATATTGTTCCATACATAACCTCATTCTGTCTACTTTACGATATAATAAAGTTTCACGATTTTTTCTTAAATATCTGTGTTTTATTTAAAATTTAAAAATTGCGCTCTTCTTAGGACACCCTTTAGAAGCAAAAAAAAATGTAAAAATTTAAATCAAGTGTGGAGTCTGTATTGGTAATTTGAAAGGACATCTTGGCACTTATTATTTGAGTATAATTTCCTTCAAATGTTGGCCGCAACTACGCCTCAGGGCTTCCATTCTGAGGGTCCACTCTTTCGAGCATTTCGACCGGTATGGCTTTAATGACACGCGTAATGTTGCCAAAACCTGAATCGAAGCTGGTTTGTCAGCATAGTCTTTGGACTTTACGTAACCCCAAAGAAAAATATCTAAAGGTGTTATATCACTTGATCTAGGCCTGTCCAAAACGTGAACAGTGGCACCGCCCTGTTGAAACCTAGTGCCGTCAAGATTACGGGCTTCAATTTCAGGCAGTATAAAGATCGAAATCATGGTGCGATAGCGAGCACCATTCACGGCTACGTTCCGGCCATCATCATTTTTGAAAAAATATGCACCGATGATTCCATCATCTTATAAACCGCACCAAACCGTGGTTTTCTCTGGGTATAATGGTACCTCTTGAACCCCTTCTTGTTGCTCTTCAGCCCAAATGCGGCAATTTTGTTGTTGTTGTTGTAACAACAATATATTTACTTTGAAGTCTTGTTCGTCTATGGGGGATCTGCTTCGATATCCAGGTGAAGGAAACGCGCCATTTGAACTGGATGCGTCCACAGAGACCTGGGGGTCAGCTGAGCGGGCTTGGCCGGACAATTGAAGAGGTGCAGTACATTATGTGGTCCCTGATGGCAGGCGGGACAGATGTCCGGAACGTTAGCATCAATTCGTGCCCAGTTAGAATTGAGGCATCTGCACCATCCAGATCTCAGCTGCGCCAGAACTACTCGCGTCTGCCGAGGTAGTACCTTCTCCTCAGGTGAAATCTCCGGGGGATGTTCCCCTAGCACTATTTTCACACGGTAGCTGGATACTGCTGATGCGACATCATCGGCGTGAATGTTGTTCATACCTGCCTGATAGTTTCGATGATCTAAAGGTTCTCTCTTATAACGCTGGACCTCTCTCTCTAGATCATGAAGATCATACCTGGGTGGAGGCATCCTGTTCAGCAGATGTTGGTTAGGATGACTGCTGCGAAAACACCCTAGCAGGTATTGCTTAGACAACAGGAAATTGTGTCTGCGCACGGTAAGGACCTTCGTCTCCTCATGTAGATGGTCCTTAGAAGACATAAGAAGACACCCTGTTGATGTTCTAAGGGCGGCATTCTGGCAAGTCTGAATTTTCTTCCACTGCGTCGTACTCACGTTCGCCAACCATACAGGTGCTGCGTAGTTTGCTACAGACCGACCTATCGCTTTGTAAGAGGTCAACAAGGTTTCTTTGTCGGCTCCCCAAGTACTGCCGGCAACTTAAGGACCTTGTTCCTACTTTTGAGTTTAACGCAGATAGCTGTAGCATGTGCAGAGGATCTAAAAAGGCTGTCCAATGTGACCCCAAGGATTTTGGGGTAGTTGGTGGTCGGGATGTTGACGTCATCGACTTTCACATTGAGTGACAACCGCACCTCTGCGGTTCAAGCAGTAAACAGTGTGGCTGATGATTTGGAGGCGGATATTTCTATATTCCTCGCAGTGAAGAAACGTGCTAAGTCAGTGAGGTAACAGTTGATTTTCTCGCAAATGTCATCCACTTTAGGTCCTGACGCCAGAATTGTGCAATCCCGCGACTGCCGGTTCTATGTACCGGATTGACCCGAAAATCTTCGGCCAGGGGCAGTCCCCTCAACAATATATGTTTTTTGTTCGGCAATTTTGTTTATTGACTTTGCCGTTGAGCCAGAAATGGGCCTCATCACTGAACAAAATTTTGGTCGAAAACAGCGGATCTTCGCGTTTCTCACCGAACGCTCATTTCCATAATACAGTTGCCAACATTTGAAGGAAACTATTTTCAAAAATTAAATGCTATAAAATTTCATTTCAAATTACCAATAAAGATTCCACACTTGATTTGAATTTTTATATTTTTTTTTGTTCTTAAAAAATACCTCTAGTTGAATCACCCTATATATATTTTCAAGCAAGTTTACCAAAATCAATGAAATTTTCAATTATGACATTTGTTCAGATTCAATTATTGCATTTGTTCCAATTCAATTATGACATTTGTTTTGAGATCTAAGTAAATCGGGTTTAAACCCATATTTTCAGTCGGCTTTTCGAAACATCCAGGAGTGCAGTTGGCCATGCGCGGCTACCGGTTTTAATTTACAATATGTAGACTTGATCGCTGACTGTGACTTTTAATCTACAAAATTGCGTTTTTAGTTAATACGTTTTAGCTAAACAAGTGGGTAATGTCTGATGTTTGCTTTATCTTAAAGTTTAATTAAATATTTAACAAGTTTCTTCAATACTATATTTTAAACATTCAACGCTTACGACGTAAAATATTCTGCAATTCCTTGAAAGATTGTAATGCCTCTTGTCATATTTTATACGAACGCAACAGCATTTAAAGCCACTAAATTGTTATTTTGTCTTGTATAGAATTCAAGCATAATCCGCTGTAAGTCTGTGTGGAGCTGTCATTGTGACATGAGAGTGCCATGACGGTAGTTTCAACGAAATAGGACAACGAAATAGGAAAGAGAGACGGATGGACGGAGTGACCTAAAATAATAATTCGTAACAATGTTATGGTTGCTCGACAACAACAATGATACTACTTGACAAATGTATATCTGTGTGTGTGTAGCATGTATGACATATCCTTAATATTGGTTACATTACACGTTATTACACTGGCAGCAAAAAGTTTGTGTACTAACAAAAAACAATCAAGGAAGTGTTTTGGGTTCATTACTTTTTATCCCTTTTTGCTAATGATATTGGACTGTGCTTTAGAAATTCTTGGCATTTAGCATACGCTGGTGACTTAAAAAATTTCAAGGAGATAAGGTCTTAAAGTGAAGTTCAATTATTGCAGGATGATATAAATAGGTTTATTCTTTGGTCTGAACTTAATGGGTTGCCACTTAACATATCTAATTCCTTTAAATAACTTTTTACCGTTTTCGTAACTCAATTTCTAATCAATACACAATTTTGAATTGTAATCTGGATATTGTTTCTAAATACCTGGACTTAGGCGTTTTTTGTTGATAACAAGCAACAACCGAATTTGTTGCCAACCGAATGTTGTTGGTTGCACGAACTATCCATGTACTCCATTGTTACAACCGAATGTTGATTGGGTAGACAGCAATTTTCAGTAGAGGGAACTGACACTTTCGGTTGAGGAAAACAAGCAGAGATGGGCACAAATCACGTGATTAGCGTAAATCACGCGTGATTCGCGCGTAAACGTAAGTAAAATCTAATTTTACTCATGTGAGCGTACGTGAACGTGACCAAAAAAAAATCGTCGTGCGGAGCGTGCGTAATTGGAAAAATTTCGTGATTCACGAATTTTTGCAATAAAAAATTTGGCTTTTTTGGCAGACTTTTCCAATAATAACTGAATATGTTCTGTGGTATGAAAAATTAAAAAAAATATATTTTGAAGAATTATATGATTCCAAAGTTATTAAAAATATTATGTTTTCTATCAAAAAGTCACTGATAAAAAGATTAAAGCCAGAAGATTTTCACTATACGTATTGCACTTTATTTGAACCTACCATTTAAAGAACTAAAGTTTTGCAGCCAAGAGACAAAAGATTTAGTTTACTCAACTATAAAAGTAATTGCAAGATACATTCAGAATTTGGTTCAAGAAGTCGAACAATGTGAACCAGTATGTGAACCTTCCTCCAGTTTTAACCGAACCTTTGTTGAATATACTCTTATGTACACTAGGGTGGAGTGAAATTAAAAAAAAAAGTTAACCTCGGAAAGAGATGTAGTCTGGGGTCCTAAAGAGGGGAAAAATAAAGAAAAAAATTTAAAAAAATTTTTAGGGGTCGCGCCACTCCCTAGAAATTTGGAAATTGATTTTAGAAAAATCCTAAAAATTAACGACTTAACTTATTCGAAATTTAAAAGTTTCAGCTTGTTCAGTGCCCAAACAAAAGTATTTGAGGCAAATATGAGGATAATCGACTAATATTTGTAGCTTTGGTGGCGATTTAATTGTTCAGTCAATTTTCTGAAGAAGGGACGATTTGACTTATTTTATTTTTTGAAATTTTTGAACAACGAGAAAATTTTTTTTAAATTGTTTCATGCCCTTATTTCATTGTTTACGCTATTGCAAACATTTATTGACATAAAACTTTAAAATCGGTTCAGGGGTTAGGAAAATCCACGCCTTCAAACATGTGTATTTGTTTATTCTGGCGCGACCCCTAAAATTTTTTTAAATTTTTTTCTTTATTTTTCCCCTCTTTAGGACCCCAGACTACACCTCTTTCCGAGGTTAACTTTTTCAAGTTAAAAAAAAGCATGTTTTCACTCCACCCTAATGTACACTTCGAAAGAAAGTCATGCTCAAAATAAAAACGAGCAAGTTGAAGAAGAACTTAGAATTTATTTAAAGAAAAATTAAACCTGATTGCAAATTATAAGAGTTGTGGAAAAGTTCATCCGAAACTAGCCTTCTGGCCTCATATATTTTATGCATTCCATGCAGTTCAACAACAAGTGAAATAGTTTTCTCTACTTCTGGAAAAATTCTAAAAGAAACAAGAACGAGATTTGTTGGTGAAAACGTTGACAAAATACTTTTTCTCCACGAAAACACTTGGAATATTTTTTGAATGTTTTTAAAACATTTTTTTTTTTCAATTTAATTTATTCCCAAATCAATATTGTTTTACATTTTAGACTACTTAGTTTCATATATACATTTCCTAGCGTACTACGTATTTTTCTAGGAATATCTTATTATATTCTTATAAAATAAATTTGTGGCAAGGCCAGCCCATTTAGTCATTCGTTTTTTAATTTATCTGTCCAGTCATTTGTTGTCCCTCAAAAGGGGAAAGAAAAACTAACGGATCGCTCTCTTGAGATCATTTTTTGGGCCATGCCCAAAACAAAACAAAAGGAAAATAAAAAGGTATTTACATAATATTTACACGGTTACATAATATTTACAGGTATATTGGAAGTCTATTGCATAGTGTTATACACCAGGTTTTCAAATCCGTACGTCCCGAAGCCCCTGTGATAGAACAAAATGTTTCCATTTTCATCTATCAGAAGCCCTTCGTCGTTAAGGTGCAGAAGGCACATCGGCGATAGATAACCCCCAGTCGCTCGCAGATGATCATACCTTTCTCGTGGGACTAGCTGGTCCCGAACGATACTACTCGGATGAGATGGACACCTCGAGAGGTGACCGATGGCTACTCCAGCCATGAATTTATCGATTCGGTGTATTCCACTCTTCTGATAGATTTCCCTACAGGAAGGAATGATGTGCTGTCCGTCATGTGTAACCCTCCTCCTGAGGCCAAGGCAGTATGACAACATCTTCCTTTCCATCACGCGGAGTCTTTCCATCTGGTGTGAGGAGATGCTAAACCACACCGGGAACCCGTACGATATCGTTGGTCTTACAACCTGTTTGTAAATGGCTATCTTTACATTCTTGCTCAGCCATTCCTTTCTTCTCAAAGCCTGCTGGTACATTCGAAAGGCAGCCACTCCCTTCCTAAGTGTATTGTCAATGTGCCTCGTAAACCGCATGTTCTCCTGAAAGACCACTCCAAGATATTTAAGACTTTCTGCATTTTCTATTGTTTCCCCTGATATTTCAATTGAGGGGACATAACTGCGGGCATTTCTGTAGATCTTTGACCTTTGTCCCTTGAATATAATTGATCTACACTTGGGGATATTTGACTTCAGCTTCCATCTGGTGAAGTATTCTGACAATTCTAAGAGATATTGGGTTAACTTCAGCTCGGCTGTCCTTGCCCTGCCATGCGTTGATGCGACCAGTATATCATCCGCATACACTATTAAAAACTGTCCGCCTGTGGGCTGTGGTATATCTGCAAGTTACAGATTGTACAGTACAGGGCCCAGAACAGACCCCTGTGGCACACCAGTCATAACATTATGTACCCTGGATCTGGCTCTGTCGACTACAACTGAAAAGCTCCTATCCTTGAAGTAGCTTTCCAGGATCCTTATCAGGTAGATGTTAAAACCGAATTCCCGCATCTTCAATATAATGCCCTCCTGCCAGACAGTATCGAATGCCTTCTCAAAGTCGAGACTGACGGCTATTGTGGCGCTCCTCGCATTTAAACCATTGATTATTTTCCCAATGCCATAAGTGCATGGGTTGTTGAAGTTTCCTTTTGGAAACCAAACTGGAAATCCTTGAGGATATTATAACAATAAGTATTTTATTTAAATAATATAAACTTTGCTTTATATTTCTAAGTTAATTTAATCAATTCATAAAAATAAAGCTTGCTTCTGAAGTATTCTTTAAATAAAAACGTTTAATTTTTTTTGAGTTACAAATGTGAGTTTTTTCTTTTGCGTGGACGTGAGCGAAAAAAAATCTTCGTCCATGAGGGCGCATGATTCAAAATTTCTGCGCCGTGATCGTACGTGAGCCAAAATTACTCACGTGCCCATCTCTAAAAACAAGTACCGGCAATCCTGACAGACTGAGATGATTATTGCAACTAAATTTGTTGTTGGTTGTTGTTATAGATTGTTGGTTATAAGTACTTTTTGAAAAAATTTAATATTTTTCCGTCTGCAGCGGTGAAAGAGTTAATGAAAAGAGTTAATTAAAGTATATAACAATATTTATTGTTAAGCTTTGGGTGGCCGTAACTCGGGAAAAATAGGTCGTCACCAAAAAAAAATTGGTTGTTGTTTTGAATAGTCTATCTATGGCGAAACTTCTGATCAAGTCTGAGTAATGTTGCTTAATTAAAGTTAAGCGTTTTATTTATAGTTCGTCTGTAGCCGTATGGTTTCGGAGCATTTACTGTCTAACCCAAGAAACTTTAAATTGTCTGATTTTTTTATACATTTATGGCGAACTTCGAATTATGTTTTTGTCGTAATCAAAGGTTTTGTTGTGACTAGAACCGATATAATATTAGACGGTTTCTTTTTTGATGTTTGTATAACCAATATTATGTAACAACAGCCACCTAAACAGGATTTGGTCACTACAAAGATCAAATCTGTTATCACCAATTATTAGTACTAAAGTAACATGTACATCACAATTGGTTGGTTGCCATAACCGCCAGTTATCGCAACCAATATAATTAGGTAAACTGAATTCGGTTTGTATAACTGTGTTGTGATCCGAACTGTGATAGCTCGAATCGTGTTACCATCATTACAATGGAATGTTGGTTTTTGAAAAATAAATTCGGTTAATCCAACCGAGTTTTTATAGTTCGGACCAATTTCAAACTGCTTTTTTCTCTGTGTGTATATTCTTTCCTTAAGATCTCTGAAATCTGGGAGAGATATTGCATCTCTTATGTTTTTACAGGGATTAATTTGTGGAAATGTTGATTTCCTGAATTGTTGTCACTCATTCGGTTTAATGCTCCACCTCGAATATTAAGACATTACGTTCTTTTGCTATTGAAACACATCTTTCAAATTATGCAGTTAATGAACCCTTGAATAAATCTAAGAAGCTTTTTAAAACAATTTGTGAACATGTAGATTTAAGTCTTCCTAGTATTAAATTTAAAAAATTGTTCATTACTTTGTTTAATTAGTTTTTACCTATAATTAAAATAAATTTGTTGTAATTTATACTATATTTCTATTGTAGCTCGTCTGTAAGGAATGTATCTCCATAGACGTAATAAATGAAATGGAAATCATAGAATACGAATTTCCCCATTGTTCGTATTAAGAAACAGTCTGGGAACTTCTTAAAATTAGTTAGATGTACAATAACGCTGTGCTCCCTTAAGCTAGCCCAGATATCAAGCAAAAATCTAATTTGTTGTATGTTGTCTTACTAATCTAACATCTCAATTAGATACATACCTTCGAGAGCAGCCAATGTATAGATCGATCCATCTAGAGGAATTTTTTCAGAACAAAAAAAAATATAAAAATTTAAATTAGGTGTGGAATCTTTATTGGTAATTTGAAAGGACATTTTATGGCATTTATTTTTTTTATATAATTTCCTTCAAATGATGGCAACTGTATTATGGAAATGAGCGTTCGGTGAAAAACGGGAAAAACCGCTGTTTTGGAACAAAATTTTATTCAGTGGTGAGGTCCATTTCTGGCTCAACGGCAAAGTCAATAAACAAAATTGCCGCATTTGGGCTGAAGAGCAACAAGAAGAGGTTCAAGAGGAACCATTACCAGACAAAACCACGGTTTGGTGCGGTTTATAAGCTGGTGAAATCATCGGTGCATATTTTTTCGAAATTGATGATGACCGGAACGTAACCTTGAATGGAGCTCACTGACGCGCCTTGATATCAAACTTTTTGCTGCCTGAAATTGAAGCCCGTAATCTTGACTTGGTTTCAACAGGACGGTGCAACTTGCCATACAACTGCTTAAACAGTGGATCTATTGAGAGGCCATTTCAAAAAGTAGCTAATTTCACGTATTGGACAGGTCAGTTGGCCGCCAAGATCACACCTTTAGACATTTTTCTTGCGGTTACGTAAAGTCCAAAGTCTTTGCCGACAAACCAGCTACGACGATTCAGGTTTTGGATGCCAACATTAGGCGCATCATTAAAGACATACGAGGGCGACCGCAAAACTAACTGGCCTGGCACATTTTCTGTTTTACTAGCAACTTTTTTTTTGTTTTTTAAAAGCAATCTCTTATAAGCCATCTGTCAAAATTTCCGAAATATTTAATGATTATTTTCTTTGTTACAGGTGATTGAAGTAAACAAGTTTTATAATTTTCGAAAAATGGAAAATAAAGAGTTTCATGCGGTAATTAAACACTTTTATATGAAAGGTTATACGCCACAATTAATCAAAGATGAATTTGATTCTATTTATGGTGATAATGAACCATCATACTCCACCGTGAAATCCTTGGTTCAACAATTTAAAATGGGTCGTTCAAGTACGGAAGATGAACAACGCTCTGGAAGACCGAAAACTGCTACTACTATTGAAACATTAGAAAAATATTTAATGAAGTGACTAAAGATAGACAAAAAAAAGCTCAGAGAACTTGCTGATATTGTTAAAATACACGAAAAACAAGTTTGGAGTATTTTACATGATGAACTCCACATGAAAAATCTATCCGCAAGATATGTGCCGCGTTTGTTGACTTTGCCCCAAAAAATCGTCCGTTGGACCAATTTCGAGGAGCTTTTAGCGATTTATCAGCGTAATCCAATAGAGTTCTTGCGCCGATTGATAACTGTTGATGAAACATGGATCCATCACTACATCCCAGAATGCAAAGAACAGTCAAAACAATGGATAGAAGCTGGTAAAAGTGGTCCCAAGAAGGCCAAAACTGTTAAGTCAGCAGGAAAAGTAATGGTCACAGTATTTTAGGATGCAAGGGGTATAATATTTATTAATATCTTGAGAAAGGAAAAACTATAAATAGTGAATATTATTGTGCATTATTGGTTCGGTTGAGTGAAGAAATCAAGATAAAACGACCGCATTTAAAAAAAAAGTTATTTTTCATCAAGGTAATGCTCTCTCACACACTGCAGTTTTAATTAAAAAAAAAAACTGGCCGAATTACGATTTGAAATTACTCCGCATCCACCATATAGTCCGCATCTACCATATAGCTCCTTATGATTATTTCTTGTTTCCAAATTTAAAAAAAAATTTCGGTGGCAAAAAATTTTCGTCCAAAAGCGAGGTTATTGTTGAAACTGAGGCAAATTTTGAAGGTCTTGAAAAATCTTATATTTCGGATGGAATTAAAAAACTTGAAAAAGTTGGAAGGAGATTATGTTGAAAAATAAATAATAATAATTCCAAAAAAAACGGTTCTTTTTATGTTAGGCCAGTTACTTTTGCGGTCGCCCTCGTACCTGTTGAAATGCTCGAACGAGTCATTAAAAATTGGACCCTCAGAATGGAAACCCCGAGGCGTAGTTGCGGCCAACATTTGAAGGAAATTATATTCAAAAAATAAATGTCAGAAAATGTCCTCTCAAATTACCAATAACACTCTGCGACAAGTGGTAAGGGTCAGTGATCGGTTTGGAATGAAACCACCGGGGAAAGTTATATTGGTAAAAAAAAAGTCATACGTGTTCCAGCGTTTCGCTGGGTCTCATCTAGAAATCGAGATATATCGATTTGCAGTTAGTAAGTATCGTATAGGGGAATTTGTCACGTTTTTGGCTCTTTTGTTTGACATAACTTGAGAACCACTCGTCCGATTTAGCTGAAACAAATTTAGAAAAATTAAGAATTACAATTCCTCTAATCTGTTCTTAAACCGTTTTCCTACTTAAGCAACAGTTTCGCAATTATAAATAAATGTATGAAAAAAAAAATTATTTTTGCCTAAAAATTAAAATTTTTTTTTTTTTAATTCATAAAAAATCCAAAACGGTAAAAAGTGTCAAGTCCTATTACTTTCACGTAAAGTCACATAAGAAAACGAAAATAAATGTATTTAAAAAAAAAATAAAAAAAAAAAAATTTTTTTTCTTCATGCGCTTATTTTTAACTTGGAAACTATTACTTGTAAAGGAAAATAATATATGAACAGATTAAGGGAATTGTAATTCTTGGTTTTTTAAAATTTATTTCAGCTAAATCGGACGAGTGGTTCTCATGTTATGTCAAACAAAAGAGCCAAAAACGTGACAAATTCCCCTATACGATATTTACTAACTTCAAATCGATATATCTCGATTCCTAGATGAGACCCAACGAAACGCTGGGACACGTATGACCTTTTTTTTGACCGATATAACTTTCCCCGGTGGTTTCATCCCAAACCGATTGTGGCTGTCGCACAGTGTAATGATTGCACAATTGATTTGAATTTGTATATTATTTTGTTCTGAAAAAATACCTCTAGATGGATCACCCTATATAATCTGTGACACACATTAAAGCAAAAGCTAACGTGTCCTACAAGTTAAAAATAATTTCTGTAGAATTCCTAAATCAAGACGAAGAAATAATTAGCTATTTTCAGTTGACTTCTTTGAGTTTGCAGAAAGTCGGTAAAAACCTTAAAAACTATGTTTAGTTAACTTTTTTGAGTATGGAGGAAGGCGGCCACACCCGACTTAATTTATTTTTAATTGTCTTTAATCCATTGCTCATTTTTGCTGCCTTCAGAAAATATGAAATTTTTTCCGTCACTCTCTATCTCCTACGGTATATCTTGTAGCTTTTGCATTTCACTTTTGTTAGACACTGTTAAAATTGTATTACATTAGAGTTATCGTCGTCAACATCATCACCAACAGCAACTTGAAAGACATTTGTAATAACAGTAATCATATAACCACAAATATGTTTGTCCACCGACTAGACCATGCCAGAAATATGGATTGTGCCATCTCCGCCGTATTATGTTTCATTCAAAATGACAGATTTGTTGAGTGTTTTTATGTCAATGCTGATAATGTCTAATACCTGTTCATTTTGGGGTGTAGGCAGTCGTTGGTGGTCAAAACAACATAAAAGAAGTCTAAGCAGAATTATATTGTGTATTTGTGTGACACCTTTTGCATAACAAAAGCCTTAGAAAGGAAATAATGTATGGGAAGTTTGACATTTGAAATACTCGTATTAAAGAGGCACTGCTGCGTAAGGTAACCACATATTACGTACTGAGTAACATTAAACCAGTATCGATATGGTTTTATGAATAATGGGAATCCTTAAGGCGAACTCCCAATGTCCAAACCATGTTTAGCCATGAAAAGAAAGCACTTGATGGATATCGGCCTAAAATCCGGACATTACTAGAAGTTTTTTTCAGAAAAAAAAATATAAAAATTCATATCAAGTGTCCAATCATTATCGGTAATTTGAAAGGAAATAATTACCTTCAAATGTTGGCAACTTTATTAAGGAAATCCGCGTTCGGTGAGAAACGGGAAAATCCGCTGTTTTCGACCAAAATTTTGTTCAGTGATGAGGCTCATTTCTGGCTCAACGGCAAAGTCAATAAACAAAATTTCCGCATTTGGGCTAAAGAGCAACAAGAAGAGGTTCAAGAGGTGCCATTACATCCAGAGAAATTACGGTTTGGTGCGGTTTATAAGCTGGGAACGGAACATGACCGTGAATGGTGCTCGCTATCGCGTCATGATATCGATCTTTATGCTTCCTGAATTGAAGCTGGGGAATCATCGGTGCATATTTTTTCAAAAATGATGATGGCCGGAACGTGACTGTGAATGGTGCTCGCTATCGCGTCATGATATCGATCTTTATGTTACCTGTATACGGTCCAGAAATGCTGAAATTCAATGGGATGAGAAATTAAAATACTTAGGGGTCATACTAGATCCAAAAATGGCGTTTAAACATCATATTTGCTATGTAATTGACAAGATTCAAAATACAATCCGAATTCTATACCCGTTCATCAATAGGAATTCACATCTTTGTCTTGGGAATAAGCTGATCATCTTTAAAGTTATAATCCAATCAATATCTTTTTACGCTACTCCGGTGTGGGGCGATACATCAATAACGCATTTAAAAAGTTTACAAATACAACAAAATAAGATTCTAAAAATGATATACAACCGCGTGATTTTTCCACCTCGAGATTGCACGCCCATGACGACATAGAGACTGTACTAGCCAGGACAAGTAGATTAAATGAAATGTTTGCTAATAAATGTCAATCTTCGGAATTAAGTCACCTGTATGATCTCGGAAATTAGTCTTTTTTTTACTAACTAACTTGCAATTTTTAAATAAACTCTAATTTTCTTTTTGTCTGTTGAAGAAAGGTTTTTGTTTTTTAAAATTTCTTTCAAACGTTAATATTATGCTTCGAAAGTAATTATAAAAAATCATAAATACTCGTATATAATAAAGCAGAAAAGATATAAACTATCTAACCTCTTAGTACTTAAGACAATTTACATCTGTACAAAAAATATTATGAAATAAAGATGAACATTTCAACTTATGCTACCTGAAATTGAAGCCCGTAATCTTGACGACACTTGGTTTCAACAGGACGGCGCCACTTTCAAACAATGGATCTTTTGAGAGGTCATTTCGAAAAGTAGCTAATTTCACGTTTTGGACAGGTGAATTGGCCGCCTAGATCGAGTGATATCACACCTTTAGACACTTTTCTTTGGGGTTACGTAAAGTCCAAAGTCTATGCCGACAAACCAGCTACGACTTAGGTTTTGGAAGCCAACATAACGCGTGTCATTAAAGCCATACCGTCGAAATGGAATGGAAACCCTGAAGCGCAGTTGCGGCCAACATTTCAAGCAAATTAGATTCAAAAACAAATGCCATAAAATGTCCTTTCAAATTACCCATAAAGATTCCACACTTGATTTGAATTTCTATATTTTATTATGGATGCTGTTTAGAAGATAGATACTTCTAAAAAATAAAACTAAAACAATGTTAATCAATTCTGTATTGTTATGAATGAAAATGATTAATATAAAGGTATTAACTTCATTCTGAACAATTTTAATGTTCTTATCTTGTTGTGGTTTTTGTATAAAATGAATGTTTTCTAAGTACTATTTTTAGATTTATTTCGCCCACGTATTTCAACTTCAGGAAAAGTTTTAGTTATGTTCCTACCTGATTCCTCCAATAAGAATTTTTTAAATATCAGTCAAAGTATTAAGATTATAATCTGATTATTGTCAGCCGCCGACTAGTGCGCACCTTAGTGAAGTTATCAACAGACCAAGCGTCTTCCAGTGTTTTGCTTCACCTTTTTATCGTAATACATAACTACGAGTATCACGCTGAATTTGGTCTTCAATGTACTTAGTAGGGACCTAAATACTGTTACAAACGTATTATGCTGTAAAATAAAAAGTACTGAATGTTTTTGGACCAAATATTTTTTAATGTATTTATTGATGTATACTGTATCCAAAAAGAATCTACTTATACGAAATGTCCGCCTTTTGCATTTACACACGCCTTGAGTCGCGCTGGCCAATCGTTAATAGCTGCACGAACCTCGTTCATTGGAAAATTGGCCAGCTCGAACCAAAGCAGTCTTAAGAGATCCAATGTTGGGGTATCTTTTGTGACAAACCTTGTCCTCTAAAACCATCCACAATTGTAATCCAATAGGTTCAAATCTGGACTGCCTGAAGGCCATTCTTCAGAGGAAATGAACGCTGGCAAATTGTTTCGAAGCCAGGCCTGGGACGTTTTAGCCTTATGGCCCGGCGCAGAACCCTGCTGGAAAGTCCATGGCTGGCTTTGGAACAGGGAATTGTTAAGAGGCTTCACAACAGCTTCCAAAACGGTTTTTTGGTAAACTTTTGCCGATGTTTTGACTCCTTGTTCGCAGAAATGCAGGTCATGGACCCCATCGTAAGAGACACCCCACCAAACCATGACTGAAGCTGGGTGATGACCCTTTTCCACCCTTTGGATCAGTTCAGATGCTTCCTTAGATGACTGCACATACACTCTATCATTTACTAGTTAAATTTTTCCTGAACGGTAAAATTTTTTTCATCGGTGAACAAAATTTTTCTTTGCAAGTTATCAGCGTGCTTCGCCAAAAGACGTTTGCATTTCTCAATCCAATTTTTGTTTAAAGGCCCATTTAGTCTCGACGGTTGACGGTGGATTCTGCAACCTGCAGAAGTCTACCGTCGTCAACCGTCAAACTGTAGTTATCTCCCTCTAACACATGCAAAATGCAATCCTGAACTGAAATAGCTGATTGCCTACCGTCAACCGTCCACCGTCAACCGTCAAGACTAAATAGACCTTTAAGCTGCAGTCAATAAATGTCCGGAACGTCGTTTGAAAGTCTTTTTTAATGATTTGACTCATGGACTTTTGCGTGATATTCATCTCAGGGGCCATGATTTTCTGTCTTCGGAGCGAATTTCTGTGAATTCTTGATTTAACGTCTTTGATGACATGCGGTGTTCGAACAGAACGTGGGCGGCCCGACCGGTGGCGGTCTTTTACACCTCCAGTCTCCTCAAACAGTTTTATGCATCGGTAGACGAACATGCGGCTAATCCCTAGTGGCCGGAGCGATTTGAACACTTGAAAAGCGCTTTTACAGCGATACGGTTCTCATTATCTGACCACTCCATGATGAAAGTTGAAACAATTTTAAAATCCCGTTACAGACTAACGCTATTGAGGTTAGCTTTCAAGACCCATATGACATTAACGGGCTATGTTCAGTCAGTTCTACTATTGAAATGGGTGTATTCAATGTTGTAACAGTATTTATGTCCCTACTAAGTATAATGGACCATAACGCAAACCTATTAAAGGGTGGTTAAATTTTAAGGGCCGATGTTGATTTTGAATAAAACACAAATTATTTAAGAAACTATTTTCATTTCTTTTAATTATGATAATATTGATATGGTTCAATTATGTAGGGAATAAAATAACGGCCAAACGGTCGCCAAGAAAATTTCGATGGTCCAAAATTTCGATGCGAAAAAAAATTTAACGTTTAGATGTGGTTTGTATTTAACATCAGCCCTTAAAATTAAACCATCCATATAGAGCGATATAATCAATGAAGTTTTGGATAGAGCAGTAGATGATCTTATCCTTATAGGAAAATGGGGCTTTTATAGTATGTAGTTTGAGAAATCGTGAGTACAAACAGAAAAGTGATGATAGTAAATTTTGCAGTGAATAGCTTATTTAGGACTTCATATGTGCCGCTGCAACTGTTAACAAAACCAGATAAGACACAGAATAATAAAAAAAAAATCCTCGATCTTAGACTTTTGCCGTCCTATAATGTTTCGATTTAAAAAAGAGTCCACTTAATTGTTTCTAGAGAAAAGAGATGTACATCAAACACAAAATTGAAAGGTTAATCCCCACTAAAATCAAGACAGCTCAGAGAACGATACAAATTGAACATAATTTACAACTTACAATGGGGGATGGTAAAGTATGTAATGCCCTAACCCAAACTTCAACTACTAGTTGTTACATATGTAATGCGAAGCCCTCAGAAATCTATATCTATTCTATTATATTTATAAAAGAGAATGCCGTCCGTGTGAACACGCATAACTTTATAACGGATCGTCCGATTTTCACGATTTTGGGCTTGATGAATTCGTGTTGGCCCAAGGAAGGACATAGGATGTTGGACAATTTCCAGAAAAATATAAAATCCTGGAAGATTTTAACTAAAATTTTACTCTTTTTTTTGTTAGTTTAACAATACCAAATAATATTTCGAATGTTTTAAATTTTTTTTCATGTGTTAATGTCATTTCTTTTGTGATTTCATATGTCGGTAATTATGAAACTCCATTATCACCGTGTATGTCTGAAAATAAATGTACCAAACGCTATCCACGTCCATTGGTATCAGACACAATCACTGGCAATGATGGATATCCGCTACATCGACGTCGATCGCCAGCGGATCATGGCAAAACCTTCTCGATGAATGTTAGAGGAGCAAGTTTTGCCGTCGACAATAGTTGGATTGTGCCGTACAGCCCGTTTTTGTCGAAAGTCTTGAAGACTCATATCAATGTTGAGGTATGTTGCTCCATCAAATCTATCAAATATGTATGCAAATACGTGAATAAAGGCAGTGATATGGCTGTTTTCGGGATTCAGGCTCCTGATAATCATGATGAGGTGCTTCGCTATCAATTGGGCAGGTATGTGAACTGCAACGAGGCAGTGTGGCGGATTTTTTCGTTTCCGATTCATGAGCGCACCCCAACTGTCGTCCATTTGGCAGTTCACTTGGAAAATGGTCAACGTGTATATTTCACGGCAGCCAATGCAGCCCAGCGAGCCTAACTACCACCTGCAACAACATTAACAAATTTTTTCGATACTTGCCGAAGTGACGAGTTCGCACGAACACTTCTTTATTCTGAAATGCCACGATATTTCACATGGAATGCGTCGTCGAAGAAATTCCAGAGGCGGAAACAAGTGCAAGTGATGCACTTGGTAGAATATACACAGTTCACCCCAAAAACGACGAATGCTTCTATCTGAGAATGGTTTTGCTGAATGTTCGAGGCCCCACTTCGTTCGAATCGCTGCGGACTGTTGACGGTATTTTGTGTGCGACATATCGAGAAGCCTGCCAACGCATGCAATTGCTTGAAAACGACAATCATTGGGATTTGACACTGGCCGATGCTACTATGACCGCGCCAGCGAATCAACTCCGAACACTCTTTGCAATCATAATTTCGACATGTTTTCCATCGAATCCTAAAGATTTGTGGAATAAATACAATAATGATATGACCGACGATATTTTGCATCGAATTCGCACTGTGACATCGGATAATCAACTGGAGATGTCAGATGTAATGCGCAACGAAAGTTTGATTTTGATCGAGGATATGTGTCTGCTCATGAGTGGCAATTTGTTGTGCAAATTGGGAATGCCATCGCCGAATCGTTCAATGCATGAAGCATTTAATCGAGAATTGGAGCGAAAAATGGATTTCGATCGAAACGCATTGAGTCAAGCAGTTCAAATAAATGTGCCACTGTTGAATCCAGAACAAAATCAAGTGTATGATGAAATTATGCAAGCAGTCGATAACGGAAATGGCGGATTTTTCTTCCTTGATGCGCCGGGTGGAACTGGAAAAACATTCCTGATTTCACTGATTTTGGCTACAATTCGATCAAGATCTGAGATTGCTTTGGCACTCGCCTCTTCTGGGATAGCGGCTACGTTGTTAGAAGGCGGTCGAACAGCTCATTCTGCATTGAAATTACCATTGAATATGCAAGTGGATGAAGAACCGATATGCAACATTTCAAAGAACTCTGCGATGGCAAAAGTATTGCAACAATGCAAGATTATTGTGTGGGACGAGTGTACAATGGCTCACAAACGCGCATTGGAAACTTTAAATCGCACATTGAAAGATTTACGGAATGACACACGACATTTCGGTGGCGCATTGATTTTGTTGTCAGGCGATTTTCGTCAAACGCTGCCTGTCATTCCAAGATCAACTCCAGCAGATGAATTGAACGCTTGCCTGAAGGCGTCGGCTTTATGGCAATACGTGAAGAAATTGCAGTTGAAAACGAACATGCGAGTTGCTTTACGAAGTGACCAGTCCGCTGAGGAGTTCTCTAGGCAATTGTTCGCGATGGGTAATAGCGTGATTCCAGTCGAATTAGTTACCGGCTTAATTGAATTTCCACAGAATTTTTGCAGCATTACAACTACGCCGGAAGAGCTGATTATGAAGGTTTTTCCGAATATCGCGCAGAATTATGTTGACCATGATTGGCTGAGTGCACGAGCGATTTTGGCTGCGAAAAACAAGGATGTCGATCATTTGAATTTCGTCATTCAAAATGATATCTCCGGTGAGTTGCATTCATACAAATCCGTCGACTCCGTGATGGATGAAAACGAAGTCACGAACTATCCGACAGAATTTTTGAATTCTCTGGATGTCCCGGGCTTGCCGCCACACTTTTTGAAATTGAAAGTCGGCTCAATTATAATTTTGTTGCGTAATCTCAATGCACCAAAACTTTGTAACGGTACGCGTTTGATTGTGAAGACACTCAAATCAAATGTCATTCAAGCGACGATTTTGAGGGGAAAATTCAAGGGCGAAGATGTTCTCATTCCGCGGATTCCTCTTATTGCGAACGATTTGCCATTCGTATTTAAGCGTCTTCAATTTCCGGTGCGTCTCGCCTTCGCTATGACAATTAATAAGGCGCAAGGACAATCGCTGGATGTTTGTGGAATCAATCTTGAGTTCCCATGTTTTTCACATGGTCAATTGTATGTGGCGTGCTCACGCGTCGGCAAACCTTCCGCTTTGTACGTGTACGCGCCAGAGAACAAAACGAAAAACGTTGTGTACTATAAAGCACTTCAGTGAAAAAGCGGAAGGTTGGCTGATAACTCAATCATTGCGGTTTGATTAAAGCACATCGTTATTCTTTTACTTTAGTTATTTTCATTGTATTTAACACAACTTTTTAATAAAGAATTTGAATTGACTGAGTTATATAAAGCAGCAAGTGCATGCTCGGAATTATTTTTTCGTTGCATTAACGAATTTAAGCGGAACGAAGTTCGCCGGGTCAGCTAGTTAATAATATTGAAAAATGTGTGGAAAAAGACCTGGTCACTATGAATTTGGATTGTTACCTCTACACACCTTTATTCAATTTTTTTTAATATTTTCTTCGTGCTTAAAAGCTTGAACTTGAAGTGTGTCAAATTAGGACTTTAGAAGAAAAGGCCAAATTTCAGACAAGAAAATCAAATAATACAGCACTACTTCGATTAACAATGGGATTAATTTTAGACTAAACAAAATCAGGAGGTAGAGAATCTTCAAATGAGGGAAACACGGCAATGCAATTCATCAATAACGCGAGTATGTCTGCTTTCTTTCTAACGGGGCTTGATCAAAATTAAATTAAGAGATGTGCAACATTATTACAAGCTTGATCTTCTTGGTGCACAATTAATATAGAAAAATTTAGATCAGATGCGCCGGTCACTGATAAAGAGCTGACAAAAAAGTATACATGGGACTACCTCCAACCCTCAGATCACATTATTTTAAATCACGCTCCTGGCGTTATAGGACGAGGATTTTTTCAAATTATTTTATTGGGGAGCTCTTTGAGGAAGCTTCAGAGTCCAGGAAAAAGATATAAAAAAGTTTCGACTCCAGCATACGCTTAAGACTTCACAAGATTCAACAATAGCGGATTCGTGTTTGATTTTAAGTTAGGACCCTTGTTTAATCTCGGACCCTAGTAAAAATCGGTTTTATTTACACTTGTTTTCGATTTGCTAGAACAACCAATCCATTTTTATAACGCGTGATCCATTTCGAGGTTCCCTACTTTTTTAAAGAAAAAAACACAGAAAATTCAAATTGAATGGGGAATGTTTATTATCATTTGAAAGAACATTCTTTGGCATTTATTTTTTGAAGATTATGTCTATCAAATGTTGGCCTCGGCCACGTCTCAGATGGTCAATCCGTTGAATCCAATTTTCGATGACTCGTTCGAGCATTTCGACGGGTAACTGGCGAAGGACACCCGTGATGTTTTGCTCCAAGGCCTGAATCGAAGCGGGTTTGTCCGCATAAACTTTAGACTTTATATATCGCCACAGGAAAAAGTCTAACGGTGTGATATCACACGATCTTGGTGGCCCATCGACCGGCCCAAAACGTGAAATTATCTGCTCACCGAAGTGTTCTCTCAATAAATCCAGTGATTGATGCGATGTGTGGGAAGTGGCGCCGTCTTGTTGAAACCAAATGTCGCCGAGATAACGAGCTTCAATATCAAATAAACGGTTATCATGGCACGATAACGGTCGTCATTGACGGTTACGTTCTCACCGGCACCATTTTTGAATGAATATGGACCGATGATTCCACCGGCCCACAAACCACACCTTACCGTGTTTTTTTTTTTGGATGAAGTGGCAGCTCTTGAACCTCTTCTGGTTGATCTTCGTGTGAAATGCGGTAATTTTTCTTGTTTACATACCCATTGAGCCAGAAATGGGTCTCATCGCTGAACAAAATTTTGCTCGAAAACTACGGATCTTCTTGAAACTCTTCAAGAGCCCATAGAGAGAAACGATGTCGCTTGGGAACATCGGGTGGCTTCAGTACTTGCACAAGCTGTACGCTTTCATTTTAAAATCTCGACGTATAATGCGCTAAGTCGTTCCATACTTCAGTCCGAGTAGCTGAGAACGGCGCCGAATCGACTCTCCACGGTCTTGGTGTTCACTCTCAGCTATGGCCGCTACATTTTCCTCACTGCGTGCTGGAATATTATTCGGTCGAATATTATCCAATAATGAATGCTGGGTCTCAAGATGGGTGATGGTGTTGCGAATATTACACTCAGTAGTCCGATTATGTTGACCATAAGTTGAACGAATGCACGAAACGCATTCCTAAAAGAACGTGAATTTTCGTAATAAAGTTGAATGATTTGTAAACGTTGTTCAGGCGTAAATTTTTTCATGTTGAAATGCCAAACAATACTAAACAAAAATAACATGACACGACTCACACGTGATCCGTCAAATAAAGCTATTGAAAAAAGTTGGATCACCCATTATTTCTGATTCTTTATAAATAGTCAAAAGGAGTTTTAACTGTCAATTTCGTATTTTGCGCAACTATATCTTACTAAGAACTTTACTTGAAACAAAAAACTTTCATTTTTGTTTCAATTTCCCATTAATACTCTTGAAATATTTAATGGATTATATAAGATTTGATCACTTTTCGTATGTATAAAGCGGAAGGCTTAATAGTATATAACGCATTTAAACTATAGTGGATATACAAGATTTAGCCTAGCCGAACTTAACGCCGTTTCTTCTTGTTATCAATTATTTTAGACATTTATTAAGCAGCGACAAATGTTTGGCGATACAATATCTGCTCGCGATACAATATCTGCTGGCGATACAATATCTGCTTTTTGACCGCTGTCCATACATACAAGTGCGACCACTGTTCGCATTAACCCTGAACTATTAAAAACGCAAATGTGACTGGCGTAGATACAAAAACCATTGAATAAAATCAATATATTATCTCCCTCTCTATGTTATGGTGGCCACTAAAATTATCGTTTCTCTTAGACGCGTTTATTTAATTAGGAAAAGTCCCTTGATGGTCATTTTATGTGGATAATCCTTAATATATTTGCCATAATCAAGTGAATGGTGGCGCTCAGTTGAAAATGTCTAATTAATTGATTTATATTCTGCAAAATACAACAGATGCTCTTTTTTGCTAGTGTTTTGCCAGTGTCATTGAAAACTGTCTGTCCATGGTTGTGTGTGTGTATGTGAGTATGTGTGTGTGTGTTTACCAAGAGCATGGCCACGATACCACAACACACCATGTGATCAATACCCTGCAGTTTCACAAGTAGTGGCTGGTAACTTTTCATCGACTACCTCGCCGATGGCATTTCATCGACTACATCGCTGGTGTAAAGTAAAGTGTAAAGTGGTGTCTCGAGAGATTTTCTATTGTCATTCGTATATGAAGTAACCTTAAGAATTTAATAATGTTATTTTCACCTAATGCTTTAGGTTGTTAACTTTGTAGTTGAATTGAAATAATATGAATTGAAAAAATATTAAAAAATAAAAATAAACAGAAAAAAAATTCCCAGCCCGGAATGGAACCTGGGTTCTTTTTGTCGATGAATTCGTCGACGAAGTGTCACCGATAAATTCGTCGATGAAATGTTACCGATGAATTCATCGACGAATGGTAATGCAGAGGGTGAGGGTGAGAAATAACAACCAACCAACAACAAATGCAACATGAGACAAACAAGAAAGAGTTACACAGAATCAATGAGATAACAACAACAAAAAAACGCGTGCAAAACAAAACAAAAAACTGTAACGGGCACCCAAATAAAAAAAACCCAACAACAACACATGCTACATTGCAAATAGAAAAAAAACATCAAACACGCATGAGAATATGAACTTGGTTGAGGGACGCAAGAAAGAGAAAGAGTCATTAAGTGTTTGACATTAAAAAAGAAAAGACGTGCGTGGAGTGACTTCTAATTTTTTTATTTCTTGTGTCTATTTCGTCAATTGAACTGTGTTGATAAAAACTTCTTGCAAAATTTGGTGATTGGTCAAAGGTGAATAATTTAATAATAATTCTACAGTGCTCTTTTAGGTAATTCAATTCAAGAATCTTTGAAATAAGAGCAAATCAATATTATATTATTTTATATTACAGAATCCATAACTGTTATGGATGAGAACGCAGGGTCGGCAGAAGAGCAACTTCGCAAAGCAGTCAACCTGCAGAAGAAGCGGCATTTTAAATCCATTTCGCTAAAAAAAAGGAAAACAAAATGAGCCTTTACTTTTGCCATAGATGCATATTTTTTATTTATATTTTGTTTATGTACACCTACCTGACTACCTGAATTAAGTCATAATGTTTTAAGTTTTTTTTATTTTTTTGAAATTCAAATTTTTTATGTTTTTAGTTTTTCTTTATTGGCTTTATTGTTTCCGTTTGTAAAACAAAAATAAAAATATTAAAAAATAAAAATAAGCAGAAAACAAAAAATTCCCAGCCCGAAACCGAACCCGGGTTCTTTTTACTATTCTATCGCTGTTTGTCGATGAATTCGTCGACGAAATGTCAACGATAAATTCGTCGACGAAATGTCACCGACAAGTTCGTCGACGAAATGTCACCGACAAATTCGTCGACGAACAGTAAGGCATTACCAAAGCGGACATCGCCTTGTTAAATTCGCCGCTCAAAAGCATTGCTGGTAGTTGAGCGAGTAGTCGACGAAAGGTTTGTGGTAGTCGGTGAACTCATCGGCGTAGAGTCGATCACCAATACTGCAGGGTAGTAGCATGACCAGAACCGCCACCACCATCACAATATCACCACCACCGCCAACATCAACACCAATACCAAGGATGATGCCGACGATGCAAGCACCGTCACCATCACCGTCGACGTTAAGCACAATGCCACCAACAAATTTAGTATGTCAACAGGCTGTGCTGATGTAGTTTGCCCCCACCCCACTAGCAATCCGTTGACCAGGACGAAGTGCAACGAAAACGGCTACAGCGACAGGAGCAACAAGAATGTCAAACAATTCCAGCATCAGAGATGCATCATATGACCAGAAACGATATGGATACACACTCACACACAAACTTACTCCAAACATACACACACATGCGCGCGCTTTCCCACAAATACAAACATTCTAAAATACACTTATTGACTAACACAACTGCACGCATTTCACCATACTTACGATGCACAGTGTTTGGAAAAAAAATATTTTGAATATACCTTTTTGGACGAAACTAACTTATTCTTATGTAATTTGTTTATACTTTATTTGTATTATTGAATCTGCTCCAAAGGAGCTTAACAATAAGTTTAAGAATCTTGGCAGGAATTTGCATTAATTTGGTCAAAATAGTATATAACTGGTATGGATCACATGTCTGAGAATTGTAAACCTGGTTTGGCTTAAACCTCGTGATAAAGGGCCAGTCATTTACGGAATGTTCGCGATATAATGTATAATGTAAAGTATAACGGATAACTCTAGAATAGCAGAGGGGACGGCGTAATTTAGGTTTTGTAGGTTTTTCGTGTTGACTGTTTTAAGGATCAAGTATGAGAGCACTTAAGCCAAGTGACGTAGCATAAAGGGTTCTGCACAGTTTTTATGTAAAATTATCTCCTGATTCCTTATGTAAAATTATCGCCTGAATAGTTTTCGTGATATTCTGAACATGATCCTATGATTTTTTACAACAACTGCTATAACTCAGGCAATTTTCGTCGGATTATCAAAAAATATATCACGTTGGAAACACTACAGTACGTTATTTATAATTTGTGCGAGATTTAAGGGAGAGCTCTAGAATTGGGGTGCAATTGGCAGGTAAAAACAAAAAAAATTTATTAAAGAAATCAAAATATGTATTTCTATTGGATGTAACTTCCACCATTTTTATTTGATGTTTAGTAAATATAATTAATATGAATGATGCATTTCTTACCAATTAATATTTCCCATTTTAAGTGAACCGGATGGTAATTGCCGAAGATTTAAGCAAATTAATGAAAAAAGGTAATTTTCACGATATCTCGAAAACGATACGTGATAGGGCAAAACAGATACACAATTCCGATTAATATCATTTTACATAAGAATCAAAAGTTCATTTTTGCCAAACAGTGTTATACCCCACACCAAGGTATATTGCCTAAGGGCTGATGTTTGTTACACCTTAAGGGAAGGGAAGTTGACCCCATGTAAAGTACGATTATACCGATCGGCTCAGAATCACTATCTGATTCTATTGATCTATGTCCGTCCGTCCTTCCATCTTTTCGTCTATTGTTTTAATCAAAGTACAGGTCGTTATTATACGTAAACCGATTTTAATGAAACCTGCTACATTGTGCAGGTTTGTGTCAAGGATGAACTTATGAAATTTGTCCATAGGGTTCATGCTTTAATATTTAATTACGAGTTTTCCGATTATAGAAGCTGAAGAAGCCACAACTTATATAATTTTACAACAAAAATCGCGAGACCAATACTCATCTTTGGTAAATTGGACCATACGAGTATGGATCCATGTTTTTAAGAATAGCCCCACATAAGATCCCGATTAATGCGTATTCCTGCAGCTCTAGTATGCGCTATTAATTACACAATTGACAATGGATTCTGAAAGAGGAGACCAAAAAAAATATACGTGTGTCGACGTTTTGATACATCACATCGGAATATCATTTTAGAGGTGGTTAAAGTTTCCCAGCTCTGACCTGTTCTTGCAGCATATTGGTATATACTTAGTAGGGATATAAACACTGCTTCAACGTTGAACACACCCATTTCAACAGTAGAACTGAACATACCCCGTTAATGTCATATGGGTTTGAAAGCTAACCTCAATAACGTTAGTCTGTAACGGGATTTTAAAAATTGTTTCAACTTTCATAATTGAGTGGTAATAGCGCTTTTTAAGTGTGAAATGAAAAAAGCGATATTTTCAAAACGCTTCGGCCACTAGGGATTAGCCGCATGTTCGTCTGCCGATGCATAAAACTGTTTGAGGAGACTGGAGATGTAAAAGACCGCCACCGATCGGGCCGCCTGCGCTCTGTTCGAACACCGCATGTCATCAAAGCCGTTAAATCAAGAATTCACAGAAATCCGCTCCGAAAACAGAAAATCATGGCCCGTGAGATGAATATCACGCAAAAGTCTATGAGTCGAATCATTAAAAAAGACTTGGGACTTTAAAACGACGTACCGGACATTTATTGACTGCAGCTTTAAAAAAAATAGGATTGAAAAATGCATACGTCTTTTGGTGAAGCACGCTAATAAACTGCACAGAAAAATTTTGTTCACCGATGAAAAAATTTTTACCGTTCAGGAAAAATTTAGCAAGCAAAATGATAGAGTGTATGCGCGGTCATCTAAGGAAGCATCTGAACTTATCCCAAGGGTGGAAAAGGGTCATCACCCAGCTTCAGTCATGGTTTGGTGGGGTGTCTCTTACGATGGGGTCACTGGCCTGCATTTCTGCGAACAAGGAGTCAAACCATCGGACAAAGTTTACCAAGAAAACCTTTTGGAAGCAGTTGTAAAGCCTTTTAACAATTCCCTGTTCCAAAGCCAGCCATTGACTTTCCAGCAGGATTCTGCGCCGGCCCATAAGGCTAAAATGTCCCAGGCCTGGCCTCGAAACAATTTGCCAGCGTTCATTTCCTCTGAAAAATGGCCCTCAGGCAGTCCAGATTTGAACCCATTGGATTACAAAATGTGGACGGTTTTAGAGGACAAGGGTTTTCCCAAAAGATAACCTAACATTGGATCTCTTAAGACTGCTTTGAACCAAAGCTGTGGCCATTTTGTGTGCTTTTTAAGGCGAGTGTAAAGGCAAAAGGCGGACATTTTGAATATTCATTTTGGATACAATATACATCAATAAATATAGTAACAAATATTTGGTCCAAAAACATTCAGTACTTTTTATCTTACAGCATAAAACGAGTGTAACAGAATTTATGTCCCTACTAAGTAAAACTATGTTTTCTTTACATCTAAGGTGTAGGCTATGTTCAGCAACTTTGTTACCATGGGTTTAAAACTTTAATAGCTTTTCGTTAATTAATATTTTTTTCTCAGATTCTAAGTATGAAAAACAATGTCACTTAAATGACCCCCGTTTTCAGCTTCGCAATGATGGGCCGTTTTAGAGCATTTTCCATAACATATTTTAAAATTTGTGGCAACAATATTGGTCTTCTGCAACAATATTGGTCTTGCGTTGACGGATTGTCTCGGGCTTGTTCACATATACTCGCTCCTTCAAATAGCCCCAAAGAAAATATTTGGGTGTTGACAAATCTGGCGATCGCGCTGGCCAATTAATTCCGAATTTCTTGAAATTTTTCGCTCTCCAAAAATTTGACTTGAAAGCGCCATTGTTTCTCGGGCAGTGTGGGCCGTGGTTCCGTCCTGCTGACACCACATCTTAGTTCTCAGGTTTTCAAGAGCAGGGCGTAAAAAATGTTCTATCATAAACCGATACAGCTCTCCATTTACGGTTACAGCACTTTCATCTTCATTCTCGAAGAAGCAATGCCCAATGATAGATGTGACCTCACACTATACGAGCACACCTAATGGGGTGCAATTGGCGTTGATGAATGGCTCTTGGATTTTTAGAACCCTAAAACCTACAGTTCAAATGAAAATGAGCTTCACCACTCATGCGTTAAAATAATTGATCGCCGATTTAAATAATAAAGTTCTATTATTCTGGGTCTTTGTTCAGTTGTGAATCTCTCCATTATTTAAATCTCTCATATATTATTCTATTCTAAGTGTTATTTATATAATCTGAAAAAAGAATAAAAAATATAAAGGGTGGTTAAATTTTAAGGGCCGATGTTGAATGTGACCCACACCTAAACGTCAAGTGTTTTTTCTGCATTTTATTTGATATTTCGTAATTTCAGCCT
The DNA here is from genome assembly GCA_963513945.1 of Hydrotaea diabolus. Taxonomy (NCBI): domain Eukaryota; kingdom Metazoa; phylum Arthropoda; class Insecta; order Diptera; family Muscidae; genus Hydrotaea; species Hydrotaea diabolus. The sequence continues at coordinate 138,003,460 of OY740719.1, forward strand.
ATTTCAGTTTGAACGAGCAACGCGCTAAAGTTATTCTGGCTTATAATGAAAATGGGCGTTCAAATCAAAATGCATATCGTGTACTTCGTGATTTTTTCGGTCAATTTAATCGTCCAAATGTGAGTAACAAATTGTAAAAAACACCGCAAAAAAGTTGGCCATAAAATGTTAGGACAAGTACCAAAAAAATGACGCAGATATAAAAGTATTTAGTATTTGAGTGTGAAACCTTTTCATCAGACATGGGATGACCTATATATGTGACAGCGCATAGAGAAAGGGACCTAAGGTAAAAAAAAAAAACATTTTCATTTTTTTCTTTTTTTGATGTGGACAACATCTGAGCATCGAATGAGACCGATCCCAAAAATGTTCCCTGGACAAAACTTTTCATCAACTTTTCACTTTTTTTTTGATGTGGACAACATCTGAGCATTGAATGAGACCGATCCCATGCCCCAAAAGTGTTCCCTCCCAGAGATATGCGCGTTTTATGAAAGTGAAGTCGACGATTCTAAGCGCAAATAGAAAGGGACCTAATCTTTAAAATGGCTCTCCTGAACAAAACTGGGTTTTAACCTTAGGTCCCTTTATATTTTGCGCGTCACATATGTAAACAATAACTAAATTTACTTTTAATGGGTAATGTTGAATTTGATTGATTTTTGGTGTTTGTGTAAAGTTTTGGGTTTTGGCAAGTTTTGGGGTGTTCTCCTTTTTTACAGTATAACCCCGTTATTTTGAAAAAAAAGTTTGAAATTGTTGCACAGTGTTATTATCCCTGGTTAAACTGGACAATAAAGATCGATATGTGAGTCCAACCCCAAGACAAAGGTTATTCCCGATTCAAAGTTTAGCGGCAAACTACATCCATTTTCGAAAACATTTCGCATGGGGAGTTACGAGCGACTAATACCAATTATTGGTAAAATTTGACGATATTGATCTACGTTTTTGAAATGCCACATACAAAGGTCCATCCCGAATTCTGGTCCAGACGTTCTAAAGGCTACATTGTGAATCTAATCTCGCTAAAACGACGCATAGCGCTTTATATGGGACCTGTAAGTATTCTGGTGAAATTGGGTCTGACTTTGTAGCATGTAGCCAACTGAAATATATCCTTTCCGTTCTAAAATTACTATATTCAGTGTGACCTTGCTCTAGACAGAGGCGCGGAATCTTCTTAATAGCAGAGTGCTCTAGGGTAGTTCATAGTCAGCCCCCCTTTTTTAATTTGTATTCCCTCCCATAGGAAAGAGGGAACATTATCTTGTCATTATGTTTGTTTTGAGAGAGTTCCGTCATTTAGTTTGTGTTTAACAGCTGTTCAAAATATACATCCTTGTGGATTTTGTTAAAAATGGAAAAAACAAATAATTTCCAGTGTTCATAAAAAATTATTTTTTGCGTAAAGAAACGTCAATCAAACAAAGGAAAAGCTTGATAAATGCTATGGGGATAAGTACTTTGCACCATCGATTTCAATGGTAAAAAATGTGGTTTACTGACTTACGTTGTGGTCGCAAAAGTACAGATTACGCTGAACGTTCTGGTCGGCCAATTGAGGTCAACACACCCGAAAATGTCTAAAAAATGCACGATATGGTGTCGACGAATAAAATTGCGTGAGATTGTTGATGCCATACGCATTTCATAGGGCAGTGTGGTTTCGATTTTACATGATCAGTTGGGTTTAAAAAAACTGTTTGCAAGATGGCTGCCGCTTTTGCTCTCAATTGACCATAAACTTAATAGTTTAATAACTTCCAAGAATCGTTTGGAGTTTTAACCGCGATTTGAATCAGTTTTTGTGGCATTTTGTATCTGTGGATGAAAAATGGATGCATTACAACACTCCTGAGACAAAGCAGCAGTCTCAACAATGGGTTTCTCCGAGTGAACCAGCTCCATAGAAGGGCAAGGTGACTTTGTCGGCCAATAAGGTGATGGCAACAGATTTTTTGGAATCCACATGGGCTAATCACCATCGATTATCTTTAAAAGGGAAAAACAATAAAACGCGAATATTATGCCAACTTATTGGAGCGATTTAACGAGGATTTAAAAAAAACGACTCCATGTGGCCAAGAAAAAAAGTTTTTTTTCATCAAGATTGTGCACTCGTGCATTATCAATGGCAAAATTGCATGAATTGGGTTACGAATTTGTACCTCATCCGTCATATTTTACGGATATAGCCCCCAGTGACTATTTTCTATTTCCAAACCGAAAAAAAGGCTCGGTGGAAAGAGATTGAGGTTCAACGATGAATCAAAATTCCAAGTTAGTCCAAATCTTAAATGTAGGTACTTATTACGATTTACAGGTTGCAGAAATATATATAGCAATCCGTAAATCACCGATTTTGTTATAGTCTTTACAAGTTAATTCAAATTGCAATATGGTTGTAAATGGCTTGGAAGGACTATAATATAGTTGTGTGGATTTTAGTTCTGAGGGCTCACAATATGGTTGAGGTTACAGTTGGTTACAGTATAATTGCAGGTTGATGGTTACAGTATAATTGAGTGGGATCATATTGTGATTGCGTTGGATAATACAATTTTTGTGCAGATGCATATAGTAAAAAATATTTAGATCATTCTATGATAAAAGCAGAAAGATATCAGTACCTACTGTTGTGTATTGATAACTTAGCTGTATTTGCGCGAAGTTTCTTTCATCTAAGACATATGGAACAAACTGTTTTGTTATTTTTTAATTTTCAATTATTATGCTTAAATAGATATACTATTGCTTTAATACACTCGATGGTTCAAAGTTTATGTATAGCCCTTTACAGTCTATCTTTGTTGCTTCATTTTAAATTGATTTCTTACCTTTTTGATATATCAGTAATCTGAAAAGAAACAAAATACTAAAATTTAAATCAAAATAAAGGTTTTTTATTTAGTTATATACTTAGTAGGGACATAAATTCTGTTACACACGTGTTATGCTGTAAAATAAAAAGTACTGAATGTTTTTGGACCAAATATTTAATATATTTATTGATGTATATTGTGTCCAAAAAGAATCTACTTATTCTAAATGTGTGCCTTATGCCTTTACACATGCCTTAAGTCGCACCGGCCAATCGTCAATACCTCCATTGAAAAATTGGCCACAGCTCGAACCAAAGCAGTCTTAAGACAGAACAAAATTTTGGTCGAAACCAGGGTACTTTCTTCGAGCGTTTGAAGAGCCCAATTACTAAAGATAATTTTGAAGATCGCACAGGCCATTCGCGTTTAACACAACGTACGCGCTATCTGTGAAAAAATATCCCTAGACTGATCACCCTATAGTTCATTAATTCGATTTCGATTAAAGAGCTCCTAAGTCTTTTTTCATTGTGGCCACAGCTTTCGTATCTCGTACACGATTCTTGCTGTGATAGCTTCAACCAGAACTGAATCACGCCACCGTGTATCATAGTTCAGCTCCCCTTAAGAACAGCTCTAGAACAATACCGCTGTTGCCACTTCGGAGAATGTTATAAGGACATATCTCTATGTTGTGTGCCGGGGTGACAGCCCTTGGCGGAAGAATTGTTCTTCGGGTGAATCCGGTCCACAGAACTCCCTGCTACTACAAATATTATTTTTCAAATATTATATTTTGTTTTTATATAATATATAATTTATGTAATATAATATTTAAGCATGAAATTGTAGAAAACAAATAAAAAAAAAAAAAAAAAAAAAAAAAAAACTGGCTGTCGTGTCATTGGACATATCTTTATGCTTACCACTTTCGTTCAACGTCGGTGAAAGGCAGCCATGTTACTATGCGTGAGCCGACTGGTTCCCCTAACACGATTCTTGGGTCTAAAATGACTTGATGAAGTTTTGAGAAAACCCCAAAAATTTACCCTACCCGAGGTTCCGGAAAACGCTCTGATCAGACCCAAAGTTAATCGCAGTTTCAGTACGCAGTTGTAGGTAAAGATATATGTGACCAGGTCTATGAAAAGAGCTTATGACTCAAAAACAATTTTCCCACTTTTTTTTGGTTTTGTTTATTGTTTATCTTTAACAGCTGTTTCTCGCAATTTCTTTTTTGAGTCATAAGCCACCTTTTCATAGGCCTGGTCACATATACTGAAGAATTTTTTACGACTGGTTGTTAACACTGTCTTTATAGTCATACACAAGGTCCCTGTATTGGTCTTTTATGACTATCCTTGTATTGTTTTTTTTAATGTGCTAGAATGTTATCTCAAACATATAAAATGTTTGTGTACACCTACGAGGGCGGTTCAGAAAGTTCTTAGCCTATCAATGAGAGAGAATAGTTAGTTTTTCAAAAATATTTTTATTTTTCAATATAATCTCCTGAAACTTCAATGCACTTAGTCCAACGTTTATCTAGCAATTCTATCCCTTGATTAAAATTGTTTTCCTCAGGTCTTCAAAATAGTGGTTTCCAACTGTAATTGCATCTTCATTTGAGGTAAAACGCTTGCCAGCAAGGATTTTTTTTAGATTTGGGAACAGGTAAAAGTCACTGGGAGCTAAATCAGGAGAATAAGGTGGGTGGTCAAGCAACTCGTACTTTAATTCGTTGATTTTAGCCATTGTTAAAACACTCTTGTGCGCTGGTGCGTTGTCTTGATGAAAAAGCCAGGACGTTTTTCTCAAATTTGTACATTTAATTGATCTAAAAGGTTGCAATAGTACTCTGAACTTATTGTTTTGCCCTTTTGCAGATAGTCAAACAATAAAATACTTTTGAAGCCCCAAAAAACCGTTGGCATAACCTTACCAGCCGATTGAATTGTTTTTGCCTTCTTTGGGGCACTTCCTCCAGCTTCAGTCCATTGTTTGGATTGTTCTTTTGTCTCTGGAGTATAGTGGTGCATCCATGTCTCATCAACAGTTATGAAACGACGCTTAAAATCCATTTTATTTTGCTGAAAACGACCCAAACAAGCTTGAGAAATGTTCATTCTTATGCGTTTTGGTCGACTGTTAACAAGTCCGGCACCCATCTTGCACAAAGCTTTTTCATCTGTAGTTCTTCATGCAAAATTAAATGGACTCGATCATTTGAGATGCTGATGATATTAGCTATTTCACGCACTTTTATTCGTCGATCATTTAATACCATATCATGCACTTTGGCTCTGTTGTTGTTGCTGTTTTTGGACGTCCACTACGTGGTTCATCTTCAATGCTTGTACGACAACGTTTAAATTCAGCAACCCAATTTTTTACTGTTGCATATGAAGGAGCACTTTCACCTAACACATTCACCATATCATTATGAATTTCTTGTCCCGATTAACCTTTTTTATGTAAATATTTAATGACACCACGCATTTCTAATTTTTCAATTGTAAAAAAATCGCGGATGCGTCTTTTGTGAACACCTGTTTCTATATGAAGGAGTTGCCAGATCGAAACAAAATTTAACGTGGGTTCATAGCAGAGATGGAAGTTTCCAAAACACTTAACTTTTTTCTGTTTATACCGCGCTTTTTGTGCTAGGCTAAGAAGTTTCCGAGCCGCCCTCGACTTCGGAGCCGTTTAACAAAAGTGATGTTCTGAAAAGATGTCTAAAAATTGTTCTTCTAAGCCTTGCAGGGTATGAGACAAATAGAAAACAATTTCACATATAAATTTCCTGAATCTAGGACAACAACTGCGCAAAGTACAGAATTATTTCTAGAATATATTTTTTTCCAACCACTGTGCAGACGAACGTTGCACATCCTGTGAGTGTTGCGCTTGTGTCGGTGATGTGAACAATAATTGAGGAGTTCTCGTTTAATTAAAATAATGAAGTTGCATATGCTGCTAACATCCAACACTAACAACAACAAGCAACCAACCAAGCTACGATATAAGCCAACACATACCGACAATTAAAGGCCTAATAACAGAGGAGGCTGCGGACCACGAGGAAACCAAATTGTGCTGCCGCTCGAGCAGGGTGGAGGGGAGCTGGGGCATAAAATCCCATCGTAGCCAACTGTGAGAGGGATGATAAAAATGTCATCGTTATGGTGTAAATTTATTGCATTTGCCAACTTTACTCAACTGATGGTCAACAATAATGAAAACACCATCCACGCTCGCCCACCCACCGATACGAGCGTACAGATGCCAGGCATAAGGTGCGTCCGTCCACTTGTTACGGACAAAACAAAGACCAAAGTCCTGGTCATATTTAGTAGCTGCAATTGCAGTGGTTTCGTGAGCGTTGATGCGGGTGTAGGTCGATGGATAGGAAATAAAATTATGTATTTACATTTTATACGGAAGGGTATGAAGGAAACGCGAACAGGAGTGTGCGACAAAATAGCAAGAAATTTAAGTTGATGCGAGAGCAGTAGGTGCAACTGAGAATGCAAAATTTTCTTATTACCTTGTGCTGGAAGCATCATCCAAATACATCAGCTGGAACCAATTTTAAATAAAATGATCACCCCAGAAACAGTGGCGGTAATTTTGAAGACGCGCATTAAGCCGCTTATCCTGTAATTGTTTATCTATAGCTAATGGTGAATGGCGACCTAGGATTTCTATACCGTGTTTATGAATAATAAGAGCCAAATATTAAATTATCATAAGCGTGTTAACTTCTGTCCAGATCGTTGTGACAAATCCAGAAAGAGGCCAGGGTGATTTAAGTAGACAAAAAATCTGCCTCAGAAAATTTATTTGGAAATTTGTTAAATTTTCTTTAAGCAGACAAATTTTCTGTTTGACCAGTGGTTGGAAATCAGCCGAGATTTTGTACCTATACGAGGGTTGCCATTTATATGTCGAGTCCGGCAATAATTATAATTTATCATTGGAAATGGTTTTATTGTTTTTCGAAATATTCTACTTTAAGATCAATACACTTGTGCATGCGCACAAACCAATTTTCGAAGCACTTTCTCCACTCCGTTTGAGACACCTCCAAAATATGATTTTTGAACGCTTCAACAGCTGCTTTGGCCGATGAAAAACGTTGACCACGCATTTTTTTTGATTATAGGGAATAAGCAGAAGTCATTGGGTGCCATTGGGCTGTACGGTGAATGGCCCATCAATTCGACATCTTGAGTGGTAAAATAGCTCATCGTTTCAGCTGATGTGTGAGAGCTCGTATTGTCGTGATGCAAAATGATCCGTCTTCTCTTATTATCTTTCCTCATTTCTTCGAACACTGTTGGCAAACAAATGGTAGTATTCTACTCAGAATTGACCTCCTACGTTCCACTAAAGGCACTGTGGCAACATGGCCGGTTGTTCCGAAAAAAAACGCAATCATTTACATCGATGTACTTCTTCCACGAACAACTATTGTTGGATTTGGCTCGTCGATTGCTGTTTTGTTTCGGGTTCATATGCATAGATCCATGATTCGTCACCTGTGACAATGTTATACACTGCCTTTGAGCTACCGCAGTGATACTTTTCCATCTCTTTGCACCAACCCATACGAGCATTTTTTTTTGAGCATTCAGTCAAATTATGTGGGATCCAACGAGAACAAAATTTTTACACGGCAATATCCTATTGATGCCTTTGAGCTACCGCAGTGATACTTCCTCATCTCTTTGCACCAACCCATACGAGCCTTTTTTGAGCATTCGTCAAATAATGTGGTATCCAACGAGAACAATTTTTTCCACGGCCAAATAGACATGCTATATCTTTTTGATGCTTGTCATACTAATGCCCAAGAATGCCTCAATCCCACGGTATGTCACATGGTTTCTGGCAAAGTGACCGAAATTGAACGTTCTTCACGGAATTCATCCTAGAACGAACGGCGTCCGAGTCTGAACTCTTGGTACCAGCGATTAACAGAAGTTTTTGATGTGCTTCATCGCCAAAAGCCGAAACAAGTTAATTTATACACTCTTGTCTCGATAACCCACGCCGAAAATCGTAAATAATCATCGCACGAAAATGTCCACGGGATAATTCCATTTTTGACTAAGAAAAATTTTTCAACACACTTTAAACAAAACAATTCGCCCTCAAATGACAAAACGTTTTGATTGAAACTATGCTAAAAAATTTCAAAGCTTCCAATCGAAGTTCCAGTTTGCTTCTGGGAACAATAGTATTTTCAGGGCCCGAAATACTTAGTGGGGACATAAATACTGCTACACGCGTTTTATGCTGTAAAATAAAAAGTACTGAATGTTTTTGGACCAAATATTTTTTAATATATTTTCCACTATTTCCACTTTTTTTTTTTGATGTGGACAACATCTGAGCATCGAATGAGACCGATCCCATGCCCCAAAAGTATTTCCTTCCAGAGATATGCGCGTTTAATGAAAGTTATGGTACACCGAAGATACACGTATTTAAATCATTAAAATGGCTCTCCTGAACAAAACTGGTTTTTACCCTTAGGTCCTTTTCTATTTTGGGCGTCACATATTGTATCCAAAAAGAATCTACTTATTCGAAATGTCCGCCTTTTGCCTTTACACACGCCTTAAGTCGCAATGGCCACAGCTCGAACCAAAGCAGTCTTAAGAGATCCAATGTTGGGGTATCTTTTGTGACAAACCTTGTCCTCTAAAACCGTCCACAATTTGTAATCCAATGGGTTCAAATCTGGACTGCCTGACGGCCATTCTTCAGAGAAAATGAACGCTGGCAAATTGTTTCGAAGCCAGGTCTGGAACGTTTTAGCCATATGGGCCGGCGCAGAATCCATGGCTGGTTTTGGAACAGGGAACTGTTAAAAGGTTTCACAGCAGCTTCCAAAACGGTTTCTTGGTAAACTTTGGCCGATGTTTTGTTTTTGCAGGTCAGTGACCCCATCGTAAGAGACACCCTACCAAACCATGACTGAAGCTGGGTGATGACCCTTTTCCACAATTGGGATCAGTTCAGATGCTTCCTTAGATGACCGGGCATACACTTTATCATTTTGCTTGTTAAATTTTTTCTGAACGGTAAAATTTTTTTCATCGGTGAACAAAAATTTTCTGTGCAAGTTATCAGCGTGCTTCACCAAAACACGTTTGCATTTTTTTTGAATCCTATTTTTTTTAAAGCTGCTGTCAATAAATGTCCGGTATGTCGTTTGCCGAGTCTTTTTTAATGATTCGACTCATGGACTCTTGCGTGATATTCATCGCACCGGGCATGATTTTTTGTTTTCGCAGCGGATTTCTGTGAATTCTTGATTTAACGGCTTTGATGACATGCGGTGTTCGAACCGAGCGTGGGCGGCCCGACCGGTGGTGGTCTCCAGTCTCCTCAAACAGTTTAATGTATCGGTAGACGGACATGCGGCTAATCCCTAGTGGCCGGAGCGTTTTGAAATATCGTTTTTCTTCATTTCACACTCGAAAAGCGCTATTACAGCGATACGGTTCTCATTATTTCTCCACTCCATGAGGAAAGTTGAAACAATTTTAAAATCCCGTTACAGACTAACGCTATTGAGGTTAGCTTTCAAAACCCATATGACATTAAGGCGTTAGGTTCAGTTCTACTATTGAAATGGGTGTGTTCAATGTTGTAACAGTATTTATGTCCCTACTAAGTTAAATAGCCCTCGTAAGCGTGTAAGTTCAAATATTTATTCTGAATATTTGAACTTACACGCTTCTTTGAGGTTTTTAAAATGTTCAACTGTTGGGCACGACGACGAGTCGAGGTTGACGGCTCTTCTGCTTCACTATCTTGAACAACATCAATGTTTTCCGCGAACGAACTGGGCGAGCATGCATGGCATGGTTTGCTGACAATTGGGCACAATTCTCCCGATTATGGACACATTTAGTCTATTTTGCTGACCAAAAAAATCAGGAAGTGTACGAAATTCATTTTGATTTCAACGCCCATTTTCGTAAGAGGCTTCATCAATCTTAATGCGCTGCGCAATTGTGCATCACACCATAGTTGAATTTGTCAAACACTGAAACAAAGAAATGTAACATTTAGTGGGGCAAAAAAAAACTTGACGTTGAGGTGTGACTAAGAATTAACATCGTGCAAAACGATAAGACCTCCCTTTATATAATTTTTGCAGTAAATTTTTTGAAGCTCTTATAATAAACCTTAACCTAAATTGGCTAAATGTCTTTTCTCATTCGAGGCCAAGTCGCTTTGCACCCCCACGCAAAGAAAAAATATGGTTTCTATATGGTCACGGCAACAATAATATGTTTATAATATTGTTTTATAAATTTCATGTTGACAATAGTATGATTGCGACAATATTAATATTGTTGAAATGCAACAATAGTACTATTGTTGTGGTTGAAGCAACAATATAAATATGGTTGGAGCGACAAAAGTATTGTTTTTTGGTTTTTATGTTAACAATAATAAGATACAGCAATCATACTGTATGATTGTAATTTTTCTTAATTTGAATATGGGTTTTACAACAATGTTATTGGTACGAATCTTATGAAATAATAATGGAAATTGAAATTTTCCAACAAAAAAACTGATTTGGTTTTGTTTAACTGAAATATTTTTAATAAAAACGTTTACGTTTTTAAAATTGATTTTTTCTTTTGTTTAATAAACACTCCTATTATTTTAAATTTAATGTATTTTTAATTTAATTACTTAATAATAATAATATCTATTATTGACAACATAAACCAATCCTAATAAATAATTTTGAGGACCATATTATGGTTGTGTGGGATCATAATATGGTTGCGTGTGAACCATACTATGGTTGTTAGGTTCATACTATGGTTGTATGTCAAACATACTATTATTTTGAGGATCATAATATTGTTTTGGGGATAATAGTATGGTTGAGTGTGAATCATACTATGGTTGTGGTGATCATAGTATGGTTGTGGTGATCATAGTATGGTTAAGTGTGAATCATACTATGGTTGTGAGGTTCATAGTATGGTTGAGTGTAAATCATACTATGGTTGTGAGGATCATACTATTGTTGTGCCACAACAATATATCTTACAATAGTATGATGCCCTTTTAATATTGTCACCCCAGCCATACATTTTTTCTGCGTGCAAATAGAAAATCCAATCTTTCTAAAATTACAGACAGACAAGTTAAATATTCTGTACGCATTAGTGCTGTAGGTTCATTAGAATTTTTTCTTATTTCTTAACAAACCACTGCTTGTTTACATATCAGCTGTGTTGGCATGGGGTGAACAAAAAGTTTCTGGTGGATATTCTGCCATATTTTTGCATGGTTGGTGGGTGCGTTCCTGCACCCACGAATGCATTCATACGTACACGTGCCAACATGTGTGTGTGTGTGTGTGTGGATGTGTGTTCCAAGCAAAACAGACAAGACCATCATCACATAAATTATGCATGTGGCTTAGTGCATTTAACAAGATAAACCGTTACAAAATGTATAAGTTCCATAAGTGCATCACATACAGTGCACACACAAACAACCTCACTCACTCACGACGTGGCATGGCATGGACCCACCACGGTCGTATACTCGTAGATGGGTTAGAAATAATAATGAGAACAACCACGCAAGCGAGGACTGTTGCTAAAACCACGGACTTTTTCAAGCGGGTGTATATGATTTTTTTCACGTATTATATGTGCGGGTGATATGTCGCTGCTTTTCCATTGTACCTACGGCAGTGTGTTGGTCTTTTCATACATACAAACATGCATGCCACATCTTGCATTCATGTTGAAAGCTGAGACAGGCTATTCTCCTATGCATGACGATTTAATAGACGTGGACACTTTTGAGCCATTGAAGATTTGTGAGCACACAGGGGGTGTCTATGCGGTGGTCAAACTAAAAAGCCAAATACTATGAACCGGTTTTGGTCGGCTCAAGAGAGCCAGGAACTCAAATTGTGAGATAAATCTGTATGGAAATAATAGGGCTAATTTTCTTTCTTCGAGGCCTACAAAAGTGCTTCAGAAAATATTAGGACAATACAGGAAACTAGAGGGCCACAGAAAAATGCAATGAAATAAACACTTTCACATTTTTTGGGTTATGATTTTGTTTCATAGGCAGTGAGACCGTTTAGCATTTTTGCAGCTAAATTTAGCATGTTTTTTGTATTTAGCCGCATAATTTTCATTTAGCATTTTTCTTAGATTTACCAATAATTAATTCAGCATTTGTTAGCATTATTCTATCTAAAATATTTCAAATATTTTAGTACTTTTTGTTATAAAAAAATCTAATAATTTTTAAAAAATTTCAAATATTTTAGTACTTTTTGTTATAAAAAAATCTAATAATTTTTATTTGACTACACATTTATAAATAAAACCATGGCGATTCAGATTTCAGTGTCTTCAGCATCATAAACGCTACCTGATGAAATTAAGTATTTGGTTTACGCTGCGATTAATGATTATAAAAATTGGTAAGAGCTTGTGACACTGCATGGTTGTCAATTGAATCAGCTGTAAATTGCATAGAAAGTCAATGGCTAGAGTTGAAAACTCATTTTAAAATTGCCGCAACGATAGAATCATGTCATCAAGCCAATATTTTTAAAAAATTGTACACTGACAAACATATCTGAAGTTTTTGAAACCTTTGCTGTCAGAAAAATAATATGTTTGAAAGCAAGAATGCTGACCCTACCCTGTTGCTATCAGAACTAAATGTGACGCGCAAAATAGAAAGGGACCTAAGGTTAAAAATCGGTTATGTTCGGGAGAGCCATTTTAAGAGGGCGGTTCGGAAACTTCTCAGCCTAGCACAAAAAGAGCGGTATAAACAGAAAAAAGTTAAGTGTTTTGGAAACTTCCATCTGCTATGAACACATGTTAAATTTTGTTTCGATCTGGCAACTCCTTCATATAGAAACAGGTGTTCACAAAAGACGCATCCGCGATTTTTTTACAATGGAAAAATTAGAAATGTGTGGTGTCATTAAATATTTACATAAAAAAGGTTTATCGGGACAAGAAATTCATAATGATATGGTGAATGTGTTAGGTGAAAGTGCTCCTTCATATGCAACAGTAAAAACTTGGGTTGCTGAATTTAAACGTGGTCGTACAAGCATTGAAGATGAACCACGTAGTGGACGCCCAAAAACAGCAACAACAACAGAAAGTGCATGATATGGTATTAAATGATCGACGAATAAAAGTGCGTGAAATAGCTAATGTCATGGGCATCTCAAATGATCGAGTCCATTTAATTTTGCATGAAGAACGACAGATGAAAAAGCTTTCTGCAAGATGGGTGCCGCACTTGTTAACAGTCGACCAAAGACGCATAAGAATGAACATTTCTCAAGCTTGTTTGGATCATTTTCAGCTAAATAAAATGGATTTTAAGCGTCGTTTCTTAACTGTTGATGAGACATGGATCCACCACTATACTCCAGAGACAAAAGAACAATCCAAACAATGGACTGAAGCTGGAGGAAGTGCCCCAAAGAAGGCAAAAACAATTCAATCGGCTGGTAAGGTTATGGCAACGGTTTTTTGGGACTTCAAAGGTATTTTATTGATTGACTATCTGCAAAAGGGTAAAGCAATAAATTCAGAGTACTATTGCAACCTTTTAGATCAATTAAATGTACAAATTCGAGAAAAACGTCCTGGCTTACAACACAAAAAAATAATTTTTCATCAAGACAACGCACCAGCGCACAAGAGTGTTTTAACAATGGCTAAAATCAACGAATTAAAGTACGAGTTGCTTGACCACCCACCTCATTCTCCTGATTTAGCTACCTGTTCCCAAAACTAAAAAAATTCCTTGCTGACAAGCGTTTTACCTCAAATGAAGATGCAATTACAGTTGTAAACCACTATTTTGAAGACCTTGAGGAAAACTATTTTAATCAAGGGCTAGAATTGCTAGATAAGCGTTGGACTAAGTGTATTTAAGTTTCAGGAGATTCTATTGAAAAATAAAAATATTTTTGAAAAACTAACTATTCTCTTTCATTGAAAGGCTAAGAACTTTCCGAGCCGCCCGTAAGTTACTTAAAACCTTTTACGAGAATTAGAGAATTCATTTGCAGTTCAGCAAAGTTTCAATTTTGCTTATCGCTACTAAGACAGGATTGAAAAATCCTTATTAACTTTTGGCTAAAACTTGCAATTATTATATAAACTTTTTTCTTCTTATTTTAGTGAATCCCTAAGTGAGGGAATTAAATCGTAATCAGTCAACGGTCAAAAAGGGTAAGTGAGATATAAATAATCTTCTAAATTTGAAATATACTATGAGTTTTGATATCGGTATGAAAATGATTGTGTGTCTTCGGTATATTTTGGATTTGTATGGAGTAATGTTAATAAAAAGGAAGTTATAAAACAAAGTCATTGGGTGTAATGTATAAGAATACGTATATTTTCCTAATATCAAATCACGTGGACAATAAATCAGTTCAGCCGGCCGAAGTTATTGTTCTTTCCACCATGCGTTGCGTTCAAATATGGCATTATAGGAGTATATTTTGGCAGAATTTGGAAACTGGTGGCATATACGTTTCAAAATATACGAGCAACGATTGGAATTCATTAAAATTGTCTACCGAAATTCTGAGCCCTGCAAAGTTTTACGAAAATCCAGAATTTCATCAACAAATGATCTTCAGCGCTGAAGTTTCTTTCTGGATGAGTGGTCAATAAACAAAATATGCGTAGTTGGACAGTAACAAACCCACATGTGCTTTAAGAGAAACAATTGCATCCGCAAACCATTACGAGGGTTGCTATATGTATTTCGGGTCCTGACAATACTAGTGTTCCCGGATGCAAACTGGCACTTCCATTGGAAACTTTGACATTTTTTAGCATAACTTCACTCAGAAGATTTAAATACGTAAAGATTTAAATACGTGTACCTTTGGTGTAGAATCGTCGACTTCACTTTCATAAAACGCGCATATCTCTGGGAGGGAATACTTTTGGGGCATGGGATCGGATCAGATGTTGTCCACATCAAAAAAGGAAAAAAAAATTTAAATTGATTTTTTTACCCTTAGGTCCCTTTTTTTTATGCCCTGTCACATATATGAATGGTCACTTTTTATTTTCTGTATGTAAGACTATTTATGTTTCTTTTTTATTCAATAAATAGTTTTTTGTTGTTGTTTGCCATGGCTCAACAATACATGGTTGAATTATTACTTGACATTGTTTTATTCTAATGAAATACTCGTATATTTCTAAGGCAACATTGAATACAAAATTTTAAAAAATAAAAGCTTAATAGTGATAATTTTTATAAAAAAAACGTTTTTTAATTTAGCATTATTTTTCGGCATTTTTATATTTTTTTAGCATTATTTTAATGCTGATTTAGCTGCAACACTTTTTTAGATCTGGTCACACTGCTCATAGGCGATTTTAGTTAATTTGACATTTTTTTATTTTGTAATCAAACTGTTTCCATTTGAAAACAACTAGGAACCCAGTTAAACTGATATGATATTTATTTTGAATTAGCATGAAAATACTGTTAAATCAAAGTTGTCCTCATGTGAAAAGAACATTGTTCGATGTTAAAACAACTTGGTGTCATGTAAAAACAAAATGGCATTACTTTTAAATCAAAAAGATTTCCATGTCAAAATCTCCTTCCTTTGAATAAATAAAATTAACCTTGGTGCATGGGCCCAAAACGAGATGGCCACCCATCCTGATCTTTACAAGAAAATTTTGTTTAGCGATAAAGCTCACTTTTGGTTGAATGGGTACGTTAATAACCAAAACTGTTGCATTTGGAGTAATGAATAACCATAATCCGTTGTTAAGACGCCGTTACATCCTTAAAAAGGCACTGTTTAGTGTGCTCTACAGACAGAGGGAATCCATATTTCTTCAAAAATTATACCTGCCATAATGTAAGAGTCAATGGGGAATGCTATAGGGTCATGATTATGACTTTTTCGTGCCTGAATTGGAGGATGTACATGTGGACGACTTATGGTTCCAACAAGACGGTGCTACATGCCATGCAGCCAACGAAACAATCAATTTATTGAAGGAAACTTTTGGTAAGCGCATTATCTCGCGTCGTGGGCCTGTGGCGTGGCCTCCAAGATCGTGCGATTTTGCAATTCTGGACTAGTTTTTGTGGGGTTATGCGAAGTCGCTTGTCTACGCAGATAAGCCCGACACGATTGACGCCTTGGAAGAGAATATTCGGCGCGTTATTGCTGACATACGGCCCAAATCTGACAAAAAGTGGTTGGAAATTGGGACTTTTAGCTTTATTCGAGCCATCCTCGGCAGCCACTTGCCCAAAGTCATGTTTAAGACATAATATAAAAACCCTTGTCTTTATAGTAAAGCTAAATTCTTGACCATAACATAAAAATATATTCGCTTTATTTCTTCTTAAAAACCACACGTCTGTAAAAAACACACTTTATAAATAAAAAGTAATTTTTCCAAAATAATTCATTAAAAAAATATTTTTTTATGAAAAATAAAATTTTTAGCTAAAATTGTATGTTATGGAACCGATCAAAGAAAAAAGCAAACGAATTTTTGCCAACCGAATGATTATGCTTGCGTTAACCGAATGCTAGTTCCAAAATCATTCATTAAATTTTTTTTTTATGAAAAATACAATTTTCAGCTAAAACTTTAGGATGTGGAACCGATCAAAGCAAAGGAAATATAAGCACACAAAGAACAGATTACTTGTCACAACCGATATTCCATCCAGATATTCCATCAGCACAGCCGAATAGTAGTTTGTGCGCTGGAATTTTCGGTATATGCTACAGCAGATATTAAATAAATTAACCTTAACTAGCGTTTACTTAGCCTACAACAAATTTTGTAGGCAAGTCAAGAGAAATATTAAATTGTCCAATTTTAACATTTGGTCTACTTTGGTGAAGGACGATATTTTACTTGCCTTTCCCACATATATTTTTTATTACGTTCCAATAGGCTGTATGAAAGAATATCAATTAAGTTCTGTCCCTAATTAATTTTCTACTTGTTTTTATATTTCTGGTTTTTAACGTGGGGTCAGCAATACAATATGGTCATATGAACAAAACTATTTGTTGGTATTGGTTAGTATCCAGGAACAATTGTAAACAATATTATCAGTTGTCACAACTGACGGTTCTGGCTACCGATTATGTACACTACATTCTATTAGTACAACCGAATAGTTGGTTATATGTACAATAATTTTATCCTAGCAACTATTTTATGGTACATCGAACAGAATATCCGTCGAGATTGTAAACATTTGGTGTTAGCAACTGAAAGACTTTTCGCCGAAAGGAATTTTTGTAGTCCGAAGTGATTGTCAACCAATTTTATCTCGTACGAGCTGCTATATATACTTCTGGCCTAATAATGAAAATGTGATTATATATCATCAAAAATGGTTTTATTGTTTTTCATAGTATGTATTCTCCAGCATGAGTTATACACTTTTGCATGCGCTCAAACAAATTGTCGAAGCACTTTTTCCACTCCAATTCAGACACCTCCAAAACATGGTTTTTGAACGCTTCAACAGCATCTTCTGGCTATAAAAAGAAGTCATTGGGTGCCAAGTCAGGGCTGTACGGCGGATAACCCATAAATTCGACGATTAGGCCGGTCAAAAAGGCGTTGGTTTGAGCTGATGTGTGAGAGCTTGCATTGTCATGGTGCACAATGATTCGTCTTCTCTTGTTCGTTTTTCGAATTTTTCCGAAGACTTCAGGCAAACAAATTGTGGTGTACCACTTAGAATTGGCGGTCCTACTTTGCTCATGCGGAACAGTCGCCACATGACCTGCTTTGCCGAAGAAACAGGTGACCATTTGCTTCGAAGTGCGTTTGCAACACTTAGTGTTGCCTAGGCGAGAAATATATATAGCAACCCTCGTATTGGTGAACATTCCAAACTATGGGCGCAATAAAATTGTCTTAAGCATCAACTGAAACCTTTACGATATCCTGCTGGAAATATATCGGCAAGTAAATTCTAAATGGGCACTAAAGGAAAATAACTTCAAGTACCTTTTCTACGCCTACATAAATATTTGAAAGTTCACAGACGGGATTTTTTTAATAATTTATAATTAATTTATCATATAAACAAAATGGATTAGAGGTTTCTTGATGGGAAGAAATTTCTATCTAGAAACTTTATATATTAAATTTCTATCAAATATGAGATTGGAAAATTCTGCGATGGATTGCATATTCTTATAAGTCAAAGCTCGTGTTTTTTATTTTGTAAAATGACCTCAAGTGCTCTCCGAGATACAAACATGACATTTTATAAATGATAACCGCAGAGTTTTAAATCCAGTGTTTTTTTTTATACTTATGCCCCAAACATTTACAACATGTACATACCTTAGCAGTGGCCCTAGTTTGGTCCTTTACAGCCTTTATATCCATGGCGTAGGACAATAGAAATAAAAAGAAGCGGAGAAGCGTTTTTGCATGACATCAGTTGGTTACACAACTGGCTATTTGATCCTTGCATAATATTCTTGGAATAGAATACCACAATGTCGTCGATAGATACAACACGCACACATACCAACGACGGTGTATGGGTGGGTGGCTGTGTGTGTTCTTGTATTTAAGTATGCGTTTTCGTTCATGTCCTGCTGGATTTCTTTTCGCTCCTTTGTGTGTTTAACTGTTTGTGTTTAATATTATGGAACCTTAGTGGCTGCCTCTCTACACGTACCGTCGTTGTTTGGCATGCAGCTTGAACAACGACAACAGCAGCAACAACTGACAACTGACTGCAACAACAAATGCCTCATAGGTATTTCTTTGTCTGCTTAGATTGGTTGTTCCCCTACGTATGTACACGTTGATGGGCTCGTATCCTTTTCAGCGCTGAATGCAATGAATGGCTGTGGTTAAGAGCAGCAACAATGGCAACACCACCAACAATGCCGACATCGGCAACAACAATGAACAATAACGACGACAACTGCAACATGCAGAGACCAGAAAATGTTGCAAATAATATTCAAACAAGAGCAGTACACTCGCAGCGTTTGGGCTCAACGCTTTGTGTTGTTGATATTTATGCTTGCGCTGATGCGATGTTGCCCTGTTGTTTTGCGAAACCCCAGCGGATAAAATATGTTTTCGGTTGCGCCAAGTCGAGCTGTTCACCCTGGTTACGTGTTATAATTAACCACTCAAGTAGTAGCAACAGACAATACCCACTCATATCATGCCCCCGCACCCCATACCGCAGCATTTGCTGGCAGCAACCCACTTTGCCATCACTACGGCCGGCAACACCTACACCGCTTACCGACGACGAGCAACAGATACTTTCAGTTAGACAAAAATTCTCTAGTTTCATATGCTGCAGAAGTTATACCCCTGATATCATATGAATGTATTGTATGTATGGTATATATCATAGGGTAAATCGTAAGCAGAGGCGTGGTAGTTTGTTTTATACACTTTGTTTGTAAGTCAATAAAGCGTACGAGTATTGGTACCTTCCACGCAAAAGTAACTTTAATAGATTTTAGTTAAAACCAAGTTACATTTATTCTGGATATCCGAGTTCCCCTAAATGTGACTTAATCCAATATTTTGTCTTAGTCCTTGTGTCAGTGAATATTATAGGAGATTAGACCATTAAGCCTGGTACCTTAAAAAAGTTCTGTTATTTCTTTAGAAGGATAACTATTTTGGTTTGGTTTTAGTACAGGACTAACAAAAGGATCATGTCCAATATAATTTTTTTTTCGCAATGGGTCGGGTGAGTCTTCAATACTTCTGAAATTTGAAAACCAAATCATCTGTGAAAAGCGATTATCTAGCAAAAAAATGTAAGTTTTCGATTTCAGATGATCCAACACCGACTAATGAGGGGCGCCGCTATTCTACTTTTTTCCGAAACAATATTGAATAACTGCTGGCATTGAGCGTATTTCTAAAAAAAAAATTTATGAAAATTTTATACAATATTATTCGATTGTTATAAAGGGTGTTTTTTTAAACTTGACTTTGGTTTTAAGAATAAATATAATTTTGATAATTTTTGATTGACCAGAATTAAGCCTTTTATAAAGATTAGGGTCTGCCAATATGTTTTAAAAATTATTTCAGGCACGCCGTAGCGCAGTAGCGGCGGACTCGAATACCTTCTAGCCGGGAATCCCAATTTCACGTTCCACCTTTTCCACTTTTTGCAGCATTTGGGGTCATATGTCAGCTGCTATATATTTCTAGCCTAATAATGAAAATACGAATATTTATCATCAAAAATGGTTTTATTGTTTTTCAAAATATTCTCCAGCATGATTTATACACCTTTGCATGCGCTCAAACCATTTGTCGAAGCACTTTTTCCTCTCCGATAGAGACACCTCCGAAACCTGGTTTTTGAACGCTTCAACAGCGTCTTCTGGCGACGAAAATCGTTGACAACACATTTTTTCTTGATGTGCGGGAATTAAAGAAAGTCATTGGGTGCCAAATCAGGGCTGTACGGCGGATGACCCATAAATTCGACGTTTTGGCCGGTCAAAAAGGCGCTGGTTTGAGCCGATGTGTGAGAGCTCGCATTGTCATGGTGCACAATAATTCGTCTTCTCTTGTTCGTTTTTCGGATTTCTCCAAAGATTCAGGCAAACAAATTATGGTATGCCACTCAGAATTGACCGTCCTCGGAACCGTCAAGCGAAACAGTCGCCACATGACCAGTTTTGCCGAAGAAACAGGCGACTATTTGCTTCGTAGTGCTTCTTCCACGAACAACTTTCGTTGAATTTGGCTCGTCTTCGAAGACCCACACGGTCGATTGCTGTTTTGTTTCGGGATCATACGCATAGATCCATGATTCGTCACCTGTGACGATCTTATAAACGTCATTTAAGCATTGCGATCGTTATTTCTCAAAATTTCTTAGCAGCAATCGACACGAGCCATTTTTGAGAGATTGTCAACTAGAACAAACCTTTTTTACGGCCAGGTGTTCATGCAATATCGAATGTGTGCTGGCCTCTACCTAACGGTATGTCACATGACGATCTTTCATTATCAGTTCAAGCAAGGCATCAATGTTCGCACATTTTCGTGCGATCATTTTAATTCCATTTTTTTTGCCAAATTGATTTTTT
Source organism: Hydrotaea diabolus (assembly GCA_963513945.1). Classification (NCBI taxonomy): domain Eukaryota; kingdom Metazoa; phylum Arthropoda; class Insecta; order Diptera; family Muscidae; genus Hydrotaea; species Hydrotaea diabolus. The sequence goes on from OY740719.1 coordinate 138,024,463, forward strand.
CAAGTCACTGTAAACAACACAACTGGTGGTCGTACGTCAATACGTTCTGAGTACGTTAATGATAAAAAATGTCAAACTTTTCAATGGAAATGTCAGATGACGACAGCCATCACTTAGTGTTGCCTAGGCCAGAAATATATATAGCAACACTCGTAAGGCGCCGAATATTTTCTTCTAATGTGTCAATCGTGTCGGGCTGATCTGCGTACACAAGCGACTTCACATAATGATTCCTTCTGCCCACAGAGCACACCAAACAGTGACTTTTTGAGGATGTAACTGCGTCTTAACAATGGCTTGTGGATTTTTATTACTCCAAGGGCGATAATTTTGGTTATTAACGTACCCATTCAACCAAAAGTGAGCTTCATTGCTGAACAGTTTTTTTTCTTCTAAAAATCAGGACCGGTCACTGTCTCGTTTTGGGCCCATTTACCACGTTTTGCAAACTTTGTTCCGGCGTAGGTCTATTCGCAATGAAACTGAGCATAAATCAAAAAGACCAACTCCGAAAAAATGTGGCTAGATTGAAATCCACACGTCTAAACAACCTTTATTTGTATGTCGTCGAATAAGAATATTAAATTATATTACTCAGAATAAAACTGTTCAAGTCATAAACTGTTTAAGTCATCATAAAGGAAATTTTTAGTTTAAAACAAAAATATCGCATTAAAGACCGTGGTCTATAGGCAAATTGCTTATGTGGTCACTAGCGTGATAACTTTACACCATTTTACAAGAATATAAAAATGATTTTGCTTACATGAAACTATAGACAATTAGCGTAAAACCCCGATAATTTTAAATAGTTAATACTTTTTGAAATATAGTTATTCAAGCAAACCATAAGCAAATTTATAATACTCATAAAAATAACTTTTTTTCTACAAATTTAAAATTTTCAAGTCAAACGGTTTATGATGGATAAAGCCAATCTGTTGCTGTTATACTTAGTAGGGACATACATACTGTAACACACGTTTTATGCTGTACAATATATAGTACTGAATGTTTTTGGCCCAAATATTTTTAAATATATTTATTGATGTATATTGTATCCAAAAAGAATCTACTTATTCCAAATGTCCGCCTTTTGCCTTTACGCACGCTTTAAGTCGCACTGGCCAATCGTCAATACGAACCTCGTCCATTGGAAAATTGGCCACAGCTCGAACCAAAGCAGTCTTAGGAGATCCAATGTTGGGCTATCTTTTGTGACAAACCTTGTCCTCTAAAACCGTCCACAATTTGTAATCCAATGGGTTGAAATCTGGACTACCTAAGGGTCATTCTTAGAGGAAATGAATGATGGCAAATTGTTTTAGCCTTATGGGCCGGCGCATAATCCTGCTGGAAAGTCCATGGCTGGTTTTGGAACAGGGAATTGTTAGAGGCCTCACAACAGCTTCCAAAACGGAAGCTTGGTAAACTTTGGCCGATGTTTTGACCCCTTGTTCGCAGAAGTGCAGGTCAGTGACCCCATCGTAAGAGACATCCCACCAAACCATGACTGAAGCTGGGTGATGACCCTTTTCACCCTTGGGATCAGTGCAGATGCTTCCTTAGATGACCGCGCATACACTCTATCATTTGGCTTGTAAAATTTTTTTTTCATCGGAGAACAAAATTTTTCTGTGCAAGTTATCAGCGTGCTTCACCAAAAGACGTTTGCATTTTTCAATCCTATTTTTTAAAGCTGCAGTCAATAAATGCCCGGTACGACGTTTGAAAGTCCCAAGTCTTTTTTAATGATTCGACTCATGGACTTTTGCGTGTAATTCATCTCTCAGGCCATGATTTTCGGTTTTCGGTGCTGATTTCTGTGAATTCTTGATTTAACGGGCTTTGATGACATGCGGTGTTCGAACAGAGCGTGGACGGCCCGACCGGTGGCGGTCTTTTACATCTCCAGTCTCCTCAAACAGTTTTATGCATCGGTAGACGAACGTGCGGCTAATCCCTAGTGGCCGGAGCGTTTTGAAAATATCGCTTTTTTTCATTTCACACTTGAAAAGCGCTATTACAGCGACATGGTGCTCATTATCTGACCACTCCATGATGAAAGTTGAAACAATTTTAAAATCTCGTTACAGACTAACGCTATTGAGGTTGGCATTCAAAACCCATATGACATTAACGGGGTATGTTCAGTTCTACTATTGAAATGGGTGTGTTCAATGTTGTAACAGTATTTATGTCCCTACTAAGTAAAGGCGTCTCAACAATGGCTTGTGGATTTTCATTACTCCAAGGGCGGTAGTTTTGGTTAATAACGAACCCATTCAACCAAAAGTGAACTTCATCGCTAAACAAAATGATCCTGTACAAATCAGAATCGGTGGTCATCTCGTTTTGGGTCCATTCTCCAAGACTTGCAAACGTTGTTCCGGAATAAGTAAGTCTATTCATTATGAAATGGCAAACCAAACTGATCATAAATCAAGTGACAGCTGTAAAAAAGACCAACTAAAAAAAATGTGGCTAGATTGAAAACCACACGTCTAAACAGCCTTTACTTGTGTGTTGTCGAAAAAAATTAATAAGAATATTAAATTATATTACTCAGAATATAACTGTTCAAGTCATTAACGGTTCAAGTCATCATAAAGGAAATTTTTAGTTTAAAATAATAATATCGCATTAAATACCGTGGTCTATAGGCAAATCGCTTATGAGGTCACTAGCGCGATAACTTCACGCCGTTTTACAAGAATATAAAAATGATTTTGTTTACAGGAAACTATAGACAATTTGCGTAAAAACCCTATTATTTTAAATAATTAAATTTTTTTGGGAATAAAGTCATTCAAGTAAAACCATAAGCGAGTTTATAATACTTGTAATAATAACTTTTTTTACAATTAAAATTTTTTCAAGTCAAACGGTTTATGATGGATAAAGCCAAGCCAAGTTGCTGTTATACAAAGAAATTTCAAAAATGTTTCGATAAGTTTTGTAGTTATTCGCTTAGCGACCACTTGTTCGTTTAGAAAGTGAGTACTACTAAAACACACCTATTATTTTGTTTCATTCCGAACCTCTGAGAAAAACAACCTTTATATTTTTAATGGGTTCACAGGCTTTTGCTTCTAAGTTTTTTAAACGGAATTAAAAAAGTAATATGTTGGGTATAAATAATATCCTATTTCTGCTTCTACTTATGTGTCACCACTTTATTAGTTCTTTTATTTACATTTATTTGATATTACGGTAAGTTCTGTTTAGGGAAAGAGATTCACGTGCATTGTGTTACTTTCATGTGAAAAAATAATTTCAAGTCCCATCACTAAACCCTTCGATAAGTGAGAAGCTCCTGGTAACTCTGACAAGGGCAACTTATAAATGACTAATCGGAGGGTTAAGTTGAAATGCTTTCACCCAAAAGAAGACACCCGTTGACTTCTCAAATAATACTTTTAAGCACTCAACTCTGATTTTGCATTTACACATATTCGGTTTGGTTTATATCATTAAACAAACAATTTTACCTACACACAGGGTGACTCTAAATGTAACGTCTGTAGGGAAGCCGCTTTAATTTTTACAAATACAGTTGATAAGTTGGATCGCAAGGGACGGACTGTTCATTCCCACTCTAAGGGGTTTCCCACTAATACAGTTTCCCACTAATACATTTTCCCACTTATCCAGGTAATTTGACAGCATGATATTTTTGTTACAAACACACAGTTTGTGTGAGATATATTCTTAAATTCCGTTTATTGGCAATAAATTCAAATTCCATACTTCAATTAAACAGATTATATACAGAAGAAGAAACCGAGCGCTCGCAACATCGCACCAGGATTGTCGTATTTTTTGTGGCCCTTGTCGCCAAATTGTTGGTCAAAATTACCAAAAAAAATCGCCAAACTATAACCGCAGGGATAGTATTGCCAATAAATATGTCCCTACATCCTATGATAGAAGCTACAAAAATACATAGAACGGAGAAATTCAATCGAATATTAGCTAAACTATTGAAAATACCGACTAAAAATTTAAACTTTCGGTGTTTTAGCGTTAGATACTTTTGCATAAAGACCTTTGAAATTTAATTTAGGGAGTTTCAATAAAATCCGCCAGGATAAGCGATTTCTTCGATCTCTTCATATTTGGCGAGAAATCGCCAAACCTGACGACCCTATCCTGCACTCAGCAAAATCTTTCTTAGCAGAACGCAAAAACAAGAGAGAAATGACAAAAAAGAGACAAAAATCGTACTTTTGAAGGTACAGCATAAAAACTCCCACTTAAAGACGTAAATTTTAAAAATATATTCCGACTTAAATTTGTTTAAGCTCCTGCTTAAAAAGGGGTTTTTGGTCGAAGTGTGCAGTGACCGTCAAACTGTCCCACTTATAGAGGACACCCACTTATACAAGTCCTACTTATCCAGGCTCGACTGTATAAGCCATTGCTGGCTGTGTTTTAATTTTTTTTAGACGTGTGGTTTTAAATCTGGCCGCACTTTTTTCGGACACCTGCCACTTGCTCAGTTTGGTTTACCATTTCATAATTAATAGACTTACTCCGGAACAACGTTTGTATATCCTGGTGAATGGGCCCAAAACGAGATGGCCACCGATCCTTATTTTTACAAGAAAATATTGTTCAGCGATGACGCTCACTTTTGGTTGAATGGGTAAGTTAATAACAAAAATTGTCACATTTGGAGTAATGAAAACCCACAAGCCATTGTTGCGACGCCGTTACATCCTCAAAAAGTCACTGTTTGGTGTGCTCTATGGGCAGAGGAAATCATTGGTCCATATTTCTTCGAAAATAAAGCCGGCCATAATGTCACAGTCAGTAAGGAACGCTATAGAGCCATGATTAATGACTTTTTCGTGCCTGAATTGGAAGATGTTGATGTGGACGACCTTTGTTTCCAACAAGACGGCGCTACATGTCATACAGCCAATAAAACATTCAATTTATTGAAGGAAACTTCTGGTGAGCGCATTATCTCGCGTCGTGGGTCTGTGGAGTGGTCTCCAAGATCGTGCGATTTAACACAGCTGGACTATACTTATATATTGTGGGGTTATGTGAAGTCGTTTGTCTACGCAGATAAGCCTGACATGATTGACGCATTGGAAGAGAATATTCGGCCCATTATTTCTGCCATACGACCCCAAATGCTGCAAAAACGTGGCCGCATATTGGCTCACTTGGCTGGAATTTATTCGAGCCAGTCGTGGCGATCAATTGCCAAAAATCATTTTTGAAACCATAATTGCAAACCCTTATCTTTATAATACAGCTAAATTTTTGGCCAACTTATTCAACACTATCTCTGTATATTGATATATCAAAGACTATTTTGCCTCTATATGGACTCTACAAAATGCAACTATTGATGTACGATTACATGTTTAAATCTGTTCGGAATATTGTTCATCATGCTATCGAATTTTCTCAAAATCAAACTTTTTTCAATACCAGAAATGGCTCAAATTTGCTTATTAAAAAAGTCGTCTTTAAGTCACTAAACAGCGTATTGAGCACTTTGGTTGCTCGGAGTTTAATCATCTTCCTCAAAATCTCAAAAATATATTGCTAATATCGACAATTAAATCAAAACTTAAAAATGCTTCTATTGTTAATTTTAATTAAGCTCATTATGTAATAATTCATTATTAATGCTATTTAATTTATAAATATTCGTTTACTTTTCTGTACATTTACGCCAACTCGCCCCAACAATGTCCAAGTAGCGCTGGGGCACTATATTAACCTGTTGTAAAACTCTATTGTAATAGAGAATTCTTAATAAAAAAAACATTAAATTATATGCGTTTTAATTCTTCTTAAAAACCACACGTTAAAAAAAAACACCCAATATATGAAAGATGCATATTTTACCAATTAATATTGCCCATTTTTAAGTGAAGTGGGATAAGAATAGCCAAAGGCTTAGGCAAATTAATAAAAAAGTCAGAAAAATTTCATTTTCACGATATCTCGAAAACTATACATGATGAGGCTAAACGGACACTCAATTCGGATTAGGAGATAATTTTTAAGTGAATTGAATAAGAACTGCCGAAGGCTTAGGTAAATTAATAAATAAAAAGACAGAAACATTTCATTGTTAGGATATCTTAAAACAATGCGTGATGGGGCAAAGCAGGCACTCAATTCGGATTGAGTAGATCATCAGTTGGTTTCGTCTAAAGGATGATTTTGTTGCAGAACAGTGTAAATAAATAAATAGTGAATTTTACTTTACTACAAGTGGTTACTTCTTTCGGCTATAATGGTCGTTTTTTTGCACTCCAACCTTATACAAACAAATCTTTAAAATAATCCATATTAAGATATGTAATAAAAAGTGGGTGAGCAGTCAAATTTTATTTAATTTGAGTACTCAAGTCTTTATAAATCCTATTGGTCGTTCATATTTACATTTCGGGCCCCATGTGCCTCTACGTTTTAAACTTCCGAGACCAAATTTTTATTGAAGTGTTCAAGTGTTTTGGAGGTGTCTCAATCGGAGCGTAAAAGTCTATAAATCATGCTGGAGAACGCTTTGAAAAACAATAAAACCATTTTTAATGATAAATATTCGCATTTTCATTATTAGGCCAGAAATATATATAGCAGCCCTCGTATACAACTGTAATTTCCCAGGTCCTTTCGTCCCTTAAAGTTAAACTACTTGGCCGCTTTTGCCATTCTACCCTGTCATAGGTATAAAAAGTAATAGAAAAAAACTTAAAGACAGACATACTCATGTAAACATACAATTTGGAGTGATAATTTTATCTCACCCTGTACTCGTATATGCCAATGTGTGTGTATGCTGGTGTACCCTTACAGAAATACTTTAGACACACTGTTTAATTAAATACAGCCCTTCGGGCTAAAAACATTTTATACAAAAACACAAAGTGAAGATATACGGCATCCATATAAATTTATAATACTTTAGCCCAACACAAGCTCGCACCGCATACACCTGCCCCGGTTTGTGGAAAACTCCACTAGTCAGTGGCTGAATTCATTGTTCCTGTTTGTCTAGTTTCTATAGGTATACTGTTTGTTGCCATTACTTTTTTCATTTTTAAGTTTTCCCTGCCTCGCCCCTGTCAGAGATTTGGTTATAATCATTTTTAAACATTTCACCGGGGTTTCCTGCTTGCTGAGCAAGAGTAAATTGAGTAATGATGGCAAGCTGGAAAATCTTAAAGGGCAAATTGCTGTTAACCTTAACTTTCCTCTTTTGTGGTTTATTGCCGGGTGGGAGGATAGGCCAAAAATTAGCATACTCAATGTGGGGGGAGAAGTTTTAATAAATATTTTGCCAGCTATGAATCCCTGCTCGAGAAAAGTTATCGAGAGGTATACGAGTAATTGAAATAATTAAATTGATTGGACAGAGTGGAATCATTGAAATATGATAGGGCATTATTAGAAGGGATTCAATTGAGTTATGGTTGGCTTTAGGATAAAGTTTATTATTAGTCAGAATTGCTTTTCTCATTTGGGTGTGAGTGTTTTTGGCAACAATTTTCTGCAATTGAGAGATCGCGACATATAACCTTAAAGATGGTATAAAGGAGATACAAAGTATACCCATTTCATCATATTGTGTAAGGAACACAGTGTGGATTTTCCGGTTTTATGACCAAGGTTCACTATCGACAGGGCAAAGTAAAAATATCGAATTAATAGTCCCTTTAGTAGCTTCCCAGCAAAAACTCTCATTTCCAAGTAACATTGTGGAAAAGTTCAAAATCAAAAGTCTTACTTATTATTCGTACCTAAGGAAAATACTAATGGAAACTGCTCAAATAAAAGTACACACAGAAAAAAACTTTGTTTGGCTTGTTGGTATAGACCAATGAATTGATGTGGCCCCAGAAAGAAATCCGATGGCGTTAAATCGCCATTCGACCGGACCATTTCTCGACATAGCACGTTCACCGAATTTGTCTATCAGTAAATCGATTTGTAACGCGTTCTGTGTGGCTAATGGTAACGTCTTCTTGAAACCACATATCGATGATGTCAAGCTCATCCAATCCTGGCCAAGAATAATTTTCGAACATGGCACGATAGCCATGGACGGTTTCATGACGATTGTTTTCATCGGCGAATACGGCCCGATCACACCTCCGGCATGAAAACCGGAAACACAGTATTTTTTACGGATGCAATTGTGTCTTTTAAAGCACATGTGGGTTTGTTGCTCTCCAATAACGCATATTTTGTTTATTGACAAAACCACACATCCAGAAATGAGCTTCATCGCTGAAGATGATGAAATTTGAAGTAAGCGCTACTAAAGTTGCGACCTCATACTCAGAATTTTTGTAGTAATTTTTAATGATTTTTAAACGTTGCTCGTAAGTGTACTTTGCCATGATGAAAATGTTGACTTCGATTACCGTTTTGACACTAAAAGAACATTAAAAATGTTTGAGGGTGCGTTGTAATAAAGTAACGAAATTGTTATGTTCCTATTGGAAAACCCTTGATATAAGGAAACAGTTTTTGCCTCCTCAACATTTTACATTTTTTCGTTAAACAAGTGTTGGCTGTGGAGATTCAAAAATTCTTTCCTGGATAATCGGATACTTAATTTAATTTCTACCAATTCTTCAGTTACAATAACTGAACGTTACAGGGCACCAAATACCTTTCATTGGTACTGATGGAATACTCGAGATGCATGCAATCTTAATCAATCGTTGACAACCGATTGATTAAGATTGCATAAATTCGGTTGTGGTAAAGAAAACGAGTATGTTCTCTATGTGTAGCATACGAGTATCTGCCAGTAAATTAGAGAAATTATTGAAATAAATAAAAATTACACCTTTGCGGGGATTTAAACATAGAACACTTGGGTTAGCATGCGTCACAGCCGGTCATAATAGAAGATAGTTTTTTTTTGTTACAGGGTGGCCCAAATGAGACCTAGTGATGTTAAACACGTATAACTCTGGTTATAACGGTTTTTTTAAATGATTTATTTTTATATGTGAAATACATTTTATGGAAATTTAACGTGACTACGGGCGGTTCGGAAAGTTCTTAGCCTATCAATGAAAGAGAATAGTTAGTTTTTCAAAAAAAAAATTATTTTTTAATATAATCTCCTGAAACTTCAATACACTTAGTCCAACGCTTATCTAGCAATTCTATCCCTTGATTAAAATAGTTTTCCTCAAGGTCTTCAAAATAGTGGTTTACAACTGTAATTGCATCTTCATTTGAGGTAAAACGCTTGCCAGCAAGGATTTTTTTTAGATTTGGGAACAGGTAAAAGTCACTGGGAGCTAAATCAGGAGAATAAGGTGGGTGGTCAAGCAACTCGTACTTTAATTCGTTGATTTTAGCCATTGTTAAAACACTCTTGTGCGCTGGTGCGTTGTCTTGATGAAAAATTATTTTTTTGTGTTGTAAGCCAGGACGTTTTTCTCGAATTTGTACATTTAATTGATCTAAAAGGTTGCAATAGTACTCTGAATTAATTGTTTTACCCCTTTGCAGATAGTCAATCATTAAAATAACTTTGAAGTCCCAAAAACCGTTGCCATAACATTACCAGCCGATTGAATTGTTTTTGCCTTCTTTGGGGCACTTCCTCCAGCTTCAGTCCATTGTTTAGATTGTTCTTTTTTCTCTGGAGTATAGTGGTGGATCCATGTCTCATCAACAGTTATGAAACGACGCTTAAAATCCATTTTATTTCGCTGAAAACGATCCAAAGAAGCTTGAGAAATGTTCATTCTTATGCGTTTTTGGTCGACTGTTAAAAAGTGCGGCACCCATCTTGCAGAAAGCTTTTTCATCTGTAGTTCTTCATGCAAAATTAAATGGACTCGATCATTTGAGATGCCCATGATATTAGCTATTTCACGCACATTTATTCGTCGATCATTTAATACCATATCATGCACTTTGGCTACAATTTCTGTTGTTGTTGCTGTTTTTGGACGTCCACTACGTGGTTCATCTTCAATGCTTTTACGACCACGTTTAAATTCAGCAACCCAACTGTTGCATATGAAGGAGCACTTTCACCTAACACATTCACCATATCATTATGAATTTCTTGACCCGATAAACCTTTTTTATGTAAATATTTAATGACACCACGTATTTCTAATTTTTCCATTGCAAAAAAAACCCGGATGCGTCTTTTGTAAACACCTGTTTCTATATGAAGGAATTGCCAGATCGAAACAAAATTAACATGTGTTCATAGCAGAGATGGAAGTTTCCAAAACACTTAACTTTTTTCTGTTTATACCGCGCTTTTTGCGCTAGGCTAAGAAGTTTCCGAACCGCCCTTATGTGTGAAATATGACATCAGACAAATGACCACCATTTTGCTCAATACAGGCATTGGCTCTTTTTAGCGCCAAGCTGCTGCACAGCTTCCACGTTCTCCTCAGTACGAATATTTCGATAATCTCCTCTTCCTGGACGGTCGGCAACTGAGCCTAGTTCCTCAAAACGGCGAACTAAACTTGTAATCATGGAAGATGTGGGCGCTGATCTTATGTTAAAAAACGGCGATAATTTCGCTGCGTCAGTACAATTGATCGTTAAGAAGAATAATAAAAATCGATCATTTTAATGCGTTGTTGTGGACTGTACGTATTCATTTTAAATTTCCAAGAGTTCAGTTATAATTTGCAAAAAGAAAAAATAATCTATGGTAAAAAAGGTTATTTGTGTTTCACATCAGCTGGTCTTATTTGGGCCACGCGTTATTTACATTTCGGGTTCTGACAATACTAGGGTCCCCAGATGCAAACTGGAACTTCCATTGGAAACTTTGACATTTTTTTGCATAACTTCACTCAGACTGTTTTGTCTTTTGAGGGCGAATTGCTTTGTTTACAGTGTGTTGAAAAATTCATTTCAATTAAAAAAATGGAATTATCTCATAAACATTTTCATGCGATGATTTTTTACGATTTTCGGCGTGGGTTATCGAGACAAAAGTGTTTAAATCAACTTGTTTCGACTTTTGGTGATGAAGCACCTTAAAAAACCACTGTGAATCGCTGGACCCAAGAGTTTAGTCTCGAGCGCCGTTCGCTCCAGGATGAATTTCGTAAAGGACGTCCAACTACGGTCACTTTGCCGAAACCATCGATGCTGTGACATACCGTGAGATTGAGACATCCTTGGGTATTAGTATGACAAGCATCAATAAGATTTTGCATGTGTATTTGGCCGTAAAAAATTTTGTTCTCGTTGGATCCCACATAATTTGACGAATGCTCAAAAATAGGCTAGTATGGATTGGTGTCTTTGCACCAATGTTAAAAAAGTATAATTGCGATAGCTCAAAGGCAGTGTAGAACATTGTCACAGGTGACGAATCATTAATCTATGCATATGAACCCAAAACATATTGGTCTTTCAAGACGAGCCAAATCCAGCAAAAGTTGCTCGTGGAAGAAGTACATCGAAGCAAATGATTGCGGTTTTTTTCCGTATAACCGGCCATGTTGCCACAGTGCCTTTAGTGGACCGTAGGAGGTCAATTCTGAGTGGTGTAGAACCATCTGTTTGCCAACGGTGTTCGAAGAAATGAGGAAAGATAATAAGAATAGACGGATCATTTTTTGAAAAGATGAGCTATTTGACCACTCAACATGTCGAATTGATGGCCCATCCACAGCCCTGATTTGGCACCCAATGACTTCTTCTTATTCTCTAGCATCAAGAAGAAATGCGAGGTCAACGTTTTTCATCGCCCAAAGCAGCTGTTGAAGCGTTCAAAAATCATGTTTTGGAGGTGTCTTAATCGAAGTGAAAAAAGTGCTTCGAAAATTGGTTTGAGCGCATGCAAAATTGTATTGACCTTAAAGGAGAATATTTTAAAAAACAATAAAACCATTTCCAATGATTAATTATTGTGTTTTTATTGCCGGGCCCGAAATATAAATAGCAACCCTCGTACAGGAGGTCTAAAGTAAAAAGCAATATTTTCCTTAACGCAGTAATTTAATGATAAATTGAAACTAATATACAGTAAAAAGCGAATTGTTCCAGTTTTTTAAAGTTAACAAGCAGCTCTATTCAAAGCGAATGATCAACAAACGGTGGTCATAAATTACACAAAGTGCATATAGCTGGGTCGTGAGTAGCACATAAACCAAGGGACCTCGATACCTTATTGGCATATACTCACCAGTTTCTGGAAAATTTTCATCAAAAATTTTTGTGCAACAATATTCTTGATTAACTAGACAAGTCCCTGACCCCATGTTTAATTTAGCTATCGATTTTTAAACACAGAGAAAATATCAGTAAGAAATTAGTTCGAACTACAAATAATCGGTTGGATAAACATACTCTCTGTTGCAATCACTCACATTCCATGGTTAAATGGTTCGACTTACCATAATAAGGTAGCTACAATAATATTTCGATTATTACAGCCAATAAATCGGTTATACCAAACGAATTCAGTAAAAATATTGGTTGGTACAAGTGGTGGTTATGGCAACCAACAACCGAATTTTTTGCCAACCGAATGTTGCTTGTTGCAAGTTTATATTCCTGAATTCCATCGTTACAACCGAATGTTGATTGGGTAGACAGCAATTTTCAGTAGAGGGAACTGACACTTTCGGTTGAGGCAAGCAAGTATATGTCGATAATCCTAACGGAATAAGATAATAATTTGAACTAAATTTGTATATGTTTTGGTTGTTGTTAAAGATTATTGGTTATAAGTACTTTTTAAAAAAAAATATTAACAATTTACCGCGTTGCAGCCCCAATCCGGAAAAAATGAATAAAGGTATATAACAATATTTATTGTCAAGCTTTGGGTGGCCGTAACTCAGGAAAAATGGATTGCCACCAAAAAAACCTGGTTGTTGTTTTGCATAATAAGATACGAGGGCGGTTCGGAAACTTCTTAGCCTAGCACAAAAAGCGCGGTATAAACCGAAAAAAGTTAAGTGTTTTGCAAACTTCCATTTCTGCAATGAACACATGTAAAATTTGCTGGCAACTCCTTCATATAGAAACAGGTGTTCACAAAAGACGCATCCGCGATTTATTTACAATGGAAAAATTAGAAATGCGTGGTGTCATTAAATATTTACATAAAAAAGGTTTATCGGGACAAGAAATTCATAATGATATGGTGAAGGTGTTAGGTGAAAGTGCTCCTTCATATGCAACAGTAAAAAATTGGGTTGCTGAATTTAAACGTGGTCGTACAAGCATTGAAGAAACAGCAACAACAACAGATATTGTAGCCATAGTGCATGATATGGTATTAAATGATCGACGAATAAAAGTGCGTGAAATAGCTAATATCATGGGCATCTCAAATGATCGAGTCCATTTAATTTTGCATGAAGAACTACAGATGAAAAAGCTTTCTGCAAGATGGGTGCCGCACTTGTTAACAGTCGACCAAAAACGCATAAGAATGAACATTTCTCAAGCTTGTTTGGATCGTTTTCAGCGAAATAAAATGGATATTAAGCATCCTTTCATAGCTGTTGATGAGACATGGATCCACCACTATATGCCAGAGACAAAAGAACAATCCAAACAATGGGCTGAAGCTGGAGGAAGTGTCCCAAATAAGGCAAAAACAATTCAATCGGCTAATAAGGTAATGCCAACGGTTTTTTGGGACTTCAAAGGTATTTTATTGATTGACTATCTGCAAAAGGGTAAAACAATAAATTCAGAGTACTATTGCAAACTTTTAGATCAATTAAATGTACAAATTCGAGAAAAACGTCCTGGCTTACAACACAAAAAAATAATTTTTCATCAAGACAACGCATCAGCGCACAAGAGTGTTTTAACAATGGCTAAAATCAACGAATTAAAGTACGAGTTGCTTGACCACCGACCTTATTCTCCTGATTTATCTCCCAGTGACTCTTACCTGTTCCCAAATCTAAAACAATTCCTTGCTGGCAAGCGTTTTACCTCAAAAGAAGGTAAAACGCTTGTAAACCACTATTTAGAAGACCTTGAGGAAAACTATTTTAATCAAGGGATAGAATTGCTAGATAAGCGTTGGACTAAGTGTATTGCAGTTTCAGGAGATTATATTGAAAAATAAAAATATTTTTGAAAAACTAACTATTCTCTTTCATTGATAGGCTAAGAACTTTCCGAACCGCCGTCGTAATCTATCTAATTCTGATCAAGCCTGAGTAATGTCGCTAAATTACAGTTAAGCCTTTACAGTCTTACTCAAGAAACTTTAACTGTTTATTTGTTTTTATACATCTTCTTGAGATTTTGAAATATGTTTTTGTCGTAAACAAAGATTTTGTTGTAACTAGAACCTATAAAATATTATAGGGTTAATTTTTGGTATAACCAATATTATGTCACAACAGCCAACTAAACAGGGTATGGTCACTACAAAGATCAAATCTGATATCATCACCAATTATTGGTACTAAAGTAACATGCACATTACAATTGGTTGGTTTCCATAACCGCCAGTTGTCGCAACAAATAGTTAAACTGAATTCAGTTTGTATAACTGTGTTGTTGGCTGTGAATGCCGTGAAATGGTTGTAACAACCATAATATCATTTCTTGTACCATGTTACCACCATTACCATGGAATGTTTGTTATAGTAACAGAAATTCGGTTTATCCAACGGAAATTTTGTAGTTCGGACCGGTTTACAACTGATTTTTTCTCTATGTGTAAGACAAAAGTCTTTTGTTTCCACTGCACACACAGAGAAAAAATTAGATGGAAATGAGTTGGAACTATATAATTCAGTTGCAAAAGAGAAATTTCGATTGCAATCCCTAAATGTTTATAATCTAAATGAATATTTGGTTCGAAATATCAGATGATGATATATATATAAATATATATTATAGTACTGTAGTCGCATTTTTTGATCGGTTATACCAATGAAACGCCAAAATAGTATTTATCTACACCACTGGTGGGTGTGGCAAACAATAGTTGTGCAAACTGTTTTTTGTTGTTACCAAATATTAGTGATAATAACTGAACTTCATCACAACCAAAAACGGGTAGCTCAATTGCTTTTTTTTTAAATAAAAATCGATTTTTACTGATTTTAAGCCAATTGATTAGCCAATTTTTTTCCAGTAAAAAATCTATCCTATGAGTACTACGAGTACTTCAATTGTATATGTGAACAGTTTTTTGCTTCTGACTAAACTTTCAACTTTTTTCATTGAACAAGTGTAGCATGTGGATTTTCAGATCCAAAAATTCTCTTCTGAAGGTTCGGATACTTGGTATGTTACACTGATACTATAAGTACAGTTCGAATAACTGATAATTATAGAGCACCAACTAACATTCGGTTGAACTGGCGAAATACTAGAGGTACATGTAACCTCAATCATGCTGTTGGCAAAATTGCGGTAAAAATGAACATCATCGCTCATAACCGCCAACCACTTAAAACATCATTTAAGTTTTACAAGCCAATACACAAAATGTATATGTGACAGAGCATAGAGAAAGGGACCTAAGGGTAAAAAAAATCAATTTTCACTTTTTTTTGTGATGTGGACAACATCTGAGCATCGAATGAGACCGATTCCATGCCCCAAAAGTGTTCCCTCCCAGAGATATGCGCGTTTTATGAAAGTGATGGTACACCAAAGATACTCGTATTTAAATCTTTAAAATGGCTCTCCTGAACAAAACTGGTTTTTACCCTTAGGTCCCTTTCTATTTGGCGCGTCACATATTTAATGTCAGAAATAATAAATTTTTTGCTATTCTGCATGAGCACCATTTATGGCACCCAACACAAAGTAGGGGAGAAATGGAGAAGAATCATAAAAAGAAATGCACCGACGACATAAATGATCTGGCGACATTTTACAACAGCAGCATAACATCACTAAAGAAGCACTCAAATGGTATTGTTAAAATGCAACCACAACTTGTAGTTACTTTAACGCAAAGAAAACAACTGCAATAAGGCATAAGAGAAGTAACAGAAGAAAACGATGGGACAACGCCGAACCTAATGTAACCTAAATTGGAGGGGTTCCTCACATCACACTGCGACATTTGAATGTAGTTTTAAGATCAGATACAACAACTTTTACGACATGATGATCCTTGTTCATTGGTGTTATACTTTAACCTTCAAACTATTGTTTTCACGTGCACCAAACGATTTTTATATTAACTGTATCGGGTTTTCTATGGCAAAATACGAGTTGCATTAAACGGATACAAGTGCCTAAATTACTTAATTCTGCTGACACAAGGACACATTTTTTAACACGACTAAGCTCAGATTATTGGTAATCCTGTAAGGATAATCACTTCCTATGTGCCGAAGTAAACCAAAATCTAGTAAAAAACTAAAATCGTTCGTGGCCTACTATATTTTATCCTGCACATCTGGATAATAAGAAAAGACAACTGGAAAATGGGTTTAAATGTTGGACGGGCGGGCTAAAGCCCACTCGCAGAGAACATATTTGTTGCCACAACCGAATTTTTTGCCAACCGAATGATGGTTGTTGCAAGAACTATCCATGTATTCCGAATGTTGTAGAACTCTCACATTCGGTTGAAGAAAACAAGTGTTGATAATCCTAACAGACTAAGATGATTATTGGAACTGAATTTGTGCATGTATTGGTTGTTGTTATAGATTGTTGGTTATAAGTACTTTTCGAAAAAAATGTAAAAATGTTGTACCGCCTTGCAATGGGTCAATTAAAAAAATAAATTAAGGTATGTATATGTGACGCGCAAAATAGAAAGGGACCTAAGGTTAAACCCCAGTTTTGTTCAGGATAACCATTTTAAAGATTAGGTCCCTTTCTATTTTCGCTTAGAATCGTCGATTTCACTTTCATAAAACGCTCATATCTCTGGGAGGGAACACTTTTGGGGAATGGGATCGGTCTCATTCGATGCTCAGATGTTGTCCACATTAAAAAAAGAAAAAAAAAATAATTTGATTTTTTAACCCTTATTTCCCTTTCTCTACGCGCTGCCACATATACGTATAATGTATAATATTATTGTCAATTTTTTTTGTTTTTATAAAGTTTTTGCGGATTTCGAAATATGCTTTCGTTGTAAACAAAGGATTTGTTGTGACTAGAACCGTTAAAATATTATAGAGTTTATTTTATTAAGTTGGTATAACCAATATTATGTTACAACAGCCAACTAAACAGGTTTTGGTTACTACAAAGATATAATAGGTTGTCACCACCAACTATTGGTAACATGCACAACACAATTGGTTTGTTGCTACAACCGCCAGTTGTCGCAACCAAAGGTATAACTGAAATCGGTTTGTATAACTGTGTTTTTGGCTGTGAATACCGTGATATAGCAACCATCATATGATATCTAAAACCACGTTACTGTCAATACTATGGAATGTTGGTAATTGCAATAGAAATTCAGTTTATCCAACCGAATTTTTGTTGTTTGGACCGAATTTCGATTGTTTTTTTAACTGTGTGCAGTTTTTTAAAGTTTTATCATATCATATTTGAAAGTGTCAGAGAATTTCATTGTTTTTGGTAATACCATATGAACATAAATGTGGGTGATATATCTTAATTTGAACCTATTTTTTATTTGAACAGTGTTCGTTCATCGAAAAAATACTTACTTGTGCATAATTTCATCAAGATTGAATGTAAGATGTGCCTTTTAAAGCTAAAAATATAAAAATCGTAAGAACATATATGTTTTTTTTTCATTTCATTTATACCTAATCTGCACTTCATTCCTTTCATTACCATAATTGTGCCAAACAATTTACTTGCACCAAATTTTATCAAGATTAATTGTTAGATGTGGCTACTAGAACTAAAACCGCGTGGGGAGCTATATCTAAATCTTAACCGATATTATTCAATTTCAATAACGCCTGTCGTTGGGCCAAAACACTTCCTCGAGTCAAATTTCACTAAGATTAGATATAATTTGTGTGTTGACAATAAGTATTGTACTTTATCGTAATTAATTCTTTACCGACTGGGGCATCCCTGCAATACTTATCAAAACATTTATCCAAAGACGTATTTATTTACTAATCAGTTGACCCATTGCAGGGCGGTAAAATATTATTTTTTTTTTAAATCTACTTATAACCAACAATCTATAACAACAACCAATAGATGTATAAATTCAGTTCCAATAATCATCATAGTCTGTTAGGATTACCGATTATTGTTTTCTTCAACCGAGAGTGTCAGTTCCCAATCAACTTTCGGTTGTAACGATGTAATACAGTTATAGTTTGTGCAACCACCACCATTTGGTTGGCAAAAAATTTGGTTGTGGCAACAAATTTGTTCGCTGTGTGTATTAAACAAAGAAAGGGTCATGTCGAGGAAAAAGTCCAAAAGATAATGAAAAATGTGTACTGAAAAAAAATTAATTAAACGATGGGCTTCTAGTATTTTTTTTTATTTTTCTTTAATAATGACTATTATTAAAGAAAAATGTAAACAAGCCGTTTTTAATTATGATGAAATTTTAGTTATCATCCCCAATAATTGGTTACAGTAACAGTTTTTGTTGTTGCAAAACTATTGGTTGTCACAACCACCAGTTGTGTCAACTTAATACCTCTTGCGATTTTCACGTAAAACGATGTATACGAGGGCGACCGCAAAATTAACTGGCCTAACATAAAAAGAACCGTTTTTTGGAATTATTATTATTTATTATTCAACATAATCTCCTTCCAACTACACTTCATCAAACGTTTTTCAAGTTTTTTAATTCCAGCCGAAAAATTAGATTTTTCAAGACCTTCAAAATATGCCTCAGTTTCAGCAATAACCTTGCTATTGGACGAAAATTTTTTGCCACCGAGAATTTTTTTTAAATTTATAAAAAACAAAAAATAATCATAAGGAGCTAAATCTGGACTATATGGTGGATGCGGAGCAATTTCAAATCGTAATTCGGCCAGTTTTTGTTGAGTTAAAAATGCAGTGTGTGAAGGAGCATTATCTTGATGAAAAATAACTTTTTTTTCTAAATGCGGTCGATTTTTCTTGATTTCTTCACTCAACCGATCCAATAATGCACAATAATATTCACTATTTATAGTTTTTCCTTTCTCAAGATAATCAATAAATATTATACCCTTTGCATCCCAAAATACTGTGGCCATTACTTTTCCTGCTGACTGAACAGTTTTCGCCTTCTTGGGGCCACTTTTACCAGCTTCTATCCATTGTTTTGACTGTTCCTTGCATTCTGGGATGTAGTGATGGATCCATGTTCCATCAAAAGTTATGAATCGGCGCAAGAACTCTATTGGATTACGCTGATAAATCGCTAAAAGATCCTCGGAATTGGTCTAACGGACGATTTTTTGGGGCAAAGTCAAAAAACGCGGCACCCTACTTGCGGATAGCTTTTTCATGTGGAGTAAAATCATGTTAAATACTCCAAACTTGTTTTTCGTGTATTTTAACAATATCAGCAAGTTCTCTGAGCTTTATTCGTCTATCTGTAGTCACTTCAGTAAATATTTTTCTAATGTTTTCAATAGTAGTTGCAGTTTTCGTCTTCCAGAGCGTTGTTCATCTTCCGTACTTAAACGACCCATTTTAAATTGTTGAACCCAGGATTTCACGGTGGAGTATGATGGTGCATTATCACCATGAACAGAATCCAATTCATCTTTGATTAATTGTGGCGTATAACCTTTCATATAAAAATGTTAAATTACCGCACGAAACTCTTTATTTTCCATTTTTCAAAAATTATAAAGCTTGTTTACTTCAATCACATGTAACATAGAAAATAATCATTAAATATTTCGGAAATTTTGACAGATGACTTATAAAAGATTGCTTTTAAAAAACAAAAAAAAAGTTGCTAGTAAAACAGAAAATGTGCCAGGCCAGTTAGTTTTGCGGTCGCCCTCGTAAAGGATCAGAGGGGGAAAAGAGAGAGTAATGTTTATTGACATTTGTCTTGATTTTCTGGATGTCGTAGTTGGTGGGAAATTCATTTGCCGGAAGTCGATTTCACATACGGACAGTACGGGCAAAAAATGAATTCGATCTGTAGTGTATAGGTCTTCTTTTAGAACGGAATTTTGGAATTTTTCCAACCGATTTTGAACAAATTTTGTCTCTGTGTGAACCTTAGAACACCATATCTCTATAAGTCCACAAGTGTTATAAACATCACAATTACAAATTTATTAACTACTTGTTGTAGGGTAATAAAATACATTTATCATTTGAAATAGTCCCCAAGTAAATGTACCACAAAATATCTACAACAAAAAAAAAACGAAATTCTATTGGTAGCCACTTGCAGTTAAGGAAAATGCATTTACTTCACTTTAGAGTTTTTGAGTTTTGTAGGGTGACAAGATCCCACCAACCAAGCACGTCACATTTAGTTTTACATTTGTGTATGTCGCCTGCCTCAAAATGTGTCACTTTTGTTTCGCCAAAAAATCAAATGGAATGCAATTTTAAAATGCACATTCAAACAAATGTTGTTGTTTAATTTCGTTTGTTATTAAATGTCTTACCCCACCGTTGACTCGGAGGCAAATGGCAACAACAAACAGTTGCCATGTGGTAAGTACGAGTATGTTTGCCGTACTTAGAGAAATAAACTCATTTAATTTTGCTTCAGTTGCAAGTTTAAGTTTTTAAAAATTATAGAAAAACTTTCTTTTATAGTGAAAGCATATTATGGCATAATGCAGTTATCACAAAGTTTTGTAAATAGATTTATATAAGTTTTTGGCATTAAATAGAATAATGCAGAAACATTCAACAACGGCTAAAGATGCCACCACTTATACGGAGGATGCCGACCAGACCATGTACGTATGTATGTCCCAGTGTGAGTGTGTCTGTTTGCCTTGTGAGCTGCGGTAGAATTTCGTGTGGCAACTTTAATGTTATCATCAAAGTGGGATTTAGGACCGCAGATATGAGAGCGGGAAAATGGAGTCAAATGTAGAACACGTGAGCACTCGAATGTTCGAGTCCACCCACTACAAAGGATATGAAGGGAGGTTTCATTCCACCGGGGTATAAGTCAATATTTTTGTGGAAGATTGTATGTATTTTGCTTTAAAGTAAGAAGTGGGATAGCACGAAGTAACAACAACGCTTTTGGAGAGGTTTATACTTTTATCATGCATGTCGAAGGTACGAGTATATAAATGAATAGGCCGGCAATTCGTAGTACGTGAGCATAAGTACATTTCTTTGGACCTAAGCTTGCCAACCAGAGAGGTGTACACAGAACAGATTTATTGCCACAACCGAATGTTGGTGACTTTCTCACTATCCATATGTTCCATTGTTACAACCGAATGTTGATTGGGACAACCGAATGTTGATTGGGAACACAGGAATGTTCAGTAGAGGGAGCTGACACTTCCGGCTATACGAAAACAAGTATCGGTAATCCTACCAGCCTTAGATGATGACGAGTATTGTAACTGAATGTGCACATGTGTTGGTAGTTCTTATAGATTGTTGCTTATGAGTACTTTTTGAAAAATATTAATATTGTACCGCCTTGCAGCCTCATTCTACAAAGAATTATTTATGGTATATAATATGTGACGCGCAAAATAGAAACGCACCTAAGAGTAAAAACCAATTTTGTTCAGGAGAGCCATTTCAAAGATTTAATACGTGTATCTTTGGTGTACCATTACTTTCATAAAACGCGCATATCTCTGGGTGGGAACACTTTTGGGGCATGTGATCGGTCTCATTCGATGCTCAGATGTTGTCCACATCAAAAAAAAGTGAAAATTAATTTTTTTACCCTTAGGTGTCTTTCTCTGTGCGCTGTCACATATATATTTCTGACCTAATAATGAAAATGCGAATATTTATCATCAAAAATAGTTTTATTGTTTTTTAAAGTATTTTCCAGCATGATTTATACACTTTTGCGTGCGCTCAAACCAAAACATGGTTTTTGAACGCTTCAACAGCATCTTCTGGCGACGAAAATCGATGACCACGCATTTTTTTCTTGATGTGCGGGAATAAAAAGAAGTCATTGGGTGCCAAGTCAGGGCTGTACGGCGGATGACCCATCAGTTCGACGTTTTGGGCGGTCAAAAAGGCGCTGGTTTGAGCCGATGTGTGAGAGGTCGCATTGTCATGGTGCACAATGATTCGTCTTCTTTTGTTCGTTTTTCAAATTTCTCCGAAGACTTCAGGCAAACAAATTGTGGTGTACCACTCAGAGTTGACAGTCCTACGTTGCTCAAGCGGAACAGTCGCCACATGACCAGTTTTGCCGAAAAAAACAGGCGACCTATTGCTTTGAATGCTTCTTCCACGAACAACTTTCGTTGGATTTGGCTCGGCTTCGATTGGTGTTTTCTTTCGGGCTCATACGCATAGAGCCCGTCAACTGTGACGATCTTATAAATGTCTTTTGAAGCACCACGGACGTATTTTTTCTAAAAATTTCTGCACCAATCGACACGAGCCTTTTTTTTTAGCGATTGTCAAATTGTGCGGGATCCAACAAGAACAAACAAACCTTTAATTTTTTCAAGTCACTGTAAACGACACAAATGATGGTCGTGCGTCAAAATGTTCTGAGTACGTTTATGCTAAAAAATGTCAAACTTTCCAATGGAAATGCCAGATAGGTCAGAGAATAATATTTTTTGTTTTTATTAACTAGTAAAATAGCTTAAGTCGGGCATAGCTGACTTTATTATTCCCTTCATTCATGGAATGTGCCCATGAAATAGATATTCAAACCCACTAAAAAGAATTTAAATTTACTCAGATTTTATCATTTAGGCCTTATTTAAATTTGTCGGAACATTTTATTGTTTTGGCACCCCTTTATCCATAGAACGGGTCAGATTTAACCGCTTAGAGTCTGTCATCCAAATTTAGTCTAACTAAAAAAATAATTTCATTTTTGTATTCGTTAAAATTTTTAGAGTTATGCTCGTATTAATGCCACATGCTCATGCATATTAGAAACTAATTTTGGGTCCCCCAGGCAATTTGGGCGGGGACTATATCTAAAATCCTGATGATCCAAAGTGGCCCACTATTGGTTGTTTATACATCACAATCTGTAACGTGGAAAATAGAAAGGGACCTAAGGGTAAAAAACAGTTTTGTTCAGGAGAGCCATTTTAAAGATTTAAATACGTGTATCTTTGGTGTACCATCACTTTCATAAAACGCGCATATCTCTGGGAGGGAACACTTCTGGGGCATGGGATCGGTCTCATTCTATGGTCAGATGTTGTCCACATCAAAAAAAAAGTGAAAATTGATTTTTTTTTACCCTTAGGTCTCTTTCTCTATGCGCTGTCACATATGCCTTACCAAATTTGATCAAAATAGGAACTAATATGGTTGTTTTAGAGCGGTTGTATGTAAAATCGGGAGGATTCTTTATACTGGCGCTATATCAAAACGTGGACTAATATTACCGATTTTTATCTGAGCTGATACCTGATTGATCGTAATGAACTGTACCAAATTCGTCAAGATCGATGAAATATCGGGAGATCAATCTAGATGTATTTTTTTCAAAATATAAAAATTCAAATCAAGTGTGAAATGTTTATTGTTCATTCGAAAGGACATTTTATGCCAATTATTTTTTGAAAATAATTTCTCTCAAATGTTGACCGCAACTACGCCTCAGGGTTTCCATTCTGAGGGTCCCATTTTGGATGACTCATTCGAGCATTTCGACCGGCATGGCGTTAAATCTACGCGTAGTGTTAGCTTCCAAAACTTGAACCATAGCTGGTTTGTCAGCATCGACTTTGGACTTTACGTAGCCCCAAAGAAAAAAGTCAAGGCTGTGATATCACACGATCTTGACGGCCAACTCATTGGACCAAAACGTGAAATAAGATGCTTTTCGAGATGACTTCTCAAAAGATCCATTGTTTGATCAGCTATACTGGCACCTCTTGAATCTCTTCTTGTTGCTCTTCAGCCCAAATGCAGAAATTTTGTTGAGTCAGAAATGGCCCTCACACCTGAACAAAATTTTGGTCTTAAACAGCTGATCTTCTTCGTGCTTTAAAGAGAGACGTTGTAGACGCTGTGGACGGTGTCGGTCTTTTCATAATGAAATGGCAAACAATACCGAAAAGAAAAAAAATATGGTTTAACTCAAATCACGCGTAATCTGGTATAAAAAACCCTATTGAAAGAAATGCCTCTAGATTGATCACCCGTTAAGTATAAAATATATTTTTCTAAGGCTCATACTTATTTTATTTCATTCCCAAATAACCAAATTACGGCGCTATATACAGGGTGGAGCGCTCCATTGCCGCAAGCTAAGCGCTTTCAATGAAATCTCGTTTGTGTAGGAGTTACTGACACGGGGCGTGGCTTCTTGTTTTTTCTTATGCTCGGCTATAGATGAAATAAAAATAATGCAGAATACTAAATTTACGCAACTTTCATACATATGGGATAATTGTATGCAGGTTTCAATCTATGCGCGGAAATTTTATTTTTTCTGGGATGCACAAGAAGGGGCGTGGTAGTATTAAAATTAAAAAGGCGGACATTTCGTATAAGTAGATTTTTTTTTTGATACAATATATTTGGTCCAAAAACATGCAGTCCTTTTTGTTTACTGCATCAAACGTGTGTAACAGTATTTATGTCCCTACTAAGTATATAAATATATATTTATTTTAAGGATTTAGCTGATCCTTATGACATTATAGTTTTTATTTCTATTCTTGTTTTTAATGCTAAAATAATTGTTATATCTTTTATACCAATAGCATATTCATTGTGGTGGGTATAAAAGATCCATCCTGGCCGAATAATACCTTACATGCTGCACTGATAAACATGCCTATTCTCGAAACTTACGGATGATAAATCTAGAGGTATTTTCTTCAAAAGGGTTTTATAACAGATTAATCGTGGGTTATGTTAAACCATTTTTTTCTCTTCAGTATTGTTTGCCATGATGACATGGAAAGACGTACACCGTACACAACGTCTCTCTTCAAAAGCTCGAAGAAGAACTGCTGTTTTCGACCACAATTTTGTTCAGAGATGAGGCCATTTTGCGGTTCAACGACAACGTTAATAAACAAAATTGCCGCATTTGGGCTGAAAAGCAACCAGAGGAGGTTCCACAGGTGCCATTTTACCCAGAGAAAAACACAGTTTGGTGCGGTTTATGGGATGGTGGATTCCATATATTTTTTTTAAAATTTTTATGGCCGGAACGTAACCATGAGTGTTGCTCGCTATTGCGCCATGATATCGGAGTTTTTGCTAACTGAAATTGGAGCCCGTAATATTATCAACAGGACGGTGCCATTTACCATACAGCTGCTCAAACAATGGATCTATTGAGAGGTCACTTCGAAGAGCAGCTTATATCACGTTGTGGACCGGTGAGTTGGCCACCTAGATCCTGTAATATCACACCTTTAGACTTTTTTTGGGGCTACGGTAAGTCCATAGTCTTTGCTG
Organism: Hydrotaea diabolus; assembly: GCA_963513945.1. NCBI lineage: Eukaryota > Metazoa > Arthropoda > Insecta > Diptera > Muscidae > Hydrotaea > Hydrotaea diabolus. Next base: position 138,049,927 of record OY740719.1, read on the forward strand.
ACAAACTAGCTACAATTCAGGTTTTGGTAGCCAACATTACGCGTGTCATTAACGCCATAGCTGTCGAATGCTCGTACTATTCATCCAAAATTAGGCCCTCAGAATGGAAACCCTAAGGCGTAGCTGTGGCCAACATTTGAAGGCGATTGTATTCAAAAAATAAATGGCATAAAATGTTCTTTCGAATGAACCATAAGGATATCAGACTTGATTTGAATTTTTGTATTTTTTTATTTTGAAAAACTACCTTTAGATTGTGCACGGATATCATGCAAGTAAACCCAGGTTCAACACGGATAAGAACATCGAACAAATTTTCAGCGGCAAGTGCAAAATAGGTAAAAATCCGTAGTAGGTAAAAACTTTGAAATATTTCAAAAAAATCAAAATTATACTGAAAAAATTAGAAACATTTTGTAATTATTTTGAAGATAATTTCTTCAGGTTTTCGATAATAAGACTTGCCGAGTGGCTTTTAACGAAATTGTGTAAAATTAAAGGGTACTTCTGCTCGCTCCTAGAAGGCGGTTTGAGATGCTTTACAACTAGTAAAACTGTTCAATTACCGCATGTGTTATTACCTGTGGCTTTCCTTACCTCAGTTTTAAATATTTGTTTTTCTATTTACCTCAATACGGAACAGAGTGTGATAAATATTCCAATTGAGGGTGCAACATGATTCTTACAAAAACATCTGAGAGAGAAAACTTTCAATGTTTCAAACTTTAGGCTATACGAGTGTTTTGTTATTTAATTGTTTTTCTTTTTTGTCAAATGCCACAATTTACTTTTAAATAATCCAAAGATTACAGCTATTTTACAGCCATGGTAACCAGCACGGCCCTCAGCTAGTCAATTCCGGGATGTCTCTGATGTTGTGTGGTGGGGTAAAAAAAAAAGAAAATCAAAACTTTCTTTTCCAAGATTAACTAATTTGACTTTCACTGACAAATACTTAAGTACTTACAGACTTACGCTATTTTTACGCTGTTCGCCATAAATACAGTTTGCGTGTTATTAGCTGGTATTTTAAGGTTAATGCACATTAAACCGACTGCCTCCATGGAACCCAAACACTTTGGCGGCGGCCATTTAAAGCAAACACTTTGATCCACGACTACTCGGCGTGGAGCGGAAGCTAACCGACATCGCAGACGGACGTACCGACGGGCAGGCGAATGGCAGCACGATGGTGACGGTGGCGAACGGGCAGACAAATAAATCCTTCTGGCTGGTGTTTTTTTTCGTGTGTTTTCGTTTACACGGCTATAGATTTTAATACACCCCATAAACACGGGCCATCGTGGAAGTGTGCAGGTGTTTTATATGCTGTTGGAAATATTTCCAAACTACTGATGGGGCAGTTCAAAATAACCGTGCACAGTAGTTCTAAACCAAGCAAACGACTTAAGTGGAAATAGATTCGAAGTTCCGAAGTTGCACAAGAAAATAAGTAGGGAAATTGTAAAAAGCGGAGAACGTGAACAGGGACGTGATAAATCAAATACAGTCTGTCTTGATTATCATACAACTATAAGTATAGATGGAATGTCACTTCATTCAACTGGCCTTCTTGACTGTATTGCAATGCTTTCAGTGGAAGATAGGCGCAGACCGCAAAAAAATGATGACAGAAGATCTGTTGCAAACTTCGCTAAACCTTATATTGCCTCCGACTTGGAAATTAAAATTTATCTAATCTATTCAATATCAGCTAAAAAGAAGAGGTTTCAAAAGACATCAAATTGAAACAGAGTACAATATTTATACAAGATACTAATCAAAAAGTAGACATACTTACTAGGGGCCTAAATTCTGCTACAACATTGAACACAACCATTTCTATAGTAGAACTGAACTTACCCCGTTAATGCCATATGGGTTTTGAAAGCTAACCTCAATAGCGTTAGTCTGTAATGGGATTTTAAAATTGTTTCAACTTTTATCATGGAGAGGTCAGATAATGAGAACCGTATTGCATTAATGGCGCTTTCCAAGTGTGAAGTGAAAAAAAGCGATATTTTCAAAACGTTCCGGCCACTAGGGATTAGCCGCAAGTTCGTCTACCGATGCATAAAACTGTTTGAGGAGACTGGAGATGTAAAAGCCCGCCACCGGTCGGGCCGCCCACGCTCTGTTCGAACACCGCAGGTCATCAAAGCCGTTTTATCAAGAATTCACAGAAATTCGCTCCGAAAACAGAAAATCATTGCCCGTGAGATGAATATCACGCAAAAGTCCATGAGTCGAATCATTAAAAAGACTTGGAACTTGGGGCTTTCAAAAGACGTACCGGACATTTATTGACTGCAGCTTTAAAAAAAATAGGATTGAAAAATGCAAACGTCTTTTGGTGAAGCAAGCTGATAACTTGCACAGAAAAGTTTTGTTCACCGATGAAAAAAATTTTACCGTTCAGGAAAAAGTTAACAACCAAAATGATAGAGTGTATGCGTGGTCATCTAAGGAAGCATCTGAACTGATCCCAAGGGTCATGGTTTGGTGGTGCTTCAGTCATGGTTTGGTTGGGTGTCTCTTACGATGGGGTCACTGACCTGCATTTCTGCGAACAAGGAGTCAAAACATCGGCCAAAAATTACCAAGAAACCGTTTTGGAAGCTGTTGTGAAGCCTCTTAATAATTCCCTGTTCCAAAACCAGCCACGGACCTTCCAGCAGGATTCTGCGCCGGCTCATAAGGCTAAAACGTCCCAGGCATGGCTTCGTAACAATATTCCAGCGTTCATTTCCTCTGAAAAATGACCCTCGGGCAGTCCAGATTTGAACCCATAGGATTACAAATTGTGGACGGTTTTAGAGGACAAGGTTTGTCACAAAAGATACCCCAACATTGGATCTCTTAAGACTGCTTTGGTTCGAGCTATGGCCAATTTTCCAATGGAATAGGTTCGTGCAGCTATTGACGAATGACCAGTGCTACTTAAGGCGTGTGTAAAGGCAAAAGGCGGACATTTCGAATAAGTAGATTATTTTTGAATACAATATACATCAATAAATATATTAAAAAATATTTGGTCCAAAAACATTCAGTACTTTTTATGTTACAGCATTAAACGTGTGTAGCAGCATTTATGTCCCTACTTAGTAAATATTATCTACTCTATTCAACATCAGCTAATAAGAAAAGCTTTCAAAAGACATCAAATGGAAACAGAGTATAATATTTATACAAGATACTGATCAAAAAGTAAATATACAAATAAATGTTCTGTTGTGAAAATCTAGCGTTAGATGTCTCCATCCGTTCTTGACAAAGCCGCTTTTTCTTTCAATTTGCTGTTTGCAAGATTTTGCCGATTTTTGTAACCATTTCCTCATTTGGGCGATCAACTTTTATGACTCTTCTGGAAATCGGTTTTTTGAGATTTTCAGGCAGGATATCTTGTTTTTTTCTTGTTTCAGCCCGTGCCAGGTTGTCATTAGGGATGAAATCAGAGTATTTTTCTCTATAATGGCAGAAGATTTTGCCCCTTTTATTTTCCGACATGATGGGCATAGTAGAACTGTTTAAAGAAGCTGTCAAATTTTTGCTTAAATCAGTCAGTCTTTAAAATGAATCTCGTTTCTAGCTTTTCGGAGTAGCCATTACATATAATTGGTCATCCGGTTTGGCAGTCACTGGAGTAGTTCGAGCAAAAGTAGGGCCAGGCGACTTTGGTAGAGTCCTTCCCAATGTCCTACTTCTTCTGAAAGGATTTGTGGAATGTTTAAACATTAAATATCTCAGTAATATTTTTGTATGATTTTCCTAACTGACATTCGAAGATGCCCAGATGCATCTGGATGGTCGCAACTCCATTGAAAGCCTCACAGTTAAACTAGCGAGGTCGCTCATTTCGTCACCCTCTGTATACTAATTCCCAGAGGATAATCGTCGAAGACGACGAAGAAATATTGGATAAAAAAAATTATAAACTAAACCAACTGTCCTTTTTGTATATATGGGCTGTGATGGTTATAAAAGCTGCGTATGGCTTGCAAGAGTAATATCAGTATCACCACTACACTAATTCGAAATCTGGGTCCTGGAAGCTTTGAAGTGTATCAGCTGTACAATTGACCTATATGTCCACCAACCAATATATGGGTAACCTTAGAATGTCTCGCTATACCCTCCAGAGACATACAGCATTTTTGAACAATGCTCGAAAAGGTGTACATATTCTCCAGGGATCTAATGGCCCACTTGTTGTCAGTCATTATAAAGAGAATCCTACGTGAATATCATAGTATTAAACTCCTTCGTAAGCTTGAGAGACATTTTTAAATTCAACTGACCCAACCCCTCTTTGTGACTTGGATCCTTCAGTGTTTATTTGAATGATATTATCCGAGAGATGGTGAACAATAGCGTAGTCCGATTCATTCAGTATCCTAGTCACAAAATTAGCTTTGAAAATAGGTTATGGTCTCATATACTCGTAGTCAACAGGAAAGCCTATATGGACAGAACTAAAATTTTGGATTCTGAAAAATTCCATATAGTCAACAGTAAAACTAGTCCGGCATCTTGAGGGACACGTTCAAATTCAGCTGACTCAACTTCACTTTGTGACTTTGATCATTCAGTGTATATTTGGATGATATTCTCCGGGTGTTGGTGAACAAAAACGAAGTCCGATTCATCCAGTATCCTAGTCAAAAAATTAGCTTGGAAAATAGATTATGGTCTCATATACTCGTAGTCAACAGGAAAGCCTTCACGGACAGAATCCAAAATTTTGGCATGGTCATAAACCTTATATTTTCATGACCTAGTGGCGCCAGTCTCACAGCCGCACGCAGAGAAATGATGTGGTTACTTATGGTTACGGCAACAACAGTATGTTCTTTGCAATAAATATGGTCCTTGCAACCATAGTATTATTTTTTTGAATTTCATTTTGACATTAGTATGATTGCGGCAATATCAATATTGTTGAAATGTGACAAAAGTATTGTTGCCAAATTGAAAAATGAAAATATGGTTGTAGAAACAATATAAATATGGTTGGAAACGATAATCTGATTGCGGCAATGATACCGGCAAAATCGTATTTTTTTATTTGACAATGTTATTGCTACGATCTTACGCAAAAATAGTATTTTTTAAATGGAAATTAAATTGTATCAAAACAAACTATTTAAGATGCGCATAACTGAAATATTTTTAATAAATAATTTTTTTCTACTGGTTTTCTACTGGTTAAGAGTTTAATGTATTAATACAAAATATACTAAATAAAAATCACTATTGTTGAATAACAACTTAAACCAATCCTTTCAAAAATTTTGAGGATCAAAGTACGGTTGTGTATGAGTCATACTATGAATGTGTGGATTATACTATGGTTGTACGTTAAACATGCTATAGCTATGAAGGTCATAATATGGTTGTGGGGATCATACGATGGTTGTGTGTGAATAATTCTATTGTTGTAAGGACTATAATATTATTGTAAAGATCATAATATTGTTGTGCCACAACCATATAACCAACAATAGTATGATGCTCTTTAAATATTGTTATCCCAAACATACTTTTTTTCTTCGTGCTTGTTCGCAGCCATTTGCGTTGCAATAATATATGGCAAAAGCCGGTTAAAGATTGTGACTACTGCTTACCATGGATTCGAGTTATCATAATAATGGGTGATCCAAGCAGAGATACTTTTTTCAATAGCCATTTTTTGACAGATCACGTGTGAAGCGTGTCATGCTGTCATGTTATTTTTGTTTAGTATTGTTTGGCATTTCACCATGGAAAAACTTACGCCTGAACGACGTTTACAAATCGTTCAACTTTATTTCGAAAATTCAAGTTTTGTGAGGAATATGTTTCGTGCATTCGTTCAACTTATGGTCAACATAATCGGCCTACTGAACGTACTTTTCGCAACACCATCACCTATCTTGAGGCCCAGCATTCATTATTGGATAATATTCGACCGAATAGACCACGTCCAGCATGCAGTGCAGAAAATGTAGCGGCCGTAGCTGAGAGTGTACACTAGGACCGAGGAGAGTCTATTGGGCGCAGTTCGCAGCAACTCGGACTGACGTATGGCACGACTTGGCGCATTTTACGTCGAGATCTTAAATTTAGAGCATACGAAATACAGCTTGTGTAAAACTGAAGCCGCTTGACGTTCCCAAGCGACATCGCTTCTCTCTATGGGCTCTTGAAATGTTCCAAGAAGATCCGTAGTTTTCGAGCGAAATTTTGTTCAGCGATGAGGCCAATTTCTGGTTCAATGGGTATGTAAACAAGCCAAATTGCCGCATTTGGGACGAAGAGCAACCAGAAGAGGTTCAAGCGCTGCCACTTTATCCAGAAAAAACAACGGTTTGGTTTTGTTTGTAGGCCGGTCCACATTTCTTCAAAAATGATGTCGGTGAGAACGTAACCGTCAATGGCGACCGTTATCGTGCCATGATAAGCGACTATTTGATGCCTGAAATTGAAGCTCGTGATCTCGGCGATAATTGGTTGCAACAAGACGGCGCGGCGCCACTTCCCGCACATCGCATCAATCACTGGATTTATTGAGAGAACACGTCGGTGAGTAGAAAATTTCACGTTTGGGCCGGTCGATTGGCCACCAAGATCGTGTGATATCACACCGTTTGACTTTTTCCTGTGGGGATATGTAAAGTCTAAAGTTTATGCGGACAAACCCGCTTCGATTCAGGCCTTGGAGCAAAACATCACGGGTGTCTTTCGCCAGTTACCCGTCGAAATGATCGAACGATTAATCGAAAAATAGACTCATCGGATGGATCATCCGAGACGTAGCCGCGGTCAACATTTGATAGACATAATCTTCAAAAAATAAATGCCAAAAAATGTTCTTTCAAATGATAATAAACATTCCCCATTCAATTTGAATTTTCTGTATATATCACGCGTTACATTCTAACCTGCTCTGGCGATCCTTTCTCCCAATCGCCTCTCAACAGACAGCAGTCCCGTATAACAGAATCAGTTTTACAACAAAATCCTATAGCCAGTATACATTGAGGCCAATGACCTCTAAGAATTCCAAAACGACAAAAAACCAAATCTCTATAAACACGTTCTTTTGGGACAACAAAATTGTTTTATAAATATATATTACCTCACACATCCAAAGTTTAAATTATTTTCCAGATCTTGCAAATTTCTATAGTCATGTTTAGAAATTAGAAATAAATATGATATTCACGGAACCAAAGTAGCATTATTTACCGTCCATCATAGGAAAAAGAGTATATTAACTTTGTCGTTCCGTTTGCAACACCTCGAAATACTGGTCAAAATACTGGATCCCATAAAGAATATATATTCTGAATCGCCATAAGAGTCTATGATGATCTAGTCAAGTCCGTCTGTCTGTCAGTAGAAGGCAAACTACGAGGGCGGTTCGTCTAGCACAAAAAGCGCGGTATAAACAGAAAAAAGTTAAGTGTTTTGGAAACTTCCATCTCTGCTATGAACACATGTTAAATTTTGTTTCGATCTGGCAACTCCTTCATATAGAAACAGGTGTTCACAAAAGACGCATCCGCAATTTTTTTACAATGGAAAAATTAGAAATACGTGGTGTCATTAAATATTTACATAAAAAAGGTTTATCGGGTCAAGAAATTCATAATGATATGGTGAATGTGTTAGGTGAAAGTGCTGCTTCAAAGGTATTTTATTGATTGGCTATCTGCAAAAGGGTAAAACAATAAATTGCAGCCTTTTAGATCAATTAAATGTACAAATTCGAGAAAAACGTCGTGGCTAACAACACAAACAAAATAATTTTTCATCAAGACAACGCACCAGCGAACAAGAGTGTTTTAACAATGGCTAAAATCAACGAATTAAAGTACGAGTTGCCCACCAACCTTATTCTCCTGATTTAGCTCCCAGTGACTTTTAACTGTTCCCAAATCTAAAAAAATTCCTTGCTGGCAAGCGTTTTACCTCAAATAAAGATGTAATTACAGTTGTAAACCACTATTTTAAATACCTTGAGAAAAACTATTTTAATCAAGGGATAGAATTGCTAGATAAGCGTTGGACTAAGTGTACTGAAGTTTCAGGAGATTATATTGAAAAATAAAAATATTTTTGAAAAACTAACTATTCTCTTTCATTGATAGGCTAAGAACTTTCCGAACCGCCCTCGTACAGGTCGCACTTTTAACGGTATGTATCTGGGATTCAAACAAAACATGTTTTGATGGATAAAAAGGGTTGGTATTAATATTGGGTTAGATCGGTGAAGAGATAAAAAAATTTCCCACTCAAGGACTTAGTCAACCTCTGGAAAAATCAACAACTCTGAACGTAAAAAAAAAATATCTCCTAAAATGAAATTATTTGGAACATATGATGCTGACATGGGTCAAAACACACCCTGGAAGCAAAGTGGGCGGAGCCACGCCCCATTAAAAATTTGCATTTATGAATAAAGTAATAATTATTATAAAATTTGAACAAAATGAAATCAATGATTAGCATATTATTTTAGATGACTCGTATTATATAGGTTATATTAAAGATAAAAATGGTTAAAAGGGCGTGGCACCGCCCATACAACCCTAAACTTTGAACTGATGCCGATATGACGATTAAAGTTGGCATATATGATGTTCGTACAGACATGCCACGATAGAAAAGAGGCCGGTGGCACGGCCTTCTGGACAACATTTTCATATTGGACCGTAGTATTGTAGGGTTTGGTCACTTTTATATTACCTAAATTATTATTACATTCCCTAACGTTTTATTATATTATATTATAGATCAAATTGTACAAATGGCGTGGCACCGCCCTTACAACCTTGAGCTTTCAGCTGATACCGATATGACGATTAAAGTTGGTATAAATGATATTTGTATAGAATAAAAAACACCATGATAGAAAAAATGCGGGAGCCACACCCCCTTGACTTAATTTGTATATTGTACCGTAATGTATGATGGAGGGTATGACGACATTTATATTAGTTAAATTTTTCTTACATTGATTACTTCTTTACAAAGGTGGATTCTGGATCAGGTGTTAAATTTGTGGGCTTTCAAGACACTGTGCAGCGTGCACGGGCAGCGGTTACAGATACCGAGTAAATTACGAGGACGAGCACGTCTGGTCATTAAGCCAAATAAAACCAAAATAAGATTTATGTTATAAAGCTCGAGCAACAAAAGCGTTTCCTTCTACATTAGCGTCGTTTCAATATTCTTGCCAGCCAGCCAGGCAAAGCTGGCGTAAGGAAGCGCAAGTAATAAAGTAAAAGTAATGCAAAGTAAAAGAAAATGAAAGTCTGTTCTTGTTGTTGTTGTTGCTGTTCTGTCGACTTCGGAGGTTCTATTTTGGCGATTATTAATTTTTATGTTAGAAAACATAACACAAAACAGCCGTCATTTGCTACTGGCGGAAGGGCGCGCGGGCTGGCTGGCTGGCAGATAGAAGAACGGTTGGACGGCTGAACGGCCACAAGGACGACCTGTTGTTGGTTGTGCTAGACCACCTTGCCAAGGCAAATAACAATAAGGATTCAGTTATTTAGAGATCGTAAAAATGAAAGAGAACACGGATATCAATTTATATTGTGCACTTGTGGAACAGGTATCTGTGTCTGTGTGTGTGTGTACGTACTTACGTACGGAATCAGAAAAGTTCCAGCCGGAAAATAGGTGGATTTTATGTACTTAATTCCAGTTAAAGGATAATGAAAAAATAAAACAAAGTGAAGTGAATAAGAAATGATACTCGTCCTCTTACTCGTACTCGTTCTTGTGGCAGCAGCAGCATCAACATGAAATAAATTACTTCACGTTTATTTAACTAATTAAGTTATTTCGGTACATTAAAGCCCAAAAGCCAATAGTAAATAGCCCGAGTAGCTCGGCGCTAGGGATTTCTGGCTCAAAAGGATTTCGCCATCGATGCGGTATGTGGTTATGTCCTGCCTGGCTCGTGGTCACATTAACTCTTATCGTAAAATCGTAGGGATATTTTTTCCACTAAGATAAGAATGTAGATGAAGGAAAATATAAAAAATGCCTACTAGATTTAGTCGTAGCTTGCTGGGGCTTTCGTTTTATATTGATGAAAGCAATGTATGCTTTACTCTTTTGTTACGGACGCAAATGCTCAATCTGTCTTAATTAATTGACAAAATGTTCATTTCCTACTAGGTAGGATATTTATATTGACATTGACATTAAATGTTACAGAGCCAGGCAGCCAAATGAAGGAGGAATATATTGTTTTTTACCCTGTAAAAGAGATAAGAACAATTCTTGATTGCAAAGAGGCGATAAATCATCACTCTGATGTAGACAACCGTATGATTTTTGGTGTCCCGGGACACATTCATATGGAGGCAATGTAAACGCTTGGAAGAGGTCTAATAAGAAGACCATTGACCTGGACAACGCATCACCATTACAGACCAGCAGAGCCAAATTTGGACTACCGGCTATGTTAGTACCTAACAGTATGGCGATCAACCCACGGTGGAAAACATACCCAACACTTTATGGTTACATACCATACCCAACACCATGGTTAAAATAAAGACAGGGAAGCTGATTGAGCTAAGCGGAGAACAACTGAGCATTCTAATGGGCAAACTGACTAGTTTGTTTCCTCTTAGGGGTCACTTTTTCCGCATCGACAGGACTTCTCCAACCGGAGCAAAGTCTTTTAATGGGAAAACGATGCCATGGAACACTATCTATGTCATTGTCCTGCGTTCTTCAGATTGAGATAGACGCTCCTACAGAAGGACTTTTTTCTCCAGACTTCGGACACTAAATGAAAGGAAAGTAAATAGGAAAGTAAGTAAATAAGACAGACCATATTAATTGTATACCGGTAAATACGAGAATATGGGCCTAGTTTTAAGGAATTAAAAAATGGATGTATTTCAAAGATTTGGCTGAGATTGTGGTTGTGTACCATTGTCGTTTGAATGTTTGATAACTTTTTAAATTTGTTTAGATTTTTTATTTTTAATTTAGAATTTTGTGAAGCAAACTTGGGGAATTTGAAATGGAATACAACACAACAGAACAGCGATAAGCAATTGTTGAATTTTTTAAAAATCAATAGTAAAGAGCTTACTTATCATCGCTTTTTTAATGTGCGTACTGGACCTTCAGAACCAGCAATAAACCGCTTGGTTGGAAATTTTCGACAACATTGCACAGTAAGATACCTTTCATGTACCGGAAGACCACGTATGGTCCGCACGGATGAAAATACCCAACGTGTTGTGGATAGTTTGCAGGGCAGTCCGGAAACATCAACAAGAAGACGTTCGGCACAACTGGGACTATGGCGGAAAGAGCACGAAAGTGAGCAGCCGAAAATGGCCACCTCTTGCGGGATATAATTTTTCATACTTTAGCTAAAAATATTCCCCATTAATGTACTATATAAAAAAAATTATAATAATAAAGAAGGGTGGTTAAATTTTAAGGGCCGATGTTTCGTTAGCTGTGTGGCAAGTGGCATCGTCCTGTTGAAACCACATATCGACCACATCCATATCTTTCAATTCGAGCCATAAAAAGTTCGTTATTATCTCACGATAGCAAACACCATTCACAGTAACTCTTGGATTATCATTCGCCCAAATGCGGCAATTCTGCTTATTGACGAATCCACTGAGGTGCCTCATCATTAAAAATGATTTTTTTTGAAAATTGATCATCCACTGTTGTCTGAATAATTTTAACGCGTTGCTCGCTTGTGTATCTTTCCATCGTTCAAGTTGAATTAGTGTGAAATTGAGAAATATCAAATGAAATGCAGACATCGACATTCAACATCGGCGCTTAAAATTTAACCGCCCCTTTAATTTTTTCAAAAAGTTATTTTTCAAAAAGTTATTAAACATTCAAACCACGTTACTTATGCGCCACTCTGCATACCCTCAACCATATTCTTTCACTTTGTCACACCACGATATACTGGGCTGACACTGCACAAAGTAGCGGGTGATCAATCTGGAGGTATTTTTTCAATAGGGGTTTTTCACACGTGACGCTTGAGTTGCGTTAAACTTTATTTTTTTCAGTATAGTTTGCCATTTTATCATGGAAAGAAATGTCTCCAAATTGTGCTACTGTATTATGAACTTATGCGTTCAGTGAGAAACTGTTTTCGACCTAAATTTTGTTCATCGATGAGGCCCATTTCTAGCTCAACGGCAACGTCAATAAACAAAATTCCGCATTTGGGCTGAGGAACAACAAGAAGAGGTTCAAGAGGTGCCATTGTGCCCAGAGAAATCCACTGGTAGGTTGCGCTTTATGGGCTGGTGGAATAATCGGTCCATATTTTTTCCAAAATGATGATGGCCGGAACGTAATTGTAAATCTTGACTTTGTTTGATTTCTATAGGACGGTACCACTTGTCATACAGCGGCCCAAACAATGGATCTATTGAGAGGTCATTTCGAAGAGCAGCTAATTTTACATTTTGGACCGGCGAGTTGCCTGTCTGATATCACACATTTAGACTTTTTTCTTTAAGACTACTTAAAGTCCAAAGTCTATGCTGACAAACCAGCTACAAGTTACGTTTTGGAAGCCAACATTACGCGTGTGATTAACGCCATATCGGACGAAATGCTCGAACGAGTCAACCAAAATTGGACCCTCAGAATAGACACCCTGAGGCGTAGTTGCCGCCAACATTTAAAGGACATAATACACAAAAATTAAATGGTATAAAATGTCCTTTCGAACGAACAATAAAGATTCCACTTACCTCTAGATTGATCACCCGATATATTTATATGTTTTGAATCGCCTTTAAATTCTAAGATAATCAAGTAATGTGTGTCAATATGTCTGCGTAAAGCAAGGTACAGGTCAAACTGTTGAAGCAAAGGTACTGAAATTTTGCAGTATTTTGCTGATGGACTGAAACAGTTGATATTGAAACTAGGGCAGTTCGGTGACCTGTTGAAAAATTATAAAGCCTAAACTCAAAAACACAATATCTCATTAAGTATTTAAGTAAAGAAGGCGATATTTGGAACATATAATGTCGGCGTGGGTCGAACCAAAAAAAGTATTGGACAGGTCGTTAAAATATTTTAGCAAGAGATCGTGGAACCGCCCACCTACAACACTGAGCTTAAGAAAACAATATCTATGAACAATAAGATTTATGACGATGATATTTGGAACATATATGTCGGACTGGGCGCCATGAAAGGATGCCATGCCCCCCTCAAAAATCGGTATTATGGCTAAAGTTTCGGACCGATCATTATAATATTTTAACCGAATAAAATTAATGATATGCATATTATTATAGACTGTATGATGTTGAAGTTAACTGCTACGAAGTTGGGGAGAAAACCTTGGGAGTTCGAAAAATCAACAGTTTTGTTTTGCTTTTTGAAAAGCTGACACTTCTTCATTGTTTTAAGAATTCTCAAGCTTAAGAGGTAAAATGAATCCAACTTTTCATCTTCTAATTTTCCCATAACTTTAAGTAGTAAAACCAGGTTCAAACTTGAAGACAATATCTCACGTACTATTACCGTCAATGCATAATATAAACGGAATAACAAACTTAAATGTGTTTACAATCTATGACGGAGAGTATACCAAGTAAAAAAGTTCCAGTCGATTATATATATACAGGGTGGAGCGCGGTAATTTGCTTTTTTTGCACTGCAGGCTGTGGCGGCACTGTTGGCCAAAGAGAGTGGAGGGTGCGCGTGGCTTATAGTGGCTGACGGGAGATTTGTATTCGTCTGCCTTATAGTTGTCATCATGCATTTGACACGTGAGCAGAGGTCATTTTATGTTGAAGCGTATTTTTCAAATGCACACTCGATCATTGCAGTGCAGCGTGCTTTTAGTTTACGCTTCGCTGTTCCCCACGCGGACTTCTTCCTGGACGACAATCAATTGTTAATTGGGTAACTTTATTGAGAACAGCAGGGAATGTATCATGTGTACGAAGGGGACCTGAAAGATGGATTACAACACCACAAAACATCGAGAGAGTTGGAGCAGCAGTACTGCATCTCCGAAACGCTCTGCTCGGAATCAATCACTTGCTCTTTACATTTCCTGGACTTTTTTCAATCGGCTCTTGAGGCAATGCAATTAGAGGATACATGGCTCCAACTGGATGGTGCCACTGCACATACAGCGAGAGTTACGATGAATTGTTTGAGGCAAATGTTTCCTGGACACCCATTTCAATAGTAGAACTGAACATACCCCGTTAATGTCATATGGGTTTTGAAAGCTAACCTCAATAGCGTTAGTCTGTAACGGGATTTTAAAATTGTTTCAACTTTCATCATGGAGTGGTCAGATAACGAGAACCGTATCGCTGTAAACGCGCTTTTCAAGAGTGAAATGAAAAAAAAAGATATTTTCAAAACGCTCCGGCCACTAGGGACTAGCCGCACTTTCGTCTACCGATGCATAAAACTGTTTGAGGAGACTGGAGCTGTAAAAAAACCGCCACCGGTCGCGCCGCCCACGCTCTGTTCGAACACCGCATGTCATCAAAGCCGTTAAATCAAGAATTCACAGAAATTCGCTTCGAAAACAGAAAATCATTGCCCGCGAGATGAATATCACGCAAAAGTCCATGAGTCGAATCATTAAAAAAGACTTGGGTCTTTCAAACGACGTACCGGGCATTAATGGACTGCAGCTTTAAAAAAATGGGATTGAAAAGAAATGCAAACGTCTTTTGAAAAAAAATTTGTTCACCGATGAAAAAATTTTTACCGTTCAGAAAAAAGTTAACAAGCAAAATGATAGAGTGTAGGCGCGGTCATCTAAGGAAGCATCTGAACTGATCCCAAGGGTGGAAAAGGGTCATCACCCAGCTGCAGTTTTGGTTTGGTGGGGTGTCTCTTACGATGGGGTCACTGACCGGCATTTCTGCGAACAAAGAGTCAAAACACCGGCCAAAGTTTTCCAAGAAACAGTTTTGGAAGCTGTTGTGAAGCCTCTTAAGAATTCCCTACTCCAAAACCAGCCATGGACTTTCCAGCAGGATTCTACGCCGGCCCATAGGGCTACAACGTCCCAGGCCTGACTTCGAAACAACTTGCCAGCGTTCATTTCCTCTGAAGAATGGCCCTCAGGCAGTCCAGATTTGAACCCAAATTGTGGACGGTTTTAAAGTACAAGGTTTGTCACAAAAGATACCTCAACATTGGATCTCTTAAGACTGCTTTGGTTTGAGCTATGGCCAGTGCGACTTAAGGCGTGTGTAAAGGCAAAAGGCGGACATTTCGAATAAGTTGATTCTTTTTGGATACAATATGTGACGCGCAGAATAGAAAGGGACCTAAGGGTAAAAACCAGTTTTGTTCAGGAGAGCCATTTTAAAGATTAAAATACGTGTATCTTTGGTGTACCATCACTTTCAGAAAACGCACATATCTCTGGGAGGGAACACTTTTGGGGCATGGGATCGGTCTCATTCGATGCTTAGATGTTGTCCACATCAAAAAAAAAAGTGGAAATTGATTTTTTTACCCTTAGGTCCCTTTCTCTATGCGCTATCACATATACATCAATAAATATATTACAAAATATTTGGTCCAAAAACATTCAGTACTTTTTGTTTCGTACTAAGTATAAAATATATTTTTCTAAGGTTCATAATTTTTTTATTTCATTCCCAAATAACCAAATTACGGTATATAGGGTGGAGCGCTCCATTTCCGCAAGCTTAGCGATTTCAATGAAATCCCGTTTGTGTAGGAGTTACTGACAATGGGCATGGCTTCTACTTTTTTCTTATGCTCGGCTAAAGATGAAATAAAAATAGTGCAGAATACTAAATTTATGCATCTTTCATACATTAGGGATAATTTTATGCAGGTTTCAATCGACGCGCGGAAAGTGTATTTTTTCAGGGATGCACAAGAAGGGGCGTGGTAGTATTAAAATTATTATACAAATACCAAATGTGGGCGAACGGAGACTTTGCACTGGAGGTACCTAAATGCGTGGACGTGTCATTTACTTGTCCTGTACGCGTTTAAAAAGTCGTTATAAAAGAGAATAGAGTTATGCGGTAGGTGACAAGTTATGTGAGTTATAATCTCCACTGCAACAGAATCATTTGTGTGAAACGTACCAGAATCTAAATATTTGTCACTAAGTTGGCCTTATAACTCTGTACTTAAGTATTGATTTTGACTTTAATCCTTTGCATAGCATTTAAGATACTTTAGGAATATCAAAAGTGGGCGTAGTAGCGACAGGAGTGCTGCACATTTCCAATTCCGGAATTTTTTTTTATTGCGCTTAACCCTAAAACTATATACGATGCATTTTCTGTAAGTAGTATCAGGCTTATCAGATAGAAAAACTGGTTTTGGCGAGCATTAAACGTTTTACACAACCGGGGTTACCAACTTATACTGCCGCCTACAAGGGTAGCTATTTATTTTTCGTGCCCGGCAATAAAAACAAAATAATATATCATCGGAAATGGTTTTATTGTTTTTCAAAATATTCTCCTTTAAGATCAGTACACTTTTGCTTGCGCACAAACCTATTTTCGAAGCATTTTTCCACTCCGATTGAGACACCCCCAAAACATGATTTTTGAACGCTTCAACAGCTGCTTCGGGCGATGAAAAACGTTGACCAAGCATTTTTTTTCTTGATGCTAGGGAATAAGAAAAAGTCATTGGGTTGCAAATCAGGGCTGTACGGTGGATGGCCCATCAATTCGACATCTTGAGTGGTCAAAGAGCTCATCGTTTCAGCCGATGTGTGAGAGCTCGCGTTGTCCTGATACAAAATGATCCGTCTTCTCTTATTATCTTTCCTCATTTCTTCGAACACTGTTGGCAAACAGATGGTTGTATACCACTCAGAATTGACCGTCCTACGTTCCACTAGAGGCACTGTGGCTACATGGCCGGTTATTCCAAAATAAAACGCAATCAATTGCTTCGATGTATACTTCTTCCAAGAACAACTTTTGTTGGATTTGGCTCGTCTTGATGACCCATACTGTCAATTGCTGTTTTGTTTCGGGTTCATATGCATAGATCCATGATTCGTCACCTGTGACAATGTTATGCACTGTCTTTGAGCTATAGCAGTTGTACTATTTCAACATCTCTTTGCACCAACCCATACGAGCCTTTTTTGAGCATTCAGTCAAATTATGTGGGATCCAACGAGAACAAAATTTTTTCGCGGCAATATCCTATTGATGCCTTTGAGCTACCGCAGTGATTGATACTTTCTCATCTCTTTGCACCAACCCATACGAGCCTTTTTTGAGCTTTCGTCAAATAATGTGGGATCCAACGAGATCTATCTTATTGATGTTTGTCATACTAATGCCCAATGATGCCTCAATCGCACGGTATGTCAGTTGTCGGTCTTGCTGAATCAGTTTATGCACAGCTTCGATGGTTTCTGGCAAAGTGGCCGAAATTGGACGTCCTTCACGGAATTCATCCTGGAGCGAACGGCGTCCGAGTCTGAACTCTTAGTACCAGCGAAATTGGACGTCTTTCACGGAATTCATCCTGGAACGAACGGCGCCCGAGTCTGAACTCTTAGTACCAGCGATTAACAGTGGTTTTTGATGGTGTTTCATTGCCAAAAGTCGGAACAAGTTGATTTAAACACTCTTGTCTCGATAGCCCACGCCGCAAATCGTAAATAATCATCGCACGAAAATGTTCACGGTATAATTCCATTTTTTGACTGAGATGAATTTTTCAACGCACTGTAAACAAAACAATTCGTCCTCAAATGACAAAACGTTCCGATTGAAGGTATGCAAAAAAAATCTCAAAGTAGTAGGGAAGTCCAGTTTGCATCTGGGAACTCAATAGTAAAGTCAGGACCCGAAATTTAAGTAGCAACCCTCGTAAAGTTTTTTATTTTTATTTGGTTTTGTTTAAATAATTTTCTTACCTTTTTATACTTTGATGAACCTGGAAAGGAAAAAAGACACAAAATTAAAATCAAAATTAAAGTTATTTTTATTATTTTTTGAGGACTGTAAAGGTAAAATCGATAGAAAATATTCTTGTGAGAGAAAGTGATTTTGATGTTTGGAAGCAATATGTGGTTCCGAGAGCAAAGAAATGAAATCAGATGAACAAATATGTGTGGGAGCTATTTTTAATACTGAGCCGTTTTTCTTAAACTTCAAAAAATGTTTCCTTGGTCAGATAAACTAACGTGTACCAAATTTCATTACGATTAAATTAATATGTGGCCGCTAGAGCTACAAAATTAAATCGGATGAAGATATGTGTGGGGGAGCTATATCTAATTCTGAGCCGATTTTCTATAATCTCAACAACGTCCAACAATAAACGGCGATTATAATGACAACTTATTAGACCATTCCACGACGGCCGTTTTTGTGGACCGGATTGACCTGAAGAGAAATTCTTGAAAGTACGAGGGCGATCGCAAAAGTAACTGGCCTAACATAAAAAGAACCGTTTTTTTGGAATTATTATTATTTATTTTTCAACATAATCTCCTTCCAATTCAATACACTTCATCAAACGTTTTTCAAGTTTTTTAATTACATCCGAAAAATAAGATTTTTCAAGACCTTCAAAATATGCCTCAGTTTCAGCAATAACCTCGCTATTGTACGAACATTTTTTGCCACCGAGAAATTTTTTTAAATTTGGCAACAAGAAATAATCAGAAGGAGCTAAATATGCACTATATGGTGGATGCGGAGCAATTTCAAATCGTAATTCGGCCAGTTTTTGTTGAGTTAAAAATGCAGTGTGTGAAGGAGCATTATCTTGATGAAAAAGAACTTTTTTTTCTAAATGCGGTCGTTTTATCTTGATATCTTCACTCAACCGATCCAATAATGCACAATAATATTCACTATTTATAGTTTTTCCTTTCTCAAGATAATCAATAAATATTATACGCCTTGCATCCCAAAATACTGTGGCCATTACTTTTCCTGCTGACTCGCTAAAAGCTCCTCGGAATTGGTCCAACGGACGATTTTTTTGGGCAAAGCCAACAAACGCGGCACCCATCTTGCGGATAGCCTTTTCAGGTGGAGTTCATCATGTAAAATACTCCAAACTTGTTTTTCGTGTATTTTAACAATATCAGCAAGTTCTCTGAGCTTTATTCGTCTATCTTTAGTCACTTCATTAAATATTTTTCTAATGTTTTCAATAGTAGTAGCAGTTTTCGGTCTTCCAGAGCGTTGTTCATCTTCCGTACTTGAACGACCCATTTTAAATTGTTGAACCCAGGATTTCACGATGGATTATGATGGTGCATTATCACCATGAACAGAATCCAATTCATCTTTGATTAATTGTGGCGTATAACCTTTCATATAAAAGTGTTTAATTACCGCACGAAACTCTTTATTTTCCATTTTTCAAAAATTATAAAACTTGTTTACTTCAATCACCTGTAACAAAGAAAATAATCATTAAATATTTCGGAAATTTTTAAAGATGGCTTATAAAAAATTGCTTTTAAAAAACAAAACAAAAAAGTTGCTAGTAAAACAGAAAATGTGCCAAGCCAGTTAGTTTTGCGGTCGCCCTCGTATTTAACGAATATTTAAAAAAAATTAACAAGAAAAGTTATTTTTCATAAAGATAATACACGGGTGCAGACGTGTTAAGTCGCAATCGCAAAATTGCATAAATTGGTTTGGTATTGGTACCTCATTCGCCATATTCTCCGGTGACTACTTCCTATTTTCGAACCAAACGAAATGGCTCGGTAGAAAGAGATTCAGCTCCAACTATGAAATTGCTGATCAAACAAATGCCGATATTATGGACCTCGAAAAATTCTTTTTTTTGAAGAGATACATACAAAAATAGAGCTAAAGAGAGATCATGTTGAAAACTATTTTTTTGCAAAAAAAAATTGTGCTTTTTTTTCGAAAAGTCACGGAAATGTTGATATGCCCTCGTATAGAGACTCTGGAGGTGAGTACAATAATTAAGAAGTTCCCCTTTGCTACTTAATGGGATCTTAAGAACATCAAGGAATAAACAAGATATCCCTCGTACCCCATCCGCATATTAAAGGCATCAAGTAAGAAACAAGACAACCCTCGTACCCCATCGCAAGCCATAAAGATATTTTATCGCTTCTTTAAGAAAACCTTCGATATTTAATAATAATTTATTCCCAAATTTGGCAAATAAATAAAAGGCTAAACGTGTGAAGCAAATATTCATCTTCTGCTCCTCGCTTGGTAAACGGCCGAATCAAAAGAACACACCATTTGCAAAATCAAGGAGAAGAAAAAACCTGCAAAAAGAAAACGAAAACAATTTTCCTCTAAGAGTTCTTCGATTTTTTTTCTACATTTTATCATCATTTTACGTCAGAACTCTACTTATAGCATATTGAAAATTGGCATCAGACAACAACAACAAATCAAGAAGAAAACAGAAAAAGTACCAACTTACGATTTAATGTAAAGATATCAACAAGAACTCTTGAGATGTACGAGTAAGAAGGGCCAAGGAAAAAAAGCAGAGCAATCTTTTTTTTTGGAAAATTGAACGAAAATGTTTCTTGCATTAAGTATAAATGTTTGGGTAATTTTATGCAAGATTACATGCAGCTCGCTTGTCTGTCTGGTAGCTCGAAGCGGGTTGCGTTGAACATTTGCTGGTTCTGTTAGAACGCAAGGAGGATCGTGAGCTGTCGAATGATAGGAATTTATATGAGATGAATAAAAGGTGACTCCACACTGTGACACAGGAACTTCGGTCTAATATTAAACAAAAATAATTTTATCTCATTGAGGACTTTATTTATATTTTATAAGTTATTCGAGTACCTTAAATGCGTTTTATTTTGTACTGTTTATCTATTGACTTTTTAGGCTGCTACGAGGCTGCTATATTCATTTCTGGCCTAATACCGAAAAATCATCAAAAATTGTTTTATTCTTTTTCAAAGTATTCTCCAGCATGATTTATACACTTTTACATGCGCTAAAACCAATTGTCGAAGCACTTTTTCCACTCTGATTGAGTCACCTCCAAAACATGATTTTTGAACGCTTCAACAGCGGCTTCGGGCGATAAAAAACGTTGTCCACGGATTTTTTTTTGATGCTAGGGAATAAGAAGAAGTCATTGGGTGCCAAGTCAGGGCTGTACGGCGGATGACCCATCAATTCCACATTCCAAAAAGGCGCTGGTTTGAGCTGATGTGAAAGAGCTCGAATTTTCATGGTGCACAATGATTCGTTTGCTCTTGTTCGTTTTTCGAATTTCTATGAAGACTTCAGGCAAATAAATTGTGGTGTACCACTCAGAATCGACCGTCCTACGTTGCTCAAGCGGAACAGTGACCAGTTTTGCCGAATGACCACATGAATGACCACATGACCAGTTTTGCCGAAGAAACAAGCGACCATTTTCTTCAAAGAGCTTCTTCCACGAACAACTTTCGTTGGATTTTTCTCGACTTCGAAGACCCACACGGTCGATTGCTGTTTTGTTTCGGGCTCATGCGTATAGATCCATGATTCGTCACCTGTGACGAACTTATTAACGACTTTTAAAGCACAGCGATCGTATTTTTTTCCAAATTTCCTTGCACCAATCGACACGAGCTCTTTTTTGAGCAATTTTCGTATTGACGATCTTGCGTTATCAGTTCACGCACGGCATCAATGTTCTCGCACAACGGCCGTTTTTGGAAGACCTTCACGACCTTCGTCTTTGAGCGAGCGTCGGCCACGATTGAATTCATTAAACCCGTTTTCACAGTGCTATAGGATGGTGCTTCATCGCCATACAAAGACATAAGTTCATTGATGCACTCTTGTCGTGATAATCCACGTCGAAAATTGTGAAAAATTATCGCACGAAAATGTTCACGAGTTAATTCCATTTTTTGCCAAATGGATTTTTTCAAGTCACTGTAAACAACACAAATGATGGTCGTACGTCAAAACGTTCTGAGTACGTTTATGCTAAAAAAAATGTCAAACTTTCCAATGGAAATGTCAGATGGCGCCAAGCAGCACTTAGTGTAGATCCGGATTTCAGAAAATAAAACATTCAATTCCAGCAACTTGGCGAGTAAGAAAATTTTAAACCATGATAAAGTTCAAGTATAAAATGCAATACGCCTTTGTAGTCGGCAATAGGTAGGTCTTGGTCCTAAAACTATATGGTGGACAGCTCACTAATTTGAAAAGGTCCTTAATGTTGAACCGAAAATAGTGGAAAACATTTTTACTTACTCTCATCCAAAACTTTTGTCATGCTAAATGAATATTGTTTGCCATTTTGAACAAATATTCATTTGAAAGAAAGAGTATTTTTTGTGATTTTTTTCTTTCACGATACCACTTTATTTTTTTACGTCTATATATATTTTTGATGAAATGTTTAAGAAGTAATAGATATGTAGGTATGTATCTGTGTATGTTGTTCTATGTGCACAGGGAATCTTTAAATTGTTATACGGGTATTGAGTGCGAGGTTAGTGTAGTCATTTGGTCGGTTCAAAGATATTTTGGCAAGTCATTGATTTATAGGACCAAGGCACTGCGTTAACGCCATCATACTACACATTGATGGACCAAATTTTTACATTCTCCCACCTAGTCTACAGCTGAGGGAAAACAAGTTTCCTCTAACAAAGCTTCATTTCATATAGACGTACAGTGTTTAATAGTCATACAGTGTGCAAACGCCCAAACTAAAAAACAGACATATGAGGGTTGATATACTTATATGTGACGCGCAAAATAGAAAGGGACCTAAGGTTAAAAACCAGTTTTGTTCAGGTGAGCCATTTTAAAGATTAGGTCCCTTTCTTTTTGCGCCTAGAATCGTCGACTTCACTTTCATAAAACGCGCATATCTCTGGGAGGGAACACTTTTGGGGCATGGGTTCGGTCTCATTCGATGCTCAGATGTTGTCCACATCAAAAAAAGAAAAAAATGAAAATTGATTTTTTTACCCTTAGGTCCCTTTCTCTATGCGCTGTCACATATACTAGGTAGGGACATGAATACTGTTACACACGTTTTATGCTGTAAAATAAAAAGTACGGAATGTTTTTGGACCAACTATTTTTTAATATATTTATTGATGTAATTGTATCCAAAAAGAATCTACTTATTCGAAATGTCCGATTTTTGCCTTTACACACGCCATAAGTCGCACTGGCCAATCGTCAATAGCCACAGCTCAAACCAAAGCAGTCTTAAGAGATCTAATGTTGGGGTATCTTTTGTGACAAACCTTGTCCTCTCAATTTGTAATTTGTAATGGGTTCGAATCTGGACTGCCTGAGGGCCATTCTTCAGAAGAAATGAACGCTGGCAAATTGTTTCGAAGCCAGGCCTGGGGCGTTTTAACCTTATGGGCCGGCGCAGAATCCTGCTGGAAAGTCCATGGCTGGTTTTGGAACAGGGATTTGTTAAGAGGCTTCACAACAGCTTCCAAAACGGTTTCTTGGTAAACTTTGACCGATGTATTGACTCCTTTTTCGCAGAAATGCAGGTCAGTGACCCCATCGTAAGAGACACCCCACCAAACCATGACTGAAGCTGGGCGATGACCCTTTTCCACCCTTGGGATCAGTTCAGATGCTTCCTTAGATGACCGCGCATACTTTTAATCATTTTGCTTGTTGATTACTTAGTAGATGATCGCGCATACACTTTATCATTTTGCTTGTTAAATTTTTCCTGAACGGTACAATTTTTTTCATCGGTGAACAAAATTTTTCTGTGCAAGCTATCAGCGTGCTTCACCAAAAGACGTTTGCATTTTTCAATCCTATTTTTTTTTAAAGCTGCAGTCAATAAATTTCCGGTACGTCGTTTGAAAAACCCAAGTCCCAAGTCTTTTTTAATGATTCGACTCATGGTCTTTTGCGTGACATTCATCTCACGGGCCATGATTTTCTGGTTTCCAAGCGGATTTCTGTGAATTCTAGATTTAACAGCATTGATGGCATGTGGTGTTCGAACAGAGCGTGGGCGGCCCGACCGGTGGCGGTCTTTTACTTCTCCACTCTCCTCAAACAGTTTTATGCATCGGTAGACGAACATGCGGCTAATCCCTAGTGGCCGGAGCGTTTTGAAAATATCGTTTTTTTCATTTCAAACTTGAAAATTGCTATTACAGCGATACGGTTATCGTTATCTGACCACTCCATGATGAAAGTTGAAACAATTTTAAAATCGCGGTACAGGCTAGCGCTATTGAGGTTAGCTTTCAAAACCCATATGACATTAAAGGGGTATGTTCAGTTCTACTATTGAAAGAGGTGTGTTCAATGTTGTAACAGTATTTATGTCCCTACTAAGTAATGGGCAAAATCACTGATCTATTTCCTCTAAGGGGTCACTTCTTCCTCGTCGAAAGGGCTCTTCTAACCGGAGCAAAGGCAGAAGGCCTTTTTCTCTAGACTTGGGTCATTTGAAAGACACTAGAATTTAGGACCAAATTAATTGTATACCGGTAAATATGGTAATATGGCTACTCAAATCAAAGCCTATTTATTAAAGAATTATGTGAATGGATATATTTTAAAGATTTGGCTGAGATTATGGTGTATACAGGGTGGCGTAAAACTACCGTTGTGGTTTAAAATTTTAATAACTTTTAAGTTTATTTATATTATTTATAAAATTATACTTATAAATAAATATAAATGAAATGGAACACAACAGAACAGCGATCAGCAATTGTTAATTTTTTTTAAAAATCAAGAGTCAAGTGTTTTGACGCAGCTTGCTTATGGAATGCTTGGTTGGAAATTTTCGAAAACATAGTACAGTAAGATACCTTCCATGTTCAGGAAAATCACGTATGGTCCACAGGACGAGAATATCCACGTGTTGTGAATAGTGTGCAGGACATTCCAGAAACGTCAACACGAAGACGATCGGCACAACTGGGGCTATCGCAGAGAAAGCATGAAAGTGCGCAGCCGAAAATGGTCACCACTTGCGGGATATAATTTTGTATACTCAAGCCAAAAATATTCCCCAATAATAAAGAAGGATGGTTCAATTATAAGGGTCGATGTTGATTTTGAATAAAACACAAATTATAAGTGTTTAGGAAATTATTGTCATTTCTTTTTATTATGATAATATTGGTAAGGTTCAATTATGTATGGAACAAAATATTGGCCAAATGGCCGCCGAGACCTCGGCGGCACACCTCCATCCGATGGTCCAAATTTTCAATGACGCTGAGGCGTAAGTAAGGTTCTATGCCGTTAATGTGCCGCATTATCGCATCCTTTAGCTCTTGCATTGTTGCTGGCTTATCGCCGTGCATCTTTTCTTTCAAATATATCCAAAGAAAGAAGTCCAACGGTGTCAAATCACATGATCTTGGCGGCTAATTAACATCGCCACGACGTGAGATAACACGGCCATTGAATTTGTCGCGCAAAAGATCCATTGTTTCGTTAGCTGTGTGACAAGTGGCTCCGTCCTGTTGAAACCACATATCGTACAGATCCATATCTTCCATTTCGGGCCATAAAAAGTTCGTTATCATCTCACGATAGCGAACACCATTCACAGTAAAATGCCTGACAGGCCTCATTTTGGAAAAAATACGGCCAGATGATGCCGCCAGCCCATAAACCGCACCAAACAGTCACTCTTTGTGGGTGCATTGTTTTTTCGACAATTACTCTTGGATTATTATTCGCCCAAATGCGGCAATTCTGCTTATTGACGAATCCACTGAGGTGAAAATGTGCCTCATCACTGAAGATGATTTTCTTCGAAAATTGATTTTAATTTTCATCTTTCAATGGTTCAAATTGAGTTAGTCTGAGAGAAATATCAGAGAATTATCAAATGAAATGCAGAAAAATCTTGATGTTTAGGTGTGGTTCGAATTCAGCATCGGTCCTTAAAATTTAACCACCCTTTACTATCGAAAGTCGTGTTAATTAATTAAATCTTCCAACCAACTTTTCATACCACACCAACACGTTCCCGAGAGTACGTATTTGAAATCATCATGCAAATCTTGATTTGAATACGCTACGGGTTGCACTTTGCTGCTCTTTTTGACAGACAACCATGCACACTCTACTCTTAGCATGTTCGCATTTATGCCCCCTTAGCTTTCAGGGTTCTGGGCTAATAAATTAGAAAAATCAGAAGAGCCAGCAAAAGAAGCAGGGAACAGAAGTACAAAATGAACAGGGATTGAACCAAATTGTAACGAAAGGTTAAATCGTGTATAGGACGTCTGTTTGATTACAACAACAACAACAACTCCAACAACAGCAAGTGCAGCAGCGCCAACAACAACAAACAGCACAGAACAAAAGTCCGTGCACTAGCATTGAACGGTGAAATAAATGAAAATAGCATAAGACATGGATGGCATTGCTTAAAGACATCAAACCAAAAGAAAAATGCAGTCATAGATAGAACCAAAAGAAAAACAAGATGAAAACAAGGCGAAGACTACGGAGACAATGGATGTTGCGGAGGCTTTGGCAGTGCCCGCATCTGTATCCGCACCATGGAGTATTCGCCAACCATCAGCTCAAGTAAGTGCAATTTAACGCTAAAATTAATTTTAAATTATGCATAAACGAACAGCCAACGGATGTACGTAATCATGAATGTTGGCTTCCAACACCTTATCCACTCCCGTGCTATCCAGCCTTCCTAAGCAGTGTGGAGTCGCTGTCTTAACTAAGTGCGGGTTTTTGATAGTTGCTGTTTTCGGTTGTTTGTCTGTGGTTGCATGATTCGTTTGTTCCAACGTTTGTTTGTTGGCTAAACGGGATTGCTCTCATCTCACTTCACAGTGAGACATACAGTGGAGGACTTTGCAAAAAAAAATTGCCACAAAAAAGATAAAATCGGTCTGGGCAGACAATAAGATAGCCTACACCACTCTGTAGCTAGAAAGATTTTGCGACTCTGTCTGGTGTTAAAGCAAGGTGGGAATATACAGGATAATTCATTCGCGACTGGACAAATTTCACCAGCGTATTTCTTGATCATTTCACGAAAATATGTCCTTCTACGACCATGCCCGAAAATGCAAGACCTGAAAATGCAAGGGGGCGAAATGGCAGTGGTTTGAAAATTTTCGGATTGGTGGTCGGAGGGTAAAAATGCAAAGTTCTAAACCAAATTGGAAATTTTGTATAATTGGGAGCTTTATTAAAAGATATAGCGGGTGATCTATCTAGAGGTATTTTTTCAATAGGGGTTTTTTTCACAGACTACGCGTGAGTTGTCTTAAACATTTTTTATCTTTCAGTAATATTTGAAATTTGCAGGAGTTGAAGCCTAACGATGTTCCTACGCTTTCCTATGCCGTTTCAGTGTTTGGGCTCTTCAAAAGCTCGAAGAAAATCCGCTGTTTTTGACCAAAGTTGTGTTCAGTAATGCTGCCCATTTCTGGCTAAATGGCAATGTCAATAGACAAAATTGCCACATTTAGGCTGCAGAGCAGCCAGAAGAGGTTCATGAGGTGCCATTATACCCAGAAAAAACCACGGTTTGGTGCCGTTTATTGGCAGATGAAATCATCGGTTTATATTTTTTCAAAAAAGATGATGGCCGGGACAAAACCGTGAATGGTGCTCGCTATCGCTCGAGGATATCAGACTTTTGGTACCTGAAATGAAAGCCTGTAATCTAGACTAAATTTGGATTCAACAATACAGAACGACTGGCCATACAGCTGCTCAAACAGTGGATGTATTGAGAGGTCATTTTGAAGAGCAGCTAATTTCACGTTTTGGACAGGCGAGTTGACCGCCTAGATCATGTTATATCACACCTTGGGGCCACGTAAAGCCCAAAGTCTAAGCTGACAAACCAGCCACGATTCAGGTTTTGGAAGCCAACATTACGCGAGTCATTAACGACATACCGACCGAAATGCTATAATCGGACGCTCAGAATGGATACCCTGAGACGTAGTTGGGCCAATATTTGAAGGAAATTATATTCAAAAACTAAATGGCATTAAATGTCCTTTCGAATGCACAATAAAGATGCCACAATTGATTGGAATTTTTGTATTTTCTAATTTTGAAAAAAAAATGATCACAATACGAGGGCGACCGCAAAAGTAACTGGCCTAACATAAAAAGAACCGTTTTGTTGGAATTATTATTATTTATTTTTCAACATAATCTCCTTCCAATTCAATACACTTCATCAAACGTTTTTCAAGTTTTAAATTCCATCCGAAAAATAAGACTTTTCAAGACCTTCAAAATATGCCTCAGTTTCAGCAATAACCTCGCTATTGGACGAAAATTTTTTGCCACCGAGAATTTTTTTTAAATTTGGAAACAAGATATAATCAGAAGGAGCTAAATCTGGACTATATGGTGGATGCGGGGCAATTTCAAATCGTAATTCGGCCAGTTTTTGTTGAGTTACAAATGCAGTGTGTGAAGGAGCATTATCTTGATGAAAAAGAACTTTTTTTTTCTTCTAAATGCGGTCGTTTTATCTAAATTTCTTCACTCAACCGATCCAATAATGCACAATAATATTCACTATTTATAGTTTTTCCTTTCTCAAGATAATCAATAAATATTATACCCCTTGCATCCCAAAATACTGTGGCCATTACTTTTCCTGCTGAGTTTAACAGTTTTCGCCTTCTTGGGACCTTTTTTACCAGCTTCTATCCATTGTTTTGACTGTTCTTTGCATTCTGGGATGTAGTGATGGATCCATGTTTCATCAACAGTTATGAATCGGCGCAAGAACTCTATTGGATTACGCTGATAAATCGCTAAAAGCTCCTCGGAATTGGTCCAACGGACGATTTTTTGGGGCAAAGTCAACAAACGCGGCACATATCTTGCGGATAGCTTTTTCATGTGGACTTCATCATGTAAAATACTTTAAACCAGTTTTTCGTGTATTTTAACAATATCAGCAAGTTCTCTGAGCTTTATTCGTCTATCTTTAGGCACTTCATTAAATATTTTTCTAATGTTTTCAATAGTAGTAGCTGTTTTCGGTCTTCCAGAGCGTGGTTCATCTTCCGTACGACCCATTTTAAATTGTTGAACCCAGGATTTCACGGTGGAGTATGATGGTGCATTATCACCATAAACAGAGTCTAATTCATCTTTGATTAATTGTGGCGCATAACCTTTCATAAAAAAGTTTTTAATTACCGCACAAAACTCTTTATTTTCCATTTTTCAAAAATTATAAAACTTGTTTACTTCAATCACATGTAACAAAGAAAATAATCATTAAATATTTCGGAAATATTGACAGATGGCTTATAAAAGATTGCTTTTAAAAAACAAAAAAAAGTAGCTAGTAAAACAGAAAATGTGTCAGGCCAGTTAGTTTTGCGGTCGCCTTCGTATAATAAGATTTTGTTTGTGACTTCTAGAGCGACAGAAAGTTAACACGGAAGGGACCTTTGTATGGGGCTAGCTATATGGGGGCTATCCTAAAACAGGGCGATATATTCCAGTTTCACCAGGCTGCTGAGTAACCACTTAAAACGTGTCATGCTATAGTTGATTATGCTCTTGTTGAATCTGTTAATTATATAACCTCATATCGGAAGAAATTTGATCAGAATCGAATGTAATAGGTGGCTTCTATAGGGCGGTCCGTCTAAAACACACGATATTAATAGTAAATAAAACAAAAAGACTTTAGAGGATTAACTTGATGTTTTCAATTACGATAGAAAGATATGTGGCATTTATGTGCGAAACAAAATATGCCAAATGCTCGCCATGGCTTCGGTAAAATATCTCACCGATGGTCCATATTTTCAATGACTCTAAGACAAACTGGAGGTTCAATGTCTTTAATGAACAGTATCAAATCATCCTTTAGCTCTAGAATTGTTATCAGCTTATTGACGTACACTTTTTCTTTTAAATATCCCCAAACAAAGAAGCTCACTGGTTTCATATCACAAGATCGTGGCGGTCAATTAAAATCGAGAATTAAAATGAGACACTTGGCCGGGGATTTACAGTCCATTTCCGAATGGGGTCGAGTGAACAGAGTAGATTTTAAAGCGCGTTAGACACAGTGCTGCCTGTTGTCTCACAAGCGATTCATTGACCCGTCAGTTCCGACATTATCTATCGATGGTACGGATATCGAACAATCGGATGCTCTTGATTTATTGGCCGGTTGACCGCACTATACACTACAGATTAAATTCGTTTTTCGCCCGTACAGTCCGTACGTGGAATCGACTTCCGGCGAATTGTTAACATTCGTGGCTGCTGACCAAAAAACCATGGAATGCCTTAAATACATTTTTATTTGAACTCCCAATTTCGTAAAACACAATCTAAGTTCAACCCTACACAGTTGAATTTGTTAGACACTGAAACAAAGAAATGTCAAATAAAGTTAGGCAAAAAACTTGACGTTAGTTTGTGACTTACAATTAATATTGTGCATTATGGTTGGACCACATTGTCAAACACTTTCACCTACAGACCACCGATACAGTGCATGCATTTTGTTGTTGTTTACATTCATTAAATATCATTGCAATATCTGATAGATAATTTGGCTCAATTACGAAATTTTTAATTGCGAGGTTAAAAAATTCACATACCAATTTTTTGGTTGAAATTTAATGGTTGCCTTTTTTTCTGTGTACTACGAGGGTATATGTGACGCGCAAAATAGAAAGGGACCTAAGGGTCAAAACCAGTTTTGTTCAGGAGAGCCATTTTAAAGATTTAAATACGTGTATCTTTGGTGTACCATCACTTTCATAAAACGCGCATATCTCTGGGAGAGAACACTTTTGGGGCATGGGATCGGTCTCATTCCATGCTCAGATGTTGTCCACATCAAAAAAAATTGAAATTGATTTTTTTATACCCTTAGGTCCCTTTCTCTATGCGCTGCCACATATATATTTCTGGCATAGGCAACACTAAGTTTTGCCAGGCGCCATCGGACCCAATTGACCCGATTGGAGCAAAGAAATTTTGAAAAAATACGATCGCGTTGCTTTAAAAGACATTTATAAGATCGTCACAGGTTACGAATCATGAATCTATGCGTATTAGCCCGAAACAAAACAGAAATCGACCGTGTGGATCTTCGAAGACGAGCCAAATCCAACGAAAGTTGTTTGTGGAAGAAGCACTTCGAAGCAAATGGTCCCCGGTTTCTTCGGCAAAACTGGTCATGTGGCGACTGTTCCGCTTGAGCAACGTAGGACGGTCACTTCTGAGTGGTACACACAATTTGTTTGCCTGAAGTCTTCGGAGAAATTCGAAAAACGAACAAGAGAAGACGAATGATTGTGCACCATGACAATGCGAGCTCTCACACATCGGCTCAAACCAGCGCCATTTTGACCGGCCAAAACGTCGAATTGATACGTCAGACCTGACTTGGCACCCAATGACATGACTTCTTTTTATTCCCGCACATCAAGAAAAAAATGCGTGGTCAACGATTTTCGTCGCCAGAAGATGCTGTTGACGCCATTTTGACCGGCCAAAACGTCGAATTGATACGTCAGACCTGACTTGGCACCCAATGACATGACTTCTTTTTATTCCCGCACATCAAGAAAAAAATGCGTGGTCAACGATTTTCGTCGCCAGAAGATGCTGTTGACGCGTTCAAAAACCATGTTTTGGAGGTGTCTCAATCGCATGCAAAAGTGTATAAATCACGCTGGAGAATACTTTGAAAAACAATAAAACCTTTTTTGATGATAAATATTCGCATTTCCAGAAATATAAATAGCAGCCCTCGTATTGTTACTTTTCAACAATATTAATATTGCCGTAATCATACTATTGTCAAAATGAAACTCAAAAAACTATACTATTGTTGCGACGAACATGGTTTTATTACAGAGTAAACACTGATGATGCCGAGACAATATAGTAACCATATCTTTTCTCTGCGTGTGGTTCGAGTGTTATCTTCCATTGGACTGACGTGCCTAAGCCTAAGCAGTGCGCTTATTTAATGTCAGGATACAGCTTATACAGCGACCGTTCGACTCATGTCCTACCCGTCTACCCAGCGGGATTCGTTTACAGGACAAGCGGCTGAATTTTGAATGCTTACAGGTGGCAAGTCCACCCACTGTTCAGCGTCGACGCTTGCAAGGACGACCATTTGCCTGGACTGTATAGCTGCGTATATGAGTGTACCGCTGTGCTCCATATATCCTGCTACATATCAACAGACAATGCTAAGTAAACCTTAGGGATTGTGTGTGAATTTTTGTTGTTGTACTTAACATTTCACCTTTTTAACATTTGAATAACCTTTGCAATGTATTTTGGCTTCAATTCCCCAGAGTCTCGACCTTAAATAAAGCAATTGCCAGGAACAAGCAAACAAAGCCATGCCACCTTAAGCACGGAACAATACTCGTATATGTAGAGCGAGAGGTGGGTTCAAATATTCTTTTCCTTGGGATCAATTTAAAAATTTTGCTTAGCCATACACAAACTAACAAGAGGAAAAAGGATTCGCTTTAGACACCACTGACATGAAAGTCAAAGTAATTGTAATTTTATGAGAAAATTATGTTATGACGCCAAGACGTTTTTATTGTGTTGTCAAATTCGAAAAGGGTTGTCTGTCGTTGATGATGAGATTCTGTGAACGAATTTAAAGTTTTAACATACTTTTTCACCTTTTTAATGCACTCAAATATTTATGAAATTTCGAGGTACTCGTATTTTTTTAGCCATGACTCTTTGGTGGGATAATTAAGATTGAGATTTAAGTTGGCGTTTTAAATGGAATGTTGTTGTAACAATAATATATTTTGTTTTGTGTGTCCTGTTCGTCTAAAAGGAATCTGCTTCGCAACACAAGTAAAGAAACGCACCAAAGAGAAATGGGGGCCAGCTGAGTGGGCAACACGTCATGTGGTCTAAAATGACAGACCGAAAAACGTCCAGAACGTTAGCACCAATTCTCGCCCAATACGAATTGTGGCGGCTGCAGCATCCAGATTTCAGCTGAGCCAGTACCAAGCGCGTCTGCCGAGGTAGTACCTTCTCATAAAGTGAAATCCCCGGGGGATGTTACCTAGCACTACATTTATATTGTAGCTGGATACCGCTGCTGTGACTTTATTAGCGTGAATGTTGTTCAGACCTGCCTTTTAGTTTTGATGATCTAAAGATTCTCTTTTGCTACAGCTGGACCTAAGCAGATACTGCTAAGGTGAAGAAATTGTGTCTGCGCACCGCAAGGACCTTCGTCTTCTCATGTAGATGTTCCTTCGAAAACATAAGGAGACACCCTGTTGGTGATATTAATTTTCTTCCAATGCGTGGTGCTCAGGTTCGTCGACCACGCCCGCGCTACTTGGCGGCTCCCTAAGTACTGCCGAATTTTTTCCCACCTAAAATGAAAGCCAGTAACTTGACGACATTTGGTTTCAACAGGACGGTTTCACTTGCCATACAGCAGGTCAAACAACTGCTCTATTGAGAGGTCATTTCGTAGAGCAGTTAATTTCCTAGATCGTGTTATACTCGAATCGCACCTTTAGACTTTTTTCTTTGGGGCTACGTAAACTCCAATGTCGATCCTGACAAACCAGCTACGAGTCAGGTTTTGGAAGCCAATATTACGCGTATCATTAAAGCCATACCGGTAGAAATGCTGGAACAAGTCATCAAAAATTTGACTCTCAGAATGGAAACCCTGAGGCGTAGTTGCGGCCAACATTTGAAGGAAATTATATATAAAAAATAAATGACATGAAATGTTCTTTCGAATGAACAATAAAGATTTTACACATGTTTAGAATTTTTGTATTTTTTTTTTTGAAAAAATACCTATAGATTGATCTCCCTATATTACATTCATCTTGATGCAATTTGGCACAGTTCTGTACGATCGATCAGATATCAGCTCGGATAAAAATGGGTAATAAAGGTACACTTTTTGATATAGCCCCAGTACAAAGATTCCTCCAGATCTTACATATAACCGCTCTAAAACAACCATATTATTTCCTATTTTGATCAAATTTGGTTAAACATATTGGGATGTATAAACAACCAATAGTGAGCCAATTTGGATCATCAGATTTATTGATATAGAACCCGTCCAAATTGCCTGGGGACCCCAAAATGGTTTCTAATATGCATGAGCATGTGGCTCTAATATAACTCTAAAAATTTTCACGAATACAAAAATGAAATTATTTTGCAATTTGACTAAATTTGGATGACTGACTCTAAGCCGTAAAATCTGATCCGTTCAATGGATGAAGGGGTAACAAAACAATAAAATTTTCTGACTAATGTCTAAAATCTTTGAAAATTTAGAAACTTTTTAGGGGTGTTTAAAAATCTATTTCATGGGCACATTCAGAAATGAAGAGAATAATAAAGTCAGCTATGCCCGACTTAAGCTATTTTATAGGCTGTTTCCACTACGGTCGCGTCCACGTCCGCATCCAAAAATCAATGAACGCGCGTTAAGGCCCATACAAAAAGCATAGGCAGTTAGGTATGGGAAAAAGTCGCGTTCATATTGGACGCGTTTATCGATAAGTCGCGTTTACTATAAAATCGATTATTTTTGCAATCGAAACCCATCCATACCTATCAATGGCAAAATCGCAAATTGCACATCCATATGAAAACAGCTGTCAATCAGTATAAATAAAAAAAATCCAAAATGCAAAAAACAGGAGGTAAGTTAATATTTTTGGTTTTGTTTATAATATTAATGTTTCCAATTATTTTAGAATTTAAAAAGACGGAGTGGACAGCAGTAACAACACTGCATCTGTTGGACCTCTGGGAGGAGAACATTGATGGCCTGAGGGGTGCCCGAAAAAACACCCACATACACAAAGAGATGGGCGAGAAGTTGGCAGTGACTGGCGCCGAAGTAAAAAACAAACTGGATAATTTAACGAAAAAATACAGGTAATTTTTTAAATATAAATTATATACCAATATTTTTTGGAATTAAATCGATTGTGTTTATTGCAGAAAGGAGCAGGCGCTAGTTGGGCCACAAAAATATTAAAATTTTTCGCACCCCTAAAAAAAACAAATAAACACAAACAGCTGTTT
Organism: Hydrotaea diabolus; assembly: GCA_963513945.1. NCBI lineage: Eukaryota > Metazoa > Arthropoda > Insecta > Diptera > Muscidae > Hydrotaea > Hydrotaea diabolus. Next base: position 138,084,990 of record OY740719.1, read on the forward strand.
GAACGCAAACGTGGACGCAAAACACAATGGAAACACCATTACAAATTTATCGATAAATCATGGACGCGGACGTGGACGCGACCGTAGTGGAAACAGCCTATTACTAATTAATTTTTCAATAAAAACAAACAAAAATATATATTTCTGACCTTTCTGACATTTCCATTGGAAAGTTTGACATTTTTTAGCATAAACGTACTTAGAACGTTTTGACGTACGACCTTCATTTGTGTTGTTTACAGTGACTTGAAAAAATCAATTTGGCAAAAAAATGGAACATTTTCGTGAACATATTCGTGGGATCATTTTTTACAACTTTCGACGTGGGATATCACGACGAGAGTGCATCGATGAACTTAAATCTTTGTATAGCGATGAAGCACCATTCTTTAGCACTGTAAAAAAACTGGTTTAAAGAATTCAATCGTGGACGACGCTCGCTCAAAGACGAAGGTCCTCCAAAAACGGCCGTTGTGCCAGAGAACATTGATGCCGTGATAATACAAGATCGTCACGTGACATACCGTGAGATAGTGGTATCCCTGGGTATTCCTTCCACCAGCATACATTCGATATTGCATGAACACCTGGCCGTAAAAAAGGTTTGTTCTCGTTGTATCCCGCACAATTTGACAATCGCTCAAAAAAAGGTTCGTGTCGATTGGTCAAAGAAATTTTGAAAAAATACTATCGCGGTGCTTCAAAAGACGTTTATAAGATCGTCACAGGTGACGAATCATGGATCTATGCGTATAAGCCCGAAACTAAGTAAACAGCAATCGAAGACGAGCCAAATCCAAAGAAAGTTGTTCGTGGAAGAAGCACTTCGAAGCAAATGGTCGGCTGTTTTTTCGGCAAAACTGGTCATGTGGCGACTGTTCCGCTTGAGCAACGTAGGACGGTCATTTCTTAGTGGTGTACCACAATTTGTTTGTCTGAAGTCTTCGAAAATATTCAAAAACGAACAAGAGAAGACGAATCATTGTGCACCATGACAATGCGAGCTCTCACACATCGGCTCAAACCAGCGCATTTTTGACCGGCCAAAACGTCGAATTGATGGGTCATCCGCCGTACAGCCCTGACTTGGCACCCAATGACTTCTTTTAATTCCCTCACACCAATAATAAAAGACGTGGTCAACGATTTTCGTCGCCAGAAGATGCTGTTGAAGCGTTCAAAATCCATGTTTTGGAGATGTCTCAACCGCAGTGGAAAAAGTGCTTCGACAATTGGGGTGAGTGCACGCAAAAGTGTATAAATCATGCTGGAGAATACTTTGAAAAACAATAAAATTATTTTTGATGATAAATATTCGCATTTTTATTATTAGGCCAGAAATATATTGAGCAGTCGTACATCAGTTCTAACAGCAGTAAACACCACCAAAATGCTTTTTTTTAGATTTCTGCATATAAAATAACAAAACGTTCACTGGCCATGGGTGGCACACAAGATGCACCAGCGCCGATTTAAAGAACAATTTTACTGTGAAACAATCTTTGTGTCTTTCCCTTTATTCAATGCATTTCTAACTTCACTATGCTCCATGTCACTTATCAGCAAATGTATTTCGTAAGAGTTCCTCTTTTTAAACGAATTCAATTATTTGACACTTTGCATGAAAGGCAATAAAAGTGCATCTTCAATGTCCTTTGAGTATTCCATCGGAATACACCATCACGTATGCGTATCAGCGGTGATATAATTTCATTATTTGCGCATGTATGTAAAGTGTTTATAAATGGAAGAAACTTTTTCGATATTATAATTTTATTAAACCTTTTCGCAGTTCGAGAAAAATTCGGGCGAATAAGTTGATTTATGCAGGATAGTTCGGAAATTAAAATTCCATTTCACAATGCTTCTACTACATTCCCAATTTTCTGCCTTCTATGGAAAAAACACTGATTTGAGAACCACTGACAATCATAAATGCAAGTAAATCTAGTTAATAGATTGTTGTTCGCTTTTGATGCGAAGGCGAAGAACTGGCCCTTTTTCCTGATCTTGAGTCAGTCGGTCAGGCATTCAGAGTCTATCTCTGTCCACCGTCAGTCTTAAATATTTACTCAATACTTCACTCTTGTTATCGAAGTTATTGCCACTAGAAGTTAATACAATCGCGGTTTTCGTATGGAGGAAATGTTATTAGGCTCGATTTGTCACCATTTTTAACAATCAACAGGCTTGTTCTTGCATATTCAAAAAACAACTCTGTGCCATGTTCCATCTGATTTCTTAGAATAATGTCGTGCTTTCTTTAATGCACGCAGAGAAAATACATGGTTACTACATGGTCACGGCAATAATAATATGTTCTCCACAACAAAAGTGTGTTCGTCGCAACCATAGCATTGTTAACTCAATTAATTTTTGACAATAGTATAATTGCTGCAATATTAATATTGTTGAAATGTAACAATAGTATTATTGCCAAATTTAAAAATGAAAATATGGTTAAAGCAGCAATATAAATATGGTTAGTGCGACAAAAGTATTGTGTTTTGCGTTTTATGTTAACAATTATATGATTACGGCAATCATACAGTATGATTGTAATTTTTCTTCATTTAAATATGCTTTTAAGAACAAATGTTATTGGCACGGATCTAATGCAACAATAGTACTTTTTTAACGAAATTAAAATTTTTAAAAAAGCTGTTTTGGCTTTGTTTATCAGAAATATTTTTAATTAAAACGCTTACGTTTATTTAAACTTATTTTTTCTACTGTGAAATAAATCACTCCTAATATTTTGGAATTTAATGTATTTTTGAATAATTTTCATAATTTAAATCTATTGTTGACAACTTAATCCAATTTGAATAAATAATATTGGGGATCAAATCTATTGTCGAAAACTCAAACAAATTCTTTTAAATAATATTGGGGATCATAGTTTAATTGTGCGTGATCATACTATGGTTGTCGGGATCATAACATGGTTGCGTTTGAATCATACTATGGATGTGAGGACCATACTATGGCTGTATAGGAAATATACTATGGTTGTGAGGATCATAATATGGTTGTGGAGATCATAGTATGGTTGAGTGTGAATCACACTATGGTTGTGTGGATCATAGTATGGTTATGTGAGAATCATACTATTGTTGTGAGGATCATAATATGGATGTATTTGAATCATACTATTGTTGTGAGGACCATAATATTGTTGTAGTACAACCATATACCCAACAATAGTAGTATCCTCTTCGAATATTGTCATCACAACCATACTTTTTTCCTGCGTGTGGTTAAGTAGACTTATGTTATCTGCATACATTAATAGTTTCAGACAGATTTATAACGTCATTAAAAAATTCGACAACAGTATCCTGTTCCGCTAGATATTTTACGATTCCTATATTACTTATACAGTGTTTCAGGCATTTTAACCTCATTTTTAAGCCATGTCGAGCCGAAAGACGTATTACTATAATCTATCGAAGATGTCCGAAGATGAAGTCACCCAGCTAGGCTCGTTATCTAGCGCTGAGGACACCGGCGATAATTTAAATGATGGAGATTTTGATAGTGATTGATTGAGTTGATGATCGCTCAATGTTTATTAGAATCAAGTGAACTCTCGAATGCAATTGACGGGAGCATTAATATCAGTGGTTTGGATGATACCGTACAAAGTGTCTCTTTTTCGCAAATGCCATCGGCTCCGATTGCATCGTCAGTACGGAAGTACGTAAGTTTATGGGCATTTTATTTTTTATGTCTGTATATCGTTACCCGAACGTACGCTTCGCCGGCAGTGGCTAACACAATGAATCAGACAAGATTTAAAGAAATACGACGTTTCGTCCACTTCATTGACGAGTCGTTAGCAAAAGCGGCAGGCTAGGAAGGCTATGACAAATTGTATAAAGTACGACCACAGATCGACTATTTCAATAATCGTTTCCAGCAAGTACCGATGCTGCAGCGCCTCTGTGTTGATAAAATGATGTGTTCGTCAATGTTAAGTTAAGTTAAATTTATTTGAGTCTTTTAAAATCATTAACAAAGTATAGTAATAGTACAATAATAGACGAAAAATTAAAATTATAGTGTATTGTTTTAATAACATAAATGTGAAAAAAATAGTACTAATTTAAATAAGAGGAATTTCCATAATTATTATTTACTAATACATAAGTGGAACAGTGCTTGCTCCCGACACTCACATTGGCTAGTAGAGTATGAATCTACTTAAATAAACTTAAATCTAAGGTGTAAAAACAAAAAACAATACATAAATTTTATAAGTATACATTTCTACCCCCTATGGACACCAGAAAATGTTCGTAAATAAAAGTTTTGACCATGTAGATCATTATGCTTCCCCATTATGCCTACTGCAGACAAATAGTTGGTATTTGACCATCTAAACAGGAACTCCATGGATAGCATATTCTGAATTATGCAACCCTCGAAATTTTGAAGATATTCCACAAATCGTCTCAGATCCTTGTGGAACACCACAAGATATATCACCATGAGCTGATAATCTGTCGCCAAGTTGAATGCAGAATTTTCTTTCCCTAAAAAAGCTTTTGAAAAGTTTTACAATTGATGTTGGGAATCAAATTAATATTAATTAAAATAATATTTCATCATGATACAATGTTGGATTTCTCAATTTGTGTTAAATGCACACCAAATTTTTTTTCTGTCCATTGCGAGATTATATACCCTGCAGCCAAAATAACTAGTATGTAGTTAGAAATATTCTATTAGTTTCATTTTATTTCAAACTAGTTATCTATCTGTCCTTTTTTCATATAGCGAACTATCGATTTTAACATGGGGTTGTCATAGGCGCTTAACTAGTTTATTTGTTTATAATTACATACTGGTTGATATCTAGTACTCTAAATTACTGTATTTAGACTAGATATTGGTGAACTAGTGCTAGTACTTACAGTTTCATTCTAGTCTATTTAATAGTAGTTTTATACTGTTTGTATCCATTGTAGTTATATACTTCTCCAGTCTACACCAGTTTACCACTAGTTTGTTGTGTATGATTGTATACTAGTTTATTTTTTTTTTCTTATTTGAACTTTGTATTTTTTATTGAGTTTGTTAAAAAAAAATCATATTAAATAAAAATTTTAGGGATTAAAAAAGTAAAAAATAGTTCAATACTAAATAAAAATAAATTTAAATGAATGTTAATTCATTTCAGCATTTTCCCTTGGTACTTTTTCTGGTTTATTATTATTTGCTGACTACTTCTGTCTAAATTGTTTTTTTTTTATCAACTGCATTGCTTGTCGTATTACCTGCTCCGGATCTTTTTGTCCTAGGGATGGTAGGGATAGGATAATGGAGTCAGAAAAAAGTTTTTAGTGACTTTGTTAATGATAAAAAATTGATGTTAACAAATTACCAAGTAAAGCTTTGTAGAAATTTGTATACTTTTTTAAACCATGTTTTCCATGCGAACCGTCAATATTGTAAGCCATGACAATTGTAGGGTCCAGAATGATCTCCAAGTTTTTTCCGACACAATTTCGTCACAGTTTACTCATTTATGCTGTACTTACTTTGTTGTTGTTAATTTCAATTCCTGTTATGTGCGCAAAGAAAGCACGTCCACTTCACACAAAAACACAGACTAAATGATCTATGCTTGCTTCCACAGCATTTTAGCTCAGTGTTTGTTTTCAAAAAGGATTGCCATAACACATACATAAATACACACTTGTTGTGTTACAAGTTATATTGCAAACAATCGAAAAACGAAGATCTGCAGAAAAACACAGTTTGTCAACTCTGCAATTGATGCAAAAAATTAACAGGAAATTGTTGTTTTTGTTCTAAATAAGTAAGCAAAAAAGAGTGTGAGTGTTTCGGTTATTGTTGTTGTTTCGGTAACACATCGGTAAACTGTTTTTCCCTAAGTTTTTATTATTCTCACACAAAAGTCAGTAAGTGATGCATGGGAGCGCGGCACTTGCTCGTACAGCAGGGCGGCCAATCGCTTGTTCATTTGGCTTAATTTTGTACGTTTTAGACTAGCACAAATCTGTCGTTTTTGCAACAGTCTCGTTACAACTAGTAGTATGACTTCCAACACGTTACTAGTTACCAGTTTAGCTGCAGGGTATGTAACTGTAAAAATCAACCGTTTTTTTCTTGCATTGTTTTTAGCTCATTTTTCGGTAGAATCATAGCAATTTTTTGGCTCATCACAATAGGTTCGAAATTAAAATATTTTAGCTTAGTGAGCGGTAGTCAAAGCATAATAATTTGTTGAATTATTATTTTTTGAAGTATTTGGCATAATTTAATTTAAAAATGGGTCGAGGTAAATCATTGACGGAGAAGAAAAGGGCAAAATTAAAGCCTTTAGTGAATGTGGCCTAAATAATCGGTATATCGCAACAAAAATTGGACGAAGCCAAAATGTTGTCAGCAATTATTTTCGGAATGAATCAGAATATGGAAAAATATGAAAGGAGGTACATACAGAGCCACTACGAGTGCTGATCAGATCTGCTTCTAACTCGCATGATTCTGCTTCAAAAATAAAGGGAAAAACTGTTGTAAGTGCTACAGTAAAACGTGTTATTCGCAGTGTCAGTCACTTAAAACGACTAAAACTAATGAAAAAGCCACCGCTTAACAGCACTCGCAAGGAAGCACGACTTCACTTTTGTCGTCAGCATATGACCTTGAATAAAGAATGGCAACGTGTAGTCTTTTCTTATGATAACATATTTAATTTAGATGGTCCGGATGGATATAACTACTACTTCCATGATTTGCGAAAGGAAGAACATCATTTGGCTCTTCATCATAGTTGTGAAAGTGGTGTGATGGTGTTGAGAGCCATTTCCTATTATGGAACTTGTGAGCTGCAGTTTCTGACATCTAGAATGAATGCGAATAGCTACAAAGCCGTAATTGAGGAGGCTTTTCCGTCTTATCAGCATGATAATGCTCCCATTCGCACTGCGTGGGTCGTAAAACAGTGGATTAGGAGCCAAAATGTGCATTGTTGGAGTGTCGCCATATTCTCCAGACCTGAATATTATTGAAAACATGTGGGGAATGCTGTCACGAAAAGTATATGAGTCCGGTAGACAATTTGAGAATAAGGAGTGGTATAAAAACAGCTTGGGCTGATATTTCTCTTCAATATATCGAAAATTTTTATGATTCAATTACAAATCGAATTTATGAAGTAATTTCAAACAAGGGCGAGAGTACCCATTATTAATTAAGTTCAAAATATTCCTAATTATTATGTTTGTAAGTGAAAATATGAATAAGCATTTTATTTTTATGTTTTTATTAATTTTTTGCTCCTGAACCTATTCTGATGACCCCCAAAATACATCATTTATCAGCGAGTTAGTGTTTTTTTCGAGTAATCCATAAATTGAATATACAATTTTTTCTCTATAAAACGATTCCCTATAGGCTTGTCTATAAACGATATAATTTTAAAAAAATTCATTTCACTACTTCTTGAAATAATAACGATTACTGAACCTATTCAGACGAGCGGGAGTGTGTGCCTTGTTAAATGCCTTTTCAACGTCAGGAGAAACTGCTACTGTACACCTACGATCTCGAAAATTCTGTATGACATCATTATGGAACTTTAAAAGAGCATGATGGGTGGCAATCCGACACGACAATACATGCCAGCGAAACCTCATAAATGGCCTTTTCGTGCTATGCGATTCTAGTGGATTCTCGTATGCGTTCAAGGTTTATTCTGCCGCCGGCGACAACATTGCGTCTAATAATGCACCAGATTTGGGGCTTCGTCCAATGTTGTCATCAGTTTGTCAGCCAAAGTACTAAATCAGATTAATCACATAATGTACAATTTCTAGACGTCGTTGGACTTGCTGGTGTACCTCAGAAGTTGGGGACTGTGCGGCAAAATCCCGTTCCAAATATACAAAAAATCGACCGACAAAGAACTGTCGAAGAAGAAAGTTGAACGCGGATATTCTGAGAAGTTTGTGAGCAATGCGTTTGGCATCGACATAAGTAATGTTCTACGGCAAGATAACAGGCCTGTTCGCTTGTTGACCACATACATATGTCGGTATACGGCCGTTTCTCTAGCGCCAAGCTGTGAATTAGAATATCAACTGTCCATATATAGGGTGATCCATCTAGAGGTCTTTTTTCAAACCAAAAAAAAATAAAAATTCAAATCAAGTGTGGAATCTTTATTGATAATTTGAAAGGTCATTTTATGGCATTTGTTTTTGAAAATAATTATCTTCAAATGTTGGCAACTGTATTATAATTATGGAAATGAGCGTGCGGTGAGAAACGGGAAGATCCGCCGTTTTCGACCAAAATTTTGTTCAGTTATGAGGCCCATTTCTGGCTCAACGCCAAAGTCAATAAACAAAATTGCCGCATTTGGGCTGAAGAGCAACAAGAAGAGGTTCAAAAGATCTATTTAAAGGTCATTTCGAAAAGCACACGCAGAAAAAAGTATGGTTGGGGTAACAATATTCGAAGAGCACCGTACTATTGTTGATAATATGGTTGTGGCTCAACAATATTATGATCATCACGAGAATAGTATGGTTCACACACAACCATACTATGATTCCCATAACAATATTATGGTCCTCACAACAATAGAATTATTCACATACAACCATACTATGATCCCCACAACCATATTATTATTCACATTCAACCATACTATGATCCACACAACCATATTATGATTCTTATCACCATAGTATGTTTTTTTTGAAAAAAAATAATTATAATTACTATTATTTGGTAAGATTCGTAAAAATAACATTGTCAAATTAAAAAAAAATAAGGTTTTGCCGGTATGATTGCCGTAATCATGTTATTGTTAACATAAAACCCATGAAAACCATACTTTTGTCCCACCAATCATATTTATATTGTTGCTACAACCATATTTTTCTTTTAAAATTTGGCAACAATACTATTGTTACATTTCAACAATATTAATATTTCCGCAATCATACTATTGTCAAAATGAAATTCAAAAAACAATACTATGGTTGCTACTACCATACTTTTATTGCATCTCTTTTCTCTGCGTGCAGCTAATTTCACGTTTTGGACAGGTGAGTTGGCAGCCTAGATCGAGTGATATCACACCTTTAGACATTTTTCTTTGGGGTTACGTAAAGTCCAAAGTCTATGCTGACAAAACAGCTACGACTCAGGTTTTGCAAGCCAACATTAAGCGTGTCATTAAAGCTATATCGGTCGAAATGCTCAAAAGAGTCATCAGAAATTGGACCCTCAGAATGGAAACCCTGAGGCGTAGTTGCGGCCAACATTCGAAGGAAATTACATTCAAAAAATAAATGCCATAAAATGTCCTTTCAAATTACCAATAAAGATTTTACACTTGACTTGAATTTTTATATTTTTTTGTTCTGAAAAAAATACCTTTAGATGGATCACCCTTTATAATCAGGGAGCACAATCATCAAATGGGTGGCGTGGACCTAATGGATGGTTTGCTGCAGGTTTGCTAGTCACCTGTTGGATGTGGCGATGACGAACGCATATATCCTATATGAACGATTGCACAATACAAATACGCGCCAAAAAACATCGATTTACCAACAATTCGCGCGGAAGTCTCCGAGGGCTTGTGCCAAACAGTTAATAAAAGATCTGCAAAATTTCATGAGACTAGCTTGTCACATAGAGTCTTTACCACAGTCTACCGACCTCTGTCCGATGTTCGATATGACAATTTTGGTCACTGGTGCATTTTTCCAGGCGCAGCAGCAAAAAACAGTGCAGCTGCGATCGGGCCAAACAATGCTTTATAAATTTCATTAGCAATAGGAGCTTTTACCATTTAATTTTCTTTTAGATTTTCCCCAGTTTATTTATTTATTTATTTATTTATTTATTTATTTATTTATTTATTTATTTATTTATTTATTTATTTATTTATTTATTTATTTATTTATTTATTTATTTATTTATTTATTTATTTATTTATTTATTTATTTATTTATTTATTTATTTATTTATTTATTTATTTATTTATTTATTTATTTATTTATTTATTTATTTATTTATTTATTTATTTATTTATTTATTTATTTATTTATTTATTTATTTATTTATTCACCTTATTACTTAGCAATACATTCCCAAATAGAAAAACTTAACAACTGAAATAAACTTTAATAATAAATATGTATGTATAAGTATATACAAATGTAATTTAACGCGATTGGCTCCCCAGCCATATTTACATCAAGTAGAAATAAAAAAACAGAAATATAGTCCAGATTTGTACAAACCATACTTAGTCATGTTGTTGGCAAACATGTTTTATATCCATGGAAATAAAAATAACATTATGAATATAATTATTAAGGTGTAACTCATATAAAGTAATCAAAGAGTTTAAGACGAAATGCATTATTAGAGTGGGTAAAAACTCACAGTTCAATAGGCAATTGATTCCAGCACTTGGCTACCCGAACAACAAAAGACTTTTCAAATATGGAATTAAAAATTCTAGGCATAACGATTTGAGTATTCCTACTAGATTGCAAAAAACAGAACGAACTGCATACGGACCTTATAGAACTGAAATTAAATCCTATGATTAACATATTCCGTAAATGACACTCCTAAAAAACTTCTAACAAACGCAGAAACATGTTCACGCCTATGAACATTATATACAAACCGAGTTACAGTGTTCAACATACGCCTTAGTTTAAGCAAATTATATTCGACTGTACCCCACACTACCTCTAGTCCATACAAAATTTAAAATTTAAAAGTGCATGGGCAAGCCTACATTCAACCAATGGCGAAAAATAAATGTTAGTCGAATACAACCTGCGCAAAATACCATTAATTCTACAATGGACAGAGTCAATATGATGTCCAAAATTAAGTTTGCTATCAATTATAAGACCTAAACATTTATGACGGTCAACAAAATCAACTCTGACTTGCCCCACAAATATGTCCATGTCAAAGCCAAGAGTACCATAATTGCTTTCGTTTTTAAGGGATTAATCAACAAAGAATACGAGAAGTCTATCGTAGTCTGAATTAGGCAGAGGTTCATTTTTTCTTCTAAAGCATGACAATTATCCCGACCACCACTGAAAAGAAGTAAAACATCATCTGCATATAGAAATATGCTGCACATGTAAGACTCCAGACACGCAGAAAAGTCGTTTATCTACGAGGGCGACCGCAAAACTAACTGACCTGGCACATTTTCTGTTTTACTAGCAACTTTTTTTTTTTGTTTTTTAAAAGCAATCTTTTATAAGCCATCTGTCAAAATTTCCGATATATTTAATGATTATTTTCTTTGTAACAGGTGATTGAAGTAAACAAGTTTTATAATTTTTGAAAAATGGAAAATGAAGAGTTTCGTGCGGTAATTAAACACTTATATGAAAGGTTATACGCCACAATTAATCAAAGATGAATTGGATTCTGTTCATGGTGATAATGCACCATCATACTCCACCGTGAAATCCTGGGTTCAACAATTTAAAATGGGTCGTTCAAGTACGGAAGATGAACAACGCTCTGGAAGACCGAAAACTGCAACTACTATTGAAAACATTAGAAAAATATTTAATGAAGTGACCAAAGATAGACGGATGAAGCTCAGAGAACTTGCTGATATTGTTAAAATACACGAGAAACAAGTTTGGAGTATTTTACATGATGAACTCCACATGAAAAAGCTATCCGCAAGATGGGTGCCGCGTTTGTTGACTTTGCCCCAAAAAATCGTCCGTTGGGCCAATTCCGAGGTGCTTTTAGCGATTTATCAGCGTAATCCAATAGAGTTCTTGCGCCGATTCATAACTGTTGATGAAACATGGATCCATCACTACATCCCAGAATGCAAAGAACAGTCAAAACAATGGATAGAAGCTGGTAAAAGTGGTCCCAAGAAGGCGAAAACTGTTAAGTCAGCAGAAAAAGTAATGGCCACAGTATTTTGGGATGCAAAACGACCGCATTTAGAAAAAAAAAGTTTTTTTCATCAAGATAATGCTCCTCCTTCACACACTGCATTTTTAACTCAACAAAAACTGGCCGAATTACGATTTGAAATTGCTCCGCATCCACTATATAGTCCAGATTTAGCTCCTTCTGATTATTTCTTGTCTCCAAATTTTAAAAAAAAATCACGGTGGCAAAAAAATTTAGTCCAATAGCGAGGTTATTGCTGAAACTGAGGCATATTTTGAAGGTCTTGAAAAACCTTTTTTCGGATGGAATTAAAAAAATTGAAAAACATTTGATGAAGTGTATTGAGTTGGAAGGAGATTATGTTGAAAAATAAATAATAATAATTCCAAAAAAAAAGGTTATTTTTATGTTAGGCCAGTTACTTTTGCGGTCTCTCTCGTACATTATACGAGGGCGGTTCGGCCTAGCACAAAAGGCGCGGTATGAACAGAAAAGAGTTAAGTGTTTTGGAAACTTCCATCTCTGCTATGAACACATGTTAAATTTTGATTCGATCTGGCAACTCCTTCATATAGAAACAGGTGTTCACAAAAGACGCATCCGCGATTTTTTTTACAATGGAAAAATTAGAAATGAGTTGGGTCATTAAATATTTACATAAAAAGGTTTATCGGGACAAGAAATTCATAATGATATGGTGAATGTGTTAGGTGAAAGTGCTCCTTCATATGCAACAGCAAATAATTGGGTTGCTGAATTTAAACGTGGTCGTACAAGCAGTGAAGATGAACCACGTAGTGGACGTCCAAAAACAGCAACAACAACAGAAATTGTAGCCAAAGTGCATGATATGGTATTAAATGATCGACGAATAAAAGTGCGTGAAATAGCTAATATCATGGGAGTCTCAAATGATCGAGTCCATTTAATTTTGCATGAAGAACTACAGATGAAAAAGCTTTCTGCAAGATGGGTGCCGCACTTGTTAACAGTCGACCAAAAACGCATAAGAATGAACATTTCTCAAGCTTGTTTGGATCGTTTTCAGCGAAATAAAATGGATTTTAAGCGTCGTTTCATAACTGTTGATGAGACATGGATCCACCACTATACTCCAGAGACAAAAGAACAATCCAAACAATGGACTGAAGCTGGAGGAAGTGCCCCAAAGAAGGCAAAAACAATTCAATCGGCTGGTAAGGTTATGGCAACGGTTTTTTGGGACTTCAAAGGTATTTTATTGATTGACTATCTGCAAAAGGGTAAAACAATAAATTCAGAGTACTATTGCAACCTTTTACATCAATTAAATGTACAAATTCGAGAAAAACGTCCTGGCTTACAACACAAAAAAATAATTTTTCATCAAGACATCGCACCAGCGCACAAGAGTGTTTTAACAATGGCTAAAATCAACGAATTAAAGTACGAGTTGCTTGACCACCCACCTTATTCTCCTGATTTAGCTCCCAGTGACTTTTACCTGTTCCTAAATCTAAAAAAAATCCTTGCTGGCAAGCGTTTTACCTCAAATGAAGATGCAATTACAGTTGTAAACCACTATTTTGAAGACATCGAGGAAAACTATTTTAATCAAGGGATAGCATTGCTAGATAAGCGTTGGACTAAGTGTATTGAAGTTTCAGGAGATTATATTGAAAAATAAAAATATTTTTGAAAAACTAGCTATTCTCTTTCATTGATAGACTAAGAACTTTTCGAACTGCCCTCGTAAATAGAAGAGGCCCTAAAACCGAACCTTGCGGTACACCAGACATCAGAGCAAGAACACTAGATTCAATGCCATTCATATCCACAAACTGAGATCTGTGACTTAGGTAGGACATTACAAGTCTACAAGCCGAGCTCGAAAAATTAAATTGATTTCAAAGTTTTTCAATCAAAGTACCATGGCAAATTGAATTAAATGCTTTGGACAAATCTAAAGACACTAAGACACTTAATTCATTGTGATTCATATTATTACGTATGGTGCCTGTAAGGTGTAAAAGCAAGGATGTAGTGCTATGCCCTTCACGAAAAGCATACTGCGAATCAAAGATTTTACCCCTAGAAGAGAGCAATATCTGGTTCTTTAAAATATATTCAAAATTTTTTGATAAAACAGGTAGAATCGATATGGGCCTTAAGTCGTCGGGGCCAGAAATAATTGTTGATTTCGGCATTGGTACCACTCTCAATAAATATATTATTTCCGTTTTTCACCTGTTTAATTTTTTTCTTTTGAATGCTTAACTCCGCCTCAAGGCGGACACCATGTTTTCACCTGTGCCAGGTAAAAACGACTTTAACCTAAAAATCTGAGTATGTGGTGTTTCTCAGCGACCGAATATTAGTCTATTTTGGATTTTTTTAGCAAAATCTTAGGCTGGCTAAGCAGAGGGTTATGATAAATATATTGCTCTCATAAGCAAGATGAATTATCTTGTTAAGTTCATATTTGTGACCTTTACTTTGACAAGCAGACGGACATCGCTAAAAAAAAATCAAATAGAGATTCTAATTCGGTCGGTGTACAAAACATCTTATATGGGTTTAAAAATAAAAGCCAATTTTTTTTAAAAATCAAATTATGGATTTATTCTTTTACAACAAATTTAACTGGTAGACCCAATCGAACTCAACATCGTTTATTTATGTTATCATAAGTATATTTCTTTCATACGAAATTGAATTGTCTTGCCTATACATTATTTCACTCAAGTCTTACGAATATCCTATTGAAGCCGCTGGCAAATTCTATTTGCCGACATCACTTTACAAAGGCCATAATTTTCCTCAAATCTTTAAGCACTTCATTTTACATTCTCAAAGAATATTTGGAGCAATCAATTTCTGAGGATAAACGAATGAATAAATAACCGCATCGCACCGTATCGTGTACCGTCTACCGTGTCGTGTGTGATGGCAACTGTTTTATAGACGAGGCAAAAGTTGATGAAAATGAAATCTTAACTACTGCCGGCTGTCAGCACTACACGTACGCAGACGATCGGCAACGACACAGGTTTAACTTTAGTTTATTGCCTCTTAAAAGTTTTTCGAAATTCTTAAATCTTTGTTGTTGCCAATAAAAAGTTTGCTTAGAACACATTTTTGACATGTTAAGACTCCTCTATGAGTATCTGTGTGTGAGTGTGTGCGTGCGGAAAATCTTACAAAGAATTCGTTAGTACGAGTAGTAGTGGTGCGGTCGGTCTTTAGCTAAAGGGACCATATCTCTAGATTTGCCTGAAGGTTCGAATAGCATGCAGGATTTTACATGTAGTTCGACTATTGGAAAGATGTTCGATGTGCGAAGATGGTCACCTTGTTTCTGTGTGTTGGGAAATATGTTAAAATTACTTGTAAAGAGTTTTTCTTGAAGTTCAGTTTTATAAAATAAAGATGTTTGCAAATGTTTGCCTAAACTAACATTACGAGTAGATGGGTACATATGAGGTTTAACTGCAAATAACTTCGAGTAAAGTCTGCTAAAAATATAAATGCTTGGTGACATGTACGCTGCAGCTGTGGTCAATTTCAATAGCATCTTGGATATATGGGATATGTGGTCCGACTTTGAATGATGGTACAGGTTGGTCGGTAAAAATACTAGACGTGGCATCATACACAGAGAAAAAAATCGTTGGTACAGCCAAAATTTTGTTGCCAACCAAATTACCGAGGTTACATGTACCTTGACTATTCAATTAGTACAGCCGAATGTTATTTAGTGCTCTGTAATTTTCCGTTATTTAAACTGTAGTATCGGTCAAACATACCTAGTATAAAATCCTTTAAAGAAATCACAAAACACTCATACCTCACTGGCTTGAAGAAACAAATTCAAATTTCAGTTAGAGGCATACAACTGTTTGCTAACACAATTGATCTACTACAGGAAGGGGCGTGACGAGGAAAAAGTGGAAAAGATGTTGAATGATTTTTACTGGAAAAAAATTTGGTTATCGATGGGCTTAAAGTCAGTTATAATCGAATGATTTTATTTCTTTAAAAAAACCATTAAACAACAAAGTTTTGGTTACGATGAAAGTTAGTAATCATCATTAATAATTAGTGTCAACAACAAAATATTTGCAAAACCATTGGTTGCCACAACCTCCACTTGCAGTGACAAATAAATACATTTTTCGCGTTTCATTGGTATGACAAATCGTTACTTGTGGTATTGCGCACCACATATCCATTACAATTGTAAACATTTAGTGATTGCAACCGAATTATTACAGTTCCAACTGATTTTTAACTAATTTTTCTCTGTGTACAGGCAACAAGGGCGATTGGTTCCTACTGTTTGCATATCTTATAAATCTTTTAATGCCATCGTCATGTGATACAAAAATACTCTTAAGTCACCCTGGTTTAAAGCCGGGAAAGAGAATCGAATAGTTTTAAGCGGCGGGGGTCTCAATATAAAGTATATCGGGCACAGCTTATTGGTTTGAAAGAAGTCCCTTTTTTGCCCTAATGTGATGTTGTTAGCAGTAAGTTAAAAGTAGGCAGATACAAAATACATGCCAGGAAGTTATCAAACGTTGATTATTCATGCTTAGGAAGTTGAAAACGTTGATTATTCATGCTTACGGAGTACATATTGTAGCCACTACCGATTTTTTTTTTCCAACCGAATGTTGGTGAGCGTGCGTGCTATAAATGTATTCCCTTGCTACAAACGAATATTGCTTGGGTGCAAGGCGATTTTCAGTAGTGAAAACTAAAAGAATGGGTTGTAGAGACAAAGTATCGGTAACCCTAACTAATTAGGATGATTATTGGAACTAAAAAAAACGTTGATTATTCATGCTTACGAAGTACAGATTGTAGCCACAACCGATTTTTTTCCAACCGAATATTGGTGAGCGTGCGTGCTATAAATGTATTCCCTTGCTACAAACGAATATTACTTGGGTGCAAGGCGATTTTCAGTAGTGAAAACTAAAAGAATGGGTTGTAGAGACAAAGTATCGGTAACCCTAACTAATAAGGATGATTATTGGAACTGAAATTGCATGTAGTTATAGATTATACATGATACAGGCCATGCTTCCTAGCTGCTCTAGTTTATTTGACAAAATTCAGTTAACCCTAATAATCATTTAAAAATGCATATGCATATATATAAGGAGTGTTAATTTTCTTATCTTATTTTATATTTATGATAAGGGATTGCAGCAACGTAATCTCATCATCCTAATACTGTAGGTGATTGACAGTAAATTTTCAAAAATGTCATCTAGCTGCAGAATCTGTGTAGATCATTCTAAGCAATTTTTTTATGTATGTGGTGAATATGGGTTGCTATTTATATTTCTGGCATAGGCAACACTAAGTGTTGCCGAGCGCCTTCTGACATTTCCATTGGATTGTTTGACATTTATTTTTAGCATAAACCTACCCAGAACGTTTTGACGTACGAACATCATTTGTGTAGTTCACAGTGACTTGAAAAAATCAATTTGGCAAAAAAAATGGAATGAACTCGTGAACATTTTCGTGCAATAAGAGTGCATCGATGAACTTAAATCTGTGTATGGCGATGAAGCACCATCCTAAGCACTCTAAAAAACTGGTTTAATGAATTCAATCGTGACCGACGCTCACTCAATAACTAAGGTCGAAAATGTCGTCCAAAAACGGCCGTTGTGCCAGAGAACATTGATACCGTGCACGAACTGATAATGCAAGATCTACATGTGACATACCGTGAAATAGAGGCATTCTTGGGCATTTCTTCCACCAGCATTCATTCGGTATTGCATGAACACCTGGCCGTAAAAAAGGTTTGTTCTTGTTGGGTCCCGCACATTTTGACAATCGCTCAAAAAAAAGGCTCGTGTCGATTGGTGCAAAGAAATTCTGAAAAATACGATCGCGGTCCTTCAAAAGACGTTTATATGATCGCCACAGGTGACGAATCATGGATCTAAGCGTATGAGTCCGAAATAACGGCAAACGACCGTATGGGTCTTCGAAGACGAACCAAATCCAACGAAAGTTGTTCGTTGAAGAAGCACTTCGAAGCAAATGGTCGCCCGTTTCTTTAGCAAAACGGGTCATGTGGCCACTGTTCCGCTTGAGGACGGTCAATTCTGAGTGCTACCCCACAATTTGTTTTCCCGAAGTCTTCGGAGAAATACGAAAAATGAACCGGAGGAGACTAAGCATTGTGCACCAGGACAATGCGAGCTCTCACACATAGGCTCAAACCAGAGCCTTTTTGACTGGCCATAACATCGAATTGATGGGTCATCCGCCGTACAGCCCTGACTTGGCACTCAATGACTTCATTTTATTCAAGACAAAAATACGATTTTCGTCGCCAGAAGATGCTGTTGAAGCGTTCAAAAGCCACGTTTTGGAGGTGTCTTATTGGTTAGAGCGCATGCAAAATATATAAATCATGCTGAGGAATACTTTGAAAAACAATAAAACCATTTTTGATGATAAATTATCGCATTTTTATTGTTAGACCAGAAATATATATAGCAGCCCTCGTATTCATTTATCTCATACGAACCAAATAAAAGAATAGATAAACGTCTTGATTAATTAACACTTTTTGCTGTAAGCTGAGTGAAATTAAAGCACACATCTAGGCAAATTTGGCATAAGTGCTGGCAACAATTTCATTCACCCGCAACACGAAGGCTATGCGAACAATTAGTCGAAAGATAGAGTCAACCGTGTTAATGCGAAAGTGAGTGACTGGTTTTCGTTCGCATAGACTTTCGTTCGACATCGTGGCTAATGCTGTTAGTGTAATGAGGACCTATGCGATACCGGACATTCAAGACTTCAAATCTGAACATTTTACGTTGAGCCTTAGACCTACAGCCTGACACTTACGATGAATGACAAGGATTAAATCGCGTGGAAGAAGAAAAGCTGACTTTAAGATCAGCGATTTTATAAACATAAAATACCAATTAGGATACTTAGGCATTAACGACCGCTTTCTGAGATCGGCCGCAGAAATATACGATTTTTCCTTGGAAAGTTCATTATTCATAACACCTTAGGAGTACAACTTCAAATAATTAATTTTATCTCAAAGAATAGGCGTGTTCGATTGGTACTCGCTTATTTAACGAGTACGTTTTCGATACGGCGAGCACTTCAAAATTTTTTGAGAATTTTTTTAAACTTCTTTGTTTAAAAAAGTCTGATGGGCTTTATGCCACGACTTTCATGCCAATAAGGCCAATTTCAACCCTTGGTAGAAACATCGTACAACTTTTCAGCGGCTAGCCGTTCGAAGCTGCCGCTAAACAGCAGGTCCCGATCAGTGAGTATAAGAATTTAACCGAGCACAGATTTGAGAGAACTTTTCTCCAGTATAGACTTTTTAATTAAATTCTTCATTCATATTCCACAACAAACTTTATTTATTTTATTAACATTTCCAACCGACTATTCAGCCTGAGCAATAACCTTCGCCGTCATCATAACAAATAAAAAGCATAAAATATGTGTTTAATTTGTTCATTTTGGTAGACATTTGAATTTTTAATTTCCCCTTAGTAAATGAAGAAACAATTATTTTGAAAATTTCATTTAGAATCCCGAAACTACCCACTTAACATGCAAACGTACTCCGATCAAGAAATGCTTTTCCATTGCACTCGACTGTAGCGGCGTTCACTTGCCACAGTGACATTCGAAGTATAAAGGATAATCACCCAAAAAGACTCGTCCTACTCGAAAATGAACACTTTAAGGATTTAATGTTGTGTGTGCGTGTGTTTCAATTGCATGCCTGCCAAACGGAGTTGAAGAGTAAAGTGGCAAGAAAAGAGCACCAGCCAAGCTTAAGTGAGTCCTCGGCGTGCCATTGTTGAAAATTGAATTTCAAATTATTTTCAAATCCCAAAACCTTTCGCATCCATAGGAAAACCGAATGCCGCAGCCAGCCAGTGAGCCATCCACCTTCTTTGGTTGCATACGATATTCTCATTTAGGAAAGTAAAACCAAATGAAGAAGCAATAAATGTTAAAGTAAAGTAGACATACACTCCTTTAAATAAAAATAAAAAAACGAAGGGATGGGGTGGTTGCCTGTTGGTGGTGGCAATGGTGGATTTTACCTAGCCAAGGATGTGCTGGAAATAAAGGGTGTTTGTTGTTACATCGGGTTTCCTGAGGGTCGGGGCTGTTATGCTTTCTAATCGCTGCTTTATTAATTTTTTATTACTTTTGATACCCTGTTGCTGGCTGTTGTTTCAAATAGACAAGAGCCATGAAATTTGATACCCAGTTCCTAGCCTACTGCCAATGTACGTACGAGTACGTCGCACTGTGTCACGAGGCTGGCCAAAAATGGTTAAAGTCAATGTTAGAATTTGAACGTTTTTGTATTATTATATTATTTTTAACACTCTGGTTAGATGATATCTAAAATATCTTATTAAAATGTTTACAAATTTTAAAGTTATAGTGGTTCAAAGTCAAGGTTTGTGTACAGCATACGAAATTTATGGGAAAATCCCAAATTTCATGTTCATTTATAATACTAAAAATTTAAGTATTTGAATGTAACGGCTACCAAAATTTTTTACAGGGTGGTAAGTGATGCTTCTAGTTATAATTACAACACTGTTTTTGTTACAAATATAGATCATATGTCAGATCCCGTTAGAAAAAGATAGTAGTGAGACATTGTCAAGATTTTTCAGCAACAGCGAACTTTCATAGAGAATTTAAAAGAAAGTAGAGATAACACTTTTCCAATTTTTTGGTATTTTGTAGCTACAAGTATGTATTTTAATATATTTAAAATTCAGCTGCTCGATTTTGCACGAATTTCTTTTTTGATTGTTTTTCAGTGTCAACCTCATTGCGGACTCGCACTATTTTTCAATTGTGGCTAGAGATAAAGCAAAACAGACCATGCGATGTTATGCATCATGTTAAAGATTTTGTCGAAAAGCATTTTAAACGAGTATTATTAGAAAGTGAACAACAGAAAATAAAGCTTACTGTATTAAAATTCTCTAAGAATTGGTGTAAATATCATCGCATTAGAGACAGATTTGAAACTGAGTTGAGTGACTGGCTAGATAGCGAACTATTTTGTGAAATCATTTGTAATGTAAGTATCCGTGTAAAGTTTTGGTATTGCAAGAAAACTTAATTATTTTATACTATATTAGGAAGCAAGTACAAGTCGTAAAGGCCGACCGAATCTTTCTTATGAAGAGGGTTCAATGCGAACAAAAAGGAGGCGAGTGGAGGAACTTGTCGCTTCTACTTCATCTGAAGCTCTTAAAAAAGCCGCAGAAAGGTTAACAGGTTCAAATACTAATGAAAAAATTTCTGTTGAAAGTGCTCTAGCATTATACATTGATATGGATTTATCTATGAGGCAGTACAATAAGATGAGGAAAGTAGTAAATTCTATTCACAAAGATTGCTTTCCATCATACTATATGATTGCAGAGGCTAAAAAAAAGGTTTTGCCTGATGACATTCAATTAACAGAATCTTCTGCAGAGGTACCCTTACAGAAGATTTTGGACAAAACCGTAAGAAGCATTTTAGATGTTAATGATATTGATACCAACAATGAAATAGTCCTGGAAGCAAGTGGGGATTTGATGGCAGTAGTGGGCATAGTGTATACAAACAAAAATTTCAAGATGAGGAAGCTAGTGATGAATTTATGTTTGTAACTTCCTTCGTTCCTTTACGCTTGTTGGATTGGGCAGATGACCAAATAGTTTGGGAAAATGATAGACATTCATCTTGGAGGTTATGTAGACCACTTAATTATTATTTTACAAAAGATTATTATTTTACAAAATTTTTACAAAAGAGAATGCAAGTGTAATACAATCAGTAAGGGATAGCATAAATACAGAAATTGAAGGTCTATTTACATATAATTACATTTCAAAAAACAAAAATCTTAACGTTCACTATAAAATGCAGTTGACAATGATAGATGGTGCAGTTTTAAATGTATTAAGTGGAAACAGTAGTAGTTCAAGTTGTGCTTTATGTGGAGCTAAGCCATCTGAAATGAACAGCTTATCGATTTTCGAAAGGCCTGTGAATGAGCAGTGCTATCAGTACGGATTGTCGACATTACATGTATGGATCAAATGTTTTGAATTCATTTTGCATATTTCTTACAAACAGCCTATAAAGAAATGGAGAGTGGTAGGAGAAGAAGATAAAGATCAGGTTGCTGAGCAAAAGAGAAGTATTCAAGCAAAATTTAAGTCTGAAATGGGTCTTATAGTTGATAAGGTTAAGACGGGGTATAGCACAACGAATGATGGCAATACTGCAAGGCGCTTCTTTTCCAATGTCGAACTTTCAGCTCAGATTACTAATGTAGATGTAAGCTTAATAAAAAAATTTTCTATTATTTTAAGAACACTTTCAAGTAGTCATTATATACATACATCAAATTTTGAAAAGCTTTTAAAAGATACAGCACTTTTATATATCAAATTATATCCTTGGTATTATATGCCTGCAACTGTGCATAAAATTCTAGTTCATGGTATAGATTTTATTAAATATTCCACTATTCCCATTGGAATGTTATCAGAAGAAGCAATAGAGACAAGTCATAAAATTATAAGAAATGCAAGATTGAAACATACGAGAAAAATAAGTAGGATTGCCTCCATGGGAGACCTAATAAATTATCTTATTCTGCAGTCAGAGCCATCAATTTCGATGCATAGTCAGAAAATACTTTTAAGGAAAAGTGATATAAATGATCTGAAAGAGTATTTAGTTACAAAAGAAAGATTTCAGAGCATAAAAACAGCGAATCTGGTAGAATCTGAAAGTGATGACAGTGATAGTTGTTAATATATTTTGATTGCCTGTAATACCTACTATATATATTTTATGTATGTATGTATATTGAATTTGTTATGTTAAATAAATAAAATTCATGTTTTTAAATTTCTTTTCACTGAATTAATAATTTTTGTAAAATTTTGCTCTTATATGATCACAATTTACAAATTAAAATAATTTTTTACTAAATATATTTACATGCAAAATTTCAATCTTGTCGGATCGGAACAGATAAAAATAGGAAACTTATTGAAAAAGTTAAAAAAATGTGAAAGAGGTATTGACAATTTTTGTGGACAAATTGCATCTTTTACGTATCAAGGATATAAGGGTGGTGGGCGTGTCCTTTGAGATAATGGCATATTACTCAACACAGTTATCAATTATATATTAGAGACACATCAAGCCGAATTTGGTTCAATTCCAACAACAATTTTGGAAAATCGATTTTTTTTTTCATTTCAGGATATATGGGAGGTGAGCGAGTCCTTTGAGATAATTTCATATAACTCACCACAATTATCAGTAATATATCAGAGACAAATCGAGCCAAATTTAGTTCAATTCCAACAACAATTTTGGAAAATATAAGTTTTGTTCATTTCAGGATATATGGGAGGTGGGCGAGTCCTTGGGCCGATTTTTTCAAAACTTCTTTTTTTTCCTTTCCTACTTATAATAGTAATGTGTACCAATTTTCATTCTTCTACGATAACTCCTTCTATTTTTGGCCGCCGTTTATATGAAAACACGACACTGTGCGTCGTCTGCTGTAAAACGTATTTATTTATTTATTTCTTTGCCACCCGAGCTGCCCCGGCAAACCCTCCACCAGAATAGAATGGAATACCTAAAAAAAGAAAAAAAAAGAAAAACTGAACTGAAATAGAAATAGAAATTAAAATGTAAATAAGCCCAAACAACAAACAGTTCTCCAAAGTTAAGTTGCCTTCGTCTAAGAAGGCAGTATCCCGAAAAAAACAGAACATGAAGAAGGCACATTTTCGCCACCACGTATATGCGTTTTATGAGGTGTTAATGTTGTGATTTCTATAAAATATCCCTAATGAAGGAATTCTTTGGCGCTTTCTCTTATAGAATGCCAACGTTTGTTGATGCTAATCTTTAAGGGCCCAATAAAAAGATTTCGACTTTATTTGTTGCGGATAATTGAAAGAAATGGCATCGAGGAATGGCATAAATTCCATTGTCTTTATTTTCTTTTCATTGAATGTTGACTGTATGCATAAATCAAAGATGAGGGTAAATTTCCTAGGTAGCAAGTATTAAAAACTTTTATAACGTTTGGCAATCAAGTGGACATTGTTTATGGCAAAGAAAATTAATTATATTTCAAAAATATTTGTAATGCTCTTGAGCTAATAGGATTTTTATGGGCGGCGAAAGTAGGACAATTAAATAAGGCCTACACTGAAAGGAAAAAATTATATTAAAGCAATGCCAACAGATTTGATTGAGGAAAGATTTTATTTGCCAATACAAATTTTAATGGTTTTAAAGAATATACAGTTAATCGAGTTTTTCTGTTTTATAAAATGGAATATATGAGTATAGCTAGGGTATTTTCTCCTAGGCAAAGACTGGCTTTTTCTATTGAGGACTGCATCTGCCGTACAATCCTAGGACAGTTTTAATACTCACACCAGAAAACCGTCTTTTTTATACTTGTACATTTTTAAGAAAATAAATTGTTCAATCCTCGATAGTATTGAGTCCTGTCGCGCTGTGACGGCAAGACCTAGCGATGCACACACGCAGAAAAAAAGTATGGTTGTGGTAACAATATTCGAAGAGCATCATACTATTGTTGGTTGCATGGTTGTAGCACAACAATATTATGATCCTCACAACAATAATATGATTCACACATACCCATACTATGATCCCCATAACCATAGTAAGATTCACACTCAACCATACTATGATCTCCACAACCACGCTATGATCCTCACAACAATAGTATGATTCACACACACCATACTATGATCCCCACAACCATATTATTATTCACACTCAACCATAATATTATCCCCACAACCATAGTATGATCCACACAACCATATTATGACTTACACACAACCATACTATGATCCCCAAAATTTTTTGTAAAGATTGGGTTAAGTTGTTATTCAATAATAGAGATTTTTATTAACTTTTGTAAAATAACATTAAACTCTTAATAATAGGAGTGATTTATTTAACAGTAAAAAAAATATTTTTTAAAAATATTTCAGTTATACTAATATCAGTTATACTAATCCGTAGTTTGTTTTAAAAAAAAATAATTTACATATAAAAAGTACTATTATTAAATAAGATTCGTAAAAATAACATTGTCAAATTAAAAAAATACCATTTTGCCGGTATGATTGCCGTAGTCATATTATTGTTAACGTAAAACCCACGAAAACAATACTTTTGTCCCACCAACCATATTTATATTGTTGCTACAACCAAGTTTTCATTTTTAAATTTGGCAACAATACTATTGTTATATTTCAACAATATTAATATTGCCGCAATCATACTGTTGTCAAAGTAAAACTCAAAACACAATGCTATGGTTGCGACCACCATACATTTATTGCAGAGAACATACTATTGTTGCCGTGACCATATAGTAACCATATCTTTTCTCTGCGTGCAGTGGCCAGGATTGATTTCCATCGGCCAAAATTCTATAACTTTTGATCTAGTAAATATTTTTGAGTTCTGTTAAAATCGCAATTGTATCCAAGGAGTCAATGATTATTTTGAGCTATGAGAATTTAAAATTGAAGTATATGAAATATTTTAAAATTTAGCCTGAAGTGAAATAATTTGCGTATTTTCCGATTTTAACGAAACGTAATTTATTTTTTTTTCGTTTTTACTTTTTTTTTACAATTTGTTCATAAAAAAAGGTTTTTTCCTTGTTGCCGATTTTCACTCTTTTCAGGTTTGGAAAATTTAAAAAGTGGGATTTAGTTTTCCAATTTTGTCCAACTGTATCTCATACATTTTAAGAGCTATTGCACTATTTTTTAATTGTGGTTTCTTATCTTTAATATGGCGTCACAATTCTGTTTGTACCAAATATACTTTGGTTGTAGTAACTATTTTAAGAAATATCGATTTAGAAAAAAATATGTTTTTGGACCAACATAACTTTTTTGCTTTAAATGCCTTTTAGGAATGCAGTACAATTTTGGAAAGGCGAAAAGGTTTTCCACTTTTTGGGGGTTACTTTTGCTCCCTTGGAAGTTAGCGTACAATTATTGAAAAAAGTCAAATTTTTTAGTACCAAAACGCGAATAAAAAGGTGAGAAATTTTCCTTTCTCCTAATGCTAAATAGTATTCCAATCGGAGTTCATTTGCCAGTGCTATGCCCCAAATACCCCTAAAAATGTAGCAAATCGTATAACTTCTTTGATTTTTTTTTTGGCTTTTTGTGATCATTTGTTGTTTTTATTTTAGAATTTTTTGAAATGGTATCTTTGGGCGAAAAAGAATTTTACATATGTACGAGTATTACCTTTTCTTTATAACTTTAAAGGTGCAACCCAACATCAGTATGTACAAAATTTATCAAAACGCTATAAACAAATAAGATAACTGCACACAGAAAAAAAGTGTGGTTGGGATAACAATTTTCGAAGAGCATCATACTATTATTGGGTATATGGTTGTGGCGCAACAATATTATGCTCATCACAACAATAGTATGGTTCACACACAACCGTACTATGATCCCTACAACAATATTATGGTCCTCACAGCAATAGAATTATTCTCACTTAACCATACTATGATCCCCACAACCATATTTTTTATTCTCACAACCATAGAATATTTCCCATACAACCATAGTATGATCCTCACAACCATAGTGTATGATCCCCAAAATATTTGTAGGGATTGGGTTAAGTTGTTATTTAACAATCGATTTATATTAAGTAAAATATTTTAAAATGCATTAAACTCTTATTAACAGGAGTAATTTATTTAGCAGTAGAAAAAAATTATTTTTTAAAAATATTTCAGTTATACGAATTCAAAATAGTTTTTGTTTGAAAAAATTAATTTTCATATAAAAAGTACTATTATTGCGTAAGATTCGTAAGAATAACATGGTTAAATTAAGAAAAATTAAATCATACTGACAAAAATAAATTGTGTCGGTATGATTGCCGTAATCATATTATTGTTAATGTAAAATTCAAATAAACAATAGTTTTGTCGCACCATCCATATTTATATTGTGGCTACAACCAAGTTTTCATTTTTAAATTTGGCAATAATAGTATTGGTATATTTCAACAATATTAATATTGCCGCAATCATACTATTGTCAAAATGAAACTCAAAACACAATACTATGGTTGCGACGACCATTCTTTTATTGCAGAGAACATACTATAGTTGCCGTGACCATATAGTAACCATATCTTTTCTCTGCGTGTGTGTAACAAGGCGTTACCTTAAAAATTTTGAATATGATTTTAGCGTATTAGAAAAAAAAAGTTTAACAAAATTTCCTCGAAATCCTGTGGCAATATACTGGACACATGCATTAAAATTAAAAAAAAATTTCGGGATTTCCCGCGAGAAAAAAGCCAGTATGTAAACTCTTATTAAGGCGTGGGCTGTGGCTGAAAATGGAGCGCCATCCTGCTAAACAAAAGATCGTCTAGTGTATTTCAATCTCCGGCCTTAAAAAAAATGGTTGAAATGAAATGGCGTTTTCTGCAACTTTTGATTTTATATAAAGAATATAAGTACATGCTAAGCACTTTTCCGTATCTCTACCGTAGCAGTTGTTGATTAATCAAAATTGTTATGTGATAGACACATGATTTTTGATTTATGTTCAAATAAATATAAATACATACAGCACTTCGCACATTTTGAAAAGACCGAAAATAAATAAAAGCTTCTCAGCGAGTTTTTATTTCCAAAAACCTGATAGGTCATAAGTTAATATATGTTCGTATCTAAGAATAATATCAATCCGTCCACCTTGAAGTATTTTGTTATATTAAATAATAAGTGAATTTTAAATATGTTCTATAAGTATTTCATTCAACAATCCTGAAAGTACCAATACATTTAATTTGTTTTCCAACCTTATATGATAATAATTAAATTATAAATGAATTTATAAGAAGTTTATGGATTATAAGATGTGTAATAATTTTGTTTTGAAATAGTCTTGCATTGTTGGAATGTGGAGCGAAGTGTTTATGAAACAAAATATCATTTATGGATCCTGTAGTAGCAGTCTCTGGTTATTTGGGATCTTACTTCAAACAAAAGATTTATTTTGCCAGATTGTCGGCCTTTGCTGGTATGCTGGCGTTTAGCGTGGCTAAGCTTGCCGGACGGGCGTGGTTCTTGCCAGCAATCTGGACATATGTACATATAGACATACCAGACTTAAATTGTTATAAAACACGCAGGGGACAACACGAACGACACGGACCCGAAGCAAGACACAAAGGTAAGGAAAATCAACCCTGAAGTATGCACTCACTACAACCATCACGAACACTCAACTTCTTGGCGGCTGTTATGCCAAGGAAATTACCCTCCCTCTTGGAGTCGGAAACCAACTCCACCGTGATACCTCCAATTATTTCTGAGGTATCCCATCTCCAATACCTCAAGGGATAGCCTTTCCCTACTCCTAATTTTCAGTTTTTTTCTTTCTCTTTCTTTATTATTTTGTTAACTCCTATAAAGCTGTTCGAAGAGTGCTGCCAAGTTAAACACATTGTTTGCGCTTTTTTATGTTTGCGCAAATGCTAATAACCCTTTAAGGCGCACATGACAAACCCTCTCATCTTTATACAGCTAAAAAATCCAAAGTTCAATAAATAAAATCTATTCAATGTTTGTAAATTGTATAGCTTGCATCATGTTAAAACAAAAGTTGTTGGCCCCATAACAAAGACCATGTTAGCTGTCAGGTGTATTGATCAAATAAGTAAGTACAGGGCTTTCCATTAAGAACATAACAATTTTATATAGTAATAAAACACCGAATATTTAAAATATGGAGTTCAAATTTATTTCCGGTATAGTGCAAATGTTACATTTTAAGAATGTTATTCGAGCCCGTGTACAGCGATCTATTCTTTGGACCCAATTTTTCAACACTCTTTCACACATTTCGACCAGAGCGTTGGAAATTTCCCGTTGGATGTTGTCTCTGTGCTCATCTTAAATTGTTGGTTTGTTGGCACTGACTTAATGTGGCCCATAAAAATAAATCCAATGACGTTAAATCGTATGGACGAGTTGGCTATTCGACTGGACCATTTCTCGATATCACGTTTACCGTATTATCCTTCTAGTAAATCGATTGTAAAGCGATTTACTAGAAGGTGATGTCAAGCTTATCCAATTCTGGCCAAAAATAAGTTTCTAACATAGCACATGGAGAGTGCTCCACGATAGCTCCACGGCAACATGACGATTGTTTTTATCGACGCAAAAATACGGCCCAATCACACCTCCGGCATGAAAACCACATCAAGCAGTAATTCTTTTCGGATGCAAATGTGTCTCGTGAAGCACATGTGGGTTTGATGCTGTCCAATAACGCATATGTGACGCGCAAAATAGAAAGGGACCTAAGGGTAAAAACCAGTTTTGTTCAGGAGAGCCATTTTAAAGAATTTAATACGTGTATCTTTGGTGTACCATTGCTTTCATAAAACGCGCATATCTCTGGGAGGGAACATTTTTGGGGCATGGGATCGGTCTCATTCGATGCTCAGATGTTGTCCACATCAAAAAAAAAAGTGAAAATTGATTTTTTACCCTTAGGTGCCTTTCTCTATGCGCTGTCACATATAGGCAAGAATGGAATGAAAAGAAATTTTTATTTACAAATGTTAGGTCATATTAGCTTAAAAAACAAAAAATAATATTTGTCGTCAAGCTTTGGATGGCCGAAACTCGGGAAAAATGGTTCGCCACCAAAAAAAAATTGGTTGTTGTTTTAAAAATAAGGAGGCCGGTCTTTGGCGAAAATCTGCACAAGTCTGAGTAATATCGCTGACCAGTTACAGTTAAGCCTTTTATTTATAGTTCGTTTATTTCTATGGCAGTATCGGTTGGAAGCATTCACCGTCTAAGCCAAGAAACCAAAACTGTCTTGTTTTATAAATTTTTAGGGATTTCAAAAAAAAATATTTTAGGGTATATGTTTTGATGTTGGTATAAACAATATTATGTTACAACAGCCAACTAAAGAGGGTTTGGTAACTACAAAGATTTAATCTGTTGTCGCCACCAATTATTGGTACTAAAGTAACATGTGCATCACAATTGGTGGGTTGCCATAACCGCCAGTTGTCACAACCAATAGTTAAACTGAATTCGATTTATTAAACTGTGTTGTTGTAGCAAGCATCATATGATATCTCGAACCGTGTTACCATTATTACTATGGAATGTTGGTTATTGCAACAAAAAATCGGTTTATTCAACCGAATTTTTGTATTTCGGATCGATTTCCAGCAGATTTTTCCTCTGTGCGTTTAAAATATACACTTTTTTGAGTATTTGTTCGGTCGCAATTTTTTATAGACGGACATTGGTTAAATGTGTACTGTTAGTTGGAAATTAGGGCAAAGTTTCTGGACTTTTTGTCCAAAAAACGTCACGCACGGCCGAAAAGAGACGATAAGTTGTGGAAATCAAGGCAAATTTTGCTACGAATCCAAATACAGTCATTTTAAAGTTTTGGCTGAGATAAAGGACTGACGCATGGGCCGAAATTGCCGAAAAGTCGTATAATTTTTGCGCTTTTTTTATTAGCCTAATTTTTGCACATGTGCTTGCGGAAGAGTATACGAAAAAACTTTTTTTGAGCGCGAGAACAACCGTATGAACGCTGACCTGGCCATGACCATGACATTCAAATCGTTCTAGGGGATTTCAATATCAAAGTTGGCAGGGAAGGTATCTTAGGCCCGGCCGTGGGAAACTTCAGCCTCCGTGGTAACACCTCCAACAATAAAATAAGGTTGACCAGTTTAGCTGCTGTAAGAAATATGGTATTAAGTAGCACCAGATTAAAACATCGCGATATCCAATAGGATACGTAGTTGTCGCCAGATCATGCTGAGATTGACGATCGGTATGCACCCAGCGTGTTGGACGAACAAACGTTCCGAACAGCAAACATTGTAACAACTATGCGCACTAGAATAGGTCCTCCCAAAGTTGTACGTACCAACTACAAGGAAATGCTAGACGTCGAAGAGCTGCCCTCACAATGGACCACTGAAGCCTACTCCATGAAATTATCTTAACTGCTTCTTGCAAAAACCCTTCCTCCCGACAACATTAGCCATCAGTGGTAACTCATGCTAGACTTCATAACAAAAGCCGCGGAACATCAAGGCAAACAAGGAGCAAGTAGTACGATAAGGAGTGTAAGATCACGACAGAAGCAAAGAACACAGCTTACAAGCCCATACAGGCGCCTATGGCTACGCAAGCAGTATTGAAGCGATATTGGAAGTTGAGATGGGAGGACATTCGGTAATTCCGAGGAATAAAGAGAGAAATGAAAAGACGCAAATGTGAGGAGATGGAGTTTTCTAGCAACAGAAACAAGGCAAGAAAATTGTATAAACAAACTTTATTAATCACCATACGAAAAACACGAATACTGGCATAGTTTCGTGTAGAGATGGAAATGGGAATCTGGTAACTGATATGTCGAGTGTGCTGAGATTTGGAAGACCATTATTACAACAAATTAGCGGCTGAAGATCTTGCCGATGTCAACCACATGCTACCAATCAGACATGGTGGAGTTGAATATCTACCCCCGATCCAGGAAGAGGTCAAACAGCAAGAACCAGGCTCAAAAACAACAAAGCCGCATGAGCCTACGGAATTCCGGCGGAGCTGTAACAGTGCGAAGGAGACAATCTGATAAGGTGCATACAAAAAGGGAAACAAAACCGTTTAAGCCGCGGTATAAGTCTCCTATCCATGTAGTATAAAATACTATCAACTATATTGTGTGAAAGATCTAAGCTCAAAATCGCCGACCCAATCCAATCGTATCAATTTAGCTTTAGGCCGAATAAGTCAACAATCGACTAAATCTCTACACTGCGCCAAATCCTGGAATAGACCCTCGACCAGCATCTCTCCATCGACTATAAGGCAGCATTTGACACTCCGTTATGAGAGAAATAATTTAAAACTATGTCTGCATATGTGACAGCGCATAGAGAAAGGGAACTTAGGGTAAAAAAAAAACAATTTTCATTTTTTTTCTTGTTTTTATGTGAACAACATCTGATCATCGAATGAGACCGATCCCATGCCCCAAAAGTGTTCCCTCCTAGAGATATGCGCATTTTCTGAAAGTGAAGTCGACGATTCTCAGCGCAAATAGAAAGGGACCCAATTTTTAAAATGGCTCTCCTGAACAAAACTGGTTTTTAACCTTAGGTCCCTTTCTATTTTGCGCGTCACATATGGGACCATCAAAACTTGTACGCCTTTGTAGAATGACACTAAGTGGCACCAAATCTTTAGGTACAATTGGATGTGACCTCTCCGAACAACTCACTACGGCAAGAGGTTTCAGACAGGGTGACAAATTATGGTGTAACTTCTTTAAGGATTAATTCTTTAAGGCACAATTAACACCAAGAGCCATATTCTCTTGGTAGATGACATTAACATTGTCTGTAACTGAATCTTTTTCATAGATTGAATTGGAGTCGTCTTAGATGGGTCTGATGGTACATGAAGGCAGGACCAAAATAAAGCTGGCAACTGCTAGATATGCACCGCGACAAAAAAAAACGAGATGGTTTCGGTCGGTAGAGAAAATTTAATACCTCACATCCGCCATAAATGAAAAGAATGATTGCGATTGCGCTGATTTGGACATGTTGGTCAAATGCAGGCAGGGAAGACCGAGACTTCAGTGGAGAGACCAAGTAGAGGATAATGCGATATGTCCATGGGATAAGAAAATGGAGGAAGCACGTCCCAGAGGAGCTTATAAATCATTTATTTAACAGGCCCTAGCGAACAGGAGGTTGTGGAGCCATCCTTAGAAAGAAAGCATTTTTTTCTAATTTATTGCTTATTTGTGAAAAATAGTTTTTTTTTGTCAAATAAATAATCAATAAATATTGCTGAGGTGTTTGTCTTTGGGTGGATGTGGGTCACAATATAACATAAACTATTAATTGCTTTATGGATATTTAATGTGTTTCCCGTTCAGCGTAAGTCAATATAAAACGCGCATATCTCTGGGAGGAAACACTTTTGGGGCATGGGATCGGTTTCATTCGAAGCTCAGATGTTGTCCACATCAAAAAAAAAGTGAAAAGTTGATGTAAAGTTTTGTTCAGAAGAGCCATTTTAAAAATAAGGTCCCTTTCTATTTGCGCTTAGAATCGTCGACTTCACTTTCATAAAACGCGCATATCTCTGGGAGAGAACACTTTTCGGGCATGGGATCGGTCTCATTCGATGCTCAGATGTTGTCCACATCAAAAAAAAGTGAAAATTGATTTTTTACCCAGGTCCCTTTCTCTATGCGCTGTCACGTATTTTGTTTTTTGACAAAACCAATTAGCCAGAAATGAGCTGAAAATGATTTTTCGATGAAATTTTGCTGGAGCCACGACCACGAAGATACGAAACTGTTAAGTCTCTTTTGAAAAATCCCCACCATAAATTGGCCCCACACCTATTCCAGCCAAATCTTCAAAATAAAGGCAAATTTTGATTAGTAACGGGTGATCAACCTATAGGTATTTTTTAAACAGGGTTTTCACATATAACGCGTAAGTTGTGTTAAACTTTATTTTTTTTTCTTCTCTTCATTTGTTTGCCATTTCATTGTGGACATACTAACACCGCAAAAACCACGGTTTGGTGCGGTTTATGGGCTGGAGAAATCATCTGTTCATATTTTTCTAGAGGTATTTTTTAAACAGGTTGGTGGAATCATATGTCTGTATTTTTCAAAAATTATGATGGCCGGAACGTAACCGTTAATAGTGTTTGTTACCACGCCATGATATCTGCCTTTTTGCTACCTACAATTAAAGTCCGTAATATTGACGACATTTGGTATCAACAGGACGGTGCCACTTGCCATACTGCCGCTTAAACAATGGATATATTGAGAGGTCATTTCGAATAGCAGCTAATTTCACGTTTTGGACAGGTGAGTTAGCAGCTTAGATCGTGTGATATCACACCTTTAGACATTATTCTTTGGGGCTACGTAAAGTCTATGCTGACAAACCAACTACGCTTCAGGTTTTGGAAGCCAACATTACGCGTGTCATTAACGCCATACTGGTCGAAATGTTCGAACGAGTTATCAAAAATTGGACCCTCAGAATGGACACCTTGAGACGTAATTGCAGCCAACATTTGAAGGAATTTAAATTCAAAAAATAAATGGCATAAACTTTCCTTTCAATAAAGATTTCACACTTGATTTAAATTTTTGTATTTTTTTTTTAAAATGCCTCTAGATTGATCACCCGTTAGTAAAACTGGTTTTAGTTTGTGAACCCATATGCACAGATTTATCGGTGGGCCCTTGTTTAAACCATACGCTATGTCTTGTGACCCCCTTGTGTCCATGAGCCCGACCCCAATTTCAGCCAAATCTGCAAAACAAACTTATATCTGATTTGAATGGGATCATCATTAACAATTTCAGTGTTCTAGCTTAATTCGTTTCTTGCTTTAAACTGACACTCAGACTGACGGACACGGCTTGAATCTCACAACCGTCAAAAACATACATACCTTATATATGTGACGCGCAAAATAGAAAAGGACCTAAGGCTACAAACCAGTTTTGTTCAGGAGAGCCATTTTAAGGATTAGGTCTCTTTCTATTTTCGCTTAGAATCGTCGACTTCACTTTCATAAAACGCGCATATCTCTGGGAGGGAACACTTTTGGGGCATGGGATCGGTCTCATTCGTTGCTCAGATGTTGTCCACATCAAAAAAAGAAAAAAAAATGAAAATTGATTTTTTTTACCCTTAGGTCCCTTTCTCTATGCGCTGTCACATATACATACCTCAATATTTCGAGGTGTTGCAAACGGAAAGATTTAGTTACTTCCCTTTTGACGAAATTACATCGCAAGGTATTAGAAATTGTCCCAACCGTTGCCAGTAAAGGTAAAACAGTCAATTGATGCCCGTTTTGAGCATGCGTTCCATTTTTCGGTCAAAACGACCAGCCACTTGGCCCTTTTTAAGGTGGTAAGTTCAATCTAACAAAAAGTAACAACTTTAACCATTGTAAGTCTACAAACATGAATGACTCGTTAAATCCCTTAAAGGGAATTTTTTTCCCATCTGGTCCGATTCAGCTTAAGCGACGAAAAAATCGCAGTCGATAGTGTATCCGTTCAAAAAGAGCCAAATCAGTCGATTCCACTTCCGTTTAATTGCATCCCCAGAAAATTATCTGTGGTGTGGTTTTCATGCCGGAGGTGTGATTGGGCCGTGTTTTTGCGTCGATAAAAATAATCGTCATGTTACCATCAACGGCAAGCGCTATCGAGCCATGATAGAAAATTATTTTTGGGCAGAATTTGATGAGCTTCACATCGGCGATATGTGGTTTTAACAAGACGGTGCTACTAGCCACACAGCACGCGTTCAATCGATTTACTGAAACTCAAATTTGGTGAACGTCTTATCTCGTGAAATAAAAAATATTCGATTTATCACATCAAGTCATTGGTCTATGACAACAAGCCAACAACTTTAGACGAGCTCATAGACAACAGCCAACTAGAAATTGGCAACGTTCCGGTCGAAATGTGTGCAAGAGTGGTAAAAAAATTGGGTCCAAAGAATATATCGCTGTACACGGGCTCGTGGTGGTCATATAACCGAAACAGAATTTCATTCATAAAATGTAACATTTGAACTAAACCTGATATAAACTAAAACTCAATATGTGCTCGCAAAATAGAAAGGGACCTAAGGTTAAAAACCAGTTTTGTTCAGGGGAGCGATTTTAAATATTTTAATACGTGTATCTTTGGTGTACAATCACTTTCATAAAACGCGCATATCTCTGGGAGGGAACACTTTTGGGGCATGGGATCGGTCTCATTCGATGCTTAGATGTTGTCCACATCAAAAAAAAGTGAAAATTGATTTTTTACCCTTAGGTCCCTTTCTCTATGCGCTGTCACATATTTGTATGTCCATAATGGATAATCGTATTAGACTTAAAAGGGTGTCCAATTTCTATTTCTTGGTCTTTCAAACAAAATGACAAATTAAGTATACCATAAAAACAGATTCTTTTGACCTATAGTTTTTGTTTGGTTACCCTGTACTATACTCTTTCTCTATCTTTGATCAAAATTGGTCCTCATGTGCGGCTTTAAATCGGAAAGGACGCTTGCATTGGGCAATGCGAAAACATGGACCCTAGTATTCCAGTTTTGATTAGTGGTTAATCAGAATATGCATTCTGAACTTGATCCAAATCTGACTGCTTATGTGACTTTTAAAGAGAATGTTACTCAAATTAGTAGAGACTTTGGAAAAAAAAACAAATACCTAAACATGAGATGATGTGATTTTTTTTGGTAGATTTCGTCTTTGACCCAAAACCTGGACCGTGAGTCGGTTTTAATTTGCAACCGGTACATTGGTTACAACAGTGATAGATATACTATTGGACAGGCATGTATAGGCGACTTAAAAGACTGCAATATTGGTCCTAATACCATCGAATTTTCCCATCATATTGCCACACCTAAGCTTATTCTTTCAAGTGAGCCAATTTTACCCGCTCACTAAATCATTCATCCAAAGAATATGTCTTCTGCTTGCCCAAAATTTGTATCCCTTTTGAACTGCTCTAATGCCCAATCGGCAAATATACCACGAGTTACCTGACTTTCACATACGCTAGCTACTCAGTCGAATTTTCCATCGCCAGCAAACCGATTTTATTAAAATTTTGAAATTTACGAGTATGGTTTCTAACGATACATGGCCGTAAATTCAAAATCTTTTGCATAGTTTTTCAAATATAACACCACTTTGTACATGCACGGACAGACAGACAAACGCAGTATGATAAACCCCCCCATGTCCCAATTCATACGTTTCGAAGACTTTAATGCATTAAGCCATTCCGTCGAAGAAGATACCGTCGATGAATAAATTCATTAAATGCCTACCATCCATAATGATAAGGACTGCATTAAGCTCCTCAAACGCATATGCATGCACGTACGCACGCACTAATACACACACCAATTCACTTACAGCAACTGACTGGGAGTGAGTCCATAATTAATGAGCAGATTAAACAAATGCAGCCGGACCGGATGTGCAGGTTGGCATCTGCCTCCCTCCCTTCGCTCGAGAAAAGCGCACCCTGACTCACACTTAAGCACTAAACAAATAAAGGTTAAGCCTATCTATTGCGTGCCGCAACACAGTGGCTATAGAGGAGAAAAAATAATGCTACATTTAAAGGCTTTTACTCGTATGAAGGAGCGTCTTCACCACATTTTGAAGAAATGACAGCCATATTCATAGGTCCACTTTTTTAAAAATTTATCACACCAAAAGCTTATAAACTTTAAGAGTAAAAAACATTAGATTATGTATACATTCCATTAGTGTGTAATGAAATATGTCCGTGTAAAAATTGGGCGGTGCCACGCCCTATTTTGCAAAAGCGGTGTAGCGCCTATAATAATAGGCCGATCGTTTTGAAATTGAAACAGTTTGCTTCTGTGGGTCAAGTGATTGTTGCATACAATAAAAGGGTACGATTTTAGAAAAGGCTTATTCAAAAATGTATCACGCCCGAAGCTCAAAAATTATGAGAGTTAAGAACTTTAGATTCGGTATACGAGGTCGACCGCAAAACAAAGTGGCGTGGCACATTTTCTGTTTTACTAGAAACTTTTTTTTTGTTTTTTAAAAGCAATCTTTTATAAGCCATCTGTCAAAATTTCCGAAATATTTAATGAATATTTTCTTTGTTACAGGTGATTGAAGTAAACAAGTTTTATAATTTTTGAAAAAGGGAAAATAAAAAGTTTCGTGCGGTAATTAAACACTTTTATATGAAAGGTTATACGCCACAATTAATCAAAGATGAATTGGATTCTGTTCATGGTGATAATGCACCATCATACTCCACCGTGAACTCCTGGGTTCAACAATTTAAAATGGGTCGTTCAAGTACGGAAGATGAACAACGCTCTGGAAGGCCGAAAACTGCTACTACTATTGAAAACATTAGAAAAATATATAATGAAGTGACTAAAGATAGACGAATAAAGCTCAGAGAACTTTCTGATATTGTTAAAAAACACGAAAAACAAGTTTGGAGTATTTTACATGATGAACTCCACATGAAAAAGCTATCCGCAAGATGGGTGCCGCGTTTGTTGGTCCGTTGGACCAACTCCGAGGAGCTTTTAGCGATTTATCAGCGTAATCCAATAGAGTTCTTGCGCCGATTCATAACAAACATGGATCCATTACTACATCCCAGATTGCAAAGACCAGTCAAAACAATGGATAAAAGCTGGTAAAAGTGGTCCCAAGAAGGCGAAAACTGTTAAGTCAGCAGGAAAAGTAATGGTCACAGTATTTTGGGATGCAAGGGGTATACTATTTATTGATTATCTTGAGAAAGGTAAAACTATAAATAGTGAATATTATTGTGCATTATTGGATTGGTTGAGTGAAGAAATCAAAATAAAACGACCGCATTTAGAAGTTCTTTTTCATCAAGCTCCTCCTTCACACACTGCATTTAAAACTCAACAAAAACTGGCCGAATTACGATTTGAAATTGCTCCGCATCCACCATACGTATAGTCCAGATTTAGCTCCTTCTGATTATTTCTTGTTTCCAAATTTAAAAAAATTTCTCGGTGGCAAAAAATTTTCGTCCAATAGCGAGGTTATTGCTGAAACTGAGGCATATTTTGAAGGTCTTGAAAAATCTTATTTTTCGGATGGAATTAAAAAACTTGAAAAACGTTTGATGAAGTGTATTGAGTTGGAAGGAGATTATGTTGAAAAATAAATAATAATAATTCCAAAAAAAACGGTTCTTTTTATGTGAGGCCAGTTACTTTTGCGGTCGCCCTCGTACTTTGAACAACTCGAAATATTTTAATGCCATAAGACATAAACTATTTTGACATAGTGTCTAAATAAAGTGATATAATAAGTAAACCTGATGGATTCGTAACTAAATTTAAATTACTCATATTAGAATGTGAGGCTATTAATAAATCATATGAATACCACTTTGAAAATCTTGGTTATAAAAAGGTATTTTTTATAAAAATAAATTTAGTGGACGTTAATATTAGAATTTAAATTTATTAAAAAAAATATTTGTTTTTATTACCTACTAAAAAAACCTTAAAAAAAGGTTAAGCAAGAGCCATAAAATATAAATTTGGGCTCCTTGAAAATGTTCTTTTTTCTGCTCATGCCAAAAGCTATCAAAAAAGCGATGGCACAATATCGGCAAATTGTTATCCTTACAAATCGATCTACCCTAATGTACATAAGTAAGTACTTTCTAAAGAATTGTTTTTTAGTTTTATGTTTTTTTTGAATTATTATGTTTTTTAAATAAAACATATATGTAAATACAAAAAAATTTCGACTTTATTTTCAAAAATTACCTTTTTGTGGCCCTATTTTTTAAAAAAAAATCCCTTTTTGTGCCACTTTTTGAAGTGGCAACGGTAACGCTGATGCCAGGCTGATTCGTTTGACGGCTGTAGTGCTTTCAACAGACACCCGGACGGACGGACATGGCTAATCGTCATAGAATTTTACGAAGATCAATACTATATTGTAACCTTTTTTGCAAACGGAATGACAAATTAAATATACGATAGACCCTGCAGTGGAGGGCATTAAAATATTAATGAAATTCTTAACTTACCTTGCGATTCATTACATTACGTACTTTGGCACCAAACGAAATAGGTCCTTTAATGGCGAAACGAAAATCCACAACTCAACAGTTGGATATGTGACGCGCAAAATAGAAAGGGTCCTAAGGGTAAAACCCAGTTTTGTTCAGGAGAGCCATTTTAAAGATTTAAATACTCATTTAAATCTCATTCGATGCTCAGATGTTGTTCACATCAAAAAAAAGTGACGATTTTTTACCCTTAAGTCCCTTTCTCTATGCGCTGTCACATATGCACTTTAAATTCGCCTTGCAATTGACATTAGTACGAGTATCAGTAGCACTGAAATCACGAGAGTGTTAAACTATGATTTTTGTTTTACGTAGACCTGGATGCGAAAATGTTTTCCTCTCTGACATACACGGTAGTGTGAAATCTAACCGAAGAGAAGAATAATGCCGACCACTCTAATGTAACAAACGCGACTTAAAACGAGCCTCATCATCTTACAAACATGTACGCACATACTCGTCACTAGCGACAGTAAAACCCCGTAAACAAGCAACAACAAATGCTACGCGGCGAAAAGAGAATTCATTTATTAGCACTGCTTTTAAAGCCATCGCGGCATTTCACAGTTATGTTTTGTGTATTGTTTTGTGCCTACAACATCACAATGATATTCATCATAAAGGAAAAATATTCAATCATTTATTATTTCTCTAATAATTTTCCTTTAAACTTATTGGAACGATGTTTATATCTAAACTAAATCCTTCAAACACTTTGATTAACATTATTTAGGCAATAATTGTTAATTTTTCTTTACCACGAAACAAACACAACCGATCGCAACTGAGATTACACAATAGTAAAGGGGCGAAAGCAAAACAACCACTACATTCAGCACATGTGTGACGTGGGAGTGAGCAAGAAAGAGTTAATGCGAAGAGAAGACGAGAGTAATTAAGCCAAGGGTCTTTTGAATTAAAAGTCAAAGGCATTCATAACAATGAGATGACAGTTTAATATGCAGTGTTATTGACAGACAGTGTTGCCAGCAACCGATGTGGAAAAAGGCTAGGTTGAAAAAAACGATGGAAAACGGCTAGACTATAAACAAAAACTATGATAAAAGGCCGATAGCTAATTTCACGATCTTTTTTTTTTAATTCAACAGTTGATAAAAAAGAGTCCAACAATGTCAAAATTTAAATATGTACAGGGTGGAGTGCGAAAATTTGCTTATTTGGGAATGAAATAAAAATATGATGAACCTTATTTAAAACTTATTTTATATTTTAATTATATTCAACAGTAAGGGAAATTTTAAATTACATGGTTTTAAGTAATGTATCTGGCAAATGTCGACCTTCGCTATCCACACACGGCTGCATACGTTTTCTAAAGTTTTCATGAACTCCAACAAGCATGTCGACGGGAATTCTGCCAATTTCAGCCTCAATATTCTTAATTAGGCCTTCCAAGATGTTGGGACGGTTGATATACACCTTCGACTTCAGGTAACCCCAAAAGTAAAACTCGCATGGGGCTAAGTCTGGTGAGCGTGCCGGCCACTTTACATCACCCCTCAAACAGATACACCGTCCAGGAAACATTTGCCTCAAACAATTCATGGTTTCGTTGTGCGTGCAGTAGCACCATCTTGTTGGAACCATGTATCCTCTAATTGCATTGCCCCAAGAGCCGGCATAAAAAAATCCTGTACTATAGTCAAGTACCGTTCAGAGTTCACAGTTTCGGCAAGCTGGTTATCCTGGAAAAAGTAAGGGCTGCTATATATATTTCTGGCCTCATAATGAAAATGCGAATATTTATCATCAAAAATAGTTTTACAGTTTTTCAAAGTATTCTCCAGCATGATTTATACACTTTTGCATGCATTCAAACCAATTGTCGAAGCACTTTTTCCACTCCGATTGAGACACCTTCAAAACATGATTTTTGAATGCTTCAACAGCTGCGTTGGGCGACGAAAAACGTCGACCGTGCATTTTTTTCTTGATGTGCGGCATTGAAAAGAAGTCATTGGGTGCCAAGTCAGGGCTGTACGGCGGAAGACCCAGCAATTCGACATTTTGGCCGGTCAGAAAGGCGCTGGTTTAAGCTGATGTGTGAGAGCTCGCACAATGATTCCTCTTCTCTTGTTCGTTTTTCGAATTTCTCCGAAGGCTTCAGGCAAACGAATTGTGGTGTATTACTCAGAATTGACCGTCCTACTTTGCTCAAGCGGTACCGTCGCACAACACCAGTTTTGCCGATGAAACAGACGACCATTTGCTTCGAAGTGCATCTTCCACGAACAACTTTCGTTATATTTGGTTCGTCTTTGAAGACCCACACGGTCGATTGCTGTTTTGTTTCAGGCTCATATGCATAGATGCATGATTCTTTACCTGTGACGATCTTAAAAACGTCTTTGTAAGCACTGCGATCGTATTTTTTCAAAATTACTTTGCACCAATCGACACGAGCCTTTTTTTATGCGATTGTCACATTGTGCGGTATCTAACGAGAACAAACCTTTTTTACGGCCACGGTTGCTATATATATTTCTGACCTGGGCAACATAAGTGTTGTCTGGCACCATCTGACATTTCCATTAGAAAGTTTGTCATTTTTTAGCATAAACGTACTCAGAACGTTTTGACGTACGACCATCATTTGTGTTGTTTACAGTAACTTGAAAAAATCAATTTGGCATAAAAATGGAAGTAACTCGTGAACATTTTCGTGCGATCATTTTTCACAACTATCGTAGTGGATTATCACGACAACAGTGCATCGATGAACTTAATTCTTTGTATAGTCATTAAGCCCCATCCTATAGCAATGTAAAAAACTAGTTTAATAAATTCAATCGTGGCCGACGCTCGCTCAAAGACTAAGGTCGTCCAAAAACGGCCGTTGTGCCAGAGAACATTGTGCGTGAGCTGATAATGCAAGATCTTCATGTGACATACCATGAGATAAAGGCATCCTTCGGCATTTCTTCCACCAGCATACATTCGATATTGCATGAACACCTGGCCGTAAAAAAGGTTGTTGTTAGATCCCGCACAATTTGACAATCGCCCAAAAAAATGCTCGTGTCGATCGGTGCAAAGAAATTTTGAAAAAATACGACCGCGGTGCTTCAAAAGACGTTTATAAAATCGTCACAGGTGACGAATTATGGATCTATGCGTATGAGCCCGAGACAAAACATCAATCGACCGTTTGGGTCTTTAAAGATGAGCCAAATCCAATGAAAGTTGTTCGTGGAAGAATCACTTCGAAGCAAATGGTCGCCTGTTTCTTCAGCAAAACTGGTCATGTGGCAACAGTTCCGCTTGAGCAACGTAGGACGATCAATTCTGAGTGGTACACCACAATACGTCTGCCTGAAGTCTTCGGAGAAATTCGAAAAGCGAACAAGAGAAGACGAATCATTGTGCACTCTGAAAATGCGAGCTCTCATACATGTGCTCAAACCAGCGCCTTTTTGACCGGCCAAAACATCGTCGGTCATCCGCTGTACAGTCCTGACTTGACATCCAATAACCTCTTTTTATTGCCGCACATGAAGAAAAAAATGCGTGGTCAACGATTTTCGTCGTCACCAGATGTTGTTGAAGCGTTCAGAAACCATGTTTTGGAGGTGTTTCAATCGGAGTGGAAAAAGTGCTTCGAAAATTCGTTTGACCGCATGCAAAAGTGTATAAATCATGCTGGAGAATACGTTGAGAAACAATAAAACCATTTTTGATGATAAATATTAGCATTTTCATTATTAGGCCAGAAATATTTATAGCAGCCCTCGTATAAGACCGTGTTCGTCTTTATCGCCAAGAGCTGAATGGCGATATTTGGCGGAAAACAATTCACTAAAGATGCACCATGCGGTAATGCAACAGCTTCAGGGTGGGCCAAAAGTTACCATGTGGTTAAAAACTCTAATCACTTTTTCGTTTATTAATTTTTTTTTTTATTTTTTTTTTCTTAGATTATATAATATACAAAATGAAATTTTTTTTTACAATGAGTATGAAAATAATGTCACGTGTGTCCGTTTTCAGCTTCGCAATGAAGGGCTCGTTTTAGTGCATTTTCCATAACATCTTTTAAAATTTGTGGCCGTAGCTTTAGAATTTCTGCAACAATATTGGTCTTGAGTTGAAGGATTGTCTCGGGCTTATTCACATATAATCGCTCCTTCAAATCACCCCAAAGAAAATAGTCGGGTGCTGACAAATCTGGCGATTGCGCTGGCCAAATAATTTCCAAATTTCTGGAAATTATTCGCTCTCCAAAAATTTAACTTAAAAGTACCATTGTGCATCGGGCAGTGGCACCGTCCTACTGAAACCACATCTCAGGTCTGTTTTCAGGAGCAGGATGTAAAAAATGTTCTATCACAAACCGATACCGCACTCCATTTACGGTTACAGCACTTCGATCTTCATTCTCGAAGATGTAAGATCCAATGATATTTGTATATGTGATCCCACACCATACTGTACACCTAATGGGGTGCAATTCGCATTGATGAATGATTGTTGGATTTTTAGAACCCCAGAACCTACAGTTCTGGTTATTTACAAAACCATTCAAATGAAAATTAGCTTTATCACTCATGCGTTTGCGCTAAAATAATTGATCGATTTAACTAATTAAATTTTATTATTCTGGTTCTTTGTGTGAACCATTAATCATCAATCAATTGTAAATCTCTCCATTATTTATTCTCCAAGTGTTGTTTATATAGGGTCATCCATCTAGAGGTATTTTTTCAGAACAAAAAAAATATAAAAATTCAAATCAAGTGTGGAATCTTTATAGATAATTTGAAAGGACATTTTATGACATTTTTTTGAAAATTATTTCCTTCAAATGTTGGCAACTGTATTATGGAAATAAGCGTTCGGTGAGAAACGGAAAGATCCGCTGGTTTTAACCAAAATTTTGTTCAGTGATGAGGCCCATTTGTAGCACTTTGGCAACGTCAATAAACAAAATTGCCGCATTTGGGCTG
The DNA here is from genome assembly GCA_963513945.1 of Hydrotaea diabolus. NCBI lineage: Eukaryota > Metazoa > Arthropoda > Insecta > Diptera > Muscidae > Hydrotaea > Hydrotaea diabolus. The sequence continues at coordinate 138,129,777 of OY740719.1, forward strand.
AAGAGCAACAAGAAGAGGTTCAAGGGGTGCCATTATACCCAGAGAAAACCACGGTTAGGCGAGGTTTATGGGCTGGTGGAATCATCGGTTTATGTTTTTTCAAAAATGATAATGGCCGGAATGTGAATGTCGTATGCTATCGCGCTATGATATCGGACTTTTTGGTACCTGAAGTTAAAGCCAGTAATCTTGGCGACACTTGATTTCAACAGGACGGTGCCCAATGGATCTATTGAGAGGCCATTTCGAAAAGCAGCTAATTTCACGTTTTGGACAGGTGAGTTGGTGATATCACACCTTTAGACATTTTTCTTTGGGGTTACGTTAAGTCCAAACTCTATGCTGACAAGCCAGCTGTGATTCAGGTTTTGGAAGCTAACATTACGGTTGTCATTAAAGCCATACCAGTCGAAATGCTCGAACGAGTCATCCAAAATTGGACCCTCAGAATGGAAACCCTGAGGCGTAGTGTCGGCCAACGTTTGAGGGAAATTACATTCAAAAATAAGTGCCATAAAATGTCCTTTCAAATTACCAATACAGATTCCACACTTGATTTGAATTTTTATATTTTTTTTTGTTCTAAAAAAATACCTCTAGATGGATAACCCAACATAATCTGGAAAAAAATATATCTGACAGCGCATAGAGAAAGGGACCTAAGGATAAAAAATCAATTTTCATTTTTTTTCTTTTTTTGATGTGGACAACATCCGAGCATCGAATGAGACCGATCCCATGCCCCAAAAGTGTTCCCTCCCAGAGATATGCGCGTTTTATGAAAGTGATGTCGACGATTCTAAGCGCAAATAGTAGAAAGGGACCTAATCTTTAAAATGGCTCTCCTGATCAAAACTTTTCATCAACTTTTCACTTTTTTTTTGTTGATGTGGACAACATCTGAGCATCGAATCAGACCGATCCCAAGCCCCAAAAGTGTTCCCTCCCAGAGATATGTGCGTTTTATGAAAGTGAAGTCGACGATTCTAAGCGCAAATAGAAAGGGACCTAATCTTTAAAATGGCTCTCCTGAACAGAACTGGTTTTTAACCTTAGGTCCCTTTCTATTTTGCGCGTCACATCACCACATGGTGACATTTGGCCCAACCTGTATAAAGACAATTTAAAACAACTGGAGACAGAGTCGTCAAAAAATTCATTTTCTCCACCACTACAGCAATTTTTGAGCCAAAAATTCAGTTTTTAAACACTGTGCCTAATAAGGAAAACGTAAGGTAGTGCTTACAACCATTTTGTAGAGCAATTAACGTTTGTTATTTCCGTATTTATTGTGCATTCCACTTCGGACTATTGTCCGTTGTTCAAGCGGCGGTGGTGGTGGTACTGGTGGCGTCGTTGGACCAAACAGATAAGGAAGGCTTTTTGCCAACGACGACAAGGGAGATGGGATGGCTTTGTTTGAGTTGCCAATACCCCGCAATTTGCTTATCAAATATTGAAATACAATATGCTTGCCAGTACTAGTGGGTAGGTACAATGGAACAACATTCTTTATTGGTCCTGTTCAGTCCCCCTTTTTTGGGTAGTGCAATACATTTTGGGCGAAGGAATGGACCTAAAAATGTAGACAAAAATGCATTGTTGTCGAACTTTTGTTGGCTTTATTTATTTGGCAAAATAAAAGAGGATTTTGTGCTCAGCAACAGCAACAATGAAAAGATGAATAAAAAAAAGGCAGCAGCAGCTCAGGATGTGAGTGAGTGTGTGTGTGTGTGGAGGATTATTATCTTAACGCTGTGTGATCTGTTTACATTTCGGTTACAGCAACCCCTTAAATGCGGACCAGCAACACGGTCCTCGCACTGCAATATGAGAAGAGCAAGGCAAGGGGGTCTATCACTGCTCGTCTGGCCTCGCAGACGTGTGTTAGTTTGCCTCGCTGCCTTTGTCCGTGTATGGGTGGGTGTCTGAGTACGGTCTGGCTGTTTGGGTTTTGTCCTTTTTGTGTATTGCCTGGCTGTCTGCCTTGTCTCATGTTGTTGTGACGGTTGTTTATGTTGTCAGTTGGCCACCCTTGACCCTGAGCTGTGCAATTTATGATGCTATGGTTACTTTAGGGGGGTAGTGGTGTGACAGTTACGTCAATATACAAATATTTATTTTGTAATTGTTTTTGCATCACAATTTTCCCCGTCACACTTTCAATTGTTTATCTCTTTATCTCGTGACCCTGCTAGTGTTTGCCTGGGTTACGAGGGGGTCTTCTTTCATTGTGTTTGCTTTGGTGGTGTGGATTTAAATCATAAAATTTGGTCAATATAATGACGAGTTGTTTAATTTCGTTTTATGAGGTCACATAAGCGGATTTTGCTTGAACAGGGCAAAGCTACACTACGTCTGTGCACAAAAGGGATAATAACTACAAAAGAATATTATTTTTTGAGGAAAAAATTGCAAAATACATATACAAAAGTCAATTCGTAATTATTTAATTAATATGGGTTTTTCTGTTTTATTAGGCAGCGAATATATTTTTTTGTTCTCATATCATTATCTTCAGGCTGTTCGCTTTTAGATAAGTCGATATGCTTTTGTTCTTTTTGCCAATTCTGTACTCAAAGGCTATCAGCGGCAGTCGCATGCATAGAAACAAAAAAGGCAAAACTTAATGCTCTTTTAAGCCCAATAATACTGATTACAGTCCGTAACACATTATGGAGCTGAGCTATAAACAGTTGATTGAGCTTTGTGGCGTCTGCCTAGGCTGTCTGTGGTGATAGCTACTTTTCGATGTCACGCTGGCTCATGTTATTTCCTCAAATGTTTCTATTTTGGTAGAAACAATTCGCGTGCAATAGCTTTGCAGTGTTTCTATGAGTTCTATCAGGCTACCGATTTATTGTCATATGTACTCGTATAGCGAAATGTTCTGCAATGTTGCTGACAGTATACACTGAGAAAATATAGTGTGATACTTCTAGAGGTATTTTTTCAGAACAAAAAAAAATATAAAAATGCAAATCAAGAGTAAAATTTTTATTGTTCATTCGACAGGACATTTTATGCCATTTATTTTTTGAATATAATTTCCTTCAAATGTTGACAACTTTATTATGGAAATGAGCGTTCGGTGAGAAACGGGAAGATCCGCTGTTTTCGATCACAATTATGTTCGGTGATGAGGCCCATTTCTGGCTCAACGGCAAAGTCAATAAACAAAATTGCCGCATTTGGGCTGAAAGACTGCTGATCTTCTACAGTTGTCAACATTTGAGGGAAATTATATTAAAAAAATAAATGACACAAAATGTCCTGTCGGACAATAAAGATTTCACACTTGATTTGAATTTCTGTTTTTTAATTTGAAAATAATAGCAATACTAAGTAGGGACATAAATACTGTTGCAACATTGAACACACCCATTTCAATAGTAGTACTGAAAAAACGCAGTTAATGTCATATGGAAGCTAACATCAATAGTGTTAGTCTGTATCGGGATTATAAAATTATTTCAACTTTCACCATGGAGTGGTCAGATAATGAGAGCCGTATCGCTGTAATAGCGCTTTTCAAGTGTGAAATGAAAAAAGCGATATCATGGCCCGTGAGATGAACATCACGCAAAAGTCCATGAGTCGAATCATTAAAAAAGACTTTAGACTTGGGGCTTTCAAACTACGCAATGGACATTTATAGACAGCTGCTTTGAAAAAAATTGGATTAAGCAAGACCGACATGTGACATACCGAGAGATTGAGGCATCCTTGGACATTAGTATGACAAGCATCAATAAGATAATGCATGTTCATTTGGCCGTGAAAAAAATTTGTTCTTGTTGGATCCCACATAATTTGACGAATGCTCAAAAAAGGCTCGTATGAATTGGTGCAAAGAGATTTTGAAAAAGTATAACTGTGGTAGCTTAAAGGCAGTGTATAACATTGTCACGGGTGACGAATAATGGATCTATGCATATGAACTCGAAACAAAACAGCAATCGACCGCATGGGACTTTCAAGACAAGCCAAATCCAACAAAAGTTGTTCGTGGAAAAAGTACATAGATGCAAATGATTGCGTTTTTTACGGTATCACCGGCCATGTTGCCACAGTGATTTTAGTCGAACGTAGGACGGTGAGTGGTTTACAACCATCTGTTTGCCAGCAGTGTTCGAAGAAATGAGGAAAGATAATAAGAGAAGACGGGTCATTTTATATCACGAAATGCGAGCTCTTACAATCCGCTGAAACAATGAGCTATTTGACCACTCAAGAACTGATGGGCCATCCACCATACAGCCCTGATTTGGCCCCAATGACTTTTTCTTATTTTCAAGCATCAAAAAAAATGCGTGGTCAACGTTTTTCATCGCCCGAAGCAGCTGTTGAAGCGTTTAAAAATCATGTTTTGGAGGTGTCTCAGTCGGAGTGGAAAAGGTGTTTCAAAAATTGGTTTGTGCGCATGTAAAAGTGCATTGATCTCAAAGGAGAATATTTTGAAAAATAATAAAACCATTTCCAATAATCAATTATTGTGTTTTTATGGCCGGACCCGAAATATAAATAGCAACCCACGTAAATAGACAATTTCCCTTTCGAACAACACTTTTCAGCATAACTGTAGTTTAAAAAACCTTTTCGTTTTCATTGTACTCTTAAACCCGTTCAAACATTTTCATTGCTCGAATGTGACATTTGAGACACACATTTTAATTCAATTTGAACTTTCAGTCATCCTATTTTTAACAACATCATTCGTCGTCGGCACAAAGTGCAGTAAGTTCAGGGTATTTGATATGACACATACTCTTACTATCGTACTTATGTATAGGATTATATATTATTGGAATACATAAAATATAACTTTATTGACCTTTTAGTGGCTCCGAAATATACCACTAATGCAGAGGACAACATGAAATTTTAAAAATGTGTTAACGCAATTGATGCCATCCAGGCATAAGTGTATTCCCAAATACAATAAAAAAATAATTATATTTTCAACATAATTGCAAGGATAGATGGATGTACGTATGTGCATATGTATGCAATGGAAATGTTGATGCACATATGTATGTATGTGTCTGTGAAAATGTTGTTCTATACGAAAATAGCACTTTGCACACAAATTGTTGTGAACAGGAGCCCGATTGTAGAGTGATGGTAATTTTTATAAGCTGATTCTGACAGATCGTAAATTAGAAGTTAGCTTCACGAAACAGCAAAATACAGAACACGGTTTATGTACAGATATGCTACAGATATGCCTCCTTTAATTGGGTTACGATTATTGTAACAAGAATGTATAGGGTATTTTGAAGCTGCATACAGATCTCATGCATACCGCTAACTATGGTTTGACAGCTCATAATGTCAAACTGTGTTGAGGTTTATGTTCAGTAAGGTTTGCCAAGTTATCCTGAATCGTTTAACGCCAAAACAATGCTTTCAAACTGTGGAAATTCACTTTGACAAAAATAAATCTCTTCTCGAAGTTTATAGATAATTTTTTATCACAGAATTGTGTTTAGCGAAGAAGACATTTCTGGTTTAATAGGAACTTCAATAAACAGAATTCTCGTACTTGAAACAAAGACAATTCTCTAGCCGTTAAAGAATCACCATTACATCACTTACAATAGACTTTTCGTGCGGTTTACACGCATACAGAGAACGAATTCGCTGCCACAGCCAAATATTTTCGTCAATCGAATGTTTGGGGTTACACGCACCTCCAGTATTCCATCAGTACAACCTAATGTTAGTTGGTGCTCTGTAATTTTCATGCACTTAGTATCGGAGCAACATCTGAAACTTTAGAAGATCATTTTTAGATCAAAAAATCCGTATGCCAAACTTGTTCAACAAATAAAATTTCAGTGAGAGGCAAAAACTGTTTGCTTACAACAGAAGTACTTAAAGTATTAGTAGGGATGGTTATTAGGGTGGAGTGAAAACATGCTTTTTTTATAATTTGAAAAAGTTAACCTCGGAAAGAGATGTAGTCTGGGGTCCTAAAGAGGGGAAAAATAAAGAAAAAAATTTAAAAAAAATTTTAGGGGTCGCGCCACTCCCTAGAAATTTGGAAATTATCGCTATTTTGGCGTTGATTTTAGAAAAATCCTAAAAATTAACGACTTAACTTATTCGAAATTTAAAAGTTTGAGCTTGTTCAGTGCCCAAACAAAAGTATTTGAGGCAAATATGAGGATAATCAACTAATATTTGTAGCTTTGGTGGCGATTTCATTGTTCAGTCAATTTTCTGAAGAAGGGACGATTTGACTTATTTTACTTTTTGAAATTTTTGAACAATGAGAAAAATTTTTTTAAATTTTTTCATGCCCTTATTTCATTGTTTACGCTATTGCAAACATTTATTGACATAAAACTTTTTAGGATTTTTCTAAAATCAACGCCAAAATAGCGATAATTTCCAAATTTCTAGGGAGTGGCGCGACCCCTAAAATTTTTTTCTTTATTTTTCCCCTCATTAGGACCCCAGACTACATCTCTTTCCGAGGTTAACTTTTTTTTTTTGAATTTCACTCCACCCTAATGGTTATGTCGAGAAAAAAGTGTAAAAGATGATTATTGGTTAGTCGATTGGCTTACAGTTAGTAATAGTCGAATTATTTTATTTTTAAAAAATTTCATTCAACAACCTGTTGTTGGTAATAATCATCACTAATTATTAGTTACAACAACAAAATGTTTGCAAAACTATTAGCTGTCACAACCACTAGTATTCATCTTTAACACTCGACTTCAACCTTGCATCGCCAAGCTACGAGTATGTCGTTAATGTTTGGCAAGCGGAATCAACTTTCACATTGTGTTTCAACAATGTAAAATATTAATCGGATACCCTATATAACATGCAGATACTTGATCGTTGTAAAAATATAAGACGTTATTGATATTTCCGTCTTTCTGTCTGTGGACATTAAACTACAGGTCGCCATGTGAAATTTAGAAACATCTTAACAATTAGGGCATATTTATACTACAGGTAGTAAAGTAAATTTCACTGTTTCTGAGTATCCATAATGTTCGAAAAAAGAACAATTTTTTGGAGTCCTAGGGTCCCTAGATGCACACAAAGAACAGATTTGTTGCTACAATCGAATTTGTTGCTAGCCGAATGTTGGTGGTTACACTTGCTATTCTTGTATTCAATCGCTACAATTGAATGTTGATTGGGTTCACGGCAATTTTCAGTAGAGGCAACTGGCCCTATCGGTTGCGTAGGCAAAGTATCGGTAACCCTAACTAGTTAAGGTAATTGTTGGAACTGCAATTTTACATTTATTGGTTGTGCTTACAAATTGTTGGATAGAAGTACTCTGTGAATTCTGTTGTCATTACCACGAAAGTTCAGTAACTATAACAACTATTGGTCAAAGTTTATCAATTTGGTTAATATGACCGAAATAATAAATCTAATTGAGTTTGTATATACATATAGATCACTCTGGATCGAATTTGTGTAGTCGGTCACAAAGTGAAATTTCGGTGTTACAGTCAGTGTCCGAAGAAATTTGAAGAAAAAGCTCATTTTGATATTGGATTAAAATACGTAAGTAAGTTGAAAGTTTTGACGAAATACTTTTCCTACATAAGACGCTTAAAACTTTCCGAGGCTTAAATGTGTTTTTGTTTTAAATATAGATTTGGAAGGAATTATAACTGATAAATTATTATTTTATAATTTTATAGAGATTTTATTCTGATGTTGGGATAACGGATTATAACCATGAACTTAACAGGGTTTGTTTGTGTCGTTTTTGACTGGGCTGATTGGTCAGTCTTCCTTCATGAATTAAATAAAACTAATTTATTTCATATTTTCCCAACGTTTCGTTAGCTTTTTCCTAACTTCTTCAGGGGATGTTAATTTGAAAATCCTGTCGACAAAAAGTGTTGTTAATTATAATTTCCAATGATATGTTAGCTTTACTTACAATAAGTTTTACATTTCATTCGTCATAATTTCTTATTACTATTAAAAAACTGGACATCACGAAACAGTTTAATAATAAAATAATAAAAAATAAATAAATCCAAAAATCACAGCAAAACTTAACACTAATATCACAGTAACGCACTTCTGTTTAGTTCAACGTATTGCAGCGGAGTATTGGAGCTTTGTGTTGTCTTCTTTGGTGTTTATTGATTTTGATATTCTCTGTTGAATTCTTAACGTTTGGTTGCTACAAAAAACTTATCTGTTGTCAAATGTATCATGAACTTTAGAATTGGTTTGTTGCTATAACCGATTTTTTCTGTGAGTACCGTAATACAGTTGTAGAAACCATTTTTTTGTTAAAAGCACCATTTAACTATCATTACCATGGAACGTTGGTGATTGCAACAGAAAGTCTGTTTTTCCAACCGAATATTTGTAGTTCGGACCGATTGCCAACAGATTTTTTCTCTGTGTGTGGTCTAAAATAGCCAGAGAGAATAAGAAATGAACAAAATTAAATTTTAATACAGAACTAATTTTTATTTAAAAGTTTATTGCCTGGCATCAACATTTACTTAGTAGGGACATAAATACTGTTACAACATTGAACACATCCATTTCAATTGTAGAACTGAACATGTGACAGCGCATAGAGAAAGGGACCTAAGGGTAAAAAAATCAATTTTCATTTTTTTTGATGTGGACAACATCTGAGCATCGAATGAGACCGATCCCATGCCCCAAAAGTGTTCCCTTCTAGAGATATGTGCGTTTTATGAAAGTAATGGTACACCAAAGATACATGTATTTAAATCTTTAAAATGGCTAACCTGAACAAAACTGGTTTTTACCCTTAAGTCCCTTTCTATTTTGCGCGTCACATATGGGGTTTGAAAGCAAACCTCAATAGCGTTAATCTGTAACGGGATTTTAAGATTGTTTCAACTTTCATCATGGAGCGGTCAGATAATGAGAACCGAATCGCTGTAATAGCGCTTTTGAAGTGTGAAATGAAAAAAGCGATATTTTCCAAACGCTCCGGCCACTAGGGACTAGCCGCATGTTCGTCTACCGATGCATACAAATGTTTGAGGAGACTGGAGATGTAAAAGACTGCCACCGGTCGGGCCGCCCACGTTCTGTTCGAACACAGCATGACATCATAGCCGTTAAATCAAGAATTCACAGAAATCCGCTCGGAAAACCGAAAATTATGGCCCGTGAGATGAATATCACGCAAAAGTCCATGAGTCGAATCATTAAAAAAGACTTGGGACTTGGGGCTTTCAAACGACATACCGGACATTTATTGACTGCAGCTTTAAAAAAAAAAGGATTGAAAAATGCAAACGTCTTTTGGTGAAGCACGCTGATTACTTGCACAGAAAAATTTGTTCACCGAATAAACCGTTCAGGAAAAATTTAACAAGCTAAATGATAGAGTGTATGCGCGGTCATCTTAGGAAGCATCTGAACTGATCCCAAGGGTGGAAAAGGGTCAACACCCAGCTTCAGTCATGGTTTGGTGGGAGGTATCTTACGATGGGGTCACTGACCTTCATTTCTGCGAATAATGAGTCAAAACATCGGCCAGGAAACCGTTTTGGAAGCTGTTGTAAAGCCTCTTAACATACCATGTTTCAAAACCACCCATTAACGACTTGCCCCACTCTATTATCAACTCTAATTTACTAATGTTTGCAGACGACGTTAAATTATTTTCCTCTTATGCTAGCTTTGCGGACAGTCACATACTGCAGGGTGATTTGGACAGATTTAGTACTTGGTGTGAATTTAATTTTATGGAATTAAACCTTAAAAAGTGTAAGCATATGTGCTTTTCTAGACGTATTTTGTTGGCTACTAAATTTAATTTATGTGGCTCTGAATTGGCATCGGTTTGATTTATTGATCTCGGTTTTATGATGGATAGAAAGTTGAATTTTAATAACCATATCATTACTATGGTAAATAAAGCGTATGGTGTCTTTTATTTTGTGAAACGCTGGGCAAAAGAGTTTACTGATCCATATACTACGAAACAGCTTTATATTTCCCTAGTTAGGCCAATTTTAGAATATGGATCAGTGGTTTGGGATCCCCAATATGATTACTCTGTTAACAAAATTGAGTCCGTGCAGAAAAAATTTTTAATATTCTGCTTAAGAGGTCTTCACTGGAATACTGGTTATGAACTTCCTTCTTATAATGGCAGGTTAAATCTTATTAAATTGCCCTCATTGAAGAGTAGGCGAACTATGATGAATACGATGATGGTATATAAAATTATATGTGGGGTTGTGGCTTCTGAATACTTAATATCAAAAATTTCTATTAACGTCCCATTTAGACCTACTAGATACTATCAGTTCTTACACTTGGATTTTCAAAGGCACAATTATGCATGTGGTGACCCATTTCGTAGAATGTGTGCTGATTTTAATTCGTTATATCATTTAATTGATTTCTCCTTAGGTTTTGATTCATTAAAAACTGTAAAAAGTTTTTATTTAAACTCATTACACCAAGGCTCATTGCCTTCATAACAATTTAGGCTGTTATAAAAAATTTTAGTAATTGTTATTATTCGTAAATACTTATGTATATTATGCTTTATATTATTTTTATTAGATTTTAATATTGTAATAAAGAAAGGTGGTGGTTATATTTTCATTTTGTATTGCATGCTTCTAGTCCTTCTCATACTTTGATTGGATTATATTATTGTATTAAATTAAGGTGGTGGTTATATTATAAAGTACTAATTTGGTGTTTATATTTTCTAGTGATTATTATTAATATTTATTTTTTGTTCCGATTGGCTGTTGATAAATATCTGTAGCTAATTTACATGGATGACGTTTCTTGTCATCTCCATTATGGATCGGTCCATAATGTGTACGTTGTCCCTACGTCATGGGGACGTGGCCTCCTCGGTCGGCAGGGGCGGGTGTGAGTGGCGTGGGAACGTTCGTCTAAAAAAAAAATGGTCTTTCCAGCAGGATTCTGCGCCCGCCAATAAGGCTAAAACTTCCTAGGCCTGGCTTTGAAACAATTTGCCAGAGTTCATTTCCACTGAAGAATGGCCCTCAGGCAGTCCAGATTTGATTGAACCCATTGGATTATTAAGAAAGATACCCCAACACTGGATCTCTTAAGACTGCTTTGGTTCGAGCTGTGACCAATTTTCCAATGGACGAGGTTCGTGCAGCTATTGACGATTGGCCAGTGCGACTTAAGGCGTGTGTAAAGGCAAAGGCGGACATTTCGAATAAGTAGATTCTTTTTGGATACAATATACATCAATAAATATATTAAAAAATATTTGGTCCAAAACATTCAGTACTTTAAAACGTGTGAAACAGTATTTATTTCCCTACTATGTAGGAATGATTTCGGGCATATGCACAAACAGAGAACAGATTTGTTGCCACAACCGAACCTTTTTGCCAACCGAATGAATAAGGTAAAATGTACTTTGAGTATTTCATCAGTACAACCAAATGTTAGTTGGTGCTCTGTAATTTTCAGTAATTGGAACTTTATTATCGGTGCAACATACCAAGTATAGGAACCTTCAGAAGAGAATTTTTGAATTAACTTAAATTATTTAAATTTTAGTCAGAAGTACTCATAAGAAGGTACTGGAAAAAATTGGTTAATCGATTGGCTTAAAGTAAGTAATAATAGAATTATTTTAATTTTTTTTAAATACCCCAAATGTAAGTTTGTGCTCTTTAATGTTCATCACTTGGATCTGTACTATTGGTGCAACATACCAAAAAGCTGAAGAAAATTTTTGGATCTTAAAATCAACATGTCATACTTGTTCAAAGATTAAAAATCAAATTAAAGTCAGAGACAGAAAACTGTTTGCTTACAGGCAGGGGTCATTCAGGGCAAGGAAAAAGTTAAATAAATGAGAGATGGTTTGTAGTGGAAAAATCGATTCACTAAGAGTCAGTAATAATAAAATTATTTTATTTTTAAAAAATACCATTAAACCACCCTTTTATGATGAAGTTTAAGTTATAGTGCCTAATAATTGTTTACTATAACAAAATTATTAGCTGCCACAGCCACTACTGGCGACAACTAAATACTGTTTTCGCGTTTCATTGGTATGACCGATTAAAAAGTTGTCAGTACAGTACGATGATCATTATCATCATTATCATCCAAATTTCCATTACAGTTATAAACACATGGCGATTGCAACCGAAATTCTTCTACTGCAACCGAATTATTGTTGTTCCAACCTGTCCTAAGTTTTATTTATTTGTTGCAAAACATCAATCTTTTCGCTATCTTCAGATGATACAGAACATCTTGTGGCCAGGAATTGAGGATATGGACCTGGACGACTTGTGGTTCCAACAGGTTGGTTCCAACACAGAGAAAAAATCAGTTGGAAATCGGTGCGAACTACAAAAATTTGGTACGATAAACCGGATTTCTGTTGCAATAACAAACATTCCATAGCATTGATGGTATCAAATTTCGAGATTTTATATAATGGTTGCTACAACCATATCACAGTATTTACAGCCAATAACACAGTTACACAAACCAAATTCAGTTTAACTATTGGTTGCGATAACTGGCGGTTATGGCAAGCAACCAATTGTGAAGTACATGCTACTTTGGTACAAATAATTGGTGGTGATAACAGATTAGTAGTGACCAAACCCTGTTTAGTTGGCTGTTGTAACATAATATAAGTTAGACTGTAATATTTTATCGGTTTAAATCACAACAAAAACGTTGTCTACGACGAAAATATACTTCGAAATTTCCAAAAAATTTATAAAAATAAAAAAATGGTCAGACAGTTGAAGGTTCTTGGGTTAGACGTTAATGTTAACGATTAATGACCAAATGAAAATTAAATTTTTAAATTAAAAATATATAAAAATAAAAAAAGTATTTTCCAGAATATAGAAACTAAAATTTAGTGTTATTAACCGATATTACTGAGACTTGATCAGAATTTTTGCCGTAGATAGACCAACTTATTTTTTAAAACTACAACTAATTTGTTTTTTCCCTAGTTACGACTGCCCAAAGCTTGACAAAAAAAAATGTTGTATTATATCTTAATTAATTCATTTCCGATTAGGGCATCACTGCAATGCTTATTCAGACATTTATTCAAATACTTTTTTTTACTGATCAGTTGACCCATAGCAAAGCGGTAAAATATTACTTTTTGTTCAAAAACTACTTATTACCAACAATTTATAACAACAACCAATACAGGTACAAACTCAGCTGTAATAAGCATCTTGGCCTGTTAGGATAACCGATACTTGTTTGTTTCAACCAAAAGTTTCAGTTGCTTCTACTGAAATATGCTGTGGACCCAACTAACATTCGGTTGTAACGAAGAGAAGCTTATTTCAAGTTTTGGACCGGTGAGCTCACCGCCTAGATCGAGTGGTATTACACCTTTAGACTTTTTTCCGTGGGGCTACGTAAAGCCCAAACCAGCTACGATTTAGGGTTTAGAAGCCAACATTACGCGTATCATTAACGCCATGCCGATCGAAAGGCTTGAACGAACGTTATCCAAAATTGGATCCTCAAAAGGGACACCCTAGCCAACATTACATGTGTCATTAACGCCATACCGGTCGAAAGGCTCGAACGAACTTTATCTAAAATTGGATCCTCAGAAGGGACACCCTAAGGTAAAGTTGCGACCAACATTTGAAAAAAGTTATATTTAAAAAACAAATGGCATAAATGTCCTTTCGAATAAACAATAAAGATTCCACACTTGATTTCAATTTTTGTAAAGTATTTTTTTTTTTATTTGGAAAAAAATACCTCTAAGCTGATCACCCGTTAACAACATCGTATGACGGGAGGTATTAAAACCATTTTGAATTGAGAGTGATTGGCCTGAAAAATAATTAATTTCAAAAAAAAAGAAACCAACAGATGAATACTTTTAATTGTTATTTTTAGTAATGTAGCAAATAATGAGTTGTTATTACATGGTAAGCAACCAATATCTAAGCGCGCTACTAGCATTTGCAATTTAAATTAACAGAGATATAATTTTTCAGAAATATAAAGCTATTTAGTCACGCCACTGAAGACCCCTTTTTAAAATTGCATCGAATCCATTATATTTAGTAATAGCAGCGATAGTAAAGGAACCAGCACCGGTAGTGGTACGAGTTGTAGTAGGAGCAGTTGTAAAACTATGACTTAACACATTAAAAGTGTATGAAATTAGTTTTAGAGTGGATGTGAAAGTGAGCTTTTCAGTGGCAATATTCAAACACAAATGAACGGAACGAAACGGAAATGGCACATATGCACTTATACAAACACAGGCACACAGACACACATACGAGTACATATGCATTAACAAACATTTTTAGTTAAACTAATGCAATTATTTTAATAACTATGAAAAAAGGCAACTTCGAAACAAGAGCGCAACAAAAACTATTAGAATTCTGTTACTGCAACAGAAATTATATACACATATATACACATGCATATATACAGGGTCACATGTACATAAGTATATACATACATATACAAGAGAGGCTGATATTATAACTTTTAGTTTGACCCCTTTAGGATACTGATACCAAGTGTTGCTGCAAAAAAGGACATTATGAATACGGCAATAACTAGGCGAGGAGGAGGAGAAGGAGCGGTAGTGTGAATTAAAATTATGTTCATTATACATCCATAAGTAAGTGTATGTTCTATGTTTTGATATAATTATAGCAAATGGCACAAATTGTGGTGGGTCAGTTATTGCGTATGAATGGACGTTTTCAATATGTTCAAAGTGAAGGATTTTTTAAGTGAGACGGTTAATCTTTAAATAACGAAATCTTACATAACGAAATACTTCTAGCAGAAAGTGGGAAATGAGAGGCAAAATTAAGGTCCATTCCGTTTGTGAAATCTTTAAAAACTTATCTGCGGTACATATAACAGGTGTTTTTTTAGACGTGCGGTTTTCAATCCGGCCACACTTTTTTGGAGTTGATCTTTTTGACAACAGTCACTTGATTTATGCTCAGCTTGGTTGCCATTTCATAATGAATAGACTTACTCCGAAACAACGTTCGCAAATCGTGAAAATTTATTGCCAAAATAATGGTTCTGTTCGATGGCATCGCGCAAAATTTTGTTCAGCGACGAAGCTCACTTTTGGTTGAATGGGTACGTTAATAACCAAAATTTTCGCATTTGAAGTAATAAAAATCCACAATGTTCATCCAATAAACATAGGCTGACCGCAGGTGTGCCACAAGGCTCTGTCCTTTCTCCCTCATTATTTCTCATTTTCATTGATGATCTTTTGGGTCAGACCGTGAATCTAATCTACTCTTTCGCGGATGACAGCAACCTGTCATATTTATTCGACAGCTGGCCGAGTCTTCAAGATATTCAAGACAAAAGGCGAATAATGGAGGAGATACTTGGCCGGGATTTACAGGCCATTTCCGACTGGGGTCGAGTGAATAGAGTAGATTTTAATGCGCGTAAGACACAGTGCTGCTTGTTGTCTCACAAGCGATTCGCTGACCCAACAATATCGTCAATTTCTATCGATGGTAGAGATATTAAACAATCAGAAGCTCTCGAGGTTGTGGGCATGAAAATACAATGTAATGCTCGTTGGGCGAGACATGTATTGGAAGTGTCGAATGAAGCACTCAAGAGCATAGGCTTTTTAAAGCGATGCACGAAATATTTCACTCCTTCTGATCTTTTCGATATCTATACAATCTACATCAGGCCTGCCCATATACTCCCATATATGGGCAGGTGCTCCAAAATCATACTTGGAGCTTCTGGACCGTGTTCAAAGGAAAGCGATGTTGCTGATAGGTGACAGTAGGGTACCCAACTCTATTGTTTCCCTAGAGCATGGTCGGAATGTGGACTGTGTGTCGCTGTTCTATCGCTACTTCCATGGTGTGTGTTCTTCAGACATTCGTGGTCTTATTCCCGACGTGAGGATGTTCGCAGGGATACACGACTTTCCAGAAATTCACACCCATTTGTTATCGATTGGCCGGTTGACCGCACTATACACTACATGTGGAATCGGCAAATGTATTTCCCACCAATTAGGGCATCCAGAAATTCAAGACGAATGTCAATAAACATTACTCCCTCTTTCCCCCCTTCCATCCCCTGCTTACCAACGACCAACGCAATGCATTGCATGTATAGGGGAAAACCCCTGAGTGTTGGCTAATTAAAAAAAAAGCTACTGTTAAGACGCTGCCACATCCTCAAAAAGTCACTGTTCGGTAAAGTCTATGGGCAGAGGATACATGTTTAATACATATTTCTTCGTAAATGAAGCCGGCCATAATGTTACAGTCAATGGGGAACCCTATAGAGCCATGATTAATGGCTTTTCGGATGTTGATGTGGACGACCTTTGGTTCCAACAGGATGGCGCTACATGCCATACGAAACAATCAATTAATTGAAGGGAACTTATGGTGAGCGCTTTATCTCGCATCAGGGGGACGGTGGCGTGGCCGCCAAGATTGTGATATTTACCACCGCTGGACTATTTTTGTGGGGTTATGTAAAGTCGCTTTGGAAGAGAATATCCCGTGTGGTATTGCTGACATACGGCCGCAAATGCTGCAGAAAGTGGTCGAAGTTTGGGCCTCTCATCTGCAATTTATTTGAGCGCGGTGGTCTTTTGCCCGAAATCATTTTCGAAACATAAAGGCAAACCCTTATCTTTATAATAAAGCTAAATTCTTGCCCATAGCATTAAATTATATGCGTTTTACTTCTTCTTGAAAAGCACACGTCTAAAAAAACAGCCTTTACTATTGAGAATTGTAAAATTCTAAGATGATCAATCCATGTCCGATTGTCCATATATTCCACGGTCCGAGTGCCTGTGAAAAGCACGATATACTCGTAGTCCAAATGAAATGAACGAGCTGGAGTTCTCTTACTTACCAAATATCTGCCTATCTTTTAGTTGTAGATCGGCTGTTATTAAAATGGACTAATATAGGACTAAAGAAAGACTAATATAGGACTTAAATAAGTTTCCCTTTGAGATCTAAAAAACACGTGAGAAAACACATGTTTGTATTGGATATTTCTTTTAATAATTTTTAATGTCATTGACTTTAAGTGCAAGCCGTAGGTCCTAGGGTACCCAGTACAGTTTATAGTTATAAAAAAAATATAAGTACACAGAAAAAAAAGACCGTCCTTAAATTTCAACCGAAAAGTTAGTATGTGCCTTTTGTCGCCACTCAATTAAAAATTTTGTAAAAGTATTTCGTTAACGTTATTCAGGCTTATTTTGAAAATGAAACTCAATTTTCGAAGAAAATTATCTTCAGTGATGACGCACATTTTCACCTCAGTGGATTCGTCAATAAGCAGAATTGCCGCATTTGGGCGAAAGATAATCCAAGAGTGATTGTCGAAAAAACAATGCAGCCACAAAGAGTGACTGTGGGGTGCGGTTTATGGGCTGGCGGCATCTGCAGTTACTGTAAATCACACAGTTAATGTGAAGGGTGTTCGCTTTCGTAACTTTTTATGGCCCGAATTGGAAGACATGAATGTGGACGATATGTGGTTTCAACAGGACGGTGCCACTTGCCACACAGTTAAAGAAACAATGGCTCTTTTGCTTGACAAATCAACATCGGCCCTTAAAATTTAACCCCCCCCCTTTATTTTAGGGAACCTACCAACCTTTTAGTGTGTAGCCTGTAAACATATTTACAGTTCATTCGTTGCTTGGGGTCTTACGATGATGAAGTTGCTCTTTAGTAGCGTAGCGACAGTGCAAGGTATATAATGTTAAGCCTGGCCCAACTTAATGACGTTTTTGATTATTTTCTGGTTGATAATTTTATGGCATAAATTTTTAAAAAACGATTTCCATCATATTTCCGCTGCGGATATGAGTTACATGGTATATTCGCTCAGTCAACATTTTTACTACATTTTCCATATCAGTAATGATTTCTTGTAGAAATTAAATGAAATCGTATAAAGTATATATTCGTAGAATATTCCACATCATATTTCTAAGATTGGAGTGTTTTTTTCGTACGTTTTTCGAAAAAGCCGAGAAAAGTGTAAAAATGTTGTCATTTTCAATGAGAGTGTATTAATGTTTTTACAAATGGTCGTTTTTAGTTTTTTTAATGTTCTACTTAACTACTTCTATTATTTTATTCTATTATCATTTTAGTATAAATCGTCAAATATCCTTATATATAAAATCAAAATATCGTCCTTTATTAAAAAAAAAAAATTAATAAAATGCAATGAATGTTTAGCATGGAAACCAACATCAACGATTTATTAGATTATATTCTTTTTTTACCTAGTTTATTTAAAAACCAACTAAATATGACCGATATGAAAATATATATTTTTCATTACATGTAGCCCAGACTACAAGAATTTATTTTATGTATTTTGTGTCGCATTATCCTTAAATTGCCGGAAAAATTTTGGTTTAATATACTTAGTAGGGACATAAATACTGTTACACACGTTTAATGCTGTAAAATAAAAAGTACTGAATGTTTTTGGACCAAATATTTGTTAATATATTTTTTGGTGTATATTGTATCCAAAAAGAATCTACTTATTCGAAATGTCCGCCTTTTGCCTTAACACACGCCTTAAGTCGCACTGGCCAATCGTCAATAGCTGCACGAACCTCGTCCATTGGAAAATTGGCCACCGCTCGAACCAAAGCAGTGTTAAGAGATCCAATGTGACAAATCTTGTCTTCTAAAACCGTCCACAATTTGTAATACAATGGGTTCAAATCTGGACTGCCTGAGGGCCATTCTTCAGAGGAAATGAACGCTGGCAAATTGTTTCGAAGCCAGACCTGGGACGTTTTAGCCTTATTGGCCGACGCAGAATCCTGCTGGAAAGCTAATGGCGGGTTTTGGAACAGGGAATTCTTAAGAGGCTTCACAACAGCTTCCAAAACGGTTTCTTGGTAAACTTGTGCCGCTGTTTTGACTCCTTGTTCGCAGAAATGCAGGTCAGTGTCCCCATCGTAAGAGAGACCCCACCAAACCATAACTGAAGCTAGGTGATGACCCTTTTCCACCCTTGGGATCAGTTTAGATGCTTCCTTAGATGACCGCGCATACAGTCTATCATTTTGCTTGTTAAATTTTTCCTGAACGGTAAAAATATTTTCATCGGTGAACAAAATTTTTCTGTACATGTTATCAGCGTGCTTCACCAAAAGACGTTTGCATTTTTCAATCCTATTTTTTTTAAAGCTGCAGTCAATGAATGTCCGGTACGTCGTTTGAAAGCCCCAATTTCCAAGTCTTTTTTAATGATTCGACTCATGGACTTTTGCGTGAAATTCATCTCACGGGCTATGATTTTCTGTTTTCGGAGCGGATTTCTGTGAATTCTTGATTAAACGGCTTTGATGACATGCGGTGTTCGAACAGAGCGTGGGCGGCCCGACCGTTGGCGGTCTTTTACATCTCCAGTCTCCTCAAACAGTTTTATGCATCGGTAGACGCACATGCGGCTAATCCCTAGTGGCCGGAGCGTTTTAAAAATATCGCTTTTTCATTTTACATTTGAAAAGCGCTATTACAGCGATACGGTTCTCATTATCTGACCACTCCATGATGAAAGTTGAAACAACTTTAAAATCCCTTTACAGTCTAACGCTATTGAGGCTAGCTTTCAAAACACATATGACATTAATGGGGTATGTTCAGTTTTACTATTGAAATGGGTGTGTTCAATGTTGTAACAGTATTTATGTCCTTACTAAGTAAAATCATTAAAAGCTTATCTGCGACCTCTTAAGAACATACACTATTGACAATTGTAAAATTCAAAGATAATCTAGTGAAGTCCGCCCGTGCATATATTCCGTTTGTCTGTGAAAAGGACGATACAGTCCAAATAAAATTAACTAACTGGAGTCCTCCAGATACAGGGTTATCTATAAGGGACATAACAATTTTATATATTAAGAAAATACAGAATATTTGAATTAATGATTTCAACTTTATTCCAGGTGTAGTGCCAAAATAATATTTTAGGAATAAAATTTGATTTCGGTCATATGACCACCAGGAGCCAGTATACAACGATCTAAAGTATTTTTTGGACCCAATTGTTCATCACTCTTGCACACATTTCCACCGGAAGGTTGGCAATTTCGCGTTCGATGTTGTCCCTGAGTTCGTCTAAAGCTGTAAGCTTGTTGGCATAGGCAAATTACTTGATGTGGCTCTATTAAAAGAAATTCAATGGCGTTAAATCGCATGAACGAGGTGACCATTCGATCAGACCATATTTCGAGATAACACGTTCACCGAAATCGCCTTTCAGTAAATCGATTGTGACGCGTGCTGTGTGGCTAGTAGCATCATCTTGTTGAAACCACCCAATTCTGGCCAAAAATAATTTTCTAATATGGCCCGATAGCGCTCTCCATTGACGTTAAAATGACGATTGTTTTCATCGACGAAAGAATGCGGCCCAATCCCACCTCCGGCATGAAAACCACACCACACAGTAACATTTTGCGAATGCAATTGTGACTCTTGAAGCACATGTGGGTTTGTTGCTGTTCAATAACGCATATTTTGTTTATTGACAAAACGACTCAGCCAGAAATGAGCTTCATCGCTGAAGATGATTTTTCGATAAAATTCTGGATTTTCGTGAAAATTTGCCAGACCCCAGTCGGAGAAGTTTCGGCGTTTGAAATGACCAAGTGGCTTTAGTTTTTGAGTCAGTTTGATATTATAAGCATGAAGGTTAAGATTTTTTTTGCAAAATACGGCACAGTGTGCTTTAAGAGATGCCTAATTGCTGAGAACGACGTGAAATCAATTGGCTCATTTTAAACGGTATGGCGTCTCTGTGGCGCCGGAACATCCAAAAGTGAAAATCTGGATCCAAATTTATCCACTATAGCAGGCACAGCCTGTCTGGTGGGACGAATATTACGGTCGAAAATTGGAAAAAGCGCTCTTAAAGTTGCGACTCAGAATTTCGGTAGTAATTTTTACTGATTTCCAAACGTTGCTCGTATGTTAACTTTACGATGATGAAAATACGCATTATGGCACTATTGACTTCGACTAACTTTTTAACACTGAAAGATCATTCAAAATGCATGAGGGTGCGTTGACCTAAAGATACGAAATTGGTATGTCGCATTTTCATATGTACATAAAGGATGTTTTTTTGAGACGTGTGGTTTTCAAAACGCATATAATTTAATACTCTGGTCAAGAATTTAGCTTTATTATGAAGATAAGGGTTTGCCGTTAAGTTTTAAAAATGATTTCGGGCAAGTAGCCGCCGCGGCTGGATCGAATAAATTCCACGCGACCACTTTTCGTAGCATTTGGGGCCGTATGTCAGTAATATCGCGTCGAATATTCTCTTTAAAGGAGTCAATCGTGTCGGGCTTATCTGCATAGAAAAAGACATCACATAAACCCACAAAAAATAATCCAGCGGTTTAAAATCGCACGATCCCACGACGCGAGATAATGTGCTCACCAAAAGCTTCCTTCCATAAATTGATTGTTTCGTTGGCTGTATGGCATGTACGAAACCAAGTGTCGTCAAGATTACGGGCTTCAATTTCAGGTAGCAAAAAGTCTGACATCATAGCGCTATTGCGAGCACCATTTCAGACAACGTTCCGGCCGTTTTCATTTTTGAAATAGTATGGATCGAAGACTCCTCCACTCCATACACCGTACCAAACCCCGGTTTTCTATCGGTATAAGGCATCTCTTGACCCTCATCCCCTTGATCTTTAGCTTAAATGTTTGCTGATGTTGCCGTTGCGCCAGAAATGTCTCACTGGACAAAATTTTGGTGGAAAACAGCGGATCTTCTCATTTCTCACCGAACGCTCATTTCCATAATACAGTTGCCAATATTTGAAGGAAAGTATATTCAAAAAATAAATGTTATAAAATGTCCTGTCGAATGAACAATAAAGATTCCACACTTGATTTAAATCTTTGTATTTTGAAAAAAAAATGCTCTATAAAAAAAATCAATTTTCATTTTTTTTTTCTTTTTTTGAAGTAGACAACATCTGAGCATCGAATAAAGCCGATCCCATGCCCCAAAAGTGTTATCCCCAGAGATATGCGCGTTTTATGAAAGTGAAGTCGACGATTCTAAGCGCAAATAGAAAGGGACCTAATCTTTAAAATGGCTCTCCTGAACAAAACTTTTCATCTACTTTTCACTTTTTTTTTGATTTGGACAACATCTGAGCATCGAATGAGACCGCAAATAGAACGGGACCTAATCTTTAAAATGGCTTTCCTGAACAAAACTGGTTTTTAACCTTAGGTCCCTTTCTATTTTGCGCGTCACATATATTAATCACTCGGCGGTAATTCATTAGGCCCACGAAAATACATCCCAAACCAAAAAGAAAATTAGGCCCCTAATTTGGTGTCGAATTGTATTATGAAAACCTCTCGAAATTATACCCCAAACAGAAAATGAAAATAAGCCCCAAACATTTTATTAGGCCCTAAATTCGTAGTGGTTATTTGAAGGTATGCAAATACGACCCAAAAAAGGCAAATATGTCCCAAATTATCGAGTTGTTTTCTGTATAAACTTGGGATCTATTTTCATTTTTGGGTTTGGGGTGTAATTTCCTTTTATTTGTTACAAAATGAATGTAACAACAAAGTAAGAAAAACGTGTAAAAAATCTTTTGCGTACAGTTTCAGTTATGTGTAAATATTAATATTTGACATATGCTCTTTTTGTACTTAATCATTTGTTATTATTAATAATTTCTACGTGATTTTTTTTTATATCAACTTTATTTGCAATCTATTTACATATAAACATTAAGCAAATTTTGTATTAACTAAACGAAATGACAGTACTCATAAGCTCCATTGATCTTATAAAGTATATATAACAATATTATATTTATATTACAATATTTACATGATTATTATTTTACAATATTTACATGATTATTATTTTACAAAAGGAAGGTCAAGCGCATGATGTCTTCTCAGTCTCCTAATTTCATTGCTATCATCAAGTAGAGTTATGGCCAGTATATTTGGATGATAACTTAGTCTCTGTAGGTGGTTAGTACTGAGCCTTGTAATTTCACTTTTGACATTAGGTACACCTAGATCTCTATGTATATTATTGTTATTGACGAACCATGGGGCATTACTGATATATCTAAGAGTCTTAGATTGATATCTCTGAATAATCTCAATATTAGAAGTGCTAGCTGTTCCCCACAACTGAATTCCATAAGTCCGCACTGGTTTTAATATTGTTTTGTAAATTAAAACTTTGTTCTCCAAACTAAGTTGGGATTTGGGACAAAGGAGCCAATACATTCTTCTTGTTTTTAGTTTTAACTGTTCCCGTTTTTGCTTAATATGATGTCTCCAATTTAGACGTCTGTCGATATTAAGACCAAGATACTTAGCGTAGTTTGCTGGTGGAATTGTGAATCCATCGAAAGACACAGGTGGACAATCTTCTTTCCTTAAGGTATAGGTGACATGAACGGATGCGATCGTAACATCATTGTTTGTGGGCATATCTGAAGTATATATAGTATATAATACTGGACCCAGCACACTGCCTTGCGGGACCCCAGATTTAATATTACCGATTTCCAAGTCCTCATTATTTATGTTTACATAAAAAGTTCGGTCGCTCAGATATGATTTAAGGAGTAGATAGAATGGAGTTGGTAAATTTAATTTTAATTTAAATAACAAACCGTGGTGCCACACCTTGTCGAAAGCTTGTTTGACGTCTAGAATAACTGAAGAGCAGTATTGGTTTGCTTCTAAGCAATTTCTTATTACATTGACTACTCTACGACACTGTTCTGGTGTACCATGGCTGCTCCGAAAGCCGAACTTGTGATCAGGCAAAATGTCTCGAGTTTCCAGTATAGGAAGCAGCCTTTTTTGGAAAATTCTCTCAAACAGCTTTGATAAAACAGGCAATAAACTAATGGGCCTATAGGAGGTGATTGCGTTTTCGGGTTTATTTGGTTTTAAAACCATTATAATTTTTGACATTTCCATGGGGTAGGAAAATGTGACAACCTCAAAGCCGAATTAAATAAAACCGTTAGAAATACGAAACCCTTTTTCGGTAGTGACTTAATTAGTTTTGAGTCAATGAGGTCTAATCCAGGAGGCTTTTTGGAATTTAGTTTCTTAACTTCATTTAAAACTTCAAGTATTGTGAACGGTTTTATTGGTAAGCACATTTGGCTTGGTACATCTACAAAGTCCATGATATCATTTTCATCCTGCATATGACAAAACGAAAAGGGTTTAAATGTTTCCTCCAAATAAGTTTTGAATGCTGATGATTTGGCTTTATCTGATCTGCACCATACACCGCTCCTTTATTGATATGTTTCTTTTTTGAGGCCGCTTATGATATTTTGTAGCTCTGTATAGGTTATGATCATTGTTGTTTGTCGGACCTAAATTGGTTAAGAAGTTACCTATTCGCGCATTCTTGAACTCCTTTAGCATATTTTTTGATTGATTTGCAGCTCTGTTGTTTCTTTTATCAGATGGACTTCTTGACCTTTGCCAAATTTTACGAAGACGCCTTTTCTTGGAAATGAGTTGCCTAATTTCGATAGTTGTTTGAAAGCTGGAGACATTTTTATCACGTTCTTGTGGAGTAGATCGAAAGGCAGCTTCATGGAGAACTTTCGTGAATGTTTGTACAGCGTAATCCAAATCTTTGTTACTCTTAATCCCTATGTTTAAATCCAAATGTTCTTCAATACACCTTCGGAACAAATCACGATCAGTTTTAGCAGTGAAGATTTTTGGGTTTGGATATCTCCTACAGGGGTTAGTTCTATAATTTAATATAATTGGGCTATGATCGGAACTCAGGTCATAACTGGCTAAAACATCAAAAAGGGACTGAGATATACCCCTAAATACGAAAAAATCCAACAAATCAGGCAGTTTGGCGGGATAAGTAGGCCAATAAGTTGGACTTCCTGTATACAAAACAGTGTATTGAATTTTAAAAGCAAAGCCATAAGCCAGATTAACTGTTTTGCGGCACTGTCCTTGCTGTCGTGCCTCCGTGCAAGATATTATACAAGTTTATAATTAAGTTTAGAGGTAATAAACTATATAATTTTTAGATCTAATAAACTATAAGTATATTATTTTCGGAAACCAACGCTTTCTTTACTTGCCAAAGGAAATTAGACCTCAAAAATATTCAACGTGGCCCTAAAATATATCGAAATGAAATTGCGAACATAGGCCCCAAATATATGTTATTAATATATGTATATTATCTTTCAAACATTTGGGGTGTAATTGCATTATGAAAATATACCCCAATAAAAATATGAAATTAGGCCCCAAAAAACCATAAACTTTCGTGTTGCTGTTTTCCATATATTTTTTTGGGGCTTAAAATTATTTTCAATTTGGGATGTATTTCGTGGGGCCTAATGGAGTACCGCCTATTCACTCGATATGTAATGAAAATGAAAGTGCACTAGCAGTCATCCGTTTGCATTGGTGTTATACTAAGATGGTACAAATAATACCAGTCATTTTGTTGTTACAACGAATCTGTTTACTTAGTAGGGTCATAAATACTGTTACAACATTGAACAAAGCCATTTCAATAGAACTGAACGTACCCCGTTAATGTCATATGGGTTCTGAAAGCTAACCTCAATAGCGTTAGTCTGTAACGGGATTTTAAAATTGTTTCAACTTTCATCATGGAGTGGTCAGATAATGAGAATCGTATCGCTGTAAAGCGCTTTTCAAGTGTAAAATTAAAAAAAAAACGATTTGTTCAAAACGCTTCGGCCACTAGGGATTAGCCGCATGTTCATCTACCGATGCCAAAAACTGTTTGAGGAGACTAGAGATGTAAAAGACCGCCACCGGTCGGGCCACCCACGCTCTGTTCGGACACCGCATGTCATCAAAGCCGTTAAATCAAGAATTCACAGAAATCCGCTCCGAAAACTGAAAATCATGTCCCGTGAGGTGAATATCACGCAAAACTCCATGAGTCGAATCATTAAAATAGACTTGGGACTTGTGAATTTCAAACGACGTAACGGACATTTATTGACTGCAGCTTTGAAAAAAATAGAATTGAAGAATGCAAACGTCTTTTGGTGAAGCACGCTAAAAACTTTAACAGAAAAATTTTGTTCACCGATGAAAAAATGTTTACCGTTCAGGAAAAATTGAACAAGCAAAATGATAGTGTATGCGCGGTCATCTAAGGAAGCATCTGAACTGATCCCAAGGGTGGAAAAGGGTCGTCACCCATCTTCAGTTATGGTTTGGTGGGGTGTCTCCTACGATGGGGTCACTCACCTCCATTTCTGCGAACGAGGAGTCAAAACATCGCCAAAGTTTACCAAGAAACCGTTTTGGACGCTGTTGTGAAGCCTCTTAACAATTCCCTGTTCCAAAACCAGCCATGGATTTTCAGCAGGATTCTGCGCCGGCCCATAAGGCTAAAACGTCCCAGGCCTGGCTTCGAAACAATTTACCAGCGTTCATTTCCCCTGAAGAATGGCCCTCAAGCAGTCCAGATTTGAACCCATTGGATTTTAAAATTGTGGACGGTTTAAGAGGACAAGGTTTGTCACAAAAGATTCCCCAACATTGGATCTCTTAACACTGTTTTGGTTCGAGCTGTGGCCAATTTTCCAATGGACGAGTTTCGTGCAGGCGTGTGTAAAGGCAAAAGGCGGACATTTCGAATAATTAGATTCTTTTTGGATACAATATACATCAATAAATATATTAAAAAATATTTGGTCAAAAAACATTCAGTACTTTTTGTTTTACAGCAAAAACGTGTGTAACAGTATTTATGTCCCTACTAAGTATTCAAGTTAGCATACACGATATTCGCTTAAATGCATAGCCTTAGAATATTTAAGGGGCAGGCATTCCCTTTAAGGTTCCACAATTATTAACTCCCGCTTTCTATAAGTATATGAAGCCAATAGGGATTTCAAAGTTTTTATAATTTTTAATGAGATGTCAATTTATCTTTCCCCCCTATATACAAAATTTCTATTTTTTTCAAATCACAGCACGATGAATAACACATTTGCCCCTTCTCTGCCCATTCAAACCGTGAGTCAGTCCAACAGATGGGCCCGGCAGTCCAATGCCATAAAGTATTCATTGCAGCTAAGCAATGCCACTTTTGTATGCAAATATTTGAATGAACGTTGGCGTCTACAAAAACGATTATTAGGGTGCCTTCCCCCCCTTACCGATACAGAGCTCCGGCTGCCGTCGATTACAACTACTGCCTAGTACGAGTACTATTATTATAGTGGCGGCAAATGAAAAGTTTATTATAATTATTTGTTCAGTTTTTCATATTTTGTTAGCGCCGTCGTGGCTGATGTTTGGCATTTGGCTGAGCTAGGCTGAGTCGAGCCGTGTTAGGCCGCTAGAAAGAAGGGCAACATCATGCAAACTCATGCACTTTTGTGTAAAAGGCTTTTTGTAATTACACCAAAATGCATTTACACTGTTTGAATGTATGTTTGAACGCAAGTACGTAGGGATATGCAGCAGGACTATTATAGCAAGTCAAATAACAGCGAATTACGAAAAAACATACAGAGAAAACATTCCACAAATGAGAATTCCCTTGAAAAGGAAACCAAACCCCAATCCCAGCGGACGTATGGGAGTCATTGAAGTGGCGACGGAAGAGGAGCAGGACCAGGGCCACCGAATGAACAGTGAAAAAATCATCGAAACCACTACGATCTCAGGCGCCTTCATTCATGCAGACGGCAAACGCGTTTTTTTTTTGTGGGGGGGGGGGCGGCAAACCTACTGGCATACCATTCATACAACTAACCAACAGCGAAGCCTTCGATAAAACAACAATTTCGTAAATTGGTATAAAAAGGTTTAATTTGTAGGAAAAATAAAACGGGACAAACAACTTTTATTTTATTAATTTTTTTCATGTTCCACAAGATTCTGCGTTTCCTTTTTTCCAATTCGTGGTTATGCTTTATTTACTTATACATGCGAACAGATGGATTTTTTGCATGCACTCTGCCACTCTGGATGTGCAACTCTATAAAGTACAGGGTGGAGCGCCAGTTTAAAGTACTGCTGATCTAACTCTCTCGGTGTTCTGTGGTGTTGTAATCCTTCTCTCAGGTACAAATGACACTTTCCTTGCTGTTCTAAATGAAGTTACCGAATTTACAATTGATTGCCGTCCAGGAACATGTCCGCGAGGGGGAACAGTGAATCATAAACGAAGAGCACGCTGCACTGCAATGATCGAGTGCGCATTTGAAAAATATGCTTCAACACGAAACGACCTCTTCTCCCGTGCCCAATGCATTATAGCAGTTGAAAGGCAGACGAAAAGAAATCTCCCGTCAGCCTATATAAGTCACGCATACTCCCCACTCTCTTCCACCAACAGTGCCGTCCTAGCCTGCAGTGCAAAAAAATAATTTTTCGCGCTCCACCCTGTATATATATATATGAGTATTACTCGTATATACTCGTATCATTGTACAACTTTCAACAATCGGCTATGTCCTTCTATTTGCTTGTTAAACACAGAGAACAGATTTGTTACCACAACTGATTTTTTGCCAACTGAATGTTGGCAGTTTCACGTACTATTCGTACATTCCATAGCTTCAGCCGAATGTTGGTTGTGTAAACGGCAATATTCAACGTCAATATAGGCAACTGACACTATCGAATGAAAAGACAAAGTATTGCTAGTTCCAACTAAAAAGATGATTATTGAAATTGAATGTGTATATGTAGGAGTTTTTATTATAGATTGCTTCTTTGAAGTGCTCTTGGTACTCCGCTGTCATTATCACTAAAATTTGTGTGCTGAACCAACTGATGGTTGAATTTCATTTTTTCTATTTATCTGGATAATCTGCAAGTTTCAAAATAATTTGTAATAGATCTTCGGCCTAAATTTTTTAATCAAATTGGGGAACAAATTATCTAAATTCTTAAATATTTAAAATAATGATTCAATATTTCTATTTGTTTTTTTAACTTCTAATTCTATGGAGTTTAGAACCGATGATTTATTATGAAGATTATATCCTAAAGTTGGAATAACCATATAATAGTTTACAACATTGAACTTAACAGAGTTTGGTTACTATAGGTATAATAAAACTATTCTCTTGTCACCACCAATTATCCTTACTGTAGTAACATGTACTGTATAAATGGTTGGTTGTCATAGCCACCGGTTGTGGCAACCAATAGTTTTACTCAACTCGGCTATTATAATCGATTTATTGGTTGTGAGTACCGTTCTATTATTGCAGCTCAACACCAGGAAAAGTTGGTGATTGCAACAATAAGTGTGTCTATGCCACCAAAGTTTTGTAGTTCGGACCTAATTCTAAATGAGGTTTTCTCTGTGTTTAGGTTAGGTGGACAGACTTTTAAATCATTGCACCTCAGATAATAAAGGGTGTTTTTTATTGAGGTATAGAACTTCGAATTGAAATAAAACACAAGAAAATCGTTTTAATGTCCATCAATTTGGCTTTATTGGAAGGATAATTTTATGCCATTAATGTTTAAATATGATTTCGGGCATGTGGCCGCCGCGGCTGGCTCGAATAAAGCCAATTCTACAGGTCCAATTTTC
Organism: Hydrotaea diabolus; assembly: GCA_963513945.1. NCBI lineage: Eukaryota > Metazoa > Arthropoda > Insecta > Diptera > Muscidae > Hydrotaea > Hydrotaea diabolus. The sequence continues at coordinate 138,159,435 of OY740719.1, forward strand.
AACCACTTTTTCGAGGATATGGGGCCGTATGTTGGCAATAACGCCACGAATGTTGGCTTCCAAGTCCCCTAACGTGTTTCTGGTTTGTTGGCGTAGACGAGCGACTTCACATATCTCCAAAGAAAATAATCCAATGGTCCATGTTAACCGATCCATGGTTAACCGAATTAATTACTCTGATGGACGATTATGTCGACCATAAAATGGACGGAGCTTGCGGTGAACTTCGCGAACTGAACCATTACTTTCGAAATAAATTTGCACGATTTGCAAGCGTTGTTCTTTTGTCAACCTGTTCATGATGAAATGGCAAACCAAACTAAATATTAATTACTTGACAGCTGACAAAATGGCCGCCAGTTAAAAAAGTGATGCCAACTTAAAGTTCTATACCCCAATAAAAAACACCCTATACTTTTAGTTCCATAGTTCCACCAACGTCTGAGTATTTAAGTCATGTATCCAGTCTAATACTTTTATTGTCATTCTACGAAATCTCAAAAAAACACGAACTACCCATGTAGTCCATCGCTACAAACGAATGTTTATTGGGTACATGGCAAATTTCAGTAGTGGGAACTGACACCATCGGCTGAAGAGATAAAGCATTGGTAGCCCTTACCAATTAAGATGACTATTTGTACATGTTTGGTTGTTGCTATCGATTGTTGGTTATAATAACTATATAAATTCGGTTGTCATTGCTACGAGCAACTGTGACCTGGACCAACTGATGGATATATTGTATAATTTAAAACGTTATTTACCGATTTTAAAATGGAAATTCTATTATTTGAATATTATGAGCTGTTATTTCAAAAACAACGAGAAACAAGTAAGTAAGTGCTATAGTCGGGCGTGGCCGACTCTATGATACCCGCATCACTATAAATGTGATTAAGTCTCCTGTTAATCGAAAGCACTCGTCGCTATTTCTATCTGTATCTATCTTTTTTAACATATTTGAAATAACACTATGCGACAAACTTTAGGTAAAAAAGTTCGAAAGGCGGGTCCAACTATTTTTTTTACATTTTGTGGTCAGTTCTACATCCAATGGCATATTTTTTTAAGTTGTTGACCAATACACGCGACATCAACTGGATTTGGACCAAATCCGGGAGTTCCTTTGTATGGGGGGTCTATCAGAAAGTGCTCCGATTTGGACCAAATTCAATAGCGTCCGTCCTTGTCCCAATATATTACCACATGCCAAGTTTCATCAAGATCGGTGCATAAATGCGACCTGTACTTTGATTACAAGAATAGATGGACATCTTTACATCCAGCCAGCCGACCAGCCAGCCAGCCGACCAGCCAGCCAGCCGGCCAGCCAGCCAGCCAGCCAGCCAGCCACCCAGCCAGCCAGACAGACATGGCTAGATCGACTCAAAATGTAATTCTGAGCAACTTTCTCTCTGGTCCCGGTATTCTAACTCTATTCCTTCGATGTGTTACAAACGCAAGCACTAAGCCATTATACCCCACTATGTGGTGCGGGTATAAAAATGAGTTGAAAATCGGTTTGCGGTTGCAAACGAGATATTTCGGTTGCAATCACCAAATGTTTATAATCGTCATGGATATTCGGTTCAAAATACCACATGATGATAGATATAATGATATTAATGTACTCACAACTTACTGATCGTCCATAGTAATGAAACGCGAAAAAGGTATTTAGCTGCCATAATGGTGGTTGTGGCAACCAATAGTTGTGCAAATATTTCGTTATTGTAACCAATTGTTGGTGATGATAATTAAATTTTTCTCATAACTAAAAAAGGGGTTGTTAATTGGTATTTTTTTAAAAATAAAATAATTCGATTGTTGCGGACTTAAAGCCACTCAATTTTTCCAAATTTTTTTCCAGTTAAAATCATCAATCATCTTTTTCATTTTTTCCTCGTGGTGACCCTTCCCTATAAGTACTTCAATTGCGTAAGTAAACAGTTTTTCGCCTCTGACTAAAGTTTTATTTTTTGTGGTATGTGGATTTTTGGATCCAAAAAATCTCTTCTAAAGGTTTGGATACTTGGTATGTTGCACTGATACAACTGTTTCAATAACTGAAAGATACAGAGCACCAACTAACATTCGGTTGTTCATACTTGAACAACTTGAGGTGCATGTAACCTCAACCATTCGTTTGGCAAAACATCAGTTGTGGCATCTAATCTGTTCTCTGGGTGTGCACAAGAGAACCGATTTTCTGCATCAATTAAATTTTGGGTTTTAATTGTGTCAGAAGCAAGTTGAAGATAAAGCTGATTATATTATATAAGTATATATGGTACTAAAGTACCTTAGTAAATTGGAATATTAAGCCTATATATTTCCGGCTACTTAAGGGTTAATGTGACTCAAAAGATCTCAAATAAATGCTTGAATTATTGGCCACAGATATGTGATAAGATATAAAGGGTGGTTCATTTTATGAAAATATGGGCATCTAGGGCCATGCCCGAAAATGTAAGGGGGCGAAGTGGCAGCGGCTTGAAAATTTTTGGATTGGTGGTCGTAGGGTAGTAGGGTAAAATTACTAAGTTCTGAACCAGTCGTCGGGATTTTTTTTGTGTATTTCTCTAAAAAGATAGTCCTTCCTCTTACCTTTCCAAAATTACCTAAACGAAGGCTAGAGGTCCTCCCGTTCCGAAGTTTTGACTATTTGACTGAAATGCAATCATTTTTTTGTGTTAATTAACAACAACTAATAAAGGTGTGCTCTTATTTCGCTTCCAAAAAAACAACTGTTCAGACAAATAGTCATATCTTTGGAACATTAGAACTTCTGGGCTTCGTTTAGGAAATTTTAGAAAGGTTGGAAATCCGACCACTAGCTCAGAACTCATAATTTTACCCTAGTACCCTCCGACCACCAATCCGAAAATTTTCAGTCCGCTGCCATTTCGTCTCTTGCATTCTTGCACTCAAAGAAATACGCTGGTGAAATTTTTCCAGTCGTAAATGAAGCACCCTGTATAGTAAAATTTTATGGCCAACATTTTTGGAGTATTTTTACAATTTTTTTATATGAATCCAAAAAATTCCCCTATGATATGGGAGTTAGAGGGCTCAAATGTTCTACAAAAATGCAATACAATTATCCACAAAGTTCCTCCGTTGTAAAGAAAACACAGTTTTGTATACCGATGTGCTGCTAGAACAGGCCAGAGCTGGGAAACTTTAACCGCCTTTACATGAAATTCCAATGTAATCTATCAAAGCGCCGAGACACGTATTTTTTTTTTTGTTTTCTCTTTTACAATCCATTACCAGAAACCCGTAATTTTGGAAAAGTTTGAAATTGTTGTACAGTGTAATACGAGGGTTGCTATATATAAGTATATTACATTCAGTGATGCCTGGCGCCATCTAACATTTCCATTGCAAAGTTTGACATTTTTTTTAGCATAAACGTACTCAGAACGTTTTGACGTACGACCATCATTTGTGTTGTTTACAGTGACTAGAACAAATCAATTTGGCAAAAAAAATGGAACTATCTCGTGAACATGTTCGTGCTATAATTTTTCACAACTTTCGACGTGGATTATCACGACAAGAGTGCATCGATGAATATAAATCTTTGTATGGCAATGAAGCACCATCCTATAGCACTGTAACAAGCTGGTTTAATGAATTCATTCGTGACCGACTCTCGCTCAAAGACGAAGGTCGTCCAAAAACGGCCGTTGTGCCAGAGAACATTGATGCCGTTCGTGAACTGATAATGTAAGATCGTCATGTGGCATACCGTGAGATAGAGGCATCCATGGGTATTTCTTCCCCAGGATACATTCGATATAGCATGAACACCTGGCAATAAAAATGGTTTGTTCTCGTTGGATCCCACAGAATTTGACAATCGCTTGAAAAAGGCCTCGTCTCGATAAGTGCAAAGAAATTTCGAAAACATACGATCGCGGTGCTTCAAAAGACGTTTATAAGATCGTCACAGGTGACGAATCATGGATCTATGCGTATGAGCCCGAAACAAAACAGCAATCGACCGTGTGGGTCTTCGAAGACGAGTTAAATCCAACGAAAGTTGTTGGTGGAAGAAGCACTTCGCAGCAAATGGTCGCCTGTTTCTTCGCCAAAACTGCTCATGTGGCGACTGTTTCGCTTGAGCAACGTAGGATAGTCAATTCTGAGTGGTACACCGCAATTGGTTGCCTGGAGTCTTCGGAGAAATTCGAAAAACGAACAAGAGAAGATAAATCATTGTGCGAGCTCTCACACATCGGCACAAACCAGCGCCTCTTTGACCGGCCAAAACGTCGAATTGATGGGACATCCGTCGTATAGCCATGACTTTTTTTTTTATTCCCGCATATCAAGAAAAAAATGCGCGGTCAACGATTTTCGTCGCCAGAAGATGTTGTTGAAGCGTTCAAAAACCATGTTTTGGAGGTGTCTTAATCGGAATGGAAAAATTCAATTGGTTTTGCAAAAGTGTATAAATTATGCTGGAGAATACTTTGAAAAACAATAAAAACCATTTTTGATGATAATCAATCGCATTTTCACTATTAGGCCAGAAATATATATAGAAGCCCTCGTAGGTTACAACAACAAATATGGGTAAACCTGTTAATAACCACAACCACAGGTTATGTCAACTAAATACATTTTATGCGGTTCAGTGCTATGACATATCAATAAGTTTCGTCTACAATATGATGATCATATTTATCATATTCATCATATATCCCATACCATTATAAACATTTGTGACGCGCAAAATAGAAAGGTACCTAAGGGTAAAAACCAGTTTTGTTCAGGAGAGCCATTTTAAAGATTTAAATACGTGTGTCTTTGGTGTACCATCACTTAGATAAAACGCACATATCTCTGGGAGGGAACACTTTTGGGGCATGGGATCGGTCTCATTCGATGCTCAGATGTTGTCCACATCAAAAAAAAAAGTGAAAATTGATTTTTTTTACCCTTAGGTCCCTTTCCCTATGCGCTGTCACATTTAGTGATTTTTGCAGCGAAATTTTAGTAGTTTCAACCACTTTTTAATATTTATTTTCTGTGTTGAGGAATACAAAAAAAATTTTCATAAAACATATGAAGGAAAAATTACGACCAAAAAATTCACGAAATACTCGAAAAGTACGAAAAACTTTGTCAATAATATAAAGAATGTACGAAGAACATATTTTTTTTCATCGAGCATCCTGAAAATGTAAGCCACAACTTTGTACAACCGGCTAAAGACACATAAGTCGTTCATTAGGGACGAGTCTTTCATTAGAATAGCTGCGGTGAATATATCACTACATAGTGTTGTGGATAACAAACCCATGACCTTCTCATGGAAATGCCACCGGTGACTAAGTTTGGGTCGATTCGGTAGCTTCCGGCGTAAGAAAAATTCCACTATGACATACGAGTATCAAAAATTTATAAGAGCTGCTGTGGACATATCACTACATAGTGTTGTTGATAGCAAACCAATGTCCTTCTTAAGGGAATACCAGCGGTGACTAAGTGTTTTCCAAACTATGCCTGTGTTGTTATTTCAACTCTCTTTACTTTGAATAGCTTTAAAGTAATGAACTTTTTTAACTGAGCCAAACTAACTGAATCGATATATTACATACTTCTTCCAATGTAACTTCCAAAACTTGGCATTAGTTTCCACAATCAATTAAGCCATCGCAGTAAAACACACATGTACATTCTTAGCCTATACGATGGATGGACGGCGGCCTTTTAATTTACTGACATACGAATCGACATAAAGTGCCTCCCTCAGACCCTATCGAAACAAAAAATAATAGAAAAACTATTAAGATTCTAGGAAATATTTAATTAAACACAAGCCTTGAGAACTTCTCCGGGGCACTCTGTTAGTTTTTAACAAGTTTTCAGTTTATTGTTTTAAAGCCTTCGAGAATAGAAAACAAACCAAAACGGAAGATAAAGAGAAAAAAAACCTAATGTCGGCCAAAATTTAACATCCCTTCTTCTCAATCGAAAGGAATGGGTAATCAGCATTTGTGTCCATTGCCATAGGACGAACGGCCGGGCGGTCAAGAGAAAGTCGAATAATTTTAATGGTGTTTATCTTTTTGTTCCAAGCTGCAATTGAAAATAGCAGCAACAACGAAAACCTTATAGAAATCTAAACTAATTGGATTTGTTAAACTTTTTTTCTCGCTCGCTCACTCGGTCTATGTGTCTCTCTGTCTGTCTCTTGGTCTATCTATTGTTGTGAAACTTAAAAACAATAAAACACAAATAACCAAGTCAAAAATTCAACTTAAAACTTTGCCTTTTTTTCGTAAAACACCCCCTCCCAAAAAAGGACATTTCTTTTTTTTGGGGAGAAATCCAAAGAGAAAAACAATAGCAACAAAACTACGAAACAAAATAAATGTTTAATTATTTGTTTAGTCTATTTAACCAAGAAAAAAGCTACAAGCAAAAGTGGAATTTTAAAAATTTAAAGAACGTTTTAAAACCGAGCACAAGTAACAAGAAAAAAAAATGCCAAAGACTTTTGGCCCAGTACGACGAAAACAGCAGAAAAAGAGAAGAAACAAAAAAAAACCAAATGAAAACAAACAAAACAAATTTCAACAAATTGTATCTTTTGCTTGTCTTAAAGAAAAGGTTAAATGCTAAAGGGGAACAAATAAAGCTAAGGAAAACAAGGCATATTATCTTCAAACGACAAGCGAGTAAAACCAAAATGAAATTGGAGAAATGACACAAAATTGTAGGCGGTCTGCAACGACCTCAAAATACCATACACGCCAAGGGGGTCCTTGAAACTCGTTGTAAAAGGAAAACAGTTCCCTTTAACGTAGTTTCTTGCATACAGGGTGGCTGATGAAAGTTGCTACCAAAAACAATTTATATTTTTTTCTATTTAATAAATCTGGTTATATTTTCCTTTATTTTGCAGACTGATTTTTATATTTAACAAAAATCGATAACTGGGACACTGAAACAAGAATTTGGATTGTCCGCTTCTATCACTCACTAGAGTCCGTAGTTTCGGCTCAAAGAGAGTATAGGTGCACGTTTGGCGGCCATCCTCCGAGCAGATGGACTATAATGAGATTTGTTAACAATTTTGCCAAGCATGGGACGCTCAACAGAAGACCTTACCATCCCTTCCTTGAACCCTTCAGTTCAGCTGCTGCTATACATAACAATCCAAGAGTTTCAACAGGAAGCTTATCTGCAAAACTGGGTATAAGCAGACAGTCATTGCCATTATGAACCAAGATTGCCAATTATGAACCAAGATTGGGACTTATTCCCATATACAATTTAAATGACCAACAAACTAAACGCAGCAGACTTCCCAATTCGCTTGGAATTTTTGCAGAAGAATCTTCAAATGGTAGAAGAGGACGGGAACTGTTGAACTGTCTTTTCATGTCTGACGAGGCCCATTTCGATTTAAACGGCAACATAAACAAACACAATTGTCGAATATGGAGTGCTTCCAACCCACAGATACTCCATGAGACGGAATTGCATCCACTTCGTTTCACAGTGTGGTGAACAGTTTCATCGCGCTGCATTGTCGGACCCTACTTCTTCGAAGAAAACGGTCACTAGAGACCGTTACTTGAGCATGTTGAGAGAGTTTTGCTATTCGAATGAGAATTTCTTTCAACTCTGTGTGGTTTCTGCAAGATGGTGCAACTCCTCACATAGCCCGGCCTGTTATTGTTCCAAAACCTGAATTGTAGCTGCTTTGTTAGCATAGACTTTGGACTTTACGTAACCTCAAAGAAAAATGTCTAAAGGTGTGATATCACTCCATCTAGGCGGCCAACTCACCTGTCCAAAATGTCAAATTAGCTGCTTTACGAAATGACCTCTCAATAGATCCATTGTTTGAGCAGCTGTATGGCAAAAGGCACCGTCCTGTTGAAACCAAGTTACGGGCTACAATTACGGGCTACAATTTCATTTAGCAAAAAGTCCAATATCATGCCGCGATAGCGAGCACCATTCACGGTTACGTGCCGGCCTTCATCATTTTTGAATATATGGACCGATGATTTCACTAGCCCTCTTCAGCCCAAATGCGGCAATGTTGCTTATTGACTTTGCCGTTGAGCCAGAAATGGGCCTCATCACTGAACAAAATTTTGGTCGAAAACAGCGGATCTTCCCGTTTCTCACCAAACGCCCATTTCCATAATACAGTCGCCAACATTTGAAGGTAATTATTTTTAAAAAATAAAGGACATAAAATTGCGAAATAAAGATTCCACACTTGATTTGAATTTTTATATATTTTTTTTTGCTCTAAAAAAAAACTCTAGATGGATCACCCTATATATTCCATTACTTTATAACTAATAAAGCTCTATTTAAAAACATTAGTAAAGAAAAATGAATTCCATAAACTGAAAAAAAGTTCTTTGAGTTTCTTACTGTAGCAATATTTATCAGCCACCCTGTAGCGAAAACAAGTAATCCGTTTTTATAAGATTTTTCTCAAATCAATAAGGAAAAATACTAAATTTGAGAAAACAGTCAACAATTTAGTTTAATCCATAAAAAGGTGTCGAAATAAATTAGGTTAGCAATATTAGGTTAGGTTAAGTTGAAAGTGTAGCTCGCTAAGAAGAAATTTAGAGTTCAATAGGAGACCCAATGTAGAGCCCTAATGAAAGGAGGAGATATTAAAGACTTATAGGAAGGAGAGAGGTTGTATATAAGTGTATAAATAAGGCTGGATCGATTGAGAATTCGATATTGTGCCATTGATTTCTCGGTAGCTATTGATATGAGGAAAAAAAGTTCCACTACGACATTACAACAATTTTTAAGAGAGATATGTGGAAGTTATCCAGCTTTGTTTTGCCTTCCTTTAAGGTTTCTCAACTGGTTCGAGTAGTTCAAAACCAGCCCGACCTTTCACCAAATTTTAAGAGTGACTCAAGAGGCACAGCCGCTGTTTCTGCTAGGTCGTCTACTGCCCAGAAAGGCAAGTCCCTAATATTAAAGAACCCCGCATGTGCATAGTAAATGCTCCACTAACTGCTCTTTTTCTGCGTCCTGGCAACATCTACAAAAGTCTCTGCACGGGATGGCTATACGGGCTGCCATAGTCCCGATGAAGCAGTGCCCCGTAAGGACTCCTATTAGGGTTGACATAGATTGTTTTCCTAGTGTTAGCAGTTCCATAGTTCTTTTCCATTCTATTGTCGGCCAGAGAGACAGTGTTATTCTGCAGTTGTAAAGGGTGTTTTTTTAGAAGTGTGGTTTTCAATCTGGCCTCACTTTTCAGGTAGATGGTCTTTTTGACAGCTGTCACTTGATTTATGCTCAATTTGTTTTGTCATTTCATAATGAATAGACTTTCTCCGGAACAAAGTTTGCAAATCGTGGTGATTGGGCCCAAAACGAGATGGTCACCGATAATGATTTTCACAAGAATATTTTGTTCAGCGATAAAGCTCACTTTTGGTTAAATAGGTATGTCAATAACCAAAAATTGTCCCATTTTGAGTAATTAAAATCCACAAGCCATTTTTGAGACATCCTGTAATAGTCACTGTTTGGTGAGCTCTAAGGACAGAGGCAATTATTGGTCGATATATCTTTAAAAATGAAGCTGGACATAATGTTACAGTCGATGGGGAACGCAATGAAGTCATGATTAAGGACTTTTTTGTGCCTGAATTGAATGAAAAGAATGTTGATGTGGACGAACCTTGGGTCCAACAAGACGGCGTTTAATGCCATACCGTCAACGAAACAATAAATTTATTAAATGAAACTTTTGGTGAGCGCATTATCTCGCGTCTTGAGCCTGAGGCGTGGCCTACAAGATTTTGCGATCTTACACCGCTGGACTATTTTTCGTGTGGTTATGTGAAGTCGCTTGTCTATGCAGATAAGCCCGACACGAGTAATGCCTTTAAAGAGAATATTCGGCGCGTTATTGCTGACATACAGCCCCAAATGCCGCAAAAAGTGGTCCAAAATTGGTGTTCTCGGCTACAATTTATTCGAACCAGCCGCGGCGGCCACTTGCCCGAAATCATATTTAAACATAATGGCAAACCTTTATCTTTATAATAAAGCTAAACTCTTGGCCATAACAATCACATTTAAAACATAATGGCAAACCTTTATCTTTATAATAAAGCTAAATTCTTGGCCATAACAATAAACTATATGTGACGCTCAAAATAGAAAGGGTCCTAAGGGTAAAAACCAGTTTTGCTCAGGAGATCCATTTTAAAGATGTAAATACGTGTACATTTGGTGTACCATCACTTTCATAAAACGCGCATATCTCTGGGAGGGAACACTTTTGGGGCATGGGATCGGTCTCATTCGATGCTCAGATGTTGTCCACATCAAAAAAGAAAAAAAAATGAAAAATGATTATTTACCCTTAGTTGCCTTTCTCTATGCGCTGTCACATATGCGTTCTATATCTTCTTGAAAACCACACATCCAAAAAAACACCTACATCGATTGTTTTTCTACTGCTAGGAATTCCCTTGTTCTTTTCCGGTTTATTGTCGGCCAGAGAGACCGGCTTAATCTGCAGTTGTAGAATGAGTTCCACCTTGACCCTTCTTCAAAAACCGCCACATCGTTGATTGCATTCATCAGTTTGACGAGCCGGATGTGTACTTAAAGTTTATGTCTGGGGTTGTTGCTTTGCCCACTGCTCCTGAGCACATTCTGGCACATTCGTCTTCTATTTCGTGGCTCAGTATATCGCTGTGACCCGGTAGCCATGTCAGCGATTTAATGCATTTCTTTACACATTTAAGTTGACTTTGATACAGTCCAGCGCCTTTATGGCTGCCATGCGGTCCACATATATTCGGATATTTACGGAGGTCTGCTTAGTTCCAAACTCTTTTCTGCGGCTATTTTGATGGCAAAAATCTCCAACTGGAAGACCGTGCACTTGTCCGATAGTCGTCGATATATTTTTATGTTAAAAGCTTCCGTGTAAACCCCTTATTTCATACCGTCTTCTATTTTCGAGCCATTCGTAAAGATGGACAGTCTTCTCTCGAATGAAAATCGGTCCTAAAGGGTTTCTTTTGGATAGACCTCGGTGTCAGATAATACGATCCTACATCGAGGCAGCTAAACCTATCTACTTATCTCAGTGTCGCGTTATATCCAAACCTCTAATCCTGTACCTGCTTCCGTTTTCAAACCATTCGCGAGATTAAGATTTCATTTTCTGATATTACAGCGTCCAGTCGCCAGTCTTTTCAAGTTTGTATCCGTCCATAAGAGTTCCTTTTGAATCGACCTCGATGTCAGAAAGTCTGAGCCTACCTACTTAACTCAGTATTGCACTATGTCCTTGAGAATTGCGTTTCAACATTCCAGTTTCCCTTCAACGTAGGACGACCCTTGCTACACATCTCTTCATGTAGATGTCTATGGGTTGAATGTCTAGTATGGTTTGCAACCCCGCCTTCGCAATACTTCTCAGTCTCTGGATCTTAATGAGGTTGTAGGGGTTTGTCTTCCTTTCGACTGCTCGTAATATTACAATTGGTCTAATCAGTGTATAATTGGTTGAATATACTATTTCCTTCAGAACAATGTTTCTTAAACTTGCGTATTTTTCAAATAGATGTACATTGTTCATTCAATTTGATGAACAGTTTTCATTAAATTAATGTATAATGTTGTAAGTGAATAGTTGACCTTTAGTGTTGTTATTTTATAAAATTATTTTTCGGCTTGAGGTCATTTATTTAAACTCGTTGTTCTATGTGTTGTTTACTTTTTATTTATCCCAATATTTCGATTGACTTCGTCAATCATCTTCAGACAAAATACAAAACATGATTACATTTAATCAACAAATTGAAATAATATTGAAGAATACGAGGGCGACCGCAAAACTAACTGGCCTGGCACATTTTCTGTTTTACTAGCAACTTTTTTTTGTTTTGTTTTTTAAAAGCAATCTTTTATAAGCCATCTGTCAAAATTTCCGAAATATTTAATGATTATTTTCTTTATTACAGGTGATTGAAGTAAACAAGTTTTATAATTTTTGAAAAATGGAAAATAAAGAGTTTCGTGCGGTAATTAAACACTTTTATATGAAAGGTTATACGCCACAATTAATCAAAGATGAATTGGATTCTGTTCATGGTGATAATGCACCATCATACTCCACCGTGAAATCCTGGGTTCAACAATTTAAAATGGGTCGTTCAAGTACGGAAGATGAACAACGCTCTAGAGTCTAGAAGACCGAAAAATGCTACTACTACGTACTGAAAACATTAGAAAATTATTTAATGAAGTGACTAAAGATAGACGAATAAAGCTCAGAGAACTTGCTGATATTGTTAAAATACACGAGAAACAAGTTTGGAGTATTTTACATGATGAACTCCACATGAAAAAGCTATCCGCCAGATGGGTGCCGCGTTTGTTGACTTTGCCCCAAAAAATCGTCCGTTGGACCAATTCCGAGGAGCTTTTAGCGATTTATCAGCGTAATCCAATAGAGTTCTTGCGCCGATTCATAACAAACATGGATCCATCACTACATCCCAGATTGCAAAGAACAGTCAAAACAATGGATAGAAGCTGGTAAAAGTGGTCCCAAGAAGGCGAAAACTGTTACGTCAGCAGGAAAAGTAATGGCCACAGTACTTTGGGATGCAAGGGGTAACACTATAACTAGTGAATATTATTGTGCATTATTGGATCGTTTGAGTGAAGAAATCAAGATAAAACGACCGCATTTAGAAACAAAAAGTTTTTTTTCATCAAGATGATGCTCCTTCACACACTGCTTTTTTAACTCAACAAAACCTGGCCGAATTACGATTTGAAATTGCTCCGCATCCACTAGATTTAGCTCCTTCTGATTATTTCTTGTTTCCAAATTTAACAAAATTTCTCGGTGGCAAAAAAATTTCGTCCAATATCCAGGTTATTGCTGAAACTGAGACATATTTTGAAGGTCTTGAAAGATCTTATTTTTCGGATGGAATTAAAAAACTTGAAAAACGTTTGATGAAGTGTATTGAATTGGAAGGAGATTATGTTGAAAAATAAATAATAATAATTCCAAAAACGGTTCTTTTTATGTTAGGCTAGTTACTTTTGCGGTGGCCCTCGTACTTCTACATCAGATTGAAAAAGTGTTGTTGGTTAAAAAACGGCGTCCAATTTAATTATACTTTCATTAAATTGATGAACCTTTTTTTCAATGTGGATAAAGACATCGAATTTAGACGAATCGTAAAATAAATATAAAACATTACGATATATGCACACACACAGAACAGATTGGTGGTACAACCGAATTGTTTGCCAACCGAATATTGGTGGATCATGAACTATCCATGTGTTTCATCGCTTCAATCGAATTTTGATTGGTTACACCACAGTTTGCAGTAGTGGAAATCGACAATATCGGCAGAAGAGAAAACTGAATTTGTACATGAATTGGTTGCTGTTATAGATTTTTGGCTATAAGTTCTCTTTGACTTTGGTTGTCGTTACCACGAACATTTGTTGACATGACCAACTGATAGTACTATTTGATGCATTCGGCTACGAGAATCAGACCGAAATGAATTAATTTTGTACGTAATTTTTATATTTAGCGATTAAAAAGTCTTTTTTCTGTTTGTTAAACTATAAGCTGAATATTTTTAAACCTTGGTTTTTACTTTCGAATCTAATAAAGTTTGTATGTACAACTTGAATTTTATGCATTAAATGGAAAAAGTGGGTCAAAAAAGAATAATTTTTATTGTTGAATAATTGTTATTTTCACTTAATCAAAAATAGTACGAAAAGGAAACTCTAATCTTAGAGAGAGGATGCTAAAATATTTTACGAAAATATACTCCATACGATTTCGCTTAAGACAGCTCACCACGAAAATTAGCTAAAACGAAGAAATATTTAGAACTTTTTCAACTTTTTCATACAGTAAGTTGCAAAATAAAAATTTCCTCGGTCCATAAAATATAACTGGCACTTTCCAGGGCTGACCTTTTGGACATTAACTGTAATCACCTAAGTCTTCGATTTCTACCAAAAATCATTTAGCCCCAGTCTGAACTTTTGTTGCATAGTGAAATATGTTACAACAACGAACTATGTGGGGTTTGGTTACTACAAAGAATTTATCTGTTGTTATCACCAATTATTGTTACCAAAGAAACACAATCTTCATAATAGGTTGATTGTTATAACTACCAGTTTTGACAACCAATAGTTATGCTGAGTGCGGTTGGTATAATCGACTTATTGGTTGTAAGTATTGTAATACTATTATGGCCACTATCTTATGATATGTCGTACCATGTAACCACCAACACCTTAGAATGTTGGTGATTGCAACAGAAAGTATGTTTATCCAATCGAATATTTGTAGTTTCGACAGATTTCCAATTGATTTTTTCTCTGCGCTCAGAGGGCCCCGAATTGAACTAAATTTTTAAAGTTGTCTCGATGTGGAGTCTCTTTAGAGCTGGCAAGAGTGAGTTGTGTTTTCGTGGGCAATTGTGTGAAGAAAACTTGAAAAGTAAGGTTTACAACAGTAGTTCTCATTCGTTTGTGGAGAGCCTGGCCTTATAGAGTTCGGTTTTACTTTCAACAATTGCAGCAAGGCTTTCTGAAGAGGGTTGTCACGGACCCGAAATCATGATAAAAGTAGTGTGCAGCCACGAAAATCAATGTCACTTTGCCATTTTGTTAAAAACTTGTCTTCTATTTAAATATAGAAGCAAGAGGTCTTGAGCCGGTTTAATCCCTGTTCAATGTGTAAAAGCAACAGACCGAAATAAAACAAACGAGCTAAACAAACGTTGGTAAATATTCGGATTTGTAAAAATATGTCACTGTTGCCGGATACCCATGTGTGACAACGCATAGAGAAAGGGACCTAAGGGTAAAAAAATCAATTTTCATTTTTTTTTTTGATGTGGACAACATCTGAACATCGAATGAGACCGATCCCATGCCCCAAAAGTGTTTCCTCCCAGAGATAAGCGCGTTTTATGGCAGTGAAGTCGACGATTCTAAGCGCAAATAGAAAGGGACCTAATATTTAAAATGGCTCTCCTGAACAAAACTGGTTTTTAACCTTAGGTCCCTTTCTATTTTGCGCGTCACATATATAGAGTGGAGCTCGGTAATTTGCTGGCTGTGGCGGCGCTGTTGGTCGAAGAGAGTGAAGAGTGTGCATGGCTTATAGTGGCTAACGAGAGATTTGTATTCGTCTGCCTTTCAGTTGTCATCATGCATTGTACACGTGAGAAGAGGTCAATTTGTGTTAAAACGTATTTTTCAAATGCGCACTCTATCATTGCAGTGCAGCGTGCTTTTCGTTTACGAGGACGTGTTCCCGGACGGCAATCAATTGTAAATTGGGCAACTTCCTTGAAAACAGCAGGGAGTGTGTCATGTGCACGAAGGGGACCTGAGAGAAGGATTACAATACCACAAAACAACGAGAGAGTTAGAGCAGCAGTACTGCAATCTCCGAAACACTCTGCTCGGAAGTAATCACTTGCTCTTGGCATTTCCAGAAGTTTGCTCCACCGGTTTCTTCATGATGAACTGAATTTTCACCCGTATAAAATGTGCGCGGTCCAACAATTGACAGCACGGGACTATTTGACACGGCGGTCCATGAATTGTTTGAGGCAAATGTTTCCAGGGCGGATTGTCTCTTTGAGGGGTGATGTCAACTGGCCGCCACGCTCACCAGACTAAGTCCCATGCGATTTTTTCCTTTGGGGTTACCTGGAGTCGATGGTGTATATCAACCGTTCCAAGACCTTGGAAGACCTAATAACAATATTGAGGCTGAAATTGGCAGAATATCAGTCGACATGCTTGTTAGAGTGAATGAAGACTTCAGAAAACGTATGCAGCAGCACACGATAAGGCAGATCGACACTTGTCAGATACATTATTTAAAATCATGTAATTTAAAAATTTCGTTACTGTTCAGTATAATTAAAATATAAAATAAATTTTTCTAAGGTTTATAATTTTTTTATTTGATTCCCAAATAAGCAAATTACCGCGCTTCACCCTGTATCTCCGAACATTAAGAGACTGTTTGTGGATCCCTACTACCTAAATGACCACGCCAATTCATGAGACCTTTAATACGTCTACAAATTCTAAGTAAAAATAATTTTAAAGTTAGTTCTCTGTCTGTTTTCTGGCCGAAATCCGCAAATTCTGGGCTTCATTTAGGTAATTTTAGAAAGGGAGGTGGGGCTATCTTTTAAGAAAAAAAAAACAAAAAAATCCGACCTCAAGTTTTACCCTAGTACCCTCCGACCACCAATCCGAACATTTTTAAACCGCTGCCATTTCGTCCCCTTGCGTTTTCGGGCATGTTCGTAGATGGACATATTTTCATGAAATGAGCCAAGGAATACGCTGGTGAAATCTGTCTAGTAGTGAATGAATCACCCTGTATGTGAGTAGGTCAAAGACTTTGTAAGCTCTAATAGAGAGTCCCACGAAGGTGGCGAAATCGTAGCTCCTGAAATACTCACCCGTCCGATTACAAACTCAAAGCCACAAGGGATGGACTTTTTGGATCACCTTTTAAAACTGGGAAAGTTCCCATTTTTCTGTCTGTGATTCTGTAAGAGTTTAATCCAGCTCGGCATGCCCTACGACCTTTTTACTTACTAGAAAAGCTAAATCGTTTATCAGAGTACATCAGGTGACAAATTAGTCAAATTTTACCACTTAACTCATGTTATCACGGCATACAAAACAAGTTTATTGATTAAAGCCACATATAAGTCATAATGGGCATTCCCCTATGCCGTGAACTAAAAGTAGCCACAGCGTGTGTCCACACAACACTCATGGAACCACCTAGAACACCTAATGATACCTAACTTAACTAGTCGTTCTGCTTTCCAAATATTATGATATAACCTCTCAATTACCGGGCAGACTGTTACAAACATCATCGTAAACATGCAATATCCTTTTGTCGCCGTATGGCGTCCGCTCCGAAAAGGACAACAGCACTGAAGGCCATTTAAGGCAAACAAGATATATTAACAAGAAAATTGTTTCTAGACTTTCTGTGTTTTGGGGCGTGTTCATGTTCGGCTCTGCTCCGGGTGTGTGAGTGAGTGAGTGTGTCGTGTTTGTGTTTTGTGGCCTTTTTTTCTCGGATATGTTTGAAAAAGCAAAAATGAGATTCTTATTAAAGATTTGTGTTTTCCCTACTAATTCCGTCTGATTGTTGTATGGGTTGGCGGGTTGCTTGTTTCTGTTTCTGATTTTTTTTTGTTGGTGGATTTTCTTATTCTTGTTCTATTTGCTTCTTCTTCTTCGTCTTCTTATGATTTCGTTTGACTCGAAAGATTGCTTTTTGGCAACAAACAATTAACGGAAAAACGCCTCGACACTGGGGAGTACCAGCAGCGGCAACAGCCACAGGAACCGCCACAAAAGTGGCAACAGCAGCACAATCGGAAACTTTTATCGTGATAAGTGTTAAGTGTTATTTACATTGTGATTTTATTTCGTTAGTGAAATAAAGTGAAATATCTCGCCCCACCCCCACCCCTTTCATTGCTCATGCCATTTGTTTGTCTCCACGTAATTCGTTTATCATGATTTTGGTTTGTATTCAACAGCTAATTAGACTTTAATTGGCTAGTTTATATTTAGAAAAAACTTTTTGTTTTCTTCATTTTTTTCGTTTATTTCTTGTTCTTTTCTCGGCTGTCGCCAATTTTAGAAATGATTAAAAGAAGAAATGACAAAAATAAGTGATATTATTTTGAATTTTTTTCAAAAGACCTTCACAGTCTGAGGACATTCTGTCTCAGAGCAAGAAGGCCCTGCACAGTGGTTGGAGAACCAAATAACGAGTGGGCCATTAAAAAATTTAAATTTGAATCGGCTGTAAAAAAAATTGCTGATATTTTTTTCTGGTTTTATTGGCATGGTTGAACATTGTCATTTAATAATGAAATGCAATATCATTTATATGACTAACACAACTGGCTCGACAGTATCTCATACGATCATTTACATTTTTAAGTACATTTTCGATTGTTTCGGTTCGAATCTATTTAATGGCAACTTCGATTTCATGTTTCATTGCTTCAATTGTCTCTGGAAATTGAAATAATGCAAAGGGCTCAGCTCAGAAGCGGCCTAATGACTTGACAATTTCGGTTCATTATTCGATTTTCAAAAACAGTGCGTAAAATATCAATGGTTGCCTTGGCTGCTCGACATATGGAGCCGTCTTGTTGAAATCAAATATCGTCCATGTCGTTTTCTTGAATCTTTGGAAACAAAAATTCTTTGAGAATGGCGCGGTAACGCTCACTGTTGATCACGCAGAAAAAAAGTATGGTTGGGGTAACAATATTCGAAGAGCATCATACTATTGTTGGTTATATGGTTGTGGCACAACAATATTATGATCATGACAACAATAGTATGGTTCACACACAAACATACTATGATCCCCATAACAATATTATGGTCCTCGCAACAATAGAATTATTCACACACAACCATACTATGATCCCTACAACCATATTATTATTCACATTTAACCATACTATGATCCCCACAACCATATTATGGTCCTCATTGCCATAGTTTGTTTAACGTACAACCATAGTATGATCCTTACAACCATAGTATGACTTACACACAATCATACTATGATCCCCAACATTTTTTGTATAGATTGGGTTGTTGTTATATTATTTAACAATAGAGAATTTTATTAAGTAAGTTATGTAGTAATAGAAGTGATTTATTTAACAGTAAAAAAATTAATTTATTAAAACTATTTTAGTTATACTAATCCCTAGTTATTTTTGAAAAAAATTAATTATTTTTACTATTATTGCGTAAGATTCGTAAAAATAACATTGTCAAACTAAAAAAAAGTAAAATTTTGCCGGTATGAATTCCGTAATCATGTTATTGTTAACATAAAAGCCATGAAAACAATACTTTTGTTCCACCAACCATATTTATATTGTTGCTACAACCATATTTTCATTTTTAACTTTGGCAACAATACTATTTTTACGTTTCAACAATATTATTATTTCCGCAATCATACTATTGTCAAATTGAAATTCAAAAAACCATACTATGGTTGCGACTACCATACTTTTATCGCAGAGAACATACTATTGTTGCCGTGACCATATAGGAACCATATCTTTTCTCTGCGTGATGGTACTGGCGGCTTGATAATTTTCGAAGAAAACTGATCCATTGATGCCGCCAGCCCAAAATCTACACCAAACAGTGAATCGTTATGGATGCATTGACTTCTCAATAGTCACGTGTGATTTCTCTGAACCGCATGTGCGGCAATTTTGCTTATTTACATAGCCAACAAGATGAAAATGAGCTTCTACTGAAAAAATTCTAAAATTCTTCGTCTCCAGCCAAACAATCTTCAGCCCATTGGGCGAAGTGAAAACGCATTGTCACTTTTAAATGACAAAGTTCAACCTTTCGAATGAAAACAAATTTTACAGCCGATTCAAATATAAAATCTTAAATGGCCCACTCTTTATATAAACCTTCTGCAATAGTATTAAAAAAGGACTAAATTTATCATTTAATATTTCGTTCGATATTCGCCTCTTGAGATTTAGTCTGACATTATTATTTTTGTGCACGGCGAATCCATCAGCTAGGAACAATGCAACGACCTTTGTTATCTAAATATGTAAGAGGTGGTCCAACAATAATGCACGATGTTAATTGCAAGTCACACCCTAACGCAAGTCTTTTGCCCAACTGCATCTGACATTTCTTTGTTTCAGTGTTTGACAAATTCAACCATAAAGAGGAACACAATTGGGCATCGCGTTAAGATTGTTGAAGCCTTTTACGAAAATGGGCGTTAAAATCAAAATGCATTTCGTGCATTTGTGACGCGCAAAATAGAAAGGGACCTAAGGTTAAAAACCAGTTTTGTTCAGGAGAGCCATTTTAAATATGTAATACGTGTATATTTGGTATACCATCACTTTCATAAAACGCGCATATCTCTGGGAGGGAACACTTTTGGGGCATGGGATCGGTCTCATTCGATGCTCAGATGTTGTCCACATCAAAAAAAAAAAATAAAAAATGATTTTTTTTACCCTTACGTCCCTTTTTCTATGAGCTGTCACATTTAGTGATTTTTTTGGTCACTATAAGCGACCAAATGTGATCGTAATCGGAAGTAATGTGCGTAAATTTGAGCAAACCGGGTCTGTAAAAAATGTAAACCGGGTCTGCGAAAAACGTTGTTGTTGTTATCGATAGTGTGGCAGAAGAGCCGTCAACTCGTGAATGGTGTTGGCTATCGCAAGATGACAACGAACTTCTTGTAGCCAGAAATTAAGGGGAATGGACCTGGACGATATGTGGTTCCTACAGGATGGTGCCACTTTCCTAAACAGTGGCTCTTTTGCGCTAGAAATGATATTTGATATTTCAAGTAGTAACGATGTTAATTGGCTTTATATGGGGATATTTAAAAGCAAAAGGGTACTTGTATAGGATGATCCATCTAGAAGTATTTGTTCAAAACAAAAAAAATATAAAAATTCAAATCAAATGTGGAATCTTTATTAGTAATTTGAAAGGACATTTATGGCATTTATTTTTTGAAAATAATTACCTTCAAATGTTGGCAACTGTATTATGGAAATGAGCGTTCGGTAAGAAACGGGAAGATCCGCTGTTTTTGGCCAAAATTTTGTTCAGCCGTGGGGCCCATTGCTCGCTCAACGGCAGTCAATAAACAAAATTGCCACATTTGGGCTAAAGAGCAACAAGAAGAGGTTCAAGAGGAGCCATTGTTCCCAGAGAAAACCAGGGTTAGGTGCGGTTTATGGGCTGGTGGAATCATAGGTCCATATTTTTTCAAAAATGATGATGGCCGGAACGTAACAGTGAATGGTGCTCACCATCACGCTAGGATATCGGGGTTTTTGCTACTTGAAATTGAAGCCCGTGATCTTAACGACATTAGGTTTCATCATTAGGTTTCTACTTGCCATAAAGCTGCTCAAATAATGGATCTATTAAGAGGTCATTTCGAGGAGCAGCTAATTTTACGTTTTAAACCGGTAGGTTGGCCGCCTAGAGTGTGATATCACACCATTCCACCTTTTTCTTTGGGGCTACGCAAAGTCCAAAGTCTATGCTGACAAACCAGGTTCGATTCAGGTTTTGGAAGCCAACATTACGCGTGTCATTAAAGCCATACCGGTCCAAAATGCTCGAACAAGTCATTCAAAATTGGACCCTCAGCATGGACACCCGGAGGCGTAGTTAGGGCCAACATTTAAAGAAAATTATATGCAATAAATAAATGGCATAGAATGTCCTTTCGAAAGAACACTAAAGATACCACACTTGATTTAAATTTTTGTATTTTTTTTAATTTGAAGAAAATACCTGTAGATCGATCAGCCGATATTTTGATCAATATTCTTGAGTTCCAGGCTGACATTATTTTTTTATGTACACGGCGAATCCATAACCTAGAAACAATGAAATGACAGCTGTTGTCTAAATATGTACTTATAAGCAGATTTGCCTAAACTTTGGGCCCATAACCCTGCAACTTTTTAGATCCGAGAGGCCACATTATGCGCATCGTAAACCAAAATCTATAGAGACAAAAAGATCTCATGCCGTTGGGTAAACCTGACAGCACTTTACCTTAAGCTAACTTTTATTTAGCAAGGGAATGCACGGCAGCGTTTATTGCAACTTACCCACTGTGCTTTAATAAAAACTATTTTCTCTGTTTGAAATATTAGAATTAGGAATTTATGTATGGCCGTATACGAGGATTGCTATTTATATTTTGGGTCTGGTAATAAGCATACAATAATTTATCATTGGAAATGGTTTAATTGTTTTTCAAAATATTCTTCTTTAAGATCAGCACACTTTTGCTTGCGCACAAACAAATTTTCGAAGCACTTTTACCACTCTGATTGAGATACCTCCAAAAAATTGATTTTTGACCACTTCAACAGCTCCTTCGGGCGATGAAAAACGTTGATCACGCATTTTTTTTATTGATATTAGGGAATAAAAAGAAGTCATTGGGTGCTAAATTAGGGCAGTACGGTGGATGGCCCATCAATTTGACATCTTGAGTGGTCAAATAGATTATCGTTTCAGCTGATGTGTAAGAGCTCGCATTGTCGTGTTGCAAAATGATCCGTCTTCTCTTATTATCTTTCCTCATTACTTCGAACACTGTTGGCAAAAAGATGGTTGTATACCACTCAGAATTGACCGTCCTACTTTCTACTAAAGCCTCTGTGGCAACATGGCCTGTTATACCGAAAAAAATCGGAATCACTTGCTTCGATATACTTCTTCCACGAACAACTTTTGTTGGGATTGGCTCATCTTGAAAGACCCATACGGTCGATTGTTGTTTTGTGTCGGGTCCATATTCATAGATCCATGATTCGTCACCTGTAACAATGTTATACACCGCCTTTGAGCTACCGCAATTATACTTTTTCAACATCTCTTTGCACCAATCCATACGAGCCTTTTTTTTAACATTCGTCAAATTATGTGGGATCCAACGGGAACACATTTTTTTCACGACCAACTGAACATGCAATATCTTAATGATGCCTGTCATACTAATGCCCAAGGATGCCTCAATCTCACGGTGTGTCACATGTCGGTCTTGCTTAATCATTTCACGCACAGCATCGATGGTTTTTGGCATAGTGACCGAAGTTGGACGTCCTTCACGAAATTCATCCTGGAGTAAATGGCGTCTAAGACTGAACTCTTGGTACCAGCGATTAACAGTGGCTTTTGATGGTGCTTCAACTCCAAAAGTCGAAACAAGTTGATTAAAAAACTCTTGTCTCGATAACCCACGCCAAAAATCGTAAAAAATCATCCCGCGAAAATGTTTACGGGATAATTCAATTTTTTGACTGAGATGAATTTTTCAACACACTGTAAACAAAACAATTCGCCCTCAAATGACAAAACGTTCTAAGTTACTTCACTAAAAATGCTAAAAAATGTTAAAGTTTCCAATGGACGTTCCAGTTTACATCTAGAAACACTAGTATTGTCAGGACCCGAAATTTAAAAAGCAACCCTCGTAAAGTTTTTTTTTTATTTGCTTTTGTTTAAATACATTTCTTACCTTTCAATATTGTGATGAGACTGAAAGAGAAACAAGAAACCAAATTAAAATCAAAATAAACGTTATTTTTTTATTATTTTTTAAGGACCGTAAAGCTAAGAACACTAGAAAATATTCGCAACAAAATGATTTTTATGTTTGGAAGCAATATGTGGGTTCCAGAGCAAAGACATAAAATTGGATGAACAAATATGTGTGGGAGCTATATTGAATACTGAGCCGATTTTTTTCAACCAACATGTGCCATATTTTATCAAGATTGGTTGCAACATGTTGCTTCTTGAGTAAATACAAAAAGGTGTGGCTTTTACAGGTAAAAACATAAAATTGGATGATCATATTGGTGGGAGCTGCATCTAAATCTCAACCAATTTTCTTTAATTTCAACAACGTCCTGTAACGCCAATGAAATATTCTCATAGATCCATTAAAATTATACCCATTAACTAAGAGTTATTTTTGGATAATATTTAGACGATTTCGTCTGTCATACTGTCTATATATTCTAGGCGCAAATATGAACTGTTTAGCGGTAGGTTTAATTAGATTTTCGCGAAATTTGGCAGTATTTTTCATACTGAAAAAACCTTACTTAAAATAGACCACATCGGCAAAATCTTGAATTAGCCCCCATACTTAGTAGGGACATAAATACTGTTACAACATTGAACACACCCATTTCAATAGTAGAACTGAACATACCCCGTTAATGTCATATGGGTTTTGTAAGCTAACCTCAATAGCGTTAGTCTGTAACGGGATTTAAAAATTGTTTCAACTTTCATCATGGAGTGGTCAGATAATGATAACCGTATCGCTTTAATATCGCTTTTCAAGTGTGAAATGAAAAAAGCGATATTTTCAAAACGCTCCGGCCACTAGGGATTAGCCACATGTTCGTCTAAGACAGCCACCGTTCGGGCCGCCCACGCTCTTTTCGAACACCGCATATAATCAAAGCCGTTAAATCAAGAATTCACAGAAATCCGCTACGAAAACAGAAAATCATGGCCGTGAGATAAGTATCACGCAAAAGTCCATTAGTCGAATCATTAAAAAAGACTTGGGACGTGGGGCTTTCAAACGACGTACCGGACATTTATTGACTGCAGCATTAAAAAATAGGATTGAAAAATGCAAACGTTTTTTGGTGAAACAAGCTGATAACTTGCACAGAAAAATGTTGTTCACCGATGAAAAAATTTTTCCCGTTCAGGAAAAATGTAACAAGAAAAGTGATAGAGTGTATGCGCGGTCATCTAAGGCAGCATCTGAACTGATCCCAAGGTTGGAAAAGGGTCATCACCCAGCTTCAGTCATGGTTTGGTGGGGTGTCTCTTACTATGGTGTCACTGACCTGCATTTCTGCAAACAAGGAGTCAAAACATCGGCCAAAGTTTACCAAGAAACCATTTTGGAAGCTGTTGTGAAGCCTCTTAACAATTCCCTGTTCCAAAACCAGCCATGGACTTTCCACCAGGATTCTGCGCCGGCCCATAAGGCTAATACGGCCCAGGCCTGGCATCGAAACAATTTGCTAGCTTTTATTTCCTCTGAGAATGGTCCTCAGGCAGTCCAGATTTGAATCCATTAGAATACAAATTGAAGACGGTTTTAGATGACAAGGTTTGTCACAAAAGAAACTCCAACATTGGAGGTTCGAGTTGGGGCCAATTTTCCAATGAACGAGGTTCGTGCAGCTATTGACGATTGGCCAGTGCGACTTAAGGCGTGTGTAAAGGCAAGGCGGACATTTCGAATAAGTAGATTCTTTTTGGTTACAATATTCATCAATAAATATATTAAAAAATATTTGGTCCAAAAACATTCAGTACTTTTTATTTTACAGCATAAAACGCATGTAACAGTATTTGTGTCCCTACTAAGTGGATGTTGGCCGAGGCTACGTCTCAGATGGTCCATCCGTTGAGTCGAATTTTCGATGACTCGTTCCAGCATTTCGACTGGTAACTGGCGAATGACACGTATGATGTTTTGCTCCATGGCCTGGATCGAAGCATACATATCCCCACGGTGTGATATCACACGATCTTGGTGGCCAATCGTGAAATTATCTGCTCACTGAAGTGTTCTCTCAATAAATCCATTGATTGATGCGATGCGTGGGAAGTGGCGCCGTCTTGTTGAAACCAAATGTTGCCGAGATCACGAGCTTCCATTTCAGGCATCAAATAGTCGGTTATGATGCACGCAGAGAAAAGATATGGTTACTATATGGTCACAGCAACAATAGTATGTTCTCAGCAGTAAAAGTATGGTCGTCGCAACCATAGTATTGTTTTTTGAATTTCATTTTGACAATAGTATGATTGCGGCAATATTAATATTGTTGAAATGTAACAAAAGTATTGTTGCCAAATTTAAAAATGAAAATATGGTTGTAGCAACAATATAAATATGGTTCGTGGGACAAAAGTATTGTTTTCATGGGTTTTATGCTAACAATAACATGGTTACGGCAATCATACCAGCAAAACCTTATTTTTTTAATTTGACAATGTTGTTTTTACAATTCTTACCCAATAATAGCAATAAAAATTATTTTTTTTCAAAAAAAATACGGATTAGTATAACTAAAATATTTTTAATAAATTAATTTTTTTACTGTTAAATAATCACTCGTTTTGTTACATAACTTACTTATTATATTTTTTTATTGTTGAATAACAACGTATTCCAGTCTTTACTAACAATTTTTGGGATCATAGTACTCGTATGGTTGTGCGTAAGTCATACTATGGTTGTACGTTAAACATACTATGGTTATGAGGATCATAATATGGTTGTGGGGATCATAGTATGGTTGAATGTGAATACTAATATGGTTGTGGGGATCATAGTATGGTTGTGTGTGAATGATTCTATTGTTGTGAGGACCATAATATTGTTATGGGGATCATAGTATGGTTGTGGAGATCATAGTATGGTTGAATGTGAATAAATGTATGGTTGTGGGGATCATAGTATGGTTGTGTGTGAATGATTCTATTGTTGGTAGGACCATTATATTGTTGTGGGGATCATAGTATGGTTGTGTGTGAACCATACTATTGTTGTGATGATCATAATATTGTTGTGCCACAACCAAATAACAAACAATAGTGTAGTGCCACAACCAAATAACAAACAATAGTGTGGTGCTCTTCGAATATTGTTACTCCAACCATACTTTTTTTCTGCGTGTGGCACGATAACGGTCGCCATTGACGGTTACGTTCTCACCGGCATCATTTTTGAAGAAATATCACCGGCCCACAAACCACACCAAACCGTTGTTTTTTCTGGATGAAGTGGCAGCTTTTGAACCTCTTCTGGTTGCTCTTCTTCTTCTCAAATGCGGCAATTTTGCTTGTTTACAAACCCATTGAGCCAGAAATGGGCATTATCGCTGAACAAAATTTGGCTTGAAAACGTCGGATCTTCCTGGAACTTTTTAAGAGCCCATAGAGTGAAGCGATGTTGCTTTGGATTGTCGGGCGGCTTCAGTTATTGCACAAGCTGTACTCTTTCAATTTAAGATCTCGAAGTAAAATGCGCCCAGTCGTTCCATACGTCAGTCCGAATTGCTGCGAACGGCGCCGAATCGACTCTCCACGGTCTTGGTGTACACTCTTAGCTACGGCCACTCCATTTTCTTCACTGCGTGTTGGACGTGGTCTATTTGGTCGAATATTATCCAATAATGAATGTTGGGTCTCAAGATGGGTGATGGGAGATAGTAGGCCGATTATGTTGACCATAAGTTAAACAAAGTGCACGAAACACATTCCTCACAGAACGTGAATTTTCGTAATAAAAATGAACGATTTGTAAACATTCTTTAGGCGTATGTCTTTCCATGATGAAATGCCAAACAATACTAAACAAAAATAACATGACAGCATTACACGACTCAAACGTGATCTGTCAAAAAAGGCTATTGAAAAAAGTATCTCTACTTGGATCACCCATTATATACTTTATGGGGCCTGCGACTAGTATTTCGAGGTGTTGCAAATGTAATGACAAAGTGAATTTACCCTCTATCCAATGATAGAGGGTATGAAAATAAGTGTAAACCTCTTAAAAACAAATAACTTTTTCGACTGGGTCTGCCTACCTACTAATACCGAAGAACTTCGCAGGCGTTTCTTACAAAGACTAAGGTCAACAACAAGTTGTAGATTCAACCTAAGCAAGCAAGACACTCACGGCTAAATAAAACACCTGATTTTCTTTAGGCCGCGGATTGTTTACTCGCAGTTGCCCGAATTCAAGTGTAATTTCAATGTGACAGTTCAGCCTCAGAGCAACAAACTGTCGCCTGTAATTGCCTAGTCGTAGCCAAGCCCAACTTATACAGCCCCATGCGTGCATGGCATACTAATGGGCCAAAGTAGATACTCATTTAACGCAATTGACTGTTCCGCCCAATAACCATAACAGTAAAATTAGCGTTTAATGCAGACTTTAATATTTGTTCAACCCGCCACAAAGAATTAAATCCAATATAATTGTCGCACAATAATCACAGCCATTAAAAGGTAATTGTAGCCAAACAGTTTGGCCATTTTAACAATCAAGTCTACGATAGACGAAACCAAAACAAGAAAAAAAGAGAAACAGACGAGGCACAAGAATTAATAAACACCAAAGTGCCAGTCAAATAAAATACTGAAAAATTGAAATAAAAACAGAGTGTTGGGAAAACGCATAAAAATATTGTCAAAA
The DNA here is from genome assembly GCA_963513945.1 of Hydrotaea diabolus. Lineage (NCBI taxonomy): Eukaryota > Metazoa > Arthropoda > Insecta > Diptera > Muscidae > Hydrotaea > Hydrotaea diabolus. The sequence continues at coordinate 138,187,351 of OY740719.1, forward strand.
TAAGGAGTGGGACATACTTTGCCCAGTGAAACGAACATTGTCTGTGCGGATCGCTTTCTGTAGAAGCTTCTTAAATTTGGAAACATGTACTATTGCACAAATGTGTGACATACCGTGAGATAGAGGCATCTATGGGCAATTCTTCCACCAGCATACATTCGATATTGCATGAACACCTGGCTATAAAAAAGGTTTGTTCCGGTTGGATCCCGCACAATTTGACAAACTCTCAAAAAAGGCTAGTGTGGATTGGTGCAAAGAAATTTTGAAAAAATACGATCGCGGTGCTTCAAAAGGTTTTGGAAACTTCCATCTCTGCTATAAACACATGTTAAATTTTGTTTCGATCTGGCAACTCCTTCATATAGAAACAGGTGTTCACAAAAGACGCATCCGCGATTTTTTTACAATGGAAAAATTAGAAATGCGTGGTGTCATTAAATATTTACATAAAAAAGGTTTATCGGGACAAGAAATTCATAATGATATAGTGAATGTGTTAGGTGAAAGTGCTCCTTCATATGCAACAGTAAAAAATTGGGTTGCTGAATTTAAACGTGGTCGTACAAGCATTGAAGATGAACCACGTAGTGGACGTCAAAAAACAGCAACAACAACAGAAATTGTAGCCAAAGTGCATGATATGGTATTAAATGATCGACGAATAAAAGTGCGTGAAATAGATAATATCATTGGCATCTCAAATGATCGAGTCCATTTAATTTTGCATGAAGAAATACAGATGAAAAAGCTTTCTGCAAGATGGGTGCCGCACTTGTTAACAGTCGACCAAAAACGCATAAGAATGAACATTTCTCAAGCTTGTTTGGATCGTTTTCAGCGAAATAAAATGGATTTTAAGCGTCGTTTCATAACTGTTGATGAGACATTGATCCACCACTATACTCCAGAGACAAAAGAACAATCCAAACAATGGACTGAAGCTGGAGGAAGTGCCCCAAAGAAGGCAAAAACAATTCAATCGGCTGGTAAGGTTATGGCAACGGTTTTTTGGGACTTCAAAGGTATTTTATTGATTGACTATCTGCAAAAGGGTAAAACAATAAATTCAGAATACTATTGCAACCTTTTAGATCAATTAAATGTACAAATTCGAGAAAAACGTCCTGGCTTACAACACAAAAAAATAATTTTTCATCAAGACAACGAACCAGCGCACAAGAGTGTTTTAGCAATGGCTAAAATCAACGAATTAAAGTACGAGTTGCTTGACCACCCACCTTATTCTCCTGATTTAGCTCCCAGTGAATTTTACCTGTTCCCAAATCTAAAAAAAATTCCTTGCTGGCAAGCGTTTTACCTCAAATGAAGATGCAATTACAGTTGTAAACCACTATTTTGAAGACCTTGAGGAAAACTATTTTAATCAAGGGATATAATTGCTAGATAAGCGTTGGACTAAGTGTATTGCAGTTTCAGGAGATTATATTGAAAAATAAAAATATTTTTGAAAAACTAACTATTCTCTTTCATTGAAAGGCTAAGAACTTTCCGAACCGCCCTCGTACAATCAAATACGAACCCAACGAAACTCTGTGCTTTAGTCAGGATTGGACTAACGACGACCTCTATTGAAATTGGTACGCATCTGTATATTTTTGTGTATTATACAAAAAGGTGTTTTTCGATATTAAGTTTCCCGTATATCAAATCCGATTCTTCCAAAATTTCTCATAGAACAGTACAAGCAACCAATTACCAATTTTGGTGAAATATTACTTTATCAGTTGATGTTTTTTGATAGTTTCCATGCGTGGTCGTTCTGAATTCTTGGCCTGCCACAGACACATAATGTTCCGATCCTAATCAAACTTATATGGCGTAAAAACAAAAACTTTTACACATTGAACAGGGATTAAACCGGTTCTATTTAAATATAGAAGCAAAATGTTTTGAGCCGGTTTAATCCCTGTTCAATGTGTAAGAGCAACAGACCGAAAAAAACAGACGAGCTAAACAACTTTTACATTTTGAGAATTTTTTTGTGCAAAATTTAAGAGTTTTTCGCCCAATTATAAGCTTGTAAAATGTGTTTTTTCAGACTTTTGGACTGCCTGAGGGCCATTCTTCAGAGGAAATGAACGCTGGCAAAATGTTTCGAAGCCAGGCCTGGGACGTTTTAGCCTTATGGGCCGGCGCAGAACACTGTTGGAAAGTCAATGGCTGGATTTGGATCAGGGAATTGTCAAGAGGCTTCACAACAGCTACCAAAACGGTTTCTTGGTAAAGTTGGGCCGACGTTTTGTCTCCTTGTTTGCAGAAATGCAGGTCAGTGACCCCATCGTGAGATACACCCCACCAAACCATGACTGAAGCTGGGTGGTGACCCTTTTCTACCCTTGGGATCAGTTCAGAAGCTTCCTTAGATGACCGCGCATACACTCTATCATTTTGCTTGTTAAATTTTTCCTGAGCGGTAAAAGTTTTTTCATCGGTTAAAAAAATTTTTTTTGCGAAAGTTATCAGCTTGCTTCACTTAAAGACGTTTGCATTTTTCAATCCTATTTTTTTAAAGCTGCCGTCAATAAATGTCAGGTACGTCGTTTGAAAGCCCCAGGTCCCAAGTCTTTTTTAATTATTCGATTCATGGACTGTTGCGTGATATTCATCTCACGGGCCATGATTTTCTGTTTTCGGAGCGGATTTCTGTGAATTCTTGATTTAACGGCTTTGATGACATGCGGTGTTCGAACAGAGCATAGGCGGGCCGACCGATGGCGTTCTTTTACATCTCTCGAGTCTCCTCAAACAGTTTTATGCATCGGTAGACGAACATGCGGCTAATCCCTAGTGGCCGGAGCGTTTAAATAAAATATCGCATTTTTTCATTTCACACTTGAAAAGAGCTATTACAGCGACACAGATATCAATATCTGACCACTTCATGATGAAAGTTGAAACAATTTTAAAATCCCGTTGCAGACTAACGCTATTGAGGTTAGCTTTCAAAACCCATATGACATTTACTGGGTATGTTCAGTTCTACTAATGAAATGGGCGTGTTCAATTTTGTAACAGTATTAATGTCCCTACTAAGTATTTTCGGTTTACTCGCCGTTTTATTCTGTGGAATGGAGTCCCGAATAAGTCCCAAATGGTTTAGATGCATATTGGGACCAGTCGTTTATCAGGTGATGGAAGACTATAAACAATATGCCAAGAGAGTCTACACCTAAATTCGTGATAATTGGATGACCGCTATTATATATGCCTTATTTATGTGTTGCCCTGATGGCGGCGATGTTAGCCCTATATTTTTTTACAAAATATTTCATATTGAATTTTGCAAAACGTATTCCTATTTCCTTTTATTAAATCTAAAATCAAGACAGAAGTCAGAATGGCTGTCTAGTTCCCCACCATAGTTAGAATTAATGACAGTCCAGTCCCGTTCACCAGAGCAAGGCGCAAGCCGGTATATGTTGTCACATACAACTAGACTATGATCACACAACCATATTATGAACCTCACAACAACAGCATGATTTCAACACAACCATATAATAATCCCCACAAACATATTATGATGCACTCTTAACCATATTATGATACCCACAACCATACAACAATAGTTAGATTCATACATAACTATACTAAGATCACCAGAACCATATTATGATTCACACTCAACCAAACTAAGATCCATAGAACCTATTATGTTCTTTACAGCTATAGTTTGACTCACACGCAACCATACTATGATCACCACAACCATATTTTGATCTCATAGCCATAGTTTATTTCTCATACAACTATAGTATGATACCCAAGTATTTGGAAGGGTTATGTTATGTTGTTATTCAACAATAGATTTTTATTAAGATAATTATTTAAAAATGCATTAATTTCACTCTGCGACAAATGGTAAGGGTCAGTGATCGGTTTGGAATGAAACCACCGGGGAAAGTTATATTGGTAAAAAAAAAGTCATACGTGTTCCAGCGTTTCGCTGGGTCTCATCTAGGAATCGAGATATATCGATTTGAAGTTAGTAAGTATCGTATAGGGGAATTTGTCACGTTTTAGGCTCTTTTGTTTGACATAACTCGAGAACCACTCGTCCGATTTAGCTGAAACAAATTTAGAAAAATTAAGAATTACAATTCCTCTAATCTGTTCTTAAACCGTTTTCCTACTTAAGCAACAGTTTCGCAATTATAAATAAATGTATGAAAAAAAAAATTATTTTTGCCTAAAAATTAAATTTTTTTTTTTTTAATTCATAAAAAATCCAAAACGGTAAAAAGTGTCAAGTCCTATTACTTTATTACTATAAATTTATTTCAGCTAAATCGGACGAGTGGTTCTCAAGTTATGTCAAACAAAAGAGCCAAAAACGTGACAAATTCCCCTATACGATACTTACTAACTTCAAATCGATATATCTCGATTCCTAGATGAGACCCAACGAAACGCTGGGACACGTATGACCTTTTTTTGACCGATATAACTTTCCCCGGTGGTTTCATCCCAAACCGATTGTGGCTGTCGCACAGTGTTTTAAACAATAACAGAAGTAATTTATTATATTATATGTGACCCGGCCTATGAAAAGGTGGCTTATGACTGAAAAAAAGAAAAACTACTAAGAAACAATTTCTTTTTTGAGTTATAAGCCATTTTTTCATAGACCGGGTCACATATATTGATTTAACCATATGTGACAGCGCATAGAGAAAGGGACCTAAGGGTAAAAAAAAAACTCAATTTCCCCTTTTTTTGTTTTTGATGTGGACAACATCAAAAGTGTTCCCTCTCAGAGATATGCACGTTTTAGAGAGTGAAGTCTAAGCGCAAATAGAAAGGGACCTAATCTTTAAAATGGCTCTCCTGAACAAAACTTTTCATCAACTTTTCACTTTTTTTTTGATGTGGACAACATCTGAGCATCGAATGAGACCGATGAGACCATGCCCCAAAGGTGTTCCCTCCCAGAGATATGCGCGTTTTATGAAAGTGATGGTACACCAAAGATACACGTATTTAAATCTTTAAAATGGCTCTCCTGAACAAAACTTTTTACCCTTACTCATTTATTTTCTTTGTTTGCAGCAACTGTAATAAATCGGGGTTTCATAAGTCTAGAAGTATGCCTTTAAATTTTGTAGTTATTCATTTGCTATTATTCAATATATAAACTGATCGCTAAAAAAACTATGAAACTTTTTCAAGCCTTTTTTCAAGCTCTTAAGAAATTTAAGCCTTCAATTCGAAATAAAATATCTCGAATAATTTGTTTGTTTCGACACAGTCGGTATATTTATAACCAAGTATATATATAAATCTGTCTGCTTATTGCAGTTCATATATATGAACAAAATAAGCCATATCCGATTTAACGTCTCATTTGCCAAAGTCAATGAACAGTGTAATAAATTTTTAATGAAAGCGAAAAAGCAATTGTGATTTTTGTCATCGTCGACGCCATTGCCACCGTCGTCGACAACAGCTACGAACGCCGAATGAAATTAAGGCAGAGCAAAAATTGAAAGAGTCAAAACAACAGGACTCAACAAGGATTTCGCCATCACAACAACCCGTTGTGTTCAGTCATCGACAATGAGCTGAGATGAGCTATCAACGGCACATTATAGAAGTCGAGCGTAGTGCCCACCATCCACACCACCACCCCCCACATAATGGAATAAACTCACTTATGCACAACACAGTGAAATCGCTGTAGATTCCTCCTTTTGGTGGCCAAATGGCCAACGGAAGCGGAAATACAACAAACATCACGCTGCTATGTACTTTTTGATCGACACAGCACACACAGTGGGATTTTTTCATACAAGCGCTGCAACAAAAATTAGAAGGAATCGAGCGAAATTAGAATTAAAAAACAAGTAAAAAATGTTAAGTTTGGCTGTGCCGAACTTTGGATACCCTCCACCAGATTCCCAAATAAAAAATTTGGTGCGGAAGTGTGTTCTATATGGAAATCTTTATGTGCAAATTTTCATTTCGATAGGTCAAGCTTGTGGTGAGTTATTGTCATATTATTTTTCAAGGCCCATGAAACCGTTGGTGTGGGAGGTACCAGTAGGACTTTTCCGATCTCAACTGAATTCAGCGTAGAAGTGTGTTGTATATAGAAATCTTGATGTGTGAAATTTCATTTCGATAGGTCAAGTTTATGGTGAGTTATAGTCATATTATTTTTCAAGGCCCATAAGGCCGTTTGTATGGGAGGTACAAGAAATGGTGGCCCAATCTAAACCATTTTACATAGATGATTGCGCCTATATAGAGACTATTATTTGCAAAATTTCAGTGATTTTGCTCAAGAAACTGGACGGATATTTCTAAATAAAAAACTAATTTTTATGAGGTTGTGTCGGTTGAGGGTCTCCAACACCAACTTCCCGTAAATAAATATAGCCCATTTTCAATACCAACCATGCTAAGTTAACTACACATGTTTGCGCCAAATTTCAGCTCCCTAGCTGTTTTCATGCAGGCTCTATCTTGTTTTTAACAGACGGACAGCCGGACAACATGGCTAGATCGTCTTAGAATTTTACGAGGATCCAGAATACTCGTATATATACTTTGTTGGGTATCCGATGATTATTTCAAGGCGTTACAGACAGAATGACAAAACTAATATACCCTCCATTGTATGGCGGAGGGTATAAAAATGTTTTTTAAGTCCGCCCACCACCATGCCTACCTCCCATTTAACGTGAAATAAAAAATCGTTGTATTTTCCTAATTTTTATATCTCTAATATTAAAAATTATTACCAGTATTTGGATTTGGGTCCTCAATTAAAATCGAACGTTAAGTGTCAGGACCATCGCCCATATGAGTCATTCCATGCCAAACGGTACGATTTTAGGTAAAGATTTAACGCAACGACTATGATTGTTATGCAGATTTGCAGAATTAGTTCTCAGCGAGTTCTATGTATATCACCAGTGGGGAAAAAATAAAAAACAAATTTCAGCTGTTATGACGTCTTGAACTTTGGTAAAACGACGACTTTTTAAAAAAAGGTTCATTTAACCGCTGGAAACTCCTGAAATAGTTGACCGATTTTATTGTCCTATAGCTTGTTTTAAAGATAATTTTAATTTCTTTTAACGTAAAATACAAAAATAATGTCATCCTGCGGGCCGTTTTTATGTTTAAACCATTTTAAACTTTTTGTTGCAACTTTAAAAATTATTACATATTTTGATTTTTTCGAAATTTGACAGGGCAGTTCCTAGAAATCTTTTTTAGTGACTGTGTATACGAGGGCGACTGCAAAAGTAACTGGCCTGACATAAAAAGAACCGTTTTTTTGGAATTAGTATTATTTATTTTTCAACATAATCTCCTTCCAACTCAATACACATCATCAAACGTTTTTCAAGTTTTTTAATTCCACCCGAAAAATAAGATTTTTCAAGACCTTAAAAATATGCCTCAGTTTAAGCAATACCTCGCTATTGGACGAAAATTTTTTGCCACCGAGAAATTTTGTTAAATTTGGAAACAAGAAATACTCAGAAGGAGCTAAATCTGGACTATATGGTGGATGCGGAGCAATTTCAAATCGTAATTCGGCCAGTTTTTGTTGAGTTAAAAATTCAGTGTGTAATAACTTTTTTTTTCTAAATGCGGTCGTTTTATCTTGATTTCTTCACTCAACCGATCCAATAATGCACAATAATATTCACTATTTATAGTTTTTCCTTTCTCAAGATAATCAATAAATATTATACCCGTTGCATCCCAAAATACTGTGGCCATTACTTTTCCTGCTGAGTTTAACAGTTTTCACATTCTTGGGACATTTTTTACCAGCTTCTATCCATTGTTTTGACTGTTCTTTGCATTCTGGGATGTAGTGATGGATCCATGTTTCATCAACAGTTATGAATCGGCGCAAGAACTCTATTGGATTACGCTGATAAATCGCTAAAAGCTGCTCGGAATTGGTCCAACGGACGATTATTTTGGGGCAAAGTCAACAAACGCGGCACCTTTTTCGCGGATAGCTCTTTCATGTGGAGTTCATCATGTAAAATATTCCAAACTTGTTTTTCGTGTATTTTAACAATATCAGCAAGTTCTCTGGGCTTTATTCGTCTATCTTTAGTCACTTCATTTAATATATTTCTAATGTTTTCAATAGTAGTAGCAGTTTTCGGTCTTCCAGAGCGTAGTTCATCTTCCGTACTTGAACGACCCATTTTAAATTGTTGAACCCAGGATTTCACGATGGAGTATGATGGTGCATTATCACCATGAACAGAATCCAATTCATCTTTGATTAATTGTGGCGTATAACCTTTCATACAAAAGTGTTTAATTACCGCACGAAACTCTTTATTTTCCATTTTTCAAAAATTATAAAACTTGTTTACTTCAATTACCTGTAACAAAGAAAATAATCATTAAATATTTCGGAAATTTTGACAGATGGCTTATAAAAGATTGATTTTAAAAAAACAAAACAAAAAGTTGCTAGTAAAACAGAAAATGTGCCAGGCCAGTTAGTTTTGCGGTCGCCCTCGTATTTCGAAGTGGAGAAACAGTGGGTTAAATTTTTTTTTGGTTTTTCGAAATACCATTTTTTAAAATACCTTTTACACCACACTTTTAAAAAGACACACCATTCAAGTCAAAGCGTCGTTAAGTTTGGCCATGCCGATCCTAATATACCCTCCGTCAATATGGAACTGAAGCACAAAAAAGTTGACGATTTTTTGGGCGCCTTAGGAGGATTCGTTGCCCATTTTGACCATGCGGTTAAAATTTTGAGCCAAAACGTACAGAAATTATAACCCATATTTTAGAGGTATTCAGTTAATCTCAACTAACAGAACCCATTCTACGAGGGTTCCTGACAATACTAATGTTTCCGGAGGCACACTGGAACTTCCATTGGAAACTTTGGCATTTTTAAGCTTAACTTCAATCAGAACGTTTTGTCATTTGAGGGCGAATTGTTTTGTTTACAGTCTGTTGAAAAATTCATCTCAGTCAAAAAATTGAATTATCCCGTGAAAATTTCGTGCGATGACTTTTTACTCTTTTCGGCGCGGGTTATCGAGCGAGAGTGTTAAATCGACTTGTTTCGACCACTGTTAATCGCTGGTACTAAAATTTTAGTCTTGGGACGCTGTTCGCTCCAGGATGAATTTCGTGGAGGACGTCGGTCACTTTGCCAGAAACCATCGATGATGTGCATGAACTGATTAAGAAAGACCGACATGTGACATACCGTGGGATTGAGGCATCCTTGGGCATTAGTATGGCAAGCATTAATGAGATATTGCATGTTCATATGGGCCGTGACAAAAATTTGTTCTCCTTGGACCCACATAATTTGACGAATGCTCAAAAAAAGGCTCGTATGGATTGGTGCAAAAAACTGTTGATAAAGTATAACTGCGGTAGCTCAAAGGGAGTGTATAACATTGTCGCAGGTGACGATTCATGGATCTATGCATATGAACCCCAAACAAAACACCAATCGACCGTATAAATCTCTCAAAATGAGTTGTGCGTGGAAGAAGTGCATCGAAGCAAATGATTGCGTTTTTTTTCGGTATAACCGGCCAACATCGCCACAGTGTCTTTGAGGAACTTAGGAAGGTCAATTCTGAGTGGTATACAATTATATGTTTGCCAACAGTGTTCGAAGAAATGAGGAAAGATAATAAGAGAAGGCGAATCATTTTGCATCACGACAATCCGAGCTCTCACACATCAGCTGAAACGATGAGCTATTTGACCACTCAAGATGTCGAATTGATGGGCCATCCACCTGATTTGGCACCCAATGACTTCTTCTTATTCCCTAGCATCAAATAAAAAATGCTTGGTCAACGTTTTTCATCGCCCGAAGCAGCTGTAGAAGCGTTCAAAAATCATGTTTTGGAGGTGTCTCACTCGAAGTGGAAAAAGTGCTTCGAAAGTTGGCTTGTGCGCTTGCAAAATTGTATTAATCTTAAAGAAGAATATTTTGAAAAACAATAAAAAAATTTCCTATGATAAATTATTGTTTTTATTGCAGGACCCGAAATATAAATAGCAACTCTCGTAACCATTGTTCGTCCACAAAAAATTATGAATTGTTAAGAAAATACGCAAAAAAGAGTGTACGTTTTACCGAGGCACCTCGAGAGTCTGAAATGGAATCTTTTATCCCCTGGGCTGATTTCGCTTATTTACTGCCCCAAATAGCTTATGACCATAAGTCATAATCTTGCAAAATTTCAGGATTCTAGGTTAATTCGATTGGCCGCTATCGTGTTTTCAACAGACGGAAGGTTAGATCGTAGCATTGGTGTCCCATTTTTTGAAAATATGAAAATTACAAAAAACAAAATATTTTTTTAAAAAAATATTGATGTTTTTCTCCTAACAAAACAATTCTCTAGAAAACTGCATTGTTTAATTTCAAATATTTTACACTCCAAAAACGGTATTTTTGCCGACAAAAATCCCACTGTGCGACATTCAGGTGTAGGGTGATGATGATGCCATTAAAACCCCAACGACGTCAGAAGTGAACATTTCACCAGCGATGGCGGTGATTGAATCTTCATATGCAAGTCTAGGAGCAGTAGGATACACACATATTCTGCAGAATTGCGCCGAACAACAATAGATATCATTGAAAAATTATAGCTGTGAAAATGTTCGCACTGAATGGCGAAAGAAAACACATGGATTTTGAAATAGAGATTTTTAATTTACACCGTTTGCCTTGAAATTAGAAATCTGTATCGCTGTATCGCGAAAATAATAGTGTTTAGTGTGCTGGTCTTGTAGGACAACAATAGGAATAAATAGCGTGTTAAGGAAGTTACTTGAAAGTTGTGGATTTTTCATGTGTATAGTAGCTGCGATTTTCGGAAGTTGTGCTTAAAGTCTTTTATATGTACCTATTACCTTTACTTGTTTAAACAGAGGTGCTGACTTACCCGAGAAAGGGCTTCTAATGGGTTACTTTTTCCCAGTCGTAATTCCACTGTCATCTTTAACACGAATGCATATTTGGAATCGTATTGAAATTCTCTTTTATTTATTTTTAATTCCGCGATCTATCGTACGTAGATCGCGGAATTAAAAATACATTCTTATTGGCATTAACAGCTACCTACTGTTTAATGTCGGCTCCGAATGGGTAATGTTTCTATAGAGGAGTTGCCGGGATTTATGATGAGTAGAAGAACCCGTCGGATTTAAACCTTGTTTGACTTGCATGATAATCGTGCACAGTAACCATCATACCACAACGGCCCACGCTTATCAGTACATACGAGTACTTATATTTAATAGAACCATAAGAGCACATATTAAGTGCGGGGGCACCAAATTCACCCAAGGTTTGCCCAGAAACAATACGCATATGTTAGGTAAATACGAGGGCAGATCAACAATTCCCTGACTTTTTCAAATAAAACACAGTTTTTTTTTTACTAAAAAAAAATCTTTTTCAACATAATCTCCTTCTAGCTCATTAACTTAGTCCAGCGTTTCTCCAATTTTTGTATCCCTTCCAAAAAACAGAACATTTTCGAGGTCCATAAAAAAGGCATTAGTTTGATCAATAACTTCATTGGTGGAGCCGAATCTTTTTCCACCGAGCAATTTCATTGGGGTTGGAAATCGGAAGTAGTGACTGAGAAGTCGCTTGTCTACGCAGAAAAGCCTAACACGAGTAATGCCTTGGAAGATAATATTCGGCGTGTAATTGCTGACATACAGCCCCAAATGCTGCAACAAGTAGTCCAAATTTGGTGATCTCGGCTACAATTTATTCGAACCAGTCGCGGCGGCCACTTGTCCGAAATCACCATTAAAGCATAAAGGAAAACCCTTATCTTTATAATAAAGCGAAATTCTTGGCCATAGCATTAAATTGTATGCGTTTTATTACTTCTTGATAACCACACGTCTGGAAAAGATACAACGCAACACTCTGGCCTCACTGCCTTCCTCCTCTTTGTTCTCCATCGAAGCTTAGTGAACAAAAGGCTATTTTACTAAAATGCTGTTATTAACTTGTGACCACATAAAGAACTCGTTTCCTAAATTTCCATCTCATATCGCCACCCAGTCCAGCATCATTCGGTAGATTACACATTGCATTTGAAATGCAAATTGGTCATCCTACCCGCTCAACTGTAAGTGCTTTATGGCTTAGACGTTCCGTTGCCGACAATCCATAGTCAGCAATTATTATTATTCACATTCAGTTCGATTTATTCGATTTCCTCAAGTTTCCTTTTCAATTCAAAACTGTGGCGGCATGTAGCCATGGACGGCATGGCATGGACCTTTTGTGCATAAATTCACAAACTAACCGTGGCCATGATGAATGACTGAGTGAGTCGTAGTACATTCACATGTACTTGAAGTTTTTGTCGGCCACGTCCTCGTTCGAACATCTTCGGTGGCTGGTGGCTGTTACCTAAGCCCATGGTAATACTAATGGCTCCATTGATAAACTCATACAGATAAGCTGAGACTAATGCCATAGACGTCTATTGGAAATAATGAATCACTAGCAGTGTGGGTGTGGGCCGTGGGCGGGACTAGGAGACACAAAGGGTCTAAAGGTATACATTTCAGTGTGTTGTACTTAATTCTCAGCATAGTGATTAATTCGGGATTTTGGTACTTTTTGAGAAAAGCCAAAGAAAGAATGTATGCTGCGGTGGTAAAATTTATGAATAAGGTACGTTTGAGGATTGTCTCTTAATGCGAGGGCATGAGCTGTACGCTGTAGGCTCCATTTGAGATGTATGCAGGTAATTAGAGATGTACTTAATCTTTTGGTTACATGGACATTGAATAGTACGAGTACTAAATAATGGAGTTTATTGCAGTTCATTATCTGTTTAATAAATTGTACATACAATTTTCATGTTGATAATTGTTGTTGTGGTCAGTTAGGGGTTTATTCTGAAGATGTAGGTTTTTTGTGAAATTGTTTTTAAACTCAAAATTCTTTAAGAGTAGAATTTTATTTTATTAAATAAAAACAATTAAATACTTTTAATCTGACTTATTGATTAAAATGCAACGAGCATGAGATTCCTTACCACCTCTTCATAGACTATAAGGCTGCTTTGAAGACTCTGATTAGAGATAAATTATTTGAAACCATGTCTGCGAGGATGGGTCGATTTAGCAATCGATATGCTGTCATCGATATTTCTATAGCCGTTGGTATGAGGAAAAAAAGTTCCACTACGACATGTCGTAGTGGAACTTTTTTTCCTCGCGACAATTGTCGCGACATATCAAAAAAATAATTTTCGAGATGCCCAAATTGAAATTTTTGGACTTTTTCTCAACTTGAATTTTTAAGGGTTTTTAGTAGGTATTAAAAAAAATTGCTCATTTCATTTTTTTAAATATTATCTCTCAAGGTGACATACAAAAACGAGTATACATTGCCACATAATGCGTGATCCATTTCGAGGTTCCTTACTTTTTTAAAGAAAAACACACAGAAAATTGAAATTGAATAGGCAATGTTTATGATCATTTGAAAGAACATTCCTTGGCATTTATTTTTGAAGATTATGTCTATCAAATGTTGGCCGCGGCTACGTCTCAGATGTACGCAGAAAAAAAGTATCGTTGGGGTGACAATATTCGAAGAGGATCATACTATTGTTTGGATATGGTTGTGGCACAACAAAATTATGATCCTCACGACAACAGTATGATTCACACATAACCATACTATGATCCCCACAACCATAGTATGAATTACACTCAACCATACTATGCTCTCTAAAACCATACTATGATCCTCACAACAATAGTAAATTTCTCACTCAACCATACAATTATCTCTACAACCCTATTATGAACCTCACATCCATAGTATGTTTCCCATACAACCATAGTATGATTCTCGTAACCATAGTATGATTCACACGCAACCTTACTATGATCCCCACAACCATAGTATGATTCACACTCAACCATACTCCATACAATATTATGATTCTCCACAACAATATTATGATTCACACTCAACCATACTATAATCCCCAAAACCATATTCTGATCCTCACAACCATGGAATTTTTCTCATACAACCATAGTAGGATCCTCACAACCAAAGTATGATTCACATGCAACCATACTAGCATCTCTGCAACCATGGTATGATTAACTCAACCATTGGAAAGTAGTTCAAGGCATTTTTATTGTGTTTACTTTGTTCGGTGAAATACTCAACTACCGACTGGTTCTCGTTTATCACGCAGAAAGAAAGTATGGTTGTGGTGACAATATTCGAAGAGGATAATACTATTGTTGGGTATATGGTTGTGGTACAACAATATTATTATCCCCACAACAATAGTATGATTCAAATACAACCATACTATGATCCTCACAACAATAGTATGATTCACATATAACCATACTATGATCCCCACAACCATAGTATGATTCACACTCAACCATACTATGATCTCAACAAACTCACAACCATAGTATGTTGCATATACAACCATAGTATGATCCTCACAACCATAGTATGATTCACACGCAACCATGTTATGATCCCTACAACCATAGTATGATCACACACAATTATACTACGATCCCCATTATAATTGATTAGAATTTGTTTAAGTTGTCGACAAAAGATTTGATCCCCAATATTATTTATTAGAATTGGTTGTCAACAATAGATTTAAATTTTGAAAATTATTCAAATATACATTAAATTCAAAATAATACAAGTGATTTATTTCACAGTAGAAAAAATAAGTTGAAATAAACGTAAGCGTTTTTATTAAAAATATTTCAGTTAGAGCCAAAGCAGCTTGTTTAAAAAATTTTAATTTCGATAAAAAAAGTACTATTATTGCATAAGATCCGTACCAATAACATTTGTTCTTAAAAGCATATTTAAATGAAGAAAAACTACAACCATACAGTATGATTGCCGTAATCATATTATTTTTAACATAAAACGCATAACAACATATTTATATTGTTGCTATAACCATATTTTCATTTTTAAATTTGGCAATAATACTATTGTTACATTCCAACAATATTAATATTGCAGCAATTATACTATTGTCAAAAATAAATTCAGTTAACAATGCTATGGTTGCGACGAACATACTTTTATGGCGGAGAACATATTATTATTGTCGTGACCATGTTGTAACCATGTTTTTTTCTCTGCGTGTACTACGGATAGCGTAGACAGGGAGACCGAAACTGGTCCACATAGGACCATATTTTCCTGTAGCTCCCCACATAAAGGTACTTCCCGATTTTGGAATATGCAGCTTAAGAGGTCACATTTTACTTTCGATACCTATCAAATTACACGAGGATTGTTATGAGCGACCAACATCCATGGCCAACATTGGACCTACAGTGTCCAAAAAAAGCCTCGTTTCTCAGAATACCGGCATTTCGGTGTATTTTCAAAACCGGGTTTTATTCTAAGTAAAAAACTGGCATTAACTATTATTCCGATTACAGCATTTTTCCTAAGAATGAAAAATATTTTCCCATTCAGAAATTAAGTGATTGAGCCCATTTTGTAAACTCTGAGAATGCATTAAAATCAATTGCAACGAAAAAATGTTTATTTCCTATTTAAAAATAAACTAGGAAGGTCGGTTATGAACACAAAAAAATCTATTGCTTGTATTACCCATAAATCCTATTGGTAAAATACCTTTGGATTGATCATCACCCGTTACAAATTTGAAAAAATAGTTTTCGCTTTATAAGCCATTCCTTTGTGAAATGGCAAACAATACTGAACAGAAAGAATAAATTTTAACATAACTTAGGCGTAATCTGTAAAAAACCCTATTGAAAAAAACACCTGTAGATTGATCCAGAAAGACGTTAGACGATAACTACCACGAAAAGTGTAGACAGGGAAGGCCGACACTCCGGTGGAGAGAACCAGTAGAGGATGATGGAAAGATATTTGGGATAAGCAACTGGAGGAAGCGCGCCCAAGACCAAAGAGCTTATAAATAATTTATTGAGCAGGCGCGGACCAAGTAGAGGTTGTAGAGATAGGCATCCTAAATAAGTAAGAAAATATGAGCTTCCTGAAACTTAATGAATTGATACCGAAATGCTAATGGCATAAAAGGATTGCAAGTAAAATAAGATTAAGACCCATCGATAAAATTTCGACCCACCATAGGGAATGGACAGCGAGAAGTTTATGGCTTAATAGGATTGCAAGTATACCAATAAGCTACATTATATCCATATCGATAAGATTTACCCACCGACCTTTGGGTTAAAAAAACAACTGTCCTTTCTTGATATTTCAATAGATAGACAATAATAAACGGTTTAAACGATACGGCTTCCAACTATAACCGATGTGTTTCTATTACCTACACCACTCTGTAGTATGGGGCATTATGACTTAGAGCTGGTATTTTTCAATTTTGGTAGAAAATATCGGGTGATCAGCCTAAAGGTATTTTTTTCAAAACATAACAAAAAAAGTGTGGAATCTTTGTTGTTCATTCGAAAGGACATTTTATGCCACATATTTTTTAAATATAATTTCCTTCAAATGTTAACCGCGACTAAGTCTCAGCGTGTCCATTCTGAAGGTCCGATTTTGATGACTCGTTCGAAAATTTCGACTGGTATGGCGTTCATGGCATGTTGGCTTCGAAACCCGAATCTTAGCTGGTTTGTCAGGGTAGACTTTGGACTTTAAGTGGCCCCAAAGAAAAAATGCCTAAGCTAGTGATATCATACGATCTAGGCGGTCAAATCTGCTCTTTAAAATGACCTCTCAATAAATTTATTATTTGAGCAGGTGTATGGCAAGTGGCACCGTTCAGTTGCAACGAAATACCGTCAAGATTATGGGCTTTAATTTCAGGTAGCAAAAAGTACGATAGCTAGGCGCGATAGCGATCACCATTCACGGTTACGTTCCGGCCCTCATCATTTTAGAAAAAAAATATGGACCTATTAACTGCACCAAACCATGATTTGCTCCGGGTATAATGACAGCTCTTGAACCTCTTCTGGTTGCTCATCAGCCCAAATGGG
Organism: Hydrotaea diabolus; assembly: GCA_963513945.1. Classification (NCBI taxonomy): domain Eukaryota; kingdom Metazoa; phylum Arthropoda; class Insecta; order Diptera; family Muscidae; genus Hydrotaea; species Hydrotaea diabolus. Next base: position 138,204,409 of record OY740719.1, read on the forward strand.
GATATTTTATTTATTGACGTTGCCGTTGAGCCAGAAAGGGGCCTCATCACTGAATAAATCGTGGTTCGAAAACAGCGGATCTTCTCGTTTCTCATTTCCATAATTCAGTTGCACAATTTGGAGACGTTGTTGCGGCGTTAGTCTTTCTAAAACGGCAAACAATACTGAAAAAAAAAAAATAAAGTTTAACGCAACTCACGCGTAAACTCTGAAAAAATCCCTATGGAAAAAATAGCTCTGGATGGATCACCCTATAGTACGATCGACTTGAAAGCGATTTTACACAATAATCTTTGATAATATAAGGTCATGTTACTCTAGAAGTTAAGCCATATCACGCTCAAATATGCCACAGTAAAATTGAACAATATCTGTCTTTTTTTAACCCTACACCACACTTTGGGTTTTATGGCCCAGTTATGACGCATAAACAAAGCATACGTATGCAGTTGTCGAAGGTTTTGGCGCATGTGATCCAAAAAACGTCCCGCATCAAATCAAAATTGGCGATCAACAGCCAACCTGTGGACTAATGCTCACTCAAGTTAAAGTATAAGTAAATTTAACTACGAATCTAAATACACATAGAGTATTTTTGAAGTGTTGGTTGAAATTTGGGAAGGACGGCGCATTTTATTGTTTGCGCTTTAGTTTCGATGGAACGTTGAACATTATTCTTAGTAGGGACATAAATACTGTTACAACATTGAACACACCCATTTCAATGGTAGAACTGAACAAACCCTGTTATTGTCATGTGGGTTTTGAAAGCTAACCTCAATAGCGTCAGTCTGTAACGGCATTTTAAAATTGTTTCAACTTTCATCATGAAGTGGTCAAATAATGAGAACCGTATCGCTGTAATAGCGTTTTTCAAGTGTGAAATGAACAAAAAAAACGATATTTTCAAAACGCTCCGGCCACTAGGGATTAGCCGCATGTTCGTATAACGATGCAGAAAACTGTTTGAGGACAGTGGAGATGTACAAGACCGTCACTGCTCGGGCCTCCCAAGCTCTGTTCGAACATCGCATGTCATCAAAGCCATTAAATCAAGAATTCACAGAAATCCGCTCCGAAAACAGAAAATCATGGCCCGTGAGATGAATATCACGCAAAAGTATATGAGTCGAAACATTAAAAAAACCTGGGACTTGGGGCTTTCAAACGGCGTACCGGACATTTATCGACTGCAGCTTAAAAAAAATAGGATTGAAAAATGCAAACGTCTTTTGGTGAAGCACGCTGATAACTTGTACAGAAAAATTTTGTGCACCGATGAAAAAAATTTTACCGTTCAGGAAAAATTTAACAAGCAAAATGGTAGAGTGTATGCGCCGTCATCTAAGGAAGCATCTGAACTGATCCCAAGGATGGAAAAAGGTCATCACCCAGCTTCAGTCATGGTTTGGTGGGGTGTCTCTTACGATTGGGTTACTGATCTGCATTTCTGCAAACAAGGATTCAAAACATCGGCCAACGTTTACCAAGAAATCGTTTTGGAAGCTGTTGTGAAGCCTCCTAACAATTCCCTGTTCCAAAACCAGCTATGGACTTACCAGCAGTATTCTGCGCCGGCCCATAAGGCTAAAACGTCCCAGGCCTGGCTTCGAAACAATTTGCCAGCGTTCATTTCCTCTGAAGAATGGCCCTCAGGCAGTCCAGATTTGAACCCATTGGATTACAAATTGTGGACGGTTTCAGAGGACAAGGTTTGTCACAAAAGATACCCCAACATTGGATCTCTTAAGACTGCTTTGGTTCGAGCTGTGGCCAATTTTCCAATGGACGAGGTTCGTGCTGCTATTGACGATTGGCCATTGCGACTTAAGATACAATATACATCAGTAAGATACAATATGCATCAATAAATATATTAAAAAACATTGGTCCAAAAACATTCAGCACTTTTCGTTTTACAGCATAAAACGTGTGTAACAGTATTTATTAGGGACATTAATAAAATAAGTATAGAAAATTAGTAGTTTCCAACAAATATTTGTTTTTTATATCTTTTGTTGTACCACTTCGCCAATCTTATTTTTCATCCCTGGGACAGACGATGGAGCTAAGTCTTATTTTGTACAAACAGAGACAAAAATCGGTTGGAAATAGGTCAGAACTATATGAATTCGGTAGGATAAACCGACTTCCTGTTGCAATCACCAACATTCTATGGTACTTATGGTCACATAGTTTAATATAGCAAAATGATACTTACAACTTTAAAATTGGTTATACCAACCAAACCCCATAATATGATTTTTCGTCACCACACACGCAAAAAAAAGTATGGCTTGGGTGACAATATTCGAAGAGGATCATACTATTGTTTGGTATATGGTTGTGACACAACAATATTATGATCCTCACAACAATAGTATGATTCACACATAACCATTCTATGATCCCCACAACCATAGTATGATTCACACTCAACCATACTGTGATCTCCACAACCATACAATGGTCCTCACAACAATAGTATGTTTCTCATACAACCATAGTATGATCCTCACAACCATAGAATAATTCACACGCAACCATACTATGATCCCCACATCCATAGAATGATTCTCACTCAACCATGCTATTATTCCCAAAATTATTTATTAGGATTGATTTTTTTTGTTATTCAACACTAAAGATTTTTATTAAGTTTGTTATTTTAAATTGCATTAGTATTAGTTCATAGCCAGATTTAAGGCCATGTTTTTATTGAACATATCATTCAAGAAACAAAAAAATATATTCCAACGGTCAAAAATACTTTTAATTGCCAGCAGGGGTGAATGCTACTTCACCATCCGTAGACACCAAGTAAAGAATATGATTAAACCCAATGATCGAAGGCTATATACTTAAGTGCAGGCAGATTTCAAATAAACGAGAACCAGTCGATTTTAGAGTATTTCACCGAACAAAGTAAGCACAATAAAAATCCCTCGAACTACCTTCCGATTGTAATTGTTTTTTTAATGGACAACAACCATTCACTGCATCGTTGGTATGTTTTTTTTGTATATCAAAAAATAAAAATACGCACACACATACATGTATGCTCTATAAAACCTGTTTTGTTATGTTCATAGTCGCAACCGTACTGTATGATTGCCGTAATCAAATTATTGTTAATGTAAATTTTAAACAACAATACTAATGTTGCACCAACCATGTTTATATGGTTGCTACAACCATGTTTTCATTTCTAAATTTGGCAATAATACTATTGTTACATTTCAACAATAGCAATATTTTCGCAATCATGCTATTGTCGAAATGAAATTCAAAAACAATACTATGGTTGTGACGAACATGCTTTTATTGTAGAGAACATAGTATTGTTGCGGTGACCATAGTGTAACCATATCTTTTCTCTGCGTGCAGGTGGTTATTAAAGTAAATTAGCTACGATTTCCATATAGAGTAATTTTGAGGTGTTGGCAGAGATATGGGACGGACGCACCATTATTTGAGCTCTTGTTTCGTGGGGACTGTGGAGGGTTTATAAATGTCGGGCAGGCCTTAGCGAAGTTTTTACTTGTTGATTTTTAAGACTATTGAACTATTTTACACCTTGCGATGTAAATTACTGCATCTTTTAATGTGCGGTCCTGCTTTTGAATCAACTCTAGGTAATCACTGGCGAAGGCCATTCAATGTAAGTATATGAAAAACTAAGTAAACACAAATAACAAATAATTAAAAATTCATAATAGATATAGATTTCATTTCACTGCAAACTAACAATGCCAACATTTGCAATTAGTGAAACATTCAAATTGAGTAACTTTGAAATCAAATACAGCAATTACAATGCTCCTTCAAAAACAGGTACGGATACACTAAAAAGTTCGTTACTAACAAAAACTGTACATTGTAATTATTACACACCTCTCTCGCTGTGTATCAATTGTACTCGAACACTTCGGTGTAAAGGATAACAATAAAAAATTAAAATAAAATTCAATTATTATTTTTCCCAATTAAAACCTCGCACAATACGAGTATCGCATGGCATAGTGTAAAGTGCAACACATTCAGCCATACAAAGTTTGGCAAATATTCTCTTGTGTTCAATTATTTGTTGTTCATTAATTAAAAATGATAAATTTTAATTTTTTAAATAAACCAAACATGAAACACCAGCGCGATTATAATAAAGCCACGCCGGCAGCAGCCGCAGCAGCATTGGAGTGAAGTGGAATGTCCAAATAACCCAAATGACTAAATGGAAAATAACGTGTATTCGCCTAGACTAAAGCTGCCGGGGTATGATTTTCACTTAATGGAAATCATAAGTTCGCCTTTTGTGTGAATTGTGCTTTATTGTTTTTATACCCTAGACCACACTGTGGTACAGGGTATTATGACTTAGTGCTGATGTTTGCAACACCTTAAAGGAGTGGAGATTCTAGGTTGATCGGTATGCTAAACCAGTTTTGTTCAGGAGAGCCATTTTAAGGATTAGGTCCCTATCTATTTGCGCTTAGAATCGTCGACTTCACTTTCATAAAACGCGCATTTCTCTGGGAAGGAAGACTTTTGGGGCATAGAATCGGTCTCATTCGATGCTCAGATGTTGTCCACATCAAAAAAAGAAAGTGAAAAGTTGATGAAAAGTTTTGTTCAGGAGAGCCATTTTAATGATTGGGTCACTTTCTATTTGCGCTTAGAATCGTCGACTTCACTTTCACAAAGCGCGCATATCTCTGGGAGGGAACACTTTTGGGGCATGGGATCGGTCTCATTCGATGTTCAGATGTTGTCCACATAAAAAAAAAATGAAACTTGATTTTTTTACCCTTAGGTCTCTTTCTCTATGATTTGGCGGCTTGTCTTCTCTCTGATGTAGCGGTTGGCCACAATCCTTGAATTGCGGCATATTACGAAAGAATATTTCTTCCTCAACAAGAATTACAGACAAAATATAGACTGATAAGGATCAATTCAATAGGGTTCGTCTTGAAGAATGTAACAAAATTGATCGAAATTTGTTCATAATTACGAAATGTGATTTAATTTTAAAGATAGCTGGACTGAGGGATGGACATTAGTGTGATTACTATTTTTATTACTTTACATTACAAAAATAAAACCCCTCAAATTCGAGGAATAATTGCATTCATATGGCACTAGTAACATCAAATTTAAAAAAAAATTAAAAAAGTTCCCCCCTTTTTCATTTTTAATTTTTTTTTAATCTTTTCAGTGGAAGTCTTACTAAGAAGAAGTCTGTTCAGCCGTTGCTTCACAATGGGTTAACATTTTTTTGCATACTTTGATTCTTCCTTCTTGTCTGCCCTTTGACGTCTATTTGGACGAAGAATCTACCTTCCTCGTCTAAACAGAAAAGGGATCCAAGCATTCCATCTGTTGAAAAGCTCTCCAATCTCACACGGATGCCGACAAACCGCCACATTCTTGGAAACTTCACTTTTCTCTTCAACAGCGAGAAACGGCGACTGGATCGAATCAAAATTATGATTACGGATATAGAATTGCTCTGGAGGGAAACTCTAGACTTTCCACTTTTATCCACCGCACTCATCAGAAAGAAACTAAATCGGCTGATTGATCTAAATGATAAAAACAAAAAGAAACCGTCTGAAAAATTCACTGCAACACTTTCTCAGGTATTTGATGTCACCAACGTGAGTGGAGAATGGAAAAGCTCGGAAGATAAAGAGTTCTACCAGAGTCAAGTTGAGAGTGGAGGTAAGGTTGGTTATTCAACGGTCAAACAAGCCCCTTTGGAATCAATCCACCCAAGAAAACGAATCCAACTATCAATATCTCAAGCTCAAACCAGTACTTCTCAAACGCAACCCATACATGATATTGTCTCCGAATCTACCTCCGATTCTTCACCCATGTCTCTCCAAGCTCTTCTTCCACGTCATCTTCTGAATGCAAACCGAAATACAAAAGAACAAGCACTACAACAGCGAGTTTACTAGTACTGGAAAACAACATTTCTACACATAAAGCACATAACGTTCTTGCAACCATTGCTAAACAGGGTCATGATGTGCCGGTTCCAAGTCAGTCTGGTGTCTGGAAACGAGTAATCTCAGAAGGACTGCAAATGAAAGCCAAAATTTTTGAAAAACTTCAAAGCAAAGATCCCTATTGTCTTCAGTTTGATGGTAAAAGAGTCCAAGGGGAAGAATATCAAGTAGTTCTGCTGAAAAATGCCACAACCGAAATCAAACTCGGTATTCTGAAATGTGAGAGTGGTTCTGCCGCGGCCATTCACAAGGAACTACATCAGCTAATTGATGAATACGATGCTTGGGAAAATATTCGCATGATAATCTGCGACACAACAGCAGTAAATACTGGTCGTTTGCACGGGATTGTAAAGCTGATACAGGACGATGTCTTGAGTAAGGGCTTTCAGAAGCCACAATACATTGGCTGTCACCACCATGTACTCGACCTCCTTCTGAAGCATGTCATAAATTTTCTTATTCAAGAGCCAACGAGACAACCAGAATTGAACTATTCCTTCATTGACAAATTAAGAGAAAACTATGTCTCTCTTCAGACTCATTACCACCAAGTTGCGACAGATGATGTTAACACAGACGAGAACCCTGGATGGCGAGATGATTTAAAGTTCTTATATGAACTTTGTCAGGCATATCGTCAGTACAAAACAACTTCACGATGGCCCCGAATCAGCTGGAAGAAACTCCCAAACTTACACCAGGCAAGATGGAACTCGCGTGCAATATATGCTGTTATAGCCTTTTTTCTCATGCCAGAGTGGCGCCGCATCCTCGGTACAGCATGCGACTTTATCTGCTATGAATGGGCAAATGCTTGGTTCAAGTCGCAACACTACAACGAAGCGTCCTTCAATGAACTGTTAACCTCACTCACCAAGACAAAATGCGAGAAGGCAATTAAGTGTTTGAAGACGAACTGGTCGGTCGAGGAGTCATTCATTAATTGACATTCCCAGATCTAACCAAAATGCTGAACGTGCTGTAAAACTGATGGAGGGACTACATGCAAACTCGAAAAAATTTGAATTTCTGAATCTAAAGTTCATAGCAAAAAATAATTTTTAAACATTTTTTTGTACATTCTAAACTTATTACTAACTGCTTAATATTATTAATTTTTTTGCTATTAATCTTTTGAATTAACCAAAAACAGCATATAATTTTTTTGAAAAAAATTATTTTTTTCACTTTTTTCATCCGAATGAAAGGGGGAACTTTTTTTAAAAAACACAAAAATGCAATTAATATTCTTACATTACACAAAAAACTTCCTCGATTGCAAGTGGTTTCATAATTTTTTTTTTTTTGTAATTACACTAATGGACATCGCTCAATAGTGATTCTAGGTTGATCGGTATGCTTAACATAGAGTCAATCTCCACTCCTTTAAGGTGTTGCAAACATCAGCACTAAGTCATAATACCCTGTACCACAGTGTGGTCTAGGGTATAAAAACAATAAAGCACAATTCACACAAAAGGCGACCTTATGATTTCCATTAAGTGAAAATCATATCCCGGCAGCCTTGGGCTAGGCGAGTACACGTTATTATCCATTTAGTCATTTGGGTTATTTGGACATTCCACTTCACTCCAATGCTGCTGCGGCTGCTGCCGGCGTGGCTTTATTATAATCGCGCTGGTGTTTCATGTTTGGTTTATTTAAAAAATTAGGTCCCTTTCTATTTTGCGCGTCACATATAAAGGGTGTTTTTTATTGAGGTATAGAACTTCGAATTGAAATAAAACACAAGAAAATCGTTTTAATGTCCATCAATTTGGCTTTATTGGAAGGATAATTTTATGCCATTAATGTTTAAATATATATCGGGCATGTGGCCGCTGCGGCTGGCTCGAATAAAGCCAATTCTACAGGTCCAATTTTCAACCACTTTTTCGAGCATATGGGGCCGTATGTTGGCAATAACGCCACGAATGTTGGCTTCCAAGTCCCCTAACGTGTTTCTGGTTTGTTGGCGTAGACGAGCGACTTCACATATCCCCAAAGAAAATAATCCAATGGTCCATGTTAACCGATCCATGGTTAACCGAATTAATTGCTCTGATGGACGATTATGTCGACCATAAAATGGACGGAGCTTGAGGTGAACTTCGCGAACTGAACCATTACGTTCGAAATAAATTTGCACGATTTGCAAGCGTTGTTTTTTTGTCAACCTGTTCATGATGAAATGGCAAACCAAACTAAATATTAATCACTTGACAGCTGACAAAATGGCCGCCAGTTAAAAAAGTGATGCCAACTTAAAGTTCTATACCCCAATAAAAAAACACCCCTTACTTAGTAGAGACATTAATACTGTTACACACGTTTAATGCTGTTAAATAAAAGTACTGAATGTTTTTGGACCAAATATTTTTTAATATATTTATTGATGTATATTGTATCCAAAAAGAATCTACTTATTCCAAATGTCCGCCTTTTGCCTTTACACACGCCTTTAGTCGCACTGGCCAATCGTCAATAGCTGCACGAACCTCGTCCATTGGAAAATAGGCCACAGCTCGAACCAAAGCAGTCTCAAGAGATCCAATGTTGGAGTATCTTTTGTGACAAACCTTGTCCTCTAAAACCGTCCACAATTTGTAATCCAATGGGTTCAAATCTGGACTGCCTGAGGGCCATTCTTCAGAGGAAATGAACGCTGGCAAATTGTTTCGAAGCCACCCGGGGACGTTTTAGCCTAATGGGCCGGCGCAGAATCCGGCTGGAAAGTCCATGGCTGTTTTTGGAACAGGGAATTGTTAAAAGGCTTCACAACAGCTTCCAAAACGGTTTCTTGGTAAACTTTGGTCGATGTTTCGACTCCTTGTTCGCAGAAATGCAGGTCAAGGACCCCATCGTAAGAAACACCCCACCAAACCATGACTGAAGCTGGGTGATGACCCTTTCCGACCCTTGGGATCAGTTCAGATGCTTCCTTATATGACCGCGCATACACTCTGTCATTTTGGTGTAGGGTATCTCAGAGTCGGCCACGCCATAATTAAACTTTTTTTACTTGTTTTATTTTGTGTGTTGTGTTAAAAGAGCCATGGCATTTTCTCAAATGACAGGTAAAATATAATAATAATAATAATATTATGTATGTACTGGGCTTTTAAATAAACAACGAATTGTTAACATTGGCCATTATCGATTTCATGTTGGCAGGGAGAGTGAAAAATCATTAAACAAGGGCCATTAACACAATTAAGGTGTTAAGGTATGAGTAAAAAAACACCAGTACAAGAAGTGATAAATCGCTAATGCTGCATACATATTGGAGTAAGGCATTGATCGGTTTTGATACAGTAACAGATTGCAAATGAATTATAATAATGAATTTATGAAGAAGGAAACAATGAGCTGGAATTGCTACAAACGTTATAATACCAAATTATGCGAAACAAGACCATGCAACCATGTGCATCAAGAAGATTACCTGATACTTAATTCTTGGAATGTGTTTAAAATAGTTGTAAAAAGTTTGTATGAAACTATCTTTTTGATCGGCTCAGCCTCTTAGTAAAATTCTGGTTAGCTAAGCCATCCAGCAGGCATCTATTAGGGTTGGCTCAGTTCTCTATTTGGAATTATAAATGGGCGAAATCGGGCATGGAAAAAAGTTTCTCTAAAGAGACTTAAATGACCTGTTTTCTGAGTAGTTGCTTAACAAATCTTTACTTTTTGGTGAAACGAACTAAGGTTAAAATGGGTACTGTTAGTTCGGACGTCCTTCATACCTCGAATAAAGTGCTTAGCTGCTGGACGTTTCGGAGCATGTGGCTCAAAAAAAAACCAACGTATGCTTTTTAAGGATTCTGCTAAACATTGCTAGAGGTTTTTACAGGGCTGGTGATTTAACATTTAAAATTTGAATAGGCTGTAAAAAAATACTGATAATTTTTTTAAATTTCTGTTTTTATTGGAAAGGTTAAACTTTTCATTTTAATAATGGAACACAACAGCATTCATATGACTACCGTAACTGGCTCGGCAGTACCTCATCCGATTAACACAATGTCTCAGTATATTTTCGACTGTTTCGGGTCGAATCTCTTCGATGGCAAGTTTAAATTCATATTTCAACGCTTCAATTGCCTCTGGATGCTTTGCATAACATTTATCGATAATGGCTTCATACCGACAAAAATCTGAAGGGCTCAAATCCCAGGTCCGAGGTAATCGCAATTTCTGCTGATGATTCGATATGTAATTCCATAGCAGCTATGATAAAAGTACGTGCATAGCTAGCATCCTAAAGACAGTTTAAAGGGCCTGGATTTGCTTAGTAGTTGTCCAGCCACTTGAGGACATTTTACTAGCTGCATCATCTACTCAAGCTCTTTTTTTATGAAGGTTTCCTATCACCCATATCGATGGAAGAAAGCTTTTGCAGTCGTTTATCCGAATCTTGAAGTTACGTAAGCAGCTCTACTCTTAATGGAGGATTATCGATATGTGGCTCTTACAGCATTGAGAATATTGCTTTTGATTGTCCCAACCCGAGTGTGGTACTTAATCGCGTCCTTCGAAAGGACAGTCTTGCAAAATTGGCATTCCATTTGACGGATCCATGGTTTAGGATTTCTGGTTCTAAAGGGTTAAACCTCAGTTTTTGAGCTGACTGAGCAAGCACATCATTTCTAAATACCAAAATGTGTGTTAAAGCAGAGTCACCGAAGAAAAGCCTTCCCACCACTTAATTCTAGTAAAATTGGACCATATCCTGCAAATCTAGAAGAATCTAACTAAACTCAACAATTTTTGCAAGGTATGTAAGTACTGAGTTAATAATAAATAACCATGGAGAAACTAGATCATATATCGGGTGATCAATCTAGAGGTTTTCTTTTTCAAAATAATAAAATATAATAATTCAAATCAAGTGTGGGATCTTTATTGATCATTCGAAAGGACATTTTATGCCATTTATTTTTTGAATATAATTTCCTTCAAATGTTGGCCGCAACTACGCCTCAGGGTGTCCAATTTTGGATGACTCGTTCGGGGATTTCGACCTGTATGGAATTCGACCTGTAATGCTGGCTTCCAAAAAACCCCAAATCGTAGCTGGTTTGTCAGCATAGACTTTGCTCAGCCGGACTTTACGTAGCCCCAAAGGAAAATGTCTAAAGTTGTGATATTACACGATCTAGGCGGCCACTTCACCGGTCCAAAACGTAAAAGTAGCTGCTCTTCGAAATGTCCTCTCAATAGATCCATTGTTTGCGCAGCTGTAGGGCAAGTGGCACCGTCCTGTTCCAAACCAAATGTCGTCATGATAACGGGCTTCAATTTCAAGCAGCAAATAGTCTGATATCATGGCGCGATAGCGAGCACCATTTACGGTTACGTTCCGGCCATCATCAGTTTTGAAAAAATATGCACTGATGATTTCACCAGCCCATAACCATGATGAATTCCATTAGCAAATATTAAGAAATACTGAAATGGGGTGGATATAAAGTTTAACACAACTCACGCGTAATCTGTGAAAAATAACTTATTGAAGAAAATACCTCTACCACCCGTTACAAGTTTGAACAAAAATATGGACCGATGATTCCACCAGTCCATAATTCGCACCAAACCGTAGTTTTTGCGGTGTAAGACTTTCCATGATAAAATAGCAAACTATACTTAAAGGAAAGAGAAGGAAGTAAAAACAACTAACGTGTAATCTGTGAAAAAAACCACATTACAAATTTTTATAAACATGGACCAATGATATCACCAGCCCATAAACCGCACCAAGCCGTGTTCTTTGCGGTGTAAAACTTTCCGTAAGGAAATAAAAAATAAAGTTAAACACAACTCAGGCGTTATCTATGAAAACAAATCTATTGAAAAAATCGTCTTCAGATCGTCTCCAGACAAAGGTCCTTACCGATTTCCGAACCTGCAGTTTTAGAAAGTACATCGAATTTTGATAAAATATCGATAAACCATAACGTTTTTAATAGCCCGCATACAAAGGTCCCTCCCGATTTAAGGTCCCGCCGCACATTGTAAATTACATGTAATTCAAACGAAGCACTTGTTTATCCCTAATCCAATTGGGCCGGTCGGTCTTTTATACGAGCATACGAGGGCAGCTATATATATTTCTGGCCTAATAATGAAAATGCGAATATTTATCATCAAAAATGGTTTTATTGTTTTTCAAAGTATTCTCCAGAATGATTTATAAACTTTTGAATGCGCTTAATCCAATTGTCGCAGCACTTTTACCATTCCGATTGAGATACCTCCAAAACAAGGTTATTGAACGCTTCAACAGCATCTTCTGGCGACGAAAGTCGTTGACCACGCATTTTTTTTTTTGGATGTGCGGGAATAACAAAAAGTTCAGGGTTGTACGGCGGATAACCCATCAATTCGACGTTTTGGCTGGTCAAAAAGGCGCTGGTTTGAGGCGATGTGTGAGAGCTCGCATTGTAATTAGTGCACAATGATTCGTCTTCTCTTGTTCGTTTTTGGAATTTCTCCGAAGACTTTAGACAAACAAATTGTGATCGAATGTATGCTGGTGGAAGAAATGCCCAAGGATGCCTCTTTCTCGCGGTATGTCACATGTCGATCTGCATTATCATTTCACACGGCATCAATGATCTCTGGCACAACGGCCACGACCTTCGTCTTTGAGCAAGCGTCGGCCACGATTGAATTCAATAAACCAGTTTTGACAGTGCTATAGGAAGGTTCTTCATCTCCATACAAAGATTTAAGTTAATCGATGCACTCTTGTCGTGATAATCCACGTAGAAAGTTGGGAAAAAAATCGCACGAAAATGTTCACGAGTTAATTGCATTTTTTGCCAAATTGATTTTTTCAATTCACTGTAAACAACACAAATGATGGTCGTACGTCTAAACGTTCTGAGTACGTTTATGCTAAAAAAATGTCAAACTTTATAATGGAAATGCCAGATGGGCCCAGGCAACAATTAGTGTTGCCTAAGCCAGAAGTATATAGCAACCCTCGTAGCCCCACAAAATTTGCGTCTGCTCTTCTAGAAGAAAAATATTAAGTTCGACCTTGCTCAAGCTTCAGACAGAGAAGCGAAATCTTCATAATAGCCCGACATTAATTTTTTTTATGTTATTTTCTCATGATATATTATTAATTGTATTTGGGTCTCAATTCAAGCCAATCGATGGCAGATGTATCCCCCAGCATATGTCTGGTCTCTATAGTGTTAATTGAATATTAATGTTTTCATTAAAATCCCTATAGTTTATATATGATAATTTTAATTCAATTTGTTTTCCATTACAGAAAAAACTACAAACTTTTACAAAACCATTCAACTGACTCCCATAGCACGAAAAAGTTCACACAACAAAGTGCCTGCGCCCGTTTGCCTTCAGGCATTTTTAAATTTAATTTTTCTCCTTTTTTCTGGTGCTCAATGTGAGTGGTGCCTTTTTTAACCCCACCGCCCGCCCATAGTGCCATAATGCGTATTGTAATTAAAGTTAATTACTAAAACTTTTTGGCACTGAATTATAAAATATATTTTTGTCATTTTTTGGTGTTTTTCAAAGGAACTTTTTAATGTTTAACTTTGAGTATGTGTCGTATGTTTTTAATGCATCATCATCATCATCGTCGTCGACGACGTCGTTGTCACCATTATAAGATTGCTGCTTCTTTGCCATTTTATAAAGTGGCCAAATGGGAGAGCCAGGCAGATTCGCCGACAAACGGTATAAAGTTTTATGTGAATTCACCAAAAAAAAGGGAAACAAAATGAAGTTGGCACAGACCTTAGACTATAATTTTCCGCAAAAGTTATAGTCGCCCAAATAAAATTGTCGAAAGTTCGCTTGACAATCTACTTCCTTCGGAATTGAACCCCATCAACGGAGGCAAATGAATGAAAGACTTTTAATTATAACTTAGCAGAAATGGGAATAAATATTCCAAAATTAGAAAGGTTGTTTTAAAAAGTGTATTGTTGTCGAACTATTTTCAACCATTGGCAATAACGACCATCTCTCGTTCATTTCAATTGGCTTTCAAAGTTAAATAGAACCCCGTAACTTGCGTATGAATAAATTTAATAGAGTGGAATAACCTTCGGTAGTTTGCTGGTGAATTTGAGGCCACCATTTGAAAACGACCACAAAATGAAAATAAAAGAAAAACAAATCATTCAGTTGTTTTCTGTTTATTTTGGTTTGCTTTTCAGTTGCTACTCAATGTCACCGAGTGTTTTAGAATACTGGGTTAGTTGCTGTTTGTGCAGTTGAATCCAGCTATCGCATCTAGCTGGCCTAAACATTCCAATCAATTTAATGGTTAAGCGCTACAAAGGCAACAAGATCTGCGAAAGGTCACTGTAATTAGTGCGACAATGTCAATTGGTAGCCTTGGCTGGTTTGAGATTGATTAGCTTACATATAGATAGATTGAATGACTGCTTTGAATCCTACTATTGGAGGATGATTGGTTTTGGGGTGGCTTCATGAGTGCCGGCGCTTTAATTTAGCCATAAAGCTATATTTAAATTGATTACAATTCGAACAAATTAAACTAAGGATGGATTTAAATCTCTGCCGTATTACTAACATTTCTTTTAGTACAGGAAACAATCATAACATATTTAATTTTTAATTTTAATTTATTTCTCTTACAAAATAATAAAATATAATATCTGTAGACTTTTAAATTTATGTGTGAAAGATTACGTCACGTAAGTTACCACCATTTTCATCCGCGCAAAGTTAAACTCTTTCAAGAGCATTTTCCATGACACGAATCAGAGTATCTGGCTGCAACGCTCTTATTTCGGCCCGAATATTCTCCTTCAGCTGTTCAAGGGTTCTGGGTTAATGATATACACTAGACCGGTCCTTATGTCTTTTTTCGAACTCGTATGACGGCAAGCGCTAAAACTTATTTGATCCTAAAAATACACAAAAAAAATTGAGCTTGATTGGACAATTTTAGCCGTGCCCCCGCCAACATATGTTTGCCATTCGTGACTATTGTTCTCTCATTCGGAATAGCATTATCTTAGAGCTGTCAAACTAGTTTGCTTTGTATTGGTAAATACTTATTAAAATGTGTGTGTGTATGCGTTTGGCAAATGTGTCACACCCCTGCCAACATTTTCTATCGCGGAAGTGACGTTAGGAAGTTAAAATTCATCGTCTGCGATACCATTTTCTTATCGCGGAAGTGTCTTCCGTATCGAGCAGTTGTACCCCCCGAAGTTAACTTCCAGAAGCCACTTCTGCGTTACTATAAAGAGTCACTTCTTAGTGCCTTCTTGGGAATGACTTCTGAGTACCTTCGTGGAAGTCACTTCTTAGTGCCTTCTAGAAAGTTACTTCTGAGTGCCTTTTAGAAGTCAATTCTTAGTAACTTCTAGGAAGTTACTTCTGAGTGCCTTTCAGAAGTCACTTCATAGTGCCTTTTAGTCACTTTTAAGTGGCCTTATGATACAAAACGTTTTTTCCTCAAATCGACTGTTTCTATCAACATAGTCTTCAGAGTCACTTGAACTATCACTTGACGAAACATCATAACATGAAAACATTTGACCAGAAACACTGGGTTCGAAACTTTCTTCAATATAACCTGCATCAATTATTTTTTTTTATTACATTTTTACCACACGTTGTACTCCCATATATATTTGTTGTTATTTTATTTGCCTCTCTTTTGCTTTTTATTTTTTTTTTTGCCTTTACAGATAATTCACTCATATTGTGGGATAAAAATATGTAAAAACTACAAAAATAACAATTACAAAACAAAACCACACTTTATCACTGACCGATCACAGCGAAATACCAAAAATCTTGATGATGTCTAAAAACTTCTTTTTTGCATTGTTCTTATTTCTTCTAATTATTTTCGCGGTCTCTGCGACTGCAGAAGTGCATAATTTTGTTTTTGTTTAATATGTCCATAACGGCACATGTGATTTTCGTCTGGTGTTGTAAACAAACGATCTTCCAATTGACGTCTGGATGATTTAAAGACGACTGTAATGTAAATTGTTATTGTAAAATTCAAACTATTTTCCAACTATCGTCTGGAAGTGACTAAAGCGTAACGCATTAGACGATGAAAGAAACTTCCAAATGTTGCGAGGGACACTCTCCCTTTTTTTGTGGCGGCCCAGTGTTGTGTTGTTGTTGTGTACGTCTGACGAATATTCGCAGAAATAAATCATTTTGTATTGCAACTTTCACACGTGGAGATCGACAAATTAAGTAAAATCGTGAAGTTCAACAAAAAAATTTAAAAGAATATTGTCCAAAAGATTACCTTTAAAAAATTGAACAAATAATTTTTAAAATTAAAAATCCAAACCGATGACAACCAAAAGACTTCGATCGGATGATGACATTATTTTAATTGGCGTAATTGACCACCAAATTACTGGAGCCTAAATACCAGCAAGAAAACAAGTGCTAAAAGTTTTATTTAATAATTTAAGAATAGTGGGTTTAAATTTAAGAGAAAGTTCTAGATTAGTTGTTGCTGAGGTTAGCACGTTTTGGAAAAAAGCTCGAGTTCCAACACACCATAAAAAACACTGCATTGAGAAGCTGGAAAAATTATACAACGAGTGGAGAGATATTACAAAGCGTCATGGTCGAAAACAGAATTTCAAAACAGGAAAGAAACTGAATTTCAAGATAAATTATATGATTTATTCGATATCGCACACGCAAACGCGTTAGAATTAATTGAAATACAAGAAGACAAAGAGTTCTTAAAAAAGCAACGAGAAAAAGGAAGACCAGGTTGTATGCTAGGAACGGATAAACTTGTCATGCAGAAAGAAAAGCGAAGGGAGTCCAGAAAGGACAAGAAAACCAGCGTCGAATAAAAGAAGATGAACGAAAAGAGTTATATGAACAACGAACTCAAACAGGTATACAATTAAGAATTCTATCTTTTAAGCAAATCAGAATTACAGTTGTAAAACAGGTATAATTGACGACGAAAACGATATTGAAGCTGTAGCATCAACATCAGCAGGAAATGCATATCTAGGTATATCAGGTATATCCAGAGGTAAAACAATTTTTTTTACATCAAGACTGCTTTCAACTTTGGATAAGTGGAAAATCACTGATGGTGCTGCAGTTAATATCCTTAGTGCAACTGCTGACTCGCTAGGCTATGATATCGAAGATCTTATACTAAATCATTCATCAATTCGTCGAATGCGTCAGAAGCATCGTGCAACAACAGCACAAAACATTGCTGAAAACTTTGATGTAAGTACTGTAATGTGTTTGTGTTTTTTCCTATGCTTCTTTTTTTGTACCCTCCACCATACAATGGAGGGTATATAAGTTTTGTCATTCTGTCTGTAACACTTTGAAATAATCATCGGAGACCCAACAAAGTATATATATATTCGTGATCCTCGTAAAACTCTTAGACGATCTAGCCATGTTGTCCGGCTGTCCGTCTGTTGAAAACAAGATAGAGCCTGCATGAAAACAGCTCGGGAGGTGAAATTTTGCACAAACATGTGTAGTGCCAAAGCATGGTATTGAAAATGAGCTATATAGCTCTACGGGAAGCTGGTGTTGGAGACCCTCAACCGACACTACCGCATAAAAATTAGTTTTTTTATTTGGAAATATCCGTCCAGTTTCTTGAGCAAAATCACTGAAATTTTGCAAATAATAATCTCTATATAGGCGCAATCATCTATGTAAAAATGGTTTAGATTGGGCCACCATTTCTTGTACCTCCTATTCAAACGGCCTTATGGGTCTTGAGAAATAATATGACTATAACTCACCACAAACTTGACGTATCGAAATGAAATTTTACACATCAAGATTTCTATATACAACACACTTCTGCGCTGAATTCGGTTAAGATCGGAAAAGTCCTACTGACACCTCCCACACTAACGGTCTCATGGGCCTTCAAAAATAATATGACAATAACTCACCACACACTTGACCTCTCAAGACGGCATAAAGATTAATATATAGAACAGACTTTTGCGCTAAATTTGGCTAAGATCTGAAAGGCCCTACTGGTACCTCCCACACAAACGGTCTCATGGGCTTTAAGAAATAATATGACGATAACTCACCACAAGCTTGACCTATCGAAATGAAATTTTGCACCAAATTTGGTTGATATTAGGTAGTCCCATCAGGTACCTCCCATACAAACGGCCTTATGGGCCTTGAGGAATAATATGACAATAACTCACCACAAACTTGACCTATCGATATGAAATGCCGTGCTTGAAGGAAAACTAGGTCGCGATTTATTATATTTTCCCTGCAGACACCATATTTAGGAGTTGTTGATCAGTAAAATGTTTGAAATAGAGTGGCTACTACAGCTGGCCCAGAAGTGCCAAATTTTAATCGCTTTAGCAAATACTGGATTAATATTGACAAATTAAATTATAAGAGTTGCTTAGAAGATGAACACATTATTACAGTATTGACTGCTGAAGACTGCAGAAGAATTTAAATTAATGTCTATATAACTTAAAACAAGCTCATAGCAGACGCGACTACAAAGAATTATTACAATTAGTTGTCAGTTTTCTTGGTGGTACGGAGCCGAATTTTAACACCGTTCGTATACCCGGTGCAACTTCTCATAATCGATGGATGTCAAAATCTATTTATGCACTTAAAATGTATTTGTTTCGCAATGAATTCAATATGACCAAACAAGAGCGAAACGGTATACGCAGTGTCTGTCTGTTTATAGTTCGTATTTATGCTTAGCTCGTTTGTTTTATTTCGGTCTGTTGCTTTTACACATTGAACAGGGATTAAACCGGCTCAAGACCTCTTGCTTCTATATTTAAATAGAAGACAAGTTTTTAACAAAATGGCAAAGTGACATTGATTTGCGTGGCTGCACACTATTTTTATCATGATTTCGGGTCCGTGACAACCCTCTTCAGAAAGCCTTGCTGCAATTGTTGTAAGTAAAACCGAACTCTATAAGGCCAGGCTCTCCACAAACGAATGATAACTACTGTTGTAAACCTTAATTTTCAAGTTTTCTTCACACAATTGCCCACGAAAATACAACTCACTCGTATTTATGTAAAAGCCTGGTTTGGATGCATTAAAGCAATTGAAGCACCAAATCAAGACCTTAAGTTAATTAAAAATATTATAGCTTATCCTGAAAGGAATATAGCTCTTGCTTTGCTACAAAAAATAAGCAATCATTTGTGGTATTTGTCGGAAGAACCAGTCGGTCTTTCATTCTTCGATCCTAATGTAAAAGTTGCAATTAAAAAAAAATGGTTCAGGCAATTAATGTTAAAGCAAATACAGAAAAATGCAAGCGAATAATAACTTATCCAACAAATATCGACACATTTGCGCAAAAATATTTAAGCGATTTTGTAAATTCCAATACAAACGCTCTCTTCGAGTGAAAATGGGCTTCATCGCTCATTATCCGATAATTATCGGATAATTATAATTAATGAATTTATTATGTTCCTGGCCAATTCTTGGAAGCGAAGTACATAAATTATTCCTTATTAAGGATCACCTGGCTTTAAGTGTTGCTTTTTTTTAATTAGCCTACACTCAGGGGTTTTCTCCTACACATGCGATGCATTGCGTTGGTCGTTGGAAGGGATCGAAGGGCGGAAAGAGGGAGTAATGTTTATTGACATTCGTCTTGAGTTTCTGGATGTCGTAATAAGTGGAAAATACATTTGCCGGAAGACGATTCGACATACGGACAGTACGGGCGAAAAATGAATTCGATCTTTAGTGTATAGTGCGGTCAACCGGCCAATCGATAACAAATGGGTGTGAATTTCTGAAAAGTCGTGTATCCCTGCCGAACATCCTCACGTCATCAGGTCTCCCGTAGAGCGATATCTACAGAAGCCGTACTGTTGGTCACTAAGCAGGTCGTTGGACTCGAGATACCCTACAAGATGGTGGTTAACCATGCTCTCCATTACCTTGGAGAGCGCAGAGCTGATCGCGATTGGCCGATAATTCGCAGGATTATTGGCTTCACCCTTTTTAGGGATCGACTGGAAGTTCGCAACCTTCCAACACGCTGGGAAGACTCCTGCACGATAAGCAAGGTTGAAAAGGTTGCGCAGTGGATGCGCTAGTGTCGAGGAACACTTACATAGGACTAGTGCCGAGATACCATCTGGGCCCGGGGACTTACTAACATCGAGATTCGCAAGAACCCTTTTAACTCCACGAGTTCGAAAATATATCTTAGTCCTGTCAGACATGTGCAGCTGAGCAGAGCGCCTTCAAGTTGATGTTTCTGGATTCTCCCCAATACTCCCCCGAACGCGTTGAATATTTCCCACACTAATTCCAGAACGTGGTCTTCTGCTTCGTAGAAGATCCCTCACTTAGCCTTGTTCCCGAAATCGGGTCACTAAGCGTCGAATCATTGATTCGGTGGGTGAATTCCGCACATTACCATGACGACGATAGGCTCGTGCAGTATGAATTATTGATCGATGATGTTTAAAATAAAATTCTACGATATTGGCTCGTTGAATAACGTTTCAATGATTAAAACAAATACATTAGAAAAGTTATTAAGCTTTTAAATCCCTTCCCGACTTTTGGCGCACCCTGTGAAGTAAACGGGGACCTGCTCCCACATCAGTTAATCGCACACGATGTGAAGGGTTTTCCAATAGGGGCATAACAATTTCGTATCTTTATGGCGCAAACATTTTGAATGATCTTTCAGTGTCAAAACGAAGTCAACAGTGCCAAATTGCGTACTTTCATCATGGTAAAGTTGACTTACGAGCAACTTTTCGCAAACACTTAAAATTACTACCGAGGTTTTGAGTAGGTGGTCGAAACTTTAACAGCGCTTACTCCAATTTTCGGCCGTAATAATCGTCCCACCCAACAAGCTGTGCGTGCTACAGTGGATAAATTTGGATACAATTTTCACTTTTGGAAAATATGGAACGATTATACCACAAGCCCATAAACCACGATGAATTAATTCCATTATGAAATAGCAACTAATACTAAAATGAAAAAGAAATAAAGTACAACTCACGCATAATATGTGAAAATAACCTTATTGAAAAAAATACCTCTAGATTGACGACCCGTTACAAGTTTGAATTAAATATGGACCGATGATCTTTCAGTGTCGAAGTCAATACTCGTAGTGCCATAATGCGAATTTATATCATGGTAAAGTTCACTTACGAGCAACGTTTTGAAATCATTAAAATGTACTACCCAAAAACTGAGTCGGTGGTCGCAACTTTAAGAGCGCTTACTCCAATTTTCGGCCGTAATAATCGTCCCACCGGATAGGCTGTGCGTGCTACAGTGGATAAATTTGGATCCAAATTTTCACTTTTGTATGTTCTGGCGACTCCGTACCGCAAAAAGCGACGAAAATATAGCAGCCGTAAGTGTATCGGTTCAAAATGAGCTAAATCAGTCGATTCCTAATCGTTCTCAGGAATTGGGCATCACTCAAACCACACTTCATCCTTACAAGAACAAACTGACTCAGGACTAACCCGGTACTACCTGCCCGTAGATCGGCTCGTACGATTTTTATGAAATTGGAAAATTTATGTCAAAAAGACCATAGAAGTTAAAAGAAAAACACCCCAAATTTTTACCCGAGATATGACATGGGTATTTAAATGCCCGTGCAAGGTGTTTGTTTGAAGTGCAAATTGAATTTGCATCCCACTACTTGTTTCCTGGATTATCACAACGGTGTTGCACAAGATCAGAAGAAAATTGCTAAGGCGAAGTGATTTATTTCTTTTTAGGTACCATGTTTTCTTAATAAAATTACCCATTTGCATTTGACCGGATCTGTAGGCCAGGAGTGTTGACGTATCGCTGCCTGATTTTTTTATTACATAGTAGACAACTTAACATTAGAACCTTTTAATTTGTACCATTTTCCAATGTTTGACACCACTTTCCGAAAAAAAACTTAGATTTTTGCCTGCAAAAAACAAAAGATAAAAAATAAAAAATCCTGATAAATGCTTTATTTTAGCACGATCTTTTCTCTTTTCTATAAAAAAATTACCGCGATATCGCTTACTTGGCCCACGCTAAAACTATTTATGTATCAACACTTTCTCGGTTATTTACAACAAAGACCTTTTGATCCGTATACATAAACATACTTTGCGGTGTAGATTTCATTGAGAACCACATCAATCGACCTTACAGGGTGGTTTATTCAAGAATGGACAACTTTCACCAGCGTATTCCTTGGTCATTTCCTGAAAATATGTCCATATGTGACAGCGCATAGAGAAAGGGAAATAGGGTAAAAAAAAATCAATTCTCAATATTTTTTTGATGTGGACAACATCTGAGCATCGAATGAGACCGATACCATGCCCCCAAAAGTGTTCCCTCCCAGAGATATGCGCGTTTTATGAAAGTGACGGTACACCAAAGAAACGTGTATTTAAATCTTTTAAATGGCTCTCCTGAACAAAACTGGGTTTAACCCTTAGGTCCCTTTCTATTTTGCGCGTCACATATACGAAAATGCAAGGGGGTGAAATGGCAGCGGTTTGGAAATTTACGATTTGGTAGTCGCTACGTTCTGAACCAGTGCTCGTATTTTTTGTTTTCTTTTAAAATATAGCCTTCTTACCTTACCAAAATTACCTAAACGAAGGCTTTCCAAGGTTATGACTATTTGACTAAAATGCATTTTTTTTTGTATTAAAAGTACACATAAACCATCAACAGACCATCCCCAACGTACCCTAAAATTTTGTTTCAATTGTCAGCCTTCTAGCTCAAAAAAAACAGTTTTGTCACGCCTCCTCCGCTCACAGTCCAATTTTTTTTCTTTTTCCTAAACCTTCGCGTAGCAATTATGAACGAACCCGCAGAAGGAAGTATCCAGTTTGCCCCAGTCGTTTTCAAGTTTGGTTTTTTTATATAAAGATAAAATAGTTATACTCTTTATGGAAAACCCTGTAAATGAAACTTATTGACCACGACTTACTGCTTGAGGCCGGCTCCGTACGGCTAATGTATTCTCATGGGGGTTTAAAAATAAATCTCTTAGTCGTAAAGTAGCCGGCATTTTTGTGATGACAAACTCACCCTTGCAAAATGTCAGATGTTAATTTGGGCACCGTAACATTACGTTTGGTTCATCCCACAGCGCCAGTTCTGCTTACCAAAAGTGGCCCACTGGGCACATTATATCACAACCACTACCTTCATACCAAGAAAGGTGAGGTTCTTACCCATTTAAAGTTTGAGAATAGGTTAAGGTCATTTCGATCCTAAGGCCTCTAATCATCCGCTTTACCACGGTTTAAGCTTTATTGTGTTACAGTCGTTGATACTTACCATCAATCTCGTCCTATTTTTGTGTTAATTGTTCTTTATCTTCCAACAAAAAAAACAAAAAAAATCCCAACCGCTTGTTCAGAAGTTAGCAATTTTACCCTAGTACCCTCCCCTCCGACCACCAAACTTAAAATTTTCAAACCGCTGGAATTTCGCCCATTTTCGAACATAGTCGTAGATGGAAATATTTTCTTGAAATGAGCCAAGGCATACGCCGGAGAAATTTGTCCTTTCGTGAATGATCACCCAGTGGTCCCAGCATAATGCACGATGTAAATTACGAGTCACACCTTATCTCTATGTTTTTTGCCCAACTTAATTTGACAGTTCTTTGTATCAGTGTTTGACAAACTCCACCAAACTCATGGTTGTTCAAAGCAAAATGCATTTAATGCAAACTGCACCCAGAACCCAGCATTGAGGGCCAATACTTCCTTGAAGAAAACGGTGTAAGGTGTAACGGTGTGGTGACTGTCAATGAGAATCGTTATTTAAAGCTGTTAAAGAAGATTTTTTTATCCATAACTGCGTATTCATTTCTACAGCATTTGATTTCAGCATGATAGAGCAACTGTACATGTAGCTAAACCGGTTATGGCAGAGCTTCAACGAAAAGTTCCACACAAATTAATATCCAGAAATTGCACTTTCCGCTGGCCCCTAAGGTCACCGCACCTGACTGCACCAGACTTCTTTATTGGGTTATGTCAAGCAAGAGGTGTTCAAAACGGAACCAAGGAATTTTACTAAATTAAAGTAGTCCATTAAAACCATTATTGAAGCTATCCCAATTTTAACCCCTAAGTGTGCCATCAATAATTTTCTGATCAATTGTTGCATAAGCGTGGATGAGCTCATTTACGGTCTGTCATCTTCAAATACAATTAGTCATGTAAAATTAAATTAAATTGTCTATAGAATAAAAAAAAAATAAATAAATTGAATAAAAAAAAGTCATTTGAATGCCTGATCGTTGCACAATTAATGCGACACCCTGAAAAAGCCATTTGAATTTCTGATTTCAGCAGAATTGCGGCGCCACCCTGTATTTCGTACTTTGAAATTTTAAATTTCTCTGTTTTACAAACAACAACAAAAAAACCGAAAACCGACAGCAAAAAATAGGCTATACCGACATGTTTAAGCTACGAGGATTGCTATTTATATTTTGGGTTCTGACAATACTAGTGTTCCCAGATGCAAACTGGAACTTCCATTGGAAACTTTGACATTTTTTAGCATAACTTCACTCCGTACGTTTTGTCATTTGAGGGCGAATGGTTTTATTTACAGTGTATTGAATAATACATCTCAGTCAAAAAATGAAATTATCCCGTGAACATTTTCGTGCGATGATTTTTTACGATTTTCGGCGTGGGTTATGGAGACAAAAGTGTTTAAATCAACTTGTTTCGACTTTTGGCGATGAAGCACCATCAAAAACCACTGTTAATCGCTGGTACCAAGAGTTCGGTCGTGGATGCCTTTTGCTCCAGGATGAATTTCCGTCCAACTTCGGTCACTTTGCCAGAAACCATCGATGCAGTGCGTGAACTGATTAAGCAATACCGACATGTGACATACCGTGAGATTGAGGCATTTTTTTTACTGACCAAAAAACGAATTCGATGGCAACTCGATAAAAACGCGTGTGCATTCCAGGAAAGTTGTGTATTCCTGCCGAACATTCTCAATTCAGGAATACGAGGGCGGTTCGGAAAGTTCTTAGCCTATCAATGAAAGAGAATAGTTAGTTTTTCAAAAATATTTTTATTTTTCAATATAATCTCCTGAAACTTCAATACACTTAGTCCAACGCTTATCTAGCAATTCTATCCCTTGATTAAAATAGTTTTCCTCAAGGTCTTCAAAATAGTGGTTTACAACTGTAATTGCATCTTCATTTGAGGTAAAACGCTTGCCAGCAAGTATTTTTTTAGATTTGGGAACAGGTAAAAGTCACTGGGAGCTAAATCAGGAGAATAAGGTGGGTGGCCAAGCAACTCGTACTTTTATTCGTTGATTTTAGCCATTGTTAAAACACTCTTGTGCGCTGGTGCGTTGTCTTGATGAAAAATATTTTTTTTTGCGTTGTAAGCCAGAACGTTTTTCTCGAATTTGTACATTTAATTGATCTAAAAGGTTTCAATAGTACTCTGAATTTATTGTTTTACCCTTTTGCAGATAGTCAATCAATAAAATACATTTGAAGTCCCAAAAACCGTTGCCATAACCTTTCCAGCCAATTGAATTGTTTTTGCCTTCTTTGGGGCACTTCCTCCAGCTTCAGTCCATTGTTTGGATTGTTCTTTTGTCTCTGGAGTATAGTGGTGGATCCATGTCTCATCAACAGTTATGAAACGACGCTTAAAATCCATTTTATTTCGCTGAAAACGATCCAAACAAGCTTGAGAAATGTTCATTCTTATGCGTTTTTGGTCGACTGTTAACAAGTCCGGCACTCATCTTGCAGAAAGCTTATTCATCTGTAGTTCTTCATGCAAAATTAAATGGACTCGATCATTTGAGATGCCCATGCTATCAGCTATTTCACGCACTTTTATTCGTCGATCATTTAATGCCATATCATGCACTTTGGCTACAATTTCTATTGTTGTTGCTGTTTTTGGACGTCCACTACGTGGTTCATCTTCAATGCTTGTACGACCACGTTTAAATTCAGCAACCCAATTTTTTACTGTTGCATATGAAGGAGCACTTTCGCCTAACACATTCACCAATCATTATGAATTTCTTGTCCCGATAAACCTTTTTTATGTAAATATTTAATGACACCACGCATTTCTAATTTTTCTATTGAAAAAAAAAACGCGGATGCGTCTTTTGTGAACACCTGTTTCTATATGAAGGAGTTGCCAGATAGAAACAAAATTTAACATGTGTTCATAGCAAAGATGGAAGTTTCCAAAACACTTAACTTTTTTCTGTTTATACCGCGCTTTTTGTGCTAGGCTAAGAAGTTTCCGAACCGCCGTATGACGACATATGTGACGCGCAAAATAGAAAGGGACCGAAGAAAAACCAGTTTTGTTCAGGAGAGCCATTTTAAAGATTAGGTCCCTTTCTATTTGCGCTTAGAATCGACACTTTCATAAAAAGCGCATATCTCTGGGAGGGAACACTTTTGGGGCATGGGATCGGTCTCACTCGATGCTCAGATGTTGTCCACATCAAAAAAAAGTGAAAATTGATTTTTTTTACCCTCAGGTCCATTTCTCTATGCGCTGTCACATATGCATATCGACAAAATTTCAGTACTCCCTGATTATAGGTAGTGGCATTGCTGATATTTAACTAAATGGTTCAAGAACGAACGTTCCATTTCCAGAGAAGAAGATGAGCAAAAGCCCAGAAGATCGTTTGATGTTTTGTCCATTGTCTGATTTTTATTAAGTGGAGTATAACATTAAATTTACTAATGCGTACATTTAGGGCTCTTGGCTCAAAGGCTTTAAATAATTTCTTTACTCAATGAAAATCAAACAATTACAGAATCGAATTTTCAAAAATTAAAATAAAAAAATGTCTAGCTCGAGGTCATGCTCAAAATAAAAAGATAGTAGGTTTAATTTGTTTTTTTTTAGACAGACAATTCAGAAAATTTGTAATAAATTACACAGTGGAACAATTTTGGGGTTATTGTCTGGGGGGTGAGAAATTCCAAGTCAGGGTGATTGTACTAGGTCAGTATATTAAAACCCTCAAAGGGTTTTGCGTTCGTATGTGCCAGTTTTTTTTTATGACCTTTTACATTTTTTCCTTATCTTGATGTTTTTTCGCTTAGTTGTAAAATGTTGGCAAAAACGTAGTTTGACATAACTCGAGAACGACTAGTTCGATTTTGCTGAAATAAATTGAGAAAAATTAATAATTACATTTTCTTTAATCCATTCATATACTGTTTCTCTACCAAATCAACATTTTTGCAATTAGAAATAAATTTATGAAGAAAATTTTGCCAAAAAAAAATCCCAAACGGAAAAACGTGTAGAGTCTTATAACTTTCACGTAAAGTCACATAACCTATAAACAAAATGCGACATAGATCATAGAAATCGATTAACGCGTTCTGCTTTTATTCAAAATTAAGTAAAGGTATGAATTTCAAAAATTTGCTCGAGATATGCTCAAAATTCCTTGGGAAAAAAGGTTGATGACTTTTTTTATGATTCTCAGAATTAAAAAAAAAAGAGTAATAAACAAAAGGTTATTACATTTTTATGGTTGCTGTAACAAACTAAAAAACGGTCATAAATGTGCGTGAACAATTAAAAGGAAAAAAGCAAGGGCACTTTTGTAATTATTTGGGTTTTTTCTGTTGGCTACCTGCATGATTTTTTTTACACGAATTCCACCCACTTTCATGAGTGGTCATGTTTTAGAACGTTGCAAGATGCGCCAATTCATAAGTACCTGTCGGTAAAATATTGAAAAATATGAAAATGAAATAGTATAAATAGGTGTTCATTGTTCGTTTTTTGTCATTAAACAAGTGCCGACGAACGCGAAGAGAACAAGTATTTTCCCTCCAGTTTTTTAAAAGTGAACAAAAGTGAATAGAATTTGGAACTGTGCAAGCCAGATATAAATAGCTTCTGCTACTGCTGTGGTCAATATGTCTCAACACATAAAAAATGGGACATTTCAGTACTGCTTTTGTTCAAATATACGAGATGTACTTCAACCAAAATGTTATACTGAACAAAAAATTGGGTGCCAAATGTGGTGTGTAAAAGCTGCTACAACCGTCTAATGGATTGGAAAAATAGAAGTCGTGAAACTATGCCATTCGGTATCCCAATGACTTGGACTAATCCTGGCGAAGGTCACAATCCATTGAATTGCTATGCATGTGCGAATAAAGGAGCCGCAAAAAGGATAAGAAAATCGTATAATTACGTTGGTGTTGCAAGTGCCGCAACAGCATTGCCTCATTCGGACCACATTCCTGTGCCAAAAGCTTCTAGCCCAGATATTGTATCTTCTATGACCGCTCCGAGTTTTGCAGCAGCATACGGTTTAAGTGATGATACCTCATATAATCCCGAACCATCTGCGTGCAATGAGCCTATTTTAGTAAATCAAAATAGCCTTGATTCAATTGTTGCCAAATTGGAACTAACACAGCATAAATCAGAAGAACTAGCTTCTTTTATGAAATCAAACAATCTTTTGGCACCCGGTGTGAAAGTCACAGTTTATCGAAGTCGTCAGGCAACACTCCAAACTTTATTCCTTGTGAATGATGAAAAAACTTCTGCATATTGCCCGGTTGTAGGAAAATTGATGAACGCAATGGAAATAAAATATGAAGCAGATGACTGGAGGCTATTTATTGACAGTTCAAAACTCAGCTTGAAGGCGGTTTTACTGCATAAGACCAATAAAAAACCTTCAGTTGCAATCGCCTATAGTACAGAAACGAAAGAAACATATGATGCACTGGAAAATATTTTAAAAATAGTTAACTACGCCAAGCATATGTGGCGCATATGCTGCGATTTAAAAGTTGTAGCAATGCTTTGCGGCCTTCAAAGCGGCTATATAAAATATATGTGCTTTTTGTGCGATTGGGACACACGATTTTCCGGTGACCAATATGCATGCCACGGATGGAAACTCAGAGAGCACAGCAGGTTACAAACGGCCAATATTATTCGTGAGCCTCTAGTGCCGAAGGAGAAGATATTGCTGCCTCCACTGCATATTAAACTTGGAATTGTTAAAAATTTTATCAAAACTGTCGCCAAAAGAGATGAAGTTTTCTTGTGTTTGAAACTAATTTACCCGAGACTCAGCGAAAGTAAAATTAAAGAAGGTAAATTATAATATCACATTCATTTCCCATGATTTTCCATCTTAACAACTTCATTTTTTCCAATCAGGCGTACTAAATGGTCCATATACGAAAGCTGATTAAAAGTGGCGCATTCAACAATATTTTGATTGACGCTGAATTGGACGCATGGCAGGCAATCAAAGAAGTAATAGAAGGATTGTTGGGAAAGCATCGTTCTACCAACTACGATGTTTCTGTCGCAAGGATGTTAAGATCGTTCTCGGAAATTGGTGTCCACATGTCCTTGAAAACCCATTATTTACATCATCATCTGGACTACTTCAGCAGACAGAGTCGCCGGGTTTTACGTGATTATCGCCACGACGGCCTGAGCCACGGTGTGCCATCACACTGGGGCCATAACGATGCGACGGCCAGCGCCCCATTGGATTAACTCCGCCGGTACCAATTCGAAGCATGACAGTTATGGGTCATGGCTTCCCTCTTGGTTAGGGGTCGAGGACTATCTAAACCTCTGCTGTTCTATGGGTCACAGCACCCGGTCGCAATGCAACTCCACATCGAACCGAAGTTCTCCCCGCGATTTGGGTTTAAACCACAGCCACCACGATACTCCCCGAAGGGCCGCACCATATAGTCAGGCCAGAACAAGTTCTGGGGGCTCCTGACTACCCGTGGTACCAGATTAAAGTCTCCGGTCAGACCTCGTAACCAAAAGGCTACTTCCAGTTTCTGTTCCATATAACATGGGACTGGTCACCCACAGCAACTTATCAACCAAAACACAAACAATACACAAACAATTAACAGTCGCCCTCACGGGCAATTCGATGGCCAGGGACTGGCACCAGCATAGACGTCACGAACAACAACAAAGGACTTTGCCTCCCTCACGGGATACAACACAGCAGAGGAGAAACGACGACAGACGATCCAACGGCGACGACAGACGATCCAACGGCGACGACAGACGATCCAACGGCGACAAGGATGCAACGGCGACAAGGATGCAACGGAGACAACGATTCAACGACGATAGTGTGAGGCAACGACAATGCCACGCCTTATCCGCGAATGGTCACACCAGAGAAACCCCGTTAGGCTCCTGCGAGTCTTCTCCTATTGAAGGCTACACGAGCAAACTCCCCCAACCTCCTAAAAGCCCGATCATCCCCCAAGCAACGACTGAAGTCGAACCTGTCGACGGTCTGGACAATGCCCATCCCGTCCAAGTCCCTTATGTCGCTGTACAACGGACATACCAACAGGACGTGCCTCCAGTGCTCCGGACCACCACCACACCGGCAATCAGAAGTCTCAGAGAGACCCCTCCGATGAAGGAACTCATTGAGAGAGCCATGGCCAGTCAGTAAGAACCCCAGACTTAGGCCGAAGCCGAAGTCAGGGCGTCCCTTGACAAAGTCCGCGTCACGTATGAATTCATACGTCACGCGGCCCTTGTCACTTTCTGTCCATCGCTGCCTCCACCTCGAGATCACGCACTCCTCTAAGCGTGCCTTCACCTCCCGCATATCGGACACAGGCGCCGAAAACCAATCTACATCCAGAAGTGGTAGCCCCTTCTTGGCCTTGAAAGCAATCGCTCGGCGGATTACTTCAAGGTCAAGAGGCGCTACACCCAGCAACACCTGCAACGCGTCCGTCGAAACCGTCCTGCACACTGGCATACAAGCCAGCATGGCTACTCGCTGGCACGACAAAACCTTGTTCCTGCCTGCAACAGACATAACCGTCTCGTACCATATAGGCGCGCCATATGTTGCGCAAGCAACAAATAGGCCAGCATATATAGTACGAGTGGCACGCCTGCTGAGGCCCCAGTCACTCCTAAGGATCCGCCTAACTTTGCCCACAATGACAGAAAGCTTATCTTTCACGTGAGTGAGATGAACCAGAAAGTTCATCCTCTCACTCATCATTATTCCTAGGTATTTGACCTCAGTCGCATACCTAAGACTAACGTCTCCAATGCTTACAAGAGGCGGGCGAGCCCGTGACAACCTGCCTTTCAGCAGCATCATCACGGTCTTGTCCATCGCAACAGCGACTCCAACACTCGCACCCCATTCAGCCACAACACGCATGGCCCCCTCACCCTGAGTCTCCAGAACAGCTACTTCAGCAGACAATTGGCTACCGAATCTGATGAACAAGGCGAACTCTATCATCAAGTTGCTATGCCATTTGAAATGAGATATAGAGGGAAAAAGTCGCCGAGTGCAATACTTGCGGAAATTTGCTGGTGGAGTAAGCTTGTGTGCCAAGACAAGGATGATCCTGATGATAAAGAATTTTCAGGAGGTGCAGAAGGGCCAGCAGTGGAGTCACACATTGACATTATGTGTGGTTCAGAAACTGATGACAGCGATGAATGCGATGCCACTAGTCCCGAACAACCACCATCGAAAAAGTCTAGGCAATATGAATTTTTCACCCCCCAGATTGGCTGTTGTACTGTGTTATATAAGTTTAAACAGTAAACAATAACAAAAAATATTTTTAAAATAAAAAAAAAAAATTAACGAGCCTTCTTATACTGCTCTCAAAAAATCATAATATTTTATTTTGCAAAACATGTTTAATCAACTCCTTATTAAAAAATAGTATAAACTACCAAAAACATGTAATTCTCATTCAATTTTAGTATATTGTATTGAAGTTTAAAGCCGTTCGTTTTACTGACAATACCTTTAAATTGTTAACTAGAAAATAGGTCATCCTTACTCTCCCGCAAAAAAAAAAACAATTTAATTTGTTTTGGTGAAAAGAAAAACTAAGCTCAATGGACCGAAATAGTTACTGAATTTTCTTTCATACACCTTTCTCAATTTACAATCTTTTGTCTGCGATACCCTGAAATATTTGCATAGAAAAATGTACCGCACAGGTTGCTTGTCCGCCATGTAGGGTGGAAGGAAATTGTTTAAGCAACCTGCGGTTCCTTATAAAAGAGCTTATGCTGATGATGGTGGGGCTGATGGTGCTGGCGTCGTTGGCGATGCTGCCAATACTGCTGCCAGTAACATTTAAGCCCACATGTTAGTTTTATCACCTGCCAACATTTGCCGGAGCGCTTGTGCATTGGCCTTTTGTATGCAGTTGTTTATAGTCTTTTTGAAAGACGCTCA
Source organism: Hydrotaea diabolus (assembly GCA_963513945.1). NCBI lineage: Eukaryota > Metazoa > Arthropoda > Insecta > Diptera > Muscidae > Hydrotaea > Hydrotaea diabolus. The sequence goes on from OY740719.1 coordinate 138,236,742, forward strand.
TTTATTCCAGGTTTGACCTACATTTTTGGCGAAAGACTACAAGCTACGTTTTTATTTGAGCAGTGAAATTTATTAAGTTGACTTTATACTCTGCACCAGAGTTTTATGTTTCATCTGTTTTCATACAAATGGCACGGTGTCTAGCACCAGGAGTTGTGGTTTGTTTAAATTTGTGAAACATACTTATCAAATATTTCAGCTAAGGCTTTAATCTACTTGGAGCAAGTTTTTCACAATAAAAGCTTGGAAGAAAGATAAGTGGCCACCAACGATTTTCTTGCCAACTTAAAGTTTTAGTGCATAGAACTTCCTATATCGGTGTCAGTACTTATACTTAATTATTAAAACGTCCCATTAAGGAACAAGGGAAAACACACAGTTCGTATACCCACTGACCGGGACCTACTTTTTTATGCCGGACGACTAAAGCATTTTAAAGAAAAGTTTGTACATGACTTAGAGATAAATCTCTTACTCGTTAAATCGACGGCATATATGAGATGAATTTTTGAAAAATATTTACTTTGTACGAGGGCGACCGCAAAACTAACTGGCCTGGCACATTTTCTGTGTTACTAGCAACATTTATTTATTGTTTTTTAAAAGCAATCTTTTATAAGCCATCTGTCAAAATTTCCGAAATATTTAATGATTATTTTCTTTGTTACAGGTGATTGAAGTAAACAAGTTTTATAATTTTTGAAAAATGGAAAATAAAGAGTTTCGTGCGGTAATTAAACACTTTTATATGAAAGGTTATACGCCACAATTAAACAAAGATTAATTGGATTCTGTTCATGGTGATAATGCACCATCATACTCCACCGTGAAATCCTGGGTTCAACAATTCAAAATGGGTCGTTCAAGTACGGAAGATGAACAACGCTCTGGAAGACCGAAAACTGCTACTACTATTGAAAACATTAGAAAAATATTTAATGAAGTGACTAAAGATAGACGAATAAAGCTCAGAGAACTTGCTGATATTGTTAAAATACACGAAAAACAAGTTTGGAGTATTTTACATGATGAACCCGACATGAAAAAGCTATCCGCAAGATGGGTGCCGCGTTTGTTGACTTTGCCCCAAAAAATTAACCAATTCCGAGGAGCTTTTAGCGATTTATCCGCGTAATCCAATAGAGTTCTTGCGCCGATTCATAACTGATGCTGAAACATGGATCCATCACTACATCCCAGAATGCAAGGAACAGTCAAAACAATGGATAGAAGCTGGTAAAAGTGGTCCCAAGAAGGCGAAAACTGTTAAGTCAGCAGGAAAAGTAATGACCACAGTATTTTGGGATGCAAGGGTATAATATTTATTGATTATCCTGAGAAAGGAAAAACTATAAATAGTGAATATTATTGTGCATTATTGGATCGGTTGAGTGAAGAAATCAAGATAAAACGACCGCATTCAGAAAAAAAAAGTTATTTTTCATCAAGATAATGCTCCTTCACACACTGCTTTTTAACTCAACAAAAACTGGCCGAATTACGATTTGAAATTGCTCCGCATCCACCATATAGTCCAGATTTAGCTCCTTCTGATTATTTCTTGTTTCCAAATTTAAAAAAAATTCTCGGCGGCTAAAAATGTTCGTCCAATAGCGAGGTTATTGCTGAAACTGAGGCATATTTTGAAGGTCTTGAAAAATCTTATTTTTCGGATGGAATTCAAAAACTTGAAAATCATTTGACGAAGTGTATTGAGTTGGAAGGAGATTATGTTGAAAAATAAATAATAATAATTCCAAATAACGGTTCTTTTTATGTTAGACCAGTTACTTTTGCGGTCGCCCTCGTATACTCCAAAAAAGTGAACATCAAAATTAGTGAAAAAAAGCTTCATCCGGGAGTGGCCGACTATGTTATACACTGCACTTCTAGATGTTAAGAAGAGCCAACTGAAAATAGGTTTGGACCCCCTTGAACGGGCACTAAATTAAATTTACTGCCATATTTGAAATTTGAAAAAATTTGACTGTTTTTAGTAAAAACATATATGTGGAAGCATTATCATCTGAACCGATTTTTACAACAGCTGAACCGATTTTTACGTATATGTGGAAGCATTATCATCTGAACCGATTTTTACAACAGCTGAACCGATTTTACAACAGCCTCCGTTGTTGGCACATGAAACTTACTCGTGCCAAATTTCATCAAGATTTAGTTTAATGTAATATAAAATCGGATTAACATATGTGTGGGGGGCCTATATCTATATCTAAATCTCAACCGATTTCCCTTAATTTCTTTAACTTCAGTGCTTGGTCCAAATTCATTAATTTTAACTACGACATTCATTGGCCCCCAAAAAAATACTTGTGCTTAATTTTATAAAGACTGGATAAAATATGTGGCTTTAGAGCTAAACATAAAATCGAATGATCATATGTGTGGAAGCTATAACTGAATCTCAACCGATTTTCTTTAATTTTCACAACGTCCTTTCTGCGTCCACACAACTAACTCGCACCACATTTTATCAAGATTCAATGCAATATGTCGCTTCTAGAGTTAAATAACATTATATCGTATGAACATAAGTGTGGCAGCTATTCTATTGGAGGGGTGAAAGATACGGTTTCTGGAGATAAAAACAGAAAAATCGGATGAACATATGTGTAGGAGCTATACATAAATCTGAATTGATTTTCTTGAATTTCAATAGCTTCCTTTCGTGGACCGAAAAACTTACGTGTGCAAAATGTCATCAAGATTGGATTTAATATGTGGCTTCTAGAGCTAAGAACATAAAATCGGATATACATTTATGTAAGACAGCTAACGTGTAATCAATCTCGAGGTATTTTTTTCAAAATAACAAAAAATAGACCAATTCAAAACAAGTATGGAATCTCTATTGTTCATTTGTTCAAATGACATTTTATGCCATTTATTTTTTGAATATAATTTCCTTCAATTGTTGGTACGCCTCAGGGCGCCCATTCTGCGGGTCCAATTTTGGAAGACTCTTTCCAGCATTTCCACCGGTATGGCGTTAATGACATGCGTAATGTCATCGAAAACCTAAATCGCAGCTGGTTTGTCACCATAGATTTGAGACTTTAAGTCGCCCCAAACAAAAAAAGTCTAAAAGTGTGATATCACACGACCTAGGCGACCAACTCACAGGTCCAAAATGTTAAATAAGCTGATTTTCGAAATAACCTCCATAGATCCACTGTTTAAGCAGCTGCATGGCAAGTGACAACGTCCTGTTGAAACCAAATGTCATCAAGATTACGGGGTTCAATTTCGATAGCAAAAAGTTCGATATCATGGCGCGATAGCGAGGACCATTCACGGTTCCCCTTCGGCCATCATTATTTTCAAAAAAATATGGATCGATGATTCGACCAGCCCATAAACCGCACCAAACCGTGGTTTTCTCTGGGCATATTGACACCGCTTGAATCTCTTCTGGATGCTCTTCAGCCCAAATGCAGCAATTTTGTTTATTAAAGTTGCCGTTGAGCCCGAAATTGGCCTCATCGCTAAACAAAATTTTGGTCGATAACAGCCGACCTTCTTCGAAGTTTTGAAGAGCCAATTTGGAGACGTTGTTGCGGTGTAAGTCTTTCCATGATGAAATGACAAACAATACTGAGAAGAAAAAAATAAAGTTTAACACAACTCACGCGTTATCTGTGAAAAAAACCCCTATTAACCTCTAAATACCTCTAGACTGATCACCCGTTATTATGATATAACTCTAACTCATATATTCAACCGAAAATATGTCTTTAGCTCTTTTTTTTAATTAGACAACACTCAGGGGTTTTTCCCTATACATGCAATGCATTGCGTTGGTCGTTGGAAAGCAAGGGATCGATGGGGGGAAAGAGGGAGCAATGTTTATTGACATTCGCCTAGAATTTCTGGATGTCGTAATTGGTGGGAAATACGTTTGCCGGAAGTCGATTCCACATACGGACAGTACGGGCGAAAAACGAATTCGATCTGTAGTGTATAGTACGGTCAACCGGCCAATCGATAACAAATGGGTGTGAATTTCTGAAAAGTCGTGTATCCCTGCCGAACATCCTCACGTCAGGAATAAGGCCACGAATGTCTGAAGAACACACACCATGAAAGTAGCGATAGAACAGCGACACACAACCCACATTTCGACGATGCTCCAGGGAAACAATAGAGTTGAATACCTTACTGTTTCCTATCAGCACCATCGCTCTCCTTTGAACACGGTCCAGAAGCTCCAAGGATGATTTTGGAGCACCTGCCCATATATGCAAGTTGTATTCCATCTTTGGCCTGATGTAGGTTGTATAGATATCGAAAAAATCAGAAGGAGTGAAATATTTTTTGCACCGCTTTAGGAAGCCTATACACTTGAGTGCTTTTTTCGACACTTCGAAAACATTTATCGCCCAACGTGCGTCACATCATATTGAAATTGACGATCTTATTGGGTCAGCGAATCGCTTGTGAGACAACAAGCTGCCACTTCGAATACATGTCTCGCCCAACGAGCGTCACATTGTACGAGTATTTTCATGCCCAGAACATCAAGAGCATCTGATTGTTCGACATCCATTCCATCGATAGATAATGACGACACTGTTGGGTCAGTAAATCGCTTGTGAGACAACAAGCAGCACTGTGTCTTACGCGCATTAAAACCTACTCTATTCACTCGACCCCAGTCGGAAATGGCCAGTAAATCCCGGCCAAGTGTCTCTTCCATTATTCGCCTTGTGTCTTCAATATCTTGAAGACTCGGCCTACGGTCGAATGAATATGAATGACATAGGTTGCTGTCATCCGCGAAAGAGTAGATTGGATTCACGGTCTGACCCAAAAGATCATCAATGAAAATGAGAAATAATGAGGGAGAAAGGATAGTGCCTTGTGGCACACCTGCGGTCAGTCTATGTTTATCGGATGAGAACCCATCTACAACAACTCGTATAGTGCGATCTCTAAGAAAGCTCGATATATATCGAGCAAATGTATTACCGACACCAAAAGCGATCAGCTTTGATAAGAGTGCACCGTGCCAGACTCTATCAAATGCCTTGGATATATCCAGAGCCACGACCTTACTCTCAACTCTCACCAAACTGGTGGATAGACCGACTCCAGCTTTCCGATAGGAAAGCCATATGGTCACCCGTAGAGCGATGAAAAACGTTGACCAACACACTGGGAAGACTCCTGCACGATAAGCAAGGTTGAAAAGGTTGCGCAGTGGACGGGCTAGCATCGAGGAGCACTTACATAGGACTAGTGCCGAGATACCATCCGGGCCCGGGGACTTACTAACATCGAGATTCGCAAGAACCCTCTTAAAACCACAAAATGCATCCAATATTGATGAAAGATGGCATAGTTCATTACGATCGATCAGTTATCCACTTAGATATAAGTGGGTCATACTGGTCCACGTTTTGATGTAGCCCAAGTACAAAGATCTCTTGTATGTTAATACAATAGAACTAGAACATCGTTATTAATTCCGATTTTTACAAAATTTGATTCATTAAAATCTAATCTTGCACCGATTTGAGTCATACTAGGGTTGCTATTTATATATCGGGTCCTGACAATACTAGTGTTCCCAGATGCAAACTGGAACTTCCATTGGAAACTTTGACAATTTTTAGCATAACTTCACTCAGAACGTTTTGTCGTTTGAGGGCGAATTGTTTTGTTTACAGTGTTTTGGAAAATTCATCTCAGTCAAAAAGTGGAATTATCTCGTAAATTTTTTCGTGCGATGATTTTTTACGATTTTCGGCGTGGGTTATCAAGTTAAATCAACTTGTTTCGACTTATGGCGATGTAGCACCATCAAAAACTACTGATAATCGCTGGTACCAAGAGTTCAGTCTCGGACGCCGTTCGCTTCAGGATGAATTTCGTGAAGGATATTCAACTTCGGTTACTTTGCCAGAAACCATCGATGATGTCAATGGACTGATTAAGCAAGGCCGATATGTGACATACCGTGAGATTGAGGCATCCTTGGGCCTAAGTATGACAAACATCAATAAGATATTGCATGCTCACTTGGCCGTGAAAAAAAATTGTTCTCGTTGGATCCCACATAATTTGACGAATGCTCAAAAAAGGCTCGCATGGATTAGCGCAAAGAAATGTTGAAAAAGTACTGCGGTAGCTCAAAGGCAGTGTATAACATTGTCACAGGTGACGAATCATGGATCTATGCATATGAATCAGAAACAAAACAGCAATCGACCGTATCGCATGGCTCTTTCGAGACTATCCAAATCCAACAAAAATTGTTCGTGGAAGAACTACATCGTAGCAAATGATTGCGTTTTTTCGGTATTACCGGCAATGTTGCCACAGTGCTTTAAGTGGAACGTAGGATGGACAATTTTGATTGGTGTACAACCATCTGTTTGCCAACAGTGTTCGAAGTAATGAGGAAAGATGTCGAATTGATGGGCCATCCACCGTACAGCCCTGATTTGGCACCCTATGACTTCTTCTTATTCCCTAGCATCAACGTTTTTCATCGCCCAAAGCAGCGGCTGAAGCGTTCAAAAATCATGTTTTAGAGGTGTTTCAATCGGAATGGAAAAAGTGCTTCAAAAATTAGTTCGTGAGCATGCAAAAGTGTATTGATCTTAAAGGAGAATATTTTGAAAAACAATAAAACCATTTCCAATGATAAATTATTGTGTTTTTATTGCCGGACCCGAAATATAAATAGCAACCCTCGTTTAGGCTTATTTTTGATATAGTCCCCGTACAAATTGTCCGATGGGCCAAAAAAATAGATTTTCATATACACAGATCAAGGTTATAAGATATCTATTAAAATTTCCCACTAAGCTGAAAAATAAAATTATTTTTGTAGTTTGGCTTAATTTGCGTGACGAAACCTATTTCTGACCCACTTAAACATGGACCAAAAACAATGCAATTTTCATACAATATGTACTTAGTTTTAACATCTGGGTAAATTCAGAGATTGTTCAAGGCCACTAGTGCTTAAGTTCTGTTTCGGAAAATTGTTTCCATTCTTAGCAAAAGGATAGAACCGGAATGTCGATTAATGCCCGTTTTTTTACTTTAAAAAAAAACCCAAAATTCGGCTTTTTCAAATCATGGTTTTGAAAAAAAAACGAAATACCGGTTTTCTGAAAACACAGGTTGTGTGGTCACTCTATTTCCAGGGCAAAAAACTTCAAATAAAAATAATAAAACATCTCAAATTGAAGACCTTATCATAATCAAAACCTGATTTATTCGGATTGAAAAAAAATTTATTTTGTATACTCAAAAAAGTAAACCCATAAATTAGTAAAAATGAACTAAACTCAAAATTAGTAAAAATAAACTAAACACAAAACTTGTAAAAACGAACTTAACTGTAGGAATTCAAATTACAAAACTTCAGCTTACATTGATAAATAACATTCACATTCGATATTCTAAACCCGAAAGTCGGTTTTTTCAAATCATGGTTTTTAAAAAAGTCCGAAATGCCGGTGTTCTGAAAATCCGGGTCTTGTGGTCACTCTAGTTCCAGTGCAAACAACTTCTAATATCGGTGTAAATTAAAGAATAAAATCTCTCAAATTGAAGACTTAATCAAAATCAAAACCTGATTTATTGGGATTGAAAAAATATTTATTTTGTATACTCAAAAAAGTTAACCCTAAAGTTAGTAAAAAATAAACTAAACTCAAAACTAGTAAAAATAAACTAAACACAAAACTGGTAAAAACGAACTTAACTGTACGAATTTAAATTACTAATCTTCAGCTCACATTGGATAACTTAACCGACACTCACATTCGATACTCCAAATACTGTGCCTGCGGTGCCATGACCTTCTACTAAGGAAATGCAATTCATCATAGACAAACCTAGCTGCGTGTGCTGCAAAAAAGTGAAATCTTTAGTATTTTTTTTTTGCTTTACTTGTCTCGAATAAAATGTTTCCGCCATTTCATTCTGCACTATTCATGTTTTCGAAAAACGCCACTCTGTGATGCAACTAAAATCGCGCTTGTGCTCTGTTTGTGCTTGAGTTGTTCTCGGTAAGCGATATTGCCATTCATTTTAATGTAACTTTCATTGAATGACGTTTTTGCTTGAAAACCACTTCAGGGTGCTTTCATGTTTCTTCGCAACTTGTCACTTTCATGCAATTTTGAAATGCATCTTAAATATTTCGAACGTTTGCAAAAGACATTTTCTTTTCGTTTGGGTGTTGTAAATTTAAATTTTATTAAATTTATAGATAGTATAGGAAAATTTAAGTTTGATTAGGCGCATACTTATTTGTTGGATACGTAAGGTCTTCCTAACTCATTGGGTGACGTAGGAAATTTTGGATTTAAGGCAAAGGTCTGATTTGTTTGAACCGCGCAAAACCCAGTACCTTTCTTGATCATTCTTTATCTTAAGTTGCTACTGACCTCCGAGAGTAGGTTAGGTCTCACCTGGATAGCTCCTCCCCAACGCCCGTTAATGTAGTAGGCTAAAATGTATCTCAGGTTCCCCATAAGAATATAACCAATTAATAAGGTTTTAAGTTGGGCCAAGCTAAACAAAAGCGCAAATCAAAAATGGTCCGCTCTTAAGTCTTTAAATTTATCTACTTAGTAGGGACTTAAATACTGTTACACACTTTTTATGTGTAAAATAAAAAGTACTAAATGTTTTTGGACCAAATATTTTTTTAATATATTTATTGATGTATATTGTATCCAAAAATAATCTAATTATCCGAAATGTCTGCCTTTTGCCTTTACACACGCCTTAAGTCGCACTGGCCAATCGTCAATAGCTGCACGAACCTCGTCCATTGGAAAATTGGCCACAGCTAGAACCAAAACAGTCTCTAGAGATCCAATGTTGGGGTATCTTTTGGACAAACCTTGTCCTCTAAAACCGTCCACAATTTGGAATCCAATGGGTTCAAATCTGGACTGCCTGAGGGTCATTCTTCAGAGGAAATGAACGCTGGCAAATTTTATCGAAGCCAGGCCTAGGACGTTTTAGCCTTATGGGCCAGCGCAAAATCCTGCTGGAAAGTCCATGGCTGGTTTTGGAACAGGGAATTGTTAAGAGGCTCACAACAGCTTCCAAAACAGTTTCTTGGTAAACTTTGGCCGATCTTTTGACTCCTTGTTAGCAGAAATGCAGGTCAGTGACCGCATCGTAAGAGACACCCCACCAAACCATGTCTGAAGCTGGGTGATGACCCTTTTCCACCCTTGGGATCAGTTCAGATGCTTCCATAGATGACTGCGCATACACTCTGTTATTTTGCTTGTAAAATTTTTGCTGAACGGTAAATATTTTTTCATCGGCGAACAAAATATTTCTGTCCAAGTTACACTAGTCAACAGTCAAAATGTACTCGGGATGCGATAATTTTTTCTGTGTAGATAACGTTGACATGAGCTCGAAAAACGCAATAAAAATTTTTTTTTTCGTTTGGTTTTTGTTTTATTTTTTTTTTTTAAATTTTAAAAATTTTTTTTGGTTAATTTGTTTCGTCCGGCATAACTCGGGAACCACTAGCCCGATTTAATTGAATTAAATTTTAAAAAATTTAAAACTACAATTCCCTTAGTCTGTTCATATATTGTTTTCCTATACAAGCAACAGTTTCCAAGTTAAAAATGAATATATAAAGGAAAAAACTTATTTTTTGCCTAAAGATTTAAATTTTTTTTTTTTAAAAAATCCATAAAAAATCCAAAATGAAAAAAAATGTCAAATCTTATTACTTTTACGTAAAGTCACATAACCTATGAGCAAAATGAGACAAAGAAAATCGATGCACGCGTTTCGCTTTTATTCGCAATTGAGTAAAGGTATGAATTTCAAAAGTCATATATTTCATATATTTTTGTCACTCAACAAATTTTAATTTTTTTTGTAATAAAAAACCTTACCATAGACAAAGTTGTGCATATGTCGAGCAAATTTTTGAAATTCATACCTTTACTCAATTGCGAATAAAAGCGAAACGCGTGCATTCAATTAAATCGGACAAGTGGTTCCCGAGTTATGCCGGACGAAACAAATTAACCAAAAAAAATTTTTAAAATTTAAAAAAAAAAAATAAAACAAAAACCAAACGAAAAAAAAAATTTTTATTGCGTTTTTCGAGCTCATGTCAAGGTTATCTACACAGAAAAAATTATCGCATCCGGAGTACATGAAATTTTTTTCATTTTGTTGAGTAGTGTTATCAGCGTGCTTCACCAAAAGACGTTTGCATTTTTCAATCCTATTTTTTTTTAAAGCTGCAGTCAATAATTGTCCTGTACGTCGTTTGAAAGTCCCAAGTCTTTTTTAATGTTTTTTTTTAATTTTTTTTAATGATGCGACTAATGGACTTTTGCTGAATATTCATCTCACGGGCCAGGATTTTATGTTTTCGGAGCGGATTTCTGTGAATTCTTGATTCAACGGCTTTGATGACATGCGGTGTTCAAACAGAGCGTGGGACCGCCAACCGATGGCGATCTTTTACATCTCCAGTCTCCTCAACCAGTTTTATGCATCGGTAGACGAATATGCGGCTAATCCCTAGTGGCCGGAGCGTTTTGAAAATATCGCTTTTTTCATTTCACACTTGAAAAGCGCCACTCCATGATGAAAGTTGAAATAATTTTAAAATCCCGTTACAGGCAAACGCTATTGAGGTTAGCCCAGATGACATTAACGGGGTATGTTCAGTTCTACTATTGAAATAGGTGTGTTCGATGTTGTAAGGGTATTTATGTCCCTACTAAGTATATGTGACAGCGGATAGAGAAAGGGACCTAAGGGTAAAAAAAAATCAATTTTCATTTCTTTTTTCTTTTTTTGATGTGGACAACATCTGAGCATCGAAGTCGACGATTCTAAGCGCAAATAGAAAGGGACCTAATCTTTAAATTGCTCTCCTGAACAAAACTGGTTTTTAATCTTAGGTCGCTTTCTATTTTGCGTGTCACATATTAGGATTCCTAGCAGGGTGATTCATTCACGACTGTACAAATTTCCTTGGCTCATTTCATAGATCATCCACAGTGTAAGCTGACAAACCAGCTTCGATTCAGGTCTTGGAAGCCAACATTACGTGTGGCATTAACACCGTACCTGTCAAAATGCTCGAACGAGTCATCCAAAATTGGACCCTCAAAATGGACACCCTGAAACGTAGGTAGGGCCAAATTTAAAGGATATTATATACAACAAATAAATGACATAGAATGTCCTTTGGAATAAAGAACCCAATAAAGATTCCAAACTTGATTTGAATTTTTGTATTTATTTTTTATTTTGAAAAAAATACCTGTAGATCGATCATCCGATATTTCGATAAATATTCTTGAGTTCCAGGTTGACATTTTAAATTTTGTAAACGGCGAATCCATAACCTAAAAACAATGAATGACTGCTGTTGCCTAAATATGTACTTAGATTTTCGTAAACTTTAAGCCCACCTTTTTAGTTCACGAAAGTTTTAGACCCGGGGGCCACATTAAGCGCACCGTTATTCAAAATCTATAGAGACAAGAAGATCTCATGACGTTAGGTAAACCTGACAGCACCATACCTTAAGCGAAAATAACTTTTATTAAGCCAGGGCATACATAACAGCATTTATTGTAACTTGCCCACTGTATGTGTGTAAACTCATCGTTTGAAATATCGTTGTAAGATTGTAAGTATGGCGGTACAAAGTTGATTTTTTATTTGTTTTTTTTTAAATAAATCTCTTACCTTTCAATACTATGATGAACCTGAAAAGAAACAAGAAACCAAATTAAAATCACAATCATCGTTATTTTTATTATTTTTTGAGGACCGTAAAGCTAAAACACTATAAAATATTCGCAAAGAAAGTGATTTTAAATCTATATTTGACAGCGCATAGAGAAAGGGACCTAAGGGTGAAAAATCAATTTTCATTTTTTTTTTGATGTGGACAACATCTGAGCATCGAATGAGACCGATACCAAGCCCCAAAAGTGTTCCCTTCCAGACATATGCGCGTTTTATGAAAGTGATGGTACATCAAAGATACACGTATTTAAATCTTTAAAATGGCTCTCCTGAATAAAACTGGTTTTTACCCTTAGGTCCCTTTCGATTTTGCGCGTCACATATAGTAAAAAAAGCTAAAGTCGGGCTTGACCGCCTATGCTATTAAAACATAAAACAGAAAACAACGGAAACTTTTGCTAATACAAAAAACAAATCTCTTCATCAGTTTTAATATTTTGTGGGTCATCCAATATTTTTAAGTTCTATAAATCACAGCCCTGGGGCATTAAAATCGATAATATACTTAGAAACGCTGTGCCACTCCACAGTAACAGCGTCTACGAGGGCTGCTATATATATTTCTGGCCTGATAATAAAAATGCGAATATTTATCATTGGAAATGGCTTTATTGTTTTTCAAAATATTCTCCTTTAAGATCAATACACTTTTGCATGCGCAAAAACCAATTTTCGAAGAACTTTTTTCAATCCGATTGAGACACCTCCAAAACATGATTTTTGAATTCTTCAACGGCGGCGTTGACCACGCATTTTTTTCTTGATGCTTGGGAATAAGAAGAAGTCATTGGGTGCCAAATCAGGGCTGTACGGTGGATGGACCATCAATTCGACATCTTGAGTGGTCAAATAGCTCATCGTTTCAGCTGATGTGTGAGAGCTCGCATTGTCGTAATAAAAAAATGATCCGTCTTCTCTTATCATCTTTCCTCATTTCTTCGAATACTGTTGACAAACAGATGGTTGTATACCACTCATAATTGACCGTTCTACGTTCCACTAAAGGCACTGTGGCCACATGACCGGTTATACCGAAAAAAAACACAATCATTTGCTTCGATGTACTTCTTCCACGAACAACTTTTGTTGAATTTGGCTCGTCTTGAAAGACCCATACGGTCGATTGCTGTTTTGTTTCGGGTTCATATGCAAAGATCCATGGTTCGTCACCTGTGACACTGTTATACACTGCCATTGAGCTCCAGCAGTTATACTCGTTCAACATATCTCTGCACCAATCCATACGAGCCTGTTTTTGAGCATTCGTCAAATTATGTGGGATCCAACGAGAACAAATCAAAATCACTTCCAAATGAACATGCAATATCTTATTGATGCTTGTCATACTAATGCCCAAGGATGCCTTAATCTCACGGTATGTCACATGTCGGTCTTGCTTAATCAGTTCACGCACAGCATCGATGGTTTCTGGCAAAGTGATCGAAGTTGGACGTACTTCACGAAATTCATCCGAGAGTGAACTCTTGGTACCAGCGATTTACAGTTGTTTTTGATGGTTCTTCATCGCCAAAAGTCGAAACAAGTTGATTTAAACACTCTTGTCTCGATAACGCACGCCGAAAATCGTAAAAGATCATCACTCGAAAATGTTCACGGGGTAATTCGATTTTTTGACTGAGAAGAATTTACCAACACACTGTAAAGAAAACAATTTGCCCTTAAATGACAAAAAGTTCTGAGTGAAGTTATACTAAAAAATGTCAAAGTTTCCAATGAAAGTTCCAGTTTGCATCTGAGAATACTGGTATTGTCAGGACCCGAAAAATAAATAGCAATCCTCGTACGATTCAGGTTTTGGAAGCCAACATTACGCGTGAAATTCGAAATGCTCGGTCGAAATGCTCGAATGAGTCAGTCAAACTTGGGCCCTTAGAAAGGCATCCTTATTCGTAGTGGCGACCAACATTTAAAGGAAATTATATTCAAAAAATAGCTGGCATAAGATGTCCTTTGGAATAACTAATAAAGATTCCACCCTTGATTTAAATTTGTGTGTTTTTTATACAGGGTAAAGTTTGCGTCGTTTTTGCCTTTTTGCACTGAATGCTGTGGCGACACTGTTAGTTGAAGAGAGTGAAGAGTGTGCGTGGTTTATAGTGGCTGGCGGGAGATTTTTCTTTGTCTGCCTTTCAGTTGCCTTCATACATTGGAGACGTGATGAGAGGTCATTTTGTGTTGTAGCGTATTTTTGTGCACTCGAACATTGCAGTGCAGCTTGCTTTTCGTTAACGATTCGCTGTTCCCCACGCGGACGAGTTCCTGGTATCGTATTTTAAATTGTAAATTAGGTAACTTCATTGAGAACAGCATAAAATATCAGGTGTATATTAACAGTCCCAACACCTTGGAAGACCAAATTAACAATATTGAGGCTGAAATTTGCAGAAAACCAGTCGACATGCTTGTTAGAGTTCAAGAAAACTTCAGAAAACGTATGCAGCAGTGTGTGGATAGCGAAGGTCGACATTTGCCAGTTACACTCTTTAAACCCATGTAATATACAAATTCCCTTACTGCTCGACATAATTAAAATATAAAATACATTTTTCTAAGGTTCATAATTTTTTTATTTCATTCCAAAATAAGCCACAACCGCGCTCCATTCTATATTACCGATATTATCTCATGTCTCTTACCCTTCATAAAAAATTGGTCTTAAAAAGTTCAGTGTTGTTGCCAATCACATCGCACGGTACCTTACAAATATTACCTGCCCGATCGTAGCATAATGTGAAATTTTCGTAACGATCGCAGTTGTAAGTTGTAATATAAAGGTTTTTCTAACAGGCATATAAAAATTTGGTATCTTTATGTCATCGCACCCTCAAAGAGTTTTAATGATCTTTCAGTGTCAAAACGTTAGCCGAAGTCAACATTTTAATCGTGGTAAAGTTCATTTATGAGTAACGTTTGGCAAATCATTAAAACTAACTACTGAAGTTCTGAGTCGGTGTTCGCAACTTTAAGAGCGCTTACTCCAATTTTCGGCCGTAATAATCGTCCTACCCGACAGGCTGTGCGTGCTATAGTGAATAAATTTGGATCAAAATTTTCACTTTTGGATGTCCTAATGTGTGCAAGAGTGGTGGTAAATTGGGTCCAACGAATATATCGGTGTACACGGGCTAGTGGTGGTCATATGACCGAAAGCGAATTTTATTCTTAATATGTAAGATATGTTCTACACCTGGAATAAATTTGAACTCTATATTCTGTGTTTTATTAATGTATAAAATTGTTATGTCCTTAATGGAAAACCCTTTATTAGGGACGGTCGCGTGGGCCAGAACGGTAAAAAAAACGGACCACTTTTTTGTAGGGTGTATAAAGCAGTTTTTTTCGCCGATATCCGCCTGATCTTCAGGTACATTAGGAATTGTAATCCGAAATCAATAGAATCAAAAGAAACGCCCAAAAAATATTGTTCGATATGCATGTTTGGTAAATTTATGAATGATTCCGATTAGGGGACCTTCTAGATATAAGGCCCTGAATTGCATAATATAACCTTCCAATATTTTCTCATAACAGGGACGAACCAGTCTTGCCTGAATTAAAGAAAGTTCTTTGTCTTAATATAAAAAGTGCTGCTGGCCTTGAAAGAATTTAATACAGGCTGACCGCCGGGAAAGTATACTACTTTGTTTTACCGCCATTTTGGTAAACATTATTCTCGACAGTTCATTGACATTCGTAAAGTAGAGACGTGGCATATTTATTATGAAAAAATATTCGATAAACCATCGTGTTTTAATCGTTAAAACACTTTATCAAAACCAATCATTGATTACTGTGACGATGAGAAAGTTACGTGAATTTTTAGGAGAAACAACGTGCCAACAAAACGCTCTATTTATCGTGTAGTAAATGATTTCGTAGAAAGATTGTTTGTAGCTGATAGGCCCAAGCATGGATCACAACGTACTGCTAGATGGGCTGAAAACATTTGTGCCGCTGAAGAAAGTGTTCGAAACAATCCATCAACCTCATTTTGACGGTGTGCTCAGGAGCTTGGTCTTCAATGAACATTGGCCACAATTTTGCACAGGGATTTGCATTTGTTTCTATTTAAGATTCAGTTGACACAAGAGCTTCTTCCACAAGACCATTTACGCCGCCGTACGAGGGTTGCTATATATATTTCTGGCCTAGGCAACTAGGCTTAGTGTTGCCTAGCGCCTTCTGAAATTTCCATTGGAAAGTTTAAATTTTTTTAGCATAAACGTACTCAGAACGTACGTCCATCATTTGTGTTGTTAACAGTGACTTAAAAAAAATAAATTTGGCAAAAAAAAATTAAATTAACTCGTGAACATTTTCGTGCGATCATTTTTCACAACTTTCGACGTGGATTATCACGACAAGAGTGCATCGATGAACTTAAATCTTTGTATGGCGATAAAGCACCATACTATAGCACTGTGAAAAACTGGTTTAATGAATTCAATCGTGGCCGACGCTCGCTTAAAGGTCATGAAGGTCGTCCAAAAACGACCGTTGTGCCAGAGAACATTGATGCCGTGGGTGAACTGATAAAGCAAGATCGGCAGGTGACAAACCGTGAGATAGAGGCATTTCTTCCACCAGCATACATTCGATATTGCATAAACACCTGGCCGTAAAAAAGGTTTGTTCTCGAAAAACGGCTCGTGTCGATTGGAGCCAAGAAATTTTGAAAAAAAAAATCGATCGCGGTGCTTCAAAAGACGTTTATAAGATCGTCATTGGTGGCGAATCATGGATCTATGCGTATGAGCCCGAAACAAAACAGCAATCGACCGTGTCTTCAAAGACTAGCCAAATCCAACGAAAGTCGTTCGTGAAAGAAGCACTTCGAAGCAAATGGTCGCCTCTTTCTTCGGCAAAACTGGTCATGTGGCGACTGTTCCGCTTAAGCAACGTAGGACGGTCAATTCTGAGTGCTACACCACAATTTGTTTGCCTGGAGTCTTCGGAGAAATTCGAAAAACGAACAAAAGAAGACGAATCATTGTGCACCATGACAATGCGAGCTCTCACACATCGGCTTATACCAGCACCTTTTTGACCGGCCAAAACGTCGAATTGAAGGGTCATCCGCCGTAAAGCCCTTATTTGGCACACAATGACTTCTTTTTATTCCCGCACATCAGGGAAAAAATGCGTGGTCAACGATTTTCGTCGCCAGAAGATGCTGTTGGAGCGTTCAAAAACCATGCACTTTTTATACTCCAATTGAGACACCTGGAGTGGAAAAAGTGCTTTGACGATTGGTTTGAGCGCATGTAAAAGTGTATAAATCATGCTGAAGAATACTTTGCAAAACAATAAAACCATTTTTGATGATAAATATTCGCATATTCATTATAAGGCCAGAAATATATATGGCAGCCCTCGTACATATGCCAATATGATGTTACAGCTCGCCCATGACAACCCCGATTTTTATGAAAAAATCATTATGAGTGACGAGGCACATTTTCATTTGAATGGAGATGTGAATAAACAGAATAGTCAGTTCTGGGCAATGGAAAACCCTAAATTATTCATCAGTCACCTTTGCACCCATCAAACGTGAAAGTCTGGTGTGCAATTTGGTCAGGAGGAATCATTGGACCATAATTCTATGAAAAAGAAAACGGCGCTGCAGTAACTGTCAATGGGGAGCGATATCGTGATATGCTTGCAAAAATGTTAATGCTAGAACTGCATGCTTCGAGCTCGATTAACATGTGGTACCAACAAGACGGTGCCACACCGCATACAGCCAGGATTACAATGGAATTACTGCGACACCTTTTTCCACAACAAGTTATTTCAAGAAGTGGTGATGTTGACTGACCCTCCACAGCCGCCTGATTTGACTGCTCTGGACTTCTTTTTGTGGGGACATCTGAAAAGCAAAGCTTATTTATGCAAACAAACCAGAAACGCTTGAGCAACTCAAGCAAAATATTCGTGATGAAATTAATGAAATACAGCGTGACATGTGTAAGTATGTAAAGAAAAATGTGCTCAAAAGGGCTCGCATTTGTAAGGCTAACAGAGGCGGACATTTATCTAATATTGTCCGCGTTCTATTGCCAACTCGCTTAGGAGGTCGCTAACGCGATAACTTCACACCATTGTACAAGAATATAAAAACTATAGACAAGTTGCGCTAAATCCCCTTTTTAAATAAATAACATTTTTGGGAAGAAAGTTATTCAAGAATAACCTTTAGCTCGGTTAATTATCGCTTAAATTATTTCTCGAATAACTTTTTTTCTGCAAATTACAAATTTTCAAATCAAACGGTTTTTGATGCATAAAGTCAATCAGTTCTTGTATATGTAGAAATTTCAAATGTTGCTCGTAAAGCTTTGAAGTTATCGCCTTACCGACCACTTACTCGTTTAATAAGCGAGTACCAATAGAACACGTCAATTGTATTCCATACATAATTGCCGACAAAAAGTAAAACATTTATCAATATAAGACCCATTATCTTTCATTTAATAATATTAACAAACAAAATGGTATACGTTCCCGACGGACACCCTGTATAAACTCCACTTTATAGCCGATGTAAAAGGCATTCAAAATTTAGACTTTCATTTATTTGTTTTACAAAGTTGTCCCTTAGAAGCCGAAATATTATTTGATTTGCACACTTCAAAGTCAATCCCGAAGGTGCGATGACAAAATTAGTTCAATTCATCGTTATTCCTTTGATGTTCTTTATATCCCTTTTCCTAACAGCTTTGATTGTTAATGCATGAGGAAGATGATGATGATGACGACTAATGATAAAATAATTAAATCACTTAATACTTTGCAGCAACCACAACCACATGGATGTCAAACGACAAAGGCCAATTAAATGTGTTCGTCCCCATGTAGGAAAATGCTCAAAATCATTTCGAAAAGGGCAAAGAATCTGAATAGAAAAGTCCTCTCGCTTTAAAAAAATGGTTTTAGGAATGAAACGTTCACACGAAACGTATAAAACACACAGGAACTGACGTTTGTTTTTATGTTCTACTTGCTGGAAATGTCAAAGCACGAGCAAAAAAAAACTCACAGAACGTCGACGATAAAGTGAACCATGAACTTTATTCTCGGCACATTTGCATTATGCATCTTTCACCCACACGCAGAATGGGGTGGGAAGAGATATTATTTGGAACTACTAGTGGGATTCTTTTTTGCTTTAACGCAGTTTCTACTCGTATTCATAGGAAATCGTTTGCCCCGTCACAATTCCGCTTAAATCTCTGTGATGGGCTGCGTTTAGCCCTAGGTCTTGACACTTGAAATTGCCTGACGCATTGAACACAGCTTGCGCACATATTCTGCATTGGCTTGTGTTGGAGGACATATGTAGATATTTTTCATCGACATACCCTAATGTACACGCAAAATAAATGTGATGAATGCACGCGCGTGTAGATGTGTGCGATGATGATGATGTCAACATCGTCGTCATCATCCTAATGGCAATGACGTTGGCGGCACTGATGGCATCATAAAGCACTGACTGCATTCGTTTCTTTTCGGAGGTTAGTTAAAAAAAGAATGAGAAACTGCGCCTGGAACGTGTTCATATACATATAGAGTAGGTAGGTTCCAGGGTAGGTGTCGCTGTGGGCATATAATATATGAGCAATATATTATATGCCCACAGCGTTGAAAAGTCTGTTGAAAAGTACATTTTCAGCTAAGCCGTGGGAATTGGACAACTAAATATTTATGCTGACGTCTTTGCTGCCAAAAAAGACATGATCATTTTTTTTATCTGGTAAAGTCATCTTCAGCATACACAGAGACAAAATCAGTTGGAAATTGGTTCGAACTACAACTATTCGGTTGGAAAACGTTCTTTCTGTTGCAATCACCACCATTGCATGGTTTTGGTGGTTACAAGGTTCGATTTACCACAAGATTGTAGCTACAATAATATGATGATTTTTAAAGCAAATAAGTCGGTTGTTCCAACCGAATTCAGTTAAAATATTGGTTGCCACAACTAGTGGTTATGACAACCAACCAACTATGATGTTCATGAAGTAAAATGTTCTACTTAATAACTGCTTTTATCATTTGTATAGATCATCTAAAATAAAATCAGAAAATTTTCAAAATTAAACAACAAAATCTTTCTTTTTCAAAAAAAAAAATTTTTTTTAATAAAATTTAATTTATTTTATTTTAAATAACTTTCAAAACATAACCGATATTAAGGTAATTATTTTTGTTATTACATGTAGCCATGACTTCAAATGTGAGTGAAGATAAATTTTAATTGAACTTTCGAAAATGCAAAAAATCCGCGATCCCCAGTGGGTTAAAAAAGTTAAATCCGAATTTATCTTCACTATTTCACGAGACATCAGTGTGAGCATAGTGAAGTTTGATTCGAATTAAACTTCACTTAGTAGGATTTTACTCTAGAGCGGATCCAACTGCATTCATGATGGACAAATGGAAATACTTTCGTCTATCAGGCTGCTGCCAGGTTATTGTTACTAGTATAGGCTAATATCGGTAGAAGGCAGTAGTCTGACTGACGAAAGTATTTCCAGTTGTCCTTCATGGACGCACTTATGTCCAATCCAACGCAATTTTGGTGAAATTTGGCATTGCAGGTGAGAAATTAAATATTCTGAAAATTAATTTAGACAAACGGCCTTCTAGCTATATTAGCCAATCTCTGATTGACGAAAGTATTTCCATTTATCATCCATGGACGCAGTTAGATCCGCTCTAGAGCAAGTCATGCAATTCTGTGCTACTAAGTGAAGTTAAATTCGAATTAAACTTCACTATGCTCACACTGATGTCTCGTGAAATAGTGAAGATAAATTCGGATTTAACCTACTGGTTACGCGGATTTTTTGCGTTATTTTTTTTAAAAGTTAAATTCAAATTTACGAGGGCGGGTCAAAAATTTCTTAGCCTATCAATGAAAGAGAATAGTTAGTTTTTCAACAATATTTTTGTATATCAATATAATCTCCTGAAACTTCAATACACTTAGTCCAACGCTTATCTAGCAATTCTATCCCTTGATTAAAATAGTTTTCCTCAAGGTCTTCAAAATAGTGGTTTACAACTGTAATTGTATCTTCATTTGAGGTAAAACGCTTGCCAGCAAGGATTTTTTTAGATTTGGGAACAGGTAAAAGTCACTGGGAGCTAAATCAGGAGAATAAGGAGAATAGCTCGAACTTTAATTCGTTGATTTTAGCCATTGTTAAAACACTCTTGTGCGCTGGTGCGTTGTCTTGATGAAAAATTATTTTTTTGTGTTGTAAGCCAGGACGTTTTTCTCGAATTTGTACATTTAATTGATCTAAAAGGTTGTAATAGTTCTCTGAATTTATTGTTTTACCCTTTTGCAGATAGTCAATCAATAAAATACCTTTGAAGTCCCAAAAAACCGTTGCCATAACCATACCAGCCGATTGAATTGTTTTTGCCTTCTTTGGGGCACTTCCTCCATCTTCAGTCCATTGTTTGGATTGTTTTTCTCTGGAGTACAGTGGTGGATCCATGTCTCATCAACAGTTATGAAACGACGCTTAAAATCCATTTTATTTCGCTGAAAACGATCCAAACAAGCTTGAGAAATGTTCATTCTTATGCGTTTTTGGTCGACTGTTAACAAGTCCGGCACCCATCTTGCAGAAAGCTTTTTCATCTGTAGTTCTTCATGCAAAATTAAATGGACTCGATCATTTGAGATGCCCATGATATTAGCTATTTCACGCACTTTTATTCGTCGATCATTTAATACCACATAATGCACTTTGGCTACAATTTCTGTTGTTGTTGCTGTTTTTGGACGTCCACTACGTGGTTCATCTTCAATGCTTGTACGACCACGTTTAAATTCAGCAACCCAATTTTTTACTGTTGCATATGAAGGAGCACTTTCACCTAACACATTCACCATATCATTATGAATTTCTTGTCCCGATAAACCTTTTTTATGTAAATATTTAATGACACCACGCATTTCTAATTTTTCCATTGTAAAAAAAATCGCGGATGCGTCTTTTGTGAACACCTGTTTCTATATGAAGGAGTTGCCAGATCGAAACAAAATTTAACATGTGTTCATAGCAGCAGAGATGGAAATTTCCAAAACACTTAACTTTTTTCTGTTTATACCGCGCTTTTTGTGCTAGGCTAAGAAGTTTCCGAACCGGCCTCGTATCTTCACTTACATAGACTTCAAGCATTCAATTGAGGTATATTATATAAATTACCCTTAAATAGGTTTAGAATTCTATTTTACTTTACTTAAATCATATACTCGTATCATAATTACCTTTATCCGGAATTTTTTTGAAAAAATTAATAAAATAACTTTATTATTTCGGTGAGATAACTGAATACAGAAAACTAAACCACCAGTTGGCCCAGTTGAGTAATACCTGTAATGATAACCGAATTCAAAGAGTTTTTATAGCCAATAATCTGTAACAACAACCAATACATATACAAATTTAGTTGTAATATTCATCTGAATTAGTAGAGGTTACCAATACTTTGTCTCTTCCTTCGATACTGTCAGTTCCCACTACTAAAAACTGTTGTGTACTTAAACAACATTCGGTTGTAGCGATGGAATATATGGAGAGTACGTGAAACCACCAAAATTCGGTTGGCAAAAAATCGGTTGTGGCAACAAACCTGTTCTCTGTGTGAATAAGGTGGGTAGTGGCGAGGAGAAAGTGAAAGAGATAAGGGATGGTTTTTACTTATGTTTTTTGTGTTGTTTATTTTTATTCTGTCTTTTATCACACAGTGCTACAAAATCGAACTTTCCGAATGCGAATAGAATGAAAATGAACTGCAAATGAATGTTGACATTATCCATAACAAAACCAACAAGGGGTTTTTTAGTTCAGTGCGAGATTTTGTTTACACGCATTTGAAGTTGGTGATTTTCGAACGCTGTCTAACAAGAAAAGATCATTGAAAATGTGATAAAATAATGCTTATTTATTTTTATTATACTGGAAAGGTGTGGTATCTTACTGTTTTTGGCGATGAATTTTTGATATGTATTTAAACCTTACACTTACGCTAGATGGCGCTGTCATATACACGGTGCTATTTCTTGTAGATTTTCATAGAAAAAACGATGTATTTACATTTTTTAGGCTGAAAAATCAATTGTTGATGTTGGCTTCATTGCAAAACATATTTCTAAAGATACTTCGAAATACATTTTATTATTTTCAGTACGGGACTATTCACAACTGCAATTTTTATAGAAAAACATGGTTTTTTTTTGGAAAAAAATTTGTTTTGTTTTTACAAACGGTCGTTTTTGTATTAAAATGTTCTACTAAATTACTTCTAAGGCGTGATACATTTCGTGGTTCCCAACTTTTTTTAAAAAAAACACAGAAAATTCAAATTAAATAGGGAATGTTTATTATCATTTGAAAGAAAATTTTTTGGCATTAATTTTTTTAAGATTACGCCCATCAAATGTTGGCTGCGGCTACGTCTCAACTGGTCCATCCGTTGAGTCCAATTTTCGATAACTCGTGTTTCCCTACTTTTTTAAAGAAAAAAATACAGAAAATTCAAATTAAATGGGGAATGTTTACTATCTTTTGAAAGAAAATTCTTTGGCATTTATTTTTTAAAGATTACGCCCATCAAATGTTGGCTGCGGCGACGTCTCAGCTGGTCCATCCGTTGAGTCCAATTTTCGATAACTCGTTCGAGCATTTCGACTGGAAACTGCCGAATGACACGCGTGATGTTTTGCCCCAAGGCCTGAATCGACTCGGGTTTGTCCGCATAAACTTTAGACTTTACATATTCCCACTGGAAGAAGTCTATCGGTGTGATATCACACGATTATAGTGGCCAATCGACCGGCCCAAAACGTGAAATTATCTGCTCACCGAAGTTTTCTCTCAATAAATGCATTGATTGATGCGATGTGTGGGAAGTGGCGCCGTCTTGTCGAAAGCAAATGTCGCCAAATAGTCGGTAATCATGGCACGGTAACGGTCGCCATTGACGGTTACGTTTTCACCGGCAGCAATCGTCTGCGCCGAATCGACTCTCCACGGTCTTGGTGTACACTCTCAGCTACGGACGCTACAATTTCTTCACTGCGTGCTGGACTTGGTCTATTTGGTCGAATATTATCCAATAATGAATGCTGGTTCTTAAGATGGGTGATGGTATTGCGAATAGTACGCTCAGTAGGCCGATTAGGTTGACCATAAGTTGAACGAAGTGCAGGAAACACATTCCTCACAGAACGTAAATTTTCGTAATAAAGTTGAACGATTTGTAAACGTTGTTCAGGAGTAAGTCTTTCCATGATGAAATGCCAAACAATAATAAAGAAAAATAACATAACAGCATGACACGACTCACAAGTGATCTGTCAAAAAAAGGCTATTGACAAAAGTATCTCTACTTGGATTACCCATTATTATCATTTTAGTATAGATATTCTAAAACAAAATACGAATATCGTCCTGTGCAGAATAGAAAACGAAATCGACACAGAGGGGCGATGTAAAGTATATACTTAGTAGGACATAAATACTGTTACAACATTGTACACACCTATTTTAATAGCAGAACTGAACATACCCCGTTAATGTCATATGGGTTTTGAAAGCTAATCTCAATAGCGTCAGTCTGTAACGGGATTTTAAAATTGTTTCAACTTTCATCATGGGGTGGTCAGATAATGAGAACCGTATCGCTGTAATAGCGCTTTTCAAGTGTGAAATAAAAAAATCGATATTTTTAAAACGCTCCGGCCACTAGGGATTAGCCGCATGTTCGTCTACCGATGCATAAAACTGTTTGAGGAGACTGGAGATGTAAATGATCGCCACCGGTCGGGCAGCACATGCTCTGTTCGAACACTGCATGTCATCAAAGCCGTTAAATCAAGAATTCACAGAAATCCGCTCCGAAAACAGAAAATCATGGCCCGTGAGATAAATATCACGCAAAAGTCCATGAGTCGAATCATTATAAAAGACTAGGGACTGGAGGCTTTCAAACGACGCACCGGACGTTTATTGACTGCAGCTTTAAAAAAAAATAGGATAAAAAAATGCAAACGTCTTTTGGTGAAGCACGCTGATAACTTGCATATGCACTGATAACCTGTATGCGCGGTCATCTAAGGAAGTATCTGAACTGATCCCAAGGGTGGAAAAGGGTCATCACCCAGCTTCAGTCATGGTTTGGTGGGGTGTCTCTTACGATTGGGTCACAGACCTGCATTTCTGCGAACAAGGAGTCAAACCATCGGCCAAAGTTTACAAGAAACCGTTTTGGAAGCTGTTGTGAAGCCTCTTAACAATTGCTCTTAACCCTGTTCCAAAACCAGCCATGGACTTTCCAGCAGGATTCTGTGCCGGCACATTAGGCTTAAAAGTAACAGGTCTGGCTTCGAAAAAATTTGCCAGCGTTCATTTCCTCTGAAGAATGGCCCTAATGTGATATGTTTATAAGATCGTCACAGGTGACGAATCATAGGTCTATGTGTATGAGCCCGAAACAAAACAGCAACCGACCGTGTGGGTCTTCGAAGACGAGCACTTGGAAGTAGCACTTCGAAGCAAATGGTAGCAATTGGTGTCTTCGGCAAAACTGGTCATGTGGCGCATGTTCCGCTTGAGGAACGTAGGACGGTCAATTCTGAGTGGTACACCGAATCATTGCACGCAGAGTAAAGATATGGTTGCTATATGGTCACGGCAACAATAGTATGTTCTCTGCAATAAAAGTATGGTCGTCGCAACCATAGTATTGTTTTTTGAATTTCATGTTGACAATAGTATGATTGCGGCAATATTAATATTGTGGAAATGTAACAATAGTATTGTTGCCAAATTTAAAAATGAAAATATGGTTGTAGCAACAATATTGATATGGTTGGTGGAACAAAAGTATTGTTTTCATGTGTTTTATGTTAACAATAACATGATAACTTCAATCATACCGGCAAAATTGTATTTTTTTTTTAATTTGACAATGTTATTTTTACAAATCTTACGCAATAATAGTGAAAATAATTAAATTTTTTCGAAACAAACTACGAATTAGTATAACAGACATTTTTTTAACAAATATTTTTTTTACTGTTTAATAAATAACTCCTTTTATTACATAACATACTTTATAAAACTCTCTATTGTTAAATAACAACTTAACACAATCTTTACCAACAATTTGGGGATTATAGTATGATTGTGTGTAAGTCATACTATGGTTATGAGGATCATAATATGGTTTTGGGGATCATAGTATGGTTGAATGTGAATAATTATATGGTTGTGGGGATCATAGTATGGTTGTGTGTGAATAATTCTATTGCTGTGAGGACCATAACATTGTTATGGGGATCATAGTATGGTTGTGTGTGAACCATACTATTGTTGTGATGCTCATAATATTGTTGTGCCACAACCATATATCCAACAATAGTATGATGCTCTTCGAATATTGTTACCCCAACCATACTTTTTTTGCGTGTGTGCAAAATGACGAGCGCGAGCATTCACATATCGGCTCAAACCAGCGCCTTTTTGACAGGCCAAAACATCGAATGGATGGGTCATCCGCCGTACAGCACTGACTTGGCACCCAATGACTTCTTTTTATTCCCGGACATCAAGAAGAAAAATGCGTGGTCAACGATTTTCGTAGCCAGAAGATGCTGTTAAAGCGTTCGTGTTTTGGAGGTGTCTCAATCGGAGTGGAAAAAGTGCTTAGACAATTGGTTTGAGCGCATGCAAAAGTGTATAAATCATGCTGGAGAATACTTTGAAAAACAATAAAACCATTTTTGATGATAAATATTCGCATTATAAGGTTAGAAATATCTATAGCAGCCCTCGTATAACAGCTTTGAACAAATCGTTTAATTCAATTTATGCAGAAAAAATTTGCCAACATCTTTTCCTCCTTTTCCTCGACATGGCGCCCCCTAGACTTGAGAGAACTTCAAGCACGTATATCAGGAAAAAGTGTTTTGGCCATACTTAAAATTCAAAATTTTTTCCTTAAACATGTGGATTTGTAGATCCATAAATTATATACTGGAGTTTTGGATGCTTCACATATTCTACCGATACCGATACATTCGTTTTTACTGATGGAATACTCGAGGTGCACGCCAGCTAAAATATTCGGTTGGCAAACAAATTTGGTTGTGGCAAAGAATCTGTTCTCCGTGTGTGCCTTTATTTCGCATGTTTAAAAATTAATTTTTATTTGAGCCCCCTGCGCAATTTAACTAGTTTCATAGTTTAAAACTACTTTGCCAATTACGTTTTAAATAAAGAATGAAACACTTACAAAGTATTTTTTTTATTTGTTTATTCTGTGTCGCTAGAAGTCTTCCGACAATAAAATTAAAAGTCAAACTAAACAAACAGCCTGGTTTCGGCAGGTCACATATAAATACCAACAGTTTATTGCAGTACTTGACTTAAATAAGAAATTTCGAAATTTCTTCAAAAATACCCTGTTGTTTTTTATAACAACAACAAATCGAATATTTATGGGCAAACACACCTTTGAGTGAAATTCGTTGATGACTTCCAGTGCCAACATTTAAGCCCCATCGAAGCCTGCCATCAAGCCATTGCCACACTTAGTGGACATTACACATGTACATACACAATTGGCATAAATAATTAATGTCTGATAAATTGAAATGTTGCCCACTTGCATGCAGCAGCCAACCGGTCGGTCGGTCGGTCTGGCGGTCATTCAGTCACCGAGTCATTTCCAGCATGTTGCGTAGGAGTTCAGTTTTTAAGGTTCATTGCATATTTCATTAAAATTTCTCCATTCGAAACGTTGACCCCCATTAGAAATTTAAATTTAAGTTTGGCCATAAATTCCACTCACGATTTGTAATTTTCCTTAAATATACAGTTTATATATCCTCTGGCCCCCTATTTTGATGTCTCTGCGTGTGTGTGTTTTGTATATTTTACACTTTTTATGTGAGCCGAACCGAACCGAGCCGTACAGAACTGAGCTTGTGTTTGTTTGTTTGCACAAAGTGCTCAATATTTCAACAAAAACTACCGACATAACAATAAAACACTTTCAAATACAAAATATTTGTATTTCTGTTTGAGAATGTCATGACGCCCCCGCCCCCGCCCCCTCGTCATCAGCGCCGTCTTGTTGTGTTCTTGTTCTTTTGAGGCAAAGGAAAATAAAGTATAAAACATTAACGACTTAAAAAGCCATTGCTTTTTCAACTTGCAGAAAGGAGCGTAAGACAGACGACTAGGGCAAGGATGAGAATGAGGGACATGGACGTTGCCGTTCCCGTCGTCGTCATCGTCGGTCGAGGAATCATGCACAATTTAAATAAGTGTTTTGGTAGTAAATGTCTATGGGTGTCACAAAAACACTTTACTGACCAGTTGCCAAATGATGAGATATAATGATAATGTTGGAACGTACCCACTGTGAGATGCAACCAATGGCCCTCCAAGGTTAAGGGCCAACAATCAATTCAATAAGTTTTACAAAAATGATCTAAAAATTTGAAAACAAAAAATCATTGGCTGGTTGTTTATGGAAAACAGAGGAACCAGGCGACGCACAGTGCTCCGTTTCATTGATAAAAAACAAAAAAAATGACCTGCTTCGAAATTAAATTTGTTGGTATCATTTGAAAGGTAAAAGTTTAACTAAGAAAAATCCGCAAATATTTTATTCATAGAAATTGGTTTTTTTTTGGCTCCAGAGAGAATCAAAAATTTGTCATAGTCGCATTTTAAGTCAGAATCAATTTTCTGAATAGTTAGGGAGTTTAGCTTCTTTTTAATTTTTTTTAATCTAATAAATATTATTTTTAATTAATTTTTTTTAGCTGAATATGTGAAAATTTTCAATTTTTGATGGTAAAATAAAAAAACATTATACAATTCTGTTTATATAAAAACAATTATGCTATTACGAGGGCGACCGCAAAAGTAACTGGCCTAACATAAAAAGAACCGTTTTTTTAGAATTATTATTATTTATTTTTCAACATAATCTCCTTCCAACTCAATAGACTTCATCAAACGTTTTTCAAGTTTTTTTAATTCCATCCGAAAAATAAGATTGTTCAGGACCTTCAAAATATGCCTCAGTTTCAGCAATAACCTCGCTATTGGACGAAAATTTTTTGCCACCGAGAAATTTTTTTAAATTTTTTTAAATTTTGACAGATGGCTTATAAAAGATTGCTTTTAAAAAACAAAAAAAAATGTTGCTAGAAAAACAGAAATTGTGCCAGGCCAGTTAGTTTTGAGGTCGCCCTCGTATATTTATATATTAACAATATTATGTTCTTCACAACAATAGTATGATTTAAGTATAACTAATCTATGATCAACACAACAATAGTATGATTCACACGCAACCGTATTTTGATGCCTGAAACTATAGCATGATCATACACAATTATACTATGATCACCAAAATTATTTATTAGAATTAGGTTAAGTGGTCAACAATAGATTTGAATTATGAAAATTATTTAAAATACATTAAATTTACAATAATAGTTGTTATTTATTTAACAGTAGAAAAAAAACATTATAAAAGAAAGTAAGCGTTTTTTAAAAAAAAAATAATTCAGTTAAACAAAGCCAAATCAGTTTGTTTGAAAAATTGTAATTTCCATATAAAAAGTACTATTATTGCATTAGATCCGTAACAATAACAATGTTCTAAAAAGAATATTCAAATGAAGAAAAATTACAACCATTCAGTGAGAATGCCGTTATCATATTATTGTTAACATAAAACTAAAAAAACAATGATTTTGTCGCACTACCCATATTTATATTGTTGCTACAACCATATTTTAATTTTTAAAATTGGCAATAACATTTCAACAATATTAATATTGCGGCAGTCACACTATTGTCAAAATTAAATTTAAAAAAACAGTAGTATGGTTGCCACATACATACTTTTTTGCGGAGAACATATTATTTTTGCCGTGATAGTAACCATATTTTTTCTCTGCATATAGATACAAATGAAGTATTCGCATATTTTTGCCGATTCCTTTTGATTTTCAGTTTTTTATTTAGAAAAAAAAAACTGAATTCGCAGTAATTTTTTTTGCCAGCAAATTAGTATGAACTTTCCTCTATTAGAAAATAAAGAAATCTTCGCCGATTTTGTCCGATTCTTCTTGAGTTTCTTTTTTTTTTTTTAAGTGTCTATGATGAATTTTTAATTCGAATAATTCTCAATTTTTGATTCAAAAAACACCTAAAAACTTCGGTGAATTTTTATTGCACAATTACTTAGTTTGGACTTTTGGAAAAAAACGAAATCTTCTCCGACTTTTTTATTTCAATTTTTAAGAAGAGCCTAAGATTATTTTTTTTACTCGTTAGTCAAATATAAATTATTTTGTTGCTGCTGTTTTCTCAACTAAGTTAATTTAATGTTACTGTTGACTACTAAACACACGCAGAGAAAATATATGGTTACTATATGGACACCGCAACAATAATATGTTCTCTATAATAAAAGCATTGTCATCACTACCATAGTTTTGTTTTCTGAATTTTATTTTGACAACAGTATGATTGCGGCAATAATAATATTGTTGAAATGTAACAATAATATTTTTGCTAAATTTAAAAATGAAAATATGGTTGAAGCAACCATGTAAATATTGTTGGTGCGACAAAAGTATTGTTGTTAAAGATTTACGTTAACAATTATATGATTACGGCAATCATACTGTATGGTTGAGACTATGAAAAAGCATAACAGGTTTTAAAGACTATGTGTGTGAGTTTTTTTTTTGTATAACAAAAACACATACACACACGATGCAGTGCCTGGTTGTTGTCCATTATAAAAAAAAACAATCGGAAAGTAGTTCGAGGGATTTTTATTGTGTTTACTTTGTTCGGTGAAATACTCTACCACCGACTGGTTCTCGTTTATTTTAAACCTGCTGCACTTAAGTATATAGCCATTGATCATGGTTTAATCACATTAGTTATTGCGATCAACGGATAGTGAAGTAGCATTTGCCCCTGCTGGCAACTACGATAAGAGTATTTTCGACTGGCGTTGAAATATATATTTTTGTTTCTTGAGTAAAATGTTCAATAAATGTGGTCATGAACTAATCTTAATGCAATTTAAAATAACTTACTTGATAAACATCTCTATTTTTGAATAAGAACATTACCCAATCTTAATAAATAATTTTGAGGATCATAGTTTGGTTGAGTGTGAATCATACTATGGTTGTGAAGATCATACTATGGTTGTATGAGAAACGTACTATGGTAGTGAGGACCATATTATGGATGTGGAGATAACAGTATGGTTGAGTGTGAATCACACTATTGTTGTGAGAATCATAGTATGGCTGTAGTTATCATAGTATGGTTGAGTGTGAATCATACTATGGTTGTGGGGATCATAGTATGGCTATGTGTGAATCATACTATTGTTGTGAGGATCATAATATTGTTGTGCCGCAACCATATACCATAACCATATAGTATGATCCTCTTTGAATATTGTCACCCCAACCATACTTTTTTTCTGCGTGCACATGTAGTGAATTTTTAATCGAAACCAGCAATACCCTTTTGATTTTATTATAACTTTTGATACAAAATGTAAACAAACACAGTTTAAGGTTTTAAATTCGTGTTAAAACTAGTGCAATCCGATTTAGTAGATTTTTTGTTATCTTTCAATAAAAAAGAAAGAATTTCTATTGTTCATTCCTTCATAAAAGAAAAATTTGGCTAACAGGTATTTGATGGAAAACGTTTGCTACTTAAAGTGTACAGGTTTAACAGCGAAATGTCGAAAAAGTGGATGAAAGTTTCATATAAAAGGAAGAGATTCAACTTTCTATAACCAGCTTGGATTCAGAGGACGATTTTATCAAATTAAATTTATCAAACTCGTATATTATGTGCCATAAACTATTTTATTTGTAAAGTTAAAAAAGATTAATTAAAAAAATATATTTAGTTTTTATATAAAATTTGTTGTTTTTTTTTAAAAGTTAAAAATTATCTAATTTAGAAAGTTAACGAACTGTTCTAAGAGCAGATAATCGTGTTAATTCAGGCCTTGTTGATATACCAACTGACTTAGTAAAAAGCAAATAAAAAAATTGCATTTACGAGAAAAATGCGAATCCCGTTTCTTGACAAAAATCCAGAAGAAGGAAGCGCGACATTTGAACTGGATGCGTTCAGAGGGACCTGGGGCTGAGCTGAATGGGCTTTGTCGCACAATTAAAAAGGTGCAGCAATGCATGTGGTCCCTGATATCAGGCGGGACAAACGTCCGGAACTAATGCGAATTCAGGTGGCAGCACCATATGTGACGCGCAAAATAGAAAGGGACCTAAGAGTAAAAACCAGTTTTGTTCAGGAGAGCCATTTTAAAGATTTAAATACGAGTATCTTTGGTGTGCCATCATCATAAAACGCGCGTATCTCTGGGGGGAAACACTTTTGGGGCATGGGATCGGTCCCATTCGATGCTCAGATGTCCACATCAAAAAAAAAATGAAAATTCATTTTCTTTACCCTTAGGTCCCTTTCTCTATGCGCTGTCACATATAGATCTCAGATCTAAGCCACAACCACGCTCGTCTTCAAAAATATGGACTGAAGATTTCACCAGCCCATAATCCACACCAAACCGTGGTTTTCGCGGTGTAAGTCTTTCCATGGTGAAATGGCAAACAAAACTAAAAAAAAAATGTGAAAAAATTCCTTTTAAAAAAACCTTTAGATTGATCACGCATTACTTATATATCTTAAATTTAACCTGTCATTTATTTTTATTGGCCAAAAAACTTACTTCTGCCCAACTTCATGACGATCGGACAACAACAGCAACGTGTAGTTTCAAAACAAGCTTAAAAAAGACAGCTGACGGACGGATGGAGGGACGGACAGATATCGTTAAATCGAAACAACTGGCAATTCTGAGCTGAGCACTTAAAGAGGGGTCTAGCTTAAATTTTTTGATATTTAAGTATTTCGTACGTCAACATTATACATTTTCTTTGCTTTTACTCAGGGTGGAGCACTATTTTTTGGCTTTTTTCACTGCAGGCTGTAGCGGCACTGTTTGTCGAAGGGAGTGGAGAGCGTGCGAGGCTTATAGTGGCTGACGGGAGATTCACGCATTGGGCACGTTAGGAAAGGGCATTTTGTGTTGAAGCGTATTTTTCAAATGCGCTCTCGATGATTGCAGTGCAGCGTGCTTTTCCATTCGCT
Source organism: Hydrotaea diabolus (assembly GCA_963513945.1). Classification (NCBI taxonomy): domain Eukaryota; kingdom Metazoa; phylum Arthropoda; class Insecta; order Diptera; family Muscidae; genus Hydrotaea; species Hydrotaea diabolus. The sequence continues at coordinate 138,269,837 of OY740719.1, forward strand.
GTTCCCCCAAGCGGACGTATTCCTGGATGGCAATCAATTGTTAATTTGGTAACTTCATTGAGAAGAGCAGGGAATGTGCCATGTATATATGACAGCGCATAGAGAAAGGGACCTAAGGGTAAGAAAAATCAATTTTCTTTTTTTTGATGTGGACAACATCTGAGCATCGAATGAGACCGATCCCATGCCCTAAAAGTGTTCCCTCCCAGAGATATGCGCGTTTTATGAAAGTGAAGTCGACGATTCTAAGCGCAAATGGAAAGGGACCTAATCTTTAAAATGACTCTCCTGAACAAAATTTTTCATGAACTTTTCACTTTTTTTTTGATGTGGACAACATCTGAGCATCGAATGAGACCGATCCCATGCCCTAAAAGTGTTCCCTCCCAGAGATATGCGCGTTTTATTAAAGTGAAGTCGACGATTCTAAGCGCAAATAGAAAGGGACCTAATCGTTAAAATGGCTCTCCTGAACAAAACTGGTTTTTAACCTAAGGTCCCTTTCTATTTTGCGCGTCACATACGAAGGGGACCTGAGAGAAGGATTACAACACCACAAAACATCGAGAGAGTTAGAGCAGCAGTACTGCAATCTCCAAACCCTCTGCTCGGAAGCAATCACTTGCTCTAGGCATTTCCTGGATTTTTTCAGCCGGCTCTTGAGGCATTGCAATTAGAGGATTCAAGGTTCCAACGGGATGGTGCCACTGCACACACAGCGAGGGTTACCATGAATTCATTGAGGCAAATAATTCCTGGACGGCTTATCACTTTGAGGGGTGATGTGAACTGGCTGGCACGCTCACCAGACTTAGCACCATGCGATTTTTCCTTTGGGATTACGTGAAGTCGAAGGTGTGTATCAACCGTCCCAACACCTTGGAAGGCCTTATTTACCATATTAAGGCTGAAATTGCCCGAATACCGGTCGACATGCTTGTAAGAGTTAATGAAAACTTTAGAAAACGCATACGTTTTCGAAGGTCAACATTTGCCAGATACACAATTTAAAGTCATTTAACTTAAAAATTCCCTTACTGTTCAATCGAATTCAAATATAAAATAGATTTTTCTAAGGTTCATTAATTTTTTTATTTAATCCCAAAGAAGCAAATTCCGCGCTCCACCTGTACAATAACCAAAAAACCAAAAACCGGAACAACCTCCAGCTAAAAGCCGGGTAAGCCGACATGGCGGGTCTTAGCTATTTTTGAGAATCCGACTATCGGTTTTTCGGTTTTGGTTTATGTAATGATTTTCCGCCACGGAATATGACATTAATTCAACCTCATTTGCAATTTTCCAAATGGATTTCCCTTCTCTGCTGTCCCCACCCAACACTTACAGACTAAAAGACAAGAACCAGATAGTCGAAAGCAAGCAAAACGAAGAAGAGAAAAAACGACCAACATTTAACTAAAATGAATGAGTGTCACATAGTGCGTTTAGTATTTAACATGTATTTACATACTTTATACATAAAGGACACACACTAACACGCACGCACACTCATACACGAACGCATTCGGATATTTCAAGGCAACGCTATTGCCAAGAACAGTTTTATGTAAAACAATCACGTACTCAAAGTTCATTAGTTGGGTGCTATACTCGAACAGCTGCAAACCAAAGGGCGGTCACGGGAGCAGAGGCATCGAAGGACGCACGGGCGGGCGGATGGACACCCAGCGTCACTGTCAGATAAGTACTTAAGTGTAGAAAATGAGCAACAAACACCAACGAAAGGACATTCAGAAAAGAAAAAAAACAAAAAACGAAAAAAAATATTCAATAAGACAAAACATTCGGCTTTGTGGGTATTACATTTGTTTATAACAAGAATCCTGCACACACACACAGCCACCTAAATACACTGGCACTTTTACAGATCGGCACGCACACGCACTCTCGCATTCACATAAACATTTTGCCAAATGACAAATGTTTAAAAATTTAAATTTATTTGTGGCCCCCACAGAATAAAAATGGCCCATAATAAAACAATTGAATGGGTTTTAATGCCCGGCCTGTACCCTCAACACTTTGTCGACTGACGGCCGTGGGGGTTTCACACCGAAAATAACGATGACTTAACAATTTTGTGGTAAAAGCCAGCAATGCTGGCACAGTGGCGCGAAATATTAAATTTGTAACCTGCCTGGCAACAGCTTTATCACCGTAAATTATTTAGTCTTTCTGACAAATGTATTTTTAGATTAGTTTTCTAGATTGACTCTATAGTCAATGCTGATCCTGGTCTATATTAGTTCTGCGATCTGGAGGCCGCTGTAGGCTATTCGTATCAAGGAAATTATACGTTTTTCCCCCTCCAGCATAGGATAGTGGGTACACGCACGTTTGTCACTCCGTTTACAACTACTTGAAATACTGGTCGGAGGCCCTTATAATGTACGAGGCGTAATAAATAGAAAAGGTGAGCATTTTAAAATTTCTCGGGCTACGTGCATTCCAATAGATTTTTTTTTGTTGGCACACTTGTCTCGAAAAGACACATGAGAACAGAAAAATAGAAAATAAAATAGAAAAGCAATATAGAACAGAAAGACTTGTTTGATACAATGTTGGATAGATTTTATAACAAATCCCCTAGAAAGAACAAAATTACATTTACAGTCTGGCACTATTACAAATTGATAATTAAGAATCCTGTTAGAACGAAAGTGTGTGACTACAAAAACAGAGAAGATTTTGTGAAAAATCTGCTTTTTAGCGTGAACAGTGAAATAGGTGCGTTTCGTGTAAAATTGTGAACACTCAAGATTTTTGTTATATTTAATTTTATGAAGTTATTTTTCGGCTTGAGGTCATTTATTTAAACTCGTTGTTCTATGTATTATTTAATTTTTATTTATCCCAATATTTCGATTGACTTCGTCAATCATCTTCAGGGGTTGTCACTGACAAAGTACAAAACATGATTACATTTAATAAACAAAACATTAACACAATATTTGAAAAATAATTACATTAACAAAACAATGTCGTCCGTCTGATTATCGCTGTCAACTGATTTTTGTGTTACTCTTCAGCTTGCGTCTGTGCTTATGCAACACATTTCTATGTATGTGTGCGATCCCATCTGTGTCCGTTTTGTAATTAATTCTCCTCTCATTAGGTACGTCAATGATGTTAAGCATTTCGAGAGTGTATCTTCTTCTATAATTTCTCTCTTGCGCTACAATTTTTACGTCGGTAAAGTCAGGCTTATGTCCAGTCAATGTACAGTGGGCCGCAAGTGCGGTCTTTTGTTCTATGGGCCTATTTACGGCTTTTAGGTCAGATTTGTGGGACGAAATTATATTTAATTGGCAAAAAGAAGTAATTGGCTTCAATGAACTTCTGAAAGTATCGAAATAAAATAAAATTGTATTTAAAATAATGAAAAATAGGTCGTGGACATCATTGTAGTTCATCAGTTACGCAAGCAAGAAAACCCGTAAAAATGTATAGCCACATCATAAGGACGATCACAAAAGTTCGTTACAAATGCCCTAAAAGCCAAAAATACGAGGGCGACCGCAAAAGTAACTGGCCTAACATGAAAAGAACCATTTTTTGGAATTATTATTATTTATTTTTCAACATAATCTCCTTCCAACTCAATACACTTCATCAAACGTTTTTCAAGTTTTTTAATTTCATCCGAAAAATAAGATTTTTCAAGACCTTCACAATATGCCACAGTTTCAGCAATAACCTCGCTATTGGACGAAAATTTTTTGCCACCGAGAATTTTTTTTTAAATTTGGAAACAAGAAATAATCAGAAGGAGCTAAATCTGGACTATAAGGTGGATGCGGAGCAATTTCAAATCGTAATTCGGCCAGTTTTTGTTGAGTTAAAAATGCAGTGTGTGAAGGAGCATTATCTTGATGAAAAAGAACTTTTTTTTCTAAATGCGGTCGTTTTATCTTGATTTCTTCGCTCAACCGATCCAATAATGCACAATAATATTCTCTATTTATAGTTTTTCCTTTCTCAAGATAATCAATAAATATAATATCCCTTGCATCCCAAAATACAGCGGCCATTACTTTTCCTGCTGACTTAACAGTTTTCGCCTCTGGGATGTAGTGATGGATCCACGTTTCATCAACAGTTATGAATCGGCGCAAGAACTCTATTGGATTACGCTGATAAATCGCTAAAAGCTCCTCGGAATTGGTCCAACGGACGATTTTTTGGGGCCAAGTCAACAAACGCGGCACCCATCTTGCGGATAGCTTTTTCATGTGGAGTTCATCATGTAAAATACTCCAAACTTTTTTTCGTGTATTTTAACAATATCAGCAAGATCTCTAAGCTTTATTCGTCTATCTTTAGTCACTTCATTAAATATTTTTCTAATGTTTTCAATAGTAGTGGCAGTTTTCGGTCTTCCAGAGCGTTGTTCATCTTCCGTACTTGAACGACCCATTTTAAATTGTTGAAGCCAGGATTTCACGGTGGATTATGATGGTGCATTATCACCATGAACAGAATCCAATTCATCTTTGATTAATTGTGGCGTATAACCTTTCATATAAAAGTGTTTAATTACCGCACGAAACTCTTTATTTTCCATTTTTCAAGAATTATAAAACTTGTTTATTTCAATCAACTGTAACAAAGAAAATAATCATTAAATATTTCGGAAATTTTGACAGATGGCTTATAAAAGATTGATTTTAAAAACAAAAAAAAAAGTTGCTAGTTAAACAGAAAATGTGCCAGGCCAGTTAGTTTTGCGGTCGCCCTCGTAGAGCTAAAAAACACAGATCAATAGAAACATAAAAACACATTGCAGTTAAAGATTATCGCATAGTTACATTAGCAAAAAGAGACCCCTTTAAGTCTTCCAGAGCCATTGCTAGTGAAATTGGGAATGTTGTATCATGCCGAACAGTTCGAGAAAGCTTATTGGTCCAAATCTACCTGGTAGAATAGCTCGGAAAGTTCCTTTGCTCAGACAAGCAAACTTGAAGAAGAGGAAAAACTTTGCTTTGGCTCATAAAACCTGTTGTGGAGCTGAAGGTGAGAAAAGTGGCTAAATACGATAATTCTATGGAGTGATGAAACTCCGATAAATTTATTTGGCTGCGAAGCAGCAAGGAATATCCGCCGACCGAAAGGAATGGAATTCCATGTTAGATTTGCAAAAAAGACTGTAAAGCACGGGGGAGGAAATCTCATGGTGTGGGGTTGTTTTTTTTTGGGAAGGTGTAGGTCCGATACATCTTATTGAGAACATGATAGACCGATGTACAAGGATTTGTTTAATACTGCTCTGCTACCTTATGCGGAGGAAAATATGCCACTAATATGGAAATAATGATCCAAAGCACTTCCGTGAACATAATTTGAACGTTGTTAAGTGGCCAAGTCAGTCCCCTAAACTCAATCCAATTGAGAACCTTTGTGGTGTACAGAAACGACATGTGTCTAAGCTGCCATAATGTAATAAAAAAGAATTATGGGAAAATATTCAACATGTGTGGTATAATATCCCGACAGAGACATGCCGAAAGTTAATATCATCAATGCCCAACAGAATCGAAGCCACCGTTTATTAACAGCAGCTTTCGATATTTACAAAAAAACCTAACCATAAAGTATTTTTTTTTACTTTACTCGTATTTTTAAGTTATTTCGTTTACACCTATTCTAAATGATGAATTTTTTGAATAAGCGAGATTTTAAGTTTTTTTAGTTCCTTATAAAACTCTAAAGTACATTTTACTTAGTAGGGACATAAATACCGTTACAACATTGAACACACCCATTCAATAGTAGAGTTGAACATATCGCGGTTATGTCATATGGGCTTTGAAAGCTAACCTCAATAGCGTTAGTCTGTAACGGGATTTTAAAATTGTTTCAACTTTCATCATGGAGTGGTCAGATAATGAGAACCGTATCGCTGTAATAGCACTTTTCAAGTGTGAAATGAAAAAAGCGATATTCTCAAAACGCTCTAGCCACTAGGGATCAGCCGCAAGTTCGTCTACCGAGGCATAAAACTGTTTGAGGAGACTGGATATGTAAAAGACCGCCACCGGTCGGGCCGCCCACGCTCTGTTCGAACACCGCATGTCATCAAAGCCGTTAAATCAAGAATTCACAGAAATCCGCTCCGAAAACAGAAAATCATGGCCCGTGAGATGAATATCACGCAAAAGTCCATAAGTCGAATCATTAAAAAAGACTAGGGACTTGGGGCTTTCAAACGACGTACCGGGCAATTATTGACTGCAGTTTAAAAAAAATAGGATTGAAATATGCAAACTTCTTTTAATGAAGCACGCTGATAACATGCACAGAAACAATTTGTTCACCGATAAAAAAATTTATACTGCACAGGAAAAATTAAACAAGCAAATTGATAGAGTGTATGCGCGTTCATCTATGGAAGCATCTGAATTGATCCCAAGGTTGGAAAAGAGTCATCACTCAGCTTTAGTCATGGTTTGGTGGGGTGTGTCTTACAATGGGGTCACTGACCTGCGTTTCTGCAAACAAGGAGTTAAAACATCGGCCAAAGTTTACCAATAAACCGTTTTGGAAGCTGTTGTGAAGCCTCTTAACAATTCCCTGTTCCAAAAACAGCCATGGACTGTCCAGTTGGATTCTGCGCCGGCCCATAAGGCTAAAACGTCCCAGGCCTGGCTTAGAAACAATTTGCCACCGTTCATTTTCTCTGAAGAATGGCCCTCGGGCAGTCCAGATTTGAATCCATTGGATTACAAATTGCGGACGGTCTTAGAGGACAAGGTTTGCCACAAAAGATACCACAGCATTGGATTTCTCAAGACTGCTCTGGTTCGAGCTGTGGCCAATTTTCCAATGGACGAGGTTCGTGCAGCTATTGACGATTGGCCAATGCGATTTAAGGCGTGTGTAAAGGCAAAAGGCGGACATTTCGAATAAGTAGACTCTTTTTGGATACAATAAACATCAATAAATATATTAAAAAATATTTGGTCTAAAAACATTCAGTACTTTTTATTTTACAGCATAAAACGTGAGAACAGTATTTATGTCCCTACTAAGTATTTCTGACATTTCCATTGGAAAGTTTGACATTTTTTAGCATAAACCTTCTCTGAATGTTTTGACATACGACCATTATTTGTGTTGTTTACAGTGACGTGAAAAAATCAATTTGGCAAAAACATGAAATTAACTTGTGAACATTTTCGTGCGATCATTTTTCACAACTTTCGACGTGGATTATCACGACAGAAGTGCATCGATGAACTTAAATCTTTGTATGGCGATGAAGCACCATCCTATAGCACTGTGAAAAACTGGTTTAATAAATTCAATCGTGGCCAACGCTCGCTCAAATACGGAGTTCGTCCAAAAACGGACATTGTGCCAGAGAACATTGATGCCGTGCGTTAACTGATAATGCAAGATTGTCATGTGACATACCGTGAGCTAGAGGCATCTTTGGGCATTACTTCCACCAGCATACATTCGATATTACATGAACACCTTAAAACAGGTTTGTTCTCGTTCCCGCAAAGTTTGACAATCGCTCGTGTCGATTGGTGCAAAGAAATTGTGAAAAAATACGATCGCGGTGCTTCAAAAGATGTTTATAAGATCGTCACAGGTGACGAATCATGGTTCTACGCGTATGAGCGAAATAAATATTTAAAATGAGCTAAACATACGTACATGCACGGCACGGCACACACGTTGACATAGTCAACTAAACTCTTTTTACAACACACACACGTTGTAAAAGAAATCTATTGATGGCTCTCGATGTGGAGTCTCTTTAGAGGTGGCAAGAGTGAGTTGTATTTTCGTGGGCAATTGTGTAAAGAAAACTTGAAAAGTAAGGTTTACAACAGTAGTTCTCATTCGTTTGGGGAGAGCCTGGCCTTATAGAGTTCGGTTTTACTTTCAACAATTGCAGCAAGGCTTTCTGAAGAGGGTTGTCACAGTCCCGAAATCATGATAAAAGTAGTGTGCAGCCACGAAAATCAATGTCACTTTGCCATTTTGTTAAAAACTTGTTTTCTATTTAAATAAAGAAGCAAGAGGTCTTGAGCCGGTAAATCCCTGTTCTTTTTAAAGTATTATAAACATTTAAAGTATTTTATAAATAAAAAAGATAAGTGAGCCACATTAGAGACTTTAAAATACAACTACCCGTTAGGTAGTTGTATTTCTATTTTCATGCAGAATGCATGAACGTACTTAGTGACAAACATTATTTCGAGTATGCAAATCAGAGTTGAAGTAGAGTTTTGCCAATCTCCCCCATTCGTCTACCTGTCGGTTTTTTTGCTGTTGCTTTGTATTTCTGTCTGTGTCATCATGTCAACTGTGCACATGACGGGAAGGCTCACATGTGCTGTTGGAATAAAAACTTGGCTGAATAGTGCTGAGTTGGTGGTCATATGAACTTGCCAGCGAGATGTATACTTATGGAATCACCTTCCTATTGTGTTGGAAATTATTATGATTTGTGCTTTATTTGAATTGAAGAGAGTTCTTGTTTGAGTTCTTTGTGTATAAAAAGTTTAAACTATTCATTTGACATCAGGTAGCTGAAGAAGAAAGTGGGAATGGTTCGATAGAGTCCTTATGGTGAAGAGATAGTGCCCAGCTGTTTTGTTTGGAGACGATTTATGTGATGGATATTTGAGTAGATTATACCTACTATGTTTTAAACAGGTACTGGGTGGGCCAAAAGTAAACATAGGTTTAAAAACTTAAATAAATTTTACATTTATTATTTTTTTCTCAGATTATATAATATACGAAATAGATTTTTTTTACACTATGTATGAAATACAACTGTCACGTTTTCAGCCTCGCAATGATAGGCTGGTTTTAGAACATTTTCCATGACATCTTTTAAAATTTGTGGATATAGCGTTTGAATTTCTGCAACAATGTTGGACTTGAGGTGAAGTATTGTCTCGGGCTTGTTTGTACACATTTACTCGCTCCTTCAAATAACCCCCCAAAAAAAAGACGGGTGCTGACAAATCTGGCGATCGCTCTGGCTAAATCATTTCCTAATTTCTGTAAATTATTTTCTCTCCAAAAATTTGACTTAAAAGTGCCATTTTGTCTCGGTAAGTGTGGGCAGTGGCTCCGTCCTGCTGGAACCACATCTCAGGTCTGTTTTCAAAAGCAGGACGTACAAAATGTTCTAACATTCACCGATACCGCTTTCATTTACGAATACGAGGGTTGATATTTATATTTCGGGTCCTGACAATACTAGTGTTCCCAGATGCAAACTGGAACTTCCATTGGAAACTTTAATATTTTTAGCATAACTTCACTCAGAACGTTTTGTCATTTGAGAGCGAATTGTTTTGTTTACAGTGTGTTGAAAAAATTATCGCGTTCATAACATTTTCGTTCGATTATCTTTTACGATTTTCGGCGTGGTTTATCGAGACAATAGTGTTTAAATCAACTTGTTTCAACTTTTGGAGATGAAGCACCATCAAAAACCACTGTTAATCTCTGGTACCAAGAGTTCAGTCTCGGACGCCGTTCGCTCCAGGATAAATTTCGTTAAGGACGTCCAACTTCGATCACTTTGCCAGAAACCATCGATGCTGTGCGTGAACTGATTAAGCAAGACCGACATGGGACATACCGTGAGATTGAGGCATCCTAGGGCATTAGTATGACACGCATCAATAAGATATTGCATGTTCGTTTGGTGATGAAAAAATTTGTTTTCGTTGGATCCCACATAATTTGACGAATGCTCAAAAAAAGTCTCGTATGGATTGGTGCAAAAAGATGTTGAAAACGTATAACTGCGGCAGCTCAAAGACAGTGTATAACATTGTCACAGGCGACGAATCATGGATCTATGCATATGGACCCGAAACGTAACAGCAGTCGACCGTATGGGTCTTTCAAGACGAGCCGAATGCAACAAATGTTGTTCGTGGAAGAAGAACAGCGACGCAAATGATTGCGTTTTTTTTGGTAAAACCGGCCACGTTGCCACAGTGCCTATAGTGGAACTTAGGACGGTCGATTTTGAGTGGTATACAATCATCTGTTTGTCGAAAGTGTTCGAAGAAATGAGGAAAGATAAAAGGAGAAGACGTATCACTTTTCATCTCGACAATGCAAGCCCTCACACATCAGCTGAAACCATGAGCTATTTGACCACTCAAGATGTCGTACAGCCCTGATTTGGCACCCAATGACTTCTTCTTATTCCCCGGCATCAAAAAAAAGGCGTGGGCAATGTTTTTTTTATCGCCCAAAGCAGCTGTTGAAGCGTATCTTCGTTTACGAAGAAGTAAGGTCCAATGATATTTGCAGATGTGATCCCACACCATACTGTACACCTAATGGGGTGCAACTGGCGAGCTCTCACGTATCAGCTGAAACGATGGGCTATTTGACCACTCAAGATGTCGTTCAGCCCTGATTTGGTACCCAATGACTTCTTCTTATTCCCCAGCATCAAGAAAAAAATGAGTGGTCAACGTTGTTCATTGCCCGAAGCAGCTGTTGAAGCGTATCTTCATTCTCAAAGAAGTAAGGTCCAATGATATTTGCAGATGTGAGCCCACACCATACTGTACACCTAATAGGGTGAAAATGGCGTTTATAAATGTCTTTTGGATTGAGAACCCCAGAGCCTGCAGTTCTGCTTATTAACAAAGTCATTTAAGTGAAAATAAGCTTCATTACACATGCTTTTGCGTTAAAATAATTGATCGCTGATTTAAATAATAAAACTCTGTTATTCTGCTTCTTTGTTTAGTGTAGAATCTCTTCATTATTTATTCTTCAAGTGTTTTTTATAGAATCAGAAATAAAAAATTAAAAAAAAATATATAAACGAAAAAGTTATTAAATTTTTAAACACCATTGTAACTTTTGGCACACCCTGTATTTTCTTTTAATTTTTAGAAAGAGGACTAACTTAATCAATAAACGATTTATTAGCTCTTTGGTATGGGTGTGTTTTGTACAGTTTTAAATAGTAAAATTTTCCCTATTGGCCTCCAGTTGGGGTCTTCACAAGAGTCTTGACCTTTCTGACTGAATCGTTAGTTAGCCAGCAAGTGATGCTTATCTCCATTAGTTACCAGCATAAATTTGCTCTTGTCCTTATTTCTCTCCAAACCCAATTTATACGACCTTAATTCAGTATTTTAAAAAAACTAATCTTGTTTTGTAGCCCTTGGTGTTAAACCATTTGCTGTTGAATAAAGTGATTTTAGTATATTTTAAATCATGTCTGCGATTTGTGGCCCGGTTCAAGATTTTTTTACACAGTTATTTAATTATTTCTTCCGAGTAATCAATGGATAATCAGGACAACCACATTTACTCTACTACGCAGAGTGTAATTTGTCAACCAGTAGCGTTCGTAGATTTTACCAGACTTCATAGAGACTTTATGAAGTCAGTCAGCAATAACTATTCACATGTTTCTATACATCACAACCGTCTATAATAACCAAAGTAACATTATTTTAACGAAAAAACAGTATCCATAATTCATCGTGTAACCTCCTTTCAGAGGTACTCCAACAAATCCATGACTTTCTACACATACATGCAGTTGGCGAACAAGTTCATTAAATTTTTATGCCAGACATGATGATTTCATTTAAAAACTTTTGACACTTAAATTAAACCTGTTTGCACTGTCATCGCCCCGCCACCAGCGTTGGCGTTGAGGCATGTACTCGTATCGTATGCTCAAATAGTTGGGACGCCTGAACTAGCAGTCGTGTTGATTAGTCATTGGATGTCTGTATACGAGTTTGTGTACAAACTCGAGCAGATTTTAAATGATAAGCAAATAAATGTCATGAAATGTTGACGAAGGAATAATAAAAAATGACTATAAAAATAATTTACGATAGTGGAAAGTATTTACGATAGTAGTTGGAACTTTGCATTTAAATATTGGCATGCTCACCATGACGTATGAGTATTACTAAGTATAAATACACACACAAATTAATATTAATCATACGCCCCCGCAACAATTTTATGGTGTACATTAGAGAGTGGTGGAAACCTCTTCCGGGTATGTCTTAAATTACACGTGTGGATCCTTTTTTTCTTTGCGGTCGTATTGCAACAAAAGGGATACAATTAGGAATGTTGCCAAAAGTCTCTCGATTATAGTAAACGTCATGTATTTTGTATAACTTTATTATACCTACAGCCGGAGGTATTAAATATTGATCGGTTCGAACATATTTAACGAAAAAATATAAAAATTCAAATCAAGTGTGGAATCTTTATTGGTAATTTGAAAGGACATTTTATGGCATTTATTTTATGAATACAATTTCCTTCAAATGTTGCCCGCAACTACGCCTTAGGGTTTCCATTCTGAGGGTCCAATTTTGGTTGAATCGTTCGAGTATTTCGACCGGTATGGCTTTAAGGACACGCGTAATGTTGGCTTCCAAAACCAGAATTGTAGCTGGTTTGTCAGCATAGACTTTGGACTTTACGTTACCCCAAAGAAAAATGTCTAAGGGTGTCATATCACTCGATCTAGGCAGCCAACTAACCTGTCTAAAACTTGAAATTAGCTGCTTTTCGAAATGACCTCTCAATAGATTCATTGTTTGAGCAGCTGTATAGCTAGTGGCACCGTCCTGTTGAAACCAATGGTCATCAAGATTACAGGCTTTGATTTCAGGTAGCATAAAGATCGATATCATTGCGCGATAGTGAGCACCATTCACGGTTACGTTCCGGCCATCATCATTTTTGAAAGAGTATGCACCGATGATTCCACCAGCTTATAAACCGCACCAAACCGTGGTTTTCTCTGGATATAATGGCACCACTTGAACCCCTTCTAGTTGCTCTTCAGCCAAAATGCGGCAATTCTGTTTATTGAGTTTGCCGTTAAGCCAGAAATGGGCCTCATCACTGGACAAAACTGTGGTTGAAAACAGCGGATCTTCCCGTTTCTCACCGAACGCTCATTTCCATAATACAGTTGCCAACATTTGAAGGCAATTATTTTCACAAAAAAAAAGTCATAAAATGTCCTTTGAAATTACCAATAAAGATTCCACACTTGATTTGAATTTTTAATTTTTTTTTGTTCTGAAAAAATACCTCTAGATGGACCACCCTATATTATTATCGACGCAAAATTCTAAGACGATCTCGATATGTCCGCCCGACACCTATTTTGGCGTATCCCATTTTAAGCATTATAAGCACTTAAACCTATCCCGGCTTATGTAACCCTTTAGTCATTTTATTTACCCATAAATTCCATAAGTAGTCAACTACCGCCAACCACACCCTTGCGCCTACCCCACACCAAGTGTAATATCCTTTTATTGGCGTGATGGTCTCAAAATAATAAATCAAGTGGAACTTCGTGACAATTATAATTGGTTTTATAAGTTTTCATTACATTTTATGGGGAAAAAACGTACAGTATTTCTGCCTGACTTGAAGAGCAAAAGCAAACAAACTCACGAGAGAGAAAACATTAAAAATTTATTGTCTCGCCTGTGTCATTGTTGTTGATAATTGTCCATTATAATGATAATAAAGATAATAATTATAAAATGTCCTTTTTTGCATTTCTCACACTACACATACTCGACCGGTGTCTCTCTCTACCTACCCGTAGTAGACCAAGACCAGCAGGAGGACAATGGCAACAACCAGCGCAAGATGTGAGGCATACCACGAGCATCGGTTATGGCCGGTAATAAATATGAATTTATTTGCTCACTTAAATACGGACTTATTGTTCTTGCGCAGGTTTATTTCAAATGAAATTATGCGGAAATTTATTTGTTCTTTGGCTGGCAAAAGAACGGGTTTTAATTAAAATAATTTCATTCTGTCTGGACTTTAAAGATTTTGAGGCAGACAGGCTTAAAAAGTATTAAAGTAGAGTTAAGAATTGCAAATGGTTGTAATGGATCAAAAGCCGTCCGGTAGCGATAAAAGTAAAGCAAACTTAACTGATTGTGGTGGATGGAAATTTGTTGATTTTGAAGTTTGAGCAAACCGGCCCTCAAAGCCATACGAGCAAAATAGAAGGACAATTCCAAAGTATCCCTTTACAATATAGACTTTTTACATCGCCAAATGAGAAAAAGATACGTTGAAAATCAGATTGAATTTCACCTTTGTTACGATTTAAAGCGAAACTCGTAGTTTAAGCTTCAACTACGGTGCTAAGTATCACTGGGTTAAACTACAAGGCGATGGCCAACGCTTCTCAAATTTGGAGATATGCTGCACATCTTCTTCTCCTTTTTTTTGTAATGTTGGGATACATGCGCATGTAAAAAGTTATTCACAAAGCCACCAAAACTTTTTGGTTTTCGACGGTAACATAGCGTCTTTTTCCGACAAACTAGTATCGCATCGCATATCGTCATCAGTGAATGGTTGACATTGCACTGATTTCACATTAGCCCTTCTATATATGTGATAAAATATAGGTAGGCCATTCTGATCCTGTATGAATTTCTGTTTGTCTATGTATGTATATAAAGGCCTCTGGGGGGACGAAACCTTTTTGTGTAGTGTATTTTAAATATTCCTCGTTAGTATGAAAAGGGACCATTATCAAATTATTATCTAAATTGAGTGAGTAGCGCAAAATATGATTCCTGATAAGGTTAATTATAAAATTGTCAATTCGACAATTTTAGAGATATATTTTGTGTTTGTTAGAGATATATTTTGTGTAATTACTTTGTCGATATCTGTAAAGCGACGTGCATGCCCTTAGGAATTTTCTTTCAAAAACTCTTATTTGTTCCATGTATAGGGGTGATATGTTGAACCAGATTGGACAGCCATAAGTTATGACCGGCCTAATTAGTGTTTGATACATTACAATCTTTATCCGGGGCTTTATATACTTCGAATGGAATAACGGCCTATAAAGAATGCTCTCTTTGCCTTCCTAATTATCTCGTTAACGTGTTCATTAAAGTACAAAAATTTATCCAGGTATATACCCAAATATTTAGTAGTCTGTCTGATCGGAATATTCTCATTCGTATTGTTCGATTTTATACCGAAATATTTCCAGTTCCTTCTTACATCACTATTACATTTTCCGACCGGTGCACAGTAGCGCCCGTAGAGCAAACGAGGTTGCAAAAATCAAAATTTTCATGAGCGCCGACGAAGTTTTGAATAAACCCATGTTATAGGAAACTTTTCAACGATTTCAAATCTGCCACTCTTAATAATATCACATTTTTAGTTTAGAAGATATAGCCGTTCAAAGTTGACCGACTTTCGGTTTTCAAAAAAACACACAATTTTTAGTGAATTTGTTGCGATTTCAGGTGTAATATCACGGAAATAGGTAACGAATCGCCTTATTTTTTGTTTGTATTGATTGATGTATTTATTAAATGTATAATGATAAAAAAAATTAACTGTTTGCTTTGTGTTTCTCCTGGTAAATCACTATTTAAAAACTATCCGTTTTTTCACTATTTTTCAACTTTGACGGAAAATAAAAAAAATCTATATTTTTCTATATTTGCCATATTTGCAAAACCTGTTCATTGATTATTTCTTTACATAATTCAAAAATTTTAGCTGCCCGTACGTGCCCGTTTGGCTTCTAGAGGTAAAAAAGGTTAAAAAGACATGGTTGCAGAAATTGTACGGCGTCCATCCCTTATATGTTTTGACTGACAGTAGTTTGATCTAATAGTTTGAAAAAACTACTCATTGAAATTAGCAGGTACGTACCTCACTTAAACAATACTTTGGCGTACAAATGGTCAAGAACAATATTGACTTATGGTCCCTATTTTTATTTTTTATTTTTAGGCATGGTAGCATAAGCCTATATATTGCAAAATAAGGATAATGCCTGGATTACTCTACGACTGAAAGTTGGCGCAACAATTACTGAAACCATTAAACAATTTAAGTACTGAAAACATGGCGTTGAACAATTTTAAATTATTTGAACTGTTTAGAAAGTCAACCACACCAATTTTTTTCACGGAAGCTGCTTTAGAAGAACTTGATAGCTTATACGGAAATATTGAGAGAAGCGAAATTATAAAAAATAAATTTTATCTGATATATGCAAATGGCAAAATGGGTGAAATCTAATCGAACCATTCAGAACTTTAACTCCAAATACGAGGACTGGCTTAATGAAGACACCATCCAGGATATATTGGCAGTAGATAAACCCACCACATCAACCAGAGGAGCAAAAGGAAGGCCAAAAAAAAGTATTGAGGAGTGTTCAATTTTCACAAGGAAGAGGAAACTTGCCGATGCCACCAATGACTTCACCACGAAGCAATTATCGGACGCGCTGTCTATTAAATTTACAAAGGATAGTGAAAGAGTTAGGTCGCAGATAACCAAATCTGTTGCTGATGCAAGCCCACTGCGACTAAAAAGGATTAAAGAAAGCATTCCCACGCCCACAAACGCACACATTAAAAAGTATGGATCCGAAGAAGCCTTGGCCTTGTTTATGGACTTAGAACTTTCCAAAGAGAAATATGAGAAACTACGGACATCTTTAACGCGACACGGCGCTGACGTTTTACCCGGATACAAGCATATTACGCAAGCCAAAATAAATTCACGACCACTGCATACGGAGTTTACGGAAGTCTCTGCGAAAGCCAATCTGCAGGATCTCATGGGCCATACAGCAAAACGGTTGTTGGAGAGTCTTCCTGAAAATGAGGTGAAAATTCTTCCTGAGAAGTTGACATTGATCAGCAAATGGGGCTGCGATGGATCATCCGGACAAAGCGTTTATAAGCAAAGGATATCTTCCGATGACGCTACAATATCGGACGGAAATATGTTTATGGCATCTGTTGTTCCTTTGCGTCTTAAATCTGATGTTTCCCTACACTGGAAAAATCCATGTCCGTCATCAGTGCATTATTGCCGACCAATAATGTTTCAGTTTGCAAGGGAATCGGCAGAACTCATAAGGACCACGGTGAAGGACATTGAAGAACAAATAAGCAAGATTAAGCCTACAAAGCTGCAAATTGGAGAAGGAAAATATATTGAATGCAATTACGAGTTCCATCTGACCATGGTTGACGGAAAAGTCGTAAACGAACTGACAGGAACAACCTCAACAATGTCATGTCCGATTTGAGTCAGAAGAACTTTGGTAATTTAAACGATTCTACAAATGAGGAGAATTACGAATATGAAATGTCACCATTGCACGCAAGGATAAGGTGTATGGAATTCTTGCTAAAAC
This sequence comes from Hydrotaea diabolus, assembly GCA_963513945.1. NCBI lineage: Eukaryota > Metazoa > Arthropoda > Insecta > Diptera > Muscidae > Hydrotaea > Hydrotaea diabolus. Next base: position 138,287,076 of record OY740719.1, read on the forward strand.
TGGCGTATACCCTGCCACAAGAGGAGGAAAACTTCGATGAAAATACATCAATAAAGGATAAGGAAAAGATCAGAAAGAAGCAAATACAGGATGCTTTTTTTAAACAAGTTGGACTAAAAGTAGACTGTCCCAAGCACGGATACGGTAACTCAAACGATGGAAACACCTCTAGGAGATTTTTTGAAAATGATGAGGCAGTAACTAGAATCACTGGAATTGACAATCAAATCGTGAAAAGATTGGGAACGATCTTAGATGTTTTAAACTACAAAGAAAATGTCAATTCTACAAAATATGGAGAATATGCGTCGAAAACTGCATCTCTTTTAGCAGAAATGTATCCACAGAAGAAGTTGACCCCGACCGTCCATAAAATATTGGCGCATGGCAAAGATATAATTGAGTACCAGTCTTTGCCAATTGGAGAGCTTTCTGAAGAAGCACAGGAGTCTCTTAACAAATTTTATAAAAAATATAGATTGCAGAACACATTCAAAGCATCAAGGGTAAGGCAGAATGAGGACCTTTTTAACATGTTGGCAGCATCTTCCGATCCACTTATTTCTTCCCTGCGGCATGTGAAGTCAAGAATAGAGTTAGAAAATAATTATAGTTTAGAAATGGTTAGTCTTTTAGATATACCTTCTCTTACGAACTGTGATGAATATTTTACAGACAATTGAAAAAATAAAATTAAAAAAAAAATATTTTTTTTTTAATTTGTTGGGTAATAATTTAAAACATAAAACCCTAAAGAAAAAAAATAAAAACAATCTAAAAATTTAAAAATAATTTTTTTTAGTTACCATAAAATTGATTTTTCTACTTATTTTAACAGTTATCTATCATATGCTGTTTAAACTGTTCAATTATCTTATTCGGTTCAAAAGATATGATTTTTGCAACGAAAAAACTCAAATGGCGCCACTGTGCGGTGGGCGAAACAGAATAGCTTCGCATTTCCCTACGTTAATTTTAAATTTCCAGTCGGTAGTAAACTGTTCAACTAAGTTAAACGATTCCTGAAGGCTCTGATTTATACCTTCTATCGATCTGTCTGCATGGTATATTACGATATCATCGGCAAATGATATAATATTCTCAATCTTTTCTACGAGCTCCATCAGAATCAGATTAAAGAGAGTTGGCGAGTTCACAGTCCCATGTTGTACTCCATTCACAATTCTGTAGGTATTAATACTCGTTTTATCCTGGTGGCATATTAAAAACTTCCTGTTTCATGTCATATTCATCGGAAATTGGTATCGCATTAGTTTGACTATTAGCCCTGGGATCCATATGCTGTCAAATGCTTTCTCCATGTCTATGAAACAAGCACCTGTACATAAACCTCTGTTCCAATTCCAATTAATGTTAGTCGTCAGCAAATTAATTGCATTAACTGTTGAATGATTGTGTTTAAACCCAAATTGTCGGTCGTTAACTAATCCTTTTTCTTTACAGAATTCAATAATATTCGTGTTAATGCAAATTTTAAATATCTTACTTATATTTGGTAGTAAACTGATAGGTCTGATGTTGTTGGGGTCACTAGGGTCCTTAACCTTTTTCGGTAAAAGTACTACCTTCGCCATTTTCCAAATATCTGGAAAATGTGAATTGTTTAACATATTATTAATCAAGATGCAATAATCTGTTACTAATCTGCTGGGAAGTCTTTTCAAGATAATGTTTGGTATATTATCTATACCCGATGAGGATTAGTTCCTTAGTTTGGAAAATATAAAATGCAATTTTCCACTTGTTATGAAAAAACTACCACCTTCTGTTTCGCTAAGATTGTCGGATTTAGCTGTTCATTGAATACAGTAACAGCACCATGATTACTCTCGAAATTGTGTTTTGTTGCCAAAAAACTATTGAAAGTTTCTTCTATTGATACATGATTATTATTCTGGTTGTCAATAGGTTTGTAGGAATGGGTTGACTCCAAATGAGCCCCTATGGCGTCAAGCATCTCGTTACAATCTGTAACTATAAAATTGTTCCTATAAAATTGTCCCTATCTTTTACTAGATGCGTTGGTTCTATACCTGCTCTTCTATGAATATTTGATGAATTTGTTGGAATTATTATTTTGTCTTCTTCTCCTCTCAGTAAGAACTTGAGCAGTATATTATAACTCTGCTACTCTATAGGTTGTTAGGTTAAAACGTAACCCTATGCCAAGCATTAACTCTTCCTACGATTCGTGTGTTACATCACAGCCACCGCTACATTCCTCAAAGGGACGTTCACAGCTAAAACGGCAAAAGCAACATTTAAAGTGGCTCCATGATTAACCGAGCTGCAGACACGCCTTCTAGTGACATTAAACTCTAATAAATTTACGCTTTACGCCAACATCTAGGCATGGAAGACGAAGGGGATAAACCGACAAGTTTTTCAATACTGGGGGGCAGCTCTGGTTTCATCTGTCAGAGTTCAGGAAATCCCATACGTCCCCTGTGTATGGCTATAACTAAAACAAATGGAAATATTAAGTTTGGCCTGGCTGAAACATATTATCCCTCTATTATGGATTTCGGTACAATATTAATTTTTTTTGGTCGGTGTAGGCCGAAGCATATTATCCCTCTATTATGGATTTCGGTACAATATTAATTTTTTTTTGGTCGGTGTAGGACCGCCCTCTTTTCGATGGGTGTGAGGCTTGTTTCCATACTTATAGTATACAGGGTGTCCTTCGGGAAGTTATACTATTTTGTTTGTTTATAACTTTTGATTAAATGAAAGAGAATGGATGTTATATTGATAAATGTTTTATTTAATGTCGGCAATTATGTATGGAATACAACATCAGATAAATGTCCGCCTCTCTTAGCCTCACAAATGCGAGCCCTTTTGAGCACATTTTTCATTACATTCGCATACATTTCACGCGGTATTTCCTTAATTTCACCAGGAATATTTTGTCTGAGTTGCTCAAGCGTTTCTGGTTTGTTTGCATAAACATTGCTTTTGAGATATCCCCACAAAAAGAAGTCCAGAGCATTCCAATCAGCCGGCAGTGGAGGCCAATTAACAGCACCATTTCTTGAAATAACCTGTTGTGGAAAGAGGTCTCGCAGTAATTTCATTGTAATCCTGGCTGTATGCGATGTGGCACCGTCTTGTTGATACCACATGTAAATCAAGCCCAAAGCATGCAGTTCTAGCTTTAAAAAGTGTTCAATCATATCACGATATCGCTCCTCATAGACAGTAACCGTTTTTATTTTCATACAAGTAAGTTCCAATGATTCCTCCTGACCAAATTTCACACCAGACTGACACTTTTAATGGATGCAAAGGTGACTGATGAATAATTTTAGGGTTTTCCATTGACCAGAACCGACTATTCTGTTTATTCACATATCCATTCAAATGAAAATGTGCCTCATTCATTACTCATTATGAATTTTTTCATGATAATCGGGTTTGTAAAGGTAAGCTGTAACATCCTATTGGCATATGTATGAGGGCGCAAATGGTCTTGTGGAAGAAGGTCTTGTGTCAACTGAATCTTAAATGGAAACAAATGCAAATCCTTGTGCAAAATTGTGGTCAAAGTTTTTGTTTGAAGACCAAGATCAGCACGGCGTGTAAATGAGGTTGATAGATTGTTTTAAACACTTTTTTTTGGGCAGCAGTAATGTTTTTAGCCGATCTTGCAGTACGTTGTGTCCATGCTTGGGCCTATCAGCTACAGACCCTGTTTCTTCAAAATCATTCACTACACGATAAATAGTGCGTTTTCTTAGCACGTTGTTTCTCCCAAAAATTTCACGTAACATTTTAATCGTCACAGAAACCGATGATTGATTTTTAAAAAATGTTTTAACAATTGAAACGCGTTGATTTATCAAATATTTTTCCATAATAAATTTGCCACGTCTCTACTTCACAACAGCCAAATATGAACTGTCAAGACCAATGTCTGCCAAAATGGGGGGCAAAACAAAGAAGTATACCTTCCCGACGGACACCCTGTGTTTATATTTATATTATTTTTTTCAAGATATACAAAAACAGAAAAGTTCAAGTGTGGAATCGTTATTGTTTATTCGAAAGGACATTTTATGCCATTTATTTTTTGAATATAATTTCCTTTAAATGTTGGCCTCCAGGATGAGTTTCGTAAAGGACGTCCAACTTTGGTCACTTTGCCAGAAACCATCGATGCTGTGCGTGAACTGATTAAGCAAGACCGACATGTGACATACCGTGAGATTAAGGCTTCTTTGGGCATTATTATGACAAGCATCAAGAAGATGTTGCATGTTCACATGGCCGCGAAAAAAATTTGGTCTCGTTGGATCCCACATAATTTGACGAAAGGCCCGTATGGATTCGAAAAACGTATTGATCTTAAAGGAGAATATTTTGAAAAACCATAAAACCATTTCCAATAATAAATTATTGTGTTTTTACTGCCGGACCCGAAATGTAAATAGCAACCATCGTATGGACCATCGGTTAGAGGTATGCCACCGAAGCCGTGGCTATCATTTGACCGATATTTTGTTTCACAAATTATTGTCTTTTTATCATACAAAAATTTTATAATCATAATTCGATCATAATTAACAGCGCGCGTTTTAGTTTGAGCCCATTTTAGTAACCATAAATTTTCTCTGTGTGTATGCTAATGGCAAAAACCCGAAAACTTAAGACGCCTTTAAAGACTACTTTGTGGAAACAGTGATTAGTAATCTCTCGAGAACCGGACTTATAGAAAATACCAATCAAGTCGATTTTTAGTCTTAAGGTATTTACATATTTAGGGCCATTTTCAAAAACACGAGATTTTCTTTTCTATAAAAAGATGTACGTTTTAATTCATTTTATTTCATTTATTGATTCATATTATTTAAAAATTGTACAAAACCTATACTAGATACAATTCAAAGAGTTTAAGCTATTTCCTTTTTCTGCATAAATAGTGGAATTAATTATTGAATGAGTATTTATTAAATAATGTTTGAAGGGGATGAGAAATTTTTCAAAAACCTTAATAATTTTTTTTCTTTTAAGATAAAAATACATAAAATACTTAAAACTAGATTCATATATTATGAGACCAGCTCTAAGATATGATTGTGTTCGGAGTAGGAACATTTGACATTAAAATATTCTATTAATTTGTTTAATTTGACTTCCACAATATCAATATTAGTAATCCGATGTAGTCGTGCCGTAAAAAATTTTTTGGAAGGTTATAAATTAGTTTTTAAACTTTGTTTTGTAGTATTTGAAGCCTTTTTATATGGCATTTAGACATCTTTCCCCAGACGGGGCTACATAAAATATCACAGCTTGAAAAATTGATTTAAATATTAACATTTAATTGTCAAAGTTTAACGCCGAAGATCTATTTATAAAAGGGTATAAAGTTCTTATTAGTATGTTACATTTATTTACTATGTACGAAACATGATCCTTAGTAAGTAAGTATAGGGTCCAAAATGACGCGTAAATATTTAACACTCCTTTCCCATTTTATTTCGCCATTTTTTATACTTATGTTGTAAGCTTTAATAAATGTACGAGTAAAGGTTAAAGTTTTATTTGAATTAAATGTTTTACCGTGTTTATTTTATTTAGGCAGTTTAAAGGCAAGCATTGGCAAAGTAACCGCTATGATGCGGAATGATGCTATCAGACTAATTCTAGCGAGATGCCCATAAATCTTCTAGTGCCCCCCAATTTGACATAGCTTGTGTTATTTTTAAATTTCCGTTTCGTTTGCGAATCAACAAAAAGAAAACCACTAGAAACGCAAGCAATCAAGCTAAGCCTAGTAATCCATTTTAAAGGGTGGTTAAATTTCAAATAAAGGGTGGTTAAATTTTAAGGGCCGATGTTGATTTTAAATAAAACACAAACTATTGTCATTTCTTTTTATTATGATAATAATGTATGTTTCAATTTTGTATGGAACAAAATATCGGCCAAATGGCGAAATGCAGCGTCCTCGGCAGCACACCTCCATCCGATGGTCCAAATTTTCGATAACGCTGAGGCATAATTGAAGTTCTAAGCCCTTCATGTGCCGAATTTTCTTATTCTTTAGGTCTGGAACTGTTGCTGGCTTATCGACGTACAAATTTTCTTTCAAATAACCCCAAAGAAAGAAGTCCAACGGCGTCAAATCACATGCTCTTGGCGGCCAATTAACAACGCCTCGACGTGAGATAACACGGTCATTGAATTTGTCGCGCAAAAGAGCCATTGTTTCGATAGCTGTGTGGTAAGTGGCACCGTCCTGTTGAAACCACATATCGTCCACAGCCATATCTTCGGGCTATAAAAAGTTCGTTATCATCTCACGAGAGCGAACACCATACGTAACTGCCTGACCGGCCTTATTTTGAAAAAATACGACCTGATGATGCCGTCAGCCCATAAACCGCACCAAACATTCACTCTTGGTTGGGTGCATTGTTTTTTCGAAAATCACTTTTGGATTATCATTCGCCCAAATGCAGCAATTCAGCTTATTGACGAATCCACTGAGGTGAAAATGTCCCTCATGACTAAAGATGATTTTCTTCGAAAATTGATTTTTCATTTTCATAATAAGCCTGAATAACTTTAACGCGTGGCTCGCTTGTGTATCTTCCCGTTCAAATTGAATTAGTCTGAAATTGAGAAATATTAAATGAAATGCAGAAACAAGCTTGACGTTTAGGTGTGGTTCACATTCAACATCGGCCCTTAAAATTTAACCACCCTTTAAAAAAACCATTATCTGTTGATATTTTAAAAAAAAAACTCTGTTTACAATTTATTTTAGATTTTAAACGGGTGGCGCTGTTGAAAACCCCTTCTTGCTTAAAATTTTCACTCATTTACATTAAAGGACCCGTTTTTTTCCTTCTCTTCCTTTTTTGATAAACTTTAAGTATTTCCCAAATTTGGCGCCATATTTAGTACACTCCATTCCACAAGCTTAGAACCCGGTAAATGTTCACAATCAAAAAAAATCGCTCAGTTAGTATTGCATTAAAAATTCAGAGAGAAATGTAAACTTTTTTCAAATTATATTAGTTGAAACATAAACTCCGATGAACATTGTGCGGCAGAAAAGTTAAACTCAAACTATACAAAAGCAAAATTCTGTATGAATGTATGTACGAGTATATATAAATATGTACAACAAGGTCCGACGTCCTCGGTTAACTTGCAACTGCACAATTAGCATGACAAATGAACCACGTTAGCTGAGGGGTACCGGGTAATATAACCATTACATGATGGCCATGATGGCTACGGAACTACCAAAATGTAACAGATACAAACACATGTTCAGTACAATTTTTTCCCTCATACTTTTTTTGCCAGCCCGCTGCCATTTTTTCGATTCTGCTCTTCGGTACAGGAAAAAAGAAGTCAAGTTGTAGGTTAAAACTTTGTTCACACTAATGAATGCTATTCATTAAAAAAGTTTAGTAAATTTTAGTTTGAGACTGTCATTTTTTGCCGGGTTTACACGGGGTGAAGATATGCGAGCTCTTCCTGTTCAACATGAGGGAAGCTAGTCACACTGACACACGCACAATTAAACACAGTGGTTTTGCAATGGCCAAAGAGCAGAAATTCATTTAGCATTTGTCCACTCTGATACCACAGAAACTAGCTAAAACTTGTACCTAGAATAGAAAACTCCGAAGGTGATCAATGTCCATATACGCAGGTTCGGCCAGCTCTTAATAGGCGTAGGAACTTGTTATGGATATCTGCCTGTTAGTTCGAGCACAACATATTTTTCCCGTCATTCTCACTGTTTCTGACGATTAATGAGGCAGCGAAACGTACATCTAGATTAAACACATTCTTTGACTGAAGCCAACATATCGCCGGTTATCGAATAGATTCACTCCGACAAAAGGCATTTTTTGTAAAAAGGTTTCCAGAGATTTGTTATGGCACCCACTCAGACTGGATGTTGAATAGCCGAGTTATTTATCTAAGGTAGAACTTTAAGATTCGAATTCAAGTTTTGCTGAAAGAGGATACTTAGTAGGGACATAAATACTGTTACACACGTTCTATGCTGTAAAATAAAAAGTACTTAATGTTTTTAGACCAAATATTTTTTAATATATTTATTGATGTATATTGTATCCAAGAAGAATCTACTTATTCGAAATGTCCGCCTTTTGCCTTTACACACGCCTTAAGTCGCACTGGCCAATCGTCAATAGCTGCAGGAACCTCGTCCATTGGAAAATTGGCCACAGCTCGAACCTAAGTAGTCTCAAGAGATCCAATGTTGGGGTATCTTTTGTGGCAAACCTTGTCCTCTAAAACCGTCAGCAATTTGTAATCTAATCTGTTCAAATCTATACTGCCTGAGGGCCATTCTTCAGAGGAAATAAACGCTAGCAAATTGTTTCGAAGCCAGGCCTGAGACGTTTTAGCCTTATGGGCCGGCGCAGAATCCTGTTGGAAAGTCCATGGCTGGTTTTGGAACAGGGAATTGTTAAGAGGCTTCACAAGAGCTTCCTCAAAGGTTTCTTGGTAAACTTTGGCCGATGTTTTGACTCCTTGTTCGCAGAAATGCAGGTCAGTGACCCCATCGTAAGAGACACCCCACCAAACCATAACTGAAGCTGGGTGATGACCATTTCCCACCCTTGGGATCAGTTCAGATGCTTACTTAGATAACCGCGCATACACTCTATCTTTTGCTTGTTAAAATTTTCCTGAACGGTAAACCTTTTTTTATCGGTGAACAAAATTTTTCTGTGCAAGTTATTAGCGTGCTTCACCAAAAGACGTTTGCATTTTTCAATTCTATTTTTTGAAAGCTGCAGTCAATAAACGTCCGGTAAGTCGTTTGAAAGCCCCAAGTCTTTTTTAATGATTCGACTCAAGCACTTTTACGTGATATTCATCTCACGGGCCATAATTTTCTGTTTTCGGAGCGGATTTCTGTGAATTCTTGATTTAACGGCTTTGATGACATGCGGTGCTCGAGCGTGGGCGGCCCGACCGGTGGCAGCCTTTTACATATTCAGTCTCCTTAAACAGTTTTATGCATCGGTAAACGAACATGCGGCTAATCCCTAGTGGCCGGAGCGTTTTGAAAATATCGCTTTTTTCATTTCACACTTGAAAAGCGCTATTACAGCAATACGGTTCTCATTATCTGACCACTCTATGATGAAAGATGAATTTTAAAATCCCATAACAAACTAACGCTATTGCGGTTAGCTTTCAAAACCCATATGACATTAACGGGCTATGTTCAGTTCTACTATTGAAATGGGTGTGTTCAATGTTGTAATAGTATTTATGTTCACATTTTTCTCATCCGCTTCGCTATTACTTCTTTGTTTGGGTCTTGGAGATCTTAGTGGGCAACGATTTTTGCTCGAAAAACATATTTCCTCAGGAAGCCCATTTTCATTTAGGCGATTTTAATAACAAGCAAAACTGTCGGAACAACCTTCACGTCGTCTTTGAGAAGCATATGCATGGATCGACAGAAATTGTAAGTGTTAAGCCATAAACGATCGACGAGCTTAACATCGTCGGCACTATTGATAACGTGTGATCAATTCAAGTATATTTTAAGTATATTTAAAGTATCGTCCCTGAACCTTCACCATTTTATTCTGAATTACTTACAATTTGGTTCATACGCGGTGCTCAGGAAAAAGTTATTTCAATTTGTAAAAAGTTCGTAGTGGTTTCCATACCAAAAAGTATGTTCCACTCATTGTCAATTATATTCTTTTTATAATTTCTAATTGTTTTTTCTTATATAGGAATTTTAATATAAGTACACATTGTGGAATAAATCAAATATTTTTATGAGACTTGTGCATTTTATTCAAAATCCCCTCTCTGCCTTTCCAACACTTTTTTTTTTTTCTTTTCAGTATTGTTTGGCATTTCATCATGAAAAGACTTACACCCCAACAAAGTCTCTTTATTGTAAAACTGTAAAGAATTAGGAAATGAGCGTGAGAAGATCCGCTGTTTTCGATCAAAATTTTGTTTAGTGATGAGGCCCATTTTTGGTTCAACGACAAGGTCAATTACCAACATTGCCGCATTTGGGATGAAAGCACCCTGAAGAGGTTCAAGAGCTGCCATTATACCTAGAGAAAACCACGGTTTGATGCGGTTAATGGGCTGGAGGAATCATCGTCCCACTTTTTTTTCAAAAATGCGATGGCCGGAACGTAGCCGTGAATGGTGCTCGCTATGGCGCTATGATGTCGGACTTTTTGCTACCTAAACCTGAAGCCCCTAATCTTGACGACATTTTGTTTCTACAGGACGGTGCCACTTACTACACAGCTCCTCAAACAATGAATCTATTGAGGGGTAAATTAGAAGAGCAGCTAATTTCATGTTCTTGAAAGTGAGTTGGCCGCCTAGATAGTGTCATATCACACATTTAGACTTTTTTTCTTTGGGGCTACGTTAAGTCCAAAGTCTATGCTGTTTAACTAGCTACGATTCAGGTTTTGGAGGACAACATTACGCGTGTCATTAACGCCATACCGGACGAACTGCTCGAACGAGTCATCCTAAATTGGACTCTCAGAATGAATACCCTTAGGGATAGTTGCGGCCAACATTTGAAGGAAATTATATTCAAAAAAAAAAAAATGGCATAAAATGTCCTTTCGAAAAAACAATAAAGATTCTACACTTGATTTGAATTTTTGTATTTTTTTATTTTGAAAAAAAAACCTCTAGATTGATCACCCATTATATGGGATTGTGTAATGTTCGCTGGAAGAATACACATTTTTGAAGTGTCGAATGTAGTATTCAAGTGCTTAGACTTTTTAAAGCGGTGCAAGAAATACCTCACTACCTCCGAACTCCCTAACATCGGCATCACATACATTCAGCCGATGTCAAGAAGTTCAAATATGGAGTAAAACTCCCACGTCTGTACAAGGGAGGGCGTTGAGGCTTGTTGGAGACAGCAGGGTAGCCAACTCCGTTGTTTGACTCAAGCATCGGCGGAATGTTAGATGCTTATCACTCTTTTACAGGTACTTAACGAGATGTGCTCTTCTAAGTTAGGTGAACTCATCTTGAGTGTTAGCCCGTAACACCCGCTTGTCTAGAAGTTCGCAGCCATTTGTTATTGATTGGCCTACTGAAGGCACGATGCTTCACAGAGAGAATTCGTTCTTCGGTCGTGTTGTCCGTATATCCCAACTGACTTGGCATGCTAACCTCTATAACCGTGCTTTCAGTCACGTGCCTCCACGTAGGTAATATACCACTGCGGAGAAATCTTCAACCTTAGAGCTGCGATTTGCAGACCTTTGACATATCTCTGTGGGTTACCGTAAAGGGTCGATGTTAGGTAAACAATCCATTGATGATTTCGGCCCTTACGGGGTACTATAATGGGCCAGGTGGGGTACTGTAAAGGGCAGATGTCAGGCGATCAATCCATTGATGATTCAGGCCCTTAAGGGATAATCGAGCAACGTATGTTTTTCAGAGAAATATCTTAATATTTTTTATAAGTATAGAAGGAACTATGACAATTATGTGTCAGACGTAATATTAGCCAAATGCTCGCCACGTCATAGGTGGCATACCTATATCCGATGGTCCATATTTTTAATGGCTCTATAACATAATAGAGTTTCACATTCGTTAATGTGCCAAATTATCTCATCCTTCAGCTCTTGGATTTTGTTCTAGGATTACTGACGTACCCTTTTTTTAAATATCAGCAAAGAAAGAAGTCAAATCACTTGATTGGGGTCGCCAATTAACATCCACACGACGTGAAATTGTCGCGCAACGAAACCATGGTTTCGTTGGCTGTGTGGCAAGTGCCACCATCTTGTTGGAAGAACATATGGTCCAGGTTCTTATCCATAATTTTTAGACACAAGAAGTCTGTTATCATCTCGCAATAGCGAACACCATTTATGGTGCTTGCTTAGCCGACCTTATTTTCGAAGAAGTACTGGCAGATGACGCCACCAGTCCATAAACAGTCACGCTTTGTGGTACATCGGCTTTTAAAGAATCACTCGTCGATTTTTATTTGCCCAGCGCACAAGAGTGTTTTAACAATGGCTAAAATCAACAAATTAAAGTACGAGTTGCTTGACCACCCACCTTATTCTCCTGATTTAGCTCCCAGTGACTTTTACCTGTTCCCAAATCTAAAAAAATCCTTGCTGGCAAGCGTTTTACCTCAAATGAAGATGCAATTACAGTTGTAAACCACTATTTTGAAGACCTTGAGGAAAACTATTTTAATCAAGGGATAGAATTGCTAGATAAGCGTTGGACAAAGTGTATTGAAGTTACAGGAGATTATATTGAAAAATAAAAATATTTTTGAAAAACTAATTATTCTCCTTCATTGATAGGCTAAGAACTTTCCGAACCGCCCTCGTACTAAGGGAAGGTGTGCCTCGTCGCTAAAGATGATTTTCATTGTAAAATCAACATGAACTTCTGTGTGTTCAATCAAGCAACCACTCGGCGTATTGACGACGCTTGAAATGGTCAGTAGGCTTCAGCTCTTGAGTCAATTGAACTTTGTAAGAGTGTACTTAGTAGGGACATTAATACTGTTACAATATTTAACACACCCATTTCAATAGTAGCACGGAACTTACCCCGTTAATGTCATATGGGTTTTGAAAGCTAACATCAAAAGAGTTAGTCTGTAACGGGGTTTTAAAACTGTTTCAACTTTCATCATGGAGTGGTCAGATAATTAGAACCGTATCGCTGTAATAGCGCTTTTCAAGTGTGAAATAAAAAAAGCGATATTTTCAAAACGCTCCGGCTACTAGGGATTAGCCGCATGTTCGTCTACCGATGCATAAAACTGTTTGAGGAGACTGATGCAAAAGACCACCACCGGTCGGGCCGCCCACGCTCTGTTCGAACACCGCATGTCATCAAAGCCGTTAAATCAAGAATTAACCGAAATCAGCTCCGAAAACAGAAAATCACGGGCCGTGAGATGAATATCACACAAAAGTCCATGAGTCGAATCATAAAAAAAAAACTTGGGACATAGGGCTTTCAATCGACGTACCGGACATTTGACTGCAGCTTTAATAAAATATAATTGAAAAATGCAAACGTCTTTTGGTGAAGCACGCTGATAAATTTTTACCGTTCAGGAAAACTTTAACAAGCAAAATGATAGAGTGTATGAGCTGCCATCTTAGGAAGCTCTAAACTGATCCCAAAAGTAGAAAAGGGTCACCACCCAGCTTCAGTCATGGTTTGGTGGCGTGTCTCTTACGATGGGGTCACTGAACTGCATTTCTGCGAACAAGGAGTCAAAACATCGACCAAAGTTTACCAAGAAACCGTTTTGGAAGCTGTTGTGAAGCCTCTTAACAATTCCCTGTTCCAAAACCAGCCATGGACTTTCCAGCAGGATTCTGCTCCGGCCCATGAGGCTGAAACGTCCCAGGCCTGGCTTCGAAACAATTTGCCAGCGTTCAATTCCCCTGAAGAATGACACTCAGGCAGTCCAGATTGGAACCCATTGGATTACAAATTGTGGACAGTTTTAGAGGACAAGGTTTGTCACAAAAAATACCACAACATTGAATCTCTTAAGACTGATTTGGTTCAAGCTGTGGTCAATTTTCCAATGGACGAGGTTCGTGCAGCTATTGACGATTGGCCAGTGCGACTTAAGGCGTGTTTAAAGGCAAAAGGCGGACATTTCGAATAAGTAGATTCTTTTTGGATACAATATACATCAATAAAAATCCATTAAAAAATACTTGGTCCAAAAACATTCAGTACTTTTTATTTTACAGCATAAAACGTGTGTAACAGTATTTATGTCCCTTCTAAGTATATTCAAAACATTATTTAAAATTCCCATAATGTTTGTGAGTTGTGCAATTGTTGGATACGACAACTAGTCGAGGTTGGCGTCTCTTATGTCACACTATTGCGAACATCATCAATGAATTGGTTTTCCTACAGATCCGGATTGGTAAAATTAGTCCACAATTCTCCCGATTATAGACACATTGGTCGATTGTGCTCACCAATAGAATCACAAGGGCACAAATGCATTTTGATTTGAAAGACCATTTTCGTAAGAGGCTTCAAAAATCTTTACGCGCTGCCCAACTGTGTACCTTTCCATGATTGAATTTGTCCAACACTGAGGCAAAGAAATGTCTCATCACAATTAACATCGTGCATTGTGGTTGGACAACTCTTTGCTAGGATATGTTGAATGGAACGACTGTAAGAACTGCAGATTTCCCTCGACACACTCGCGACTCTGGAATATATAGTTTTGGGGATCACAGTATGGTTGTGTGGGATCATATTATGGTTGTAGGAAACATAACATGGAGATATGTAAATAGTACTATGGTTTTGATTACAATCATACACACAGGGTGGGACAAAAGTTACCATAAGGTTAAAAACTTTAATAAAATTTCCGTTTAGTAATTTTTTTCTCAGATTGTATAATATTCCAAATGGACATTTTTTAACTATGTGTAAAAAATAATGTCACTTAAATTACCCCCGTTATCAGCTTCGCAATTATGGGCTCCTTTAAGAGCAGTTTCCAAAACATCTTTCAAAATTTGTGGTCGTAACGTTCGAATTTCTGCAATAATGTTGCCTTGAGTTGAATGATTGTCTCGGTCTTGTTCACATGGCCAAATAGTTTCCAAATATCTGGAAATTAGTTGCTCTCCAAACATTTGACTTAAAAGTGCCATTGTGTTCCGGGCAGTGACTCCGAATTTCTGCAATAATGTTGCCTTGAGTTGAATGATTGTCTCGGTCTTGTTCACATGGCCAAATAGTTTCCAAATATCTGGAAATTAGTTGCTCTCCAAACATTTGACTTAAAAGTGCCATTGTGTTCCGGGCAGTGACTCCGTCCTGCTGACACCACATCATAGGTCCGTTTTCAAGAGCTGGACGTACAAAATTTTCTATCGTAAACCGATGACGCTCTCCATTTAAGGTTACAGCACTTCCATCTTTATTCTCGAAGAAGTAAGGCCCAATGATATTTGCAGAAGTGATCGTTCCCACACCATACTGTACACCTAATGGGGTGCAATTGGCGTTGATGAACGCCTCTTGGATTTTCAGAACACCAGAGCCTACAGTTCTGCTTATTAACAAAGCCATTCAAATGAAAATGAGCTTCATCACTTTGCGTTAAAATAATTGATCAGTGATTTAAATAATGAAATTCTATTATTCTGGTTCTTTGTTCAGTTGTAAATCTCTCTATTATAAAGGGTGATGTATCTAGGGGTATTCTTTCAGATCAAAAAACATATAAAAATTCAAATCAAGTGTGGAATCTTTATTGGTAATTTGAAAGGACATTTTATGACATTTATTTTTTGAATATAATTTCCTTCAAAAGTTTAGTCGCAGCTACACCTCAGGGTTTCCATTCTGAGGGTCCAATTTTGGATGACTCGTTCGAGCATTTCGACCGGTATGGCGGTAATGACACGCGTAATGTTGGCTTCCAAAACCTGAATCGTAGCTGGTTTGCAGCATAGACTTTGGACTTTACGTAACCCCAAAGAAAAAAGTATAAAGGCTATCACTCGAACTAAGTGGCCAACTCACCTGTCCAAAAGGTGAAAATAGCTGCTTTTCGAAATGACCTCTCAATAGATGAATTGTTTGAGCAGCTGTATGGCAAGTGGCACCGTCCTGTTGAAATCAAGTGTCGTCAAGATTACGTGCTTCAATTTCAGGTAGCATAAGGATCGACATCATGGCGCGATAGCGAGCACCATTTACGGTTACGTTCCGGCCATCATCATTTTTTAAAACATATGCACCAATGATTCCACCAGCTTATAAACCGCACCAAACCGTGGTTTTCTCTGGGTTATAATGGAACCTCTTGAACCTCTATTCTTGTTGGTCTTCAGCCCAAATGCGGCAATTTTGTTGTTGTTGTTGTAGCGGCAACTGTGTGCCTGGATGACAGCTCTTGGCCGAAGAATTGCTGCTTCGGGTTAATCCGGTCCATAGAACCAGCTGTCGTGGCATTGTAATTTTGTTTATTGACTTTGCCGTATATATATTCTATATTCTCCAAGTGTTATTTATACGTAATATAAAAAAATATATATATAAACAAAAAAGTTATTAAATTTTTAAACCCCATGGATACTTTTGGCCCACCCTGTACTATGGTTGTGAGGATCATAATATGGTTTTGTGTGTGTGTGAATCATACTGTTTCTGTGAGGATCATAATATACTTGTGGGGATCATAGTTGTATGTGAGACATTCTATTGTTGTGAGGATCATAATATTGTTGAGCCACAACCATATGTGACAGTGCATCACCCTTTCATCAAAATCAATTTTCATTTTTTTTCTTTTTTTGATGTGGACAACGAATGAGACCGATCCCATGCCCCAAAAGTGTTCCCTCCCAGAGATATGCGCGTTTTATGAAAGTGAAGTCGACGATTTTAAGCGCAAATAGAAAGGGACCTAATCTTTAAAATGGCTCTCCTGAACAAAACTTGTATCCACTTTTCACTTTTTTTTTTGATGTGGACAGCATCTGAGCATCGAATGAGACCGATGCCATGTCCCAGAGATATGCGCATTTTATGAAAGTGAAGTCGACGATTCTAAGCGCAAATAGAAAGGGACCTAATCTTAAAATGGCTCTCCTGAACAAAACTGGTTTTTAACATTAGGTCCCTTTATATTTTGCGCTTCACATATACCAAACTATGGTATAATTCTCTTCGGATAGTGATATCCCAACCATCCGTCTTTTCTACGTAGGGTAGGGACACCTGCTATGAGAGGGATTGGAGTCGCTTGGTGCGATGACCAATTACCGACCAAAGAGAACGAGCAACCCTGCAATTATGTAACGATTCCTATCTAGATCTGGTTTCAGCTGCACACAGTTCGGCGACTTGACCTATGAGTTTCACTAACGGAATGCGCGAGTCCTGCGTTATCTTCTTGTACAGTTCTGCTAAAAGATAATATTGCGATTTGCTGGATTCCCCCCTCTATTGGAAGATATTGTCAAACATATCAAATACTTATAATTAAGATCGAAGAAGATGAAGTACACCTTAAACGAAGACCTTTTGCCCCAAAACCGCTGCTATAAAACTTCTGCTGCCACTGTGACCACTGCAAGGACATAACTTAAAAAGTGTAGGTACTTCCATTCACATGTATGTCCTCACGTACGTATGCCTGTGCGAATGTCCTACGTTGGTATGAAATCAAAGCCCATTAACTGAGTAAAGTATAACGACGAGCACAAGTTTGGGAAACTTCTAAGCACTTGTATCTGACTTCGGTCGGAGTTGGTTGAAAATAATTTATTTTCATTAAAATATATGCAGTTTTCCCTTTTATTGGTCGTAAAACTGGAAGTTTGCACGCTTAATGAAGTTGTTGTGCCATTTTTGTTGTAGTTTTTTTTTCCTGCTTGTTGTTGGTCTTCATCTGCTGCTTCTTCGGTCTTTTGTTGTTGTCGCAATTTAGCACAATTTAGGCCAAGTATGTTGACTTTAATATTGGTCGTTAGCTGGGGCCAAGAGTGGGGGGAGGCGAGCATAGCGAGTGTGAGAGGGAGATAGAGCAGACGGTCAGAAGATATACTTAAATGCCGTTGCAGGGACCTGGCTCAACATTACTCATTTGCCGTAATTGGTGTATAATTTAATGCTCCCTCTCTCGAACCCCCCTGTAATTATGGCCCAACGAACGCTGGAATGACACAGTGACAGAAGGCCACAGTTATCCGATTTTTGTTGTGAATCTTTCTGTGTCATTCTAAGGACATTTAGATAAACGGAGATTTCGTGCTGAAGATTGTATTTTGTGCAAATTAAAGACACACAAGTGGAATGTGTAAATTAGGAACGACTCGGATTAATTTGCTCGAGCAAGTTTGCCCAAATACGCACTTAAAGCAGGTTGTGCTAAAACGCTCAGGTAGTCGTCGTCCTACATAAGTTAAAGGGAGTTTAAACATGTATTCAAGTAAAGTGTAAAGAAGGCGCATACATATTAAAGACTACTGGTGGGTGGTGGAGAACGATGTCAGCTAATTTGTCCAAAGGACAGAGTCGCCGAGTTTTACGTGATTTTCGCCAAAGGACAATAAGTCTTTAAGTATTCGTTTGACCCACACAGTATGTCATTGGGGTTAAAGGAGGCTGAAACTGTAGACAGTTTAAAGCTCCAGCCGGTTTGAGACATGTTTAAGTAACTTCCTCGGAACTTTGGTTGACATTTTGCTGTAAATGAATTGTCACTGTGGCATAGGAGGTTGCTATTTACATTTCGGGTCCGGCAATTAAAACACAACAATTTATCATTGGAAATGGTTTTATTGTTGTTCAAAATATTCCCCTTTAAGATCAATACACTTTTGCCTGCGCACAAACCAATTTTCGAAGCACTTGTTCCACTCCGATTAAGACACCTCCAAAACATGATTTTTGAACGCTTCAACGGCTGCTTCAGGCGATGAAGGACGTTGACCACGCATTTTTTTCTTGATGCTAGGAAATAAGAATATGTCATTGGTTGCCAAATCAGGGCTGTGCGGTGGAAGGCCCATCATTTCGATATCTTGAGTGATCAAATAGTTCATCCTTTCAGCTGATGTCTTCTCCGTTTTCTCTTATTATCTTTCCTCATTTGAAAACAGATGGTTGTTTACCACACAGAATTGACAGTCCTACGTTCCACTAAAGCTCTGTGGCTCTGTGGCAACATGTCGGGTTATACCGAAAAAAAAAACGCAATCATTTGCTTCCACGAACAACTTTTGTTGGATTTGGCTTGTCTTGAAAGACCCATACGTAATATATATAATATATAGCAGCCCTCGTATGAACCCGAAACAAACCAACAATCGACGTATGGGTCTTTCAAGGCAAGCCAAATCCAACAAAGGTTGTTCGTGGAAGCAAATGATTGCGTTTTTTCACGTGGCCTATGAAAAGGTGGCAGCGTTCAATCCAGTTTTTAAATTTCATTTATTATCTTGATTCTGGATTTTCAATAAAACTCTGTTTTTCTTTCATTTGTGCTCTTCTTTCTCTACATTTTTGTGCACTTCTAAGCAAGTAAGGACTTTCTAGTTTTCACCACGTGAAAGAGTCTCAAAAACTACCGAAACCAAAAAAAAGTTGAAAAAATTTTTTTTGAGTCATAAGCCACCTTTTCATAGGCCGGGTAACATATATTGATGGCCTTATAATGAAAATCAAATATTTATTATTAAAAATGGTTTTATTGCTTTTCAAAGTATTCTCCAGCATGATTTATACACTTTTGCATGCACTCAAACTAATTTTCGAAGCACTTTTTCCACTTCGATTGAGACACCTTCAAAAATGGGGTTTGAGCGCTTCAACAGCATCTTCTAGCGACGAAAATAGTTGACCACGCATTTTTTTCTTTATGTGCGGGAATAAAAAAGTCATTGGGTGGGCAGTACGGCGGGTGACCCATCAATTCGACATTTTGGCCGGTCAAAAAGACGCTGGTTTGAGGCGATGTGTGAGAGCTCGCATTGTCATGTTGCACAATGATTCGTCCTCTCTTGTTCGTTTTCGAATTTCTCCGAAGACTTCAGGCAAACAAATTGTAGTGTACCATTCAGAATTGACCGTCCTACGTTGCTCAAGCGGAACAGTCGCCACCTGACCGGTTTTGCCTAAGAAACAGGCGACCATTTGCCTTGAAGTGCTTCTACCACGAACAACTTTCGTTGGATTTGGCTCGTCATCCAAGACCCACACGGTCGATTGCTGTTTTGTTTCGGGCTCATACGCGTAGATTCATGACTACCACGTGCCCGTGTACAGCGATCTATCCTTTGAACCCAATTTGCCACCATTCTTGCACACATTTTGATCGGCTCGTTGGCCATTTCGCGTTGGATGTTGTCTCTGAGCCCATCAAAGGTTATTGGCTAGTTGGAATAGACCAATGATTTGATGTGGCCCCATAAAAAGAAATAAATGGCGTTAACTCGCATGAATGAGGTGGCCATTCGACCGAACCATTTCTTGAGATAACACGTTCACCGAATTTGCCTTTGAGTAAATCGATTGTAGCGCGTGCGGTTAGGCTAGTAGGACCATCTTGATATCGGCAATGTCAAGCTCATCCAATTCTGTGCAAAAATATTTTCTGACAAGGCACGATAACGCTCTCCATTGGCGGTAACACGACGATTGTTTTCATCGACGAAAAAATACGGCCCAATCACACCTCCGGCATGAAAACCACACCACACAGTATTTTTTTGCAAATGCAATAAGGTCTCTTAAAGCACATGTGAGTTTGTTGCTGTCCAATAACGCATATTTTGTTTATTGACAAAACCACTCAGCCAGAAATGAGCCTAATCACTAAAGATGATTTTTAGGTTTAGGACTCCTGAAGATGATCTTCGATGACGATCAAAGTATGAAAAATAATAAATATACAAATACGCATATTTTCGTCGATGAAGATCAAAGTATGGAAAATACTTAGTAGGGACATACATTACACACGTTTACACACGTTTATTGCTGTAAAATAAAAAGTACTGACTGCTTTTCGACCAAATATTTTTTAATATATTTATTGATGTATGTTGTATCCAAAAAGAATCTACTTATTCAAAATTTCCGCCTTTTGCCTTTACACACGCCCTAAGTTGCAATGGCCAATCGTCAAAAGCTGCACGAACCTCGTCCATTGGAAAATTAGCCACAGCTCGAACCAAAGTCGCACTGGCCAATCGTCAATAGCTGCACGATCCTCGTCCATTGGAAAATTGGCCACAGCTCGAACCAAAGCAGTCTTAAGAGATCCAATGTTGGGGTATCTTTTGTGACAAACTTTGTCCTCTAAAACCGCCCACAATTCGTAATCCAAGGGGTTCAAATCTGGACTGCCTGAGGGCCATTTTTCAGAGGAAATGAACGCTGGCAAATTGTTTCGAAGCCAGGCCTGGGACGTTTTAGCCATATACCGGCGCAGAATTCTGCTGGAAAGTCCATGGCTGGTTTTGGAACACTGAAATGTTAAGAGGCTTCACAACAGCTTCCAAGACGGTTTCTTGGCAAACTTTGGCCGATGTTTTGACTCCTTGTTCGCAGAAATGCATCGTAAGAGGCACCCCACCACACCCTGAATGAAGCTGGGTGATGACCCTTTTCCACCCTTGGGATCAGTTCAGATGCTTCCTTAGATGACCGCGCTTACACTCCATCATTTTGCTTGTTACATTTTTCCTGAAAGGTAAATTTTTTTTCATCGGTGAACAAAATTTTTCTGTGCAAGTTGTGAGCGTGCTTCACCAAAAGACGTTTGTATTTTTCAATCCTATTTTTGTTTAAAGCTGCAGACAATAAATGTCCGGTACGTCGTTTGAAAGCCCCAAGTACCAAATCTTTTTTAATGATCATGGACTCATGGACTTTTGCGTGATATTCATCTTGCGGGCTATGATTTTCTGTTTTCGGAGCGGATTTCTATGAATTCTTGATTTAACGGCTTTGATGTTACGAGGGCGACCGCAAAAGTAACTGGCCTAACTTAAAAAGAACCGTTTTTTGGAATTATTATTATTTATTTTTCAACATAATCTCCTTCCAACTCAATACACTTCATCAAACGTTTTTCAAGTTTTTTAATTCCATCCGAAAAATAAGATTTTTCAAGATCTTCAAATTATGCCTCAGTTTCAGCAATAACCTCGCTATTGGACGAAAATGTTTTGCCAACGAGAATTTTTTTAAATTTAGAAACAAGAAATAATCAGAAGGAGCTAAATCTGGACTATATGGTGGATGCGGAGCAATTTCAAATCGTAATTCGGCCAGTTTTTGTTGAGTTAAAAATGCAGTGTGTGAAGGAGCATTATCTTGATGGAAAAGAAATTTTTTTCTAAATGCGGTCATTTTATCTTGATTTCTTCACTCAACCGATCCAATAATGCACAATAATATTCACTATTTATAGTTTTTCCTTTCTTAAGATAATCAATAAATAATATAGCCCTTGCATCCCAAAATACTGTGGCCATTACTTTTCCTGCTGACTTAACAGTTTTCGCCTTCTTGGGACCACTTTTACCAGCTTCTATCCATTGTTTTGACTGTTCTTTGCATTCTGGGATGTAGTGATGGATCCATGTTTCATCAACATTTATGAATCGGCGCAAGAACTCTATTGGATTACGCTGATAAATCGCTAAAAGCTCCTCGGAAAACGGACGATTTTTTGGGGCAAAGTCAACAAAAGCGGCACCCTTCTTGCGGATAGCTTTTTCATGTGGAGTTCATCATGTAAAATACTCCAAACTTGTTTTTCGTGTATTTTAACAATATCAGCAAGTTCTCAGAGCTTTATTCACCTAACTTTAGTCACTTCATTAAATAATTTTCTAATGTTTTCAACAGTTCGGTCTTCCAGAGCGTTGTTCAGCTTCCGTACTTGAACGACCCATTTTAAATTGTTGAACCCAGGATTTCACGGTGGAGTATGATGGTGCATTATCACCATGAACAGAATCCAATTCATCTTTGATTAATTGTGGCGTATAACCTTTCATATAAAAGTGTTTAATTACCGCACGAAACTCTTTATTTTCCATTTTTCAAAAATTATAAAACTTGTTTACTTCAATCACCTTTAACAAAGAAAATAATCATTAAATATTTCGGAAATTTTGACAGATGCCTTATAAGATTGCTTTTAAAAAACAAAAAAAAGTTGCTAGTAAAACAGAAAATGTGCCAGGCCAGTTAGTTTTGCGGTCGCCCTCGTACATGGCGGCCCGACCGATGGCGGTCTTTTACATCTCCAGTCTCTTCAAATAGTTTTTTGCATCGGTAGACGAACATGCGGCTAATCCCTAGTGGTCGGAGCGTTTTGAAAATATCGCTTTTTTCATTTCACACTTGAAAAGCGCCATTACAGCGATACGGTTCTCATTATCTGACCGCACCATGATGAAAGTTGAAACAATTTTAAAATCCCGTTACAGACTAACGCTATTGAGGTTAGCTTTCAAAACCCATATGACATTAACGGGGTATGTTCAGTTCTACTACTGAAATGGGTGTGTTCAATGTTTTAACAGTATTTATGTCCCTACTAAGTAGACGAAATTATTATGTCCCTCTTGGAATACCCTTTATAAAAGCGTTGACCAGGTTCAACTTAATATGGGTTAAACTAAACTTTCATATCTTTAATTTGTTGTTTTTGATTCGATCTTTCAAATAATTGTTTAGGATTCCTGAAGATGAAGATCAAAGTATGGAAAATAAAAAAATATACAAATATGCATATTTTCTTCGATGAAGATCAAAGTATGGAAAATAAAAAATATACAAATACGCATATTTTCTTCGATGAAGATCAAAGTATGGAATATAATAAATATACAAAACAAACTGACCTCGAGCTTGAATTCAACATTTCAGCAACTAAAATGTAATCGTTAATTTTTTAAGGACCTTCAAATGTGGCAGAATATTGAAAAAAGGTATAGAACAACGTATTTCCCTGTATGTATGTTTTGCTGTTCGTACTGTTTTCTTTCTAATAAATGAAAAAAAATTAGCATCATCACCATGAATTAGCACAAGCGAAAACATTTCCCCTATTAAACACCCTGTTTGCCATTTAAGTTTGCCTATCCATTTTTTTTTTGTAATCAGTACTTACGTGACCTTATGTTACATTCATTCTTTTTAACAAAAATTGTTTAACCTTCAACTGCGACCAAAATGTGATGCATACCATTTCACAGGTACCACGTAATAGTAAAATAAAGGATTATGGCATACAATTAGGGGAACATATGGGGCTTTTCATGCAAATTGTGCCTGATAATATTAAATAAGATATTATCTTTTTACGTGCAACATATCCTCCTCCCACGAATCCTTGCCAGACCTAAACTATTTAAGTTCAGCTCAGAGTTTAAACGAGTTTGTAGCTCTGCCACATATGATTCCAATCTGGCTTCAAATCTATTTGACAACAACCTTAATTGAAAAATAACTAGTTTCGATTTCTGTTTACATTTCCACTGCCAAAAAAAAATTGGAAATATTTTAACAAATCAGAGATGCGCCCGTCAAATATCGCGTGTAACGCCCTATTTGCATGTTGGCATATATAACGACAATTACGAGTATAAGATATGCATATGGTATATAAATAATAGCGCCATTAACTCTTTCTCCACATGGCTAATAACACACTTAGCACATATTCCATACTTATTATTATATAGCACGTACATAGCTGCCTAGACATATGTACAAACATACGAGATGTATGTAACTACCTTTGGCATGTCTATGCGAGTATGTATTATAATGAATTAAAACAAGCTCCAGCACATGAACGTGCAATAGGGTGGATCGAAATATATTCAAATAGAAAAAAAATTACCGACAATAATCCACCTTTTTGATAGTCCCAAAAAGTGGAAAAATTATATGAAAATTTAAATTGGCTATATCTGCGAAACTAAGCCTTTATCGACAAAAGAGCGGTAAATTCTGATCGTTTTTATCCAAGGCCAAAATAGTGACCTACATAAAAAAACCTACATAGCCTAAATTACGTCGTCCACTCTGCTATTCTAGAGTTATCCGTTATACATTCATAACTAGAGTTCTTCACTCTACATAATATCGCGAACACTCTGTAAATGACTGTAAGGGTCCTCTGGCCCTTTATCACGAGGTTTAAGCCAAACTAGGTTTAAAATTCTCAGACATGTGATCCATACCAGTTATATACTATTTTGACCAAATTAATTAAAATTCCTGCCAATAAGCAGAGATCCACATTACAAGAAATCCATGCTAGGATCCATTATTGAATTATACTTAAAATTTGTATACTTATTGTTAGGCACCTTCGGAGCAGATTCAAATAAAGCTTATATAAAAAAAAAATAGTGAAAAACTGATAAAAACTCAAACTGCCTATATCTCCCAAACTAAGCGTCTAAACTGTTTCCTGATCGAAAAGAAATCTAGTTCAATGCCTTAGATATTTTTTCGAACACATGGGGTTAAAAGGGTTCTTGCGAATCTCGACTTAAATAAGTCCCCTTGTCCAGATGGTATTTCGACACTTGTCCTATGTAGTAAGTGTTCCTCGACGCTACCCCGTCCATTACGCAACCTTTTCAACCTAGCTTATCGTGGGGGAGTCTTCCCAGCGTGTTGGAATGTTGCGAACGTCCAGCAAATCCCTAAAAAGGGTGAAGCCAATAATCCTGCAAATTATGGCCAATCGCGATTTGCTCTGCGCTCTCTCAGATAATGGAGAGCGTGGTTAACCACCATCTTGTGAGACATTTAGAGTCGAAGACCAGTTTAGTGATCGACAGCATGGCTTCCGTAGAAATCGATCCACGGTAGACCTGATGGCTTTCTTGTCGGAGCGCTGGAGTCGGTCTATCCATCAGATTGGTGAGAGTAAGGTTGTGGCTCTGGATATATCTAATGCCTTTGATAGAGTCTGATACGGTGCACTCTTTTTAAAGCTGATCGCGTTTGGTGTCGGTAATACATTTGCTCGATTTATATATCAAGCTTTCTTAGAGATCGCACTATAAGAGTTGTTGTAGATGGGTTCTTATCCAACAAAAATAGGCTTACTGCAGGTGTAATACAGGGCTCTGTCCTTTCTCCCTCTTTATTTCTTATTTCACTGATGATCTATTGGGTCATACCGTGAATCCAATCTACTTCTTTGCGGATGACCTCTGTCATTCGTATTCATTCGACCGTAGGCCGAGTCTTCAAGATATTGAAGACAAAAGGCGAATTATGGATGAGACACTTGGCTTCTTGTTGTCTCAGAAGCGATTCGCTGACCCAACAATATCGTCAATTTCTATCGATGGTGCGGATATTGAACAATCAAAAGCTCTCGATGTTCTGGATGTTCTGTACAATGTGACGCTCGTTGGGCGAGACATGTTTTCGAAGTGTCGAAAGAAGCACTCAAGTGTATAGGCTTTTTAAAGCGATGCAAGAAATATTTCACTTCTTCTGATCTTTTCAATATCTATACAACTTTCATCAGGTCAAAGATGGAATACAACTCCCATATATGGGCAGGTGCTCTCCTTTGACCGTGCTCAAAGGAGAGCGATGGTTCTGATAGGTAATATTAGGGTATCCAACTCTATTTTTTCCCTTGAACATCGTCGGAATGTGGGTTGCGTGACGCTGTTCTATCGTTAATTTCATGGTGTGTGTTCATCAGACATCCGTAGCTTTAGTCCTGACGTGAGGATGTTCGGCAGGGATACGTGACTTTCTAGGAATTCACACCCGTTTGTTATCGAATGGCCAGTCGACCGCACTTTACACTACGGATCAAATTCGTTTTTCGCTAGTACATTTCGTATGTGGAACGACTTCCGCCAAATGTATTTCCCACTAATTGCGACATCCAGAAGTTCAAGGCAAGTGTCAATAAACATTACCTGCTCTTTCCCCCCTCCGATCCTTTAATTTCCACTCGCCAACGCAATGCACCGCATATATAGGGGGCATCACCTGAGTGTTGGTGATTCAAAAAAAGGAAAAAAAATTAAAAGCTTAAATTTGCTTTACCTTTTAAACTAAGCGTCTATCGAGAAAAAAAGCGATAATTTGTGTTCACTTGCTTTCTGGGCCAAAAATGTGAAAAAATATTGTATAAAAACTTAAATTGGCTATATCGTTTAGACTAAGCGTCTAATCGACAAAAGAGAGTTTATTCGTGATCACTTGTTTCTCGGCCAGAAATGTGGAAAACTCATATGAAAAGGTAAATTTGCAATATCTCCTAAACTATGTCTCAAATTAACAAAAGTGCGATTATCAATGATCACCTTTTTCAGGGTCAAAAAAGTGGCGTCTCATTGACAAAAAATCTAAAATTCGGGATTTCTTGTTTCCAGGACCAAAAAGTTGGACAAATTATTTGAATATTAAAATTGGTTATATCTTCTAGAATAAGCGTCTAATCGACAACAGAGCAGTTATTCGTGGTCGCTTGTTTCCTGGGCCAAAAAAGTTGGAGAATCATAAGCAAACTTAGATTGTATATATATCTCCTAAACTAAGTTTCTACGACAACAGAGCAGTTATTCGTGATCGCTTTTTCCCAGGTATAAAACAGTTGGATAATCACATAAAAAATAGGTTATACCTCCTAAACTAAGTCTCTTATCGACAAAAGAGCGACAATTCGTGTTCACTTTTTTAGGTTCACAAAGTGGGAAAATCATATGAATATTTATATTGATTATATCTCCTAAACTACGCATCTAGACGACAAAAGAGCGATAATTCATGATCACTTGTTTGTAATGGGTAATCCAAGTAGAGATACTTTTTTCCATAGCATTATTTTGACACATCACGTGTGAGTCGTGTCATGCTGTCATATTGTTTTTGTTTAGTATTGTTTGGCATTTCATCATGGAAAGACTTACGCCTGAACAACGTTTACAAATCGCTGAACTTTATCGCGAAAATTCACGTTCTGTGAGGAATGTGTTTCGTGCACTTCGTGCAACTTATGGTCATCCTAATCGGCCTACTGAGCGTACTATTCGCAACACCATCACCCACCTTGAGACAGAGCATTGATTATTGGATAATATTCGACCGAATAGAGCACGTCCAGCACGCAGTAAAGAAAACGTAGCGGCCGTAGCTGAGTGTGGCTGGTGTAGACTCCAAGACCGTGGAGAGTCAGCTCCGTTTGCACCAACTCGGGCTAACGTATGTAACGACTTGGCGCATTTTACGTTGAGATCTTAAATTGAAAGCGTACAAAATACAGCTTGTGCAAGAACTGAAGCCGCTCGACGTTCCCAAGCGACATCGCTTCGCTCTATGGGCTCTTGAAAAGTTCTAAGAAGATCCGACGTTTTCGAGCCAACTTTTGTTCAGCGATGAGGCCCATTTCTGGCTGTAAACAAGCAAAATTGCCAAATTCGGGACGAAGGACAACCAGAAGAGGTTCAAGAGCTGCCACTTTATCCAGAAAAAACAACGGTTTGGTGTGGTTTGTGGGCCGGTAGAATCATCGGTCCATATTTCTTCATAAATGATGCCAGCGAGAACGTAACCGTCAATGGCGACAGTTATCGTGCCATTTTAACCGACTATTTAATGCCTGAAATGGAAGCTCGTGATTTCGGCGATATTTGGTTACAACAAGACGGCACCACTTCCCACACATCGCATCAATCAATGGACTTATTGAGAGAACACTTCGGTAAGCAAATAATTTCACGATTTCGGCCGGTCGATTGGCCACCAAGATCGTGTGATATCACACTGTTAGACTTTTTCCTGTCGGGATATGTAAAGTCTACAGTTTGTGCGGACAAACCCACTTCGATTCAGGCCTTGGAGCAAAACATCACGCGTGTCATTCGACAGTTACCAGTCGAAGTGCTCGAACGAGTCATCGAAAATTGGACTCAACGGGTGGACCAACTGAGATGTAGCCGCGGCCAACATTTGATAGACATAATCTTAAAAAAAATAAATGCCAAAGAATGTTTTTTCAAATGATAATAAACATTCCCCATTCTATTTGAATCTTCTTTGTTGTTTTCTTTAAAAAAGTAGGGAACCTCGAAATCACGTGTTATATTAATTGGCTATATTTCCTTAACTAATCCTCTAATCGACAAATGGGTGATAATTCGTGATTGCTTGCTTCCTAGACCATTAAGACTTGGGAAATTTTATACAAAAATTTAATGTAACTATATCTCCTCAACGAAGCAATCAATTCCATAAAGGACCTCAAAATTATCTTCAGCATCCATTTTAAAGATCAGACGGTTATACCCCTGTTTGTGGCGTTTTTTCCCTTATTTTAATTTAGCAAATAAGTCGATACGCTCTAATGCACATACCTACATGGGAATATATTTTTTTTGTGCATTAATGTTCCTACACAAATCTCTATGTAATTTTAACCTTTAAGGTCACAGGCAACATGTTCAGGTTAAAACAGTTCAGTTTTTACGCTTAATTAAAACTGAAAATATTCAAATATTCAAATATTATATGAATGTGTTCTTTTTTTTGTTGCTTTCTTTCTCCATCCACTCTTCGGTAATGGGTTTGCATGTCGCCAAACTATTTAAGCGAACAGAAAACGAGAAATGAAAATGTAAAATAATGGCAACCTGGAAAACCAACCACATGCACGTGAAAAATGAAACCCGCAATTCATATAAAGTTTTCCGTTCCCAAATTCGGCGAGTCAGGCGACTTGGCGGTTGGTGGGTGGAGATTGTATAAAGCATGAGAGAGAAATGAAACTAATTTAAGTTTTAATTGATGTCGAAGAAGCAAGAAATGTTGCCAAAAACAAAATTAAATAAAACAAAAAGATAGAAATTGAGTTTGGGTTTGGGGAGATCAGATTTTTGTTAGAGATGCTTGATAGCAGATAGTTGAGAAAAGCCATGGAAAATTAAGGAATGATTAAGTTAATACGAGTAATATGATCGGTTAACGCTCAATAACTTTCATACATTTAGATTTTTTCGTCCTATTAGACTTGGTCTTTCCAAAGACCAAGTCTAATAGGGTTTGGGGTGATCCAATTTTATTTAAAGATGATTGATAGCAGATAGTTGAGAAAAACCATGGGAAAGATATGGGATGATTTGGTAAGAAATTCGATCGCTTGACGCTCAATACATTTTATACATTAAGATTTTTTTTAGTCCTATTGGACTTGGTCTTTCCACCGGAGCCTAAGTCGAACACTTTTGTGTATCCCTTGAAGTTTATACATGCCAAAGATTTGGCATCCATTTCGCATAACATATCCTAGATCGTGCTCTAAGATTATACTGCTGCCTGTAAACAAGTATTCTATGACTTCCTGCAGCCGGATGTTGATGGTTAGTTTGCTTGACTATAAGAAATAGCTTAAGTTGGGCGAGGGCTACCGTGAGATATATTCCCAGCCTTTCTGTTTGAGCTAGGACAGTACTTAAAATCGGAGATGTCATCTGCATGGAAATGTCATATCAGAAGATGGACCAAAGTCGTCGAGCATTAATAGGAATATTTATAATTCGCTCATTAAGCTCTATGGTAAATTTGAGCGCATAGTGTTTATTCGAAAAAAACGGTCATAGGAAACGCCCTGAGCGAAATCGCATATCCTACGTCACTTCTGTCGTGGATGGGGTATCAAAGTGAAATGCTTTTGAATGAAAATACCCGATATAGCCTAGTTTTATTTAAATTAATTCGACCTCGCTCATATCGTACCATGCAAAATTTAAGAACGACTGTTTTTAGTTCAAGAACGGCCGGACCTCAAATAGGAAGGGACTTTTTGTGCAGATGCTATTTTACAATATGAACCGATATAATCCATTTTTATAAGAGTAATTGATTGAATGCGCGTAACGTAAAATTCTAAATTTTAGCACGATTAGAGTAAATAAGTGGCTTTTAGAGCGACACAACCTGAAATCGGGAAGGACCTTTGTGTGGAGACTATTTGAAAACAAAGACCACAGTTATATACCATCATAAATTTATGCACTGTCGGATTTAATAGGTGACTCCTATAGCGACAGAACCTTAAATCGGAAGGGACTTTAGTAAATGGATCATTTGAAAACATGAACGCTTATCGAGTTTGAATGAATTGGATATTGCACGCTCCAAACACTTTTTGCAAAATTTTATCAGATCCGGTTGTACCTTCGTACATATTATATACACGCAACAATTTACTTGGTTCAAACATTACTAATGTACCAAGTTTCATCGAAATCGATTTATATCTGGGACCTGTTTTGTGATTACAACGATAGATGCACAGACGGACAGACAACGCTCAATGGAAAAATAGAGTAATTTTAAATCGATCGGAAAAATAGGCATGGGCTCTTTCTCATTTCCTTTAAGGTATTTAAAACACTAACTCAGAAAACCCTATTCCAGGGTGTAGAAACGTTTACTACGGAAAATGTAGAAAACCGCGCATTACCCTTCAGGTCCCAGTTTACTTGCCGTATCTGTCACCAGATTTCCGTTCTATCCAAGTAAAGATCAAGAGACCGAGTACATGCAGTGGTGAATTTATACCGGTACTCGGTCCTTTGTTCGCCTTTTAACTAGACTTTTGGGTCATCCCTTCGACTTTTGTAGACTCTAATCTCCTCTCGTTCACACTTAAGTAAGTAATACATTTGTAAAGTAAATATACGCTGCAACTCTTGCTGCCACACCCTGTAGCGTTTTAGTAGTCCATCTATCTCTTTACATAATTTCAGCACAATAAAAAATTTCAGCAAATAAAAAAATGGGCGGCATGGTCATTTGCTCTGGAGGTACAAGAATAGACCGTGCGTAAAGGTTGAAACGGTTTTATAGAAATCGAAATATAAGCGAATTTCATCCTCAGGGAGGCAAGTTGTGTGGGTTCTAATCTACACTGAAATAGATTGATTTGTGTGGGAGGATCTAAAAGGGGCGTGACTAGGTATTGGCATAATTTTGGATCATATAATTGGACGGAATGGTTCATTTCATGGGAGGTTGCAACATGGGACGTGTCAAAAATTGTTTCACATACGCGTACAAAGCTGTTGTTACGGTATTCACAATTTAGGCGAATTTCTTGCACTTGGTAACAAGTTATATGGGCAAATGAAGTGGAGTGTCTCAAGTTTACATTTTTTTTACATCTATTCTTAGGTTTTTATTTTTAGTGCAAATATATATTACAAGAACAACATAAGTAAGCGAAAAGGTACATTTGTGTGGGAAGTACCAGAAGGGTAGTGGCAAATTGCACATTTTCAATCCTATGGACAGTTTTGGAAAAATATTATGCGACTGATTGGTCTTCCCTTTCGACAGTTATTGTGCAAACCAGCCGTACAGACGGACAAGCGGACGGATCTGGCCAAAAAAATGTAGGGTCTAAAAACCTTTGTTTTTCCATGCGTTACACCTTTTGTCCATACCCTCTTACCTAGTTGGGTGAGGGTATAATTAAAACAGTTGGTCTCATGGGGTGTATTTTTTTAATAGCTCGCAACATAGACTATATGCGGATTGTAATAATTGTGGGCATTGAAAATTGATCCGGACCCTCGTCGATAATATGCGACTATAATAAGAGATGGTAGTCCCGGAAGTCAAAATGTCAGCTTACTTTACGAATCAGATATGTTGGGGCCAAGTAGACCCATTTTAGTCGTTAATATTTGTACTTTCCGCAATAGGAAGCGGAAATATCTAAGTTGTGAGACCCTGGCCCTTGAGGGTAAGGACCCTAAGGCTCCGAAAAATGTTTTTTCTTTACATGGGCAAATAGGTATTTAAAAACAGCGAAATTGTTTGAAGAACCTAGATATGACATACATTTACATAGTCAACTAAACTCTTTTTACAACACACACACGTTGTAAAAGAAATCTATTGATGGCTCCCGATGTGGAGTCTCTTTAGAGGTGGCAAAAGTGAGTTGTATTTTCGTGGGCAATTGTGTGAAGAAAACTTTAAAAGTAAGGTTTACAACAGTAGTTCTCATTCGTTTGGGGAGAGCCTGGCCTTATAGAGTTCGGTATTACTTTCTACAATTGCAGCAAAGTTTTCTTAAGAGGGTTGTCACGGACCCGAAATCATAATAAACGCAGTGTGCAGCCACGAAAATCAATGCCACTTTGCCATTTTGTTAAAAAAAACTTGTCTTCTATTTAAATATAGAAGCAAGAGGTTTGAGCCGGTTAAACCCTGTTTAATGTGTAAAAGCAACAGACCGAAATAAAACAAACGAGCTAAACATACATTTTAGAATGTTTAGAATCAGACTGGCCTCTACGGGCTCTATGGTACCAAAAATCGGTGTCCTTGAACCATTGATATGTGGGTATAAAAAAAACTTAACAAATTTATCAGGGATCTTAATGTCATCAACATCAATTATATCGTCCTATTAATTTTACGATTCGATTGATTTTAAGTCTTTGATCCATTGTTGTAGGGTACATAGGGTTCCGAAAAATATGCCCTTCAGAACTTTGGCATATGCGTTTTCAGAAATAGTGGAGTTTTATGAATAATCTGAATATAACATGAATTTTACGATTTGCCTAAATTGGAGGCGTAGCCTATGCACCTTGGGCCCAAAAACCGCACCGTAATGTTCGGAAACATATGTGACACGCAAAATAGAAAGGGACCTAAGGGTAAAACCCAGTTTTGTTTAGGAGAGCCATTTTAAAAATTTAAATACGTGTATCTTTGGTGTACCATCACTCGCATATCTCTGGGAGGGAACACTTTTGGGGCATTAGATCGGTCTCATTCGATGCGCAGATGTTGGCCACATCAAAAAAAGAGAAAAAATGAAAATTGATTTTTTTACCCTTAGGTCCCTTTCTCTATGCGCTGTCACATATGCGTTTTAAGAAATATTGGAATTTTATGAAGAATCTGAATATAACATGAATTTTACGATTTGCATAAATTGCCTTGGCCTATGGGCGTAGCCTATGCGCGTTTGGCCCAAAAACCGCCCCGTAATGTTCGGAAACATTTGCGAATGCACTTGGCCCTAGTGACACAAACATTGGCCTCCTTCAACTATGGACTTAGTGGTGGTTCAAAACAATAAAATAAACTATATTTTTGGGGCCCGTTTCATGGGCCCCAAAAATATAGTTCTATCAAAAATGGACCTACCACAAACGACCATATCACTCAATACCATACAAAAACATAGTCCACGACCTTACGAATTGACCACTTTTTAAAAAGTAATTCCGAAAAATGGAGCATAAAAACCAAATGAAAGCCTCAGGCGCAATGTACCATAAGTTAAGGAAAATTTGATATGCAAGGGTTGCTGTATATATTTCTGGCTATGGCAACACTTAGTGTTGCCTGGCGCCATCTGACATTTCCATTGGAAAGTTTTACATTTTTTAGCATAAACGTACTCAGAACGTTTTGACGTACGACCATCATTTGTGTTGTTTACACTGACTTGAAAAAAACAATTAGGCAAAAAAATGGAATTAACTCGTGGTTCACAACTTTCGATGTGGATTATCAAGACAAGAGTGCATCTATAAACTCAAATCTTTGTATGGCGATGAAGCACCATCCTATAGCACTGTGAAAAACTAGTTTAATGAATTTCGATCGTGGCCGACGCTCGCTCAAAGACGAAGGTCGTGAAGGTCGTCCACCGTTGTGCCAGAGAACATTGATGCCGTGCGTGAACTGATAATGCAAGATCGTCACGTCACAAACCGTGAGACAGACGCATTTTGGTCATTTCTGCCCCTATCATACCTTTTATATTGCATGAACACCTGGCCGTAAAAAAGGTTTGTTCTCATTGGATGCCGCACAATTTGACAAACGCTCAAAAAAAGGGCTCGCTTTGATTTGTGCAAAGAAATATGGAAAAAATACTATCGTGGTGCCTTAAAATACGTTTATAAGATCGTCACAGGTGACGAATCATATATCTATGAGTATGGGCCCGAAGCAAAACAGCAATCGACCGTGTGGTTCTTCGAAGACGAGCCAAATCCAACGAAAGTTGTTCGTGAAAGAAGCACTTCAAAGCAAATGGTCACCTGTTTCTTCGGCAAAACTGGTCATGTGGCGATTGTTCCGCTTCAGCAACGGAGGAGGTCAATTCTGAGTTGTTTTCCTAAAGTCTTCGGAGAAATTCGAAAAACGAACAAGAGAATACGAATCATTGTGCACCATGACAATGCGAGCTCTCACACATCGGCTCAAACCAGTGCCTTTTTACCGGTTAAAACGCCGAATTGATGGGTCATTCACCGTACAGCCTTGACTTGGCAACCAATGACTTCTATTTATTCCCGCACATCTAGAAAAAAATAGGTGGTCAACGATTTTCGTCGCGAGAAGATGCTGTTGAAGCGTCAAAAAATCATGTTTTGGAGGTGTCTCAATCGGAGTGATAGAAGTGCTTCGACTATTGGTTTGAGCGCACGCAAAAGTGTATAAGTCATGCTGGAGAATACTTTGAAAAGCAATTTTGTGATAATTTTTTATGATAAATATTCGCATTTTCCAGAAATATATATTGCCGTCGTATCCAGATAAACGAAGGAATTTTCATTGTTTTTGACGGCCGTTGATTAAGCAAATCTTATTTGTTGGTGCGCATCGAGGTAAGTGGGCTTATTCCACAGTTTTTTAGTGCGCATATGTCCATGATTCAAAAGACCTACTTTCTTGAGCCCAAGGCACCTAACCTCATGGCATGGCCTCAAAGTTAGGCGAGTCGTACGAGTAGAAGTAATGTTGTATAGGGATAAGTGACGAAATTAAGGTGTTTTTATACCCTCCATCATAGGATAGAGAGGATATATGGGGTTTTCCAATAGGGACATAACAATTTCGTATCTTTATGTCAATGCACACTCAAACAATTTTAATGATCTTTCAGTGTAAAAACGCTAGTCGAAGCCAAGGTAAAGTTCACTTACGAGCAACGTGAGGACATCATTAAAAATGACTACCGAAATTTTGAAACGGTGGTCACAACTTTAAGAGCGCTTTCTCAAAAAAACTCATCTTTAGCGACGAAGCTCATTTATGGGTAATCAAA
Source organism: Hydrotaea diabolus (assembly GCA_963513945.1). Taxonomy (NCBI): domain Eukaryota; kingdom Metazoa; phylum Arthropoda; class Insecta; order Diptera; family Muscidae; genus Hydrotaea; species Hydrotaea diabolus. Next base: position 138,322,762 of record OY740719.1, read on the forward strand.
AAAGAAAAAAAATTTCCGTTATTGAACAGCAACAAACCCACATGTGCTCAAGAGACACAATCGCAAACAAATACTGTGTGGTTTTCGTGCCGGAGGTGTGTTTGGTAGAGTGGAGTGAAATTCAAAAAAAAAAGTTAACCTCGGAAAGAGATGTAGTCTGGGGTCCTAATGAGGGGAAAAATAAAGAAAAAAATTTTAAAAAATTTTTAGGGTTCGCGCCACTCCCTCGAAATTTGGAAATTATCGCTATTTTGGCGTTGATTTTAGAAAAATCCTAAAAAGTTTTATGTCAATAAATGTTTGCAATAGCGTAAACAATGAAATAAGGGCATGAAAAAATTTAAAAAAAATTTTCTCATTGTTCAAAAATTTCAAAAAGTAAAATAAGTCAAATCGTCCCTTCTTCAGAAAATTGACTGAACAATGAAATCGCCACCAAAGCTACAAATATTAGTCGATTATCCTCATATTTGCCTCAAATACTTTTGTTTGGGCACTGAACAAGCTCAAACTTTTAAATTTCGAATAAGTTAAGTCGTTAATTTTTAGGATTTTTCTAAAATCAACGCCAAAATAGCGATAATTTCCAAATTTCTAGGGAGTGGCGCGACCCCTAAAATTTTTTTTAAATTTTTTTCTTTATTTTTCCCCTCTTTAGGACCCCAGACTACATCTCTGTCCGAGGTTAACTTTTTCAAATTATAAAAAAAGCATGTTTTCACTCCACCCTAGTGTTTGGGTCATATTTTTTCGTCGATGAAAACAATCGTCATGTTATCGTCAATGGAGAACGCTATCGTACCATGCTGGAACATTTTTTTAGCCTGAATTGGATAAGATTGACATCGCCGATGTGTGCCTTCAAGAACACGGTGGAATTAGCCACTCAGCACGCGTTACCATCAATTTACTGAAAGGCAATTTTGTTAAACGTGTTATCTCGAGAAAAGGTCCTGTCGAATGGCCACCTCGTTGATGCGAATTAACGCCATTGGATTTATTTTTATGGGACCACATCAAGTGATTGGTCTGTGCCAACAGCTTTAGACGAGCTCAGAGACAACATCCAACGCAAAATTGCGGAAATTGTGAAAAATTGAGTCCAAAGAATATATAGCTTTACACGGGCTCGAGGTGGTCATATGACCGAAATCGATTTTTATTCTTAAAATGTAACATTCGCACTACACCTGGAGTAAAAATGAACTCCGTATCTTAAATATTCTGTGTTTTATAAATATAAAAAATTCTGATGTCCTTAAAGGAAAACCTTGTACGATTTTGAGCCGAAAATCATAATGAGCAACTAGGAGCATTTCGACTTAAGCTGCGGGACACTAAAAAGGGAGAAATTTGGAATATATATGTAACAAAAATTAAGCCGATTTTTCCCTTTTCAATTAAGTTCGTCTTCAGTGTGGAAAAATTAGCTTCCACACTTGGAGTGCCTTTCGACTTCCTACACCCCAGGCTGGCGTCGACTTCCTCATTCGGTGTTTTGTACTAATATGAATACATAAAGAACTTGGCCCGAAACATATTTACATAAAAACAACATTCTCTACTCTAAAAGTTTACCTATCTATGGTCTCCCTAGAAAACAGCTTAGTAAAGACATATGTAAGTACGAGTATAAGTACATGCATATATGTATGACAGCCTATTGACTATGTAATACAGAAGTGTAGTGCATCGTAAAGTTTAAAACAAAACTACCTCTAATATTATCCGGTATAGACAGAAAATACAAATTATGATATTTGAACATGAACAGCAAAAACGTCTTAGGGTTCTTCTTGTATTTTTTTTTACAAAACACAGGATCTTGGAGGGTGGAGGGTTGCTGGATAGACAATGCACAGAAAGTAACATTTCTATTCCAGGGTATCTACTCCCACTCTCTGATCGGATGGGTAAGTGGGGAATGGTGGAGGGAGTCGTTTAACAAGAACAACATCCAAAAAGCATAACTGTGGCAAACAGAGTTTTCATTGTCATTCCATTTTGTAAACAAACATGAACAATCCACACTTGCTTTTTTATGCTAATATTGCAAAATTTATTTAGTTTTGTCACGAATATCAACTGAACAAAAAACACGGAACTTTTATTTCCTCCACTCCCACAAAAAAAAACCGAAACTCAGAAACGAAAAAAAGGAGCACCGAAAACAAAAACCAAAAGACAGTGCCCGCCCTACCGTCGAATGGAAATGTGAAAATATTTGGCAATAATTGAAATGATGTTTTTGTTCGTACCGTGTTGCCGGTTGTTGCCAAAGTAAGCAAATTTTAATAGTTTGATTCATGCCACCACACACATGAATTTATGACAGACACCATTACATACCAACGCGGTCATATCAATAGACATGTACTGGCGAAATACTGGAGGCCAGTGGCGGAGCGGATAATGGTTTTCCAAACACAGTGGACAATTCGTGACTCCATAGTAGATTGCAGTGTGGCATTCCACCGTTTTGGAGGTTATGGATCAGAATATCTAAAATTTATTTCTTGCTCGAACAAATATTGCTTCATTAAAATCGTATAATGTATTTATTTTTGGACGTATTGAACATTGAATCAACTACGAGGGCGGTTCGGAAAGTTCTTAGCCTATCAATGAAAGAGAATAGTTAGTTTTTCAAAAATATTTTTATTTTTCAATATAATCTCCTGAAACTTCAATACACTTAGTCCAACGCTTATCTAGCAATTCTATCCCTTGATTAAAATAGTTTTCCTCAACGTCTTCAAAATAGTGGTTTACAACTGTAATTGCATCTTCATTTGAGGTAAAACGCAAACTCGTACTCGTACTTTAAATCGTTGATTTTAGCCATTGTTAAAACACTCTTGTGTGCTGGTGCGTTGTCTTGATGAAAAATTATTTTTTTGTGTTGTAAGCCAGGACGTTTTTCTCGAATTTGTACATTTAATTGATCTAAAAGGTTGCAATAGTACTCTGAATTTATTGTTTTACCCTTTTGCAGATAGTCAATCAATAAAATACCTTTGAAGTCCCAAAAAACCGTTGCCATAACCTTACCAGCCGATTGAATTGTTTTTGCTTTCTTTGGGGCACTTCCTCCAGCTTCAGTTCATTGTTTGGATTGTTCTTTTGTCTCTGGAGTATAGTGGTGGATCCATGTCTCATCAACAGTTATGAAACGACGATTAAAATCCATTTTATTCGCTGAAAACGATCCAAACAAGCTTGAGAAATGTTCATTTATATGCGTTTTTGGTCGACTGTTAACAAGTCCGGCACCCATCTTGCAGAAAGCTTTTTCATCTGTAGTTCTTCATGCAAAATTAAATGGACTCGATCATTTGAGATGCCCATGACATTAGCTATTTCACGCACTTTTATTCGTCGATCATTTAATACCATATCATGCACTTTGGCTACAATTTCTGTTGCTGTTGCTGTTTCTGGACGTCCACTACGTGGTTCATCTTCAATGCTTGTACGACCACGTTTAAATTCAGCAACCCAATTTTTTACTGTTGCATATGAAGGAGCACTTTCACCTAACACATTCACCATATCATTATGAATTTCTTGTCCCGATAAACCTTGCTTATGTAAATATTTAATGACACCACGCATTTCTAATTTTTCCATTGTAAAAAATTCGCAGATGCGTCTTTTGTGAACACCTGTTTCTATATGAAGGAGTTGCCAGATCGAAACAAAATTTAACATGTGTTCATAGCAGAGATGGAAGTTTCCAAAACACTTAACTTTTTCTGTTTATACCGCGCTTTTTGTCCTAGGCTAAGAAGTTTCCGAGCCGCCCTCGTAAAGCTGTTTTTTTCAAATTTTGTTATACAGTGTAATTATAGCGATCTCAAAAATCTTATTACTGTTTTGGATTTGTTAGACTTTGCGGTTTTTAAATTTAGTTTGACAACAAAACTAGTATAAAAGGTGAAATCAGGTGTGGCTGATTAATTATATGCTGCACTCCTGGATGTTGAGATAACTGAAATATGTTATTGGACCCAGTTTACCCAGATTTCGAAACTGAAGTCATATTATATTTTTGTGAGAAAATGTCATTGTTTTTTTAAAATCGGTTGAACATATATGTGGGAACTATCGTATATCTCAATCTAAACCGATTCTCTCGAATTTCTACAGCGCCTATCCTTTGCACAATGAACTTACCTGCTCCAAACCTCATAAAGATTAGTTGTATTGGGCGAGGTATTCCTTCAGAACAAAAAAATATAAAAATTCAAATCAAGTGTGGAATCTTTATTGGTAATTTGAAAGGACAATTTATGGCATCTATTTATTGAATAAAATTTCCTTCAAATGTTGGCAACTGTATTATGGATACGGGAAGATTCGCTGTTTTCGACCAAAATTTTGTTCAGTGATGAGGCCCATTGCTAGCTCAACGGCAAAGTCAATAAACAAAATTGCCGCATTTGGGCTAAAGAGCAACAAGAAGAGGTTCAAGAGGTGCCATTATACCCAGAGAAAACCACGGTTTGGTGCGGTTTATAAGCTGATGGAATCATCGGTGCAAATTTTTTTAAAAATGATAATGGCTGGAACGTAACCTTGAATGGTGCTCACTATAGCGCCATGAAATCGGATTTTTTGCTACCTGAAATTGAAGCTCGTAATCTTGACGACACTTGGTTTCAACAGGACGCTGACACTTGCCGAACTGCAGCTCAAACAATGGATATATTAAGAGGTCATTTCGAAAAGCAGCTAATTTCACTTTTTGGGCAGGTGAGTTGGCCGCCTAGATCGAGTGATATCACATCTTTGGACATTTTTCTTTGAGGTTACGTAAAGTCCAAAGTCTATGCTGACAAACCTGCTACGATTCAGGTTTTGGAAGCCAACATTACGCGTGTCATTTAAGCCATACCGGTCGAAATGCTCGAACGAGTCATCCAAAATTGGACCGTGGAATGGAAATGTCCTTTCAAATTACCAATAAAGATTCCACACATAATTTGCATTTTTATTGTTATTTTGTTCTAAAAAAATACCTCTAGATGGATCACCCATGGGGTTTCGAACCAGTATTTCGAGGCGTTGTAAACGGAATGACAAATTTAATACACCCGAAATCCAATGATGAAGTTTATAGCCACCAAAGCTTTTTGAAATTAAGTACAATTCAGTCCGTTATGCCCAGAAGTACACTTCCTGAAACTTACTGATACATTGTCATACCTCGTTGGAAAGCGTATGCGTATAAAACGTAGGAAGAATCAGGAGTCTGCAACTCCTGATTTCTCTTACGTAAGCCCAAGAGCTTCACTGCAAAATAAAAGTTGCATCTAGAATAGTCCTAATTATTCTCTATGCATGATGGTAGCATTGAGTGCATATTTGGTGTAATAATTAAGTGTGTCTGTCAGATTGTGCGGAGCTCAAACTAGAAGAAGGCATGTGCTACGATGTAGAACCAGAGACTCAAGTCTAACGTCGCCTTTAATTAGGAGCCTTAAGAATTGTTGTTCTAGTCTGATCTACTGGAAACGGCTCATTGGGAATGTTCGCGGTGTCTCTGGTTTAACAGCCAAATCGAAGGATTAGCGAGGGTTGCGCTTTTCACACGAATGCTACGACCCCTAGAGTACGACCCCAGCTATTTGCTGTATCCTACCAATAAGTAGGATAAATCAGTTGGAGCGTTGGTAGTCGCATTGTAACATCACCCGGCGCTATAAAGCGCTGTGTTTTAAACTGAATGGCGAATGTCAGGACTTTGAAATTTTTCGCGACATACCACATGATTCACAAAATCTCTTGCAAAAATTATTGCTTTGATGGCCGTTTTTAGTTTAATTTTCTGCATATGGTGGGCAATTAATCGGCCATGCCCACAGGATGTTACTTTTAAAAAGTCAAGACTTTGAGAATTTGCGAGTAAACTCTATTCTTGGCGTAACCATAAAATAAAGTGAACAGTGTTGGCAAATCACTACCTCTTAACCAATTTCCGTTTTATACATTTTGACCGTTTTCGGTCGCTTCTTCAATACAATTCCACCACTGAATCTCCTCTTCTCAAAGACATACTCTAACAGACCCAGTTCGTGAACCCCTACCGAGTGCCGCCCCTGTAGAAGTAATTTTATGTGCTGCGGACTGGGACATGTTCATGTTCAGTCAGCGTACACACTCACACACTAACAAATATTTTTATAATGTTTCTATTGGTTTGTGGAAGCCGGAATTATAACCGTTACACTACGGTAAGGGTATAAGCGATTTCTTCGATTGGTTCGTAACGTATACGGAATATTGATAAAACGTGCTTTAAGAATGGTGTTAGATAATAATAAGGGCTTAAACACAGATTTTAATATTTTTTTTCTATCAATTTTTTTTTACATTTTTTCAAGTTGCCAATTTCAATGAAGTAAAGTAGATTGTAGTACCCCTAGTAGGATTAGGTTAATTTAAGGACATTGTCGGACTACTGCTCTCCAAACCTAACCTTCAACACGAGATTCTGTGTACGATTCCCTTGCCTAAGTGAATGAAAAGGAAACAGCCTGTTACAGGAATACGACGTCAGTGTCAAAATTTGAGGCTCTAAACTGCATTTGGAGCTATAGAGGGTGTATTTTCCAATGACGCACATCCAAGATACCATTATTCTCTTCCAGAGTTTTCCAGGTGGAAATTTACGCTAAGAGGCGTGATATTGATTAGCAAAGGGTGCAACGCCTAGCATATGTAAAGTGTGATTTTGTGGTTTACAATCTGGCCGCACTTTTTTTCGGAGTTGGTCTATTTAACAGCGGTCACTTGGTTTATGCCCAGTTCGGTTTTTCATTTCATAATGAATAGACTTACTCCGGAACAACGTTTGCAAAACGTGGTAAATGGCCCAAAACAAAATGGCCACCGATCCTTATTTTTACAAGAAAAATTGTGTTAGTCTGAAGCTCACTTTTGGTTGAACTAAGAACCAAAATTGTCGTATTTGGAGTTATGAAAATCCACAAGCCATTGTTGAGACGCCGTCACATCCTCAAGCGTCACAGTTTAGTGTGCTCTATGGGCAGAGGGAATCATTGGTCCATATTTTTTCAAAAAATGAAGCCGGCCACAAGATTACAGGCAATGGCAAACGCTATATAAGTAGAGCCACGATTAATGACTTTTTCGTGCCTGAATTGGAGGATGTTGATGTGGACGACCTTTGGTTCCAATAAGATGGCGCTCAATCAATTTATTGAAGGAAACTTTTGGTGGGCGCATTAACTCGCCTAACGTGGCCTTCCAAGATCGTGCAGATAAGCCCGACACGATTGACGCCTAGGAAGAGAGTATTAGGCGCGTTATTGCTGACATACGGCCCCAAATGCTGCAAAAATTAATTTCAACCTCTCGGGTTGAGCCAGCCGCGGCGGCTACTTGCACGAAATCAGTTTAAGACTTAATGGCAAACCCTTATCTTTATAATAAAGCTAAACTCTTGGCCATAACGTTAAATTATATTCGATTGATTTATTCTTGAAAAGGACGGAAACATGTTGAACTGTCTTTTCATGTCTGACGAGGCCCATTTCGATGTAAACGGCAACATAAATAAACAAAATTGTCGCAATCCCACAACAGTCGGTTCTATGGACCGGATTGACCCGAAGAGCAACTCTTCGGCCAAGGACTGTGACCCCGGCACATAGTTACCGCTACAACAACAAAATTGTAGAATATGGAGAGCTTCCAACCCACTGATACTTCATGAGACGGTGTGGTGTGCAGTTTCAGCACGCTGCATTGTTGGGACCTACTTCTTCAAAGAAAACGGTCACATCGTTAGGGTTACTTGAGACCGTTACTTGAGCATATTGAAAGAGATTTTCTACCCAGAAACTCGTTGATTTTTTTGTATGGCAGAAGCTACAGCCGCATTTGTTTCCTCCGTGCGAACTGAATTGTTTTGATGACGCTCCTTAAAGCGTCCCGTAAACCTTATAGAATGTCTCGAGCAGCAACGAAATCTAGAGTTAAAGTATTAATTTGAATTCATAGTAATATTTCATTAGATCAGTGACTATAATTCATAGATTAGATAAATCCATAATTTTTTTAAACGATAGTATTCGGGTATTGAAGCTATGTTACGCAAAAAAAATCCAGAGAATGGGCGGGCTAAGAGTAGACGATTTCCTTTACAGTTGAGCTATCCATATTTTTTGATTCACACCACTGCCGAATTTCCATTACGATTAAAAACACTTGATGACAGCAAACGAAATTCTTTTGCAACGAATTTTAGAAGTTCCAAACGATTTCCAACTAATTTTTTCTCTGTGCACGGGCATAGTTTAAGGGTGCATTTTAAAGGTTATGTTTCATGTATGCTAGGTTGCATTTAAAATGTATTATAAAAAGGCCAGGACTTTAAACCGGAAAGGTAATTGGCATCGGAAAGGTCATTCGGGGCCACCGTAATAAATTTGCGGGCTATAAAGCGACTGATCCTTAAACCTTTACATCATATCTGAAATTATGTTGGAGTCGGATGTAGAATGTGACTTTTAGTACAGTAGTGGCTGAAATCGGGAAGGACCTTTTAATGGGGGGCTAAACAACAATATGGCCCCATGTTGTTCAGTTTCTCCTAAGCCAATTAAAATTGCATTTTTACAAAAGTTTTTGTTTTAATAAAAGTTAAATAACTCAATTTGTTTCTAACGTATTTTTAAAAATGACATCGTATTGTATTCGTATGAACACTCATTTTATTATTCAGTTCAAAATTGTTCGCTTCCTTTTAAAAAATTCTGTGTAAAAACGCATTCAAAGTTAAAAAATTACAAAAATTTAAAAAAATAAGTTTACAGGAAAAGTACACACGTTTTTTTCAGTGTGATTTTAAAAGTGTATACACCACTCGAAAGGCCGCAGTTTCTTCTTTTTTTAAATCAGCCAAAAAAAACCGGTTGATATTCAACCAAATAACTGGCATATAAGTGCGTAAGATCCGAAAAACCGGTTTTTTACCCGTAACTTCCAGTTTTTTTTACCCGTAACTTCCAGTATTTGAGAAATTTCAAAACCGGTTTCTTGTTGTACCCAGCAAGATCTACAAGAAAAATAATATCATTTCCCAGGTATTTATTCTCTGTCACACTGTGTTATTGGTCATCTAGCGATCCCACGACAGCCGGTTCTTTGCACCGGATCGACCCGAAGGCGGAATTATTTTGCCAAGGGCTATCATTACAAGACTACAACAACCACATTAGTCATTTATAGTGTACGATGCACAATTTCAGAGTGAGCGGGTATAACTTATGGTTTCTAAATACTGGATCTCAAATACGGAACGACCTTAATGTGGAAGCTATAAGAAAGTTTGAACCTTTACTTATACTCGTATAGTGCATCAATCTTTATAGTTTCATTAGAGATAATTATCTAGAGCTTATGTACGTTACTATGCACAATTTCAGCGAGGTCGGGTACATTTGTGGTTTCTAGAGAGACAGGACCTAAAATCGGATGGAATTTTTAGTACAATTCACATTTCATTGAGTAACAATTTCTGGCAGCGGATAAGCGATAGCCTCTTGCATGTTTGAAGCAATTTGCTAACGCCAAAAGTAGGGTACACGAATGCAGCTGATGTTGCCACTGCTATCTATTATCATAGCTTGATTTTCCTATTCTTCTTCCATCATAAACTTCATTAAGTGTTCTAACTAGAGGAGTTGGTTTTTCAGCAGTGCCACCAACAACACCACCAGCACCACCACCATCAGCGCCACCAACATGGAAATTTCCGTAAATTATGCCACTATTACCCAGACAATGGCACACAAATAACATGTTGCCAATGTTGGTGCCAACAACAAGGCATACGAAATATTAGGCTTAAACCTCTTTATGCCTCCAGTAATGACAGCACAGAAGTCATTTAACCCAGAACTCCCAGCAACAACGACAACATCCTATCAGTAATAGCAGCAACCAAATATATGACCTCGCCAAGTTTTTTTTTCGGCTAGCTTTTCCTTTTTTTTCAGCCTTTCGGCATTTTAAACAGAGACCAGGCAGCAGCAACTCTCTCCGAAAACCATTTCCAGACATGCCAAAAAATTTCAACAAAAAAAAACAACCGAAAATAACGACAACTTTCTAACTTCAGCACGGAGCTGAAAAATCTACGACATGGAAAAATATACAAACATGAACAAATAAATTGTCCGTATGTGAGCCGGGGCAAGTTTCAGACGAATACTCGTACTTCGTACTCGAATGTACTCCAATGTTGTTTGGGGTGGAGGACGGCAACGTAGTCGACAACTACGACGAGGACAAGGAACTGGAAAAATTAGTCTATGGGGCCATTTCAATTGTTGCCACATTTGTTTGTTTTTCCATGCCACTTTGCTAGCATTTGTTTGTTTCCTCAGTGTATGTTTGCCCGACGGTTTGTGTTTGATGATGGGGCATTATGCTTCAGCAATTTAAGGCACAAAATGAAATGTCAGCAACAGCAAATGAAACTAACGAATGTGCCAACCAGCCAAAAAAAATAACTCCCAAAAAAATAATACTCGAAGAAGGACAAGCAATTTTAGGTGCAACCAGAGAAAAGAGAAGCCAAACGTTTTGTGCTCAGACGTGAGAAAATATGAAGCATTTTGGTGACCATCACCACAACGACCAACAGGACATGAACATGATTGTTGCAAACAAAATTGCGGATATTAACATTTGAGGTGGACTTGAATGTCACAAGAACAAGCATAGGATACGCCTTGTCTCTTCACCTGTTTTACCCACGAATTGAAAATCTTATCACTGCTTTTGTAAAGCACCAATGGACAAAATAAAAGAAATTCCATTTACGATTCCTACTTAAGATTTCTGTTTTCCATCTGAGTTTCCTTTGCATATGTCCTCTTTACAGTCGGTGTCTTCGTCGTTCTTGTATTCGACGTCGTCCTCTTCATATTGAGCTTAACCATGATTTCTTCTTTATTAAATGGTTCGAAGATAATCTCCGATTAAAACATTTAAAATCATGCCGTCTGTCTGCCTTAATGGACAAGCATAAAATAATTGTAACAAGAACTGGGCACAAAGGGATGATATGTAATTAAACCAAGACCAACAAAAAAAAAAACGGCCACTTGATTACGAGGAACAAGGACATTTGGTCTTGTGGAGAAAAGGAAGACCAACCAATGCGAATCGAAAGCATCTGACAGGCTCAAATGAGATTATTACTTTAAGTGGAAATATAATCAAAGGCTTAATATTTTCATATTGAATTTTAGACCTTGAATTGAAAAAAATGGAAAACTTGGCTATTAAGGAAAACATTAATCCAAATTAATCTAAATTCTATTAAATTCCAAGAAAATTCGTAATTTGTTTAATAAATACCACCATCCTTCTGATTAACTAGATTCCTTAAAATTTTGGAAATACCATAACTACAGGTGGAGCGCAAAAATTTGCTTATTTGGGAATGAAATAAAAAAATTACGAATATTAGAAAAATGTATTATATATTCTAATTTTTCAAATTACATGGTTTTAAAAAGTGTATCTGGCAAATGTCGACCTTCGCTATCCACACACTTTATGTATACGTTTTCTAAAGTTTTCATAAACTCCAACAAGCATGTCGAATGGTATGCTGCCAATTTCAGCCTCAATATTGTAAATTAAGTCTACCAAGGTTTTGGGACGGTTGATGTACACCTTCGACTTCGGGTAACCCTAAAGGAAAAAATCGCTTGGGGCTAAGTCTGGTAAGCGTGCCGGCCAGTTCACATCACCCCTCAAAGAGATAAGCCGTCCAGGAAACATTTGACCGAAACAATTCATGGTAACCCTCGCTGTGTGTGTAGTGGCACCATCCCGTTGCAATCATGTAGCCTCTAATTGCATTGCCTCAAGAGCCGGCTGAAGAAAAACCTGTATCATAGTCAGGTACCGTTCGGAGTTCCCAGTTACTGAAAGACGGTTATCCTGGAAAAACTAAGAGCCAATAATGCCTACTCGTGATATGGCGCACCTTACAGTGACGCGGTACGAATGCAGAGGTCTCTGGTGAAGTTCTCTGGGGTTTGTTTCACCAGGAACACGTCCGCGTGTGGGAACAGTGAACCGTAAACGAAAAGCATGCTGCACTGCAATGATCAAGTGCGCATTGAAAAAATACGCTTCAACACACAATGACCTCTCCTCACGTGCCCAATGCATGATAGCAAGCAAAAGACAGACGAATACAAATCTCCCGTCAGCCACTCTAAGCCACGCACACTCTCCATTATGTTCGACCAACAGTACTGCCACAGCCTGCAGTGCAAAAGAGCAAATTTTCGCGCTCCACCCTGTATAATAGACAGAGCATTGGCTTAATAAGGTGCTGTAAAATTATAAAGAGAGCAGAAAGCGTCTACAGGCGCCACCTATATCAATAGTGTAGCATTACTAGTTGTCCTAATATATGTAGGGCAATCTGTATCGTTTTCTACTTTAAGTACAATTAGTAAGCGGTTTCCATATGTGACGCGCAAAATAGAAAGGGACCTAAGGGTGAAAACCAGTTTTGTTCAGGAGAGCCATTTTAAAGATTTAAATACGTGTATCTTTGGTGTGCCATCACTTTCATAAAACGCGCATATCTCTGGGAGGGAACACTTTTAGGGCATGGGATCGTTCTCAGATGTTGTCCACATCAAAAAAAAAGTGAAAATTGATTTTTTTTACCCTTAGGTCCCTTTCTCTATGCGCGGTCACATATACAGCCGAACCTCGCCACCGTTTAATCGGTTAAGGTGCAACTGAAACTTGACTTAGAATGCATTTGCGAATAGTGTTCGAGTGCCCATCCGTCTATTCTTGTATCAAAAAATATGAAGGTCGAAATCATAAAAACATCTAGTTTCCGTTAGATGATGGTCGGGAATCGGTCTGTAATTTGGTAAAGCTCCATTCAAATTTAGATCTTCGTTCTTACATTATAATTATAAACACACAAATTCATCGGAATACGAAAAAATATATTTATTTTCTAATGTTTACAACTTGAACAAACCTCGTTCAAAATACAAATGGATCGGTTTGTGATTTGATATCCTTTTTATAAAGACAGGCAGCACCATTAAGGCAAACTTGGCGAATGCCTACTGCATCAGATTATAGACAGCTTTCGAAATGAAATGTGGAATAATTTCAAGCTGGAAGTTAGATTTGCAAAACCCCGATTTGGGCTAAATTTAAGACTTGTACTTTCGCCTAGCTTGGAAAATTTTAGTCACCTTGCTTTAACAGTGCGAACTGTAGTAATTGTTTTTTGAATTCACAATATTTTATGGTACTCAAAATTCTGTATCCAGCCAGTATTTTGAGGTGTTGCAAACGGTTAAGGACTTTAGTGCGAACACAACATTAGAAACCTCCCCATAGAAATGGTTTTGATCTTCTTCCCTAAATAGGGGAATTCCATAATTTTTAGATACAACATTGGATGTATAAATCATATAAAGGGCAGTAAAACCATAAGGCACGATGTTAGTTGAAAGTCACCTTTTACGTTGCCTTTTACGAAAATTCGTTTTAATCAAAATGTATTTCGTGCTCTTCGGTATTTTTTTGGTCCGCATAATCGATCAAATGTGTAGAGAAAAAATGTGAAAACACCTGCGCATTACTGTTTCGTGCGGTTTATGGGCTGACGTGTCATCGCGCCATACTTTTTCGAAAATTAGTTCCGCCAAGCAGTACCGTGAATGGTGTTTGCAAGATAATAACAGACTTCTTGTGGCCAGATCTTGGTGATATGGTCCTGGATATGTGTGGATATGTGGTTTAACCCAGATTCTGTGAAACCTTTATATTTTATTCACAATTATCATCAGTCTCTCTTTTACAGTGATACCGATCAGTCAAACATTGTGCTTAACAAATTGTAAAATTTTTTTTTTTGTGTAAGTTATAAACAACAACAATAATAATCCACTTGTTATTTGGATTTAGCATTCTTTGTGTGCTAAAACCACTAACAACATTAGTGCCGTTGTTTGTTTGTTACTTTTAACAAACGAATAGTTACAACAACAACATCCACTGGTCCACTGCTAACTCAGCAGCATGGACGGTGACGAGAGCAGCGATGCTGACAGAGTTAAATCTGGCAGCAATACTGATGCCATTGATAGCAGCTGGCAGCAAGTAAGAACTGCGAAAAAACGTCATAACCCAGAGTCACCAAAAATGCATGAACGCAAACGCGCACCGATTCAAGATAGACCAAGCACCAACAGAAATATGTACGATTTGCTCCAAATCGATGATGTTGATGACAGTCCAACCGACAACAATACCAACGATACTGCAGAACCAAAACCACCACCTATTATAATACCCGACGTTGCGGACATAAAGAGTATGCTAGCCAACTTTTCCAGGATAATAAAAGCTGAAGAATTTACATATAAATCGTTCAGAGATGGTCAAGTACGTTTAATGACTAAGTCAATCACTTCCTTTAGAACCATCGTTAACTATCTAGATGCAAACAATATTAAATTTCACACCTACCAAATAAAGCAGGAAAGAGCATATCGAATTGTCGTTAAAAATTTACATTTCTCAACCCCAATCGACATCATTAAAACTGACATTGAAAAGGAAGGTCACAAAGTGAGAAATATAGCGAATATTAAGAACAGACTCACAAAAGAGCCGCTTTCTATGTTTTTTGTCGATCTAGAGCCAAATACTAATAACACAGACGTATATAATATTCGGTACATATATAAAGCAGTGGTTAAAATAGAACCCCCATTAAAAACGGATGATATAGTTCAGTGTCACAGGTGCCAACAGTTTGGTCACAGTAAAACCTATTGTAGGAAACAGTATAGATGTGTCAAATGCGGGTTAAATCACCCATCCATCCAATGTACCAAAGTGAGAGAAGTTCCACCACAATGTAGCAATTGCCTAGAAAATCATACCGCGAGCTATAGAGGCTGTAAAATCTACAAAGAACTTATTCAGAAGAAACAGCACAACAGAAGACAAAACCATGAGAGTAACAATTATAACACCAACTCACAATACTTTCCTACTGGCGACAGAAGCAATACCAATAACAACAATGATTATAATGCCAACAATTTTTCTTATGCTGAGTCTGTGAGGGGTAACAGTCGTCACAATAAATCATTTGAAAAGATCGAAGCATTGTTGAATAAGCAAATTGAGCTAATAAACTCTCTAACCAGCATGATGTCAGTACTCATATCTAAGTTATGCAAGTAAATTTGCGAATAGCTATATGGAATGCAAACGGGCTTCCAAATCATAAAAATGAAATTGAAATTTTCCTCACAACAAACTTTATTGACATACTTCTTGTTTCGGAAACACATTTCACGAACAGAACATATTTTCGTATTAGGGGTTATGATCTAATTAAAACCAACCATCCGAGTAACCGAGCACATGCAGGTTCCTGTATACTGATAAAGGAGACAATAAAGTACGAGATTCTAGACGGTGTCCAAGCAGCGTATGTTCAGGCGGCTTGCATAAAAGTTAAAAGTAATGATGGTGATCTTATAGTTTCATCTGTCTATTTTCCACCACGTCACACTGTAATATGTCATGAATATACTGAACTATTGAGTTCAATGGGCAATCGGTTTATAGTTGGCGGTGATTTTAATGCCAAGCATCCCTGGTGGGGTTCACGCCTCATAAATCCCAAGGGTAGAGAGCTATATAAATGTATAGTAAACAAAAAATACTCAATCTTGTCCACTGGTTCACCAACATATTGGCCATCCGACCCCTTGAAAACTCCAGATCTGCTAGATTTTGCAGTATATGCTGGTATCCCGAGTCATCGTTTGGACGTACGTAATTGCAATGACCTAAGTTCGGACAACTCTCCAATTCTCATCAACTACTGCACTTCTGTTAACACTGAGTCTAGAACTATAAATCTGTTATCTCCTAATTCTGACATACAGTACTTTCAACAGTGGATAGATGAACATTTGAACTTAAACATAAGCATCAAGGATGGAAAAGAGTTAGACGATGCGGTGGAATTCTTCACTAAGCTGATACATGAAGCTGCAGCCCAATCAACGCCCACATATACACTTACACAAAACAGTGGTCTTCATATATCTTCTGAAATCAGAAAACTTGTAAACGAAAAGCGAAGGATTAGAAAAAAGTGGCAAACTACAAGAAATCCGAATGACAGACGATTTTTCAATAAAGCATGTAGAGATCTAAAACAAATGTTAAGTGATTACAAAAATAACTCAACAGCAACCTTTATGGAGAAAATAAATAACTCCAAATACGATGAGCATCTCTTGTGGAAAGCAACAAAATACTTAAAGCGACCAGTGAAGAAAAGCCAGTTAATAAAGAATACGGACGGTTCATGGTGCAGATCTGCAAAAAGTACTGCGGAAGCGTTTGCTCTTCATTTGAAAGACATATTTAAACCTTTTGATTTCAACACTAACGAAGATAAAGATGAAATAGCTGCGTTCCTAGACTCACCATGTCAAATGGATATGCCACTTAAGCATATTTCACTCAGTGAAGTGCATAATGAAATTATCGACTTAAACAAAGGTAAATCTCCTGGGTATAATAGAATTGCTGCTAATGTTGTCAAAAGCTTATCTAAAAAAAGCATAATATTTCTAACCTTAATTTACAACTCTGTATTGAGACTTAGCCATTTTCCAACACAATGGAAATGCGCTGAAGTTATCATGATACCTAAGCCGAAAAAACCCGAAAATTTGCTGACATCATTTAGACCAATTAGCCTATTAGCGATATTCTCTAAGATATTTGAAAAAATATTTCTCAGAAGATTGTTGCCAATACTGGAGCAGCAGAATATAATTCCTGAACATCAGTTTGGATTCAGGCATAAACATGGCACTCCTGAGCAATGCCATCGTATTGTCAACGTCATAGCTGATACTCTGGAGAGAAAAATGTACTGTTCGGCAATATTCCTAGATATTCAGCAAGCTTTTGACAGAGTCTGGCATGATGGTCTTCTTTTTAAGATCAAAAAAGAACTACCTGCACAATTCTACCTATTCTTCCGAAGTTACCTATCTCAAAGGCACTTTTTCGTAAAAGTTAAAGACGAAACTTCTACATTATACGAAATTGAAGCTGGAATACCACAGGGCAGCGTGCTTGGACCCATTCTTTACACCATATTTACAGCAGACATGCCACTCACGGATAATGCCACTGTTGCAACATACGCCGACGATACAGCAATATTTGCCACAAGTCATTGTCCCACTGAAGCGTCTAGTTTCATTCAAATTGAAATTAATCACCTTGAGAAATGGCTGCTGAAATGGAATATAAAAGTAAACTCGGACAAATCTAGTCAAACAACTTTTACAACAAGACGAAAAGACTGTCCTCCAGTTTCTATACATGGAGAAGTTGTACCGCAGCAAAACATCGTTAAATACTTAGGTATGACTTTAGACAGGAGACTTACTTGGAAGCCACATATTAAAGCTAAACAACAACAACTTAAAATAAAAACCCGCAAACTATTCTGGCTTCTGGGACCAAAGTCCCAACTGAATTTAAATAATAAATTAAGGCTTTACAAAGTCATCCTTAAACCAGTATGGACCTATGGCATCCAATTATGAGGCACAGCATATAATTCCAATATCGATATCCTAGAGAGGTATCAGTCAAAAACTTTGAGACTAATAACGAATGCTCCATGGTTTGTCAAAAATAAGATAATCGCGAGGGATCTTAACATGCTAACTGTCAAAGAAGAAATACGAAGATACAGCGAAAGCTACCTCCAAAGACTGAGCAACCACCCAAATCCTTTGGCTGTCTCCCTTTTGGATGACAGTGAGGAAATCAGAAGACTAAAAAGACGACATGTTCTGGATTTACCATTTCTACATTAATATTTAAATATTATATATACATATTTATTACATCCAACATTGGAAATGTATATACATAAGAAACTTTTATCTTTAAATATTACACAGTTCATTGGATCTGTGTAATTCCTGTTAAATAGAATTGAAGTTATCATATTTGCTTATTGTCGTTTTAAGATAGATCGCAAATAAAGATGTAATATAAAAAAAAAAAAACAATTATCATCGTGCGTTTTAGTTAAACCACTGTTAACCCCTTCCCGATTATGAGTCCAACAGACTTGTGAACGCAAAATTATACTGGATTTTATAAAACATGTTTTGTGTGAGATGCAAGTACGCACAAAGTTCAGATTTCAATCTGAATAATTTTGTTTTAACTTTAAAGCACTATCTGGTACCAAGAGTTCAGTCTCGGACGCCATTCGATCCACGACACGTTTCGTGAGTCATGTGTTTTTTTTTTGGCATGTGATAATACCTTGAGATTGGGGCATCCTTGGGCATTAGTAAGACATTCCATGTTCATTTGAGCGATAAAAATATTTGTTCTCTTTGGATCCCACATAGTTTTACAATTGATCGAAAAAACGTATGTGTCGAACGAAAAAACTCCTCAGCGGTAGCTCAAATTCTTTCTATAACATCTAAACAGGAGACGAATCTTGGATCTAAGCATATGAACAGCAACCGACCGTATGGTTCTTTCAAGACGAGCCAAATCCAACAAAAGGTGTTTGTGGAAACAGCAAATGATCGAGTTTTTTTTCAGTATAACCCTTCATGTGGCCACAGTGTTTTAAGATTAAGGTGGGACGGTCCATTCTAAGTAGAACACAACTATCTGTTTGCCACCAGTGTCTAACGAAATAAGCCAAAACAAGATGAGCAGACTCATTATAATTACAACAATGCAAGCTCTCACATACTAGCTGAAACAATGGGCTAGTGAGCACGAAAGATGTCGAATTGATGGGTCATCTGCCGTACAGCCCTGATTTGGCACAGAAGCGTCCAAAACCGGAACCCAACATTCCGGAGTTTATGTCTAAGCCCAACAATCGGTTTTCAAAAAGAGCTACAACCCGACATGTTGGTTAATACGGTTGTTTGTAGTCGGGTTTTCCGGTTTATTAAGTGTACCTTTCGACTCAGAAGCACCAGCTGTCTATCTAAAGCTGGTTTTTAAACTAAAGTTCACAGTTATGGTCCGATCTACATGAATTTTGCAAAACTAAGTTTTTTGAACAAATGCAGTTGACTTTAGATATCATCTCTCACATACGTTTAACCGATTTTATTCTGATTTCAATTGAATTTGGTATGGTATATTAAGATTGGCAAAAAACAACTCTTGAACCTACTTGAGTCATATAAGTTTTTTTCTTATATAGGTTGATCCATCCAGAGGTATTTTTTTCAACAAAAAAATTCAAAAAATCAAATAAAATGTGGAATATTTGCGGTTCTTTCAAAGGACATTTTATGCCATGTATTTTCTGAATATAATTTCCTTTAAATGTTGGCCGCAACTACGCCTCAGGGTTTCAATTCTGAGGGTTCAATTTTGGATGACTCGTTCGGTATGGCTTTTCGACCGGTATGGCTTTAATGACACGCGTAATGTTGGCTTCCAAAACCTGAATCTTAGCTGGTTTGTCAGCATAGACTTTGGACTTCACGTAAGCCCAAAGAAAAAATGTCTGAAGGTGTGAAATCACTCGATCTAGGCGGCCAACTCACCTGCCCAAAACGTGAAATTAGCTGCTTTACGAAATGGCCTCTTAATAGATCCATTGTTTGAGCAGCTGTATGGCAAGTGGCACCGTCCTGTTGAAACCAAGTGTCGTCAAGATTACGGGCTTCAATTTCAGGTAGCATAATGATCGATATCATGGCGCGATAGCGAGCACCATTCACGGTTTCGTTCCGGCCATCATAATTTTTTTAAGAATATGCTCCGATGATTCCACCAGCTTAAAAACCGCACCAAACCGTAGTTTTCTTTGGGTATGATGGCACCTCTTCTTATTGCTCTTCTGCCCAAATGCGGCAATTTTTTTTTTACTTTGCCGTTGAGCCAAAAATGGAGCTCATCACTGAATACAATTTTGGTCGCAAACAGCAGATCTTCCCGTTTCTCACCGAACGCTCATTA
Organism: Hydrotaea diabolus; assembly: GCA_963513945.1. Classification (NCBI taxonomy): domain Eukaryota; kingdom Metazoa; phylum Arthropoda; class Insecta; order Diptera; family Muscidae; genus Hydrotaea; species Hydrotaea diabolus. The sequence continues at coordinate 138,342,868 of OY740719.1, forward strand.
ATACAGTTGCAAACATTTAAAGGTAATTATTTTCAAAAAATAAATGCCATAAAATGTCCTTTCAAATTACCAATAAAGATTCCACGCTAGATTTGAATTTTCATATTTTTTTGTTCTAAAAAAATTTCCTCTACATGGATCACCCTATATAACTGAAATGTTTTAAATAAATGAATTGTTTCTGCTGGTAAAAAAAACCACTCCTATTAAGAGTTTATTGTATTTTTACATAATTTACTCAATAAAAAATCTCTATTGTTGAATAACAACTTAACCCAATCCTTACAATGTTGGGGATCAGAGTATAGTTGTGTGTGAGTCATACTATGGTTGTGAGGATCATACTATGGTTGTGTGTTAAACATGATGTGGCTATGAGGATCATAATATGGTTGTGTGGATCATAATATGGTTGTGGTGATCATAGTATGGTTGTGTGTGAATAGTTCTATTGTTATGGGGACCATAATATTGTTGTGGGGATCATGGTATGGTTGTGAGTGAATACTAATATGGTTGTAGGGATCATGATATTATTGTGACACAACCATATTACCAAAATAGTATGATTATTTTCCAATATTGTTACACCATCATTTTTTTAGTATTTCACTTACAAATCATAACTTTTTGTGGACGGTCGATGGGGTACTGCTTGTTGGGACGAAGAGCAAAGTCGCTGGAATTGTAGGCGCATGTGGCCCAAAAAACGTTCCACGTGGTCAATACGGGCGATAAATAGTCAAACTGGAGATATGTGTACTCAAATTAAAGCAAATTTTGCTACAAATCCAACAATAGAGTAATTTTGAAGTTTTGGCTGAGATACTCGATAAACGCATGGGCCGAAAGGACACAAAAACGGACCACTTTTTTACGCCTTATTATCGTAAGGACGGTGCAAGGTCCAATGATGGACAGACTGATATCCTGATTCTATTTAAATAACCCATACTGCTGCAGTACAGGGTTTTATGACTTAGTTGTTACTTGACTTTTTTCCATGTTGGAAATTACGCCACGACCCTTCTTAGGTCAGTAAGACTCTAAATCGGGTGGTACAGTTGTATGGAAATTATATCAAAACGTGATCAGCTCCAATTTCAGTAGCATTTTTTTATTTTTATTTATATCTAGTTGAATTTGTCACTCATATTTCGGTTGAGTAAAATCTAATGAATTTTGTCACTCTCATGTTAGTAACCGTAAATCGGGAATGCATTTGACTAGGGGTTATAGCGAAACGTTTACAGATTTTGACGAATTTCGATAACTACAGTTTATCTGCTGGTGTGCAGTTTCATAGAGTTTTATAGAACCTCAACTTACTAAATTCCCACAGCATCCCATTAAGGACCAAAGGGAAACTTCTGTCAAATCAGTGAGCCGTGCACTAAATTTTTTTAATACTCACTGACCGGGACTTACTATTTACGTGGCATATTTAAAATATCTCTTACTCAGAAAGTCGCAGCCATTTACGAAGTGTGAACTGGCCGCTTAAACATTTTTAGATGTTCTTACCAGGTACACACTCTCATCACACCACGGCGGCCTGCATTTAGATTACAAGAAATGACGGACAGACTGATATTCTGATTTGATTTAAATAACTATACCCTACGCAATAGAGATGCCGTTCTATTTAAAGCCTTTAGCTTTAGAACCTGTATACTTATATTACATTAGATTACATTAGACCAGCAGAGAGCAAAGTCGATGCGGCGGCTCAAACAGTTAAAAAAATGACAGCTGCTCGCCTACTTAAAACTATTCGGCTTCATTCTCTGGTAACTAGCGACCGAAACCCGTGTCTGGTATAATTTGACTATATTGGTTCATATTTTCGATTAACCCCTTCCCATAGTTCTATCCCGATAAGAGGTACAATTTTCTTCCAAATAGGACCAAATTTAGTATAAAGCTTAGCGTGCGAGCAATATCCAACCTGGGTAATGTTGAATTTTATGGGTCCATGTTTTCGAATAGCCCTATCCAGCTGCTCTAGTAGTCAAAAATAAAATTCGATTATGCTCAAATTGAGCGTATTGCGTGATGAAACACCTTAAGCTACGAAAGCAGGACTATAATGGTCCATCTTTTGAAATAGGCCACAAACCAATGTTAAAATATTTTAAATTAAATTGAAGCATAGCACATCAAGTGCGATCTCTAACTACGCATGGTAAAATTTAAATAAATCGCTCTATGTTGCCATATAGGCCCAAAAATATATATAGTGACATATTTAGTCCGAAATTGCTGAAACCGATTTGAATAAAAGTCAACAGCCTTTATCCAAACACTTACTTGCAAATTTCATGAAGATTGGACAACAAATTCGACAGATGTCGTAAAATCGAATCAACTGGCGATTCTGAGAAGAGCGGTACACTTAAAGGTGAGCCTAGCTTATTTATTTTTGATGTTTACGTATTTCGTACTTGAAAATTAGGATTTGTTGGCTTTTACATACAAAAACCAAAAAACCGAAAGCAGGAAAGCCCGACAGCAAAAACTGGATCAACCGGTATGTCGGGTTTTAGCTATTTTTAAGAAACCGGATGTCGGGTTCGCACATAAAAACCGGAATGTCTGTTATATTCTACCCCTTTATTCAAGGCCAAAACATTTTTCCAATTTTAAATGTCACTGCTAAACAACAAATAACCTTGAACCATAATAAAGAATTTAAACTCAAATCATATTTTAAGCAAAATAACATCAGTTTAATTTATTTCTCTACTCCATGAGACAGATACACAAACAGCTGAAGAACACCTTCCAACCCAGCAGAGTAGGAGGATGTAATAAAAAGTAATTCTCCATTATGACTTAATAAATTTAACAACTTGAATTTTGTGTCATACCTTTGAAACAGCAAATCTGCAAAATATACCTGGAATGGAAGGAGGAGAAAGAAAAATAAAACATTAGTCAAACAAGCCATCAAAAGATTAAAAATGTTAACACTGTCATAAAATCAAATAGGTTTGAATAGATATACCACATAAGCTGTTGTCAAGAGGATTTGAATCTAAATTTCCGACTAATTCGCATTTCCATCAAATGCAACAGTTCCAAATGTGCAATGCATTTATAATGGCAATTGTTACTAGAGATTTTCATTATATTATTTTCTGTTTTTTTTTGTTGCTATCTGATTCAACAGCATGAAAATTATTTGATTTGTTCGACTGGCGGCCTGTCTGTCTGTCTGTCTGTAGATCTGCCTGTCTGTCGCCTGCCGCTCGTCTGTCTATCGGGTGTAATCTTAAACATTCAATCGATTCGACACAACAATTACAATTGAAAGCAATTACGTGAATGGATATTCACTTGTATACATGTAAGTGAGTGTGTGTAAATTCACACAGATACAAACGCAGTGTCATACGCACGCGTACAAATGTATGTATGTACATGTACATTTAGATTTACATTTCTGTTCATGTCATTGATTCGTAAATGTTTGGGTTTTTATCGAACTTTGATTTAAATGCACAGCATCTGGCCCGTAAATTAGGACCGATAAACAATTTTGTTTTCGTACATGTACGAGGGCTGCTATATATAGTTCTGGCCTTAAAATGAAAATGCGAATATTTATCATCAAAACTGATTTTATTGTTTTCAAAGTATTCTCCAGCATGATTTATACACTTTTGCATGAGCTCAAACCAATCGTCGAAGCACTTTTTCCACATCGATTGAGACTCCACCAAAACATGGCTTTTGAACGCTTCTACAGCATCTTCTGGCGACGAAAATCGTTGACCACGCATTTTTTTCTTGATGTGCGAGAATAAAAAAAAGTCATTCCAAGTCAGGGCTCTACGGCGGATGACCCATCAATTTGACGTTTTGGCCGGTCAAAAAGGCGCTGGTTTGAGCCGATGTGTGAGAGCTCGCATTGTCATGGTGCACAATGATTCGTCTTTTCTGGTTCGTTTTCGAATTTCTCCGAAGACTTCAGGCAAGCAAATTGTGGTGTACCACTCAGAATTGACCGTTCTACGTAGCTCAAGCGGAACAGTCGCCACATGACCAGTTTTGCCGAAGAAACAGGCGACCATTTGCTTCGAAGTGCTTCTTCAACGAACAACTTTCGTTGGATTTGCTTCGTCTTCGAAGACCCATACGGTCGATTGCTGTTTTGTGTCGGGATCATACGCATAGATCCATGATTCGTCACCTGTGACGATCTTATAACCGTCTTTTGAAGCAACGCGATCGTATTTTTCAAAATTTCTTTGCACCAGACGACACGAGCCTTTTTTTGAGCGATTGCCAAATTGTGCGGGATTCAACGAGAACAAACCTTTTTTACGGCCAGGTGTTCATGCAATATCGAATGTATACTGGTGGAAAAATGCCCAAGGATGTCTCTATTGCACGGTATGTCATATGACGATCTTGCATTATAAGTTCACGCATGGCATCAATGTTTTCTGGCACAACGGCCGTTTTTGGACGATCTTCGTCTTTGAGCGAGCGTCGGCCACGATTGAATTCATTAAAGCAGTTTTTCACAGTGCTATAGGATGGTGCTTCATCGCCATACAAAGATATAAGTGCATCGATGCTTGTCGTGATAATCTACGTCGAAAGTTGTGAAAAATTATCGCACGAAAATGTTCACGCGTTAATTCCATTTTTTTTTTGCCAAATTGAGTTTTTCAAGTTACTGTAAACAACACAAATGATGGTCGGTCGTCAAAACGTTCCGAGTACGTTTTTGCTAAAAAAATGTCAAACTTTTCAATGGAAATGTCAGATGGCGCCAGGCAACACTGAGTGTATACCTTCCAGGCGGACACCCTGTATCATATTAAGAAAAACACAGGGAACTTTTCTCAAATCGGTGAGCTGTACTTGATAAAGGGTGGTCCAATCACAATAAATGATGTTAATTGTGAGTCATACCTTGTCAAGTTGTTTGCCCACCTTAATTTGACATTTCTTTGTTTCGACGACATGTGGTGCCACAGCCTACGAAACAATGTCTCTTTTGCGCGAGAAACTCAATGACCGTGTTATTTTACATCGTGGAGACGGTAATTGGCCCCCACGATCATGTTTTTTGACACTGTAAGACTTCTTTCTTTGGGAAAATTTAAATGTAAAAGTCTTCGTCAAAAAGCCAAGGACAATACAAGAGCTAAAAATTGAGATAAATAGGCAAATTAACGGCATTAAACCTCCATTATGTCTCAGAGTCATTGAAAATATGGACTTTCACATAGAGGTTTGCCATCAAAGCCTTGAAGCCTTGACCGATATTTTCTTATATAATTGAAAGATAATTCTTTGGACAATTTTTGTTTTATTTAAAATTAACATCGTGCGCTTAAGTTGGGCCACCACTTATAGTAATTCTTACACCCATTGACCGGCACCTAACGTTAAATACAGGTTCCGAAAGGCTAAAGTATGTTAATGAGACGTATTTACATAGTTTGGAGATTAAACTCTTACTCGTAAAGTCGCCAGCTTTTACGACGTGGAAAACCGCCAATAAAAATTTAGAAGAATTTCTTACCCTAAGTTAAACCTGGGTTCACTGGCATAATAGGCGTGCACACTACCATCACACCTACAATTTAAGGGTAAGTGGTGTGTTAAACGCTGCACGCAAGGACAGTGCGCCGCGATAATGAGATCAGCCAAGGGGATGGAAAGGCTTGACGAAGAGTCAGACTATCTGATACCGAGGATGAACCAAAAGAACCCATCAGAACAGAATTTCAAACGAGAGAAGATCGGGCTTCTGACACTGAAGTACCAGAAGATGATATCTCGATTTTCACAGATGGTTCAAAAATGGATACAGGTGCGGGATCAGGGGTTTACTCGAAATCCCTTAGCCTAAAAATATCGCGAAAACTACAGGTCTTTCAGCTGAGATTATCGCCATCAATACAGCAGCAGACAAGATTATGGTTATAAGCAAACCTCCGTCAATTATCTCATTTATTTGGTTCTGGACTGTATGACAATGAGGTCAAAATGTGTACAGATGTATTGAATTACTCATCAAAATACGTAAGCACAATGTAACGCCGAAATGGTTACCGGGTCATATACCGGCCGAAAATATGGCGGTCGAATATTCCAGAATCTTTTTAGAACTGTGAGAAAGCCAACAATCCCAAACATAAACACACCGCTCGTGCAACTGATAAATGCAATCGACAAAGTGGCTGCCTTAGAAGTAGGGTCCAGGTGGAACTCAATTCATAGCAGCAATATAGCCAGGTCTCTCTGGCCAGTAATACATTGAAAAGGATAACGGAACTCTAATAATCGTTTTCTGAGATAGATGACAACCCTCATGGTTTTCCTTACGGGGTACTGCTTATTTGACACTACGGCAGTACGTATTGACATCCCGTGTAGAACCAACTGTGGCAGTTGCCAGGACGCAGTGGAGCATTTGCCATGTACATTAGGGGTGGGATAGTGCACGAGTTTTCGATTTTGATACGGCTCACCCTATTATTTTGTGGGGTTTGGAAACAAATGCGTGGGCCAAAAAATGGGGGAGGTGGGATCGGGGCAAGTGACAGCTCATCGAGGTCAAAGGTCGTGGGATGGGGGGAAAATATTCACAAAAAGCTCCGCAACTACCTAAGAGTCGCACCTAGAGGGGTAAAATGTATGACCGACCCCCATTAATTTTTCCCTCACAATTTTTTTTCCAAACATAACTTCCCCCTATATTCAAAAATGTATGACCAACTCCCATTAATTTTTCCCTCCCAATATTTTTTCCAAACATAACTACCCCCTATCTTCACCCCTTAAGGGGGCTCCCAACAAAATAAGGGGGTGAGTCATACGCAAATCTTACTACTAAGAATCTCCATGCAACACTATCGCAGACTTGTCTGCCTATGCAGTAGGTGCTTTTATGACCTCGCCGAACTAGCGGATGTACCTCTCAATCACTCTTAAACTTAGTTGGAAGGACAGGCTGGTTCCAAACTGCTCGATAACGGATAAAATAGCCTTTCTACGGTAGCCCCTACACATTCCTTTCTTAATAAACATAATAAGTAAAGGGTGTTTTTTTAGACGTGTGGTTTTCACTCTGGTCACATTTTTTCGGAGTTGGTCTTTTTGAAAGCTGTCACTTGATTAATACTAAGTTTCGTTGTGAATGGGCCCAAAACGAGAGGGCCACTGATCCTGACTTTTACAAGAAAATTTTGTTCAGCGATGAAACACACTTTTGGCACACTTTTGGTACGTTACTCGTAATAACCAAAATTGTCGCATTTGGAGTAATTAAAAACCACAAGTCAATGTTGAGACGCCGTTACATTTTCAAAAAGTCACTGTTTAGTGTGCTTTAAGGAAAGAGGACATCATTTGTCTACACTTTTAAAAAAAAATATGCCGGTCATAATGTTACAGTCAATGGGGAATGCTATAGAGTCATGATTCATTACTTTTTCGTGCCTAAATTGGAGGATATTGATGTGGACGACCTTTCGTTCCAACAAGACGGCGCTACCTGCCATACAGCCAACGAAATAATTAATTTACTGAAGGAAACTTTTGGTGAGCGCAGTACCTCGTGGACCTGTAGCGTGGCCTACAAGATCGTGCGATTTATCACCGCTGGACTATTTTTTGTAAGGTTATGTGAAGTCTCTTGTCTACGCAGGTAAGCCCGGCACGATCAAAGCCTTAGAAGAGAATATTCGGCGCGTTTTTTGCTGACAAACGGCCCCACATGCTGGAAAAAGTGGACGAAAATGGCTTCTTGGCTGCATTTTATTCGAGTCAGCCGCCACTTCATCAGACAATAAATAAGGCTTCCAGAGCGTCAGGACCTAAAATCGAGAGAGACCTGTGTACTTAGTAGGGACATAAATACTGTTACAACATTGAACACACCCATTTCAACAGTAGAACTGAACATACTCCGTTAATGACATATGGGTTTTGAAAGCTAACCTCAATAGCGTTAGTCTGTAACGAGATTTTAAAATTGTTTCAACTTTTATCATGGAGTGGTCAGATAATTAGAACCTTATCGCTGTAATAGCTCTTTTCAAGTGTGCAATGAAAAAAGCAATATTTTCAAAACGCTCCGGCCACTAGGGATGTTCGTCCACCGATGCATAAATCTGTTTGAGCAGACTGGAGATGTAAAAGACCGCCACCGGTCGGGCCGCCCACGCTTTGTTCGAACACCGCATGTCATCAAAGCCATTAAATCAAGAATTCACAGAAATCCGCTCCGAAAACAGAAAATCATGGCCCGTGAGATGAATATCACGCAAAAGTCCATTAGTCGAATCATTGAAAAAGACTTGGGACTTGGGGCTTTCAAACGACGTACCGGTCATTTATTGACTGCAGCTTTAAAAAAAAATAGGATTGAAAAATGCAAACGTCTTTTGGTGAAGCACGCTGATAACTTGCACAGAAAAATTTTGTTCACCGATGAAAACATTTTTACAGTTCAGGAAAAATTTAACAAGCAAAATGATGGAGTGTATGCGCGGTCATCTAAGGAAGTATCGGAACTGATCCCAAGGCTGGAAAGAGGTCATCAACCACCTTCAGTCATGGTTTGGTGGGGTGTCTCTTACGATGGGGTCACTGACCTGCATTTCTGCGAACAAGGAGTCAAAACATCGGCCAAGGTATACCAAGAAACCGTTTTGGAAGCTGTTGTGAAGCCTCTTAACAATTCTCTGTTCCAAAAGCAGCCATGGACTTTCCAGCAGGATTCTAAGCCGTCCTTATGGCCTGGCTTCGAAACAATCTGCCAGCATTCATTTCCTCTCAAGAATGGCTATCAGGCAGTCCAGATTTGAACCCATTAGATTATAAATTGTGGACGGTTTTAGAGGACAAGGTTTTTCACAAAAGATAGCCCAACATTGGATCTCTTAAGACTGCTTTGGTTTGAGCAGTGGCCAATTTTCCAGTGGCCGAGGTTCGTGCAGCTATTGAAGATTGGCCAGTGCGACTTAAGGCGTGTGTAAAGGCAAAAGGCGGCCATTTCGAATAAGTAGATTCTTTTTGGATACGATATACATATATTAAAAAATATTTGTTCCAAAAACATTCAGTACTTTTTAATTTACAGCATAAAACGTGTGTTACAGTATTTATGTCCCTACTAAGTAAAAGAACTGTATTCAATCATGGACGATATGGGCTAAATTATAAACAGTCAATTTCCATGCCAAGAAACTATTTTGTGACAAGTTCCGTCGAGATCAGACTATAAATGCAGGTGTATCAAACAAAATGCCAAATTTGTACAGCCCCATCATATAGTGGAGGATATAAAATGGCCTGTGTGCTAAATTGTCGATTTTTTTATTTTTATATAGAAAAGGCAATACTAAAAGGGCCTATGTGACATTTTTGTATTATTGTTGTTTCACACAAAATCGGGCCTTACACTCAGATTTCTAGTGAAAACGTGGCAAATTTATATACGAATCGGCTGCAATAACTTATTCCGCGAAATTAGTAAATGCAACTATTTTTTGGCTTTCCTGTAAAGTATTGGAAAAAACACATAGGTCTGCTGCTGGGAACACCTACGATATGTTCTTAGTTTGGCCACTATTAGAAAGATCTCTTCGGAATTAAGGAATTGAGGTTCTGCCGCTCTAGACGACGGACCTTCTGTATAGCACAGAGCGTAATCCGAAAAATCAATCTCAGAAATTTTCTTTTACGAATAATCTAATTAAAATGGTCCACCTGGTACATTCCATAACTGAACATAATCTTTTAAAAACCTTGACGAAATTAACATTGCGAACCTGATGGAATTTTCGCGACAAAAAAGGTCTTTCACGTTTGATCGATTCAGCGAATGGGAAATGGTGTCCTTTCACTTATGTATATTTTAGAAAACACTTCTCGACTACCAGTCTCTATTTCGTTTTCCATTCCGTGATGAGAAATTTAAGAACTACGAGTAGATGGTTAACCTAACAACTTTTCAAAGCTGTCCTAATTCAATGGCCCTTTACTGTATCGATATGTATGTGCGTGGGTGCGTTGTGTTCGAACTACAAATGCCATTAGTCCACGCACACAAACAAACACACGCACACTAGTATAAAAAACTTTAATAATGGCTTAATTAATGCTTTGTTTTACTTGATATCCGTCCTTATTGTTAATTTTAGACGATCGTCCTTAATGTTGTTGCCCCTGTAGTCCACGGTGCTTGTGTTGGTGGTGGTAGCGTTGTATTTTTGTTGTTGTTGTTGTGGGTTTTGTTTTATTTTTATTATGTGGTTTTTGTTGTACTGTTTATATAATATAATTGTTATAGTATTTTGGTGTTATTTGTTGTAATTTTCTTAACGCATTTTCATGTAATTGTATCCACATACGAGTATGTAATTTTATATACAGACACACACACAACAATAAAATGTTATTGGCCATACACAAATCGATGAACAAATACAAAAAAAAAACTCAAAAAATAAAAACTATCGAAAATAAAAGGTTGGCCAACCTCTGGGGCTATTGTATTGCAAAGGACCTATTAATCCTGCACAGTGGAGTAACACAAAAAACGCAATGTCATATTTCAAATTGGGAGTTGTTGGCGGTGTATGCCGTAAGGTAAAGTATCTGATCGGTTGAACGTGGTGAACCCAGGGCGATCCTTATTGACTGTACTACAAGTCGTCTCACAGTGCTCCGGCTGGTAACTTAAGGGCAACGGTGTTTTGACATCTGTCAAAGCAACGGCTTACGTGTGAGAGACGACCTGGCCTCAGGTTGCAAACACAATGAAAGCAACAATAAATGAATAAACCGGACTCCTCTCCCTGCCACGATTGACGGATATGCACATGGAATGTACGAACACTCCAGCATCCAGGTGACTCTGTCCAACTGGCGCAAGTCCTCCAAGAATACAGGACGAACATCAACGCTAACCTGGAGATAAGATGGAGAGGGCATGGAAAAATTGCAAAAGCTTATTAAAAATTTTAAATTTGAATCGGCCGTCAAAAGAAAAGAAATGATTTTTTCAAATTTTTGGTTTTATTGAAAAGCTTGAACTTTTCATTTAACAGCGGAATACCGTCCGATGCGGTTTTGCTTCTCCCAATGGGCTGAAGATTGTTTGGCAGAAGATGAAGAATTTTACCGAAAAATCGTTTTTTCAGATGAAGCATCTTTTCATCTCCGTGGCTATGTCAATGAGCAAAAATGCCGCATATGGTGTTCAATGAAAACACACGTGACTATTGAGAAGCCAATGCATTCATAACGAGTCACAGCTTATGGTGGATTCTGGGCTGGCGGCATTAATGGGGCATGTTTCTTCGAAAACTAGCAAGAAGCCACTATTACCATCAGCGCCATGCTTAACGAAGTTTTGTTTCCAAAAATTTAAGAGAACGACATGGACAACATTTGGTTTCAACAAGACGAAGCCACATGTCACACAGTTTTTGAAAACCGAATAATCAGCCGAAATTGTGCTGTCAATTGGCCTCTTCGGAGCTGTGATTTGAGCTCCTTAGGATATTTTCTGTGGTCAGCTATTATGGATAAATATTAAGCAAAGCATCCAGAGACAATTGAAGCGTTGAAATATGAAATCGAAGTTGCTAATGAAGAGATTCGGTCCGAAACAATAGAAAATGTACTGAAAAATTGGGTTGATCGGTTAAAATCTTTTGAATGATATTGTGTTCTATTTTTAAATGACAAAGTTCAATCTTTCCAATAAATTTAAAAAAATATATCAGTACTTTTTTTAAAGCCGATTGAAATTTAAAACGGTTAATCGCCCATCCTGTATTACAGGTGCCCTGATAATTAGCACTTTTAGCACAATTAAACCAATTGCCAGCTTCACTCAAGCAGACGAACATCTTCCACACAGTCATTAATTTATTTATACTGGGTGTTTGTTTTATTGTGTGGTTTTCAATCTGGCCACACTTTTTCGAAGTTAGGCTTTTTGACAGCTGGCACTTGATTTATGCTCAGTTTGGTTTAACATTTCATAATGAATAGACTTACTCCGAAACAACGTTTGTAGGCCGTAGTAAACGGGTTCAAGCCGAGACGGTCATCGATCCTGATTTTTACAAAAATAAAATTTGTTCAGCGATGATGCTCACTTTTGGTTAAATGGGCAAGTTAATAACCAAAATTGTCGCATTTGGAGTAATGAAAACCCTCAAGCCATTGTGTGCTCTTTGGACAGAAGTGCAAAAATGAAGTCGGCTATAATGCTACAGTCAATGGGGAACGCTATTGAGCCATGATTAATGACTTTTTCGTGCCTGAATTGGAGCACGTGGATGTGGACGACCTTTGGTTCTCACAAGACGGCGCTACATGCCATACAGCCAACGAAACAATCAATTTACTGAAGGAAACTTTTTGTGAGCACATTATCTCGGGTTGTGGACATGTGGCGTGTCCTCCAAGATCGTGCATTTTAACACCGTTGGACTATTTTTTGTGGTGTTATGTGAAGTCGCTTGTGCACAAAGATAAGCCTGACATGATTGGCGCATTGATAGAGAATATTTGGAGCGTTATTGCTGACATAAGGCCCCAAATGCTGCAAAAAGTGGTCGAAATTTGGGCCATTCGGCTGGAATTTATTCGAGCAAGCAGCGGCGGCCACATGCCTGAAATAATCTGACCCTTTATTATCCCAATTTGTGCACATGCGCCGATGGAAGATAAGCACGAGGAGTTGACAGATACTTTCGGTTATACTTACCGAATACCTTAAAACTATTGGGTACCACAACTGCTCGTTACGGCAACTAACCAACTATGAAGTGCATGGTACTTTCGTACAAAAACGAAAAAATGTGTTTAATCTGCTTTACCTTCTTCTTGGGTTAGTCTTTAATGCATTTACGAGGGCGGTTCGGAAACTTCTTAGCCTAGCACAAAAAGCGCGGTATAAACAGGAAACTTCCATCTCTGCTATGAACACATGTTAAATTTTGTTTCGATCTGGCAACTCCTTCATATAGAAACAGGTGTTCACAAAAGACGCATCCGCGATTTTTTTACAATCGAAAAATTAGAAATGCGTGGTGTCATTAAATATTTACATAAAAAAGGTTTATCGGGACAAGAAATTCATAACGATATGGTGAATGTGTTAGGTGAAAGTGCTCCTTCATATGCAACAGTGAAAAATAGGGTTGCTGAATTTAAACGTGGTCGTACAAGCATTGAAGATGAACCACGTAGTGGACGTCCAAAAACAGCAACAACAACAGAAATTGTAGCCAAAGTGCATGATATGGTATTAAATGATCGACGAATAAAAGTGCGTGAAATAGCTAATATCATGGGCATCTCATATGATCGAGTCCATTTAATTTTGCATTAAGAACTACAGATGAAGAAGCTTTCTGTAAGATGGGTGCCGGACTTGTTAACAGTCGACCAAAAACGCATAAGAATGAACATTTCTCAAGCTTGTTTGGATCGTTTGCAGCGAAATAAAATGGATTTTAAGCGTCGTTTCATAACTGTTGATGAGACATGGATCCACCACTATACTCCAGAGACAAAAGAACAATCCAAACAATGGACTGAAGCTGGAGGAAGTGCCCCAAAGAAGGCAAAAACAATTCAATCGGCTGGTTAGGTTATGGCAACGTTTTTTGGGACTTCATTGATTGACTATCTGCAAAAGGGTAAAACAATAAATTCAGAGTGTTATTGCAACCTTTTAGATCAATTAAATGTACAAATTCGAGAAAAACGTCCTGGCTTACAACACAAAAAAATAATTTTTCATCAAGACAACGCACCAGCGCACAAGAGTGTTGGCTAAAATCAACGAATTAAAGTACGAGTTGCTTGACCACCCACCTTATTCTCCTGATCTAGCTCCCAGAATCTAAAAAAAACCTTGCTGGCAAGCGATTTACCTCAAATGAAGATGCAATTACAGTTGTAAACCACTATTTTGAAGACCTTGAGGAAAACTATTTTAATCAAAGGATAGAATTGCTAGATAAGCGTTGGACTAAGTGTATTGAAGTTTCAGGAGATTATATTGAAAAATAAAAATATTTTTGAAAAACTAACTATTCTCTTTCATTGATAGGCTAAGAACTTTACGAACCGCCCTCGTAAACGATACAGCCATTAAAATGAAAAAAAAAATAAAAATATTTTCCATAATTAAAAAACAAGCTTAACTGTGCGACGCTAGCCAGACTTCATTTAAATGTTCATCATAGATAGATCTCCTTATTATTGAACAAATAAAAATGTCGTTATATACACTTTGTAACCTATTGCAAGTAGAAAAAACGGTTAAAAAAGGTCCGTTTTTAGGCCCTTTGGGCCCATGCGTCTCTCCATAATCTCAGCCCTAACTACAAAATTACTCTGTATTTGGTTTGGTAGCAAACTTAGCTTTCATTTGAATACCAATATGTCTATATTGACAATTAATCTCCTGTTTTAACCATACGTAACGTTTTTGCGAAACGAAGCAAAAAATGCCAGTAACTATGCCCTGTTTTAAGTATTAAGTGCTTTCTAACTAACAGTTTCCATTTTAACCACTGCCCGTTTATGATTTATTCTGGAAAAACTCTAAGGTTTACCGAGGTACCTTTAGTCCCTTAAACGGAAACTGTTTCTCAAACAGCTTAAAATCGAAGCCATCATCCTGCTAAATTCTAGGTTATTTCGTTTGACCGCCATTGTGCTTTCAACATGCAGAAAAAAAAGTAGGGTTGGGGTAACAATATTGGAAGAGCATCATATATGGTTGTGGCACAACAATATTGTGATTACCACAACAATAATATGGTTCAGACACAGCCCCACAATCCCCACAACCATATTATCATTCACATTCAACCATACTATGACCCCTATAATTTATTGTAAGGATTGGGTTAAGTTGTTATTCAACAATAAAGAGATTTTTAATAAGTAAATTATGTAAAAATAGATCTTGATAATACGAGTATGAGTGACTTATTAAACAGCTGTATTTTCGTATTTTCGTGGGCAATTGTGT
Source organism: Hydrotaea diabolus (assembly GCA_963513945.1). NCBI lineage: Eukaryota > Metazoa > Arthropoda > Insecta > Diptera > Muscidae > Hydrotaea > Hydrotaea diabolus. The sequence goes on from OY740719.1 coordinate 138,357,905, forward strand.
GAAGAAAATTTGAAAAGTAAGGTTTACAATAGTTGTTCTCATTCGTTTGTGGAGAGCCTGGCCTTATACTCGTAGTGTTCGGTTTTACTTTCAACAATTGCAGCAAGGCTTTCTGAAGAAGGTTGTCACGGACCCGAAATCATGATAAAAGTAGTGTGCAGCCACGAAAATCAATGTCACTTTGCCATTTTGTTAAAAACTTGTCTTCTATTTAAATATAGAAGCAAGAGGCCTTGAGCCGGTTTAATCCCTGTTCAATGTGTAAAAGCAACAGACCGAAATAAAACAAACGAGCAAAACAGCTGAGAAAATTCACTTAAAAACTAAAAAAATGTTTTTGTTATACGAGGGTTGCTATTTATATTTCGGGTCCTGACAATACTAGCGTTCCCAGATGCAAACTGGAACTTCCATTGGAAACTTTAACATTTTTTAGCATAACTTCACTCAGAACGTTTTCTCATTTGAGGGCGAAACTTATCTCAGTTAAAAAAATTTTCGGCGTGGTTTATCTAGACAAGAGTATTTACATCAGCTTGCTTCGGCTTTTGGCGATGAAGCACCATCAAAAACCACTGTTAATCGCTGGTACCAAGAGTTCAGTCTCGGACGCCGTTCGCTCCAAGATGAATTTCGTTTAGGACGTCCAACTTCGGTCACCTTGCCAGAAACCATCGATCCTGTGCATGCACTGATTAAGCAAGACCGACATGTGATATACTGTGAGATTGAGGCATCCTTAGGTATTAGTAGCATAGTATTAGACAAGCATCAATAAGTATTGCATGTTCATTTGGCCGTGAAAAAAAATTGTTCTCGTTGGATCCCACATAATTTGACGAATGCTCAAAAAAAAGGTTAGTATGGATTGGTGCGAAGAGATGTTGAAAGAGTAAAACTGCGGTAGCTCAAATGCAGTGTATGACATTTTTACAGGTGACGAATCATGGATCTATGCATATGAACCCGAAATAAACCAGCAATCGACCGTATGAGTCTTTCAAGACGAGCCAAATCCAACAAAAGCTGTTCGTTGAAAAAATACATCGAAGCAAATTGTTGCGTTTTTTTCGGTATAACCGGCCATGTTGCCACAGTGCCTTTAGTGGAACGTATGACGGCCAATTCTAAGTGGCATACAACCATCTGTTTGCCAACAGTGTTCGAAGAAATGAGAAGACGGATCATTTTGCATCAAGACAATGCGAGCTTGCACACATCAGCTGAAACGATGAGCTATTTGACCACTCAAGATGTCGAATTGATGGGCCATCCAACTGTACAGAAAAAAATGCGTGGTCAACGTTTTTCATTGCCCGAAGCAGCTGTTGAAGCGTTCAAAAATCATGTTGTGGAGGTGTCTCAATCGGAGTGGAAAAAGTGCTTCGAAAATTGGTTTATGCGCATGTAAAAGTGTATTGATCTAAAAGGAGAATATTTTGAAAAACAATAAAACCATTTCCAATGATATGTTATTGTGTCGGACCCGAAATAAAAATAGCAGCTCTCGTACTAATCCAAAGTAGTTTGTTTTGAAAAAATGTAATTTTCATACTAAAAGAACTATTATTGCGTAAGATTAGCAACAATAACATTGTAAAATTAGAAAAAAAAATACGATTTTGCCAGTATGATTGCCGTAATCATATTATTGTTAAAATAAAAACCAAAAAACAATACAACTGCCACACCAACCATATTTATATTGTTGCTACAACTATATTATCATTTTTAAATTTGGCAACAATATTTTCATTTCAACAATATTAATTCCTGCCGCACTCATACTGTTGTCAAAATTAATTTCAAAAAGCAATACTATGGTTGCGAGAACCATACTTTTATTGCAAAGAACATACTATTGTTGCCGTGATCATATAGTATTCATATCTTTTCTCTGCGTGAACAAACACACGGACGGGCGGACACAGGTGTGGACGTACATGGCCTGAGAATTTTAGGACGATCAATAATAAATGTGACGCGCAAAGGGACCTAAGGGTAAAAACCAGTTTTGTTCAGGAGAGCCATTTTAAAGATTTAAATACGTGTATCGTTGGTATACCATCACTGAGCGTGTTGGCGCATATCTCTGGGAGGGAACACTTTTGGGGCATGGGAGCGGTCTCATTCGTTGCTCACATGTTGTCCACATCAAAAAAAAAAAAGTGAAAATTGTTTCTTTTTTACCCTTAGGTACCTTTCTCGATGCGCTGTCACATATACTTATAATACCATCTGGACTCTGTATGCAAAATATTATGCTGTGCAATATAAAAATACTTGTAAGGGGTGTTTTTTATTGGGGTATAGAACTTTAAGTTGGCATCACTTTTTTAACTGGCGGCCATTTTGTCAGCTGTCAAGTGATTAATATTTAGTTTGGTTTGCCATTTCATCATGAACAGGTTCACAAAAGAACAACGCTTGCAAATCGTGCAAATTTATTTCGAAAGTAATGGTTCAGTTCGCGAAGTTCACCGCAAGCTCCGTCCATTTTATGGTCGACATAATCGTCCATCAGAGCAATTAATTCGGTTAACCATGGATCGGTTAACATGGACCATTGGATTATTTTCTTTGGGGATATGTGAAGTCGCTCGTCTACGCCAACAAACCAGAAACACGTTAGGGGACTTGGAAGTCAACATTCGTGGCGTTATTGCCAACATACGGCCCCATATGCTCGAAAAAGTGGTTGAAAATTGGACCTGTAGAATTGGCTTTATTCGAGCCAGCCGCGGCGGCCACATGCCCGAAATCATATTTAAACATTAATGGCATAAAATTATCTTTCCAATAAAGCCAAATTGATGGACATTAAAACGATTTTCTTGTGGTTTATTTCAATTCGAAGTTCTATACCTCAATAAAAAACACCCTTTAGTTTAAATAAAGTTTTCATACTGCTCTGTATGTGAAAGAAAATATAATTAAAAAATCACAATTAAAAGTCCCCACAATGTCGCCTTAAATATGCGAGCACATGATGACTTACATAAATCATCAATTACGTCATGGGTTACACTTTACCACGAAAAGGAAAACAAGCAAGGACAGTCAGTCGGAAACCTCAAAAGCCAGTCATCCAAACGTGCCGACGTACAACATGAATCACATATGTGTACACACATGAATTTATGTGATTTTCCAATTGATCAATGTGTAACCTTTTATGACACGAGCATATGTGGATAAACCTTCTGCTGTTTTATTCCCGTAATCCTGCTTAATAAACAAAGAGTGATTTTTACGACAAACTATAAATCTTTTATCGTTTTATTACGTCAAATACCTGAAATTACAGCGATGTTCCTGTGCAAAACGGAAAGAGTCAAGAACAACTAGTGCCGCCCATACAGACTTGACTTCAGTTTTTTTTCTATAGTTTTTCATTCCGCAACTCCGCACTGAAATTGCAATGAATTGGACTACACTGACTACACAAATAGACAAAATATGGACAGACGGCCTGGGAGGTAGACAGACGGCTATCACAGTCTGTTTCGGTACAGTGGTGTTCGATAAAGTAGTGGGTGTGTCGAGAAGAATTGTAGTATAATATAGGGATAGTTGTTGGCCGCAGTACTGGACAGGACGCAGGAAGTCTCCCAATACATTGTTAATAGTATGCCATTAATCAAATTTCTTTGCATTTGTACAACTGTTGGACATTTGGTTATCGACCATAGACAATCAAAATAAAATTGAACTCATATTCAATATTTGCTCGCATAATGTAATGCTAGAAGAATGTGTAAAAAGACGGATTATCAATTTAAATGGTGATTAGGCAAAATTTTAAAAAAGTGAAGTAAAAATGACGTTAAGATCAACCGGAAAACTGAAAACCCCTTAGCAATTATAAAATGAGAGAAATGTGAATTTTAATAATTAAGTTCACTTTGGTACATGGGCCAGAGCACTAATCTGAGCCATGTCTTTACAAGTGGACACACAAAGTTAGGCCGAGCTAAATCTTATACACTCCATCATAGATTGCGGTACATGACATCATTGCCGCCATACCTACTAACCACATGTCCAGGAATCATTAAATGTCGTAATGCCACACCCATTGCCTTATCTTGATAACTTCTGGATAATGAATTGCATAGTTTTGAAATTATAGAATGATCAGTTAATTATTTTGGCAAAATGGGCAAAACGCCGCCCACTTTTCTACCAGAACCTGTCATTTGCGATGCTAAAGCAATATATAAAAAATAAAAAATCGGGCGGGGCTGACTTCATGTTTTATTTATATGACTTCCACAACTGAATCGGCAGTACCTCATCCGATCATCCCAATTTTGCAGTACATTTTCGACTGTTTCGTGTCGAATCTCTTCTCTGCATGTTTTGCGTAACATTTATCCTTAATGACACCCGACAGAAAATAATCTAAAGGGCTCAAATCACAGCGCCGAGGCGGCCAATTGACATCAAAATTTCGGCTGATTATTCGTTTTTCAAAGACCGCATGGACCACTAGTAAATGAGAATATATATTAAGTTTTATTTAAGAATTCAAACTTTGTTTGTTTATAATTTTCGAGTAAATGAAAGAAAATGGATCCTATACGGGTATTGATAAATGCTGTAAGTGAATAGTTCACCTTTGGTGTTGTTATTTTATAAAATTATTTTTCGGCTTGAGGTCATTTATTTAAACTCGTTGTTCTACGAGGGCGACCACAAAACTAACTGGCCTGGCACATTTTCTGTTTTACTAGCAACTTTGTTTTTTGTTATTTAAAAGCAATCTTTTATAAGCCATCTGTCAAAATTTCCGAAATATTTAATGCTTATTTTCTTTGTTACAGGTGATTGAAGTAAACAAGTTTTATAATTTTTGAAAAATGGAAAATAAAGAGTTTCGTGCGGTAATTAAACACTTTTATGTGAAAGATTATACGCCAGAATTAATCAAAGATGAATTGGATTTTGTTCATGGTGATAATGCACCATCATACTCCACCGTGAAATCCTGGGTTCAACAATTTAAAATGGGTCGTTCAAGTACGGAAGATGAACAACGCTCTGGAAGACCGAAAACTACTACTACTATTGAAAACATTAGAAAAATATTTAATGAAGTGACTTAAAACAGACGAATAAAGCTCAGAGAACTTGCTGATATTGTTAAAATACACGAAAAACAAGTTTGGAGTATTTTACATGATGAACTCCACATGAAAAAGCTATCCGCAAGAACGCTGCCGCGTTTGTTGACTTTGCCCCAAAAAATCGCCCGTTGGACCAATTCCGAGGAGCTTTTAGCGATTTATCAGCGTCATCCAATAAAGTTATTGCGCCGATTCATAAATGTTGATGAAACATGGATCCATCACTACATCCCAGAATGCAAAGAACAGTCAAAACAATGGATAGACGCTGGTAAAAGTGGTCCCAAGAAGGCGAAAACTGTTAAGTCAGCAGGAAAAGTAATGGCCACAGTATTTTGGGATGCAAGGGGTATAATATTTATTGATTATCTTGAGAAAGGAAAAACTATAAATAGTGAATATTATTGTGCCTTATTGGATCGGTTGACTGAAGAAATCAAGATAAAACGACCGCATTTAGGAAAAAAAAGTTCTTTTTCGTCAAGATAATGCTCCTTCACACACTGCATTTTTAACTCAACAAAAACTGGCCGAATTGCGATTTGAAATTGCTCCGCATCCACCATATAGTCCAGATCTAGCTCCGTCTGATTATTTCTTGTTTCCAAATTTACAAAAAAATTCTCGGTGGCAAAAAATTTTCGTCCAATAGCGAGGTTATTGCTGAAACTGAGGCATATTTTAAAGGTCTTGAAAAATCTTATTTTTCGGCTGGAAATAGAAAACTTGAAAAACGTTTGATGAAGTGTATTGAGTTGGAAGGAGATTATGTTGAAAAATAAATAATAATAATTCCAAAAAAACGGTTCTTTTTATGTTAGGCCAGTTACTTTTGCGGTCGCCCTCGTATGTGTTGTTTAGTTTTTATTTATCCCAATATTTCGATTGACTTCGCCAATCATCTTCAGGGGTTGTCACTGACAAAATACAAAACATGATTACATTTAATAAACAAAACATTAACACAATATTTAAAAAATAATTACATTAACAAAACAATGTCGTCCGTCTGATTACACAGAACAACAGCCCATCTGGGGGGTGAGAAATTCCAAGTCAGGGTGATGGTACTAGGTCAGTATATTAAAACCCTCAAATGGTTTTGCGTTCGTACCTTTTACATTTTTTCCTTATCATGATGTTTTTTCGCTTAGTTGTAAAATGTTGGCAAAAACGTAGTTTGACATAACTCGAGAACGACTAGTTCGATTTTGCTGAAATAAATTGAGAAAAATTAATAATTACATTTTCTTCAAACCATTAATATACTGTTTCTCTACCAAATCAACATTTTTGCAATTAGAAATAAATTTATGAAGAAAATTTTGCAAAAAAAAATTTTTTTTTTTCCAAAAAAAAGTCACATAACCTATAAACAAAATGCGACATAGATCATAGAAATCGATTAACGCGTTCTGCTTTTATTTACAATTAAGTAACTTCACTTAATTGTAAATAAAAGCAGAACGCGTTAAAATATAACTGGCACATACGAACGCAAAACCCTTTGAGGGTTTTAATATACTGACCTAGTACCATCACCCTGACTTGGAATTTCTCACCCCTAGACAATAACCCCAAAAATAATCCACAGTGTTATCGCTGTCAACTGATTTTTGTGTTACTCTTCAGCTTGCGTCTGTGCTTATGCACCACATTTCTATATACGAGGGCTACCGCAAAAGTAACTGGCCTAACATAAAAAGAATTGTTTTTTTGGAATTATTATTATTTATTTTTCAACATAATCTCCTTCCAACTCAATACACTTCATCAAACGTTTTTCAAGTTTTTTAATTCCATCCGAAAAATAAGAATTTTCAAGACTTTCAAAATATGCCTCAGTTTCAGCAATAACCTCGCTATTGGACGAAAATTTTTTGCCACCGAGAATTTTTTTTAAATTTGGAAACAAGAAATAATCAGAAGGAGCTAAAGCTGGACTATATGGTGGATGCGGAGCAAATTCAAATCGTAATTCGGCCAGTTTTGGTTGAGTTAAAAATTCTGTGTGTGAAGGAGCATTATCTTGATGAAAAAGAACTTTTTTTTTCTAAATGCTGTCGTTTTATCTCGATTTCTTCACTCAACCGATCCAATAATGCACAATAATATTCACTATTTATAGCTTTTCCTTTCTTAATATAATCAATAAATATTATACCCCCTGCATCCCAAAATACTGTGGCCATTACTTTTCCTGCTGCCTTAACAGTTTTCGCCTTCTTGGGACCACTTTTACCAGCTTCTATCCATTGTTTTGACTGTTCTTTGCATTCTGGGATGTAGTGATGGATCCATGTTTCATCAACAGTTATGAATCGGCGCAAGAACTCTATTGGACTACGCTGATAAATCACTAAAAGCTCCTCGGAATTGGTCCAACGGACGATTTTTTGGGGCAAAGTCAACAAACGCGGCACCCTTCTTGCGGATAGCTTTTTCATGTGGAGTTCATCATGTAAAATACTCCAAACTTGTTTTTCGTGTATTTTAACATTTCTGAGCTTTATTCGTCTATCTTTAGTCACTTCATTAAATATTTTTCTAATGTTTTCAATAGTAGTAGCAGTTTTCGGTCTTTCAGAGCGTTGTTCATTTTCCGTACTTGAACGAACAATTTTAAATTGTTAAACCCAGGATTTCACGGTGGAATATGATGGTGCATTATCGCCATGAACAAAATCCAATTCATCTTTGATTAATTCTGGCGTATAACCTTTCATATAAAAGTGTTTAATTACCGCACGAAACTCTTTATTTTCCATTTTTCAAAAATTATAAAACTTGTTTACTTCAATCACCTGTAACAAAGAAAATAATCATTAAATATTTCGGAAATTTTGACAGATGGCTTATAAAAGATTACTTTTAGAAAACAAAAAAAAGTTGCTAGTAAAACAGACAATGTGCCAGGCCAGTAAGTTTTGCGGTCGCCCACGTATGTGTGCGTTCCCATCTGTGTCCGTTTTGTAACTAATTCTCCTCTCATTAGGTACGTCAATAATGTTAAGCATTTCTATAATTTCTCTCTTGCGCTACAACTTTTACGTCGGTAAAGTCAGGCTTATGCCCAGTCAATGTACAGAGGGCCACAAGTGCGGTCTTTTGTTCTGTGGGCCTATTTACGGCTTTTAGGTCAGATACGTGGGACGAAATTCTTGTCTTAAGTTTAGTTTTAGAAGTGCCGACATATACCTTTTGGCATATGTATGTCGGACTTGTCACCATTGCACTTTATTTGGTATACAACGTCTGATTTATCTTCGTTATTTATTCGAGATTTTGTCCTGCTAAATAAACTGTTTACTGTACTGTGTGTCTTTAGTGCAAGTTGATATTTGTCTTTGTTATATACGTTGGAATTCTGAAAAACCCGGTATATATGTTGTTGGTTTATATATTTTTGTCACAGGTTCTGCGATGACAGCTGAGGAATTGGATTTTGATTTCCATTTGTTTAGTAGGTCTGTGATGGTTTTGTGTGGGAAGTCATTTTGTCTTATAATAGTTCTAATTTTTACTAAATTATGTTTGAGAAATTCTATGTCGCCAATATCTAAAATTCTATTGATGAAGTTAGTCGCTCTATTAATAAGTACTCGTCTAGGATGCTTTGAACTAAAGTTAATAAGTCTGCCAGAAGCTGTAGGTTTTTGGTACCAATCTAATTCTAGTAACTGACCTTGTCGACAAACTATTGAATCTAAATATGGTAATTTTCCGTCCTGTTCCATCTCCATTGTAAACTGTATTTGTCTGTTAAATGAGTTGAGTACATCCAAAAGGTTCTTAATTTCTTTTTTCTTAAAAATTCCAAAGAGATCGTCCACATATTTCGTTAATAATTTTGGTTTGTATGTCATCTTGTCTAGTGAGGAGTCTAGAAGCTCTTCCATAACTATGTCGGCTATTACTGGGGACGCTGGAGAACCCATTGGCATCCCTTTTCGCTGCTCGTATATCTTTTCGTCATATTTGAAATACCTATGCAAAATGTCAGCAATTCTAAAAAAAGGTCCTTATAGTGTCCCATTTCTGTTCAATTGTCTTAATTGCGAAATTTACTGGAATGCTTGGAAATAAAGAAATAACGTCAAAAGAAACTGAAACCTCATCATCATTAATACATATTTCGTCAATTTTACTCTTGAAATGCTTGGAATCCCTTACGATGTATTTTGATTCCTTCGTCAAGTTTTTTAAAATCCCAACTAAATATTTACAGAGCCCATGTCCAGGGGAGTTTTTGAAGAGCATATGGGCCTTAGAGGAGTACTATCTTTGTGTATCTTTGGGAGTCCGTAAATTCTGGGGGCATTAGTTTTACGATAAATGTTTTATTTAATGTCGGCAATTATTTATGAAATACAATATCAGCTAAATGTCCGCCTCTGCTAGCCTCACAAATGCGAGCCCTTGTGAGCACATTTTTCATTACATTCTCACACATTTCACGCGGTATTTCATTAATTTCATCACGAATATTTTGTTTGAGTTTCTCAAGCGTTTCTGGTTTGTTTGCATAAATCTTGCTTTTCAAATATTCCCACAAATCAGGCAACCTTGGAGGCCAATCAACATCGCCATTTCTTGAAATAACTTGTTGTGGAAAGAAATCTCGCAGTAATTCCATTGTAATCCTTAAACCGTCTTGTTGATACCACATGTTAATCAAGCCCAAAGCATACAATTCTTGCGTTAAAAAGTTTTCAATCATATCACGATATCGCTCCCCATTGACAGTTACCGTTACGCCGTTTTCATTTTCCTAGAAGTAAACTCCAATGATTCCTCCTTGCTCACCAAATTGTCACTTTTAATGGATGCAAAGGTGACTGATGAATAATTAGAGGACTCTGTTTATTCACATATCCATTCAAATACTCCTGAAAATGTGCCTCGTCACTCATTATGATTTTTTTCATCAAACTAGGGGTTGTCATGGGCTATCTGTAACATCCTATTGGTATATGTACGGCGGCGTAAATGGTCTTGTGAAAAAGCTCTTGTGTTAACTGAATCTTAAATGGAAACAAATGCAAATCCTTGTGCAAAATTGTGGCCCAAGTTGTTCTTTGAAGACCAAGCTCCTGAGCACGGCTTCGAATTGAGGTTGATGGATTGTTTTGAATACTTTGAGCAGTAATGCTTTCAGCCGATCTTGCAGTACGTTGTGGTCCTTTCTTAGGCCTATCAGCTTTAGACCCTCTTTCTTCGAAATCATTCACTACACGATAAATAGTGCGTTTTGTTGGCACGTTGTTTCTCCCAAAAGTTTAACGCAACTTTCTCATAGTCACAGTAATACTCGTAGATGATTGATTTTGATAAAATGCTTTAACGATTAAAACACGTTGGTTTATCGTATATCTTATCCATAATAAATTTTCCATGTCTCCACTTCACGACTGCCAAATATGAACTGTCAAGACTAATGTTTATCATAATAGCGGCAAAAAAGTAGTATACCTTCTCGGCGGACACCCTGTACGCATTCATTTTCAAGATTCGGCAAAGTTGGCAGTGCGAATTATAAGGCCGGTAGGCCTAAAACAATCCCCTAAATGTATACCATAATACCAACTCATGGCAACTTAAATTAAAGCTAATTTTGCAAAGAATTCAAACAGGTGATTATTCTAAAATATTTTTTAGAAAGATTCGTATCGAATCCAAATATAGTTAGTTTTCTGTTTAGGTCCAAAGGTCTAAGATAAACTACGGCTCGTCGGTATGTAATCAAAACACGTTAAGCAAATAATCAATATAATGTTGCAATTTCAAAGGTACTTTTATATAGGGCGTACTAATTACCTCAAAAAGCGCCTAATTGCTGGACTTTTTGGATATTGTGGCTCAAAAAACGTACCACAAATGTTTTCTACCATTCCAAATATAGAGTAGTTTTGATTAATCTTGGCTAAGACGAACGATTGGTCCGTAAGGAGTCAAAATACGAACAAATTTTTTTCGCTATTGTTGCGTAAGTTTAGTTGATGGCATAAGAGGTTTCGGCCGAACCTAAAAACATTTTTTCTTGTTTAATATAATCTTGGGGCCAAAAAAGTTGCAATGTAATTCTCACACAACTTTAAATGTGAACTTATTTTTAAAATCTGCATAATATTAGAACCCGTTCAAGTGGTTCAAAATCCAGTTATTAATTGAATTTTTTGCACATCCAGAAGTGATGGGTATAATTTAGTCGGTCACGTCCGATTTTAGCTAGTCCACTTACTGTTTTTTTTTAATAGCAGGGTATATCAATACTTCCGTGACTTTTCGTTAAAACATAGTTTATTTTGTTGTTGCAAAAAATACGATTTTTCGAGGTCCATGAAATAGACATTTGCTTAATCAAGAAGTGATGGGTATAATTTAGTCGGCCACGTCCGATTTTAGCTAATTCACTTACTGATTTTTTTAATAGGAGGGTATATCAATACCTCCGTGACTTTTCGATAAAACACAGTTTTTTTGTTGTTGCAAAAAATACGATTTTTCGAGGTCCATGAAATAGACATTTGCTTAATCAATAATTTTATCGTTGAAGCTTAATCTCTTTCCACCGAGCCATTTCTTTTCGTTTAGAAATAGAAAATAGCCTCTGGGGGCTAAATCCGGAGGATATGGCGGGTGAGGTCCCAATTCGTAACCCAATTCATGCAATTTGATGAAAAAGAACTTTTTTATTGACCATATGGGGTCCTTTTTTTAAATTCTTGTAAGTCGGTCCAATTAGTTGGCATAATATACGCCGTTTATTGTTTTTCCCTTTTGAAGGTAATCGATGTGGATTATCCCGCGAGCTTCCCAAAAAACTGTTGCCATCACCTTATAGGCCTAAAAAGTCACCTTGGTCTTCTTCAGAGCCGGTTCACCCGGAGAAATCCATTGTTTAGGCTGCTGCTTGGTCTCCGGAGTGTTGTAATGGATCCATGTTTCATCCACAGTTACAAAACGCCACAAAAACTCATTCGAATTGCGGTTAAACAACTCCAAATAATCCATTGAAGTTGTCACACGATTATGTTTATGGTCAATTGAGAGCAAACGCGGCAGACAGCTTTCTTAAAACTGATTATTAGGGTGGAGTGAAAACATGCTTTTTTTTAATTTGAAAAAGTTAACCTCGGAAAGAGATGTAGTCTGGGGTCCTAAAGAGGGGAAAAATAAAGAAAAAAATTTAAAAAAATTTTTAGGGGTCGCGCCAAAATAAACATATACACATGTTTGAAGGCGTGAATTTTCCTAACCCCTGAACCGATTTTAAAGTTTTATGTCAATAAATGTTTGCAATAGCGTAAACAATGAAATAAGGGCATGAAAAAATTTAAAAAAAAATTTTCTCATTGTTCAAAAATTTCAAAAAGTAAAATAAGTCAAGTCGTCCCTTCTTCAGAAAATTGACTGAACAATGAAATCGCCACCAAAGCTACAAATATTAGTCGATTATCCTCATATTTGCCTCAAATACTTTTGTTTGGGCACTGAACAAGCTCAATCTTTTAAATTTCGAATAAGTTAAGTCGTTAATTTTTAGGATTTTTCTAAAATCAACGCCAAAATAGCGATAATTTCCAAATTTCTAGGGAGTGGCGCGACCCGTAAAATTTTTTTTAAATTTTTTTCTTTATTTTTCCCCTCTTTAGGACCCCAGACTACAACATCTCTTTCCGAGGTTAACTTTTTTTTTGAATTTCACTCCACCCTACTGATCATGTACAATCAAAACCACACTGCCATATGAGGTGCGTATGGCAACAACAATCTCACGCACTTTTACTCGTCGATCGGCCAACACCATATCGTGGGTTTAATACCCTCCACCATACAATCGAGGGTATATTAGTTTTGTCATTCTGTCTGTAACACCTTAAAATAATAATCGGAGACCCAACAAAGTTTATATATTCTTGATCCTCGTAAGACGATCTAGCCATGTTGTCAATCATCTATGTAAAAATGGTTTAGATTGAGCTACCATTTCTTTTACCTCCCATACAAACGGCCTTATGGGCCTTGAGAAATAATAAAACTATAACTCACCACAAACTTGACCTATCGAAATGAAATTTTACACATCAAGATTTCTATATACAACACACTTCTACGCTGAGTTCGGTTGAGATCGGAAAAGTCCTACTGGTACCTCCCACACAAACGATCTTATGGGTTTTGAGAAATAATATGACGATAACTCACCACAAGCTTGACCTAGCGAAATGAAATTTTGCACATAAAGATTTCTATATAGAACACACTTCCGCACCAAATTTGGTTTTATTTGGGAATCTGGTGGAGGGTATCCAAAGTTCGGCACAGCCAAACTTAACATTTTTACTTGTTTTTGTCGAAATTTTCGGATGTATTGGCCTCAATTGGCCGTCCTGTACGTTCAGCGTCATTTGTACTTGTGCGTTCAAAACGAAAGTAATTGAACCACTTTTTAACCATTGAATCGATGGTGCAGAGTCCCCATAGATTTTATCAAGCTTTTCCTTGGTTTGGTTGACGGTTTTTTTCCGCAATAAATAATATCTAATGAGCACTCGAAATTTACTTTTTTCCATTTTTAACAAAATCCACGAGGTTTTATTTTTTGAACAGCTGTTAAACACAAACTAAATGATGGAACTATCTCAACATTTGACAGTGGTCTACTCGTATTAACAGATGGTACTTGATGGGAGCAGTATTGCATTTCATATAACTAAGAGGGAAGTTTGAAAAGTCAGGCAATTATTAATTTGCCCTCGTAAAACCAAATCTCTATTCGTAGCAATTGATTTTATTTATATAGTGAAGAAATGGGGACAATTACTTTACTTCTGATCGGAAATATATATTTCCATTTAAGGGCTAAAACCGGAATGTTTTTTATTTTTTTTTTATTTTTTAAGAAACACGTCAATCGGTATTTTAAAAATGGAATTTAACAAAAAAAAAAACCGTAATGGCGGTTTTCTAAAAACCCAATTTTTTTGACACTCTAGTATAAACTCCATCCTATGGTGGAGGGTACAACAATTGAGAGAATTCTACTCTGGGTTGCGTTTTTCATTAGACTGCCGTGGTATAATGTCACATGGACGGGCAGCTATGACTCATAGCCTATGAGTCGAATGCTTTTGAGTCAAGTGATCAAAACTTAGGTAGCATTAACTTAGCTCAATCCGATTTGTAACGTTGCTATAGTAGCCACACACGACTGTAGCGCAATTACTGCGATACTCGTATTAGTGCTTTTATCTATCGATGTAAGTGCGTGCACGCTGCCATAGCTGGGCAAGAGTATGCGCGGCGGGCAGACAATGGTCGGTGAATGTCGTGTGCTAATTGTTCCCGATTTGACATGAGCTTTTATGCTCGTATCGCCCATAAAACGCCAGCAACAATAATAGCAACAACAACAACACGGACAAGAACACGAACATGAACACAACAATAGCAGTGGCAATAATAGCAACATCATTTCTGTAGATATTTACTTTAGATTGGTGTTTTATTGTTTGTAAATATTTTACGAGTGTTAATGTTTAACTAAATGTATAACATTACTGTAATTCTACTTAGCTCCTCCCGTACCCCCTCTTAACTACCGCTCTATACCAAAAGTGTAACATATACAGCAGGTGGGCAATGGTTCTGAGGGCCCCGAAAGGCCTGCTAAAAGCCCGGCTGCTTGGTAGAGAAAAGGGTCAGTTAGTGCCTATAGGACAGCAAAAGAAGAAAGGCTAAGCCGATTAAAATCGTCCTAGGCGGCTGTAAAAATCGGTGTTAATTCTGAGACGATCTGTTGTCCGTCCGTTCACTCGTCCGTCATATTTATTTGTATTTGCTGTTAGCTTCTTTTATTTTATACTCGTACATATGTTCGTAACATTGGCGTGTTATTTAGCAAGTAACTGGTCGCTTAGGTGATAACTTTAAAAAAAAAAACTGCAGAAACCACTGTGTATCCAAGAACTGAACAGCTCTATGCATTATAAACCGATCGAATTGAAAGCTTGGAATTAAAAAAAAAAGTTATTCAAGAAATTCTATAAGCGGATTTAACTTCTTACAATAGTTTTTTCTTTTTGTTTATATTTATTCGGTCTTTTATCAGTATTATGACTCGAACAGTTTTTATTCTGGTTTAAGACCTTTTTGTTGTTTCTTTTTTCATATTAAAATGAGTCCCCCGTATAAGTCAAAAACTGCTGCAGAAAAACCTTGGCGGATTTAGAAACAGCTGTACAATCTGCCTGGCAACCGTAGCCAATACTTTTTTGCCAATTTTTTACGTTTATTCTGAAAATGAAACAACAAAAAGGTCTCGAACCAAAATATAAACTGTTCAAGTCAACTTCTTACAATTTTTTTTACAAAAACCCGTTTTCAATTTTTCAACAGTAGCAACAAAAAACGCGCCTAATGTGCGTTAGGTACCAACCAATACCATTATTTTGCCCATAACATAAACAATTACGGTAATCCCAAAAATGGAATTACTGTGTTGGCTTTGATAGACTTATGTGCAAATTAGGTAAAAAAATCGGCTACTACCAACATCAAAAAAAAAGTGGTAAAACAAATATACACAATTCTATAAACTCAAAATTTTTTTTTCAAGTCGGCTAATCTGTTCCAGAACAGCAAGATTGTAAGTAAGTTTTTTTTTGTTGTAGGAAGTAATTATAGTAGACTCGGTACTTCCAATGTTGTGTGGGCGGTATCATGCCCTCTCATGCAATTTTACCATAAAATGATCTAGAACGATGGGTCCATTACTTTGGCCATACATCCGAGTTTATAGGCGACGTTGCACCGCCCACTCTTTCTCCAGGATGTATTTAGATCATATTTTTATTAACATCATATATTTATTAACATCGTCTTATATCTATTAGCTCATGAGATATTGCATTTTTATGTTTACGGTTGCGTGGCCAGTGTCATGCCTCCTTATCCAGTTTTACATAACGTTTCATTCTGTTTAAATTTTATAACGATCGGTCTTTTAGTTTGGTCATAACTATGATTATTTAGAGAGGGCGTGGAACCGCCATTTTTACCTCCGGGCTTTTCGATCAGCCCTATATCTACGAGTGCATATCAATAAATCCGGAAGATTTCAAATAAAACACAGCTTTTTTTGGCAAACAAAAAATATTTTTCAACATAATCTGTTTTTAGCTCAATACACTTAGTCCAACGTTTCTCCAATTTCTGTATGCTTGTCAAAAAGTGGAATTTTTCCAGGTCCATAAAATAGGCATTTGTTTGATCAACAATTTCAACGTTGAAGCTGAATCTCTTTCCACCGAACCATTTTGTTAGGTTTGGAAATAGGAAATAGTCGCTGGGGGCTATACCCGAAGAATGTGACGGATGAGGTACCAATTCGTAACCCAATTCATACATTTTTTCCATTGAGACTGCACACGTATGCACTCGTGCATTGATGAAAAATAACTTTTTTCTTGGCCATGTGGGGTCGTTTTTTTGGTGACAAAGTTACATTGCCCTTCTTCGGAGTCGGCTCACCCGCGGAAACCCATTGTTAAGACTGCGGCTTGGTCTCCGGAGTGTTGTAATGAATCCATGTTTCATCCACAGTTAGAAAGTGCCGCAAAAACTTATTGCGGCTAAACAACTCCAAGCAATCTTTTGAAGTTGTCACACGATTACGTGGATGGTCAATTGAGAGCAAACGCGGTACCAATCTTGCAAACAGCTTTCTTAAGCCCAACTGATAATGTAAAATCGAAACTATATTGCCAAATAATGCGAATGGCATCAACAATCTTACGCTCGTTTACTTTCGGCCAACACCATATAGTGGATTTTTTCGACATTTTCGGGCGTATTATTGACCTCAATTGGCCTTCCAGAACGTTTAGCTTCATTTGTACTTGTGCGACCACAATGTAAGTCAGTAAACCAATTTTTTACCATTGAAATTTCATACAACTACGAGGGAAGTCGTATAATACATTATGAGATATTGCATTTTTTTGTGACCAACAATCAGGGGTTTTTCCACACGCAGAGAAAAAATACAGTTACTATATGGTCACGGCAACAATAATATGTTATCTTCAATAAAAGTATGTTCGCCGCAGTTATAGTATTGTTTACTGAATTTAATTTTGACAATAGTATGATTGCCGCAATATGGTTGTAGCAACAATATAAATATGGTTGGTGCGACAAAAGTATTTTGTTTTGGGTTTTATGTTAACAATAATATGATTACGACAATCATACTGTATGGTTGTAACATTTCCTCGTTTGAATATGCTTTTTAGAACAATGTTATTGTTACCGATCTAATGCAATAATGGTTCTTTTTATATGGAAATTAACATTTTTCAAACAAACTGCTTGGGCTGAAATATTTAATAAAAACGCTTAAGTTTTTTTAACCTGATTTTTTCTACGGTTAAATAAATCACTTCTATTATTTTGAAATTTATGTAGTTTTAATTAATTTAACATAATTTAAAACTATTGTTGACAACTTAACCAATTTCTAATAAATATTTTTGGGATCATAGTATAAATGTGTGTGATTATACCATGGTTGTAGGGAATATAACATGGTTGCGTGTGAATCATACTATGGTTGTAAGGATCATACTTTGGTTGTATGTAAAACATAATATGGTGCGAGGATCATAATATTGTTGTACCACAACCATATACCCAACAATAAGATGATGCTCTTCGAATATTGTTATCCCAACCATACTTTTTTTCTACGTGCACATATATGAGTAAATTGGTGGGAAATGCAGTACGGGCAGTCCGGGCGAAAAACGAATTTAATCTGTAGTGTACGAGGGTTGCTATTTATATTTTGGGTCTTGACAATACTAGTGTTCCCAGATCCAAACTGGAACTTCCATTGGAAACTTTGAGATTTTTAAGCATAACTTCACTCACAACGCTTTGTCATTTGAGGGCGAATTGTTTTGTTTACAGTGTGTTGAAAAATTCATCTCAGTCAAAAAATGGAATTATCCCGTGAACATTTTCGTGCGATGATTTTTTCGATTTTCGGCGTTGGTTATCGAGACAAGAGTGTTTAAAACAACTTTTGTCGACTTTCAGCCATCAAAAACCACCCCATCAAAAACTACTCTTAATCGCTGGTACCAGGAGCTCAGTCTCGGACGCCGTTCGCTCCAGGATGAATTTCGTGAAGGACGTCCAACTTCAGTCACTTTGCCAGAAACCATCGATGCTGTGCGTGATTAAGCAAGACCGACATGTCACATACCGTGATATTGAGGCATCCTCGGACTTTAGTATGACAAGCATCAATAAGATATTGCATGTTCATTTGGCAGTGAAAAAAATTTGTTCTCGTTGGATCGATCCCACATAATTTGACGAATGCTTAAAAAAAGTCTCGTATGGATTGGTGCAAAGCGATATTGAAATAGTATAACTGCGGAAGCTCAAAGGCTGTGTATAACATTGTCACAGGTGACGAATCATGCATCTGTGCATATGAACCCAAAACAAAACAGCAATCGACCGTATGGGTCTTTCAAAACAAGCCAAATACAACAAAAGTTGTTCGTGGAAGAAGTACATCGAAGCAAATGATTGCCTTTTTGTTGGGTATAACCGGCCATGTAGCCGCAGTGCCTTTAGTGGAATGTAGGACGCCTAATTCTGAGTGGTATACAATCATCTGTTTGCCCACAGTGTTCGAAGAAATGAGGAAAGATAATAAGAGAGGGCTGATCATTTTGCATCACGACAATGCGATCTCTCAAACATGATGATGAGCTACTTGACCACTCAAGATGCCTTCCATCGTACAGCCCTGATTTGGTACCTGATGACATCTTCTTATTCCTAGCATCAACAAAAATGCGTGATCAACGTTTTTATCGCCCAAAGCAGCTGTTGAAGCGTTCAAAAATCATGTCGGAGTGGAAAAAGTGATTTAAAAATTGGTTAGAGCGCATGCAAAAGTGTACTGATCTTAAAGAAGAATATTTTGAAAACAATAAAACCATTTCAAATAAAAATTACAACAGAAAAAAGAAAAAACACTGAATTTAAAAGAGGACACAAAAAATATAAGCGTTAGTTACCGTTTTGCATTATAAGGTTCTTTGATATTAAATTTAAGTTGTCAGTATTTACGTTATATGTCTGAAATTGTACTATAAAAATCATCTAATGTAATAAGAGTCCTATATTGTAAGTTATAAAGGCTTTTCATGTAGGAGTTCATTTGTAATTTGTAATTTGTGATGTTTTTATTTAAATAGACGTATCCCTGAAGAAGTCGGGAAGAATGGAATAAAAAGGAATTTTTATTTACAAATGTAAGTTCATATTAGCTTAAAAAAACAAAAAATAAAAATTATTGTGTTTTAATTGCCGGACCCGAAATATAAATAGCAACGCTCGACTTACAATCCAAGGTGACAAACAGTACATCAAATATACATTGCCACATACAATACAATTGAACATATGAGCGCTTAAAAAAAGAAATTCGACTGAGAGAGTCGAATCCTCTCTCATCTCAATCGATTGAACAATACCAAAAATTTTTGTCCTTACAAATCGGCCCACCCTAGTACACAAATTAAAATTAAAAAAGGTTTGAATCAAAATGTGGGTTCATTGAGAAGAAATATATGTTTCGGAAATATATTTTCACAGAAGGCCTCCGTGGCAATGACCTCAAAAATTCCGCCACTGGCTGTTGGCCATTTGAAAGTTTTTTTGCTGTTTGTGAACTCAATAGAGACACACAAAACTATAACAATTCCGAAGTGATGTAGAAAAACAGAAAACAGAAACAGCGACAATAAAACAACAAACATTGTTTGTCTTTTCGATTGGCCGTGTTACCATAAAACTTAATTGATTTCGATCGGAAATCAAAGCCTCTCTTCAAGCGGCACAATTTAATACTTGTGCTGCACTGATTTTTCCCAATGAAAGGAAACTCAAGGACAGAGGGAAGCACATGAAAAAAGGAAAAAGCGAAACAAAAGAAATCCAATCCAATGAAAATAACAGTTTAATTTCCGTTCTCGATTTGTTTTTCTTCTGCTGCTAATTAAGATTTTCGCAAAAACAAAAGTTCTCAAACAGAGAGCAGCGGGCCGGGCAGCGGAGAACTTAATGTTTTCTAATTATATTATATGAGCCTTGTAATTATCCTTAAAGTCAACAACTTCACTGTTCATGGACTTCGCTGGAAGAGCACGAGGCGGAGGCGAAGAAAAGAACAAGCGAAATGCTTTCCGCTTGCCTTTGAAGCGAGCAAAAACAAACAACGACTTATAATGTACTCGAAATAATTTTAATTGACACACTTTGTTTGTTCTTTAATCCAATTTGAATAAAAGCGAAACAAATAAACAAATTAAAGGTCGTTCAATGTCTTTAAACACCTCTCTGCGATAATTAGACAGAATTACATTTGCAAATATCGGGGGTAGGGGTTGTGAATGTTTTTTTCCTCAATTTGGTTCCGCAAAATTCTGAGGATTGCTAATTTTGTAATGTTTTGAGTGTGTGAGTGTGTTTTTTTCGAGGTCAGTGTGATTAGGTTAAAGTGTCTGCGCTGTTGGCATGGAACCTGAAAACTCTTATCAGTGGTGTTAAAAATTAAGCCTCGATAACTAAGGCTGGATAGCAAAACTGCAATAATTAATTCACAAAGTGCCAATTTTGATCGTTAGGTTAAAGTCAAAATTAAAATAGTAAAAACGTAGTTAAGTTTGGTCTGGCCGAATCTTACACGAGGGTTGATACATACGAGGGCGACCGCAAAACTAACTGGCCTGGCACACTTTCTGTTTTACTAGCAATCTTTTATTGTTTTTTAAAAGCAATCTTTTATAAGCCATCTGTCAAAATTTCCGAAATTTTTAATGATTATATTCTTTGTTACAGGTGATTGAAGTAAACAAGTTTTATAATTTTTGAAAAATAGAAAATAAAGAGTTTCGTGCGGTAATTAAACACTTTAATATGAACGGTTATACGCCACAAGTAATCCAAGATGAATTGGATTCTGTTCATGGTGATAATGCACCATCATACTCCACCGTAAAATCCTGGGTTCAACAATTTAAAATGGGTCGTTCAAGTACGGAAGATGAACAACGCTCTGGAAGACCGAAAACTGCTACTACTATTGAAAACATTAGAAAAATATAAAATGAAGTGACTAAAGATAGACGAATTAAGCTCAGAGAACTTGCTGATATTGCTAAAATATACGAAAAACAAGTTTGGAGTATTTTACATGATGAACTCCACATGAAAAAGCTATCCGCAAGATATTGCCGCGTTTGTTGACTTTGCCCAAAAAATCGTCCGTTGGACCAATTGCGAGGAGCTTTTAGCGATTTATCAGCCTAATCCAATAGAGTTCTTGCGCCGATTCATAACTGTTGATGAAACATGGATCCATCACCACATCCCAGAATGCAAAGAACAGTCAAAACAATGGATAGAAGCTGGTAAAAGTGGTCCCAAGAAGGTGAAAACTGTTAAGTCAGCAGGAAAAGTAATGGCCACGGTATTTTGGGATGCAAGGGGTATAATATTTATTGATTATCTTGAGAAAGGAAAAACTATAAATAGTGAATATTATTGTGCATTATTGGATCGGTTGAGTGAAGAAATCCAGATAAAACGACCGCATTTAGAAAAAAAAACTTCTTTTTCAACAAGATAATGCTCCTTCACACACTGCATTTTTAACTCAACAAAAACTGGCCGAATTACGATTTGAAATTGCTCCGCATCCACCATATACGGGCGGTTCGGAAAGTTCTTAGCATATCAATGAAAGAGAATAGTTAGTTTTTCAAAAATACTTTTATTTTTCAATAGAATCTCCTGAAACTTCAATACACTTAGTCCAACGCTTATCTAGCAATTCTATCCCTTGATTAAAATAGTTTTCCTCAAGGTCTTCAAAATAGTGGTTTACAACTGTAGATGCATCTTCATTTGAGGTAAAACGCTTGCCAGCAAGGAATTTTTTTAGGTTTGGGAACAGGTAAAAGTCACTGGGAGCTAAATCAGGAGAATGAGGTGGGTGGTCAAGCAACTCGTACTTTAATTCGTTGATTTTAGTCATTGTTAAATCACTCTTGTGCGCTGGTGCGTTGTCTTGATGAAAAATTATTTTTTTTTGTTGTAAGCCAGGACGTTTTTCTCGAATTTGTACATTTAATTGATCTAAAAGGTTGCACTAGTACTCTGAATTTATTGGTTTGCCCTTTTGCAGATAGTCAATCAATAAAATACCTTTGAAGTCCCAAAAAACCGTTGCCATAACCTTACCAGCCGATTGAATTGTTTTTGCCTTCTTTGGGGCACTTCCTCCAGCTTCAGTCCATTGTTTGGATTGTTCTTTTGTCTCTGGAGTATAGTGGTGGATCCTTGTCTCATCAACAGTTATGAAACGACGCTTAAAATCCATTTTATTTCGCTGAAAACGAAATAAAATGAGAAATGTTCATTCTTATGCGTTTTTGGTCGACTGTTAACAAGTGCAGCACCCATCTTGCAGAAAGCTTTTTCATCTGTCGTTCTTCATGCAAAATTAAATGGACTCGATCATTTGAGATGCCCATGACATTAGCTATTTCACGCACTTTTATTCGTCGATCATTTAATACCATATCAAGCACTTTGGCTACAATTTCTGTTGTTGTTGCTGTTTTTGGACGTCCACTACGTGGTTCATCTTCAATGCTTGTACGACCACGTTTAAATTCAGCAACCCAATTTTTTACTGTTGCATCTGAAGGAGCACTTTCACCTAACACATTCACCATATCATTATGAATTTCTTGTCCCGATAAACCTTTTTTATGTAAATATTTAACGACACCACGCATTTCTAATTTTTTCATTGTAAAAAAATCGCGGATGCGTCTTTTGTGAACACCTGTTTCTATATGAAGGAGTTAACATGTGTTCATAGTAGAGATGGAAGTTTCCAAAATACTTAACTTTTTTCTGTTTATACCGCGCTTTTTGTGCTAGGCTAAGAAGTTTCCGAACCACCGTAGTCCAGATATAGCTCCTTCTGATTATTTCTTGTTTCCAAATTTAAAAAAAATTTCTCGGTGGCAAATAATTTCCGTCCAATAGCGAGGTTATTGCTGAAACTGAGACATATTTTGAAGGTCTTGAAAAATCTTATTTTTCGGATGGAATTACAAAACTTGAAAAACGTTTAATGAAATGTGTTGAGTTGGAAGGAGATTATGTTGAAATATAAATAATAATAATTCCAAAAAAAAGGTTCTTTTTATTTTAGGCCAGTTACTTTTGCTGTCGCCCTCGTATACTTTTGATTCGGAAAATTATTTACAGTCTTGGGCAAAAGTCTAAATCCAGAATGTTAGCTAATGCAGCTATTTTACTTTAAAAACCCCTACAGTCGGTTTTTTCAAAACACGGTTTTGATAAAAAAAAATCTGAAATGCCGGTTTTTTTTAAAACTCAGTGTTTTGGACAATCTAGTGTGCACTCAAAGGGTAAAGGTTCTTTTTTTTTGGACCCCCTCTATTTCAACTTCTCAACACCATATTGCAAATGAAACTCCATCCAACTCCAACTGTCGTTCTTTGCCAAATCAAGGCCACCATAGCATATGTACGTGCTTCTACTAAGCCATTACTAGGGAACATATATTCTAGGCGGGAGTACATGTCTACGCAATATTAGAACAGGTCACGAAAAAGGTCTAGGTCATGCGAATAACCATTATATTCTAAGGCGCATTTCAAAATAAGACGCATTTTAACTTCACTGCTAAAATTGGCTAAAGTGTATCTTCTTTGTTGTCTCGACCAAGTCCCTGCACACACTCACACATATTCAGAAATTTCGTACGTATGCCCAAACAAGAGCTACGAGTAAATATTAAATTAATTTCCATTTAAATAAAAACAAAACATACAACTTGTGTAATTAGTTTACTTTTCGCATGCTCATTTCCACTCATAACAAATTAATTTAGTTCTGCAGAATAACAGCAGGGGAATCTAGGGAAAATATAAAGTATGGAAAAGCAGTGGCAACTTCAAAGCAGGGTTGAGGAATGCCGAAAAGGGAAACTTTTCACCAGCAGCATCAGTGTCAGAGCCACCAACGCCAACACCATCAGAAGTTTGATCCTTAGCCGCGTCACTCACACACACACACACACACACATAATTAAGAAGTGCCAAAGAACAGTTTTACGTTTGAGTGTTTAATGCGGTACACGTCTCTGATCCTTTTCGCCCCCGCTGCGTGTTGGTGTGAGTTTGTTTTCACACATCCACAGAAATCACTCAAATGAAGGAAAAACACACTCAGCCATCGACACAAATTGTAAGTGTTAACATATGTTGCGAGTATTATTCACTACAGAAACACAGCGAAAGTTGTACAATGCTGAGGTGGTGTCAGCAGGATCAATGCGGCACAGTGGGACCAAATCACGTAGGTAATACTTTTCGATAAACAATAAAACGGTATCCTTTGGCATACTATTAGATGACACATGTCTCTAAAAATCAGTGTAGTGCCGACAGAGGGTGGGATATTTATGAGCGGAGGTTTTTCCACTTCGTCAACTAAGTGAATGTTTAAAGCCAAGAATATTAAAACACAAACCATGCAAAAACGTTTCTACAAAATATGGCAGCAATCATCAAAGTCCGTCAACTATAGTTTTTGTTGAAGCTTCTATTAGTAAATATTTAGTAGACCAAATACCTCCTATTCCATCTTATCAGGTATCTGTAATAAGAAATCGTTAATCAAGATACAATATCGCTCAACAGGTGTGGAAAATTTAAAACCTAAAAAAGACAAGACTCATTGATATATCTTAAAGCAGTGATTTCGAATAACTGTAATGGTTCCTAGTAAAAAATTCGAAATTCTACTTCCTCACGAAAATTTGTTGCATTGCTCCTGATAAATTTCAAATAAAAATCATTGATTGCCCTAATCCGGCCTACTTTAAATGTATCGGAACAAAAATGTCAGTAGCTAAATATCCCTCTATGCAAAAAACAGTAAAAAGGAATAATTTTAGCCGGGTTGACTTCAGAAGATTCCGCGCATAACTATGGAGATTTCGTAAGGTCAGACTTAAAATTTGATTAGTTTGCTCAAAGACGAAGGTCGTGATGGTCGTCAAAAAACGGCCATTGTGCCAGAGAACATTGATGCCGTGAGTGAACTAATAATGCAAGATCGTCATGTGACATACCGTGAGATAGAGGCATTCTAGCGCATTTCTTCTAAAAGCATACATTCGATATTGCATGAATACCTGGCCGTAAAAAAGGTTTGTTCTCCTTGGATCCCACATAATTTGACGAATGCTCAAAAAAAGCTCTTATGGATTGGTGCAAAGAGATGTTGAAAAAGTATAACTGCGGTAGCTCAAAGGCAGTGTATAACATTGTCACAGGTGACGAATCATGGATCTATGCATATGAATCCGAAAAAAAAACAAAAATCGACTGTATGGGTCTTTCAAGACGAGCCAAATCCAAAAAATACAGTCGAAGCAAATGATTGCATTTTTTTCGTTATAACCGGCCATGTTGCCACAGTGTCTTTAGTGGAACGTAGGACGGTCAATTTTGAGAGATATACAACCATCTGTTTGTCCACAGTGTTCGAAGAAATGAGGAAAGATAATAAGAGAAGACGGGTCATTTTCCATCACGGCAATGCGAGCTCTCACACATCAACTGAAACGATGAGCTATTTGACCATTCAAGATTTCGAATTGATGGGCCATCCACCGCACAGTCCTGATTTGGCATCCAATGACTAGCTTCAAGAAAAAAATGCGTTATCAATATTTTTCAACGCCCGAAGCAGCTGTTAAAGCGTTCAAAAATCATGTTTTGGAGGTGTCTTAATCGGAGTGGAAAAAGTGCTTCGAAAATTGGTTTGTGCGCATGCACAAACTTGTTCGTTTTTCGAATTATTCCGAAGACTTCAGGCAAACAAATTGTGGAGTAGTACCACTCAGAATTGTCCTTCCTACGTTGCTCAAGCGGAACAGTCGCCACATGACAGGCAACCATATGCTTCGAAGTGCTTCTTTCTCGAACAACTTTCGTTGGATTTGGCTCGTCTTCGAAGACCCACAGAGTCGATTGCTGTTTCATCTTGAGCTCATACGCATAGATCCATGATTCGTCACGTGTGCCGATCTTATAAACGTCTTTTGAAGCACCGCGATCGAAATTAGAAATTAGGCAAAACTACTTTTCAAGTAAGTTTGTGCTAAAATTACATTCGTTTATGCTAAAATTTCTTAAGATTAGCAATCGAGTGGACAACACTCACGCTCCCGGACGTCTTACAGTGCGCACTGAATGGAATATGGCTGCCGTAGCCTAGATTGTAAGACTGAGTCCAGAAACATTGACACACCATCGATCTTAGCGAGTGAAAATGCCATGTACCACCCTCATGCGAATTTTCCACAAAGATCTCGCATTATTCGCTTACAAAGGCCAATTGAGCTTAGCAATTGTAGGCTTACCGTCATCCGCATCGTTACCGATACTCAGTATGGGGCTTTGGCAAAATTGTGCCGAGTTTCATCAAGATTCTAGAGCTAAAAACATAGAAATGTATACCGATCGATTTAGAATCACCATCTGATTCCATTGAGCAATGTCCGCCTGTTTGTAGCTCCATATATCGTTTAAATCAAAGTACAGGTCGCAATTATTAACTGTTCCGATTCAACTTTGTACATGGCCCAGGATTAGGCCAAGAAAGGTCCCATTTTGATATCATACATATGCTTTCTCCGATTTCAGAGCCTACAACTCTAAAAGCCACATATTATATCCTACTCAGACCTAATTTCTTTGCACCATTCGACACGAGCCATTTTTTTGAGCGATTGTCAATTTGTCCGGGATCCAACGAGAGCAACCTTTTTTTACGGCCAGGTGTTCATGCAATATCGAATGTATGCTGGTGGAAAAAATGCCCAAGGATTTCTATATCTCACGGCGTGTCACATGACGATCTTGCCTTATCAGTTCATGGACGGCGTCAATGTTCTCTGACGACTTTCACGACCTCATTCAGACAGTTTTTCACAGGGCTATAGGATGGTGCTTCATCGCCATAGAAAGATTTAAGTTCATCGATGCACTCTAGTCGTGATAATCCACGTCGAAAGTAGTGAAAAATGATCGCACGAAAATGTTCACGAGTTAATTCCATTTTTTTGCCAAATTGATTTCTTCAAGTCACTGTAAACAACACAAATGATGGTCGTACGTCAAAACGTGCTGAGGACGTTTATGCTTAAAAATGTCAAACTTCAATGGAAATGTTAGATGGTGGCAGGCAACAGTTAGAGTTGCCTAAGCCAGAAGTATATAAGTATATGCGACAGCGCATAGAGAAAGGGACCTAAGGGTAAAAAAATCATTTTTTTTGATGTGGACAACATCTGAGCATCGAATGAGACCGATCCCATACCCCAAAAGTGTTCCCTTCCAGAGATATGCGAGTTTTATGAAAGCGATGTCGACGATTCTAAGCGCAAATAGAAAGGGACCTAATCTTTAAAATGGCTCTCCTGAACAAAACTGGTTTTTAACCTTGGGTCCCTTTCTATTTTGCGCTTCACATATAGCAACCCTCGGATCTCTTATGCCTTCATGGGATGTTGTGAGACTTAAGTAAGTTTGTTTTGAGCAATAGATGGCATAATAGTGTCAGATAGCATAATCAAGTCAAAAAGTAATTCTAACTTCATCGAAAACCCCTCTTTTTTGGTGATAATTAACAAAGGCTGACTGCCAGAAAGCGATATTTACTCGTACTCTTTTACATTAGCGAGACGATCTGGTGACACAACCTTCAAAATGTCCATTGCAACACGAGCTGCGTGCATAGTTGCATCGTCCTGTTGGAATCACAAGTACCCTATAATAAAAACTGGTAATTAGGGCACTGTAAAGCTGTAAAGGGACGTAGGATGGTCAATTTTGAGCGGTATAAAACCATCTGATTGCCAACAGTGTTCGAAGAAATGAGGAAAGAAAATAAGAGAAGACGGGCCATTTTGCATCACGACAATGCAAGCTTTCACACATCAGCTGAAACGATGAGCTACGAGTATTTGACCATTCAAGATTTCGAATTGCTGGGCCATCCACGGAACAGCCCTGATTTGGCATCCAAAGACTTCATCTTCTTATTCTTAGCGTCAAGAAAAAAATGTGTGGACAACGTTTTTCATCGTCCGAAGCAGCTGTTGAAGCGTTCAAAAATCATGTTTTTGAGGTGTCTCAATCGGAGTGGAAAAAGTGCTTCGGAAATTGGTTTGTTTGTGCGCATGCAAAGTGTAACGATCCTTAAGGAGAATATTTTGAGAAACAATAAAACCATTTCCAATGATAAATTATTGTGTTTTTATTGCCAGACCCGAAATATAAATGGCAACCCTTATTTACACAACAACCATCCCTTTTCCTTAAACTTTAAAAATTTAAATCCCAAAATTTAAACTTCTGTTGCTTTTAGAACAGATAAGATCAGATTTTATAAGAAGATTCCAGAGCGACATGATTTCAAATTGGTAGTGTCGTTTGAATGGGGGCCTATTTCAAATCATGACCACAATGTGGCAACATTCCTCGAGATCCTCGAGTTCGTTTGTTTGCGCGGCCGTCCAGGTGTTTTGGACTTTCACGTCAATAGCATCGTTCTGTTGGAATCACAAGTATCCTATAATAAGAACTGGTAATTAATTAGGGTACTGTAAAGCTCTTCAAACACAGTAATCGGATTGCTGAAGAATTCTGAAGGAAAGAGTGGCTGTCTTGGAACTTCTTGAAATTGACATGAAAATAGGCCTGACCTTGTCGTTCATAAAAAATGTTGACCGAAATTGTTGACTGCGGCTCTGTGATTTATTTGACAAAATATTTATAAAAAGGACACTTTCAGGTATTTGTAAAATGTAAAACATCATATAAACGTATTTCTATTTCTCCTTATTTACATGTTTAAACCACTGTGCATATCTGTGCTGGGGGTAACTTTAGGGCGCCAAAAATTTTTCGCTTCTCGTTGTTGCCATTGTTTTTCGAATTGCCCAAATCTTTCCGTTTTGACGACTACACGACGCCGCGCGTTTGTGTGTGTAGGTGTGTGCGAGCGCGTATGAGTGGAGTTTATAGCCGAGTTGATGACTGCTGTTAACTAGTGAAACACCGCCAACAGCAAAGCCAACAAAACCATTCAGAGTAATTTTATAAAGTTGTTCTCAAAGTTGTTTCCTATTTTGTTCGACTTCTCCCATTTTCCTTCGCTTCGAGGACTCCTTCCGCACTGCTTTATTGCTGTTGCAGTAAACGAAATGATTTGTAGCAGTCATTAGTGAAATTGGTTAATTGATGAATAGCGCAAAAGTGTGAGTCAGTGAGTGAGTGCATGCATGTGATGTGCCAGCGTATGTATGTCTGCTCTGGAAGGATTCCTACTTTGAAGGAGAGTACAAAAAACTAAAAGTGGAGGAGCCAGAGACGCTGAGCGCAAACTTTGAAAACTTAATGTGATTAGAGTGTGTTTGTGTGTGTGTAGACGACAGTGGCTCGATGCTGAGTCATGTGGTGTAGAAAAAACTAAAAAGGGATAACGTACATACATATAGGGTAATCCATCAAGAGGTATTTTTTCAAAACAAAAAAAATATAAAAATTTAAATCAAGTGTGGAATTTTTATTGGTAATTTGAAAGGACATTTTATGGCATTTATTTTTTGAAAATAATTAAAATGTATTTTGGAAATGAGCGTTCGCTGAGAAGCGAAAACATTCGCTGTTTTCGACCAAAGTTTTGTTTAGTGATGGGGCCTATTTCTGGCTCAACGACAAAGTCAATAAACAAAATTGCCGCATTTGGGGTGAAGAGCAATAAGAAGAGATTCAAGATTATGTCATTATACCCAGAGAAAACCACTTTGTGGTGCGGTTTATAAGCTGGTGGAATCAGCGGTGCATATTTTTTCAAAAATGATGATGGCCGGAACGTAACCGTGAATGGCGTTCGCTATCGCGCCATGATATCGGACTTTTTGGTACCTGCAATTGAAGCCCGTAATCCTGACGACACTTCGTCTCAACAGAACGGTGCCTCTTGGCATACAGCTGATCCAACAATGGATCTATTGGGAGGTCATTTCGAAAAGCAGCTAATTTCACGTTTTGGACAGGTGAGTTGGCAGCCTACGAGGGCGGTTCGGAAAGTTTTTAGCCTATCAATGAAAGAGAATAGTTAGTTTTTCAAAAATATTTTTATTTTTCAATATAATCTCCTGTAACTTCAATACACTTAGTCCAACGCTTATTTAGAAATTCTAGCCCTTGATTAAAATAGTTTTTCTCAAGGTCTTCAAAATAGTGGTTTACAACTGTAATTGCATCTTCATTTGAGGTAAAACGCTTGCCAGCAAGGATTTTTTTTAGATTTGGGAACAGGTAAAAGTCACTGGGAGCTAAATCAGGAGAATAAGGTGGGTGGTCAAGCAACTCGTACTTTAATTCGTTGATTTTAGCCATTGTTAAAACACTCTTATGCGCTGGTGCGTTGTCTTGATGAAAAATTATTTTTTTGTGTTGTAAGCCAGGACGTTCTTCTCGAATTTGTACATTTAATTGATCTAAAAGGTTGCAATAGTACTCTGAATTTATTGTTTTACCCTTTTGCAGATAGTCAATCAATAAAATACCTTTGAGGTCCCAAAAAACCGTTGCCATAACCTTACCATCCGATTGAATTGTTTTTGCTTTCCTTGGGGCACTTCCTCCAGCTTCAGTCCATTGTTTGGATTGTGCTTTTGTCTCTGGAGTATAGTGGTGGGTCCATGTCTCATCAACAGTTATAAAACGACGCTTAAAATCCACTTTATTTCGCTGAAAACGATCCAAACAAGCTTGAGAAATGTTCATTCTTATGCGCTTTTGGTCGACTGTTAACAAGTCCGGCACCACATCTTGCAGAGGCTTTTTCATCTGTAGTTCTTCATGCAAAATTAAATGGACTCGATCATTTGAGATGCCCATGATATTAGCTATTTCACGCACTTTTATTCGTCGATCATTTAATACCATATCATGCACTTTGGCTACAATTTCTGTTGTTGTTGCTGTTTTTGGACGTCCACTACGTGGTTCATCTTCAATGCTTGTACGACCACGTTTAAATTCAGCAACCCAATTTTTTACTGTTGCTTATGAAGGATCACTTTCACCTAACGCATTCACCATATCCTTATGGATTTCTTGTCCCGATAAACCTTTTTTATGTAAATATTTAATGACACCAGGCATTTCTAACTTTTCCATTGTAAAAAAATCGCGGATGCGTCTTTTGTGAACACCTGTTTCTATATGAAGGAGTTGCCAGATTGAAACAAAATTTAACATGTGTTCATAGCAGAGATGGAACTTTTTTCTGTTTATACCGCGCTTTTTGTGCTAGGCTAAGAAGTTTCCGAACCGCCCTCGTAGATCGAGTGATGTCACACCTTTAGACATTTTTCTTTGTGGTTACGTAAAGTCCAAAGTCTATGCTGACAAACTAGCTACGATTCAGGTTTTGGAAGCCAACATTACGCGTGTCATTAAAGCCATACCGGTCGAAATGCTCGAACGAGTCATCCAAAATTGCACCCTCAGAATGGAAACCCTGAGGCGTAGTTGCGGCCAACATTTGAAGGAAATTATATTCAAAAAATAAATTCCATACAATGTCCTTTCAAATTACCAACAACGATTCCACACTTGATTTAAATTTTTATATTTTTTTTATTCTAAAAAATACCTCTAGATGGATCACCCTATACATATTTTCCTCAACACCCCATTATGAAACCAACAAGAAAATTTTCTCCAATCAGTGAGTTATAAGTCTTGTACTCAGTGACCGGGACCTACTGTGCGCAAAGATGAAGAAGATGAAAAAACATGTTACTCATTTTTCCAGAAATGAGGCAAAACTGTATTTTAAGTAAGTTTGTGCTAAAATTACATTCAGTTTATGCTAAAATTTCGAAAGATTGTCATTCCAGTAGACAACACTCACGCTCCTGGACGCACAACTCCGAAAGCGAGTGGTTCATCAAGTGATTCTTTTTGGTTAATCATACTCGTATATGTGTTCTTTTAAGAATAACAGCTTCTTCGACGATACAAGTATTGGCTGCTCGAAATTTCGATAGAAAGTCTTTATCATATTTCCATAGTCTGAATCGATTTACTTAACAGCCTTAACAGCGTTGAGAAATTAAAATGTCGTCAAGACTACGAGCTTCCATTTTAGATAACAAAAAGTCCGATATTATGGCGCAATAGCGAGCACCATTTAGGGTTACGTTCCGACCATTTTCATTTAAAAAAAATATATTGTCCGATGATTCCACTAGCCCATAAATCGCACCAAACGTGACTCTCTTTAGGTACAATGCACCTCTTGAACCTCTTATGTTTGCTCTTTAGCCCAAATGCGGCAATTTTGTTTATTGAAGTTGTCGCTGAGCCAGAAAAAAAAATACCAACTAAGGAAATAAACAACAATTGGTCTGAACCCGTACACAATTTTCCTTGCTGATTTGAGGTCCTGACGCTCTAAAAGCTACAATATGTATCCAATCAAGCTCAATTGAACTGTAGTACACAACGTGCGACCTACAAAAACCCATCGTGAAGTTTGACCGGTCTGGGTTTCAAAAGGGCCCCAGGAAGTATGTCTTTTCTCCTCTAGAAGTAAATTTGTAAGACGATCTAGCCATGTGCGTCTGTTAGTCGCACGATACAGTACAAACAAAATAAGCTTGATACTTGAGACTTAACAGATATACATAAGTGTAATATTCGGCGATTTGTTGTTATTAAAAATGGACCAAATCGTGCTAAAGGAAACAAGTTTCCCTTTAGAGGACTTAAAAAAGTTCTGAGCAAACTTTTGATTTTTTGATATTTTGCTATGTTCTTTATTTAAAAAATGTTTATATATTTTTTTATTCGAAGTTGTAGGCATATAAAGTACAAGGCGTGTTCATTGGGAGCTGTAACAAAAAATGTTCCCTAATGTTTGGGTACATACGGGTTCGAGAAATCTTCTCTCATTGGGACCAATTTGGGATGCGGACAATATAGTTTCCAATAATCGGCCTCCTTGAACTATTGACATGTGGGTTTTAAAAAACCAAAAAACTAATCAGAATATCAAATTAATTTTACGATTCGAACAATTTGAGACCTTCAACCATTTGGGTTGAAGGGCGCTGAAAAATATGTCCTTTCAAACATGGACATATGGTTAATCAAAAACAGTAGAGTTTTTTAAGAAACTGAATATGACAATAATTTAACTATTTTGGCTTACATTTGAACGTGGTCTATATACATGGGACCTAACAATTTTTCAACAATTGCAATTTTTGAACAAATCTAAGATAGGATTATTTAAACGTTGTGCTAATTGAGAACTCGGACCGGCATATATCGGCCTACTTTATTAATACCCATAGCCATTTTGGGTATTAAAAAACTGTAAAATGTCATAAAAACAGCAAATATCGAATTTTTTATGAATCTAAATATTAAATTAATTTAACGATTTGGCCTAATTGGAGACCTTGACCTAAGGGCGTGGCCTATTAGCCATGGGACCCAAAATCCCTCTTTAATGTTCGGGCACATAAACTTAGGTGTCCAGAAACAGTGAAAATTTAATAAAAATCTAAAAAGCTACCTGTATTAAACATTTGTGCTACTTTGGAACTCGGACCAGCCCATATCCGCCCCCTTGAACTATGGACATATGATATTATTAGAAGTACAACAGGAGAAAAGATAGCAATTATTCAAATGTAATTATTACTAATTTGTTATTCGTGATAGTAAATTGCGTTTTATTATAATTTATTCTTCTCGGTTTTGTTATAGTGATTACCCCTGATGATGAACGACGAAGTCAGTTCGAAATATTGGGTTATTTAAAATAAAATACATTATGAAAAAAACCAACATCTGTTTTCGCTTATGAACCCAAACCTAACAATAAGTGAAAAAAAGTCTAACAAAACAATCAAATTTCATCACGAATCCAACATCAAATTAATTATGCATATTGCCTTGATTTGAGGCTTTTACACTAGGATCCCTATGGTGCCGAAAATAGTTTCTTTAGAACATGGACATGGAGAAACATTAGCATTTTCTAAAAAATCTAAATATAACAAAAATATTACAACTAGGGTGAATTGGAGGCCTTGACCTATGGACGTGATCTATGTGCCCTTGGGCCCAAAAAACTTCCCGTAATATTAAGACATATATAAAAGTCCAGGAACTGTGAAATTTTCGCACAAATCAAATTATTCACCCAGAATTAAAATTTGGGCATATTTTGTACTCGACGTGAAATGATGTATAATGAAGTGGCAAACCCTACAGAATATCGTGACAGCTCTTTTTTTTACATTTTATTTATTTATTGAATCTTTCTAGGAATGAAAATAACGATAAGTATTCAAATCTTAAACCTAGTTTATTCTAAAGGGTCTTACCAGTGTAAACAACCCTGCTAGATTTGCACAATTGATTTAAAAAAAGACAGTATTCAAATTTGTGTCATAAATATATTTACATTAGAAGTCTAAAAAACAACATATTGTATATAAAATTATAAATATTTAAGTTGGCGGCGATTGTACTCAAGTTTCCAAGATTTTCCTTCTTCTGAGGCGTACATGTCCTTCAAAATTAAGTAGACCTCTTGTGAGTGTGTTTGGATGGGAACGTAATTTGTTTACGTAGCATCAGGAATAATCTCGGATTTCATATGTGACGGTTTTAATATTCAGATCGTTGTGAATACTCGCATTCCTCCGACGATCATTCGCAGGATGCTGGATTGTCTTCTCTGTAGCTTATCGATATTATAGATATCGATATTACAGATGATTTGCTGTCCCCCAGAGTTGGATTCCATACGACCAAATTGGTTTAATAATTGCTTTATATAATAGAACTTTATATTCTAATTGTAGAGTTGACCTAGGAGCCTTTAGCCATTGTAGCTGGTTTGATTTCAACTTTATTTCAGATACCTTCATATTTATATGATTTGACCTCACTGTGCCGAAAATACAATGATATTTTTAACCACGTGTCTGGTTAAATTTGTCATGGTAAATGTTTGATAACATAGACAAAATAACGTTGTATAAGGTCAAATATACATGCAAAATAGTTGAGTTAACATTAATAAGGTTGGTTTTTTTAACAGAGAGGCAGCAAACAAAAAATTAAAAGATCATTCGGTTCTGTTGTATCGAAGTTTTTGATCTGCTTTGTGTTATACGTAGTTCGGAATTAAGTTACACGAAGTTGCAACGATTGCTACTGTCTTATACCCCTCACTCTTTTTTCTTTCTTCCTCTGCTCTGAACGTTTGTAATTGTGAGAAAGATCATAAGAAAATTTATCTCGCTCCTTTAAAAAACCACCATTAAATGCAAATGCTGTACAATAATTGCGCTATGAAGATTGCTTTTCGCACAGTTCGTAGACTAAACGCAAAGGGTAATTCTCATTAATCATAATGGGACTCCCGTATAAGTCATTTGATTTGTAGCCGAAGTAATCGTTGACATAGACTGCTGATAAAAAACCTTGGAAAAACCTCAGAAACAGCTGTACAGTCTGCCTGGCTACCGTAACCAATACATTTCACCAATTTTTAGTTGATTCTGGAAAAGAATCAGCAAAAAGGCCTCGAACCAGAATAAAAACTGATCAAGTCATAATAGTGAAAAAAGACCGAATAAATGTAAACAAAACAAAAACCTAATTAGAAGGTTAATTTAATATTAAAAATTGTTACAGTATATATTTCTAATAAACAGAGGTAACCAATAATTAGTTAGCTTTACAATTATGAATATCTCTAAAACAATCTTCAAAGTAAATAATATTAACAATTTCATTGTTAAATTGAACATGTGTTGTTTTAATAAATTTACTATGAAATTTTAATATTAACAACTTTCATGGTTAAAAACAATGCATTGTTAAAAAGACAATATTTATTTTTATAATAACAATTTTAATGGTACATTTTCCTTTCATAAACTTAATTTAAAAAATCCAACAATGTTAATATCTCAGACCCTCACTGTTAATTGTAGTAATACCTATGTTGATAAAATTTCATTCGAAAACTTTTGTAGTATACTTGAAACACGAAAATAAAGATGAATATTTAAAATGAAATGAAATGGTTAAAAAACTCAGCAATGCATTATTAAAACAACAATAATTATTATAAAATTAACAATTTTCATGGTTAAAAATTCAACCATAGAATAGTTAAATTAACTATTATTATTGTTAAATACCAGTCAACAACAAAATGTTCAAATTAGCCTTATATAACGTAGACTCCAAATCATGTTTATTTATGGTTAAGTTAACCTTATATGAGGTTATTTTTTCTTTTCAGTGCAGGTTAGACGACGATCCAAGTATATTCGTAGATACCTTAGGTTATCTTTTCGGGGCACCTAAGAACTGAATATTTTTATAGGAGGACACGACTCCTTTCAAAGGGTGAACGTGAGGTGCATGCCCTTACTTGCGTTTACTAATATTCTCCAGTTTTGCAAACATTTTTCATGTTCTCGGATGTGCATTTGAAATTGGATGGATGGGCGCTGTTAGATACTGACAAAAGCTATATCATCAGCAAAATTGTACGTAGGTGTTGAAGGGGAAGTGGGCATATCAGCAGTAAATAGAATGTATAGAATAGGCCCCAATATGCTTTCTTGGGGAACACTAGCAATAATTTTTTTTTGGGTTAGAAAATGCACCTTTTGATTTTATTTTAAACGATCGATTTGATAAGTGGCTCGCGAACAGTTTATGCGTATTGGCTGGTAACAATCCAGATACTTTGAACAAAAGTCGGTTGTGCCATACTTTGTCAAGTGTTTAGGAAATATCTATGAAAAGAGCCGTAACAGCTATATGGCATTGTTGACTCTGCATTAGGCATCTAAAAATAATACAACCATTACGTACTATCCGTTCACCTCCCTGGTTCCGGTTTAAGACTCACTTATCCTTTCAAATATTATTATTAGACCGAAAAATTTACGCATCACAACAATAATTGGAGATTTAAACGAAATAAAATCTAAAATCACCCCTACTTTAAAATTCGGCAGCGTTAAAACTGCCTACTTCACTGGGATTTTCTCTTCCGGATTTCAGACTTTATAGATCCCAATAATCCTTTTCGGGGCATGTTTATGCAAATATTTTATGACTTTAATATCTTATTACCATAAAAAGCCAACTGTTAAATTCCTTTACAATAAAATAAAAAAACGGAACAGGCGGGATAAAGGAAAAGTGTAACGACGATGGCTATGCTGGCGATGTTGACTTAACTCTTTGAGTCTTGAAATGAAAACTGCACAAAAACAGTAGCAACTTGGAAAATTTTACTGTTTATTAAAAAAGTTTTTTTTGCCCAACTCCAGAACATGTTCCTTTACATGTTCCATGAAGACAGACCAACAGACAGAGGGACGAACGGACGGACAGATGCAGAGGCACACACACACACAGACACTCTTGGCCAGCAGCAGCGGGCTAAATGAGGAAAACGAACTTTTATCTTGTTTACAAAGCGTAAAAAGGACTTTCAACTTTAAGATGACCCCGAAAAAGTGGCAGTTGAGAGATAGAAAACAACAGAAGCAGCACCGACAACAACACTAACAAAAGTATAACAACATGAAAAAGTTTGGACTTTAGGGAATAGTAAACAGTTGCCGGTGGAGGCTCCACCGCTGGCCATAACAACATTGCGGGGCAGCGCAATGGACAGAGACACAGTGTTTCTTCAAGCAGTGTCCGCCTTCGTATGTGGCAAACTTAATTTCGTGTAAATCCTGTCACTGGACCTAATATGTTGGTAACCTTTTGCCAGCACTGTTCAGTGGGTTGGTGTGTGCACATTTAAGCTGATAGCATCCTGTTTTATCCTGGCCTCTAAGGTGAGAAAAACTCAACAAAATTTCGTTAAACAATTTTCGCAACGAAAATCCTCCTGTGAAAAATTAAGAATAAGAGGCAAATGTGTTCCAACACTTATGTAGGTATGTATGCTCTTAAGATGTTCCCAGCTTGAACATTAAAGTGAATTAATATAAATTCGATGTCCGTTACCAAGAGCCAGCAAGGGGTCTTGTTTCTTTTTTGGGTTCACGTTGTATGAACGGACTTTTATTTTTCTGTTTAGAGACTACATTCGAATGGATACTCATTAAGTGCGTCAAAGTCTCTGTAGAATAGACATACATTTGTTCAAATCAATTGAAATATATTATTTTTAAAGGAAACAAATAGTATTACGTTAAAAATCAGTCCAAATTTGCAAAATCATATATCAATACATCGGAGCTATTTGTCTGTTTGTGGAAAGCAAACATATTGAATTTGCAAAAAGACAAAAAACGTCGGTTTAATTAAAAAATGCAAATAAAAGACTAATAAGGAGCCCTGTGATAAAAAGTTTCACATATTAATTAAATTATTCGTACGTTGTTTATTGCAAATACGAGTATTTTAGAATCATTACCGAGTTTGTAACGACAAACATAGAGGGCTGCTTTAAACACGCAGAGAAAAGATATGGTTACACTATGGTCACCGCAACAATAACATTTTCTCTTCGATAAAAGCATGTTCGTCGCAACCATAGTTTTGTTTTTTGAATTTCATTTTGAAAACAGTATGATTGCGACAAAATTACTATTGTTGAAATGTAACAATAGAATTATTGCCAAAATTAGAAATGCAAATATGGTTGTAGGAACCATATATACATGGTTGGTGCAACAAAATATTGTTGTTTAAAATTTACGTTAACAATTATATGATTATGGCAATCATACAGTATGATTGAGACTATGAACATAACAAAACAGGTATTATAGCGCATACATGTATGTTTTTGATAAACAAAAAAAAGCAGATACACACGATACAGTGAATGGTTGTGGTCCATTAAAAAAAACAACAACAATCGGATGGTAGTTCGAAGGACTTTTTATTATGTTTACTTTGTTCGATGAAATACTATAAACCGACTGGTTCTCGTTTATTTAAAATCTACCTGCACTTAAGTATATAGCCATTGATCATGGTTTGATCACATTCGTTACTTGGTGTCTACGGATGGTGAAGTAGCATTCACCCCTACTTGCAACTAAAAGTATTTTCGACTGCCGTTGGAATATATGTATATCTTTGCTTATTGAATGATATGTTTAATGAAAACATGGCCTCAAATCTGGCTATGAACTAATTGTTATGCAATTTAAAATTACTTGTTTGATAAAAATTTCTTTTTTTGAATAACAACACCCAATCCAAATAAATATTTTTTTTAATCATACTATGGTTGTACGGATAATAGCATGGTTGAGTGTGAATCATACTATGGTTGTATAAGAAAAGTACTATGGTTGTGAGGATCATAATATGGTTGTGGTAATAATAGTATGGTTGAGTGTGAATCATACTATTGTTGTGAAGATCATGTATGGTTGAGTGTGAATCATACTATTGTTGTGGAGATCATAGTATGGTTGAGTGTGAGTCATACTATAGTTGTGGGGATCACAGTGTGGTTATGTGTGAATTATACTATTGTTGTGAGGATCATGATATTGTTGTGCCACAACCATATACCCAACAATAGTATGATCCTCTTCGACTATTGTTACCCCAACCATACTTTTTTTCTGCGTGTATATTTCTGGCCTAATAATGAAAATGCGAATATTAATCATCAAAAATGGTTTTATGGTTTTTTCACAGTATGTACTCTCCAGCATGATTAATACACTTTTGCATGCGCTCAAACCATTTGTCGAAGCACTTTTTGCACTCCGATTGAGACACCTCTAAAACATGATTTTTGAACGCTGCAACAGCATCTTCTGGAGACGAAAATCGTTGACGCATTTTTTTCTTGATGTGGGGGAATAAAAAGAAGTCATTGGGTGCCATCATTGTTCCGTCTCATATGCATAGATCCACGATTCTTCAACTGTGGCGTTCTTATAAGCGCCTTTTGAAGCACCGCGACCTTTTTTTCAAAATTTCTTTGCACCAATCGACGCCTTTTTTGAGCGATTGCCAAATTGTGCGGGATCCAACGAGAACAAACGTTTTTTACGGCCTGCAATGTCAAATGTATGCTGGTAGAAGAAATGCCCAAGGATGCCTCTATCTCACGGTATGTCACATGACGATCTTGCATTATCAGTTCACGCACGACATCAATGTTCTCTATCACAACGGCCGTTTTTGGACGACCTTGTCTTTGAGCGAGCGTCAGCCACGATTGGATTCATTAAACCAGTTTTTCACAGTGCTATAGGATGGTGCTTCATCGCCATACAAAGATTAAAGTTCATCGATGCACTCTTGTCGTGATAATCCACGTCGAAAGTTGTGAAAAATGATCGAAAGAAAATGTTCACGAGTTAATTCCTTTATTTTGCCAAATTGGTTTTTTCAAGTCACTCTAAACAACACAAATGTGTTGTTTTGTGTCACATTACCCTTAAGTAGCAGGAGACATTTAGATTTAATATTCCACTTAAATTCACTGAAATAATTTATTGTACGTTATCAGCTTTAGCTTAAAACTTTTTAACACTTTAAAACCAAAATTGAATTTTTTTAACTCACGTTACCAATTTGATAAACTTTATTAGATTCGAAAGTGAAAATGAAATTTTCAAAAAACCTGCTCATAATTTAAATAACTGAATAATTATATTTATTTCGTTAAATACAAAAATTATATAAAAAAAACTATAGTTTTTCAGTCAGATAACTGAATATATAAAATTTAACCAATAGTTGGTCCAGCTCACAAATGCTTGTGGTAACGACAACCTGATTCAAAGAGTTCTTATAGCCAGGAATCTATGACAACAACTAATACATGTACAAATTCAGTTTAATTAATCATCCCAATAAGTAAGGGTTACCGATCGGTCTGTTCAATCGAAACTGTCAGTTCCCACTGCTGAAAATTGCCGTGTACCTGATCAACATTCGGTTGTACCGAATACATGGATAGGACGTTTAACCACCAACATTCGGTTGTAGCAACAATTCTGTTCTCTTTGTTTACTAAACTAAACTCATTTTTTTATAATATCACAGATTACGCGTAAGTTGTGCTAAATATTATTTTGTTTCTTTTCCTTATTGTTTGCCATTTCATAATTAAAAGACTTACACCGCGAAAATCACGGCTTGGTGCGGTTTATGGGCTGGTGGAATCATCGGTCCAAATTTTTTCAAAAACGATGTGGCCGGAACGTTGCCGTGAATGGTGCCCACTATCGAGCCATCACATCGGACTTTTTGCTACCTGAAATTGAGGCCCGTAATTTAAACGGCATTTGGTGTCAAGAGGAGGTGGCACTTGCTGTACAGTTGCTCAAACAATGAATATATTGAGAGGTCATTTCGAAGAACGGCTATTTTTCAAAGTCTATGCTGACAAACCAGCTACGATTCAGGCTTTAGAAGCTAATATTACGCGTGCCATTAACGCCATAGCAGTCGAAATGCTCGA
Organism: Hydrotaea diabolus; assembly: GCA_963513945.1. Classification (NCBI taxonomy): domain Eukaryota; kingdom Metazoa; phylum Arthropoda; class Insecta; order Diptera; family Muscidae; genus Hydrotaea; species Hydrotaea diabolus. The sequence goes on from OY740719.1 coordinate 138,399,766, forward strand.
AAGAGTCATCCAAAATTGGACCCTCAGAATGGACATCCAGAAGCGTAGCTGCGGCCAACATGTGAAGGAAACTACGTTCAAAAAAATGGCATAAAATGTCTTTTCGAATGAACAATTAAGATTCCACACTTTATTTAAATTTTTGTATATTTTTTATTTGAAAAAAATACATCTAGATTGATCATCGGTTACTAATTTCCCGGCAACAACAATGTTAACCAACCTGCTGCAATATTTTACTATAATATAGTATACTATATTATAGTTCCTACACGCAGAAAAGGGTAACAATATTCGAAGAGCATCATACTATTGTTGGTTATATGGTTGTGGCACAAAAATAATAGGGTCATCACAACAATAGTATTGTTTACACACAACCATACTATGATCCCCATAACAATATTATGGTCCTCACAACAATAGAATTATTCACATACAACCATATAATGATCCCCACAACCATATTATGATCCTCATAACCATAGTATGTTAAACGTATTATGATCCTCACAACCATAGTATGACTTACGCACAACCATACTATGATCCCCAAAATTTTTTGAAACGACTGGATAACGTTAATCATGTTATTGTTAACATAAAACCCATGAAAACAATACTTTTGTCCCACCAACCATATTTATATTGTTGCTACAACCATATTTTCATTTTTAAATTTGGCAACAATACTATTGTTACATTTCAACAATATTAATATTGCCGCAATCATGCTATTGTCAAAATGAAATTCAAAAAACAATACTATGGTTGCGACGACCATACTTTTACTGCAGAGGACATACTATTGTTGCCGTGACCATATAGTAACCATATCTTTTCTCTGCGTGTACTTTTTATTAAATCATTATATCAGCTTTTGTCATCACCACTAGCCTGCACCGATTTAGCTTTTTTACTTTTAGCCTTTTACTTAAGCGTCTTACAACACTTTAAATTATCGCCGATAGCAAAAAGTCTCCTCGTTCCGCATGAGATGTTCCCATACACTTCTAATCCATTGTCTCAAACACTCGAGCCTGATGCTATCAATAAATAGCACATTGACACCAACCATCCGAGCCAAACCCCCTCGTTTTTTTTACCCTGAAATGGGTTTAAAAATCCCAAAAAATCGAAAAAAAATACACAGCAACGCAGTAAGTACTTTTAAAATTTGATAAGAAACCCAAACTGGAGTTGCTGTCACAGCAAAAACAACAACAGCACGCTCTTAAATGAATCTGATGACAGCAAAAAAACAAAACAAAACGCCAGCAAGCTGAAGCCATCCCAAATCTTCGGTATTTGAATATATCGTAGTAGTGCCGAATATCAGGAAAAAACAGACTCTTTGCCATAAATACGTAAAATATTATTTGGAAACAAAACGCAAAAAAGAGCAAGCTACCTCCGTAAGCTTTCAAAGATAAAAATTCAATAAGGACATTTTTCAGTTGCTTTCGCATATGCGAATACACACACGCACACACAAAATAAAAATGAATGAAAGGCATATCCTCTTCCATCCGTTTTCAAATGTGTTTCAATATCATCGGTGCATACGAATAGTAGACGAAAGAGAAAAAACAGGAACGGAACTTTGGATGGGGCAGGAGGACAAGAGACAACGAGCGGGCGGGTATTAAATGAAAATGCCATTTATTTGATTTATTGCTAAAGTTTTAAATCAATGTTATGTTATATTCGCCTCCAAAGCAATAACAACAGCAGCAACAACAGGAGCCTGCAAAGAATGCCATAAAAACATAAAACTCATATTTCAAAATCAACACACACACACGCACACGTACACGTACTCAAACGAGGCATCCTAGCAGAAATACACACATACATATGCAACCATCTGACTACGCCGAACTGGGAGTGTTTGTCAGTGTGTGTGGGAACATGTTTTACATACGAACATCAATAATACAATCATGTCATATCGACAACTTGATACCCTACCTAGCACAGTAATGGAAGGTCTATAAAGAAAACGACAACTTGGAATTTCCCAAAGGCTTATCTAATTAGAAATGTTATTTCAGCAAAACGAAAATGGAGTCTTCTTGATGTTTAGTTCCAACTGTAGCATACAGTTGAAACTTAACTAAATTTGGCTACGCCAGGCACACAGTATGACCGACGTGATTTTGTGGAAACTTCGTATTGCAAATGTCACGTTTGTCTAGTTTAACAATTGCACCGATGCTGATTAGTAACTAGAATTTCGTCATCTTAAGCCAATAGACAGACGAACAGCTAGATAAGCACACATCGGTAGGAACTACAAAACTTGCGTTGGATAGGAAGACTTCCCATTTAAGTTTTCATATGTGCATTACGAGGACTGCTATATATATTTCTGGCCTTATAAAGCAAATGTGAATATTTATCATCAAAAAAGGTTTTATTGGTTTTCAAAGTATTCTCCAGCATGATTTAGACACTTTTGCATGCACGTAAACCAATTGTCGAAGCACTTTTTCCACTCCGATTCAGACACCTCCAAAAACAGCATCTTCTGGCGACGAAAATCGTTGACCACGCGTTTTTTTTCTTGATGTGCTGGAATAAAAAGAAGTCATTGGGTACCAAGTCAGGGCTGTAGGGCGGATGAAACATCAGCTCGACGTTGAGGCCGGTCAAAAAGGCGCTGGTTTGAGCCGATGTGTGAGAGCTCGCATTGTCATGGTGCACAATGATTCTTCTTCTCTTGTTCGTTTTTCGAATTTCTCCAAAGACTTCAGGCAAACAAATTGTGGTGTACCTCTCAGAATTGACCGTCCTATGCTGCTCAAGCGGAACAGTCGCCACATGACCAGTTTTGCCGAAGAAACAAGCGACCATTTGCGTCGAAGTGCTTCTTCCACGAACAACACACAGTTGACTGCTGTTTTTTTTTTACTTATACACATAGATCCACGATTCGTCACCTGTAACGATCTTATAAACGTCTTTGCGAGTAGTAACCATTTATTTTTGAAAAAAAACACCTTTTTCTAAAATTAAGAAAACAGTTGAGTTTGACAGCATGCCACGCCCACAATTAGCAATAGTTTAACCTAATTTTTTGGCCACCCTAATCTGGATATAAAAGCTACAAAAAGGCGTAAAAATCAAAAAAAATTACACTTTTGGCCAACGAAATCAAAATTTCAGCCACAGTGCGTCGGCAACGATTGAATTCATTAAACCAGTTTTTCACAGTGCTATAGAATGGTGCTTCATCGCCACACAAAAATGTAAGTTCATCGATGAATTCTTGTCGTGATTATCCAGGCCGAACGTTGTGAAAAATAATCGCACGAAAATGTTCACGAGTTAATTCCATTTTTTTTGGAAAAATTTATTTTTCAAGTCACTGTAAACAACACTAATGATGGTCGTGCGTCAAAACGTTCTGAGTACATTTATGCTAGAAAATATCAAACTTTCTAATGAAAATTTTAGATGGCGCCAGGCTTAGTGTTGCCAAGGCCAGAAATATATAAAGCAACCCTCGTATATTGATGGATATTCTGTTGTAAAGAGTGATTTTTTTGAGGTTAGGATTTTCATGCATTAGTATTTGACAGATCACGTGGGATTTCAGACATGGTGTCAAAGAGAAAGATGCTCAGTATGCTTTGACATTTCATCATGAATAGACTTACTAACGAGCAACGCTTGCAAATCATTGAATTTTATTACCAAAATCAGTGTTCGGTTCGAAATGTGTTTATCGACAAATTTTGTTCAGCGATGAGGCTCATTTCTGGTTGAATGGCTACGTAAATAAACAAAATTGCCGCATTTGGAGTGAAGAGCAAGCAGAAGCCGTTCAAGAACTGCCCATGCATCCCGAAAAATGCACTGTTTGGTGTGGTTTGTACGCTGGTGGAATCATTGGACCGTATTTTTTCAAAGATGCTGTTGGACGCAACGTTACGGTGAATGGCGATCGCTATCGTTCGATGCTAACAAACTTTTTGTTGCCAAAAATGGAAGAACTGAACTTGGTTGACATGTGGTTTCAACAAGATGGCGCTACATGCCACACAGCTCGCGATTCTATGGCCATTTTGAGGGAAAACTTCGGAGAACAATTCATCTCAAGAAATGGACCGGTAAGTTGGCCACCAAGATCATGCGATTTGACGCCTTTAGACTATTTTTTGTGGGGCTACGTCAAGTCTAAAGTCTACAGAAATAAGCCAGCAACTATTCCAGCTTTGGAAGACAACATTTCCGAAGAAATTCGGGCTATTCCGGCCGAAATGCTCGAAAAAGTTGCCCAAAATTGGACTTTCCGAGTGGACCACCTAAGACGCAGCCGCGGTCAACATTTAAATGAAATTATCTTCAAAAAGTAAATGTCATGGACCAATCTAACGTTTCAAATAAAGAACCGATGAGATTTTGCAAATTTTATGCGTTTTTTTTAAAAAAAAAGTTATCAAGCTCTTAAAAAATCACCCGTTATATACCCTATAATGAAAGCTATGATATTTCTATGCTTCATATAGCCCTTTAACGATATACTATACCAAAAGTTACCATGGGGTTAAAAACTTTAATAACTTTTTCGTTTATTAATTTATACTTAGTAGGGCCATAAATACTGTTACAACATTGAACACGCCTATTTCAATAGTAGAACTGAACATACCCCGTTAATGTCATATGGGTTTTGAAAGCTAACCTCAATAGCATTTTTAAATTGTTTCAACTTTCATCATGGAGTGGTCACATACTGAGAATCGTATCGCTGTAATAACGCTTTTCAAGTGTAAAATGAAAAAAAATGATATTTTCAAAACGCTCCGGCCACTAGGGATTAGCCGCATGTTCGTCTACCGATGCATAAAACTGTTTGAGGAGACTGGAGATGTTAAAGATCGCCACCGGTCGGGCCGCCCACGCTCTGTTCGAACACCGCATGTCATCAAAGCAGTTAAATTAAGAATTCACAGAAATCCGCTCCGAAAAAATAAAATCATGGCCATCCAGCAAAAGTCCATAAGTCGAATCATTAAAAAAGACTTGGGACTTGGGGCTTTCCCAGGCCTAGCTTCGAAACAAATTGCCAGTGTTTATTTCCTCTGAAGAATGGCCCTCAGGCAGTCCAGATTTGAACCCATTGGATTACAAATTTTGGACGGCTTTAGAGGACAAGGTTTTTCACAAAAGATACCCAAACAATGGTTCTCTTAAGACTGCTGTGGTTCGAGCTGTGTCCAATTTTCCAATTGACGAGGTTCGTGCAGCTATTGACGATTGGCCAGTGCGACTTAAGGCGTGTGTAAAGGCAAAAGGCGGACATTTCGAATATGTAGATTCTTTTTGGATACAAATATACATCAATAAATATATTTTAAAAAATATTTGGTCCAAAAACATTTAGTACTTTTTATTTTACAGTATAAAACGTGTGTAACAGTATTTATGTCCCTACTAAGTATATAAGTATGTTTGGACCAAATACATTTTATAGCTCTTTGAGTCATTTGGGCCATGCCCGTATTTTAGGCTGCTTTGCACAATAAATTTCTAAAGGACTTGACCTTCCACCTCATCGTTGCAGTCACTTTTGCATTCGTATTAGATTTTTAATAATATTCTATAGTTAGTTCTGAAGACATTATTTATAGGTTAACTGTACGGTGGTCAATTTGGCCATAACCACGATTTAGTTGGTACCTTCCACACAATTGAAACTATAAATAGTTAATCTCACATATTTTTATCGCTAAGGCAAAATATTTCTTCAAATTCTAAAAATAAATCTCTTTTTTCAAGCTCGAGGGCCCGGTGTTTATTATTATATTTTTTTTAGCGGACCTCGCGAACTTAGACTCTCCCTTATTTAACGACTTTAGATAAATTCCAGAGTGATAATAAAACACAGATAGTTCAAATTTCAATGCGATTTATTCGAATTTAAACGAAATCAGTAGAGAGCGATATGATAAACACTGTTTTTTGATTTGTTTTCCGGCGTAAAAACAAACATCGAAGAAGGATTCCCAGCACGCGAAACTGAACGTTCGAAAAACAGGAAAATTCGAGATTAATCCCATAGACTTTCATCGATTGGCCTGGCGAATTATTAATTGTCATCTCAAAAGCCAATCGCACGGGAAATTGAATCGGCTTGAATTGAAATGGAAGATAAGTTGGAATAATAATCGGAATTCATGGGATTAGAACTTCCTCCCCTTTGAATTTGCCTTTGATGATCGTCGCTTGAATCACAGTGTTCATTAGTTTCTTGGCGGACAACCGCGTACCGTTGCACAATTTCGGATGATTTAGATTCCGCAACATGATTATGAGCGATCCCAACTTCAGCTGTAAATTATGCGGGGGAATTCCTGGCACATCAAGCGTCCTCGTCGGTCACGCTATCAAAGGATTTGTACGAATGCGGTTCTTTAGCTATTTGACTTTAAACAATCAATATCAAGCTATCGACGTTCTTATTCTTCGCTGCTAGTATTGCCCGTTCACTAATCCAATCGAGATTTTTATAATTTCGTGCAATGCCGTGATGAGTTCCTACTTTGACGATGTGAACTCGCAAAAATTCACCTGCTATTTGCGCTGCATTTGCGTCCAAAATATACTTTAGACACGCTGTACGTTCTCCAAATGTACTTCAATCGGGTGACGTTCATGAATCGAAAATGCAAAAAGCCTCCAAATTGCCTGGTTATAACTCACATAACGTCCATTTTGAAATTTCGCCGAATATCGCCATGTCGCCTTTTTTCTCATATTTGAAAACGTATTTAATGGATTTAATGGAGTTTCAGTACTCATCATTGCAGTGGGTTGAGGACGACTTCAACAAAAGCGGACAATATGGAACGATCCAGCGGTTATCGACGACGACATCGTTTCCTTTCACTTCCATCACGATTGATCTGCCGTTGTAATACTTACTACGATGGATATTTGTCGATTTCACTGATTGTGTCAGCCAACAACGGACGGGGAAAACTCTTTGTGCAATTTCCGTTTTCCATGCACGGCAAGTCTGGGTTGTATCATGTTCGTTGTTACAACGGAATACAGCTCCTGATCAGTTTTTGGATCTGGTATTTTAGAATTTTCCGAGTTTTCCCACTAAGAGTTTTTTATTTTTCCATTCCGAAAACAATTGCATACACAATTCTATACTAAGAGACAATTTTCGATTTTTTTCATTTCCCGACTTTTCCGGAAGGTGAATAGCTATACAGTTTTCATACCATTTTTATGTACAGGGTGAACCGCGAAATTTTGCTTTTTTGCACTGCAGGCTGTGGCGGCACTGCTGGTCGAAGAGAGTGGAAAGTGTGTGTGGCTTATTGCGGCTGATGGGAGATTTGTTTTCATCAGCCTTTCAGTTGCCTTTATTTAGTGGACACGTGAGGAGAGGTAATTTTGTATTGAAGCGTATTTTTCAAATGCGCACTCAACCATTGCAGTGCAGCGTGTTTATCGTTTACGATTCGCTGTTCCCCGTCGCGGATGTTTTTCTGGACGGTACATTTCTTAACAACAAGAAACTGATGTACTCGCTACGGAGTTATTTTGTTTAATTTAGTTATTCCTGATGATGTTCTTCAAAGAGGAACGAAATATCGAATAAAGAGAAAAATATAACAAAAAATAATAACCTTGGCCTCGAGCTCGATATAATAATTATTTAGTAAAAAGACGGCAATCAATTATAAATTGGGTTACTTTATTGAGAACAGCAGGGAATGTTGCATGTGTACGAAGGGGACCTGAGAGAGGGATTACAACACCACAAAACATCGAGAGAGTTAGAGCAGCAGTACTGCAATCTCTGAAACGCTCCGCTCGAAAGCAATCACTTGCTCTTGGCATTTCATAGATTTTTTTCAGTCGGCTCTTAAGGCAATGCAATTGGAGGAACTGGTTCGAACTGCATGGTGCCACTGCACATACAGCGAGGGTTACCATGAATTGTTTGAGGCAAATGTTTCCTAGACAGCTTATGTCTTTGAGGGGTGATGTAAACTGCCCGCCACGCTCACCAGACTTTGCACCATGCGATTTTTTCCTTTGTGGCTACCTGAAGTCGAAGGTGTATATCAACCGTCCCAACACCAAGGAAGACCTAATTAACAATATTGAGGCTAAAATTGCCAGAATACCAGTCGACATGCATGTTAGAGGTCATGAAAACTGCAGAAAACGTATGCAGAAGTGTGTGAATAGTGAAGGTCGACATTTGCCAGATAAACTATTTAAAGCCATGTAATTAAAAATTCCCTTAGTGTTCAATATAATTAAAATATAAAATAATTTATTCTAAGGTTCATAATTATTTTATTTCACTCCCAAATAAACAACTTTTTTGCGCTCCACCCTGTATATACATTCCCAGTAAACCATTTCAAATGTTTTATCACTCTTGCATCTTCAAGTTAAAAACAGATGCTCAACTTTACGATGGACTACAATGTGGTTGGTGTAGGGTGCAAACGACAACGTCAGTCTAATATTTGTCAGTCTTATATTTGTCACTTGCAAAAAGATGTTGGACGTAATAAAGACTCCGAGTCGAGCAATATTTCAATTACTTCCGGCTTTAGCAAATAACGACACACATTGGAGGACCCCAAACTGTGGTGGTATAGAGTACAAATAGCACTTTCCCGTACCCGGCCTGACAGAGAACAACAACGATAGGTAGACATATGAATACAACAATAACAAAATATTTGCTTATGATGATGTATGGGTTTATAACAAACCGTTATAATTGATAACAATTCAAACATTGACATTTGACCCAAATACGAGGCCACTCGACTGTTGTGTTGTGCTCTTTTCCCCAGCTACCGCATTCGGTGCTAGTCACCCACCATCGAATACTTTCAAAATGTTATAAAAGTAACATTTTGACACTGCCACACAGTGGCAACAACAACGAGGACGACAGCAGCACAATAATGTCAGAAAAGAAGGAAACTTTGAAAATCGTTCAGATTTTGAGGGCGTGCTATGCTTAGCTGTATTATTTATCTTCCCCAATAAAATTAAAGATTGCAGGCGCCGCATTAACTTTGCTTAATATCTGCTTACTCTAGAGTGAGTTTGTTCGCTGATATACTCACTCCGAATATCTTTCCATTCGTCATCCCATAAGGACGAGGAGCTACCGGACGAATGTAACAGAGGGAGAGAAAAGTCAAAACTCAAGAAAATAATACCGTGTCCTCAATATTTCATAAACCTATTACGATACTGCAAAACTTTAGAGAAAATAAGTTATAAACCCGCCTTTTTTGTTGTTGGCGAAAGTGAAAGGACTCAATACTCCCTGAACCGTGAACCGTGAATATAAACGAACAATATAAGTTACACTGCATGACAGCGGACTGATCGGGTAAACTGAAAATACGAACTACAGTCGCTCATAACTGGTTCATAACTTTGCTTAAAAGCTAGGCTTAAAACCGTATTGTATTTTTAAATGTTTGTCCAACGATAATACGAGAGCGACCACAAAACTAACTGGCCTGGCACATTTTCTGTTTTACTAGCAACTTTGTTTTTTTTTTGTTTTTTAAAAGCAATCTTTCATAAGCCATCTGTCAAAATTTCCGAAATATTTAATGATTATTTTCTTTGTTACAGGTGATTAAAGTAAACTAGTTTTATAATTTTTGAAAAATGGAAAATAATGAGTTTCGTGCGGTAATTAAACACTTTTATATGAAAGGTTATACGCCACAATTAATCAAAGATGAATTGGATTCTGTTCATGGTGATAATGCACCATCATACTCCACCGTGAAATCCTGGGTTCAACAATTCAAAATGGGTCGTTCAAGTACGGAAGATGAACAACGCTCTGGAAGACCAAAAACTGCTACTACTATTGAAAACATTAGATAAATATTTAATGAAGTAACTAAAGATAGACGAATAAAGCTCAGAGAACTTGCTGATATTGTTAAAATACACGAAAAACAAGTTTGGAGTATTTTACATGATGAACTCCACATGAAAAAGCTATCCGTAAGATGGGTGCCGCGTTTGTTGACTTTGCCCCAAAAAATCGTCCGTTGGACCAATTCCGAGGAGCTTTTAGCGATTTATCAGCGTAATCCAATAGAGTTCTTGCACCGATTCATAACTGTTGATGAAACATGGATCCATCACTACATCCCAGAATGCAAAGAACAGTCAAAACAAAGGATAGAAGCTGGTAAAAGTGGTCCCAAAAAGGCGAAAACTGTTAAGTCAGCAGGAAAAGTAATGGCCACAGTATTTTGGGATGCAAGGGGTATAATATTTATTGATTATCTTGAGAAAGGAAAAACTATAAATAGTGAATATTATTGTCCATTATTGGATCGGTTGAGTGAAGAAATCAAGATAAAAAGACCGCATTTAGAAAAAAAAGTTCTTTTTCATCAAGATAATGCTCCTTCACACACTGCATTTTTAACTCAACAAAAACTGGCCGAATTACGATTTGAAATTGCTCCGCATCCACCATATAGTCCAGATTTAGCTCCTTCTGATTATTTCTTGCTTCCAAATTTAAAAAAAATTCTCGGTGGCAAAAAATGTTGGTCCAATAGCGAGGTTATTGCTGAAACTGAGGCATACTTTGAAGGTCTTAAAAAATCTTATTTTTCGGATGGAATTAAAAAACTTGAAAAACGTTTGATGAAGTGTATTGAGTTAGAAGGAGATTATGTTGACAAATAAATAATAATAATTCCAAAAAACGGTTCTTTTTATGTTAGGCCAGTTACTTTTGCGGTCGCCCTCGTACACGATGTTTATTGTAACTCACAACTACACGTTAAGGTTTTGCACAGCTTAATTCGACATTTTTCTGTTTCAGTGTTTGGCAAATTTAAGCATGGAGAGGTACATAATTGAACAGCGCGTTAAGATTGTTGAGGCCATTTACAAAAATTAGCGTTCCAATAAAAATGCATTTCAAGGAGCAAATCTGTCCAGTTCATTCTGCGAGAAACATGCATGTTGTTCGCAAAAGTGTGGCGAAGATAATAACGGACTTCTTGTGGCCAGAAATTGAGGATATGGACCTGCACGATATGTGGTTCCAACAGGATGGTGCCAGAATACAGCCAACGAAACAGTGGCTCTCTTAAGCGAGAAGTTCAATGGACGTGGTATCGTGGCGATGTTAATTGACAGCCACGATCATATTCTACTTTCTTTCAAGAAAAAATTAAAGCGCTAAAGGATCAAATAGTTCGGCACATTAACGACATTGAACCTCCATTATGTCTCAAAACCATAAAAATATGGACTTTCGGATAGAGGTATGCCTCCGAAGCCGTGGCGAGCCACAGTGGTTCCTTTTTTAAAATCTGTAACTTTCTTATTTATCGTCCGATTAAATCGAAAAGGAGGAAACGTTAATGAGTGTATATTCCAGCTGTGTGCAAACAATTAAGTCTTTACTTTCAATAGTTTTAGAGTTATTCATATTTTAAAACGATGTTCTTTTATTTTTACATCCAAGTAATGTTTCATTTATTTTTTACAAAAAAAAATTAAATGCCGGAAATTTATACGAAACAGATAAATAAACTTGCTAATATTAAAATTAAAAACATTTATTTGTTCAATATTTTTTTTATTTCAAAATTTTATTCTTCCCAGGCAGCCTTAAGACTGTGGAAATATTCCGATCTAATAGCATTAAGCTATCATCATCTAGTGTTTTCCCCATTTACTGTGTAAACAGGGTTTTACGAGGGCGACCGCAAAAGTAACTGGCCTAAGATAAAAAGAACCGTTTTTTTTTTGGAATTATTATTTTTTATTTTTCAACATAATCTCCTTCCAACTCAATACACTTCATCAAACGTTTTTCAAGTTTTTTAATTCCATCCAAAAATACGATTTTTTAAGACCTTCAAAGTATGCCTCAGTTTCAGCTATAACCTCGCTATTGGACGAACATTTTTTGCCACCTAGAAATTTTTTTTAATTTGGAAACAAGAAATAATCAGAAAGAGCTAAATCTGCGCTATATGGTGGATGCGGAGCAATTGAAATCGTAATTCGGCCAGTTGTTGTTGAGTTAAAAATGCAGTGTGTGAAGGAGCATTATCTTGATGAAAAAGAACCTTTTTTTCTAAATGCGGTTGTTTTATCTTGATTTCTGCACTCAACCGATCCAATAATGCACAATAATATTCATTATTTATAGTTTTTCCTTTCTCAAGATTATCAATAAATATTATATCCATTGCATCCCAAAATACTGTGGCCATTACTTTTCCTGCTGACTTAACAGTTTTCGCCTTCTTGGGACCACTTTTACCAGCTTCTGTCCATTGTTTTGGCTGTTCTTTGCATTCTGGGATGTAGTGATTAATCCATGTTTCATCAACAGTTATGAATCGACGCAAGAACTCTATTGGATTACGCTGATAAATCGCTAAAAGCTCCTTGGAATTGGTCCAACGGACGATTTTTTTGGGCAAAGTCAACAAACGCGGCACCCATCTTGCGGATAGCTTTTTCATGTGGAGTTCATCATGTAAAATACTCCAAACTTGTTTTTCGTGTATTTTAACAATATCAGCAAGTTCTCTGAGATTTATTCGTCTATCTTTAGTCACTTCATTGAATATTTTTCTAATGTTTTCAATAGTAGTAGCAGTTTTCGGTCTTCCAGAGCGTTGTTCATCTTTCGTACTTAAACGACCCATTTTAAATTGTTGAACCCAGGATTTCACGGTGGAATATGATGGTGCATTATCACCATGAACAGAATCCAATTCATCTTTGATTAATTGTGGCGTATAACCTTTCATATAAAAGTGTTTAATTACCGCACGAAACTCTTTATTTTCCATTTTTCAAAAATTATAAAACTTGTTTACTTCAATCACATGTAACAAAGAAAATAATCATTAAATATTTCGGAAATTTTGACAGATGGCTTATAAAAAAATGCTTTAAAAAAACAAAACAAAAAAGTTGCTAGTAAAACAGAAAATGTGCCAGGCCAGTTAGTTTTGCGGTCGCCCTCGTAATAGCCACATTTTCAATATTAAATATTCTGTTATAAGTGAGATCTAAAAGCTCCTGAAGTGATGTTATTTTTGCACTAAAGATAGTTATTTCAATTGCATTAAGGGAGAGGTTACAATTTTTTTAGCTTCCAAAATTTTTTTTTGAGTTGGAAATATGAAACAACCTCTGTTTGTTAACATATTTCTCATTGCATATATTGAGACTTAAAAAATACATTGCAATATATACACTCAAAGCTTCATCATTGTCCATAGGAGCAGAAAATTCATTCTCTTTGAACATTTTTAGAATTTCTCCTTTTTTTTCTTTACTGGTCGACCTTAGTAGTTCTACTATTTCAGCTTCTTCTGATTAATGAATAGAGCGCAATCCTTGGACAAATAAATGCAAGAACTTTGTTAACTGTAACAGACTGTACTGCTGTTTCTAAAACCGCCAAGTTTTTTCTTCAGCATTTCATTTTGAACAGCTTGAAGTTGTGAATGTTTCAATATTGGATTCATCATTGGAACCTTAAAAAAAGTACGAATCAACAACAAGGTATTCTTTTCTGATTATGCTTACCAATAATTGGTTACAACAAATAATTTTCTGCAAAAATATTAGCTGCCGCAGCCACCAAATAGTTTCTCCGCATTTCATTAGTGAGACTGATCTATTGCATAATACTTTAATATTAATTAAGTTGTGGTATGTTGGACAGAATATCCATTACGATTTTGTTTGCAATCAGATTTTTGTAGTTCCAAACGATTTTAAACCGACATCTTTCTGTGTGCATGTAAAATACTGTCTATCAAATTCAGTAGCCGTTCAGTCAGTATAAGAATTATATCATGCACAGCGAGCTGATATTAGGGAAGTTCTTTGTTTGTTCCCCACTGGAATCCGGCTCGGACTACAACAACTCCGTTGGAGGGAAAGACTTTCTGTTGCAATCAACAAATGCTAACAATCTTGAGGGAAATTCGGTTCGACGTAACATAAAATAAAAGTTGAAATAGTTTTGTGGTACAGATTACCAACTAGTCGGTTATACTAATGAAATGAGATGGTAATTATCGGTGGCCAGAACCGCGTGTAGTGGCAACTAATAGTGTTGTATAGAATTATTTTTTTAGTACCAACGGTAAGTAAAGCCAACAAATAGTTTCGTTCTTATAACCATTTTGTATTGCTGACTTCAACATAAAAACAAATACAAAAATATGAAGGGGCAGCCGTTTCATTTTTACTGCCGTTCGAAACGGAATAAATAATAAATGCCGAAAAACAATACAAAATATCTTCATTTACGAAAAATTAGACTTAGTGCTGCACCCAAAGAAAAAATCAGTTGGAAATCGGTCGAAACTATAAATATTCGGTTAGATAAAAATACTTTACGTTGCCATCACCAACATTTCAAGGTATTAATGGTTACATGTTTCGACACACCATAAGAAGGTAGCTACAATAATATTACGATACTTACAGCCAATAACACGGTTATCCCAACCCAATTCAGTCAAAACAATTGGTTGTCACAACTGGTGGTTATGACTACCAACCAATTACTGAGTATATGCTTTTTGGTACCAATAACACTGGGCAATAAAATTGCGGCAGAAGGGTTGATAGTCAGCATTTGTTGATTTGGGGCTAATGATAAAGAATCTGGCCACCGATTTGCCAGATTTTCTACAATGGAGTTATTATAAAAATACAACACTGGCAAAAAATCTAAAAAAATAATTTGTAACTAAAATTCGAGATTTATTTAGAAATTTTCCTACATCATCAACAATTATTAGCCAACAAAATACAAGTGCTGAATCTCCTTTAAACACCGCGCTCAAGTTTGAAAATCGATTCAAAAACAATGCAGTTACGGGGTTCATTTATTAAAAAAAATAGAAAAAAACACGGTTTATGTAAATGTATTCTTAACTATAGCGAATCTGTCAAATCGGAAGCCAGATTCCTGATTAACAGAACCACATCAACTGAAGTTGGCTATCAAATCTTCTGCCACAAATTTAGAGTTGACCATTGTATTTGGTTGTGACAATAACTAAATTTTTTGTAGTAGCCAAACCCTGATTAGTTTTGTGTTTTAACGTATTAGACTATGCAACAAAAGTTCGAACTTTATATTCTTTAGGGTGATCCATCAAGAGGTATTTTTTCAGAACAAAGAAAAATATAAAAATTGAAATCAAGTGTGAAATCTTTATTGGTAATTTGAAAGGAGATTTTATGGCATTTATTTTTTGAATATAGTTTCCTTCAAATAGTGGCCGCAACCACGCCACAGGGTTTCCATTCTGAGGGTCCAATTTTGAATGACTCGTTCGAGCATTTCGAACGGTATGGCTTTAATGACACTCGTAATGTTGGCTTCCAAAACCTGAAGTGTAGCTGGTTTGTCAGCATAGACTTTGGACTTTTCGTAACCCCAAAGAAAAATGTCGAAAGGTGTGATATCACTCGATCTCGGCTGCCAACTCACCTGTCCAAAACGTGAAATTAGCTGCTTTTCTATATGACCTCTCAACAGATCCATTGTTTGAGCAGCTGTATGGCAAGCGGCACCGTCCTGTTGAAACCAAGTGTCATCAAGATTACGGGCTTCAATTATAGGTGGCATAAAGATCGATATCATGGCGCGATAGTGAGCACTATTCACGGTTACGTTCCGGCCATCATCATTTTTGAAAAAATATGCACCGATGATACCAGCAGCTTATATACGGTACCAAACCGTGGTTTTCTCTGGGTATAAAGGCACCTCTTGAACCTCTTCTTCTTGCTCTTCAGCCCAAATGCGTTAATTTTGTTTATTGACTTTGCCGTTGAGCCAGAAATGCGCCACATCACTGAACAAAATTTTGGTCGGAAACAGTGGATCTTCCCGCTCATTTCCATAATACTGTTGCCAACATTTGAAGAAAATTATTTTCAAAAAATAAAAATCCTTAAAATGTTCTTTCAAATTACCAATAAGGATTCGACACTAGATTTGAATTTTTATATTTTTTTTGTTCTGAAAAAATACATCAAGATTGATCACCATATATATATGAAAGACAGGTGACTATAATAAATTCTCAGAAGGACGTCACCTGTAGGTTCGACTTATTTTATATTGATCAAGGATTTTTATTTTAATATGAGAGCATTTTTTATCACATGTAGCCAAGACTTTAAGAATTGATTTGAAGTATTTTGTGCCACATTTACTACTTAGGTAGCCAGAAATATTTAGGTTTAAAATTGTACTCTACTTTACTTAAATAATTTTTTATATTAGCTTTATCTCAAAAAATGTTCTTTTACACCTCAAAAACAAAATTGTTTTCTTTTGGCAGATGCATTCACCAGCATTCGGTTGGCAAAAAAAAAACGGTTGCTGCAACAATTCTGTGAGAAATTGCACATTTTAATTTGTATCTGCAAAATAATTTGACTTAACCTAACTGAAACTACGTTGTAAAGTTAAATCTAGGTAAAGGGAATGTAACGGGTGTCCGCCGGAAACACATACTACTTTGTTTGCCGCAACGTACTGCAAGATCAACTGAAAACATTACTGCTATTCAAGAAAGTGTTCAAAACAATCCATCAACCTCAATTTGACACCGTGCTGAATGTAATGAAAAATATGCTCAAAAGGGCTCGCATTTGTGAGGCTAACAGAGGCGGACATTTATTGTATTCCATACATAATTGCCGTCATTAAGTAAAACATTTATCAATATAAGATCCATTTTATTTTATTTAATCAAAAATTAAAAACAAACAATGTAGTATACCTTTCCGACGGATACCCTATATTTCATTCACCTAAAATTCTAGCACACGAACTAACGTGCGGTTATGGGATACTTGGAGTACACGCAACCACATTTATTCGGTTGGGAAACAAAATCGGCTGAGTCAACGAATCTGTTGTCTGTGTGTAAATTAGTATTTTGCCGTAATTATTTTTATCATAACATATATATGTGACAGCGCATAGAGAAAGGGACCTATGGGTAAAGAAAAAAACAATTTTCACTTTTTTATTTTGATGTGGATAACATCTGAGCATCGAATGAGACCGATCCCATGCCCCAAAAGTGTTCCCTCCCAGAGATATGCGCCTTTTATGAAAGTGATGGTACACCAAAGATACACGTATTTAAATCTTTAAAATGGCTCTCCTGAACAAAACTGGTTGTTACCCTTAGGTCCCTTTCTATTTTGCGCGTCACATATACTATTCTCTCAACTACATGTAACTCCTCTTTGACTCCATGCCGTCAACCTTGTAGAAAGTTTTCATACGCAGATAATTGGCTTTTGCATAGTCATGCATCTTAAGCCTTAATCGGAGACCTCATCAACATTTCATACACATGCGAAATTCTATGCCATTTACCAACTTTCCCAGCTAACATTGTAATTTACAGACGCTTCGGCTAAACCTACTGTGACACTAAAATCCGACTTTCTAGCACATGTACGTACCGCGCTCACACACACACACACACACCCGTGCAGTGCACACCAACACAGTTAGCCAGACAGTCACGCATACATGCACATGTGCATGTGCATGTGCTATCCCCGCAAGCATTTTAATGATTGTTTTCATCGCCAGCGATATTTTGTGAATTTAAAGTCACTTATACAAGTTCATTTTACGAGAGTTGGCTATATTACAAAAGCAAAATAAGCTGCTCAATACGCAATACGCTTTGCTAAAAAATATTGGGTTACTTAAAGCGATCGCTTTAGTCAGCTGTTTTTTCTGTTCACTCCATTCAAATTTCTACGCTTTAGCGAAACTCCGCATAACTGAAAATATCGGATGACTGCCATTTTTTGGGGTTTTGACACATTTAATGATTTCGCTTACTAAAAATGTGTCGCGCCATTGCCAGAAAGACAGTAAACCTTCTTCACTAAATAGTCTCCTCTCCTAAATGAAATCTAACAAGGCAAAGTTAAAACGTTAGATGGAGCCTTCTCGTACATCCATAAAAACTCATTTATCTATTGACCAGCTGACTTTGTTTGTTGTTTTTTGATTTCACTTTATTTATTTTTAAATAAATAAATTCCAATAGTCCTACAAAAATATTTGCCCGGAATTCACAACCTTGATTTTATTTTATGTAGCTTTAGTCAAAATGTGATTTTCTGAAATAAGGCAGATTTTTTACAGTAACCTGGAGTTCAGTAAACTGAATTTTTTTTCAGTTATCTGAAGTTCGCTTATGAGGAACTTTTTTCCACTTATAGGCTGTTTCCACTACGGTCGCGTCCACGTCCGCGTCCATGATTTATCGATAAATTTGTAATGGTGTTTCCATTGAGTTTTGCGTCCACGTTTGCGTTCAAACAGCTGTTTGTGTTTATTTGTTTTTTTAGGGGTGCGAAAAATTTTAATATTTTTGTGGCCCAACTAGCGCCTGCTCCTTTCTGCAATAAACACAATCGATTTAACTCCAAAAAAATATTGGTATATAATTTATATTTAAATAATTACCTGTATTTTTTCGTTAAATTGTCCAGTTTATTTTTTACTTCGGCGCCAGTCACTCCCAACTTCTCGCCCATCTCTTTGTGTATGTGGGTGTTTTTCCGAGCACCCCTCAGGCCATCAATGTTTTCCTCCAGAGGTCCAACAGATGTAGTGTTGTTACTGCTGTCCATTCCGTCTTTTTAAATTCTAAAATAATTGGAAAAATTAATATTATTTAAACAAAAGCAAAAATATTAACTTACCTCCTGTTTTTTGCATTTGGGATTTTTTTTATTTATACTGATTGACAGCTGTTTTCATAGGGATGTGCAATTTGCGATTTTGCCATTGATAGGTATGGGTGGGTTTCGATTGCAAAAATAATCGATTTTATAGTAAACGCGACTTATCGATAAACGCGTCCAATATGAACGCGACTTTTTCCCATACCTAACTGCCTATGTTTTTTGTATGGGCCTTAACGCGCGTTCATTGATTTTTGGATGCGGACGTGGACGCGACCGTAGTGGAAACAGCCTATAATACGAAGTTCGTTTAAGTAAAAATCACGATTAACTGAAACAAAATTGCTTCAGTTTTAACATTTCAGTAAAGCGGAGTCGACTGTACTTTAATGGTGGAACAAAATAAGAATTAAAAAGAAATATTTGCTTAGTTATATTAGGATTAGTTATTTAGTAAAAGTGTCGAAAAACTTTATTTTAAAGAAGTGGAAAGGGGGTCTTTTGAAAGACTCGAAAAACTTCATATTTCAGTATTAAAGTTTGTAGACTTTTTTTTCCAAAATATCATAGCTTCGGTTAAAATTATTAGCAGAAATTGGTTTTTTCTAGTGTTCAAGTCTAAAAAAGTATCTTATGGGCTAAAACGCAGTGTCAAAGTAACCTGTATCCATTAGGCGTCATTTGCTTTTAATTTCTAGTCACAAGGTCGTGATTCTACTCGTCTGAGATAAACACCACGATTCATAGATGCAATATCCTGCATTTTAGGAAAGGCCGAAAGTGAATATACTAGTAGGTATATCGGCGGTAAAACCGAAGGTAAAGAATAGGCCATAGGACACTACCCTAGGGAACAGCAGCTAGTCATCGGTTACGTGTGTCCCACATTTGACTTTGAATCTGCGGTTTTCTAAGTAATAGGACGATAGAGGTAATTTGCTTCAAAAATTTACTAATGCAAACGAAATTTTTTGGTGACAGACGATATTATCTGCATTTAGGTAATGGTATTAAGTAAGCAGTTGTTTGATTGAACAGACAGATTCTCAATTATTTTTTGCCATGTACTTCGATATTTAAATGAAAAAAAAAAAGAAATTGGCGAAAAGTCACAATTTATTTGAAAGAAAGCTGAAATTACTTTTCTTAAATTCGTCCAAAATGTTAAAATTCTACATGCACTACCAACCATAAACAATTTGACAACAGCGGATTTTAAAACAACCGCTGACTATGGGTACAGCGGTTGTTTGTGATAAATTGTGGCAGTGTTGCCAGATTATAATACTTAAATGTAGTATAAATTCAGTTTAATTGTGAGCATTTTCATCAAAGCTAATGCAGTTTGGGAGAAAATAATGCACGAGTTAATTCGCATTAAGTCTGCTAATGCCTAGGCTATAAGACAGAATAAGTCGAGGCGTATTCTCCGGTACGTATTTGCAAATTTTGTTGGTTAATCCAAAGTGCCACACGTTGTCAAATGCTTATGCGACATCCAGCAATACGGCGCAGCAATATTCCCGACGTTTATATGCATTTTCAATTGCTTGGTTTAGGTGGTTGTTGTTGTTCAATAGTGCTGTGAACTTTTCCGAATTTAAACTGATGGTCTAATATTATATTATTTGATACGAGGAACGGTTTTATTATTGATAAGATAACTTTTTAAATATTTTGGATAAGCAGGGAAGCAAACTGATCGTCCTCTACGAAGAAGGTATTGATTTTTCCTTTCCTGGCTTTAAAATTATTTGAATCAATGCTATTTTATACGCTAATGGAAAGTAACTTTGTCTCAAAATTGAGTTAAATAATTTTGCCAGAAACTTCACAGCAAGATAATCAAGCTTCAAGATCATGTTGGTCGTGACAAGATCTTTTGGATAACCAGGGTAGTAATCTAATCGGCCTAAAAAAGACATGTTTGAAAATCATTTGAATCAAATAAATTTTTCACGCTTTAGAAAAGTAACTATGTCTCTAAATTGAGTAGGAACTTCACAGCAATATAAGGAAGTTCCAAGATCATGTCCAGATCTAATCCAGTTGATTTAAGACATTCAGAACTTAGTTTGCCTTTGTAAACAATGGAATTACGGTAGAAACATAATCATCTGGTGGAAGAAGGTCGCTACTGGTGGAAGAAGGTCGCCTGGGCCAGATGGTTTGCGTAAACATTGGCTTTCTCCTCTTCTGATACACTAGGTCACAAATAACAAAATTTTCTCTGTTATTTGTTTCTAGCATACTTTTTCCCATTGATTTTGACCTACTAAACACGAAAATGAGTTTTAAAATTTTTTCTGTCGATTGGTTTTCGAGATACAAATTTTTGAACTTTTTTTTTAAATTTTTGGAGGTACACTTACAATTTTGAGCATATCTTTCGTCTTCTTTGACCTATTTGATCCTACTACTACTCAAATTAAAGAAAATTGAGCCGTCTACAACTCATTCTAAGAAAATTTTCAAATCGGGTAAGTAGTTTTGATGTTGGCGGCTAAAAAGGTTAAAAAACGGCGTTTTTTAGTAAAAATGTGGCAGAAAAAACCATATAAAAATTCATATAAAATATAAAACACGATGCTAACAGCAATTTTGGTTTTTTTACGTATAGCTGGCATTTTTACAAAGAAAATAAGCCCTTACTTAACAAAATCTGACAACAAATGGCGGACTTATAATTTTTTTGTAGACGGCTCAATTTTCTTTAATTTGAGTAGTAGTAGGTCAAAGAAGACGAAAGATATGCTCAAAATTGTAAGTGTACCTCCAAAAATTTAAAAAAAAAAGTTCAAAAATTTGTATCTCGAAAACCAATCGACAGAAAAATTTTTAAAACTCATTTTCGTGTTTAGTAGGTCAAAATCAATGAGAAAAATTATGCTAGAACCAAATAACAAAACGACTGTTGGCTAGTGCTATTGGCCACTCGACCACTCGTATTAGAACTAGTATTTTTTAGTGTTTTCCAAAAAGAAAGTTCGGTTGAAGCTGTTGGAGTTAGACCTACAATAAAACTAGCACGATGTACACAGGCTTTATTCCTAAGTGCGCTTTGCAAACCTTTTAGTAGAGTCAGTCAGCCTTAATCACTTGAGGCATGTACATACATTTTCTAACCAAGCACGACACTATTCAGGCGCTAAATGAAGATCGTGTACGATGATTTTCATCCAGATAGAGAAACTATAAAGTAACTAAATGGATAGAAAATGTTTGCGGGGTTGGGTATGTGAGTGATTATGTGTGTGTGTGGGTTTTACAAATATTGTAATTTTATCACAATTTAGCACGATTTAAACACCATCTGCGTGTAAGTGCCTCACAGATTCTACTGTTGCAGCAGCTGCTGCCTCTGGTTGTGATGATGCTGCTTCAGAGGCAACACTTTTCCATCTCACCAGCAAACACCACATGTTGCCGCTGTAGCTGTTGCTAATGTGGCTGCTCCGGTTGCCTGGTGTTGGCGGCGTTACCAGCGCAATGTTTTGCGCTTTTTAGCTGCCGGTTATTTTACACTGCCAGTGTCTAAAGCGAGTGTTTGGAGTCGGATTTCTCCCAAAATACATACGAGCTTGCGAGTGTGTGTTTTACGCCAAACAGCAAAATGTGTGTGATAATTTTCACCATCTTTTTTAACCATAAGAGGATAAAGAAAAAAAGACTAGAACTGCAGAAAAACAAAAACTCCGGCAACAAATACCGAGAAGGGGTTAAAAGCAGAGAATGAAGACATGAGCATTATTAGGGGATTAAAAAAAATATTGTTTTTGTACTCCAATATTAGAAAGGATTTGATCCTTCTCAGAATGTCGGAATAATGTAATAGGAAGTAAAAAGTTGCTTACCAAGCGCAAAAGTGCAAAAGGGCGGCCTTTGACATGAAATCAGCTAAGTTCAAAGAAAAAGAACAGTGAAAACGGCCTTTAGTCGAACTGGGCGGGCAGTATGATAACTTTGGCTTTAACAATGGAATGGTGGCCAAATTATCCGTGCCCTAACCGGCTGTTGTGACAATGAATAGTTGGTGCACATTTGGTCGGTTTTTTTAAACAATTGAAAATGACAACAATGACAGCGCATAGAGAAAGGGACCTAAGGGTAAAAAAAATCAATTTTCATTTTTTTTTTGATGTGGACAACATCTGAGCACCGAATGCCACAAAAGTGTTCCCTCCCAGAGATATGCGCGTTTTATGAAAGTGAAGTCGACAATTCTAAGCGCAAATAGAAAGGGACCTAATCTTTAAAATGGCTCTCCTGAACAAAACTTTTTATCAACTTTTCATTTTTTTTTTGATGTGGACAACATCTGAGCACCGAATGAGACCGATCCCATGCCCCACAAGTGTTTCCTCCCAGAGATATGCGCGTTTTATGAAAGTGAAGTCGAAGATGGCTCTTCTGAACAAAACTGGTTTTTAATCTTAGGTCCCTTTCTATTTTGCGCGTAACATATACTTATTATTCTAATAAACGCAGGCAGTATATAACAGCGTGCTTTCGAAAAAGTTCGACCCAGTCAGGATTAACCGATTTTTGGAATTTGATGAATAATCGCACGAATATTCCCCTCGTTGCTGTCAATTATGACAAGATATAAATTAGTTCAAATCTTAAAGTATCACAAAATTGAATTTGACTACCAGTTTTTGGAATATATTAGGAATTAGCAATAAGCACAATACACACAGAGAAAACATTAGTTGCAGATCGGTTGGAAATACAATGATACGGTTATAAAAGAGGAATTTCGGTTGACACCACCAAATTTGTATAATCGTAATGGATATTAGCAATGAACACAATACACACAGAGAAAACATTAGTGGCAAATCGGTTAGAACTACAATGATTCGGTTACGAAAGAGAAAATTCGGTTGTCATCACCAAATTTGTATAATCGTAATGGCTATTCGGTTCGAAATACCACAAGATGATGAGTATGATCATCTGACTGTACGCACAACTTTTTGATAAGTCATACCAATGAAACGCAAAACGGTATTTAGTTTTTCTACAGCTGTTGGTTGTGGCAATTATTTTTTTTGCAATTATTTTGTTTTTGTAACCAATTACACTAGTCAACAGTCAAAATGTACTCGGGATGCGATAATTTTTTCTGTGTAGATAACCTTGACATGAGCTCGAAAAACGCAATAAAATTTTTTTTTTTGGTTAATTTGTTTCGTCCGGCATAACTCGGGAACCACTAGCCCGATTTAATTGAATTAAATTTTAAAATTAAAACTACAATTCCCTTAATCTGTTCATATATTGTTTTCCTATACAAGCAACAGTTTCCAAGTTAAAAATGAATATATAAAGGAAAAAACTTATTTTTTGCCTAAAGATTTAAATTTTTTTTTTTTAAAAAATCCAAAATGAAAAAAAATGTCAAATCTTATTACTTTTACGTAAAGTCACATAACCTATGAGCAAAATGAGACAAAGATCATGAAAATCGATTAACGCGTTCTGCTTTTATTTACAATTATGTGATTGATTTGGATTTTTTATGGATTTTTTAAAAAAAAAAAATTAAATCTTTAGGCAAAAAATAAGTTTTTTCCTTTATATATTCATTTTTAACTTGGAAACTGTTGCTTGTATAGGAAAACAATATATGAACAGATTAAGGGAATTGTAATTTTAAATTTTTTAAAATTTAATTCAATTAAATCGGGCTAGTGGTTCCCGAGTTATGCCAGACGAAACAAATTAACCAAAAAAAAATTTTTAAAATTTAAAAAAAAAAAAATAAAACAAAAACCAAACGAAAAAAAAAATTTTTATTGCGTTTTTCGAGCTCATGTCAAGGCTATCTACACAGAAAAAATTATCGCATCCGGAGTACATGAAATTTTTTTCATTTTGTTGAGTAGTGTTATTAGTGATGATTGTCCAAAGTTGAACATATTTTAAATTGTGTGTTGGGTAATGTTGTATTCTTAAGTGCAACTCATAAAATTGTACATTAGATACTATTTGTACGATCGCACAAGATCATGTGATTCCACATGGTGATAATGGTCTGTGATAAGAGCAGCCCGCACACAGAAGAAATATAACACTTTTCGAGTACTTGTGACAAATACCAGCATATGGGATGTTCACATGCTATTAAAAATTGTATTATATATTTTGTATTGTACGAGTATATTTTGACTACGTTTTCATTTGAATCTTTGCTGGACGTGATACTAGATGACTTGAAATATTTTCAACATTTGATATAATCACTTTTTGTATAAATAAAATTTAATATCTTACAAATACTTAACATGGAATGATTTGTTCCATTCATTTTTGGTCCATTCGAGCCTTTAAAATCGAAGAGGTTTCCCCTAACCTAGGTAAAAGACTCCGAGTTAAAAAAATCGGATCGTTAGCGACAGAGCTAAAAAAATCTTTTTTACCGCCTGAGGTAAAATTTAAAAACCAACGAGTTTTCCCCCATCAGTGTGATAGAAGACTCGGAGTAATAAATACTCACAATGGAATGATGTGTGATTCACTCAATGATAACTAACACTTCATCATAACTAAAAACGTGTTGTTGAATAATTTAATTTTTTAAAAAAACATAATTCGATTTATACTGACCGTAGGCCAATCGATTAACCTAATTTTTTCTAGTAAAAATCATCCATCTTTTTATCCATTTATAAAGAAATTCGGGTGTGGCAACGAATCTGTTCTCTGTGTAAGAATGTAAAAAGAATGTTTTTATAAAAGCTTTAATAGCTCAGCCACGTACTAAAAAATTTTAAAAACCATGCAACGTTATTGTTTTGCTTTTAAAGAAATTGACATGCTCTTCGGTTCCCCTATAAAATTGAGAGTAAAATCATCGACAGAATTGAAATAGCAAAAATAAATAAAAATAAGCAAGAGTTTGCCGGAACAATATACACATAATTCTAAAACTTTTTAAAGAAAATATACTTAGTAGGGACATAAATACTGTTACACACGTTTTATGCTGAAATAAAAAGTACTGAATGTTTTTGGGCAAAATACTTTTTAATATATTTATTTATGTATATTGTATCCAAAAAGAATCTACTTATTCGCCTTTTGCCTTTACACACGCCTTATCGTCCATGGCCAATCGTCAATAGCTGCACGAACCTCGTCCATTGGAAAATTGGCCACAGCTCGCACCAAAGCAGTCTTAAGAGATCCAATGTTGGGGTATCTTTAGTGACAAACCTTGTCCTCTAAAACCGTCCACAATTTGTAATCCAATGGGTTCAAATCTGGACTGCCTGAGGGCCATTCTTCAGAGGAAATGAACGCTGGCATATTGTTTCGAAGCCAGGCCTGGGACGTTTTAGCCTTATAGGCCGGCTCAGAATCCTGCTGGAAAGTCCATGGCTGGTTTTGGAACAGGGAATTGTTAAGAGGCTTCACAACAGCTTCCAAAACGGTTTCTTGGTAAACTTTGGCCGATGTTTTGCAGGTCAGTGACTTCATCGTAAGAGACCCCCCACCAAACCATGACTAAAGCTGGGTGATGAGCCCCCCTTGGGATCAGTTCAGATGCTTCCTTAGATGACCGCGCATACACTCTAGCATTTTGCTTAAAAAATATTTTCTGAACAGTAAAAATTTTTTCATCGGTGATCAAAATTTATCTGTGCAAGTTATCAGCGTGCTTCACCAAAAGATGTTTTTATTTTTCAATCCTATTTATTTTTAAAGCTGCAGTCAATAAATGTCCGGTACGTCGTTTGAAAGCCACAAGTCCCAAGTCTTTTTTTAATGATTCGATTCATGGACTTTTGCGTGATATTTATCTCACGGGCCATGATTTTCTGTTTTCGGGCGGATTTCTGTGAATTCTTGATTTAACGGCTTCGATGACATGCGGTGTTCGAACAGAGCGTGGGCGGCCCGACCGGTGCGGTCTTTTACATCTCCAGTCTCCTCAAACAGTTTTATGCATCGGTAGACGAACATGCGGCTAATCCCTAGTGGCCGGAGCGTTTTGAAAATATCGTTTTTTTCATTTCACACTTGATAGGCGCTATTACAGCGGTACGGTTCTCATTATCTGACCACTCCATAATGAAAGTTGAAACAATTTTAAAATTCCTTTAGCCTTCAAACCCATATGACATTAACGGGGTATGTTCAGTTCCACTTTTGAAATGGGTGTGTTCAATGTTGTAACAGTATTTATGTCCCTACTAAGTACATATATTTTCCTAATGCCGATATACGATGAAAAACTAAAAATTGGTTGATAATCAGCATGGCTACAGACTTTTAAGTGCATTAAACCAGATTTTTGATCGGATTTCCGAAGGTGGTTGAGGGTGTTTGGGAAATTGCACAAACCGATTCTAGTTGTACAGAACAAAACATACAAGAAGAAGTTAGGAAGTTTTAGACGGTTGATTACCTACACATGGATTTTAAATTTTCCGTCCTCTATTGGCTGACTAGTTCCGTTTTTATTGAAATCTCAAATATCGTATGTGTGGAGGGAACTGGTGCATTTGAATGGGAGGTTCCAGAATAGGTTACTATTTTCATATGCGAGTACAAAGCCGGTTTAAAGATATTAATTCTGTATAAGCACTGGGTAAAAAATGATGTTGGTTCTTACCTGCACTATAACAGACTCCTTTGTGTAGGAGGTACCGAGAGGGGTGTGGCTAGGAGTCCAAACTTCAGCCTTATAACCCCATTCTTAAGAATTACTTTTTAGTGAGATCGTGTTTTCAAGATATTACAAGAATACAATAAGTAGGCGTAATGGTACATTTGTGTGAGAGGTAATAGAAGGGGTGGGCCGATTAGACCTATTTTCAATCTCATAGGCAGTTTGGAAAAATATTGTAACCCTTATAATTTAAAATCGATTGGTAGGTCTTATCGAGAGCTATGGTGTGAACCAGCCGCGTAAACCATCAAACTAGTCTCAGAGGACGAGCCGAATTTGATTGTCCCTAGGGACTCCTGCATTATCAAACGTTTCTTTATAATTTCTCCCAGATTGACTAGTACACTATTTACGGGACAGGGGTCATACTAGAGCTGTCATCTATAGACTGACTTCTCTGGTTCATATGACCCAATATTACGATACCCAATTAGTCCAAAAACTTTATAAATAAAAATGTAATGTTCGACAAACGAGCGCCTAAAACTCGGGAACCGATTGACCGATTAACACCAATCTAAGGCAGTATATTAGTTAGCACTGCTTTCTTTATGTGACGTGCAAAATAGATAAAAACCAGTTTTGTTCAGGAGATCCATTTTAAAGATTAGGTCCCTTTCTATTTGCGCTTAGAATCGTCGACTTCACTTTCATAAAGCGCGCATATCTCTGGGAGGGAACACTTTTGGGGCATGGGATCGGTCTCATTCGATGCTCAGATGTTGTGCACATCAAAAAAAAATAAAAAGTTGATGAAAAGTTTTGTTCAGGAGAGCCATTTAAAAGATTAGGTCCCTTTCTATTTGCGCTTAGAAACGTCGACTTCACTTTCATAAAACGCGCATATTTCTGGGAGGGAACACTTTTGGGGCATGGGATCGGCCGATGCTCAGATGTTGTCCATATCAAAAAAAAGTGAAAATTGATTTTTTTTACCCTTAGGTCCCTTTCTCTATGCGCTGTCACATATACTTATATTTACATTTTTTGATTTTCTAGTACGATTTACAAATTTACAAAATAAATTTGTTAACCGAAGAAAAACTTGTTTATGACTCTTGGACATTAGGAGCGTTGGTAGTCGAATTTTAGCTTTCCCCAGTGCTATGGATCATCGTGGTTCAGGCCATATTAGCGATAATCACGTTAAACTAACACTAATCTGTTATACTATATTTATTTACACACTTTTATTATTGAAATAATTATGTATCACAAATAATAGAATATATAGGTTGATCCATCTTAAACTATTTTTTCAGAACAAAAAATATATAAAATTTTAAATCAAGTGTGGAATCTTTATTGGTAATTTGAAATTTAAAAATTATTTTTTGAATATAATTTCTTTCAAATGTTGGCCGCAACTACGCATCACGGTTTCCATTCTGAGGGTCCAATTTTGGATGACTCGTTCGAGCATTTCGAACGGTATGGCTTTAATGACACGCGTAATGTTGGCTTCCAAAACCTGAATCGTAGCTGGTTTGTCAGCATAGACTTTGGACTTTACGTAACCCCTAAGAAAAATTTCTAAAGGTGTGATTTCACTCGGTCTAGACGGCCAACTCACTTGTCTGAAACGTGAAGTTAGCTGTTTTCGAAATGACCTCTCAAGCAGCTGTATGTCAAGTGGCACCGTCCTGTTCAAAGTAAGAGTCGTCAAGATTACGGGCTTTAATTTCAGGAAGCATAAAGATCAATATCATGGCGAGGACCATTCAGGGTTACCTTCCGGCCATCATTTATGAAAAATATGCACCGATGATTCCACCAGGTTATAAACCGCTCCAAACCGTCGTTTTCTCTGGGTAAAATGGTACCTCTTGAATCTCTTCTTGTTGGTCTTCAGCCCAAATGCGGCAATTTTGTTAATTGAATTTGTCGTTGAGCAAGAAATGAGCCTCATCACTGAACAAAACTTTGGTCGAAAACAGCGGATCTTCCTGTTTCTCACCGAACGCTCGTTTCCATAATGCAGTTGCCAACATTTGAAGGAAATTATTTTAAAAAAATAAATGCTATAAAATGTCCTTTCAAACTACCAATAGAGATTGCACACTTGATTTGAATTTTTATATATTTTTTTTCTGAAAAAATACCTCTAGATGGTATCTACTTATCTACGTATTCGAAGAATCTACTTATTCGAAATGTCCGCCCTTTGCCTTTACACACGCCTTAAGTCCAGTCCAGGCCAGTGCGGCCAATCGTCAATAGCTGCACGAACCTCGTCCATTGGAAAGTTGGCCACAGCACGAACCAAAGCAGTCTTAAGAGATCCAATGTTGAGGTATCTTTTGTGACAAACCTTGTCCTCTAAAGCCGTCTACAATTTGTAATCCAATGGGTTCAAATCTGGACTTCGGAGGAACTGAACGCTGGCAAATTGTTTCGAAGCCAGGCCTGGGACGTTTTAGCCTTATGGGCCGGCGCAGAATTCTGCTGGAAAGTCCATGGCTGGTTTTGAAACAGGAAATTGTTAAAAGGTTTCACATCAACTTCCAAAACGGTTTCTCGACTCCTTGTTTTGACTCCTTGTTCGCAGAAATGCAGGTCAGTGGCCCCATCGTAAGAGACACCCCACCAAACCATGACTGAAGCTGGGTGATGACCCTTTTCCACCCTTGGGATCAGTTAAGATGCTTCCTTATATGACTGCGCATACACTCTATCATTTTGCTTGTTAAATTTTTCCTCTACGGTAAAAAGTTTTTCATCGGTGAATAAAATTTTTCTGTGCAAGTTATCAGTGTGCTTCACCAAAAGACGTTTGCATTTTTCAATCCTATTTGTTTTTAAAAAAGCTGCAGTCAATAAATGTCCGGTACGTCGCTTGAAAGCCACAAGTCCCAAGACTTTTTTTTAATGATTCGATTCATGGACTTTTGCGTGATATTCATCTCTCGGGCCATATTTTCCTGTTTTAGGAGCGGATTTCTGTGAATTCTTGATTTAACGGCTTTGATGACATGCGGTGTTCGAACAGAGCGTGGGCGGCTCGACCGGTGGCGGTCTTTTACATCTCCAGTCTCCTCAAACTGTTTTATGCATCGGTAGACGAACATGCGGAGCGTTTTAAAAATATCGCTTTTTCATTTCACACTTGAAAAGCGCTATTACAGCGATACGGTTCTCATATCTAACCACTCACTGATGAAAGTTGAAACAATTTTTAAATCCCGTCATAGACTAACGCTATTGAGGTTAGCTTTCAAAACCCATATAACATTAACGGGGTATGTTCAGTTCTACTATTGAAATGGGTGTGTTCAATGTTGTAACAGTATTTATGTCCGTACTAAATATATTGTATCCAAAAAGAATCTACTTATTCGAAATGTCCGCCTTTTGCCTTTACACACGCCTTAAGTACCGGAGACCTGTTAGCGTTCTTGTCGGAGCGTTGGAGTCGGTCTATCCACCAGTTTGGTGAGAGTAAGGTCGTGGCCCTGGATATCTCCAAGGCCTTTGATAGAGTCCGGCACGGTGCACTCATATCAAAGCTGATCGCTTTTGGTGTCGGTTAAACGTTTGCTCGATTTATATCGAGCTTTCTTATAGATCGCACTATTAGAGTTGTTGTAGATGGGTTCTCATCCAATACACATAGGCTGACGGCAGGTGTACCACAAGGCTATGTCCTTTCTTCCTCTTTATTTCTTATTTTCATTGACGATCTTTTAGGTCAGACCGTGAATCCTATCTACTATTTCGCAGTTGCTAGTAACCTCTGTCATTCATATTCATATGACCGTAGGCCGAGTCTTCAAGATATTGAATACAAAAGCGAATTGTGGATGCGACACTTGGCCGGGATCTACTGGCCATTTCCGAATGGGGTCGAGTGAATAGAGTAGATTTTGATGCACGTAAGACACAGTGCTGCTTGTTGTCCCACAAGCGATTGCTGACCCAACAATATCGTCAATTTCTATCGATGGTACAGATATTGAACAATCAGAAGCTCTCGATGTTCTGGACATGAAATTACAATTTGAGGCTCGTTGGGCGAGACATGTATTCGAAGTGTCGAAAGAAGTACTCAAGTGCATAGGCTTTTTAAAGCGGCGCAAGAAATATTTCACTCCTTCTGATCTTTTCAATATCTACAGAACTTACATCAGGCCAAAAATGGAATACATCTCCCATATATGGCCAGGTGCTCCAAAATCATCCTTGGAGCTACTTGACTGTGTTCAAAGGAGAGCTATGATGCTGATAGGTGACAGTAGGGTATCCAACTCTATTGTTTGCCTTGAGCATCGTCGGAATGTGGGTTGTGTGACGTTGTTCTATTGTTACTTTCATGGTGTGTGTTCTTTAGACATCCGTCGCCTTATTCCTGACGTGAGGATGTTCGGTAGGGATACACGACTTTCTACGAATTTACACCCGTTTGTTATCGATTTGCCAGTTGACTGCACTATACACTAGAGATCAAATTCGTTTTTCGCTCGTACAGTCTGTATGTGGAATCGACTTCCGGCAAATGTATTTCCCACTAATTGCGACATCCAGAAGTTCAAGACAAGTGTCAATAAACATTATTCCCTCTTTCCCCCCTCCGATCCTTTACTTTCCACTCGCCAACGCAATGCACCGCATGTATAGGGGGCATCCCCTTAGTGTTGGTTATTTAAAAAAAAAGTGGTCCAACCGTAATGCACGATTCTTATTGTAAGTCACACCTTAACGTCAAGTTCCTTGCTCAACTTAATTTAACATTTCTTTGTTTTAGTGTTTGAATGTATAGGGCCGCATGTATTGGGGGCATTCCCTGAGTGTTGGTAATTTAAAAAAAAATGTGGTCCAACCATAATGCACGATTCTAATTGTAAGTCACACCTTAACGACAAGTTCCTTGCCCAACTTAATTTGATATTTTCTTTGTTTTAGTGTTTGAAAAATTCAACCGTGGAGAGGTACACAATTGTGCAGCGCGTTAAGATGGTTGAATCCTGTTACGTAAATGAGCGTTGAAATCAAAATGACCTATGTAAGGTGCATTTAATCTTGGGTTGGGACGAAGGGGGCAATGTGATTAAAGTTCATTGAATAAATACTCGTATGAAGTTGGTCAATTCTATTGACGGAACAGACGAAATGATCCTTATTTTCATTGGTTATGAGATTGAAAAGACCACAATGTTAAATCATTCTTGCTGATAAAACTTTTGGAAATGCCGCTGCATAAGATCTCACACCTCTTGAACTTTCATTGAATTGGTTAGAATTGGTAGATTGAGACGAAAAACAGCTTTGACACCACACGATTTTCGCAATAATCAAGACATGAACGATATTGTTTAAAGACATGGAAGTGTTGATTCCAGACAACTCCCTGTTTCAGTTTATGCTGGTACTGCCACCGGCTCAGCTTGAACTCAGAATGTCCATGAATTTTTACCTAAGTTGTTAAGACCAGCAACGCCGGCCGGGTTCAGCTGGTATCTTCTATAAAACTTTTGCCTAATAAGGCAAATATTTGGTTCCTTTGTAGGCTTTTTTACTTGTATTCCTTCTGTTCAAGTTATAAAACTTGCTACTAAAGAGGCAATGAGTGCATATTACCGCGAAAATCTTAATAAAGTTCAAAACGAGCCAAGGACATGTTGGAACTTTATAAACAAAACACTTGGAAGAACCGCAAAACCTGAAATAAAACTAAGAACAGATGACGGTGGATATGTCTACAGTGATCTGTTAAAAGCTGAAACATTTAATCAATATTTCCATAATTCTGTAATTGAAACAAGATCGCAAATTGAATATTCGATATCGGAAAATTGCAATTTTCTAAGAACACTTTGTCGCCATTACAATATTTTTGAATTTAAAAAAGTTATGGATCATAAGTCATAAATGTCGTAACAAATATGGCTGAATCTAATAGTACGGGCAATGATGGTATAAAAAGTACATAAATTATTAAATGCGTAGAAGAACTTTGTCCCGTTTTAGTTAAAATTTTTAACTCTATTATTGATACGTCTTCATATCCTGATGCATTAAAAGTACACAAAATCATTCCGATTCCAAAAGTGTCACGTGCTGAATCTGTGGACCAGTTCAGACCAATTTCTTTGCTATCGGCTGTGGACAAAGTATTTGAAAAAATTATATTCTCTCAAATGTCAAACTACTTTGAAACCGAAAATTTGATATTTGATAATCAGTATGGATTCCGAAAAGGATGTGGCACGGAGGAAGCTGTGGTTAATTATATCTGTGATGGCTTAGATCGAGGATTTAAGGCAGTTGGCGGCGTTTTCTATGATTTTTCAAAAGCTTTTGATCTTGTAGTTCACTCTGTTTTGTGTAAAAAGCTGTGGTTTTATGGTGGCAAAAAACTGGCTTTAATTGAGGACTATTTAAAACGGCGGAAGCAGTTTGTCCAATGAACTCATGTAAGAGTTTATTGGAAAACGTTGTATGCGGTGTTCCTCAGGGCAGCATTCTAGGCCCTTTGTTATTTAAAATATATTTGAATGACATTAACAATCTTGGCTTGCATGGAAAAGTGTTTATATACTCGTATGCTGATGATATTTTTGTCTTTTATCCATATAAGCACAATATCGTGTTAAAGACGTTTATTGAACGTGATGCTGCTCTGATTTTTGAATATGCAAGAATAAACAGATTATTTCTGAATCCTGAAAAAACTAAATTTTTACGATTTATGCCACGCCCAACACTAGAAGTAGACAACTGTGAAATTTTTATTGATGGAAAAATCTTGAGTGAAGTTTCAAGCATAAAGTACTTAGGAGATTACTTGCAAAATAACTTAGGATGGCGGCTTCATATTGAAAAACTGAGGGCAAAAATAGCTCCAGCGCACAGTGGTCCGAATGGTCAATCTAGCTGGAATAAAGTCATAACTCCTGTTTGGGAGTAGGTAGAAACTTGAAATTTTTGAGTATGAAATATTTTGCCTAAATGCTGCTTTACAGCATTAATTTTTTTTTAAAAAAATTTTTTATTAAAAAATTAATTTTTTTAAATAAATTTTTTGAAAAAAGTTTTTGTCGTCGCCACGATTCTGTCTGAAAAGTTTCAGTTCTATTGGATCACGGGAAAAGGGTTAAAAATCGATCCAAAGTTTTTGTGCAGACACACATGCATACACTACAAGTTAGTATAAATAAGTATATATAAAATGTAAAACCGCAAAAAGCCGTACTTAATTTTTTGTTCTTCGGAAAGGTGACATTTCACAGATTTAAATAACATAAACACTTTTACACTGAAGGGATAAAACAACAATTAAAAGTTTAACTAAACTTGACGCCGCACCAAAAACACATTTAGAAAACAATATATTTTCTAACACTATTTTTACACACAAACAAATATTAAACCAAAACGCATAATTGCTATTAAAATAATAAATACCTTACATAATTTAGCAAAGAAAAAATATTGTAAAAATGTTTTGTAGTTTTTTCACACGAACTCTTTAAATATGCTGCTAAAAATAGACTACGCTTTTGTATAACTGCAGTAACTCAATTACTAATGTTTGCTTTAGCGTAGCAAAGCGAAGAACATGATAAATGAAAAAAACCATACACCGTTATCAACAGTGGGCATTAGTCAATCATCTAGCAAACAAATTTCATAAATTCGAAGTATTAAAAAATTGACTTTATTCCAGCTAGATAGACCACTGGGACCAGTGTGCAGCGGTCGGAATCCTATATAAACTGAAGAACAAATTGGATAAAAAATCAAAACTGTTAATTTTTCAAGCCTAAATATAAAAGTCATCTCAATTACATCGCTCTAGTTTATGGTTACAAAAAATGTTCTGATTTAAAGTCTTTACAGATCCTTCAGAATAAATCTTTAAAGATCATTTACAATTTGCCCAGATTATTTTCAACACGATTGCTTTGCAAAGATGTTGCAGTAGGAATTTTACCAGTTTTTGGTTTGCATAAGCTGCAGTTGTTACTGTATGTTTATAAGATTGTAAACAACATTGGCCATCACACTATTTCATTAACTAGATTTCGGCATAATTTTAACACAAGAAATAATTCTAATCTGAATGTAGCCAGATGTCGTTTGGAGATTACAAAGCAGAGGATTGAACGAACACATGGGCAGCGTGGAATTCAATAATTTAAAGAAACTTTTAAAGACTCACTTTCCATATCTTTATTTAAGAAAATATTAAAAGAATATTTTTTACAAAATGTAGAAATGCTTCTAATTTAAAATAAAACTACTGTAATATTGATTTAAGAATATATGTATATTAAAATTTTTTGAAAAAGATTTAATCTAATTGTTGCCAACTAGCCTCAAAAAAGCCCTAGAGGCTCTGAGGCATAAGAATATGAAATATTGTTATTATGAATTAAATCAATAAACACTAAAAAGCACACTATTAGATAGGACCTACAGTAGTCGAAATCAGGGATATATGCGCATATTAATTTAATTTTAATTTCTCAAGATTATTTTTTCATCAATCCACCAAGACTTTGCAAGTATTATAGCCCAGCACATTTCTTAAATTTTACCCCTTTCATTTCCTGGCATTAAATATTCATTCTAGCCCCATATCCTACATCCGCATGCTCAGCACAATCTCACCACCATTAGTAGGGCGGTGCTCCATCTTGATATCCCACTCTCTCCCACGCAACACACACACAAGCGACAGTGTTCCACTGGCCCACTTTCGAGGCGACACAAAACTACGTTCCTTAAAAATGTTCGACGTATTTTTTGTCAGTTTCTGCCGTCATTTATCTACCCATCCCTAGCAGAACCTCCAGGAAAGCGAACAACAAGAATATCTGCAAATAGTGAAGAGGGAAGATATAGCGGGGAATCGGAGGAAAGCGAGCGAGAGAGAAAAAGTGGGAACTTGATTGTATTTAATTAATTGCCATCACGTTGAAAACATTATTTTAAATTGTGTGTTTATGCAAAATGCTTCTTCTCCTTCGTCGCTTTCACTAAGAGCCAAACAAAAACAACACAAAAACCGTCAAAAGCATACACAGACAGACGAACACACACACTCACAGTCGGGATGTGAACGATGTGGGACCATTACCATTGGGGTCTTATATGAGCAGAAGAAAAAACGTTAATATTTCATATTTAGTAAAGTTGCAACTTTTAACCGACAAAAGCAACAGCGACAACAGCAGCCAGCGGGTAGCAAAAACTAAACACACACAGTGGTGCCAAGCAGCAAATTATGGGGGAGAATTTATATATGAGCGATTAGCAAATGGTGTTTTTTCAGACGTGTGGTTGGCAAGATGAAATAAAGCCCATATAATTTTATGTTATGGCCAAGAATTAAGATTTAATATAAAGATAAGGGTTTGCCATTATATTTTAAAAATGATTTCTGGCAAGTGGCCGCCGCGGCTGGCTCGAATAAATTCCAGCCAAGAGGACCAATCGACTAGTTTCTGCAGCATTTGGGGTTGTATGTCATCAATAACGCACTCTTCCAAGGCGTCAATCGCGTCAGGCTTATCTGCGTAGACAAGCGACTTCACAGAACCCCACAACAAATAGTCCAGCGGTTTTAAATCGCACGATCTTGAAGGCCACGCCACAGGCCCACGAAGACGCGAGATAATGCGCTCTCCAAAGGTTTCCTTCAATAAATTTATTGAAGGAACTAAAGGTCGTCCACATCAACATTCTCCAATTAAGGCACCAAAAAGTCATTATTCATGGCTCTATAGCGTTCCCCATTGACTCTAACATTATGGCCGGCTTCATTTTTGAAGAAATATGAACCAATGTTTCCCTCGGCCTATATCGTAGAGCACACCAAACAGTGACTTTTTGAGGATGTTAAGGCGTCTCTACAATGGCTTGCGCATTTTCATTACCCCAAATGCAACAATTTTGGTCATTAATGTACCCAGTCAAAGGTGAGCTTTATCACTGAACAAAATTTTTTGTAAAAATCAGGATCGTTAACCATCTCGTTGTGGGCCCATTCACCGAACGTGCGACGCGCTCGATGGTCGTTCGGCTTCAATTGGTGAACGAGTTGGATTTGGAAAGCCGGCCAACCTTTCGAAAAATCTTTTTCATAAAGTGGATGGGCATAGCTCAAATTGTTCCGCGCAATGGCGCATGGACTCATTCGGGTGTTTTTAATACTCTGCTCCACACACAGCAGCAATAGCGCCTTTTTTTTTTAATTCATAAAAAATCCAAAACGGTAAAAAGTGTCAAGTCCTATTACTTTCACGTAAAGTCACATAACCTATGACCAAAATGAGACATAAATCATGAAAATCGATGCACGCGTTTCTCATGTATTCAAATTCCCCTATACGATACTTACTAACTTCAAATCGATATATCTCGATTCCTAGATGAGACCCAACGAAACGCTGGGACACGTATGACCTTTTTTTGACCGATATAACTTTCCCCGGTGGTTTCATCCCAAACCGATTGTGGCTGTCGCACAGTGTTACTGAATCTGTTGTGCGATAATGTCGACCGAATATAGGACGCAGCGCGCGATTCGTCGCTCCAACCAAACCACGATTTGTAAACGTTGTTCCGGAGTAAGTCTATCCATTACACAGTACAACATTTTTCAGGTGATTGATTCGGGACTCAATTCTGATAATTGTTTGTGAAAGTAGCACCAAAAAGAAGAACTTCTGCATCATTCGTTAGGTCAAGGTACATTAAATAACAATTTAATAATTAATTTGAAGTTAGTAAGTATCGTATAGGGGAGTTTGTCACGTTTTAGGCTCTTTTGTTTGTCTTAACTCGAGAACCACTAGTCCGAATAAGCTGAAACAATTTTAAAAAAAATTAAAAATTACAGTTCCTCTGTTCATACATCGTTTCGCTACATAAGCAACAGTTTCGCAGTTATAAATAAATGTATGAAGAAAAAAATATTTTTTGCCTAAAAAATTAAAGTTTTTTTTTAACTTTCACTTTCACCTAAAGTCACCTAACCTATGAACAAAATGAAACATAGATCATGAAAATCGATTGACGCGTTTCGCTTTTATGCACAATTAAGTGAAGGTATGAATTTCAAAAATTTGCTCGAGATATGCACAAAATTCTTTGGAAAAAACATTGATGACTTTTTTTATTGATTTTCTTTTAATTCATAAAAAAAATAACAAACGGTAATAAGTTTCAAGTCCTATTTCTTTCACGTAAAGTCACATAACCTATGAACAAAATGAGACATAGATCATGAAAATCGATTTACGCGTTTCGCTTTTATGCACAATTAAGTGAAGGTATGAATTTCAAAAATTTGCTCGAGATATGCACAAAATTCTTTAGAAAAAATATTGATGACTTTTTTATTAATTCTCAGAATTTAAAAAAAAATAAGTGATAAACAAAAGGTTATTTGATTTCAGTGTGTAAATTTGATTCAGCTTATTCGGACTAGTGGTTCTCGAGTTATGACAAACAAAAGAGCCTAAAACGTGACAAATTCCCCTATACGGCACTTACTAACTTTAAATTAATTATTATTTGATGTACCTTGACCAAGCGAATGATGCAAAAGTTCTTCTTTTTGGAGCATAAATCAAGTGATCGCTGTCAAACAAACCAACTCCGAAAAAAGTGTGGCCTGGTTGAACACCACGAGTCTATTAAAATACCCATAATCACGAGAGGGTCCAAAAAGCAGCGTTTTTGAAAAAAAAGAGACAGTCGGTTTTTTAAAGAAAAAAAAGAAAAACCGACATTCCGGTTTTAGCTACCTAAGTAAAGTAAAAGTGCCCTGGAACAGCTCTAAATTTATACAGATTTCTAAAATGAGGTCATTTTAAAAATTTTGTTTAAATACGAGTATATGTCAATGTTTAAATTGGTAAAATTTCAGGATATTGGAAACCGTCACCCAAATTTAGCCAAACGGCAGAATTTAATTAATTTTTATACATAGCTTTGTACAGTTCTTTTAAAGCCATATCTACTTGAACGAGTATATGTGACGCGCAAAATAGAAAGGGACCTAAGGGTAAAAACCAGTTTTGTTCAGGAGAGCCATTTTAAAGATTTAAATACGTGTACCTTTGGTGTACCATCACTGAGCGTGTTGGCGCATATCTCTAGGAGGGAACACTTTTGGGGCATGGGATCGGTCTCATTCGATGCTCAGATTTTTTGTTTACCCTTAGGTCCCTTTCTCTATGTCACATGTCGAAATATACCATACTAAGAATGATTAAAATCGGAATTAAAATTGACTTTCGAAAGTGTTTGAATGCTACATCGGGAGAGATATTTGCACTGGGACTGTATCAAAACGTGAACCGGTATGACCAATTTTTATATGAACTGTACACAAATTCATCAATGTTGGTTGTACTTCTAGAGTTAAAGACATAACATCGATGAACCATATGTGTGGGATTTTTAGCCGATTTTCATAGAAGGTAACAGCCTTTATCCCAAAAACTTACTTTTGCAAATTTCATGAATATCGGACAACAATTGCTACCTGGTGTTTGCGGCACGCGGACATATGGACGGACAGACAGATATCGTAAAATCAAATCAACTGGTGATTCTGAGTCGAGCGCTTAGATGCTCGCCTAGCTTGACTATTTTTGAAATTTTATTTTTTCGTACTTGAATATTATGAACTTTAGCTTTCACATACAACAACCAAAAACCGGAATACCTGACAGAAAAAATCGGGTAAACCGACATGTCGGGTTTAAGCTATTTTTGAAAAACCGTCGGGCTTGGACATAAATAACAGGAATGTCGATTTTCGGTTTTGGACGCTCTAATAAGCAGTGGCCGCAAAGGTGGGTTTCGGTTTTTTGAATTCATAAATAAAACCAAGACGATTTCTTATATCATCGCTGGTACTGAGGTCGTCTATACTCAACGCTACCATTGATCAGATGCCTTGACAATGACTGGGTCAACCCCTGGAAACATCCACAATTCTATATATACTTAGTAGGGACATAAACACTCTTACACACCTTTTATGCTGTAAAATAAAAAGTACTGAATGTTTTGGTCCAAATAATTTTTAATACATTTATTGATGTATATTGTATCCAAAAAGAATCTACTTATTCGAAATGTCCGCCTTTTGCCTTTACATACGCCTTAAGTCGCACTGGCCATCGTCAATAGCTACACGAACCTCGTCCATTGGAAAATTGGCCACAGCTCGAACCAAAGCAGTCTTAAGAGATCCAATGTTGGGGTATCTTTTGTGACAAACCTTGTCCTCTTAAACCGTCCACAATTTGTAACCTAATGGGTTCAAATCTGGACTGCCTGAGGGCCATTCTTCAGCGGAAATGAACGCTGGCAAATTGTTTCGAAGCTAGGCCTGGGACTTTTTAGCCTTAGGGGCCGGCGCAGAATCCTGCTGCAAAGTCCATGGCTGGTTTTGGGACAGGGAACTGTTAAGAGGCTTCACAACAGTTTCCAAAACGGTTTCGTGGTAAACTTTGGTCGATGTTTTGACTCCTTGTTCGCAGAAATGCAGGTCAGTGACCCCAACCATGACTAAAGCTGGGTGATGACCCTTTTCCACCCTTAGTATCAGTTCAGATGCTTTCTTAGATGACCGCGCATCATTTTGGTTGTTAAATTTTTCCTGGACGGTAGAAATTTTTTCATCAGTGAATAAAATTTTTCTGTGTAAGTAATCAGCGTGCTTCACCAAAAGACGTTTGCATTTTTCAATCCTATTTTTTTTAAAGCTGCAGTCAATTAATGTTCGGTACGTCGTTTGAAAGCCCCAAGTCCCAAGTCTTTTTTAATGATTCGACTCATGGACTTTTGCGTGATATTCATCTCACGGGCCATGATTTTCTGTTTTCGGAGCGAATTTTAGCTTTGATGACATGCGGTGTTGGAACAAAGCGTGGAAGGCCCCACCGGTGGCGGTCTTTAACATCTCCAGTGCCCTTAAAGAGTTTTATGCATCGGTAAACGAACATGCGGCTAATCCGTAGTGGCCAGAGCTTTTTAAAAATATCGTTTTTTTTTTCATTTCACACTTGAGCGCTATTACAGCGATACGGTTCTCCTTATCTGACCACTCCATGATGAATGTTGAAACAATTTTAAAATCCCGTTACAGACTAACGCTGTTGAGGTTAGCTTTCAAAACCCATATGACATTAACGGGGTATGTTCAGTTCTACTATTGAAATGGTATTTATGTCTCTACTAAGTAACAAGTTAATACGTCATAGTTCGGCAGGCTGAACTTTATAAACCTTCCACTGATACTAATGCCCTCAAATAAAGCCTGTTTTTTGGGGCCGTTAAGGGCGTTGAGATTAGGGCATTTAACCCTAATCTCAATATAGTTATAATATAATAATATTATAAAATTTGCTTCAATTTGAGTACCTATATCGCCATACTAACTACTAATCGCCCGTTTTTACCATGCTGTACGTTTTTTGGGCCACCTGAACCAAAAACTCCATTATCTATGCCCTTTTAAAGGTATTTAGTGCGTCCTACTAACAAAAGCCACTTTAACCATTGTCAGTGATTTTACTATAGTATAGGTTCCTCAAAGGGAAAATTCCCACCCCTTCTGGGCCGATTTTGCCCATTTACAATCCCAAACAGTTAATGATAAGCCATCATCATGCACAATTTTAGGATTCTAGGTTAAATCGTTTGACCAGTGTCGCGATTTCCTCTGATACACAGACGGATGGCGACGGATCGTCTTAGAATTTTATAATGACAAACTTACAAGACCACCCACCCTTTGTTGGAGTGTATAAAATAATAATGATTAAAGAACTACTATACTCGTAGATATATGGCTGATATTTGGCACATATTTTATTGGCTTGGATCGAAACAAAGCCTGGAGGAAAAGTGGGCGCCCTCTTTATATCATCGTATTTATAACCAACCATGAACATAAAAAGGCAATATCTTATGAACTAATAAAGATATGACGATGATATTTGAAACATATGATGCTGGCATAGATCGAAGCACATCCGAGAGGAAAAGTGGGCGGTGCCACGCTAATCATTTAACAGGATATTACCAATGACAAGACAATTATTCTAGACAGATTTCAGATTTTTAACGACCAATCTGTTGTTTATTTCTTTAGTTGGTTTATTATATATGGGCTGTCAAGTAATATGTTTTGATGTAAATACAAATTAATTATTTTATCCTTTTCTAAACGTTTCGTTGGTTTGTTTCCTACTTCAGACTACGTTGTGGTAAATTTAGATAAGGGAGCATAACACCGCCTCCAAAACCCTTAAACTATAAAGAATATACCTTATGAACTAATAGAAATATGCTGATTATATTTGGAAACTATGAAATTGTCATGGATCAAAACTTATCCTGG
Source organism: Hydrotaea diabolus (assembly GCA_963513945.1). Lineage (NCBI taxonomy): Eukaryota > Metazoa > Arthropoda > Insecta > Diptera > Muscidae > Hydrotaea > Hydrotaea diabolus. Next base: position 138,442,593 of record OY740719.1, read on the forward strand.
AGGAAAATTGGTCGGTCAAATTAAATACGCATTTACGACACTAACGTTATGACAATAGAAGTTGATATGGAAAAAAAACATACCCTCATAAAGGGAGGTTTAACTAAAAAGCACGATGTTAATTGTAAATAAAACAAAAAGTTTTCAGAGAATTATCTCAATATGATAGAAGGATCTATGACAATTACGTGTAAACTAAAATATTGGCTAAAGGCTCGCCACGGCTTCGGTGGCATACCCCTATTCGATGGTAAATATATTCAATGACTCTGAGACATAATGGAGGTTCAATGACGATAATGTGCCGAACTAACTTATCCTCTAGCTCTTGAACTGTTCTTGGCACAATGCGATACACTTTCTTTTTTAAATATCCTCACAGATAGGAGTCCAACGTTGGCAAATCACATGATCGTGCAGCCAATTTTTTTTTCTGACCAACACTAAGGGAATGTCCCCTAAATTTCAGTGCATTGCGTTGGTGGGTGGAAAGTAAGCGATCAAAGGGGGAAAAGAGGGAGTAATGTTTGTTGACACTTGTGAATTTTCGGATGTCGTAATTGGTGGGAAATACATTTGCCGAAAGTCGATTTCAGATACGGACAGTACAGGCGAAAAACAAATCCGATCTGTAGTGTACAGTGCGTTCAACCGGCCAATCGATACCAAATAGGTGTGAAATCCTGGAAAGTCTTGTATCCCTGCAAAACATCCTCACCATGGGAATAAGTCCACGAATGTCTGAAGAACACATACGTACCATAAAAGTAACGATAGAAAAGCGACACACATCCCACATTCCGAGGGAAACAATAGAGTTGGATACCCTTCAATCGCCTATCAGCACCATCGCTCTCCTTTGAACACGGTCTAGTAGCTCCAAGATGATATTTGAGCACCTGCCCATATATGGGAGTTGTATTTCATCTTAGGCCTGATATAGGTCGTATAGATGTTGAAAAGATCAGAAGGAGTTCAATATTTCTTACACCGCTTTAGGCGGCACCATCCTGTTAGAACCACGTAGCGTCCAGGTCCATATCCTTAATTTCTCGACACAAGAACACCGTAATCACCTCGCGATAACGAACCCCAATTCACGGTAATTTTTTGGCGGACCTCAATTTCGGAAAGTACGTTACGAAACCGCCGTCAGCCCATAAACCGCACTAAACAGATACTCTTTGTGAAAGCATCGGCTTTTCAACAATCGTCTCCACCACAACAATCATCACCACACCTATGGTAGATTTTGCAGACCAAAAAAATCGTGAAGTGCATGAAATGCATATTGATTTGAACACCTATTTTCATAAAAGGCTTCAACAATCTGAATCTCAATCTTGACTTTATCAAACACTGAAGCAAAGAAACGTCAAATTATGTTGGGCAAAAAACTTGACATTATGTTGTGACTTACTATTAACATCGTTCGTTATGGTTGGACCACCCGTAGAGAAACCGACGACACGCCCGTTTGACAAAATTTTCATGTTGGAAGGAAATCCATGATAGAGGGCACCATAACATTACGTTTAGTTCATCCCACAGCGCCAGTTCTGTTTATCAAAACTGTAAGGTTCGGCCTGGCCGAACTTAACCACATTTTACTTATTTTTTTTTAGCTTAAGCCCACAGTGCAACAGTGGCATCAACATAATAACATCAGCAACTATGTATGGAGCATTAGCTAACACACATACACCTACACCATGGCGATTAAAGCCACCCCGCACATTTTTGGTACTTAAGTCTTAACCCGAAACTAAAACAACAACGACTACGACGACAACAACAGCAAAAAACACAAGGCAGGATCTTAAATATTTTATTTTGCTCAGAAATTATACGACTGTTGCTTACATTTCATCATACAATCAACAAGATTTGATATAGCCAAGAGCTAAAAGCTCCAACACATAGACACGAACCGAAGTGTGGGGGTGTGTGAGTGCGGAAATATGAAATTGTGTGGTTGCATGCGGTAAAAGTGTTAGTGTTGCTGGCTGGCTGGCTGGCTGGCTGACTGCCTGGCGTATATGAGTGAGTGAGTCGGTAAGTGTTGGGATAATGTGGCATTTTTCGGGTATAAATGAAGGGCTCATAAATTATGTTTACATTTCAGTTATTTAGACTTTATGTGCCGGGGAGTACTTCTCGCTCACGACTCATACAGTGTATGAGTGTGTGTGTGTCTGTGGTGTGTGCCACTTGTACACATGCAGTTCCCCCTCTTGTTTATGGCGCTTAACTTGAATATGTTGCACATTATGGCATCCTCGGAGGGTCCTCTTCGAGGGCAGGCGCATTCATCTGTCCGTCTGTCTGTCTGCCTGTTTGCTTCTATGACATGAATATGCTTATATACGAGCATTTCTTGCACTTATACGGTAGTCTTTGCAGCGATGTTGTTAGCGGGTACTAGAGAGATCTTTATGCCCTCGAAGTGTGCTGCCAAAGTTTCAGTAAGTTTTGGAAGGGCATTTGGAAGAATTGGAAAAAAAATCATAAGTTGAACTAAACGGCAACTTCTTAACACTTTTTGGTTTGATTCCTTTGCAATATCCCAAAACGTTTAGGGTACTCGCATAAGAACTATGGGAAATACTTTTTTATTATTAGAAATTGACATTCCCAGCTGCGAAAATGTAGAAGCCATTACTAGAGAGACATGGAAATATGTTCTCTAAGTCCTTGGTGACGGAATCTGGCTCTATATCACGAATGGAATGGCCTTAATCGTTAGAGGATTGTTCGCTTTATATCGTCAATTTATATGCCAACACACACCACATTATATACGAGGGCGGTTCGGCACAAAAAGCGCGGTATAAACAGAAAAAAGTTAAGTGTTTTGGAAACTTCCATCTGCTATGAACACATGCTAAATTTTGTTTCGATCTGGCAACTCCTTCATATAGAAACAGGTGTTCACAAAAGACGCATCCGCGATTTTTTTACAATGGAAAAATTAGAAATGCGTGGTGTCATTAAATATTTACATAAAAAAGGTTTATCGGGACAGGAAATTCATAATGATATGGTGAATGTGTTAGGTGAAAGTGCTCCTTCATATGCAACAGTAAAAAGTTGGGTTACTGAATTTAAACGTGGTCGTACAGGCATTAAAGATGAACCACGTAGTGGACGTCCAAAAAAACAGCAACAACAACAGAAATTGTAGCCAAAGTGCATGATATGGTATTAAATGATCGACGAATAAAAGTGCGTGAAATAGCTAATATCATGGGCATCTCAAATGATCGAGTCCATTTAATTTTGCATGAAGAACTACAGATGAAAAAGCTTTCTGCAAGATGGGTGCCGCACTTGTTGACAGTCGACCAAAAACGCATAAGAATGAACATTTCTCAAGCTTGTTTGGATCGTTTTCAGCGAAATAAAATGGATTTTAAGCGTCGTTTCATAACTGTTGATGAGACATGGATCCACCACTATACTCCAGAGACAAAAGAACAATCCAAACAATGGACTGAAGCTGGAGGAAGTGCCCCAAAGAAGGCAACAACAATTCAATCGGCTGGTAAGGTTATGGCAACGATTTTTTGGGACTTCAAAGGTATTTTATTGATTGAGTATCTGCAAAAGGGTAAAACAATAAATTCAGAGTACTATTGCAATATTTTTGATCAATTAAATGTAAAAATTCGAGAAACACGTCCTGGCTTTCAACACAAAAAAATAATTTTTCATCAAGACAACTCACCAGCACACAAGAGTGTTTTACCAATGGCTAAAATCAACGAATTAAAGTACGAGTTGCTTGACCACCCACCTTATTCTCCTGATTTAGCTCCCAGTGACTTTTACCTGTTCCCAAATCTAAAAAAAACTTCGCTGGCAAGCGTTTTACCTCAAATGAAGATGCAATTACAGTTGTAAACCACTATTTTGAAGACCGTGAGGAAAACTATTTTAATCAAGGTATAGAATTGCTAGATAAGCGTTGGACTAAGTGTATTGAAGTTTCAGGAGATTATATTGAAAAATAAAAATATTTTTGTAAAACTAACTATTCTCTTTCGTTGGTAGGCTAAGAACTTTCCGGACCGCACTCGTAGGGTAGTTCTGACACAAACAAACGAGATAAGCTGCTTTTTGAATAAATCATATCCACCAATTTGGTTATTTGCAACACGGGGCTCCGGGGTTATTTGTAGAACGGGCCAATAGGCTCCCTTCTACCATAATTAACAGGTTATACGCGGGTTGCTATTTATATTTCGGGTCCTCGAGGGCGAATTGTTTTGTTTAAAGTATGTTGAAAAATTCATCTTAGTCAAAAAATGGAACTATCCCGTGAATATTTTCGTGCGATGATTATTTACGATTTTCGGCGTGGGTTATCGAGACAAGACTATTAAAATCAACTTGTTTCAACTTTTGGCGATGAAGCACCATTAAAAAACCACTGTTAATCACTGGTACCAAGAGTTCAGTCTCGGACGCCGTTTGATCCAGGATGAATTTCGTGAAGGACGTCCAACTTCGGTCACTTTGCCAGAAACCATTGACCCTGTGCGTGAACCGATTAAGCAAGACCGACATGAGACATACCGTGAGATTGAGGCATCCTTAGCATTAGTATGACAAACATCAATAAGATATTGCATGTTCATTTGGCCGTGAACAAAATTTGTTTCGTTGAATCCCACATAATTTGACGAATGCTCAAAAAAAAAGGCTTGTATGGATTGGTGCAAAGAGATTTTGAAAAAGTATAACTGCGGTAGCTTAAAGGCATTGTCACAGGTGACCAATCATGGATCTATGCATATGAACCCGAAACAAAACAGCAATCGGCCGTGTGGATTTTTCAAGACGAGCCAAATCCTACAAAAGTTGTTCGTGGAAGAAGGACATCGAGGCAAATGATTGCGTTTTTTTTTCGGTATAACCGGCCATGTTGTCACGGTGCCTTTAGTGGAACGTAGGACAGTGAGTGGTATACTTATACAACCATCTGTTTGCCAACAGTGTTTGAAAAAATGAGGAAATATAATAAGAGAAGACGGATCATTTTGCATCACGACAATGCGAGTTCTCACACATCAGCTGCAACGATAAGCTATATGACCTCTCAAGATGTCGAAGTGATGGGCCATCCGCCGTACAGGCCTGATCTGGCACCCTATGACTTCTTCTTATTCCCTAGCATCAAGAAAAAATGCGTGTTCAACGTTTTTCATCGCCCGAAGCAGCTGTTGAAGCGTTCAAAAATCATGTTTTGAACGAGTCTCAATCGGAGTGGAAAAAGTGCTTCGAAAATTGGTTTGTGCGCATGCAAAAGCGTATTGATCTTAAAGGAGAATATTTTGAGAACAATAAAACCATTTCCAATAATAAATTATTGTGTTTTAGTGTCGGACCCGAAATATTACAGCAACCTCGTAGATATAACCTTTGTAACAATTAGTGATTTGTTTAAGGTCTTAAATTGGAGAATATCAACGGAGTTTTCATATTCAGATCACTTTAGATTTCGATATGGGTAAACCCTGTAGGAAGGCCAAGGAAGGCAGCCTAGGAAAAAATCAGAGACATTATTTAGCCTCTGACACCTCTAGCAGGGAAGCAGTCAAATATTCTCGACCTGGATGGCGCAGTAGATCGCAGGACAACAGCAGGGGAGCTATTAGACGTCCACGACCTGAAAGGCGCAGTAGAAAGCGTGACAAAGCAGGGGAGCTGTTAGACGTCCACGATCTGAAAGGCACAGTAGAAAGCGTGACAACGGCTCGGATACTGTCAGACGTCAACGATCTGAAAGGCGCAGCAGAAAGCGTGACAAAGGCTTTAATGTCCACATGTCCTGTCCAGAACATAAGTCCCCTCCGTAAAACCAACCAAACGTGGTAGACAACAGAGCTTAAGGTACTCGTAATGAGAAAGGATAGAAAAATACTCTTCAACAGGGCAAAGAAGGAGAATACAGCCGCCAACTAATACGAACAGCGAAAATCCTGTTAAGACTTCAAGAAGAAAACCTGAAAGGTAAAACGGAAATCCGGGGGACTACTAGTATTCAGCGAGCGAAGTAGCCTTTCGAGAAGGCTAGCATACTAGGACTGCTGATGAAATCTGATGTAAAATACTAAATAATATTAATAAACAGATGATTGAACTATTTTTGGAAACTCATTAGCCTGGCAATACCAAGACTTCTGAAGAAACCCGATAGAAAATTGACGAAGATAAAAAAGGTATGATTGCACTACTTATGAAAACTCATTTAACAGGCTGTCAGGACGAGCAAGACGATGCGGATAATCTAAGCGCTTCAATCACACCATGTACGGAGAAGTTCATAGGGAAATTTGTAGACAAAGGCATGATAGCGTAGGCAACCCTATATATCGCCTGGATTAGACGGTATCATCCCAGCGCAGTTTTTGGAAATCTGCCTACCATGGAAATACCATAAGGAAATCTTTACTGCAAGTCTTAGATGGTCATACGAGGGCGTATCAATAATTATGTGACATTTCTAAACAAGCTGTTTTTTTTACAAAAAAAATACTTCGCAACATAATCTCCTTTAAAAGCAATACCTTTAGTCTAACGTTTCTCATAGTTTTGTAAACCTTCCAAAAAAATAGAATTTTTCGAGGTCCATAAAAAAGGCATTTGTTTGATCAATAGTTTCATCGTTGTAGCTGAATCTCTTTCCACCGAGCCATTTCTTTAGGTTTGGTAATAGAAAATAGTCACTGCTAAGCTAAATCCGGAGAATATGGCGGATGAGCTACTAATTCGTAACCCAATTCATGCAATTTTGCCATTGAGAATGCACACGAGCATTATCTTGATGAAAAATAACTTTTTATTGGCCATATGGTGTCGTTTTTTTTTTAAATCCTCATTAAATCTGCCCAGTAAGTTGGCAAAATATTCGCCGTTTATTGTTTTTCCCATTTGAAAGTGAACGATGCGGATTGTTCCGCGTGCATCTTCAAAAAAAAAAAAACAAATTGCGTAATAGGCCGACGAAGCCACATTGGCCTACTGTGGAGCCGGTTCGCCCGGACAAACCCATTGTTTAGACGGCGGCTTTTCCGGAGTGTAGTTTTAAAACGCAGCATAAAAAAACAACATTGTTAAGACGGCTGCTTGGTCTCCGGAGTGTTGTTCACCGTTTTAAAACGCAGCAAAAACTCATTCGAATTCGGTTAAACCACTCTAAACAATCCTTTGAATTTTTCACACGACTACGTTTATGGTTAGTTGAGAGCAAACGCGGCAGCCATCTTGCAGACAGCTTTCTTAAACCCAACTGATCATGTAAAACCGAAACCACACTGCCATATGAAATGCGTATGGCATCAACAATCTCACGCCCATTTACTCTTCGATCGGCCAACACCATATCGTGGATTTTTTTGACATTCTCGGGTGTATTGAACATAACTGGCTGTCCAGAACGTTTAGCGACATTTTTACTTGTGCGACCACAACGAAAGTCAGTAAAACACTTTTTTCACATTCGAAATCGATGGTGCAGAGTCCCCATAGTATTTATCAAGATTTTTCTTGGTTTGATTGATGGTTTTTTCCGCAAAAAATAACGTTTAAGAAGCACCCGAAAATTTATGTTTTCCATTTTGAACGAAATCGACGAGGTTGTATGTTTTGGACAGCTTTTAAACACAAACTAAATGACGGAACTCTCAAAAAATTTGACAGTAGTCTAAGAACAGATGGTACTTCATGGGAGCAGTGTTGCATTTTATATTACTATTAGGGAAGTAATCACTGGATCCGGTTTTGGCTTTTAATAACTATTTTCCTTCTTGCAATGTCAAACGAAATAAACTACAATCCCGAAATTGTTTACGATGATGGCTGATAGCCATAACTGTTTAGGATTGTAAATGGGAAAATCGTTTTAAAAAGAAAATAGTTTTTCCTTTAGAAAACTAAGGGACCTCTTATAGCATTTGCTCAACATTACATTATATTTTACACTACCCATGACTACGCTTATAAAGCAACAAAAAAACAGACTAGTCCAAATACAAATTAGCAAAGATTGGAGCTCAGATGCATGAACCCTATGACACAATTTAACTTCCATATTTCCAAACTGTCGCCAAATATGAACAATTAAAAGATAATTTCTCTACAAATACATATGTGACGTGCAAAATAGAAAGGGTTCCTAAGGGCAAAAACCAGTTTTGTTCAGGAGAGCCATTTTAAAGATTTAAATACGTGAATCTTTGGTCTACAATCACTTTCATAAAACGCGCATATCTCTGGGAGGGAACACTTTTGGGGCATGGGATTGGTCTCATTCGATGCTCAGATGTTGTCCACATCAAAAAAAGTGAAAATTGATTTTTTTACCCTTAGGTTCCTTTCTCTAAATCGAAGTACTCGTAAATTACTACTGTATGACGTATAAGTCAATTCAATTTGTTCTGTATGATAAAGACTTACCCTATTTTCGTGATCACAGGTTAACTGAACGATGTATCCACAAAAGGGGCAATAGGTTCTGAAAGAGAGAATTGCAAAGAGTTGGATAAAATGATTAGAATATGAGAAATACATAAAAATAGTAAGGGGTGTTTTTTATTGGGGTATAGAACTTTAAGTTGGCATCACTTTTTTAACTGGCGGCCATTTTGTCAGCTGTCAAGTGATTAATATTTAGTTTGGTTTGCCATTTCATCATGAACAGGTTGACAAAAGAACAACGCTTGCAAATCGTGCAAATTTATTTCGAAAGTAATGGTTCAGTTCGCGAAGTTCACCGCAAGCTCCGTCCATTTTATGGTCGACATAATCGTCCATCAGAGCAATTAATTCGGTTAACCATGGATCGGTTAACATGGACCATTGGATTATTTTCTTTGGGAATATGTGAAGTCGCTCGTCTACGCCAACAAACCAGAAACACGTTAGGGGACTTGGAAGCCAACATTCGTGGCGTTATTGCCAACATACGGCCCCATATGCTCGAAAAAGTAGTTGAAAATTGGACCTGTAGTATTGGCTTTATTCGAGCCAGCCGCGGCGGCCACATGCCCGAAATCATATTTAAACATTAATGGCATAAAATTATCCTTCCAATAAAGCCAAATTGATGGACATTAAAACGATTTTCTTGTGTTTTATTTCAATTCGAAGTTCTATACCTCAATAAAAAACACCCTTTATAAGTATAGTAAAATGTTTTGTCTTAAAGTGCTACGATGGCTGCTATATAAATTTCTGGTCTAATAATGAAAATGCGAATATTTATCATCAAAAACGGTTTTATTGTTTTTCAAAGTATTCTCCAGCATGACTTATACACCTTTGCATGCGCTCAAACCAATTGTCGAAGCTCTTTTTCCACTCCGATTGAGACACCTACAAAACATGATTTTAACGCTTCAACAGCATCTTCTGGAGCCGGAAATCGTTGACCACACATTTTTTTCTTGATGTGCGGGAATAACAAGAGTGCCACGTCAGGGCTGTACGGCGGATAGCCCATCAATTCGACGTTTTGGCCGGCCAAATAAGCGCTGGTTTGAGCCGATGTGTGAGAGCTCGCATTGCCATGCTGCACAATGATTCATCTTCTCTTGTTGGTTTTTGGAATTTCTCCGACGACTTCAGGCAAACAAATTGTGGTGTACCGCTCAGAATTGACCTCCTACGTTGCTCAAGCGGAACAGTCGCCACATGACCAGTTTTGCCGAAAAAACAGGCGCCCATTTGCTTCGAAGTGCTTCTTCCACGAACAACTTTCGTTGGATTTGGCTCGTCATCGTAGACCCACACGGTCGATAGCTCATACATTGATAGATGACATAGATCCATGATTCGTCACCTGTGACGATCTCATAAACGTCTTTTGAAGCACCGTGATCGTATTTTGAAAATCGTTGACCACACATTTTTTTCTTGATGTGCGGGAATAAAAAGAAGCCTGCACAATGATTCATCTTCTCTTGTTGGTTTTTGGAATTACTCCGACGACTTCAGACAAACAAATTGTGGTGTACCGCTCAGAATTGACCTCCGACGTTGCTCAAACGGAACAGTCGCCACAAGACAGGCGACCATTTGCTTCGAAGTGCCTCTCCACGAACAAGTTTCGTTGGATTTGGCTCGTCTTCGAAGACCCACACGGTCGATAGCTCAAACATAGAAAGAAGACATAGATCCATGATTCGTCACCTGTGACGATCTTATAAACGTCTTTTGAAGCACCGTGATCGTATTTTTTCAAAATTTCTTTGAAGCAATCGCCACGAGCCTTTTTTTGGGCGATTCTCAAATTGTGCGGGATCCAGCGAGAGCAAAATTTTTTACGGCCAGGTGTTCATTCATTATCAAATGTAAGCGGTGGAAGAAATGCCCAAGGATGCCTCTATCTCACGGCATCAATGTTCTCTGGCACAACTGCCGTTTTTGGGCGATCTTCACGACCTTTGTCTTTGAGCGAGTGTCGGCCACGCTTGAATTCATTAAAACAGTTTTTCACAGTGCTATAGGAACGAAATCGCACGAATATGTTCACGAGTTAATTCCATTTTTTGCCAAATTGATTTTTTCAAGTCACTGTAAACATCACAGATGATGGTCGTACGTCAAAACGTTCTGAGTACGTTTATGCTAAAATATGTCAAACTTTCCAATGGAAATATCAGATGGGCCTGAAATATATATAGCAATCCTCGTATACATCGAAAATTATCTAAAACTTTACAGTTAAAAACGTAGTTCCTCCTGGTCGATCCTAATATACCCACCAACGGCATTTAACTATTAAAGAGAAAAATTACCAGTTTTTTGAGAGCCAACGGCCTATGGTACCGACTCCAATCTCAGGCAAAATTTTAACAAAATCAATATTTAAATTCGTGTAAAATTAACTTTACTTTGTGTAGAAATATATTCATATTGTTTTTTGAGGTCTTAAATACATTCCAACCAACAGTATCTGTTTGAACAATTGTTCATCCTCAAAAATTATATTTTATTAAGGAAATACTCAAAAAAGCAAAGAGATACATACCTTAACAACCCAAAAAGGAAACTTTTTTACCCCAAGGTCGATTTCGCCTATACACAATTCCACACAGCGTATGACCATAAGCCATCATCATGCTCAATTTCCTAATCATAGCTTGATTTATTTGGTTGTTATTGTGCTTTCAGCTGACACACTGACTTAGCACACTTCATAATATACCGACTACTAACTAACCCAAAATCCTTGGGGTCACATTGGAATCTTGTTGACCTCTTACAAAGCGAAAGGTCGGTCCGTACTGAACAACGTAGCGAAGGTGTAATTGGCGAACGCGAGTACGACGCAGTGGAAGAAAATTTAGACTTGCCAGAATGCCGCCCAGAGAACATCAACAGGGTATCTCCTTATGTCTTCTGAAGACCATCTACGAGGGCTACCGCAAAATTAACTGGCCTGGCACATTTTCTGTTTTACTAGCAACTTTTTTTTTGTTTTTTAAAAGCAATCTTTTATAAGCCATCTGTCAAAATTTCCGAAATATTTAATGATTATTTTTATTGTTACAGGTGATTGAAGTAAACAAGTTTTATAATTTTTGAAAAATGGAAAATAAAGAGTTTCGTGCGGTAATTAAACACTTTTATATGAAAGGTTATACGCCACAATTAATCAAAGATGAATTGGATTCTGTTCATGGTGATAATGCACCATCATACTCCACCGTGAAATCCTGGTTTCAACAATTTAAAATGGGTCGTTCAAGTACGGAAGATGAACAACGCTCTGGAAGACCGAAAACTGCTACTACTATTGAAAACATTAGAAAAATATTTAATGAAGTGACTAAAGATAGACGAATAAAGCTCAGAGAACTTGCTGATATTGTTAAAATACACGAAAAACAAGTTTGGAGTATTTTACATGATGAACTCTACATGAAAAAGCTATCCGCAAGATGGGTGCAGCGTTTGTTGACTTTGCCCCAAAAAATCGTCCGTTGGACCAATTCCGAGGAGCTTTTAGCGATTTATCAGCGTAATCCAATAGAGTTCTTGAGCCGATTCATAACTGTTGATAAAACATGCATCCATCACTACATCCCAGAATGCAAAGAACAGTCATAACAATGGATAGAAGCTGGTAAAAGTGGTCCCAAGAAGGCGAAAACTGTTAAGTCCGCAGGAAAAGTAATGGCCACAGTATTTTGGGATGCAAGGGGTATAATATTTATTGATTATCTTGAGAAAGGAAAACCTATAAATAGTGAATATTATTGTGCATTATTGGAACGGTTGAATGAAGAAATCCAGATAAAACGACCGCATTTAGAAAAAAAAAGTTATTTTTCATCAAGATAACGCTCCTTCACACACTGCATTTTTAGCTCAACAAAAACTGGCCGAAATACGATTTGAAATTGCTCCGCATCCACCATATAGTCCAGATTTAGCTCCTACTGATTATTTCTTGTTTCCAAATTTGAAAAAAATTCTCGGTGGCAAAAAATGTTCGTCCAATAGCGAGGTTATTGCTGAAACTGAGGCATATTTTGAAGGTCTTGAAAAATATTATTTTTCGGATGGAATTAAAAAAAACTTGAAAAACGTTTGATGAAGTGTATTGAGTTGGAAGGAGATTATGTTGAAAAATAAATAATAATAATTCCGAAAAAAACGGTTCTTTTATGTTAGGCCAGTTACTTTTGCGGTCGCCCTCGTAGATGGGTTGCCTAAACAGTATCTTGTTGCCTAAACAGTATCAGCTTAGGTGTCTTTGCAGTAGTCATTCCAGCTACCATCTCATGAACAGGATGCCTCAGCCTAGGTAGATCAGATACCATCTTTATGGTCTACAGCGGTATAATACGATAGAGAGCCTTAAAATATCGACTCTATAGGGCAGATCTGAACGACATTCATGCTGATGAAGTTACAGCAGCAGTATTTAGCTATATTGTGAATGTAGTGCTAGGGAAACATCCCCCCGAGTTTTCACGTCTGCTACCTTGTCGTCTCAACCTCAATCTCCTAGTCTGGATGCCTTCGCCCAGACAGATCAGATAAAATATTCGTGCTCTAGAGAGAGAGAGGTTCAGCGGTACAAGAAAGAAAGCCTTTAGATTATCAAATCAGGCAGGTCTGAACGACATTTACGGTGATCAGGTCACAACAGCAGTATCCAGCTTTACAGCAGCGGTATTTAGCTATATTGTGAATGTTGAGCCAGGGAAACATTCCCCATCTACTAGTCTGGATGCCTCTGCCCAGCTTGAACAGGTACGATCTCTATAATCCGAAGGGATAGTTCTAGCGGTACAAGTGAAAGCCTCTAGATCAATAAAACTATCAGGAAGGACTAAACGACATTCACGCTGATAAAGTTGCAGCAGCAGTATTTAGCTATAGTGTAAATGTAGTGCTAGGGAATCATCCTCTCGAGATTTTATGAGAGGAGAATATGGTACCTCTGCAGACGCGTGTGGTTGTGGCTCAGCTAAGATTTGGATGGTGCAGTCGCCTTAATTCGTATTGGGGTCTAATTGATGTTAACATTCCGGAAGTTTGTTCCGCCTGCCATCAGGAATCACATGACGTGCTGCAGCTCTATAATTTTCTGTCTAAGCCCACTTAGCTGACCCCCACGTCTCTTAGGACTCATCCAGTTTAAAAGACGCGTTTCCCTTACCTGGAAATCGAAGCAGATTCTCTATAGACGAACAGGACTTTCAAAACAACGGACGGAGGAACACACGGATGGACGAACGTGGCTAGATCGTCTTAGAGTTTTACTTTATAGGTTCTTCGATCAATATTTCTGTGATGTTGTAAACGGAATGTCAAATTTACAAAGTACACCATCTATCCGCGTGATGTACGGAACTTTTGAAAATTTCCACAATAGCCCCCCGTCAAAATTCCCCATTTCATGCTTATCCTGTTGTTTGGGAAAGCGTTAAGGACGCGTTTTAACACACATCCGCCTTCATAAAGTCAATATTCTCATCATAGGCAAGCAAGAGCTGGAGCAGCAACAGCTACGGCAGCCAGCAATGGCAGAAGCATCAACGACGCTCCCCCTGCCCCCATTTACTACACAAATTACAACATTTTGCTGCAGTACTTGGGATGTCCACATAATTCAAAAATCCACACACACAAGCTTATTACAAACACACGCACACAGACGTAAGCATACGGAGAAGTCTACATAGAAGCATTAGCAATACCCTTAAAAATGTGTACGTGTGTGTGTGGGCCTTAGCACTTTGGCTCATATGCATACGCTCACCATTGCACTCACCGAAGATGGATGAACATGCAACCAAATTCAACTTGAAATATCTCTGGAAGTATAGGAGAGCGCGCGAGTGTGTGCGTGTTGGCAACCTTGTAATATATTGCCACATTTATGCATTAAGTGTCGGGGAGCTCTGCATATGCATATGTGTAATGTGGGACAGAGTCTGTGCGCGTGTGTGTGTGTGGGGCAACATATGCATAGAGTGTTCCATGTTCCTGGCAGCCAGTAGAACGGCCCGCGCGCGGTTACGGTGTGAAATCGGCGTACACACACGTAGACACGCACACACACACACACTGAACTGCACACAGGGTCCTTTTAGTGTCATCTTAAGTTGCACATCTTGCATTTGTATGCCGTGTCGTAATCACTTGCAATTCTCATGCATCACACACATGCTACGCCACTACATCGCACTACAGCAACAGCATCGGGCCCAGCAGCATGCATGTATGCCATGGCCCGGCGTGGAAGTTGTTGCTTGCATTTTAGAATTGGTCCTTCATTCATTCACTGCAAATGGGATAAGAAAATCGCATAAAATAAATGTCTCTGTCGTTCTAAATAGAGCGATCTGGAGTAGTGTTGTAAGCATCGTAAGTGTGGCATGGGGTGCGGGTGTGTTTTCGGGTTGTTGCTTCTTAATTATACTTTCACCCTACTGGGTAAGAGTGTATATATGGACACAAAAGCGGTTTAGACCCTACATACGAGTATGTTTTGGTCAAATATGCTCGATGACTTTGAAGTCATTTCAGCCATGTCCGTCTGTTTCCTTCATACATGGTTGCCGGTCACCGCCGTCAAACGGAAGAGGTAGATATAGACTTGGTTTGAGAGGTAAGGAATTCATGTCCATTAACAGGTTTCAGACCGTAACTCCTATATGTAGGGATTTGTGACTAAATATATACTATCTCGCTACCGATGTCCTTAATTTTTGTGTAAACAGTCCCACATTGCATGGGTCGCAAACTGGGGCTGCTGGCTTAATAATGAAAATGCTAATATTTAAAATGGTTTTATTGTTTTTCAAAGTATTCTCCAGCATGATGCGCTTAAATCAATTGTCGAAGATCTTTTTCCACTTCGATTGAGACACCTCCAAAACATGGTTTCTGAAAGCTTCAATAACATCTCCTGGCGACGAAAATCCCTGACCTCGCATTTTTTCCTTGATGTGCGGGAATAAAAAGAAGTCATTGGGTGCCAAGTCAGGGCTGTAAGGATAACCCATCAATTCGATGTTTTGGGCGGTCAAAAAGGCGCTGGTGTGAGAAGATGTGTGAGAGCTCGCATTGTCATGGTGCACAATGATTCGTCTTCTTTTGTTCGTTTTCGAATTTTTCCGAAGATTTCGGGCAAACAAATTGTGGCGTACCACTCAGAATTGACCTCCTACGTTGCACAAGCGGAACAGCCGCCATATGACCAGTTTTGCCGTAGAAACAGGCGACCATTTGCTTCGAAGTGTTTCTTCAACGAAAAACTTTCGTCGGATTTGGCTCGTCTTTGAAGACTCTCACGATCGATTGCAGTTTTGTTTCGGGCTAATATGCATAGATTCATAATTCGCCAACTGTGACGATCTTATATGTGTCTTATGAAGCACAGCAATCGTATTTTTTTAAAGTTTCTTTGCACCAATCGACACGAGCCTTTTTTGAACGATTGTCAAATTGTGCGGGATCCAACGAAAACAAACCTTTTTTACGGCCAGGTGTTCATGCAATACCGACTGTATTCTAGTGGAAGAAATGCCCAAGGATGCCTCTACCCCACGGTATGTCACATGACGATCTTGCATTATCAGTTTACGCACGGCATCAATGTTCTCTGGCATAACGGCCGTTTTTGGACGACCTTCGTCTTTGAGCGAGCGTCGGCCACGATTGAATTCATTAAATCAGTTTTTCACAGAGCTATAGGATGGTGCTTCATCGCCATACAAAAATTTACGTTCATCGATGCACTCTTGTCGTGATAATCGACGTCGAAAGTTGTGAAAAATGATCGCACGAAAATGTTCACAAGTTAATTCCATTTTTTTGCCAAATGGATTTTTTTCAAGTCACTGTAAACAACACAACTAACTGATGGTCGTACGTCAAAACGTTCTGAGTATGTTTGTGCTAAAAAATGTCAAACTTTCCAATGTAAATGTCAGATGTCACCAGACAAAGCTTAGTGTTGCCTAGGCCAGAAATATATATAGCAACCCTCGTAGTATCTCGGCTACGAGGTCTGACCGGAGACTGATTTCGTGATGTACCAAGGGTAGTCAGGAGCCACCAGAACTGTTGTTTTGGCCTAAGAAGTAGGGTCGGCCCTTCGGTGAGTATCGTGGTGGTGCGGGGAGAGTTGTGGCTCAGTGTGGAGTTGCATTGCAACAAGGTGCTGTAACCCATAGATCAGCAAAAGGTTATGATAGGCCTCGTCCCCTGACCAAAGGGAAAGTTCTGTACATATAACAAGCTTTGAATCGGTATTTGCCCTTAAGGGTGCTAAGTTAAAGCTGTAACAGTGATAATCATGTAAAACAGGCAGACGCTGCCCGTCCGCCGTGCGGCTGCTACGCACGATAACTACTTTGAGATTTTAAAAATATTTAAAATGTCATTACTTGAACAGTTTTTATTCTCATTCGAAACCTTTATTGTTTCTTTTTCAGAAGCAACGTCAAAATTGGTAAAATGTATTGGCAAGGTTGTCAGGCAGACTGTACAGCTGTTTCTAAGCCCGTCAAGGTTTTTCTTCGGCAGTCTTTGGCAAAGATTACTTCGGCTACAAATCGAATGACTTAGTCGGGAGACTCATTTAAATTACTGAGAATTGCCCTGTGCGAAGAGCAATCTACAAAACATAAGCAATGAAAAAACTATCTATAAGTGATAAATAATTAGATTTTGAGCCACGCCCCCCTACTAAATAAATGGCTTTTGTTTAGTGTAGATAAGATCTCACATAACTTGTCGTGGAATTTACTTATATTAGAAACACAGTAATATTTTTATGGCAGCTTTGTACTTGCAAATCAAAAGGGGTTTAACACGCCCCATTCTGATACTTCCCATACAAATTCAACATTCAGTCAACTTCTTTATTCTTGAAATATCTTTAATGGTACTTATACGATCTAACCTAAAATCAATACCTAAGACCACAACTTCAAAGCTAATTTGGTGACAAATAAGTGGATTTCTAACCACGCACCTTCTGGTAACTCCTAAATAAATGGCGCTGTTTCAGTTTAGAACCCACATTAGTTCTCACTCAGTTTGTAAAATTCGATAAAAATTGTGAAGTCCATTATATTTAAATAACAGCTTTATACACGCATCCGAAAGGAGTAGATGATACTTTCAGTGCAAATGCACCAATCCGCGTACTTTTGCTATTCGCATAATAATTGTGATACTTTTAATAATTATAAATTTGCATATAAAATATAAATTACATTAGCTGACGAAAATTTGGAGCTTTAGCCACGCCTATTCTCACGGTACTATCCGAGCGTAAACGGAAACCCACAAAACTGTTTTCCTATTGCATGAATTTTGTTTCCTGCAATATACTTATTTCATCTTTGTATGTGCTTAAGGAAAAAGTGGTTGCCACGCCCCACTCTAGCATCTTCCACTAAGTCGACGAGTGAGATTACGAGATTTTAATAGAATCGGTACTCTTCAAGCTATGGAGAACGGCAGGAAGGACAAATCAAATTCCATATATGAGTGAGGGTACATGTAAGTCGGATCGACCGTTTGTTTTTATGTGCAGTCGTGATATCCAGACGAACTTATGAAATATGTACGCCTGGGCCTGTCGCAACTTTGAAATACACAACGACTTTTTGGATATGCAGTGTTGACAGTTAAATGTTATATTTGAAAGCGTCTGACTAAGTCAGAAGAGAGCCGAAATATTGGGCATGACAGTATGATTATATTATGCTAACATGCCATACCAATATCCACATATGTCCGTACACCGCCGACAGGATGTAATAGAGATGTAGCATTTTGTATTGCATTTGTATTACATATTAATCGTTTTATACCCATACCCTACTGGTTAAGACGGATTATATCATTTGGTACGAACAAAAAGTGTAACGCATAGTAAAAAGCATTTAAGACCCCACATATGTTTGTTGTGACCCAATACATTTCAAGACTTTTTGAGTCATTTGAGACATGTACGTATGTGCGGCTGGTACGCCGGGTAACTCTCAAAAAGAGCTACCAATCAGTTTTAAATTTTTGGGTATGTCTGTTGTGATGAATCGTTGGTATTGTCGCGTATTTGAACTTACGCGATAAAAATATACTTTATTTATTACCCTGCAGCTAAACTAATAACTAGTAACGTATTGGAACAGTCATACTACTAGTTATAACGAGACTGTTGCAAAAACGACAGATTTGGGTTAGTCTAAAACGTACAAAAATAAGCCAAATGAACAAGCGATTGACCGCCCTGCTTTACGAGCAAGTGTCGCTCTCTCATACATCGGTTACTGACTTTTGTGTGAGAATAAAAAAAACAGTTAACCGATGTGTTACCGAAACAACAACAATAACCGAAACACGCACCCTCTATTGCTTACTTATTTAGAACAAAAACAATAATTGCATTGATTACAGAGTTGACAAATTGTGTTTTTCTGCAGATTTTTGTTTTTCGATTGTTTTCAATATAATATGTACGAGGGCGACCGCAAAAATAACTGGCCTAACATAAAAAGAACCTTTTTTTTGGAATTATTATTATTTATTTTTCAACATAATTTCCTTCCAACTCAATACACTTCATCAAACGTTTTTCAAGTTTTTTAATTCCATCCGAAAAATAAGATTTTTCCAGACCTTCAAAATATGCCTCAGTTTCAGCAATAACCTCGCTATTGGACGAAAATTTTTTGCCACCGAGAAATTTTTTCAAATTTGGAAACAAGAAATAATCAGAAGGAGCTAAATCTGGACTATATGGTGGATGCGGAGCAATTTCAAATCGTAATTCAGCCAGTTTTTGTTGAGTTAAAAATGCAGTGTGTGAAGGAGCATTATCTTGATGAAAAAGAACTTTTTTTTCTAAATGCGGTCGTTTTATCTTGATTTCTTCACTCAACCGATCCAATATTGCACAATAATATTCACTATTTATAGTTTTTCCTTTCTCAAGATAATCAATAAATATTATACCCCTTGCATCCCAAAATACTGTGGCCATTACTTTTCCTGCTGACTTAACAGTTTTCGCCTTCTTGGGACCTCTTTTATCAGCTTCTATCCATTGTTTTGACTGTTCTTTGCATTCTGGGATGTAGTGATGAATCCATGTTTCATCAACAGTTATGAATCGACGCCAGAACTCTATTGGATTACGCTGATAAATCGCTAAAAGCTTCTCGGAATTGGTCCAACGGACGATTTTTTGGGGCAAAGTCAACAAACGTGGCACCCATCTTGCGAATAGCTTTTTCATGTGGAGTTCATCATGTACAATTCTCCAAACTTGTTTTTCGTGTATTTTAACAATATCAGCAAGTTCTCTGAGCTTTATTCGCCTATCTTTAGTCACTTCGTTAAATATTTTTCTAATGTTTTCAATATTAGTAGCAGTTTTCGTTGTTCATCTTCAGAGCGTTGTTCATCTTCCGTACTTGAACGACCCATTTTAAATTGTTGAACCCAGGATTTCATAGTATAGTATGATGGTGCATTATCACCATGAACAGAATCCAATTCATCTTTGATTAATTGTGGCGTATAACCTTTCATATAAAAGTGTTTAATTACCGCACGAAACTCTTCATTTTCCATTTTTCAAAAATTATTAAACTTGTTTACTTCAATCACCTGCAATAAAGAAAATAATCATTAAATATTTCGGAAATTTTGACAGATGGCTTATGAAAGATTGCTTTTAAAAAACAAAACAAAAAAATTGCTAGTAAAACAGAAAATGTGCCAGGCCAGTTAGTTTTGCGGTCGCCCTCGTAACACAACAAGCGTGTATTTATGTGTTATGGCAATCCGTTTTGAAAACAAACACTGAGCTAAAATGCTGTGGAAGCAAGCATAAATCATTTAGTTTGTGTGAAGTGGACGAGCTTTCTTTGCGCACTTAACCGGAATTGGAATTATCAACAACAAAGTAAGTACAACAGAAATGAGTAAACGAAATATGGCCCGGTTAATAAAAAAAACAACGAGAAATCTATATTAGAAGATAAAAATATTAGAATATTAGAAAATAAAAAACAGTTCTAATGTAGGAACACAAAACATGAGTACAAAGTGATGAGTATGTTGTTTTAACACCAGACATTTTGGAAGAGGAATGTGAAGAAATTGAAGATAGAAACAGCAATGTTCCAAAAGATTCATTAACTGACAAATTAGGAAAGTGGTACATAAAAAACAACAATTCTAGGAGTGCATTTGAAGAACTTTTGTTTATTTTAAGGGAAGAGAATTTGAATGTGCCAAAGAAAGCTGAAACAATATTACCTAAAATTATTGAGAAAACCATTATTAGAAATGTACATGCTGGCCTGTATTGTCATTTAGGCATAAGAAACCAGTTACAGAAAATCGGCAAACATTTTTTGGGTTTAGACAAAATTGTAAATGATGTTAGTATTGATGGATTGCCATTATTTAAAAGTTCTAGAGCTCAACTGTGGCCGGTTCTAATAAGAATTGTAAATTCAGAAAATCTGTACGTTCTTCCAAGCCGGAGTGTATTTTGTCATATTTAGAAGAGTTTGTAAACGAAATGAAAGAAATTGCAAAAAACGGAATATTAGTTGCAAAACATAATTTTAGTTTATAAATACGGGCCGTTGTTTGTGAAGCTCCAGCTAAAGCTTTTATTTGTGGTGTACCAAGCCATGCGTCGTCTCATGGTTGCAACAAATGCACTCAAGTAGGTAAAAAAATTGGAAATTGTTTAACCTACTCTACTGAAGCAGGAGTGTTAATAACAGATGATGATTTCGAAAATAGAACATATTTAAAACACCATCTCGTTCAATTTAGAAATACAAAAACGCCCTTAGAAACCATCGGTATTAAAATGGTTAGTCAAGTGTCAATAGATAGTATGCATTTACTAGATTTAGGAGTCATGCGAAAGTTTTTATTAAGAGTATTGGAGGGCAAAATGGTAGTTAACGTTAGTAAAAGAGACAAGATCCGTATGTCGACTAAAATAGAGACATTGAAACCGTTTGTCTCTCAAGAATTTGTAAGGAAACCAAGAAGTTATGATGACATAACACACTGGTAGGCAACTGAGTTCCGCTAGTTTCTTCTCTATACGGGAATTTTGGTTTTCAAAGACGTAATTCCTGACGACACCTACTACGTTTTTTTACTTTTACATTGCGCATGTAAATTGCTATTATGTCCTAAAAGCTATCTTAATTATTTGGAGACGGCAAAACAATTGTTTGAATTATTTGTCCACAACATTCCCTTAATTTTCGGAGATAACAGTGTATCCTACAATGTTCACACTTTGTTACATTTAGTGGATAGCATTAAGTCCATAGGAATAATGTCTGCTTCGTCGGCATATGATTTCGAAAACTATATGCAGACAATGGGAAAGTATGTAAAAAAACCAACAGAAATACTGCAGCAGATTTTTAAAAGAGTTCAATACGAACATTTTGTTGCCGATATTTCAAAGCAAGGGTTCAAAATCATAAAAAATAAAAGGATTTGTTATTATTTAAATAAATGTCTTTATACCTCAAAAAAACCGAACAATTTCTGTTGCATTAAACCTTATATTCCAATTGAAATACAAAATTTTATAGAAGAAGGCGAAGAAAAGTTTGTCTTAGGAAAAAGATTAACAAATATAAATAGTTTTTTTAAGGAGCCAATAGACTCCATGACAATTGGAATTTGCTGTGCCAATGCATTTTCTTAAGGCGATGTAGAGAAATACTCAGTTTTAGAAATAAACTTCAAATTTATGTGTATGCCTTATGGCGACAATGTTATTTTAGTACCAATTTTGCACAGTTGCCGTTAGCATTTTAAAATCTATTAATATTTATTATTTAGTTTTTAGTACTTTATTTTTTAAAGATGGATTCTATAATAAAAAAAGATGCCATTAAGCGAAAGCAAATCAAGTAAGTATAATGAACTAGCTCTGCACAAACTTTTAACTTTATATTTATCTATATCTATTTTATTACAGATACTGAAAATAATTCTTGCAAAAATTGTAAAAAACTTTCCAGAAAAATAGATAACTTACAAAGTACGTACAAAAAACCAATATATATAAATTTGAAATTTCATTAAAATTATTGTTTCAAATGATGCATTTTTTCAGAGCCCGTCACACGCAGAAAAAAAGTATGGTTGTGGTGACATACAACCATACTATGATCCTCGCAACAATAGTATGATTCGCACATAACCATACTTTGATCCCCACAACCATAGTATAATCCCCACAACCATAGTATGATCCCCACAACCATAGAATGATTCACACTCAACCATAGTATGATCCTCACAACCATAGTATGTTTTATATACAACCATAGTATGATCCTCACAACCATGTTATGATCCCTACAACCATAGTATGATCACACACATTTATACTATTATCGCCAATATTATTTATTAGAATTTGTTTAAGTTGTCGACAATTGATTTTATGCCCAATATTATTTATTAGAATTGGTTTAAGTTGTCAACAATAGATTTGAATTATAAAATTATTCAAAAATACATTAAATTCAAAATAATAAGAGTGATTTATTTCACAGTAGAAAACATAAGTTAAAATAAACGTAAGCGTTTTTATTAAAAATATCTCAGTTAAACAAAGCCAAAGCAGCTTTTTTAAAAAAATTTAATTTCGATAAAAAAATTGCATTATTGCATTAGATCCGTACCAATAACATTTGTTCTTAAAAGCATATTTAAATGAAGAAAAATTACAATCATACAGTATGATTGCCGTAATCATATTATTGTTAACACAAATTGCAAAACACAATACTTTTGTCGCACCAACCATATTTATATTGTTGCTATAACCATATTTTCATTTTAAAATTTGGCAACAATACTATTGTTACATTTCAACAATATTAATATTGCAGCAATTATACTATTGTCAAAAATAAATTCAGTTAACAATGCTATGGTTGCGAAGAACACACTTTTATTGTGGAGAACATATTATTATTGCCGTGACCATGTTAACCATGTTTTTTCTCTGCGTGCAATAATTTGTGTAAAACAGTTGAACAAAACAGTGAATCTATTATGTCCGCATTTGCCGAAATAATAGTTGTCATAACAAAATTAATTCGACAGGAAACATCAATTAGTGCCGCTACAAATGATTTTCCAATTACTTCTGACAAAATGCTGCAAACCTTAGTAGAAAAAATCATTTCTGACATACGTGATACATACGTAAGTAAAACATGTGTTTATTTTTTAATATACAGAGTTTTTCTATTTAAAAAACAAATATTTTCTATATAGCAATTACATTTTTTTTTATTTTCTTCAAACATATAATAATTAAATCATTCAAATTAGGTTTCTACAATGAGTACACTGTGGCAAAGTTGCCATGGAAAACATGGTTTAAAAACGTATACAAATTTCTACAAAGCTTTACTTGGTAAATATAAATTTGTTAACATCAACTTTTTATCATTAACAAATTCACTAAAAACTTTTTTCAGACTCCATTATAACCCTACCATCCCTAGGCCAAAGAGATCTGAAGCAGGTATTACGCCAAGCAATGCAGTTGGTAAAAAAAAACAATATAGACAGAAGTCAGCAAATAATAATAAACCAGAAAAGGTACCAACGGAAAACGCTTAAATTAATTAAAATTAATTTAAATTTATTTTTTTTAGTATTGAATTATTTTTTACTTTTTTAATTCCTAAAATTTTTATTAAATATGATTTTTTTATTTTTTTTAACAAATTCAATAAAAAATACAAAGTTCAAATAAGAAAAAAAAAACAAGTATACAATCATACACAACCAACTAGTGCTAAACTGGTGTAGACTGGAGTAGTATATAACTACAATGGATACAAACAGTATAAAACTACTATCAAATAGACTAGAATGAAACTGAAAGTAACAAACTAGAATGAGCACTAGTTCACCAATATCTTGTCCAAATACAGTAATTTAGATTACTAGATATCAAATAGTAATGTAAGTAACTAGTGTGGCAATTATAAACAAATGAACTAGTTAAGCGCCTATGACAACCCCGTGTTAAAATCGATAGTTCGCTATATGAAAAAAGGAGAGATAGGTAACTAGTTTGAAATGAAATGAAACTAGAATATTTCTAACTACATACTCGTACTAGTTATTTTGGCTGCAGGGTATGTACTATTTACAACTACATTTAAACTTCTTAAAATGGCAAACATACGAAGTGATTGCCTTAGTGACATTATTGTAAACATAAAACTTCTAAATCACTTTTTTTGTTGCGCCAACGATATTTTTATTTTTCCCACAACCATATTTTTATTTCGAAATTTGTCAATTATGCTATTGTTACGTTGTTAATATATTTCAAAAAATAATGCTATGGTTGCGCTAGCAATATTTTTATTCTAGGGGATGAAGACGGGGAATATTTTCCTAATCAAAAGTTATATTATTTTCCCTATTTCAAGATTTTAGACAGCGGTAAATCACTTGCTGCGAATAGAGGTTTTCTTTTTAATCAAAAAAATACTGTTCAAATATCTAAAGACTGGCATTACCAATTTTATTATATCCTTCACTTTTCGATGAGCAGAAAAGCCAAATGAAAAGTGGGGTTTAAAACCCTTGAAGCGCTTTAAATTAAAGCAGATTAAAAATAAGCTCATATTTGAATTTGTCTGAATACGAGTATTTCATTGTTTTTGGTACCCTTATGTATATCTTTAAATGGGTAAGATTTTTGGCTTTAGGTTTCATCTGCAAATATAATTTTATTTTTGGCTTCATGAGAAAATGTTATAAATATTTTAAAGCCATGTGTCCATGTATATTGGAAGCAATTTTTAGGGCACAAATTAGTCCAAGATTGGATGTTTGTCTATCGTAATATACCATATAAAATTTGATCGAAATCGGAATTATTATATCTGTTATAATTGTAGTGGTTGAATGCGTCTTATGGATCTATAGAACCAGTACAAGAATATATAGGGTGGTCCAACCATAATAAACGATGTTTATCGTGAGTCCAACCATAACGTAAAGCTTATTTGCCCAACATAATTTGGCATTTCTTTCTTTCAATGTTTGGCAAATTCAACTATTGAGAGGTACACAATTGAGCAGCGCGCGATGATTGTTGAAACCTTTTACAAAAATGGTCATTCAAATCAAAATACATTTCGTGCACTTCGTGATAGTTTTGGTCAGCATAATCATAATCGGATATGTCCCCATTAGCAAACCGGATCTGTAGGAAATGTGAAAACACCTGTGCATACTCGCCTAGTTCGTTCTGCCATCGTTCAGTCATCTAGCCGTACTTCTTAGAAAATTAGGTCGGCCATGCAGTTACCGTGAATGGTGTTTGCTATCGCAAGATGATTACATACTATTTGGGTCCAGAAATTGAGGATAGGGACCCGGACGATGTATAGTCTCAACAGGTTGGTGCCACTACCCACATAGACAACAAAACAAAGGGAGCCAGAAATTCTATTGCCGTCGTGACGATGTGTGATTTGACACCGTTGGACTTCTTTTTTTGGGAATATTTAAAAAAACGTCAATAGGCCAAGAACAATTCAAGAGCTAAGGGATGAAATAATTCGGAACATTAACGACATCATGTTTTAAAGAAAAAGTGTACGTCAATAAGCCAAAAATAATTCAAGAGTAAAGGGAAAAAATAAAATAAAAATATGGACCATCGGATAGAGGTATGCCACCGAAGCCATTGCAAGCATTTGACAGATATTCAGTTTCATGCTTAATTGCCAATTCATAATAAAATTATTAAGACAATTCTTTAAATACTTTTTGGTTTTAATTACAATTAACGTCGTGCGTTTGAGTTCGATCAAACTTTATATATCAAAATATGTATCGGTATGACCAATTTCTATCTGAGCTTATTACTCATCGATTGTGTAGAACGGTGGCGGCGAATTTCATCAAGATGGATGTAATGTGTGGCTTCTAGAGCTTAAGACATAAAATCGGCTGAACATATGTGTGTAAGCTATATCTAAATTTTAACCGATTACCATAACGGCCCGACCGGTGGCGGTCTTTTACATCCCCAGTCTCCTCAAACAGTTTATGTCCCTACTAAGTAGAGCCAAAAACATTAAATAGGATGTACATACGAGGGCATATCAATAATTTCGTAACTTTTCAAACTTTCCTCGTAGTTATATGAAATGCAACACTGCTCCTATCAAGTACCATCTGTAAATAGACTACAGCAAAATTTTGAGAGAGTTCGACCTTTAGTTTGTGTTCAACAGAAGTTCAAAACATAAAACCTCGGGGATTTTGTTAAAAATTGAAAAAATTGAATTTCGAGTGCTCACTAAGAATTTTTTTTGCGGAAAAAGGAAAAGCTTGATAACTATGACGGGGACTCTGCAACATCGATTTCAATGGTAAAACGTGGTTTACTGACTTTCGTTGCGTTCGCACAAGTGTAATGACGCTGAACGTGCTGGACGGCCAACTGAGGTCAATACACTCGAAAATATCGAAAAAAATCCAGGATATGGTGTTGGCCGTTCGAAGAGTAAAAGTGCGTGAGATTGTTGATGCCATACGCATTTCAAATGGCATTTTGGTTTCGATTTCACATGATCACTTGGGTTTAAGAAAGCGTGTGCCGTGTTTGCTCTTAATTGTCCATAATCGTAATTGTGTGACAAATTCAAATAAATGAGTTTTTACAGTATGAAACATGGATCCATGACAACACTCCGAAGATCAAACAGCAGTCTAAAAAATGAGTCAAGGCCAAGGTGACTTTGTCGGCCTATAAGATGATGGCAACAATTTTTTGGGGTGTACGCTGGATAATTCACATTGATTACCTTCAAAGCAGAAAAACAATAAACGGCGAATATTATGCCAACTTATTGGAACCATTCAACAAGGATTTAAAAAAAACGCCAACAAAATGCCAAGAAAATAGTTTTTTTTCATCAAGATGAAGCACGTGTGCAGACGTGTGCAATCTCAATGGCAAAATTGCATGGATTGGGTTACGAATTGGTACCGCATCCGCCATATTCTCCGGATTCCAAACCTAAAGAAATGGCTCGGTGGAAAGAGATTCAGCTCCAACGATGCAATTATTGATCAATAAAATACCTATTTTATGGACCTTAAAAAATCCTACTTTTTGGAAGGGATACTAAAATTGGAAAAAAAATATTTTTCAACATAATCTCCTTTTAGCTCAATACACTTAGTATTGAGCTAAAAGGAGGTTATGTTGAAAAATATTTTTTTTTGCAAAAAAAAAACTGGGTTTTATTCCAAAAGTCACTGAATTATTGATATGTTCTTGTGTGGAGCTATCTATAATTCTAAATCGATTTCATTCCATTTCAATAACATCCGTCCTTGATACAGAGAACTGAATTGTCCCTATTTTTTCATCAAGTTTGGATGTAAAATGTGGCTTCAAGAGCTAAGAACATAAAATACATGAACATATATTTGTGGGAGCTTTATATAAATTTGAACCGATTTTCTTTGATTTCGCTAGCGACCGGCCGTGGTCTAAAAAACTTCTACCATATTTTGTGAAGATAGGTCAACAGTTGCAACGTGTAGTTTAATAACAAGCTTTATATAGAGAGAAAATAGATGGAATGACGAAAACACAGATATCATTAAATCGTATGAACTGGTTAGTTTTTTTTTTTTATTTATTTATTTTGTACCAAATAATATTTACAATTCAAAAACAAATTATTGCCCCAGCGCCACGTGGACATTTTTGGGGCCAGTTAGTTAAGTTGATCGGTATCCTTTAAGGTGAGTGTAGCTCAAATACTAGGTTCCGCACGTGAAAGTGGGTTTTTTAAATTTAACATTAACAGCCCAAACCCCGAAAAACGCCATAGCAAATCCTGGGTCAACTGACGTGTAGGGTTTTAGAAATTGTTCAGAAACCGAGTTTGCACATTGAAACCGGAATGTCGGTTTTCGGTTACAGTTTTGGACCCTCTATAAGGTTCAAAGTTTTGGCGGGAACAGTTCATTATTGAGATTTTCTTTTCAATTACGGCAATAGTTCACGACAGACTTTAAATGAAGACAGATAATCGCATCGCGTTCAAACTCTGAGGCGATTGTAGGAGCGTTTTAGGTGTCACAAGGACAATCACTACAGCGAAATACCCTGTATAAGGTCTACGAGGGCTGCTATATACATTTCTGGCCTAATAATGAAAATGCGAATATTTATCATCAAAAATGATTTTATTGTTTTTCAAAGTATTCTCCAGCATGATTTATACACTTTTGTATGCGCTCAAACCAATTGTCGAAACACTTTTTCCACTCCGATTGAGACACCTCCAAAACATGGTTTTTTAACGCTTCAAGAGCATCTTCTGGCGACGAAAATCGTTGACCACGCATTTTTTCTTAAAGTTCGGGAATAAAAAGAAGTCATTGGGTGCTAAGTCAGGGCTGTACGGCGGATGACCCATCAATTCGATGTTTTGGGCGGTCAAAAAGGCGCTAGTTTGAGCCGATGTGTGAGATCTCGCATTGTCATGGTTCACAACGATTCGTCTTCTCTTGTTCGTTTTTCGAATTTCTCCGAAGACTTCAGGCAAACAAATTGTGGTGTACCAATCAGAATTGACGTCCTACGTTGCTCAAGTTGAACAGTCGCCACATGACCATTTTTGCCGAAGAAACAGGCGATCATTTGCTTAGAAGTGCTTCTTTCACGAACAACTTTCGTTGGATTTGGCTCGTCTTCGAAGACCCACACAGTCGATTGCTGTTTTGTTTCGGGCTCATACGCATATATCAATGATTCGTCTCCTGTGACGATCTTAAAAACGTCTTTGGAAGCACCGCGACCGTTCAAAATTTCTTTGCACCAATCGACAGGAGCCTTTTTTCGAGCGATTTTCAAATTGTGCGGGATCCAACGAGAACTAACCTTTTTTACGGCCAGGTGTTCATGCAATATCGAATGTATGCTGGTGGAAGAAATTCCCAAGGATGTCTCTATTTCGCGGTATGTCACATGACGATCTTGTATTATCAGTTCACGCACGGCATCAATGTTCTCTGCTACAACGGGCGTTTTTGGACGACCTTCACGACATTCGTCTTTAAGCGAGCGTCGCACAGTGTTGCGAAAGCGGAATTTTTTGGAAATCATATTGCCTAAACTGTATTTTTAATTGTATCGATGAGAAACTTCTACAGATTGGTCAGAATGAAATCCCAAACAGAATGAGTGAAAAAAATTTACACCGAAAAAAATTGTTGGGTCAAATTTTCAACAAAAGTCAAAAAAAAAAAAAAAATGTTTGAGAAATTTACAAAAAAAAATTTATTTTAATTCTTCTTTTATTTCTGATAACTACCCTATGATTAGTTTTTTAAATACATTATAGGGTGGTCCGAACAAGAATTATAAACGTCAAATTTTCATGATTTTTCGATATTTGTTGAAAAACTCTGAAATTTTATAAAAATCCAAAATCTATTTCATTTCTTATTTGAAAGGTGGCAATCAAAGCTTTAATTTGATACCGGTTTGAAGTCAATAGCTTGAGTTTTAAGAGAGTTATGCTCATTTTTGTGGAGTGCTAGAATAGATGTAGAATAAAAAATAAGTGATTCCGAGAATTTCCGTTCTATTTCTATGGAATAAATACTGAGAGGGATATACTAAAATCGCTATAACTCCCAGGAGGGCAGGTATGGGCAGCTGATTTTTTCACAGTTCGTTGAAAACAAATTATGTAACATTTCTGTAGTGGTTTGGAACTGGGACTCTCTGGGACTTTTTAGATATTGCTTACCTAACCCAAATTTAAAGGAAAAATGGACCTTTAGTCGGGTTTTCGTTCTAAAAAAGGTGCATATGAAAATGTCTCAAACAACATTCCTTTTTTTACAGAAGATACTTGTCCGAAGGCAGATTTTTTTTCCGAATCAAAATATCTGTCACCAAAATCAAATGAGATCATTTTGAATACAGCCCTGAAATCCCCTCTTTTCGTGAAAATTTTGTATATTTGACTTCTAAAATCAATTAAAAATCAACGGGCCAACATAAAAATAAGCTTTATGTGTTTTTTTTTTACTTGGAATGTCTGTGACAAAATTGCATCATTAAAAACACTGAAAAAAATAATCGGAAAAAAGTTACTTTTCCACTAGCCGCAACACAGTGCGTCGGCCAAGATTGAATTCAATAAACCAGTTTTCATAGTGCTATATGATGGTGCTACATCGCCATACAAAGATTTGGCATAAACGTAGTCAGAACGTTTTGACGTACGACCATCATTTGTGATGTTGACAGTGACTTGAAAAAATCAATTTGGCAAAAAAAAATGGAATTAACTCGTGAACCTTTTCATGCGATCATTTTTACAAATTTCGACGTGGATTATCACGACAAGCGAGCAGCGATAAACTCTCTTGTCGTGATAATACACGTCGAAATTTGTGAAAAATAATCGCACGAAAATGTTTACGAGTTAATTCCATTTTTTGCCAAATTAATTTTTTCAAGTCACTGTAAACAACACAAATGATGGTCGTACGTCAAAACCTGCTGACTACGTTTATGCTAAAAAATGTCAAACTTTCCAATGGAAATGTCAAATGGCGCCAGGCAACATTAAGTGTTGCCTAGGCCAGAAATATATATAGCAACCCTAGTACAACTACAGAAGTTACCAGAATGGCTATCTAAGGAACCAGGCATTTAAATCTTTTTTTATTTCGCCGGTGGAGGAACTGCATGAAAACGTTTTCAAACTATAGTTCATTTTATTTTCCCCGCTAGCGTTTCCCAGTTATCCTCCAATTGGCCACAAATAATTCGAACATAACAAATAACATGAATTAACTAAATTAAAATTCCTTCTTTATCGAAATGAATGCAGAACTCAATTAAAGAGCTCATATTGAGTGATTGACAAAGTCAAACAAGAGAATGGATGGAAGAAATATTCGAGAGGGAATGAATGTCGCCGCAACCGAATGTCATAACTGTCATCTAAACAAAATTTAGACATACCGACTTTTCGCAAATATACACCAGGTTCTACACTCCCCACACACACAACACACACACAGGTGGTTAGACATGCTAATCATCGAACTAATTTATGAGATTTATATAACCTTTTACCAACTTGCTATCCAATCGAACCCTTCTCCATCCGCCTCCCCACTCTAACCACCACAACATGTATTTCGTATATAAACTAAACACATTTAAGATAACATAAAGCATCTATCAAACTGGCGATGTGATACGAAAAGTAACTCCACTCCAGCGCCAGCTCCTGTTCCTATAGCGACTGCTAGACAGGAAGTGGGACATGGTGGCAGACGGACGTGGGGGATGGAGTGATGGTATCTATAGAATCGATCTCGTTACACATCCATATTCTATGTGATTGTGTCACATGATGTGGGATGGGGGCTGCAGTGGCGGGGCGGATGATGATGCTGGTGGCAGTGGTTACAATACTTACCACACGCTAGCTAGCAGTGCCACTGCCACAGTCAAGACCATACCAGACCAGACCAATATACAAATGTTGTCAGTGTATCAACAGTAAGTGAAACCTGAATACTCGCATAACGAATGACTTTCGATAGGATAAAGGTACGACGATGAGCGTCAGCTCGTTCTCACCCCTTCAGCTTAACAGCATGTGGCAGCGAGTATGCTCTAGTATATCCATGTACAGAATACATATTGAGGACAAAGTTTTCAAACTTTATTGACATACAAGATTTATAATACGGAAGAGACGTCACAGCGACAGCGAGAGGAAAACACGTACACGTATGACAAGAAAATGTAGAAGGAAAGGAAGGAAAAAGATTTATTTTAAGGCAAAAATTAAGAGTTTCTTTTGACGCCAGCCAGCAGAACGAGTGGTGCGGGCGAACAGTCTACAGAGAAATTAAAGATTCAAATAAACTCAAAGATTTATCGATATCGATTCGTGTGCGAATTTTCACTTCGACCAGCAGCGACAGCATCAGCCGCACCGGCGGCGTTAGCAGCAAAAAGAATCCTCTGATGATAAACGGTTTCAATGACAACCACATTAGCAGCAAAACTTTACCGACATCCTTGTAAGGTTATGTGTAACTTTGTGTGCTGCGCCTAGAAAAGGGTGGTCCAAAAAGAAGCACCCTTCTTCCAAATGGAATAAGAGAAACACCTTTGTGCTTTACCCAGCATGTAGTCCAGAAAAAACTCAGTAAGTTCTACTTATTACCATACGCATTACCACATAATGTCCTCTCATTACTTTTGGCATTATTTTTGAAAAAAAAGTAAGTACTTGGTGATAATAATAAATAAGTAGGTTATGTGGCTGTTGTTCTACTAAAAGATCATTGTGCTCAGATCCCTGATACTAGAATAGTATTCGGGTTGTTCCTTAACGAAATGTTACTCACGTATTTAAGTAGGAAGAAAATATCACTGAAAATCTTCACAATCTACACTCAGAGAACATTTTTGTTGCCACAAACGAATTTTTTGTCAACCGAATGTTGAAGGTTGCCCGTACTCTCCATGCATTCTATTGCTACAACCGAATATTGATTATGTAAACTTCAATTTACAATAGAGGGAACTGAAACTATGGGATAAAGAGACAAAGTATCGATAACCCCAACTATCCATGTATTCCGTCAATACAGCCGAATGTTGATTATGTTTATTTCAATTTACAGTAAAGGGAACTAAAACTATCGGATAAAGAGATAAAGCATCATTACCCTAACTAATAAAGATGATATTTTTTTTAAATAACCAACACTTAGGGGATGATCCCTATCATCCATGATTCGCCTTTTGTGTTTAATTTCTTAAAGGCTCGGCTTACGGTCGAATGAATATGACAGGCAGAGATTGCTGTCATCTGCAAATGAGTAGATGGGATTCATGGTCTGACCCAAAAGATAGTCAATGAATATAAGAAAAAGGGAGAACGGAGAGAGAACGGACAGAACCCTGTGGAACACCTGCAGGCAGCCTATGTACGCTGGATGAGAACCCATCTACAACTACTCGTATAGTGCGATTTCGAAGAAAGCTCGAATTAAATCGAGCAAAGGTATTACCGATGCCAAAAGCTATGAGCTTTGATATGAGTGCACCGCGCCAGATTCTATCAAATGCCTCTCACCAAACTGGTAGATAGATCGACTCCAACGCTCCGACAAAAACACCGTCAGGTCTTCGGTAGAGCGATTTTATTTGGTCTCTAAATACCTCTAAAGATAGTGGTTCATTATGCTCTACCTTGGAGAGCGCTGAGCAAACCGCAAATGTTGATAATTTCCAGGATTATTAACTTTAGTCTTTTTGGGGTTAGACGGCTAGACGTTCGCAACCTATCAACACTTCCGGTAAGCAATGTTGAAAAGATTGCGTAAGGGACGGGCTAAAAAGTGGCGAAATACCATCCGGGCCCGGGGATTTATTTTATCTTTAAGTTTTAATACAATTCGTTATTGATTTTAGACTTAAGCTCAAGAAAACATTTCTTAAATTTAAATCCAACTAAAGAAAAATTAATTAAATTCTAAAAAAGGCTGTGTGGCAAGTATCACCCTCCTGTTGGAACCACATATCGTTCAGATTCATATCCTCAATTTCTGGCCCCAAAGATTTCATTCACGAAAAAGTACGGTCAGTTGACAGAGCGACGGTTTGCTAAAATTTGTGCACAATTCTACCGATGGTGGACACATTTGGTCGATTATATGCTGACCACAAAAGTCACGTCAAGTTGTTATGGTGAAACTCACAACTAACTAACACACGATGGTTGGACAACCCTTTTTAGTTTAATAAAATATTACTTCCCCTTTAAGTTTGATCGATGCATCTTGCATCATCTTATTCAGCCATCCCTGTAGTATGATTATTAAGTAACTTCTACTGAAAGCTTTTTCGAGCAACGACCGAGTGTTAATAAATGATGGTGGAGTTAACACAGTTAGAGCGAGGGGGGAAGGGATCAATTGTTGAGCTCCTTATCCACTTACTCGGAATCTTAAATGGCGCGTTAGAGAACAATACACCCATAGTGATCACCAGTCTATCATTTGTGGTATTAACGAGGTAAGAATACACAATGCGGAAATGCATGATACCTTATTTATATGTTGGACATCAAAGAAATTGAATAAGGGATCTTTTTAGAAACGCTTCTGGACCAAAAACTAATTAAGGGAACGCTGATGCAAGTGGTGCAAACTATCGCCTTATCGATAACCAGAGCATGCGACACACAGCGTCGTGATTTCTTTATAGCGTTTGCCAAAAACGGAAGAAGGTGTACTACGTCCATGAAAATTTTCATAGATAATTTTAAAGTGAAAAAAGAGAATATATAAAGTATGGCTCAAATCTGTCAAAGGACACGCCTACTTCCCCGCATGTCCTGAAAAATAAAGTTTGGTTCTATCACATTTAGCAGAATATTTTTCTGAAATTTCTCAAATCTTGCAGAATTCTCAGTTTCATCTGTTTCAATAAAACTCGTATAGTCTTTATTGTCATCTAGGGTATACATTAGGGCGTACCTCAAAAAAAAAGTTCGCCGTACATCTTCGAATATGAAGTATTATTGAAAGGTAGTTTCAAAAAAAAAAATTTTTATTTTTTTATGCCGAACGTAGGGGTCGCGCTTTTACACTTTTCTATATAACTTCTGCATTTATAAACGGATTTTAAAGTGTGATACATCGATGTTTTTGTCTCGACGATTTTTTTGTCTTTGAAGTCATTGAGCTCAAGCACCCCCTTCTGGTACTACCCTAATGTACCACTCTAATATCAGAAAATTAAAGCTCGAGGGGTGCTTGAGCTCAATGACTTCAAAGACAAAAAATCGCCCTCGTCGAGACAAAAACATCGATGTATCACACTTAAAAAACCGTTTATAAATGCAGAAGTTATATAGAAAAATGTAAAAGCGCGACCCCTACGTTCGGCATAAAAAAATAAAAAATTTTTTTTTGAAACTACCTTTCAATAATACTTCATATTCGAAGGTGTACGGCGAACTTTTTTTTTTTACTTGTAACCTGGTACGCTCTAGTATACATAGTTGGGAAAATTATATTTCCTGCTGGCAGTATAAATATGTGGGTCAGATTGTAGTATGTGCGATATTATTAAGTCGTGATTTGTTGCAATTCTGCTATATTTTCTGGGACCCATTATTGCGAACACAAAAAAAATTCATTGCAACTGCTTACAATACTGGAAGTCTTATCGAAAACATCATCTGATCGTAATTTTGTTTTAAAGATGTTCTTTTCTCCCCAAAATGTTTCCCAGGAAACTTCGAACTGCGATAAAATGTAGCTTAGTCTACTCATTTCTTTATCATTCAACCGTTTTTGCAAACAATTTTCGGCAAAGTTTATAAAACTTCTTAGAATGTCTGGCCTTGTGCATTTTTTATATCTAGCCACAAATGGTAAAATTTTAGTTTTTTCAATGATGTGTGAATGTTTATAACATATAAGTCCCCAGATAGAGTTAATATATTAAGAAACGACTTTCTTTGAGCTAATAATCCAGAAAAATTTAGAGTTTCAACGATTTTTAACTTTGTTTCACAGTCTAATAAAGATGAAGATATTAAAATAGCACATGTTTTTTAAAGAACTCAGAAACTTTTCAAGCAGTACATTTCCCATGGGCAATATTTGTTACCAAACACAGTGTTACCATATTGAAAGTATATTGTTTTAATATAAAGATCAGTCATCTGGCCATATATTCGTAAATAAATTGGATTTTAGCCATAGAATCACATGTAAATTTTCTTGATTTTATGGGATATTAACGCATTTACCAATAACTTCAACTTTGAAACCTCATAACTCCGAAACGACATAAAGTATCCAAAAAATATTTCAGAGGCTTCATAATCAAACTATTTTCTGTCGATTCGTAATGTGTTTTGGAATCATTTCTGACATCGAGTTTAACCATTTTTGACAATGCGATGAGAAAAACAAGACCACCTAAGTACTGGTAGACTGAGGAGATCGAAGACTACGTAGTGCATGCTTAATAGCAAGGAGACGCAGTCAACGTGGTAGGTGTAATCTGACTTCGAGCACAGGAGCACCAAATGGCTCGAAAAACTTTTCAGCTTGCTATCAATAGAAGCAAACGATCTTGTTTTCGCCAAATATGCATTGAGGCTGATATCACTCCTTGGAGAACCGCATATATACGACGGCGTTTTTTAAAAGCAATCTTTTATAAGCCATCTGTCAAAATTTCCGAAATATTTAATGACAATGCGGTGATTGACAGGTGATTGAAGTAAACAAGTTTTATAATTATTGAAAAATGGAAAATAAAGAGTTTCGTGCGGTAATTAAACACTTTTATATGAAAGGTTATACGCCAAAATTAATCAAATATGAATTGGATTCTGTTCATGGTGATAATGAACCATCATACTCCACCGTGAAATCCTGGGTTCAACAATTTAAAATGGGTGGTTCAAGTACGGAAGCTGAACAACGCTCTGGAAGACCGAACTGTTGAAAACATTAGAAAATTATTTAACCCAAATAACGCCGCATTTTTTTTTTGAAAACTTAAATTTTTATTCCGAAACTTTAATATTCATGGGTTTCTAAGCATTTTTTATGATATAACTTTTATCTCTTAAATCTATAGTTTTTCCGGAATCTGGTGTCCTTTTAAAAGGACAGTGGCTAAATACACTACTTAAATTATTTTATTTCATTTGTAGTTCGACTTTATAGGAACATAACTAAATTGCTGTTTTTTCTCAATAATATAACAATAGAGGATTTGTAAAGTGAAATATATACATAAATGTAAATGGAAAAGGGATTATTTTTTAAGTTGGAGTGTAATACGCCAAGAAGCACTCCTTTGGATGTAAGGTGACATCACATTTGTTGCAAAAAAAGTTGGCCTTCTTATGGCAATAGGTGCAACGAGTTTGCTGTTCCTTGTGTTGAACTAGGTGCCCTTGGAGCATGGAGCATAAAATTCTTGCCAATAGCATCAAAAAGTGGTCGAACTTTCGCGAATCTGTCTTGCTGTTGTAGTTTGGTATTGTCGCAGCAATGTATATTTTGCATTATGAATCGGAAACGATTTCTTGGCATCGCTTTACTAATGACCTCATTGGTGACGTCTTTTGCGTTTTCCCAATACATTTCCCGCCTCGGAACCCGAACATACCCACTCAACAGCAAAACTCCAACGAAACAACGCATTTCATCTGGTGTGACATCACCAGAGCGGTTATGGCTAACTGCATACATGTTTGTATATTCCACAAGTAAGGTAAATATATTATCGTCAAACAATTTCATAAAAATGTCCATGGGATCTGGATTTTGCTGGCATTCTTGAAATAATTCCCATGGTGGTAGGCTAGGAACCATATCCGATTGCTGCCACTTATTGACACATTTTTTTTTAGTTGGCCTTGGCTCTGCCACCCTTTTGCGCTTGACTAGGCTCGCTAAAGGAATATTATCGTCACTATCGTCATCGCTCTCGTAGTCATTTATATCAAAATTCCTAATTTCTGCCTCTGCACGTAGCTGACCGCCTGGCAAATTGTTGAGGCCCACATTATCCTCGTCGCCACTGTCTTCATCTGTTACATTAGCGTTAGCGTTGTCAGGGGCTGCGATGTAAATCGTTCCAAAAACCTCATCATCACTCCATTCATCAAGTTCTTCCAAAATTTCGTTAAGCTTTAATGCCTTTCGGTTTGACTTGCTGCAAAAACACATAAATAATATGTAATGAAAATTATAAAAGTAGGTAGTATATTTTGCCACTGTCCTTTTAAAAGAACAGTGCACTTTGCGCTGCAATACAGCATTACAGACGCTTTCCAGTTATTTGTTAAGTTAACTCAGTTGTTACTCATATTAATTTTTAAACAAAAAATATCATTAACTGGATGCAAATGATTTACTTACCTTTTTTTCCATTTCGCACTATTAAAAAAAATCACTTGTCGCAAAGCACTCAATAAACAATTAAAACACGCGGAACTGTATTCAACACTGACACTTTCGAGCTGGGAAACTACACAACAAAGCATAAACAATAATAATATAAAAAAATATTCAGAGATATGCACGTGCATAACGGTGCTTTCTCTCATTTGCCAGATGTTCTTTTGGTGTTCTTTTAAAAGGACGGTGGCGCCAAGTGGGTTAATGAAGTAACTAATGATAGACGAATAAAGCTCAGAGAATTTGCTGATATTGTTAAAATACACGAAAAAAAAGTTTGGAGTATTTTACATGATGAACTCCATATGAAAAAGCTATCCGCAAGATGGGTGCCGCTTTTGTTGACTTTGCCCCAAAAAATCGTCTGTTGGACCAATTCCGAGGAGCTTTTAGCGATTTATCAGCATAATCCAATAGAGTTCTTGCGCCGATTCATAACTGTTGATGAAACATGGATCCATCACTACATCAAGATAAAACGACCGCATTTAGAAAAAAAAGTTATTTTTCATCAAGATAATGCTCCTTTACACACTGCATTTTTAACTCAACAAAAACTGGCCGAATTACGATTTGAAATTGCTCCGCATCCACCATATAGTCCAGATTTAGCTCCTTTTGACTATTTCTTGTTTCCAAATTTAAAAAAATTTCTCGGTGGCAAAAAATTGTCGTCCAATAGCGAGCTTATTGCTGAAATTGAGGCATATTTTGAAGGTCTTGAAAAATCTTATTTTTCGGATGGAATTAAAAAACTTGAAAAACGTTTGATGAAATGTATTGAGTTGGAAGGAGATTATGTTGAAAAATAAATAATATTAATCCAAAAAAAAACGGTTCTTTTTATGTTAGGCCAGATACTTTTGCGGTCGCCCTCGTAGTCGTGATAGCTCGTTTTAAAGGCACGAGGTCACTGAAACTCCCCTGTCCTTAACTACTTTGGCAAATTTGGTCAACACTGTTTCCGCAGCACCTGAAACAGAGAGAGAGAGAGAGAGAGAGGGAGAGAGAGGCCACAGTCCACGAACACCGATTTAACGACATTACAAGGGTCTCGTCGACAAAGATTATAGACATCGGCGACAACAAATCTCTGGACCGAATCAGGCTCTTATACTGGGGATATTAAATGTAACCGATGCATGCGTGAAGAACTTGAGAAAGTGTTTAGAAGAGGGCACATTCCCAGCCCCATGGAAGGCACAAACGCTATTTCTAATTCTAAAGCCCAACAAATCGCCTAGGAGACATCCTATCTTCCTCCTGTACACGATACGAAAATCATATACACCCTATACTGGAATAATTTACAAACAGCAGACTGCTCCTAGCAGAGGGGGAAGCGCAATGGTTTATCTGATCGACAATACGACTTTCGTAAGGCTAGGTCTACGGTCGATTCTATATGATACTTCGCTAGCAAGAAAGGCGATCGAAGGCAGAGGCGCAGGTTGATAAATACAAATTTAATACGGCATGATAGGATTGAATAACAAAGAAGTTGAGAGAACTGGAAGTTCCAGTCTACCTGTTTAATATTATATCAAACTATTTTTCGGAAAGAAAGTTCAACTACGATACGGAAGAAAGCCAAAAGCCGTACACCATTTTCCTGCAGGATAGGTATTGGGCACACTACTGTGGAACATTACGACTATGTATAATGATGTCCTTCGCTTACAATACGTCTGGAGAGTATAGTATCGTAACGGCTCGACACATAAACGAAATGGAGTTTAATGTCAGTAAAACAGCAAGGAAAATAAGATAATGGCTAGACAAAGCAGAACTTCAACTAGCCGATCACAAAACAGAGGCAATTCTAATAAGTAACCGACGCAAGCACGAGACACGAGGGTGGTCCTATGAGCCCACGGTTGGGTCAGCAGGAAATTACTTCAAAGAGGGACCTCAAACATCTAGGGGTGATGATCAACGATAGAATACATTTCGAAGCTCACATAAGTTATATATCGGACAAGCCATCAAATGTAAGCGCAGCCCTACCCCACAGAATGCTCAATATTGGTGGGCCCAAGCAGAGCAAAAATAAGGTAACTACCAGAGTCGAAAGCTCTTCCATTCGGCGCGTAGCACCAGTCTGGCCAATAAGTCTGGAAGTGCTGCGGGTAAGGATATAATTTGCATGGCCGTACAGACTAACGGTATGAGGGCATGTAGTTCGGTTCAATTGCCCTAGATGTGAGCATGAAATGGTGCAACTAGAGCGAAATGTTGGCAAATAGATTGGACCGCATAATATTAACGGAGCCAATATATAGCCATGTTCAGGTAATACTTCTAAAGCTACGAGAGGAAAAGCGAAGAAGAAAAAACGCTATAAATACATAACTAAGCCTTTCCCGCCCTGCGAGTAAATACCTCGAATAAATGTTCCGCAGATAGTGGCGATTACCAAGGAGGTGCTTTGAGTCGGAAATAGTCCGCAGAACAACGGGGCGCTTTGCAAGATTTCCAAGTCTTTCCCTTTAATTTGATATACAACATTGTTAGGTTAAGTTATTCCTAACACTCCATCCGGCGTAGGTGGGTACACACATCAAAATATGCAATTCAAAAGGATACCTGTATTTGGACCACCCCTTGTAGTATATGTATCAGTGTATTTACTGTAAGTGACAAATATCAACATAGGAATATGCACACGCAGACAAACACTCACACCCAGCTTGTGTCAGTGCGTGTGTGTGTGTTTGCCATCATCCTTATGTTGTTGTGTCAACAAATTAATCAATGTTTATTTGTTAAGTAGATTTACTTTCTACCTGTTGTTCCTGCTGATTCCCCCTGTTCCTGCTGCTTCCCTTGTTCCTGCGGCTCCCACTCCCACTGTTGTGGTTTCTATAAGAAACGGCAGGAAAAAAAGTATCATTTGTAGTGTTGTCGTATTAACATTGTTGTCAAATTGATGAAGGATGTGTGAGATCCTTGAAACAAAACCTAGGAGTGGTTTCCCGGTCTTCATGAACACATGAAGAAAAGGAAAGCGAGAAGATAGAACACCAAGTGGGCGAAAACATTAGTTGTCCTGATGGAATCAAATCTATTGAACTGTTACAAGTTGTAACAATTCTTTTAGCATTTTTTTGCCATAGGCCTTGCTCTGGCGAGAATGGTTGAGGTTAGTTGAACACATGTAGTTCGGTAGTGATGAAAAGATGGCTGGATAACCAAAGATTGAGTCCAATGTAGATAAAACAAAAATTG
Source organism: Hydrotaea diabolus (assembly GCA_963513945.1). Lineage (NCBI taxonomy): Eukaryota > Metazoa > Arthropoda > Insecta > Diptera > Muscidae > Hydrotaea > Hydrotaea diabolus. The sequence continues at coordinate 138,484,419 of OY740719.1, forward strand.
TGCGAAAAGTCCTCCTTTTTAAGCTTGTTACACATCCCACCCACCATGGATATTTTGTGCGTCAAGTTCAAGGTAAGGGTGTTATGAGCTGTTTGGCCCCGAAATCATTTGGCCTAGAAGCTAAAGAGTGCTTAAATTTTAAGGGCCGATATTACATGTGAACCACAGCTAAACGTCAAGCTTTTTTCCGCATTTTATTTGATATTTCTCAATTTCAGACTAACTCAATTTGAACCATGGAAAGATACACAAGCGAGCAATGCGTTTAAGTTATTCAGGCATATTATGAAAATGAAAATCAATTTTCCCAGAAAATCATCTTCAGTGATGAGACACATTTTCACCTCAGTGGATTCGTCAATGAGTAGAAGTGCCGCATTTGACCGAATGATAATCCAAGAGTGATTGTCAAAAAAACAATGCACCCACAAAGAGTGACGGTTTGGTGCGGTTTATGGGCTAGCGGCATCATCGGGCCGTATTTTTCCAAAACCAGGCCGGTCAGGCAGTTACTGTGAATGGTGTTCGCTATCGTGAGATGATAACGAATCTTTTATGACCCGAATGGAAAATATGGATGTGGACGATATGTGGTTTCAATAGGATGGTGCGGTCCCACTTACCACACAACTAACGAAACAATGGCTGTTTTACGCGACAAATTCAATAGCCGTGTTATCTCACGTCGTGGCATGTTATCTTGGCCTCCAAGATCATGTGATTTGACACCGTTGGACTTCTTTCTTTGGGGTTATTTGAAAGAAAAGGACCTAAAGGATGAGATAATTCGGCACATTAACAGCATAGAACCTCAATTATGCCTCAGCGTCAGCAAAAGTTTGGACCATCGAATGGATTTGTGCCGCCGAGGTCGCGGAGGCTATTTGGCCGATATTTGATAATTAATATTTTATAATTAAAATACGAGTTCGACCGCAAAACTAACTGGCCTGGCACATTTTTTATTTTACTAGCAACTTTTTTGTTTTGTTTTTTAAAAGCAATCTTTTATAAGCCATCTGTCAAAATTTCCGAAATATTTAATGATTATTTTCTTTGTTACAGGTGATTGAAGTAAACAAGTTTTATAATTTTTGAAAAATGGAAAATAAAGAGTTTCGTGCGGTAATTAAACACTTTTATATGAAAGGTTATACGCCACAATTAATCAAACATGAATTGGATTCTATTCATGGTGATAATGCATTATCATACTCCACCGTGAAATCCTGGGTTCAATAATTTAAAATGGGTCGTTCAAGTACGGAAGATGAACAACGCTCTGGAAGACCGAAAACTGCTACTACTATTGAAAACATTAGAAAAATATTTAATGAAGTGACTAAAGATAGACGAATAAAGCTCAGAGAACTTGCTTATATTGTTAAAATATACGAAAAACAAGTTTAAAGTATTTACATGAAAAAGCTATCCGCAAGATGGGTGCCGCGTTTGCCCCAAAAAATCGTCCGTTGAACCAATTCCGAGGAGCTTTGAGCGATTTATCAGCGCAATCCAATAGAGTTCTTGCGCCGATTCATAACTGTTGATGAAACATGGATCCATCACTACATCCCAGAATGCAAAGAACAGTCAAAACAATGGATAGAAGCTGGTAAAAGTGGTCCCAAGAAGGCGAAAATTGTTAAGTCAGCAGGAAAAGTAATGGCCACAGTATTTTGGGATGCAAGGGGTATAATATTTATTGATTATCTTGAGAAAGGAAAATCTATAAATAGTGATTATTATTGTGCATTATTGGATCGGTTGAGTGAAGAAGTCAAGATAAAACGAACGCATTTAGAAAAAAAAGTTCTTTTTCATCAAGATAATGCTCCTTCACACACTGCATTTTTAACTCAACAAAAACTGGCCGAATTACGATTTGAAATTGCTCGGCATCCTCCATATAGTCCCGATTTAGCTCCTTCTGATTATTTCTTGTTTCCAAATTAAAAAAAAATTCTCAGTGGCAAAAAATTTGCTGAAACTGAGGCATATTTTGAATGTCTTGAAAAATGTATGTTTAGCTCGTTTGTTTTATTTCGGTCTGTTGCTTTTACACATTGAACAGGGACTAAACCGGCTCAAGACCTCTTGCTTCTATATTTAAATAAAAGACAAGTTTTTAACAAAAATGGCAAAGTGACATTGATTTTCGTGGCTGCACACTACTTTTATCATCACATGTATCACACAGGTTGTAAAAGAAATCTATTGATGGCTCTCGATGTGGAGTCTCTTTAGAGATGGCAAGAGTGAGTTGTATTTTCGTGGGCAATTGTATGAAGAAAACTTGAGAAGTAGGGTTTACAACAGTAGTTCTCATTCGTTTGGGGAGAGCCTGGCCTTATAGAGTTCGGTTTTACTTTCAACAATTGCAGCAAGGCTTTCTGAAGAGGGTTGTCACGGACCCGAAATCATGATAAAAGTAGTGTGCAGCCACGAAAATTAATGTCACTTTGCCATTTTTGTTAAAAACTTGTCTTCTATTTAAATATAGAAGCAAGAGGTCTTGAGCCGGTTTAATCCCAGTTCAATGTCTTGAAAAATCTTATTTTTATTTTTTATTAAGTTGGAAAGAAATTATGTTGAAAAATAAATAATAATAATTCCAAAAAACGGTTCTTTTTATGTTAGGCCAGTTACTTTTGCGGTCGCCCTCGTATTATCATAATTTAAGGAAATGACAATAATTTCCTAAACAATTTGTGGTTTATTCAAAATGAACACCGGCCCTTAAAATGTAACCGCCCTTTACGATTTGACGCCATTAGACTTTTTTGAAGGGTCTAAAAACTTGCGTTGACAGTATGCTCGACTGAATGGAATTGTAGTTTTAATTAATTTAATTTTAAATATTCAGCTTCATTTTCGTATTTCGAGTATATTACCAATATTTTCCAAATTTCGGTGAGAAATCAGACGTGTAGATGGAATACAATAAGGGAGATAGCACGGAGCCTTGGGGGTAGACCTGTGGTAAGCTTTTTGGGAGACGAGTGGGAGAAGTTACTGCTAAAATAAATAACCTGCTGTCGAGAAATTCCAAAATAATGTTGCATAGATACTTCGGGATGTTTCCGTATATAAGTATAAAGCCATTATGACAAATTGTATCAGAAGCATTTTCGATGTCTAAAAGTATGAGGCCGGTGGAGTGCCTTTTAAGCCTGTTTTAATTTAATTTGGTGCACCGAACATGTCTAACACCATATTGCTCAGATGATATTAAACAATTTTCTGTTTTCTTGAATGTAAATTTTTTTTTAAAAAGTTTTGACAGATTGCTCAGAAGACTGATCGGCCTAAAATTACATGGATCGCTTTTAGGCTTAGAAATTTTGTATATATGTGACCCGGCCTATAAAAAAGTGGCAGCGTTCAATCCTGTTTTTAAATTTTTCAATTTCATTTAATATCTTGATTCTAAATTTCTGTTTTTCTTTCATTTGTGCTCTTCTTTCTCTACATTTTTAGTACACTTCTAAGCAAGTTAGGACTTTCTAGTTTTCACCACGAGAAATAGCGTCTCAAAAACTATCGAAACAAAAAGTGGAATTTTTTTTTTGAGTCATAAGCCACCTTTTCATAGCCCGGTTCACACATATTTCTGTCATGGGCAACACTAAGTGTTGCCTGGCGCCATCTGACATTTCCATTAGAAAGTTTGCCATTTTTTGGCATAAACGTACTCAAAACGTTTTGACGTACGACCATCATTTGTGTTGTTTACAGTGCCTTGAAAAAATCAATTTGGCAAAAAAATGGAATTCACTCGTGAACATTTTCGTGCGATCATTTTTCACAACTTTCGACGTAGATTATCATAACAGTATGTATCGATGAACTAAAATCTTTGTATGGCGATGAAGCACTATCCTATAGCACTGTGAAAAACTGGTTTAAAGAATTCAATCGTGGCCGACCCTTGCTCAAAGACGAAGGTGGTGAAGGTCATCCAAAAACGGTCGTTGTGCCGGAGGACATTGATGTCGTGCGTGAACTGATAATGCAAGATCGTCATGTGATATACCGCGACATAGAGGCATCCTGGGGCATTTCTTTCACCAGCATACATTTGATATTGCATGAACACCTGGCCGTAAAAAAAGGTTTGTTCTCGTTGGATCCCACACAATTTGACAATCGCTTAAAAAAAGGCTAGTGTCGATTGGTGCAAAGAAATTTTGACAAAAATATCATCGCGGTGCTTAAGAAGACGTTTTTAAGATCGTCACAGGTAACGAATCATAGATCTATGCGTATAAGTCCGCAACAAAACAGCAATCGACCGTGTGGGTTTTCGAAGGCGAGCCAAATCTAACGAAAGTTGTTCGTGCAAGAAGCACTTCGAAGAAAATGGTAGCCTGTTTCTTCAGAAAAACTTGTCATGAGGCGACTGTTCCGCTTGAGCAACGTAGGACGGTCAATTCTGAGTAGTACACCACAATTTTCCTGAAGTCTTCGGAAAAATTCGAAAAACGAACAAGAGAAGACGAATCATTATGCACCATGACAATGCGAGCTCTCACACATCGGCTTAAACCAGTGCCTTTTTGACTGGCCAACACGTCGAATTGATGGGTCATCCGCGTTCAAAAACCTTGTTTTGAAGGTGTCTCAATCGGAGTGCAAAAAGTGCTTCGACAATTGATTTGAGCACATGCAAAAGTGTATAAATCATGCTGGAGAATACTTTTAAAAACAATAAAACCATTTTTGGTGATAAATATTCGCATTTTAATTATACGACCAAAAAAATATACACTTAGTAGGAACATAAATACTGTTACAACATTGAACACACCCATTCCAATAGTAGAACTGAACATATCCCGTAAATGTCATATGGGTTTTGAAAGCTAACCTCAATAGCGTTAGTCTGTAACAGGACTTTAAAGTTGTTTAACTTTCATCATGGAGTGGTCAGATAATGAGAACCGTATCGCTGTAATAGCGCTTTTCAAGTGTGATATAAAAAAGCGATATTTTCAAAAGGCTCCGGCCAGTAGGGAATAGCCGCATGTTCGTCTACCTCATGCATAAAACAGTTTGAGGAGACTGGAGATGTAAAAGACCGCCACCGGTCGGGCCGCCCACGCGCTGTTCGAACACCGCATGTCATCAAAGCCGTTTAATCAAGAAGTCACAGAAATCAGCTCCGAAAACAGAAAATCATGGCCCGTGAGATAAATATCACGCAAAAGTCCATGAGTCGAATCATTAAAAAAGACTTGGGACTTGGGGCTTTCAAACGACGTACCGGACATTTATTGACTGCAGCTTTAAAAAAATATGATTGAAAAATGCAAACGTCTTTTGGTGAAGCACGCTGATAAATTGCACAGAAAAATTTTTTTCACCGATGAAAAAATGTTTACCGTTCAGGAAAAAATTTAACAAGCAAAATGATAGAGTGTACGCGCGGTCATCTAAGGAAGCATCTGAACTGTTTCAAAGGGTGGAAAAGGTTCATCACCCAGCTTCAGTCATGGTTTGGTGGGGTGTCTCTTACGATGGGGTCACCGACCTGCATTTCTGCGATCAAGGAGTCAAAACATCGGCCAAAGTTTACCTAGAAACCGTTTTGGGAGCTGGGAGCCTCTTAACAATTCCCTGTTCCAAAACCAGCCATGGACTTTCCAGCAGGATTCTGCGCCGGCCCATAAGGCTAAAACGTCCCAGGCCTGGCTTCGAAACAATTTGCCAGCGTTCATTTCCTCTTAAGACTAGCCCTTAGACAGCCCAGATTTGAACCCATTGGATTACAAATTGTGCACGGTTTAAGAGGACAAGGTTTGTCATAAAAGATACCCCAACATTGGATCTCTTAAGACTGCTTTGGTTCGAGCAGTGGCCAATTTTCCAATGGACGAGGTTCGTGCAGATATTTACGATTAGCCAGTGCGACTTAAGGCGTGTGTAAAGGCAAAAGGCGGGTATTTCGAATAAGTGGATTCTTTTAGGATACAATATACATCAATAAATATATTACAAAATAATTGATCCAAAAACAATCAGTACTTTTTTATTTTACTGCATAAAACGCGTGTAACAGTATTTATGTCCCTACTAGCATTTAATTCCTTGGTATCTCTATAATCCTCATTTAACGATGTTCATTAGCCAGACCATTTGCTGTTTAAATTAAAAAATGGGTCATAATTATAAAACAACTTCAATGAAGTTTTGAACATTGAACTGACTGTGGTAAGACAGACTATGTCAAAAATAACCTTTACCGGTCAACGTTTTGAAGCATCCACACCCTATAGCCATATATTTAATGCTAACCATGTAAAACTGGATTACAGCACTCCACAAAAGGTTCCTTCCGATAACATGGCCTGTCACTCTAAACCTCTTATATGAGGTACGATTTTTGATTCTTTCTTAATTCTTGATTCTTTTAGGATACAATATAAACATCAATAAATATATTAAAAAATCTTTGGTCTAAAAACAATCAGTGTAACAGTATTTATGGCCCTACTAAGTATAGGAGCCCTCGTATTGCTATTACCTTTGCTGTTTTCAAACATTAAGGCAAGAAATAATGTTTAAGGCAGCTATTAAAAAGGATAACGAGCAACTGCAGGGCTGCTTCTGGTAAATGTTTTATCAGCTAATTTGATACACCATCGACTCCGGGAGATTTAGAACCTTTCAGACTTGAAACAATATTATATATTTTAGTCAATGCTGTTGAAATTATTAATTCAGTGTGTGATGCTTCTGCTTTTTGATGGTTTTCTGGTATTTTCAATATAATGAGCGAAAGTGGAGGATGAATTATTAGCTTTAATAAAAATGTCAGCTAGTAATTTCGTGAGTTTCTAGTTTTGGTGTAGAAGATGTGTAGTCACACGTAAAATAAATATCCCAGCTATTAGAGAATACAACATCCGGGAAACATATAAGCTTATCCCCTTACTTTTGTCTATAAGTTTGCAGGTTCTTTTCATGGTAATGTTATCAAATCAAGCTTATCCCATGTAAACTCTGAAACAATGTATCCTTTATCAAAGCATTGGAGTTACTATCCCCTATTCGGAGAACTAAATAGAATGTATTCAAAATTTATATACCGACTTATATGCAGAAAACGCACAAGATTTTCTTTCCTCTAGCCTACGAGGAGTATAAAAGAAAACGCAAATCTCGCAGAGTACAATGACAGTAAAGAAATTTTAAACCGATTATGAGTTTCATGTACTTTATCTTTATGTACATTTATAAATAGAAGATGTCTATATTAATATGAACAATAGGGAGGCTGTACAGCACCTGACCAATGAATTGGGGAAACAAAGAGCAACAATTATAAGTTTGGCTTGGCCTAATCGTGCATATTCTCCATATGTGACAGCGCATAGAGAAAGGGACCTAAGGGTAAAAAAATCAAATTTCTTTCATTTTCTTTTTTTGATGCGGACAACATCTGAGCATCGAATGAGACCGATGTTCCCTCCCAGAGATATGCGCGTTTTATGAAAGTGAAGTCGACGATTCTAAGCGCAAATAGAAAGGGACCTAATCTTTAAAATGGCTCTAGAACAAAACTGGTTTTTAACCTTAGGTCCCTTTCTATTTTGAGCGTCACATATGGCTTGCGTGCGTTAGTATGTGCTTGAATTAAATCCCAATGAGGAACAGGTTTCATATTGTTCTTAAAACCTCGGGTATCAGAAGATTTTCTACATTCGCCAAAAGTTTTTTTTTTTTTAATTAGCCAACACTCAGGGGTTTTCCCCTATACTGCAATGCATTGCGTTGGTCGTTGGAAAGCAAGGGATCGAAGCGGGGAAAGAGGGAGTAATGTTTATTGACATTCGCCTTGATTTTCTGAATGTCGTAATTGGTGGGAAATACATTTGCCGGAAGTCGATTCCACATACGGACAGTACGGGCGATCTGTAGTGTATAGTGCGGTCAACCGGCCAATCGATAACAAATGGGTGTGAATTTCTGGAAAGTCGTGTATCCCTGCCGAACATCCTCACGTCAGGAATAAGGCCACGAATGTCTGAAGAACACACACCATGGAAGTAACGATAGAACAGCGATACACAACCCACATTCCGACGATGCTCCAGGGAAACAATAGAGTTGGATACCCTACTGTTTCCTATCAGCACCATCGCACTCCTTTGAACACGGTCCAGAAGCTCCAAGGATGATTTTGGATAACCTGCCCATATATGGGAGTTGTATTCCATCATTGGCCTGATGTAGGTTGTATAGATATCGAAAAGATCAGAAGGAGTGAAATATTTCTTGCACCGCTTTAGGTAGCCTATACACTTGAGTGCTTCTTTCGACACTTCGAATACATGTCACGCCCAACGAGCGTCACATTGTATTTTCATGCCCAGAACATCAAGAGCATCTGATTGTTCGACATCCATACCATCGATAGATAATGACGACACTGTTGGGTCAGCGAATCGCTTGTGAGGCAACAAGCAGCACTGTGTCTTACGCGCATTAAAATCTACTCTATTCACTCGACCCCAGTCGGAAATGGCCAGTAAATCTACAACAACTCGTATAGTGCGATCACTAAGAAAGCTCGTTATAAATCGAGCAAATGTATTACCGACACCAAAAACAATCAGCTTTGATAAGAGTGCACCGTGCCAGACTCTATCAAATGCCTTGGATATATCCAGAGCCACGACCTTACTCTCACCAAACTGGTGGATAGACCGACTCCATTCACGGTTTCGTTCCGGCCATCATCATTATTGAAAAAATATGCACCGATGATTCCACCAGCTTATAAACCGCACCAAACCGTGGTTTTCTCTGGGTGTAATGACATTTTTTGAACCTCTTCTTGTTGCTCTTCAGCCCAAATGCGGCAATTTTGTTTATTGACTTTGCCGTTGAGCCAGAACTGGGTCTCATCACTGAACAAAATTTTGCATGAAAACAGTGGATCTTCCCGTTTCTCACCTAACGCTCATTTTCATAATACAGTTGCCAACATAACATGAAATGTCCTTTCAAATTACCAATAAAGATTCCACACTTGATTTAAATTTGTATGTTCTTAGTATTGATTTTATGCTGTAAAATCAAAGTAATGAACCTCGTCCATTGGAAAATCGGCAACAGCTGGAACCAAAGCAGTCTTAAGAGATCCAATGTTGGAGTATCTTTTGTGAAAAACCTTGTCCTCTAAAACCGCCCATGGGCCCATGTGCACAATTTGTAATCCAATGGGTTCAAATCTGGACTGCCTGTGGGACATTCTGGAAAAGTGTTTCTAAGCCAGGCCTGGGACGTTTTAGCCTTATGGGCCGGCGCGGAATCCTGCTGGAAAGTCCATGGCTGGTTTTGGAACAGGGAATTGTTAAGAGGCTTCACAACAGCCTCCAAAACGGTTTCTTGGTAAACTTTTGCCGATGTTTTGACTCCTTGTTCGCCGAAATGCAGGTCAGTGACCCCATCGTAAGAGACACTCCACCAAACCTTGACTGAAGCTAGTGATAAAACTTTAACACCCTTGGGACCAGTTCAGATGCTTCCTTAGATGACCGCGCATACACTCTATCATTTTGCTTGTTTAATTTTTCCTGAACGGTAAAATTTTTTTCATCGTTGAACAAAATTTTTCTGTGCACGTTATCAGCGTGCTTCACCAAAAGACGTTTGCATTTTTCAATCCAATTTTTTTAAAGCTGCAGTCAATAAATATCCGGTACGTCGTCTGAAAGCCCCATGTCCCAAGTCTTTTTTAATGATTCGACTCATGGAATTTTGCGTGATATTCATCTCACGGGCCATAATTTTCTGATTTCGGAGCGGATTTCTGTGAATTCATGATTTAACGGCTTTGATGACATGCGGTGTTCGAACAGAGCGTGGGCGGCCCGACCGGTGGCGGTCCATTACATCTCCAGTCTCCTCAAACAGTTGTATGAATCGGTAGACAACCATGCGGCTAATCCCTAGTGGCCGGAGCGTTTTGAAAATATCGTTTTTTTCATTTCACACTTGAAAAGCGCTATTACAGCGATACGGTTCTCATTATATGACCACTCCATGATAAAAGTTGAAACAATTTTAAAATCCCGTTACAGACTAACGCTATTGAGGTTAGCTTTCAAAACCCATATGACATTAACGGGGTATGTTCAGTTCTACTATTGAAATAGGTGTGTTCAATGTTGTAACAGTATTTATGTCCCTACTAAGTAAGAACTTTTTTGTTCTGAAAAAATACCTCTAGAAGGATCAGCCTATATATAAAAACGAAATGTTTGGTGTACGAGCGCCTTAAATCCGTCGAAAACCGTTCGACCTAGAAACACCACACTTGGGCTATAGTTTACCTATCCTTCTGTCGGAAGGTTCCTCTTAACTTTAGTCCCGGTAGATAGCGTTATCGTACTTATAGTAATCTTTGGATCAAACACACAAAAATAAATTACTTTAATAAGGCAGATTAGATTGTTGATGAACCGCTTAGTGGCAACTAGCTTGAGATATCTTGGCAAAAAAACTTTTTTGCGTACTTATTTGTTTATCAATCACGCCTAACTTCCTTAACCACAGTTCGGTACATGCGTAGAAAACAGTAGGCAATATTGATGAAATTGGTCAAACGTTAGTTTTTTTCTGGATCTCGGAAGACCTTATTTTAATGAAAGAAAATCGGAAAATGTTTAAATAAAATAAGTTAGTATTTTTTATTATCATAGGAGGATCTGGGACAATTATGTGTGAAACAAATTTCGGCCAAATGCTTGCTACGGCGTCGGTGGTATACCGCTCTCCGATGGCGGCCAATTAAAAACGCCACGACGTGAGATAACACGATCATTGCATTTCTAGCGCAACAGAGGCATTGTTTCGTTGGCTGTGTGGCAAGTGGCACCATCCTTAATTTCTGGCCACAAGAAGTCCGTCTTAAAATCGCGATAGCGACACGTTTTACGAGTCGATGTTGCCTCACTATGCAGCACAACATTTATGTTTTCCGCAGAACGAACTGGGCGATCCTTTAAATGTGTTTTCGCATTTCCCACAGACACGGTATGGCAAAATTTGAGTACAATTCTTCTTATTGTGCACACATTTGGTCGATAATGCTCAGCAATAAAATCACAAAGTGCACGAAATGCATTTTGATTTGAGAGCCTATTTTGCTAAAAGGCTTCAACAATCTTAACAAGCTGCTCAATTGTGTACTTCTCCATAGTTAAGTCAAACACTGAAACAAAGAAATATCAAATCAAGACTGGTAAAAGACTTCACATTAAGGTGTGACTCACAATAAACATCGTGAATTATGGTTGGACCACCTTTTATAACCTTAAATTGTAGCCCCAAAAGCCACATGTAACTTCCAATCTTGATGAAATTGGGCACACATTCGTTTTTTAACCAAGGTAGAACGTTAGTAAAATTAAAGAAAATCAGTTCAGATTTAGATTTACTCCATTGCTTATATGTTCATCCGACTTAATGTCTTTAACTCTAAAAGTCACATATATCATCCAACATTCATGAAATTTGGCACACGTTTGTTTTTTTTTTGGGCCATGGAAGGACATAATTGAAATTAAAGAAGTAAGTCCACGGAAATTGAAGTAATGCGGTTAAAATTAAGATATATCTCGTACATATATGTTCCACCGATTTTTCTGTTTTGAGCTTTAGAAGCCAAATCTTACATCTTATCTTGATGAACTTTAGCTCTAGTAATTTTTTTGGCCCAAGGTAGGGCGTAGTTAAAATTAAAGAAGTTAGACCAAGCACTAAAGTTATGGAAATTTAATTAAATCGGATATAGCTCTCAAAAACATGTTCAACCGATCATATATTTTAAGATTTCGATCATATTAGACCTAATATGGATGAAATTTGGCTCAAGTTAGTTCCTTGTGCCAAGGATGGATACTGTTGAAATTGGAGAAAATCAGTTCTGAGTATGATTGAGCTCCCACTTGAATAAGATATATCTCCCACATATATTTTTAACCGATTTTACCACAAAAAATACAATTTTCTCACAAATTCAAAAACGACCTTCGTTTCAATATCTGGGTAAATTTAAAGCTTGTTCAAGGGGTTCCAAAATCTATTTTCGGTTGGCCTTTCTGAACATCCAGAAGTGATATAGTAGAAGTTATATAGTCGAACACGCCAACATTAGTTTTTTTTATAAGTTTTTTTTATTGAATTGTAAAAAAGACATGTTCCCATCAAGTATGGAATACAATATCCGTAAAATAATACCCCTTGGCTGTGCTGACTGGAAATTAGTCTTTTCATGAAATTGTCCATGACTTTCTTACAGATGACACGTTTGATCTCGGACTAAAGCTCACAAATTCTGTTTCTTCGAATTAACGCCCTGCGATTTCTTTCTATTTGGCGTTTTGTGAAATCTCGTGTTTAGGCGAATAAATCAAAAATAATTCTTGAGCTCAAATCCGAGATCCAACCACCATATCCACATCTCTTTGAAAAAGTCATAAAAAGACTAATGGCCTGTCATCAAAACTAAAACCCTGCATGAACATCGTTTTCACACACCCGAACACATTCTTTTGTTTACAAATGCGTAAATGTGCTCATTCTAGCGATAAGAGTATCGTACACACAACCATTCCTCTTAGCAAGTAGCATCGGGAATGAAACAGAATGGTACCGAGACGACAGAGTTCGGGTATGAACGAGTTGTAAGGTGATCGGGTAAAAGGTCTTTAGAGACAACCACAACTACTCGAATACTGAGATGTATTAATAAGACTATTTGAGAAAAAATCTATTTCCATGAGCGTAACATATGATGAGCGTAGCAAATGATGTTTTTGCTTTGATTTCTCTGGAATGTAGAATAGGGCGACAATTAAATGAATTTCATGCTCTTCGTATGAAGAATTGGAGTTAAATTAAACTGCAAGTTAGTTATCATCGTATAAAAATAGTTTCATCAAATTTAAGTTATTGCAAATAAAACAAATGTTACAGATTTAGTATAAAACAAATGTTCAGAATATATTTATTATTATTTACTTACAAAAAAAAAATTGATTTGAAAGCTAAAATATTTTTAAATATTAATAATAATATTAATTATTTCTTCTTAATAATTATTTACTTCATCAATTTCCATTTTTTTTTCTCAGTTAAACTTATTTAAGAAGAATATATTTAGATATATATTTTTTTGTTTACACCTTGCTCACCCTTGTTGATTTTTTAAATGACTGAAAGCTAATGATACCCATAACCATTCATAAGTTACCGTATACCATTCAAAGACTTCTTATGTATTCAAATGCCTTTTACAGTCTCGAATATTTATTGAGAACAATATTGTGTTCTCTTAACAGAATTGAGACGAATAGAGTAGTTAAGAGAGCAGAGAACCATACAACATTCATTCGAAGAGCAAGCAATCTCGTCTCGTTTCATTTCATTGTTTACACTATTCGGGACAGTGGTACTGGTACAATGACTAAATGAATGTATTGTAAACCAGAGTGTGTTCATGCATGGTTCTAATCAAAACATTGGAGGCCATTACACCGATATTTTATTAGATACATAAACGGAACATTTCTTAACTCACAAGATCCAGAATTTAACTCCCTTTGGGATAAGTTTAGGATTGGAACACACGTACTACATTTTGGGTTTACTTATAGAAGTCCTAACTCGGAAAGGCAGGCTTCCCTTAACGGCTTTGACGGCCTTTCCGATTCAATATCGAAAGTTTTGGAGAGTTATCGAGACAGTGAAATTGTCGTTGCTGGAGATTTCAATGTCGATAATTCCGCCTGGCTTTTACATTCGAGCCATACAACTTCGGAGGGCCAATACGCCGAGCGCTTCGTCGCGCAAAATGACTTGACGCAACTAATCTACACCTATTCCATATGTAGAAGGGCACCAACATAACATTCTTGACCTTTACATAACTTCGCACCCTGAAAAGTACGAATTTAATGTACTTATACTTGCTTCTCTTGGTAACTCTGATCACTGCATTGTTTCAGCATCCTTTTTGTATTCCGCTCTTCGTGTTGCTTCGATACCAGCCCCAAAGCGGACAGTTTTTTTTCTACGAAAAGACACATTGAGATGAGCTCAACCACTTTTTCCAGCATTTGATTTGGAAACTTTGCTTTCTTGAGAACGAAGTAAATTGGAAACTTTGCGTTCTTGATAACGACGTAAATGCTGCGGCTGAAATGATCCAACATATAATTTTATCTGGAATAAAGAATTTTGTTTCAAACAAAATTATGTCGGCTAAACCAGCCAAAAATAGTTGGTTTAACCTGGCATGCAGGGATGCTGTCCGATCAAAGGAGGAAGTGTTCAGAAATTGGCGTTTGAACAAAAACTCCATTACTGAACTGCTGCGAAAACAGGCAAGAGCTTCGTGTGCTAGAGTGCTTAGGCGTGAAAATTTTCTACACGAACAACGTTTACTCACAAAGTTTCTTACTTCTCCCAGGGAAAGTAAGATCTTTTGGTCGTTTGTCAGAAGAGTAAAGGATAGTTGTACTTCTATCCTAACACTTGTAAAAGACGACCAATCATTTACTGACCCGGTTGATAAAGCTAACCTTTTGGCTGAAATATTTGCAGGAAATTCTTCCTTGCCGGTAAGCAATCAACCACTCCCCGCGATCGAAAACGTATCAAGTTCCATGCCTTAAATATTTTTTCGAATACGTGGAGTTAAAAGGGTTCTTGCGAACCTCGATGTAAATAAATCACCGGGCCCGGATGGTATTTCGGCACTTGTCCTATGTACGTGCTTTTCGACGCTAGCCCGTCCATTACGCAACCTTTTCAACCTGGCTTACCGTGCGGAAGTCTTTCCAGCGTTTTGGAAGGTTGCGAACGTCCAGCCGATCCCTAAAAAGGTTGAAGCCAATAATCCTGCGAATTATCGGCCAATTGCGATTTGCTCTGCGCTCTCCCAGCTAATGGAGAGCATGGTGAACCACCATCTTGTGAGTTATTTAGAGTCCAACGACCTGCTAAATGATCGACAGTATGGCTTCCGTAGTAATTGCTCTACCGGAGACCTGTTGGCGTTCTTCTTGGAGCTTTGGAGTTTGTCTATCCACCAGTTTGGTGAGAGTAAGGTCGTGGCTCTGGATATCTCCAAGGCCTTTGATAGAGTCTGGCACGGTGCACTCATATCAAAGCTGATCGCTTTTGGTGTCGGTTATACATTTGCTCGATTTATATCGAGCTTTCTTAGAGATCGCACTATTATAGTTGTTCTAGATTGTTTTTCGTCCAATAAACACAGGCTGACCGTAGGTCTACCGCAAGGCTCTGTCCTTTCTCCCTCTTTATTACTTATGTTCATTGACGATCTTTTGGCTCAGACCGGGAATCCAATCTACTCTTTCGCAGATGACAGTCACCTCTTCCATTCATAGTTATTCGACCGTAGGCATTTTGTCTTCTTTGAAGACAAAAGGCGAATTATGGATGAGACACTTGGCCGGGATTTACTGGCCATTTCCGACTGGGGTCGAGTGAATAGAGTAGATTTTAATGCGCGTAAGACCCAGTGCTGCTTGTTGCCTAGCAAGCGATTCGCTGACCCAACAATATCGTCAATTTCTATCGATAGTACAGATATTAAACAATCAGAAGCTCTCGAGGTTCTGGGCTTGAAAATACAATGTGATCAAAGATGGAATGCAACTCCCATATATAGGCAGGTGCTTCAGAATCATCCTTGGAGCTACTTGACCGTGTTCAAAGGAGAGCGATGGTGCTGATAGGTGACAGTAGGGTATCCAACTCTATTGTTTCCTTGAGCATCGTCGGAATGTGGATTGCGTGACGCTGTTCTATCGTTACTTTCATGGTGTGTGTTCATCAGACATCCGTCGCTTTATTCCTGAAGTGAGGATGTTCGGCAGGGATACGAGACTTTCTAGGACATCACACCCATTTTTTATTGATTGGCCAGTTGACCGCACTATACACTACAGATCAAATTCGTTTTTCGCTCGTACAGCCCGTATGTTGAATAGACTTCCGGCAAATGTATTTCCCACTAATTGCGACATCCAGAAGTTCAAGGCAAGTGTCAATAAACATTAGTCCCTCTTTCCCTCCTATGATCCTTTACTTTCCACTCGCCAATGCAATGCACCGCATGTATAGGGGCATCCCCTGAGTGTTGGTTATTGGAAAAAGAAACATGTGATTTTTTTGAAAAACTCTAGTCTTACTGAGACACACTTTACTTGCAACAAGAGGCAGGGTCCGCCCATCGCTAAATAAAATTAGACTGAAGAGATCGCTATAATAAGCATGTGGTCTTTTCCCTTTACTTCAAGGTGTTGCAAACATCACTACCGTGTCATAATACTGTAAAAACAATTAAACAATAAAGAAATTCCTCTTTCAAAAAAGTAAAATATTCCTTCTGTTTTAAATCACTGACCAAAGGCTGTAAACGTAGACATAACACAGTAAGTGTTAGAAAGTAACAACTCAAAATTCGTAAATACCACATCGGGTGTCATTAAGCATTCGCCAGAAACCACACTCGTGAAGGATACTATAAATGTAACTCAATTCCCTAGCAAAAGAATTATATTTAAATTTCAAGACGTTAGAGCAAAGACGCTGCTTTTGAGTTGTGTTAGTCTTGCACTCAATGAACAATACGGCCATATATGTATGTGTGCCGCCTTCTGTTCGTTCTGGATCTGGTATGTATCACGTTCGTGAATAATATATGAGTACATTTCAAAATCTGTGTCAAGCCAATAACGCGTTGTACGATGTTATGAGCCAGCGCCCGAGTGTTGCAACAACATCAAGTGGCCATTCATGTGCCAGCCCGTCCGTCCGTCCGTCTGCCTGTCTGTCCGTCCGTCGGGCCATTAATTTATGTGCAACTCTATATTAAATGTCATACATTGTTGGTGCTGCAGTTACTGCGTGTGAGTGTGTGTGTGCCCCCTGGAAACTATGCCGCCTGTGCTGGTGGGTGGCGCTGGGCATGGTCATTATCATGTCTTTGCTTAGAACTTTGGCCCGTAACTTTAATGCTGCATGCGC
The DNA here is from genome assembly GCA_963513945.1 of Hydrotaea diabolus. Classification (NCBI taxonomy): domain Eukaryota; kingdom Metazoa; phylum Arthropoda; class Insecta; order Diptera; family Muscidae; genus Hydrotaea; species Hydrotaea diabolus. Next base: position 138,501,492 of record OY740719.1, read on the forward strand.
ATGTATGCGGGGGCATAATCATATGTTGTAATTAGAGTAACAATATGATTAGAGTCCTAGTCATGAGTATGGGCGAAAGTTATGAACGCAGGAAATGATGTCATTTCCTGTTGTACGAGTAAGAATGTAAGGCCGAAGAAATGAACACTCAAGGGATATGTTCTACCTGTGGCTGGGTGGTAGGTATCACATAAACTTCTAAAAGAGTACCAGGATAGTATGCCTATTAACTGAGAATGTGCTATGCTACACTAATTGCAGCAGATAACATAATACGGCGGGCAATTGCAAGACTCCTGTTCATGGTTCATATAAAAAGGCGACCTAGCTTGCGACGCGTATTTTGCACAAAGTTACACACAGAGAACAGATTCCTTGCCACAGCCATATTTTTTTGCCAACCGAATGGTTGGAGGTTGTATGTACCTCGAGTATGCCATAGTACAACCAAATGTTATTTGGTGCTCTGTAACGTTATTGTTATTGTAAGTAAAGTATCAGTAGAAAATGCAAAGTATCCAAACTTCCAGAAAAGAATTTTGGATCTAAAGTCCACATGCCGCACTTGGTTACCGAAAAAAGTTTTAAATTTCTGTAGAGGCAAACAACCGTTTTCTCATATACTTATATATCGAGTGACCATCTAGAGGTATTTTTTCAGAACAAAAAAAATATAAAAAATTCAAATCAAGTGTGGAATCTTTGTTGGTAGTTTGAAAGGACATTTTATGGCATTTATTTTTTGCATATAATTTCCATCAAATTTTGGCCGCAATGAGGGTCCAAGTTTTGTTGACTCGTTCGAGCATTTCGACCGGTATGGCTTTAATGACACGCTTATTGGCTTCCAAAACCTGAATCTTAGCTGTTTTGTCAGCATTGACTTTAGACTTTACGTAACCCCAAAGAAAATATCTAAAGGTGTGATACCACTCGACTCGGCCAACTCATCTGTCCAAAATGTGAAATTAGCTGCTTTTCTAAATGACCTCTCAATAGATCCATTGTTTGAGCAGCTGTATGGCAAGTGACACCGTCCTGTTGAAACCAAGTGTCGTCAAGATTACGGGCTGCAATTTCAGGCAGCATAATGATCGATATCGTGGCACGATAGCGAGTGCCATTCACGGTTACATTCCAGCCATCATCATTTTTGAAAAAATACGGACCGATGAATCCACCATCCCATAGACCGCACCAAACCGTGGATTCCTCTGGGTACAATGGCAGCTCTTGAACTTCTTCTGTAGGCTCTTCAGTCCAAATGCTGCAGTTTTTTTTATTGACGTTGCCGTTGACTTAGAAATGGGCCTCATCACTGAACAAATTTTTGGTCGATAACTGCGGATCTTTCCGTTTCTAACCGAACGCTCATTTCCACAATACAGTTGCGAACATTTGAAGGAAATCATATTCAAAAAATAAATGCCATAAAATGTCCTTTCAAATTACTAATAAAAATTCCACACTTGATTTGAATTTTTATATTATTTTTGTTTTGAAAAAATACCTCTAGATGGATCACCCTATACTTGAAGTAATCTTAAGCATATGGAGGGTCATGTTGAGAAAATGGGGAAAAAAAATGAAGGAAGATTTTTACTGAATAAATTTTAATCTTATTTATTCAGTCAAAATCTTCAATTTGCTTAAAGCAGTAATAATAGAATTATTTTCGCTTTTGGTTATGATGAAAAATTTGATATCATCACCAATATTCGGTTCCAACAACAAAATGTTGACAAAACTATTGGTTGCAACAACCACCAGTTATGGCAAAAAATACATTTTATGTGTATTATTATTGGTATGACCGATCACTTATTTAGTTGCAAAGGAAATTCGAATTTCGTTTCAACGGAATTTTAGTAATTCCAGCCGAGTTTTAACTACTTTTTTCTGTGTGTAGTTAACTTCGCAGTGTGTTTTAATATTAGTTTGTTATTGTAAGAATATCATAACTTTAAATTGGTAAATCCAAAACGGCGTGCCATATATTCCAAATATGCTTCAGAGCGAACACCATTCAATTACACCATAAATTAAGCTCACACGCAGAAAACAGATTTGTTGGCACAACCCAATTTTTTTGTCAGCCAAATTTTCGTGGCGCGTACTATCCATGCACTCCATCACTACAACCGAATGTTGATAGGGTACGCAGCAATTTTTAGAAGTGGGAACTGACAGTATCGCTTAAAGGGACAAAGTATTGATACCCCTTACAAATTAGGATGATTATTGTAACTGAATTTGTACATGTATTGGATGCTGTTATATATAATTGGCTATTAGAACTTTTTAAATTCGGTTTCGTCATCACCAGCATTTGTTAGCTGGACAAAGTTATAGTTGATTTTTTTGCTTTTACTTATCTGACCGAAATAATAAAAAAAATATTTTATGGATTCGGATGAAATTCGGAAATTATTTGACCAGCTCGATCGCCAGATTTGTCAGCACCCGAATATTTTTCTTGGCGTTTTTTGAAGGAGTATGTAAAGAAGCCCGAGACAATTCTTTAACTCAGGGCCAACATTGTTGCAGAAATTCAAACGCTACAGCCACAAATTTTGAAAGATGTTATGGAAAATGCTATAAAACGTACCCATCATTCGATACTGAAAACGGGGTTCATTTAAGTGACATTATTTTTCATAGTTAGTGCAAAAACAATCTTTTCTTTCATTCTTTTGCAAACATCAACTTTTGATCTGCCTATAGGCAAAACTCGTTGCCTTACCACGTATAGTTTTCGAGATATCGTGAACATGACATTTTTCTGGCTTTTTTCACTTATCTGCCTAAAACTTTACCAAATATTATACGATTCACTTAAAAATGAGTAATATAAATTAATAAGAAATGCATCTTTTGTGTAAATTATAATGTAATAAAATCGAATAAAAATTGTGGAAGTACAGCATAAACATCCAAAATTTTATTTTATTTGTTGAAAAAATTGTTTTCAACTGCCCACTTCTGGAGCTCTTCCACTAGTTTTTGCACGAAAATTTTATCTCTTTAAGAACGTTATTTAAAATTAAAGGTGTAATTTCTTTTCAACGTCTGTATAAAAAAATTCTATGTATTTTTACAAAAACTGCTTTTACGAGGGCTGCTATATATTTCAAGTCACTGTAAACAACACAAATGATGGTCTTGACGTACGACGTACGTTCTGAGTAGGTTTATGCTAAAAAATGTCAAACTTTCCAATGGAAATGTCAGATGGCGCCAGGCAAAATTTAGTATTGCCTAGGCCAGAAATATATATAACAACCCGCGTACGTATTTTCTAAAACTATATCACGTTGCGTTCTTTTTAATTTTCAGAATTGTTGTACAATTGGGAGTTGAAAACAAAATTTTTTAACAAAAAAAAATAATTTATTTTGGCTGTAACTTCCACAATTTTTATTCGAGTGTAAAATCATGATTATTAGATCAGGTGCAAGAATTTCTAATAATATACATTATTTTGTATTGGCTTTTTTCTTATTCTACTTCTACTTGACTTCATTGTGTGAGCAGAAGTGCATACTGCTGAAACTGGACCAGTTGAAATTGGACTATTTCAGCCAAAGGCCAGTCAATTGTGTGAGCACAAGTGTAATCGGATGAAACAGGACTAGTTGAAATTAGACTACTTCAGCCAATGGTTCCATATAGTACCTATATAATGCTATGGTATATTCGATCATCCCTAAATTACAGACAGAAGCTGGAAATTCTTTTAAAAGCAGAAATCTGGTTTTCTGGCATGTATCGTTGATCTATGAAAACCGAAGTGCTTAGGTCTATTTTGTAAACAATTTCTTCAAAAAGAAACTAAAAAGAAATTTGGAAGGAAATCTTAAAATCTGAGTGTTTGCTTATTAATGTTATTCATAACTACGAAAGCAGTAAAAATTGTTACTCATACGCATCGGGGGTAATGTAGGACATATAAATCATACGCACCGTATGACGTCCGACGCACAGTGGTTGGGAAAATATACATATTTTGGAAATTAGTCTACAATTTCTGTACTGTTATTCGTCAAGCCATAGCTAAAGTGTATTGTAGTTAACTGAATCATTTTCGACCACTACTCAGAATGAATCCTCTAAATAACTACAGCTCCCATGTTGGCAACTCCGTCTGTGGCAAAAACTTATAATTCTTGACTAAACGCAATTAATGTGTGTAATCTTTTAAACTTTAAGACAATAAAGATAGATAAATGAATTTCTGCATGAAGCCAAAATGCGGTATTTGTTAATTAAAGGTTAGAAACATTTTTGAGACAACTCTAAGAAAAAACTCACAATTCCCAAATTGGGCCGGAAAAAAACCAAAAATGTTTATTTTTTGATAGAAAGGATGCCAAACCGCTAGTTTGGTCAAGGCCTAGTTAAGGATTTTTGTGATACTAGCAGCTCCATATCACATTGTAATAAAAAAAAAGTTTCTATTTTAAAGATCTAAGCTTTGCGTTTTAAAAACGCATAGCTTAAATATAAAGGGTGAGTAACACGTCACAATTTAATTAAAAATTTCTTTGCATGTATTTCTTTCAGTATTTGACAAATTCAATCGCGGAGAGGTACACAATTTAGCAGCTCGTTAAGACTGTTGAAGCCTCTTACAAAATTGAGCATTAAAATCAAAATTCCTTTCCTGCACTTCGCGATTCTTTTGGTCAGCATAATCGATTAAATGTGTCCACAGATTTGTTAACAAGCAAAATTGCCGTATTTGGGCATATGAGAATCCACGTGTGATGCTTAAAAAAACGAAAAGCCGAATCTTTGAAATAAAGCCCCAAGAAATAAGGCCACAAACTGAAAATGAAATGAGTCCCCAAAAATTTGTACAGAAAGCAACAACAACGATATTTGGGGTGTTGTTTCATCTTTTTTAGGGCTTTATTTCATTTTGGTAACTAGGGCATTATTTCATAATAAAATAAAGTCCTAAATTTTAAAATGAAATAAAGCCATAAATATTATTTTTGGGGTGTTATTTCGTTTCCTTAAAAAGCGAGATTCTGCAAATCACAAGCAGAATAACAATAATGCATCGCTAACACAAGCTGAATAATAGTAATGCATCGCTAACAATCCAAAATTCGCGCGAATTTTGAATCTTTCCCCCTCTTACACTTCGACAAATTTAAGTGCAAATTTTTTTCCGCACCATCAATTTTCGTTTTCCTAAAATTCGAATTGTCTTTCTGCACCATGTATTTACACACGTCTTTCTGTAAGTGTAAATTGGTGGTTTTGGAAAAAAAAGCTTTAATTTTGTCGAAGTGTTTAAGGTGTAGAAATTAAAAATTCGCGCGAATTTTGCACTTTTACACTACTTTTACTTTCTTAAAATTGAAAATCCAATCATATTCAGTTTAATAAAAGTGTAAATTGATTGTTAAAACAAATTATTTTTGTAGGTTCCATTATTGCCAAGCTATAAGGCGAAATAAGTTTAGCCGAAAATTATTGCTTGACTATATCAACGCTTCGAAGGCAGCATCTGTGGACCTTCAAGGTTCAATTGAACCTTCAGGTTCAATTTGGTTTGCTTCTGCTGAAGTCAAATTGAATTTCCAATTCAAAATTGCAAGCAGATGCGATTTCCAAGGGATTAAAGCACTATAGATGTCCATATTGCCGACAAATTGTTTAAGATACAATGCAGGTGTTTGTTTAAATTTTGGTGAATTTTTCAATAAAGGCACTTATAGTGCTACTATATTTACAACTATATTTATTTTCAAAAACTGGGACCTTAGTTCATAATAAAAAAAAATTAAATGGGATGTTGTTTTATTTTAGGTTTGGGGTCTCTTTTCATCTTTTTAGGGTTTTATTTCATTGTAGGAATTGAGGCTTAGTTGTATAACGAAATAAGGCCCAATTTTTGGGGCTTTATCTTATTTTCAGTTTGGGGCCTTATTTCTTGGGGCTTTTTTTGTAGAGCCGTAAAAAACAAGTATGGTTGGGATAACAATATTCGAAGAGCATAATACTATTGTAGGGAATAAGGTTGTGGTACAACAATATTATGATCCTCAAAACAACTCGTACTATGATCCCCACAACCATAGTATGATTAATACTCAACCATACAATGATCTCACAACCATGTTATAATCTTAATAACCATAGTATGTTTCACATACAACCATAGTATGATCATCACAACCATAAAATTATTTATTAGAATTGGGTTAAGATGTCAACAATAGGTTTGAATTATGAAAATTACGAGAGTTGCTATATATATTTCTGGCCTAGGCAACACTTACTTTCGACGTGGATTATCTTTGTATGGCGATGAAGCACCATCCTATAGCACTGTGAAAAACTGGTTTAATGAATTCAATCGTGGTGGACGCTCGCTCAAAGACGAAGGTCGTGAAAGTCTTCCAAAAACGGTCGTTGTGCCGGATAACATTGATGCCGTGCGTGAACTGATATTGCAAGATCGTCATATGACATACCGTAAGATAGAGGCATCCTTGGGCATTTCATCCACCAGCATACATTCTATGCTGCATGAACACCTGGCCGTAAAAAAGGTTTGTTCTCGTTGGATCCCGCACAATTTGACAATCGCTCAAAAAAAGGCTCGCGTTGATTGGTTTATAGAAATTTTGAAAAACTACGATCGCGGATCAAAAGATCGTTACACAATCGACCGTGTGGATGTTCAAAGACCAGCCAAATCCAACGAAAGTTGTTCGTGGAAGAAGTACCTCAAAACAAATGGTCGTCGGTTTCTTCCGCAAAACTGGCCATGTGGCGACTGTTCCGCTTGAGCAACGTAGGACGGTCAATTCTGAGTAATACACCACAATTTGTTTGCCTGAAGTCTTCGGAAAAATTCGAAAAACGAACAAGAGAATGATTGTGCACCATGACAATGCGAGCTCTCACACATCGGCTCAAACCAGCGCCTTTTTGACCGGCCAAAACGTCGAATTGGTGGGTCATCCGCTTACAACCCCGACTTGGCACCCAATGACTTCTTTTTATTCCCGCACATGAAGAAAAAAATGCGTGGTCAACGATTTTCGCCGCCAGAAGATGCTGTTGAAGCGTTCAAAAACCCTGTTTTGGAGGTGTCTCAATCGGAGTGAAAAAAGTGATTCGACAATTGGTTTGAGTATAAGCCATGCTAGAGAATACTTCAAAACCAATAAAATCATTTTTGATGATAAGTATTCGCATTTTTATAATTAGGCCTGAAATAAATATAGCAGCCCTCGTATTTAAGAATACATTAGATTCAAACAATATCATTTTTTAATAGTAGAAAAAAATCAGTAAAAAACGTTAGCGTTTTTATTAAAGGTATTTCAGTTAAAAAAGGCCAAAGCAGTTTGTTTAATTATTTTAATTTCCCTATAAAAAGTACTGTTATTGCATTAGATCCGTAACAATAACATTGTCCTAAAAAGCATATTAATATGAAGAAAAAGTACAAGCATTGCCGTAATCATATTGTTTTTAATATATTATTTATATATTGGCAATAATACTATTGTAGCATTTCAACAAACGGCAATCATACTATTTTCTACATTAAATTCAATGAACAATACTATGGTTGCGACTAACATACTTTTATTGCGGGGAGCATATTGTAATTGCCGTGACCACATAGTAACCATTTTTGTTCTCTACGTGCAAAAGAGTGGCTGTTAGCGCCTTCACCAGGCCGTACTTCTTTGAAAAATGGTCGGCCAAGCAGTTCGCTAACGCGGTATAATAACGAACTTCTTGTGGCGAGAAATTGTAGATATCGACCTGAAAGATATATGATTCCAACAGCATGTAGCCACTTGTCACAAAGCCAACGACACTATCGCTATTTTGCACAGAAAATTCAATGGCCATGTTTTCATACGTCGTATCGATGTTAATTGGCCTCCATGATCACGTGGTTTGACACCGTTCGACATTTTTCTTTGGGGATATTTCTTGCAAAAAGTGTACTTCAATAAGCCAAGAACATTTTAAAAGCTAAATAATGAGATATTTCGGTACATTAATCACATTGAATCTACATTATAACTCAGAGTCATTGAAAATATCAACCATCGAATAAAGGAATGCCACCAAAGACATGGCGAGCATTAGGCCGATATTTTGCTTCACACGTATTTGTCTTCGATCCTTCTATCATAGTATAAAATATTATAATTAACAATATTCGTTACTAATTAATTACAGATATAATTACTGATTTCTATTAATATATACTTTTGGTTTTACTTAGTAGGGACATAAATACTGTTACAACATTGAACACACCATTTCAATAGTAGAACTGAACATACCCCGTTAATTTCATATGGGTTTTGAAAGCTTACCTCAAAAGCGTTAGTCTGTAACGAGATTTTAAAATTGTTTCAACACATTGAACAGGGATTAAACCGGCTCAAGACCTCTTGCTTCTATATTTAACTAGAAGACAAGTTTTTAACAAAATGGCAAAGTGACATTGATTTTCGTGGCTGCACACTACTTTTATCATGGTTTCAACTTTCATCATGGAGTGGGCAGATAATGAGAACCGTATCGCTGTAATAGCGCTTTTCAAGTGTGAAATGAAAAAAGCGATATTTTCAAAACGCTCCGGCCACTAGGGATTAGCCGCATGTTCGTCTACCAATGTATAAAACTGGTTGAGGAGACTGGAGATGTAAAAGACCGCCACCGGTCGGGCGGCCCACGCTCTGTTCGAACACCGTATGTCATTAATGCCGTTAAATCAAGAATTCACACAAATCCCGTGAGGTAAATATCAACCAACAGTCCATTAGTCGAACCATTAAAAAAGACTTGGGGCTTTCAAACGACGTACCGGACATTTATTGACTGCAGCTTTAAAAAATGGGATTGACCTACTGACCTGCATTTCTGCGAACAAGGAGTCAAAACATCGGCTAAAGTTTACCAAGAAACCGTTTTGGAAGCTGTTGTGAAGCCTCTAAACAATTCCCTATTCCAGCCATGGACTTTCCGGTAGGATTCTGCGCCGACCCATAAGGCTAAAACGTCCGAGGCCTGGCTTCGAAACAATTTGCCAGCGTCCATTTCCACTAAAGAATGGCCCTCAGGCAGTCCAGATTTGAGCCCATTGGATTACAAATTGTGGACGGTTTAAGAGGACAAGGTTTGTCACAAAAGATAACCAAGCATTGGATCACTTAAGATTGCTTTGGTTCGAGCTGTGGCCAATTTTCCAATGGACGAGGTTCGTGCAGCTATTGGCGATTGGCCAGTGCGACTTAAGGCGTGTGTAAAGGCAAAAGGCGGACATTTCGAATAAGTAGATTCTTTTTGGATACAATATATATCAATCAATTTATTAAAAAAATATTTGGTCCAAAAACATTCAGTACTTTTTAATTTACAGCATACAACGTGTGTAACAGTATTTATGTCCCTACTAAATATTTACGATTAACATTGAGCGTTTTAGTTGGACCCTTTAGTTTCCTTGAAATTTACAATATTTTAGTACACCAGACGTTCCCTGCGAATACAAGAAATGTATTACACCGCACCTATCGCATACGTGTTTTTTTAACCTAATATCAGCTTTCACAACCTAACCGAAAATCTACCCGGCCATTTTCTATCGCGTAAGTGACTAAAAAGTGACGCTAAGAAGTTGAAACCCATCGTCTGCGATACTTTCTTTTCATAGCAGAAGTGTCAATAGAGCTATTTTCTTCGCCTTATGTCTTGCATGTGCAAATTTTATGGCAAATTAGCCTGCAAATGTATCCCCAAGTATTTCAATGAACTGCTCTCTTGTACATCCCTATCATCGACAGAAATACTAAGCACTCCAAAATGACGCTAAGAAGTTGAAACCCATCGTCTGCGATACTATTTATTCATAGCAGAAGTGTCAATTACCGTCTGGAAGTGTGTAAGGCGTAAGGCATTTGACAATGGATGATGAAAGAAACTTCCAAATGTTGGGACGATAATCAGACACTCTCCTACCAAAACAACCTTGTTTCACTGTCAGTAAAAAAATAGAATACCCAATGTTAACATTGCCCACTGTGCCGTATAAATAACAAAATAAACTCTTCTTCACAAATCTCGCCATATCTGTCCCCTTAGCCAAGAATAAGAAAGAAAGAAAAACAGAAGACACAAAGATATGAACTTTTCATCATATTTCTTAGGTTAGCAAGCGTTTCTCAGCGTTATTTATATGCAAATACATGCAAGGAGATCGTAGACTCACAACAACAACAACAGCCACAACAATCATTTTAATGCTCACATTCCATTGCACAACGACCGACCGGTACTTGCTCAACCTCTCTCCCACCCACCCTACCACCAACTCAACCAACCGCCATAAACAACTCCTTTTTTATGCACTTACTTGAATCTCACTCCAAAACAACAACAAACAAATAAAAACCTCTAGTACTGAGGTAAACAACAAAAAACATGCTTTATTTTCGTGTGCGGCGTAAGGCAGAACAGAGCAAAAAAAAAAGAAAAGAGAGAGAGCGCGCGCAAAAAAGAAAGAAAGACGACTTAACTTTCTTTGTCATGTAAATTATCCACAAAAGCCACAGTACATCGTGAGCAGCTAAATAACCAAAAGGAGATGAAAGGCATTGTAGTCGTGCATGTGTGTGTGTGATTGTACGATATGTGCGAGTGTGTGTTGGAATGTGTGTGTGCTGGGATACCCTTCATATGTACATGTAGTGGTGGAGGCTGCTTTATGCCTTAGTCAAAATATGCATTTGTAAGTATCAGAAACAGGAACGGAACAGCGGCGAACAGCGCTCTCTAGCCTGCATTTATTTTATGCCTTATAAGCCTTTTCTTGTGGTCTTATTTCAACGTTTTTCCACGACGCTGTGTTGTTGCTTTTGTGCTCTTTTTCTACAAACAAGACAAGTTTACCTGAAAAAGACATCTAAAGTGATGCACAATTTTGCGCTGCTGCTGCTGTTGCCTTTTCTTTTTTTGTGTTTATTCTGTTCTAGTTCGCCTTTTTTCTAACTCATGCTTAAATACAGCCTTTGTTATCATAGATACGGGAATATGGCAATTGTACAGGTGTGAGCAGTGCAGTAGCAGGCTGCGAAAACATATCTAAATCTATATCAGTTGTCTTGTAATAGTGTGCAACATTTTTATGGGTGAGTGCATGATGGCTTTTGGAAAACAAAATTCTTAGAAAGGTATAGTTCATTCAAAAGTGGACATATCCTTGTTGGAATTTTTTTTAGGCCGATGAAGTTTACCTCTAGGGAACCACCTAAATGTACTTTTTCGGAACAAAAAAAATATATAAAAATTTAAATCAAGTGTGGAATCTTTATTGGTAATTTGAAAGGACATTTCATGGCATTTATTTTTTGAAAATAATTACCTACAAGTGTTAGAAACTGTATTGTGGAAATGTGCCTTCGGTGAGAAACGGGAAGATCCGCTGTTTTCGACCAAAATTTTGTTTAGTGAAGAGGCCCATTTTTGGCTCAACGGCAAAGTCAATAAACAAAATTGTCGCATTTGGGCTGAAGAGCAACAAGAAGAGGTCCAAGAGGTGCCCAGAGGAAACCACGGTATGGTGCGGTTTATAAGCTGGTGGAACCATCGGTGCATATTTTTTCAAAAATGATGATGTCCGGAACGTAACGTGAATGGCGTTTGCTATCGCGCCATGATATCGGACTTGTTGTACCTGCAATTAAAGCACGTAATCTCGACGACATTTGGTTTCAACACGACGGTGCCACTTGCCATACAGCTGCTTCAACAATGATTCTATTGAGAGGCCATTGCGTATTGAGTAGCTTATTTCACGTTTTGGACAGGTGAGTTGGGCGCCTAGATCGAGTGACATTTTTCTTTGGGGTTATGTAAAGTCCAAAGTCTATGCTGACAAACCAGCTACGATACAGGTACAGTTTACCACTTAACAAGGTAATTTGATTTTTATCCCACTCGAATAGGTTAAGCATGTTTATTTATTTTTTGAAAAATGCAGTTGGTGCAACAAATATTTTTAAATTCTATTTATTGGCATTAAATTACATTTTCTTATTAATAATTAATATATTATAATAGAGAATTTCACAACAGTGTAATATTGTGCCCTAGTGCCGCTTGGACATTTTAAGTGCGACTTGGCATAAATGTAGAAAAAATAATTATAGAAAAGTAAAAGAGTATCTATTAATTAAAAAACAATATTAAAGTAAATATGTGTTCAGACTTGATTTAAATGTGGATATTGGTAGTATATTTTTAAGATCTCGAGGAAGTTGATTAAACTCCGAGCAACCAAATACACTGTTTTGCAACTTTATAACGACATCATTTTATAGGCAAATTTAAGCGATTTCCGGTATTGAAAAAGTTTGATTTTGAGAAAATTTGATAGCATTATGACCAATATTCCGAACAGATTTAAACATGTACAACAATACGAGGTTGCATTTTGTAGAGTCTATATACCAATAGACAGGTATATTGCTGAATACCTTAGTGCTAAGTTGTAAACAAGGTTTAGGGTCCTTTTTCGCAATCTCTGTATTGATCTCAACTCCGTGGTTTTCTAATAACCATATATCATAGGCAAATAATTTAAGTGGCTGTAAATAAGCCCAATGTAAATCAAGAACTTGGTATTCTCGTGGAATTTCTTTCTGAACTTATTAAATGTTCCAATTGCTGGAGCTATTTTCCAGCTTAAGTCTTGCATGTGCAAATTTCATGGCAAATGAGCCTGAAAATGTATCCCCAAGTATTTCGATGAACTGCTCTCTTGTACATCAATATCATCGACAGAAACACTAAGCACTCTACCACTACCAAGGGAGTACGGTCAAAATCTTACTAACTTAGTTTTCTTAGCATTCAAATCAAATTTATTTACTCTTGCTTATTTTATAATAATCTAAGCATCTTTTTTTATCTGTGCCCTCAGAATGACATCGTGTTTGTAGGGATAAAAGAGACTTTGTCATCGACATACATAATCAATCTCCAATACTTATAATCTCAATTTCGCAATATCATTTTGATAGATCGTAAATAACAGTGGACCTAACACACTTCCGTGAGGAACGACATGGTCAACTTATCCTATACTACTTCTTCTTATACAACCGTCAATTTCCACATACTGGTTCCTGCTACGAATGAAGCTCTCTCTCAGTTCAAGGGCAGCCCCTGTAATGATCTACTAAATCGCTTGCCTTTAAAAAATCATAAAAAATTCCGGCAACTCCTCCATTACCACTATCAAACTATCGCATATAACATTCGCAACGTTCAGAACAGCTTCCTGTGTACCACTGCCCTTTCTAAAGCCGAATTGGAACTTGTCCATGCACAATTTTCTCCAGAAATTGATCGATTTGTGGCGATAATGAAACTGGTCTATTTTCCAGAACACTAAGAGTACATGCCAGTCTTTCTTTAGGAAGGGGGTAACTTTTGAAATTTTAAGTATGTCCGTATATACTGACGTGGCAAGAACTCTATTGAAAAATGTAACCAAGATCGAGTGTATAGCATCCTTATATGTCACTAATACCTTGGCTGATCTACCATCATAACCACAACTCTTGCTAAGCTGTAAATTAGGTTAAAAAAGGCAGAACTTCCTCATTTTCTGTATAGCCAAAGGCAAATGACTATTAAAATTATCTCCAGGTAGTTGAACAATATCCTCCTTTAAATTACTTGGCCCTTGTAAATAATATTCGTTCAGTAAATCAGTTCAGTAATTCCATAGTAAATTCCGTTCAGAAAATTCCAAAATTAAATTAAAAAGTTTACAAACAGAGAAATATGCTTTTTAAAACCTAAAAAGTAAGAGCAATCATATAATTTAGGTGACCTGCTTTTAACATAAAACCTAAAAAACAGCTTATAAATTGGGAAAATAGTCAAAATGTTTTTGGTTTTAATGATTTGTGATTTTGTAGAATAAAATCTGTAATTTTGGTTTATTTTATTTTCATTTATTTTACAAATCATAATTGTAAAAAAATACGCTTGGATTACTTATAAAGGGTGATCAATCTAGAGTTTTTTATATAGAATAAAATCTGCAATTCTGGTTTGTTTTATTTTCATTTATTTTACAAATCATAATTGTCAAAAATACGCTTGGATTACTTATAAAGGGTGATCAATCTAGAGGTTTTTTGTTCAATAGGGTCTTTTTCACAGATAACACGTGACTTGTGTTAAACTTAATTTTTTTCAGTTGTTTGCCATTTCATCATGGAAAGACTTACACCGCGAAAACCACGGTGTGTTTCATTAAGGCCCAACTGGTCGAAATGCTCGAACGAGCCATCCAAAATTGAACCCTTAGAACAAACACCCCGAGGCGTAGTTTTGGCCAATATTTTAAGGTAATTATATTCTAAAAATAACTAGCATAAAATGTCCTTTCAAATGAACAATAAAGATTCCACATCTGATTTTAATTTTCTAATATACTTCTAGATTGATCACCCGTTACTTATGTCTAAGTACCGCTATCTATATGGTGTTCTTTGCATTTATTACGTGAGTTTTTTTTTGCCTCTGTAGCCAAATTGTTGGCCAAAAGTATCCAAAAATAAATCTCCAAACTACAAGGACTGAACAATAAATCATTGAATTTTCCAACTTCCCTCGTAGTTATATGAAATCTTCTCATGAAGTAACATCTATTAAAAGACTACTGTCAACTTTCGAGAGATTTCCGTCATATAATTTGTGTTTACCAGCTATTCAAAACATACAACCTCGTGGATTTTGTTAAAAATAGAAAAGAGTAAATTTCGAGTGCCCATTAAACATTATTTTTTGCTGAAAAAAACCGTCAATCAAACCTAAGAAAAGCTTGATCAATACTATGGGGACTCTGCACCATCGATTTCAATGGTAAAAAAGTGGTTTACTGACTTACGTTGTGGTCGCACAACAACAATTGATGCTGAACGTTTTTGGCGGATAATTGTGGTCAATACACCCGAAGATGTCGAAAAAATCCACGATATAGCATTGGCCGATCGAAGAGTAAAAGTGCGTGGGAACCCTTTAAGTCTTACTTAAAGAGTTCAAACACCTGCACGCAGAAAAAAAGTATGGTTGTGGTGACAATATTCGAAGAGGATAATACTATTGTTGGGTATATGGTTGTGGTACAACAATATTATGATCCTCACAACAATAGTATGAATTAAATACAACCATACTATGATCCTCACAACAATGGTATGATTCACATATAACCATACTATGATCCTCACAACCATAGTATGTTTCATATACAACCATAGTATGATCCTTACAACCATAGTATGATTCAAATGCAACCATGTTATGATTCCTACAACCATAGTATGATCACACACAATTATACTATGATCCCCAATATTATTAGAATTTGTTTAAGTTGTCGACAATTGATTTGATCCCCAATATTTTTTCTTAGAATTGGTTTAAGTTGCCAACAATAGATTTGAATTATGAAAATTATTCAAAAAATACATTAAATTAAAAATAAAAAGAGTGATTTATTTCACTTTAGAAAAAATAAGTTTAAATAAACGTAAGCGTTTTTATTAAAAATATTTCAGCTAAATAAAGCCAAAGCAACATGTTTAAAAAAATTTAATTTCGACAAAAAAAGTACTATTATTGCATTAGATCCGTACCAATAACATTTGTTTTTAAAAGCAAATCACAATCATACAGTATGACTGCCGTAATCATATTATTGTTAACATAAAACGAAAACACAATACTTTCGTCGCACCAACCATTTTTATATTGCTGCTATAACCATATTTTCATTTTTAAATTTGGCAATAATACTATTGTTACATTTCATAAATATTAATACTGCAGCAGTTATACTATTGTTAAAAATAAATTCAGTTAACAATACTATGGTTGCGACAAACATACTTTAATTGCGGAGAACATATTATTATTGCCGTGACCATGTAGTAACCATGTTTTTTCTCTGCGTGTGCCTAAAGAGGATTTTTTTTTATTTTTTTCTTCGAAGTGTGCAGGGACCGCAAAAACTGTCCAACTTATAGAGGATTCTTACTTATGCAGGTTCGACTCTACATTAAAATGTAGCACAGTTAATTTCAGTATCGGGCAGTATATAAAAATCGTTTTATTTATTCATACTCGTTACCAGTCTGTGTAATATGGTATAACAAACAACTTGTGCAGCAATTGCTTCACTGCATCATAAGACATTTTCTGAACTTGTGCTCTCTCTCTCTCTACTATCGGTCTTGTTTTCTCTTGTTACCGTCTTTAAACTATCGCTGCTACTTTAACATGCACCACTGCATTTATTTGCATAGAACCAAGCCCCACACACAAACATAGACAGAAAAAAACTCCCATTGCGATTAAGCAAAAAGGGGTGAAGATATTATTAACATTAAGAAACACTCAGCGATTTTTTACTACTTGAACGAACAACCGACTTATCTTTAAAACATTTACGTACATTACAGTAAAATATTTACTGCACAAACTGAATAATCAACTTGATCGCTCGCGGAAAGTGTTTAAAGACATTTGCCCGAGTGGTTAATGGTCGTCGTTGTTGAAAAATATTGGGGCACTTACTTAGAATATGCTGGCTATGAAACGAAAGCAAGGACCGTGAAAGGTAAACAGCGCAGCATATTTTGATTTTTATTGGGTTGGGTTGGGTTTGATGAGGGCGGAATTGAATACTATAGTTATTTATAATATAAAAATTTTTTAATTAAAAAGAGGTGTTATTTAGTTGGGTTTTTTTCCGATGTGTGACTAATAGAAGTTCCCTAATTGTTGTTAAAGAATATAAGTATATTGGGAAAAGAAAATAAAATTGGCTAAATTGATCGAGTCTTCGCCATTTGATTCGTTCAGAATCAGCAAACAATATAAAGGGTGGGCCATGAACTACCGATTACTTTGACATTGAAAGGGAGAATAGCATTCATTTTTATTTTCATGTTTATGTTTGCCATTTGCAAAATAGGACGCTTTACGGTCAAACAAAATTGGTAAATACTCGTAGTAAGTCTTTAACGCAAACTGCACGAAAAGAAAAAATATGGTTACTATATGGTCACGGCAACAATAATTTGTTCTCCGCAATATAAGTATGTTCGTCGCAACCATAACATTGTTAACTGAATTTATTTTTGACAATAGTATAATTGCTGCAATATTAATATTGTCGAAATGTAACAATAGTATTGTTGCCAAATTTAAAAATGAAAATATGGTTGTAGCAGCAATATAAATATGGTTGGTGCGATAAAACTATTGTTTTTTCTGGGTTTTATGTTAACAATAATATGATTACGACAATTATACCGGCAAAATCTTAATTTTTCTAAATTTGGCAATGTTATTGTTACGAATCTTATGCAACAATAGTACTGTTTATATGAAAATGAATTTTTTTTCAAAACAAACTTCTTTGGATTGGTATAACAGAAATATTTTTAATAAATGAATTTTTTCTACTGTTATATAAATTACTCCTATTAATACGAGTTTAATGCATTTTTAAATACTTTACTTAATAAAAACCTCTTTTGTTGAATAGCAACTTAACCCAATCCTTACAAAAATGTTGGGGATCATAGTATGGTTACGTGTGAGTGATACTATGGATGTATGGATCATACTATGGTTGTATGGATCATACTATGGTTGTATGTGAAACATACTATGGTTGTATGTGAAACATACTATGGTTGTGAGGATTGTAATTTGGTTGTTGGGATCATAGTATGGTTGAGTGTGAATAATAATATGGTTGTGGGTATCATAGTATGGTTGTGTCTGAATAATGCTATTGTTGTGAGGACCATAGTATGTTTGTGTGTGAATTATACTATTGTTGTGATGATCATAATATTGTTGAGCCACAACCATATACCCAACAGTAGTATGATGCTCCTCGATATTCTTATCCCAACCATATTTTTTTTCTGCGTGCAATTGAATATGTCGACCTATTTTAATCATATACTTTTCAGCCTTAGAAACCACATATTACAACCAATTTAGACCAAATTTTACATTGAGCATATATTGCTATAAACACCTATGTCTTGTGAAGTTGGGTCACACCGGTCCGTGTTTTCGAATAGGTCCTACGCAAAGATTTCTGCGGATTTAAGGCCCTGCAACTTTAGAAGCCACAAATGTTATCCTATATATCATGAGTGCCAATAATTAACTCTGCAAAACTGGAACATATAGGTCCCATACAAAGATCCTTCCCAATTTTCGAACCTGGAGTCTCATTTTACATCCGAATTTGACCAAGTTTCGCATAGACACAGGGTGGGCGGTGAATCGGCTGTTTAAAAAACGTACTGATAATTGTATTTAATTTCTGGTTTTATTGGAAAGGTTGAACAGTGTCATTTAATAACAGGATGTTATATCATCCATATGACTACCCAACTGGCTCTGCAGTACCTCATCTGATCAAATTAATTTTTCAGCACATTTTCGAATGTTTCGGGTCGAATTCAGATTTATAAGTTAGATTTCACGCTTCAACGCACTCATCACCGACGATCGCGAAATTCTAGCTGGTGTCCTGGGGGCCACCCTTTATCTTCTGTTTACCGCAGATATATCTAGAACTCCAAACGCACTTACTTTCACTTTTCCGATGATACTGCTATAATGAGCTCGCACAAAAAGCACGATATAGCATCCACATCCGAGGTGTTTATCTAAGACGAGTAGAATCGTGGCTATCTGACTGGAGAATAAAGGTCAACAAGACTAAATGCACACAAATAACTTTCACACTGAACTTAATCAAATGACCCACATTTAAATTAAACAATATCCCCTTTTCTCAATCCGATAGCGTTATATAACTGGCGCACCACCTGGATCGACGACTAACATGGAGAAGTCATATAGAAGCCAAGAAGACTCAGCTGAAGCTCAAGGCCAACTGTACTGGCTCCTCAACGCAAACTCAAAACTGAGTCCTGAATACAAGAATTTGCTTTTGTAATCAAACCTATCTAGCTATAAGGGTCCCAGCTATGGGCAAAAGCAAGATGAAATAAGGAAATAAGGATCAGATAGTCCAATCGAAAGCACTACGATTGATCACCGGCGCCACATGGTACATGAGAAATGAAAACATCCAACGAGATCTGAAATACTCCTCGTCAAAGATGCAATTCCAGATAGCAAAATGATTCAGAATCAGAAGCTTGAAGGACATGGCAACATCACGCAGAAAAAAAGTATGGTTGGGATGACAATATTCGAAGAGGATCATACAATTGTTAGGTATATGGTTGTGGTACAACAATATCATGATCATCACAACAATAGTATGGTTCACATACAACCATACAATGATCCCCATAACAATATTATAGTCCTCACAACAATAGAATTATTCACTCACAACCATACTATGGTCCCCACAACCATGTTATTATTCACACTCAACCATACTATGATCCCCACAACCATATTTTGATTCTTATAACCATAGTATGTTTAATATACAACTATAGTATAATGCTCACAACCATAGAATGACTCACATCCAACCATACTATGATCCCCAAAAGTCTTCGTAAGGATTGGGTTAAGTTAATATTCAACAAGATTTTTTTTAATAAATTAAGTAAAAATAAATTAAACTAAGTGACTTATTTAACAGTAGAAAAATTTATTTATTAAAAATATATCAGTTAAACTAATCCAAAGTAGTTTGTTTTGAAAAATTTTTATATTCACATAAAAGTACTTTTATTGCGTGAGATTCGTAGCAATAACATTGTCAATTTAAAAAAAATACGATTTTGCTGGTGTGATTGCCGCAATCATATTATTGTTAACATAAAACCCAAAAAACAATACTTTTGTCGTACCAACAATATTTATATCGTTACTACAACCATATTTTCATTTTTAAATTTGGCAACAACACTATTGTTACATTTCAACAATATTAGTATTGCCGCAATCAAACTATTGTCAAAAAAAATCAAAAAACAATATTATGGTTGCGACGACCATACTTTTATTGCAGAGAACATTCTATTGTTGCCGTGACCATATAGTAACCATACCTTTTCTCTGCGTGATATTAGCTAGGCAGTTACTATGTACATAAATCACGTCAAGACTTTGGAGAGATGCACTCCAGGTATTCTGATCTATACCTGCGAGTCACTCGTCACAGCATATTGCAAACACCAAAAAGACTATATACAAGCCTCATTTCTACTTTACGAGATTTAAACAAAGTGATCCTTTTTGCAGTCAAAATACAAAACGAAAATGTCAGGCAATTGAGACCTCAACCTCTACTTTACAAGGTTTTAACCAAATCTGTTTTTTCATTCTCAGTTATGTGAACGCCCAACTGCCTACAGCACGTACAATACTCTACCACTCTAGAGTTTTATAAAACTAGAGTTCTCCATTTTACAAGCCTAGAGTTCCTTAATCTACAACCAAAATATCGGACTAATACTTGTAACATACCACAGTGAAGAATTTAATTCAAATCTTGCCAAAAAGATGCAGAGAACCTCATTACACAGAAATCCATGCCAGGATTCTACGGAATTTTGGTTTAAGATTCGTATTCTTATCGTATTGCTAGGCTCTTATGGAACAGATCCAATAATACCAAAATAAGCATTAATAAAAAAAATTGTTCAACGCTTCAATGGTCTCTGGTTACTTTGCTTAACATTTACTTTTAATGGCTCCCCGCAGAAAATAATCCATAGGGCTTAAATCACAGCACCGAGGCGGTCAATTGAGATCACAATTACGGCTGATTATTCGATTTTCAAAAAACAGTGCGAGACAGTGCGTTACGTTGACTGTGTGACATGTGGCCGCGTCTTGTTGAAACCAAATGTCGTTCATGTCATTCTCTTGAATTTTTGGAAACAAAAATTCGTTGAGCATGGCGCTGTAACGCTCACCGTTGACGGTAAAGGCGACTCCTTTGCTCATTTTCGAAAAAAAAATGACCCAATGGTGCCGCCAGCCCAAAATCTACACCAATCAGTGACTCGTTGTTGATGCATTGGCTTTGTAATAGCCTCGTGCGGGTTTTCTGAACCCCATATGCGACACTTTTGCTTATCGACATACCCACCAAGGTGAAAATGTTCATCTTTTGAAAACACGATATTTCGGTAAAATTCTTTATCTTCTGCCAAACAATCTTCAGCACATTAGGCGAAGTGAAACGCATCGGATGGAGATCAATTATTTAATGACAAAGTTCAGCATTTCCAATAAACCAGACACTTTAAAGCATTGCGTGTTATGATCGAGGAGTCTTAAATCGTTAGCAATAATTAAACTTTCAATATAGGACAATATATGTAAAAGAAAGTTTTCGGTTTAAATATTTAATAAAAAATTAAACAAGGAATCCTGTAATAAAAAACTTCATATATTAACTAAAATATTCGAATGTTGTTTACAGACAACTTTTTCGATTTCAAGCGAGAAACAAATTCACATGCAAAAAAATGGAGGCCGTTTATCGAAAATATTTTCGGTATAAGGTGATGGAAAAGTTTAGATTTTTATTGAATAAATTCATATATTTAAAAAAATATTTTAAATTTGTTCAAAAAGCAGTCGTAAAGACTTTTAGGTAAAAGCAGGGTGACTGCAGTTTTTTTGGTGAGCACCACAATACCGTCATAAGACCCCAAGTAACGAATGTGGATGTAACTGTGTTTAACGGCTATACACTTAAGGGCAGATGGTTTCACATTTAACGAGAACTGCCGGTAGAAGAGTTTATCATCTAACACACCTAAAACACCACACACTGCAAACATACTCAAACACATACACTCACACACACACACACACACACGACGCAGTGCATGCATTTTGTTGTTGTTTTTTCCATTCATTAAATATCTTTGCAATATCTGATAAATAGTTTAGCTCATTTACGAAATTTTTAATTAAGTGGTAATAACATTTACAAACCAAATTTTTGGTGGAATCTTAAGGGTATCTATTTCTTCTGCGAACCTTAGAACCACTGTTAAAGGATTGCTAGTTAATGCTTTGCAGTTAAATTAAAAAATCGCTGTTTAATATTTGCAATAGTATTATCAGGAAAACATTTTGCCAGTCAGCGAGGATGCGGTAGTAGGATCAATCAGTACCTTCGTCTAGGAGTGTTTTTGATGTTTTGAATTTCTGAGGTGACAAAGTAACTTCTTTTGCAATCGGCATTTGAAGCAGCAATTAGGTGACGTATTAACCTCTTTGCCAGTCAGCTTATAAAGAAGCTATTAGGTGGCTATGGTACCTTTTTCCTAGGCAGCTGTTAGGAGCAACAACTTACGGCCAAGGTATCTTATTGCAAAACGGAAGAATGAACCCGATACAGCTCAGTTGTCGTACTTTTCTTGATAAACCCTTTACCTTGGACAAGAAAATATTTAGCCCAGCAAGAGGACTACGAGGGCATACCAATAATTCCGTGACTTTTTAAATAAACACACTGTTCTTTTTGCAAAAAAAAAAATATTTTTCAACATAATCACCTTTTCCGTTTCTCCAATTTTTGTATCCCTTCCAAAAAATAGAACTTTTCGGGGTCCATGAAATAGGTATTTGTTTAATCAATTTTTGCATCGTTGTAGCTGTATCCCTTTCCACCGAGCCATTTCTTTAGGTTTGGAAATAGGAAATATTCACTAGGAAATATTCAATTTCGCCATTGATGCTGTACACGTGTGCACCCGTGCAATATCTTGAGCCATATGGGGTCGTTTTTTTTTAACCCTCGTTAAATCGGTCCAATAAGTTGGCAAATATTTCGCCCAGCATGAGGACTGGACCGCTTAACCCTAGTAACCTTTGTTGGTGGCCTAGTTAAGAGCCAGCTGCAGTCATTGACGTAAGCGAAGCAATTTTCCCATGTTCTGGACACAACATCTCTATAGGAGAGTGCGTTGCCTAACAACATCAAATTTCCGTGATTGCAACACCAAATTGGCAACGCATGAATTTCTACAACGCACTTTATTTGCAACTTTTTTTTAGAAACTTTCCAACTGAATGCCGAGCACATGTAAGCGCAAATTAGCTTAACCCGTGTGTAATCAGACATACGGTCCGGTCGACGTTGGAGTTCGTCCATGGGGGTTTACGTCCATTCCTTTAGTTTACTTTTTTGTCTTGTCTTGTATTTTTTTTTTTTTTGATTCTTCTGCATATAGCCCGAAGTCATATATATCAGTACTGCGAAAAAAAAGAGTCGTAAGAATGTGGAAAAAAGAAAATCCAGAATACTTGAGCGAAGCAAAAAAACCCAACGCGGTTCAACGAAAAAATGGCGCAAAAAACAAGGACAATACAAAATACACATGCTACGCATACACAGTTTGCTCGAAAAACTCGCCAAACTTGTGGAACCGAACAACAGCTATACAAGAAAACAAATCCAGGAAGAAAAACCCAGAAATCGGGAGAGGAAGGATAGAGGATTTTGTAGTTTTCCATAACAACGCGCACATGGTACACACATACGACTACAAGTGTACACATTGATAAGGACGTTAGTTTCGGAGGAAACTAGATTTTGATTGGACACAAACATGAGTAATGCCCGGCTATGTTGGAGTTGGTGGCACCCAAGCAATGGCATGACATATCGAATGGCAGAACAACAGATTGCTGAGCAATGAAAACAATTTGGTTTGAAGTGAAAATGATGGAAATTGCAAACATAACCACATTCCAACTACATAGACACATACACACACACATGTGAGCTATCATAGCAACATGTGTCGTATGTTTATGATGAAAATTGCATTTTGGAATTGTTTACATAAGTCCGAACAACGACAGCAATAGTGGCAGCAACAACAGCAGCTAGAAGGAAATCTCTCGCAATGTCAACAAAACGGTTGACATTTGGGAATATGCATTGACAGATTGGCTGAGTAAAAAGATTCGAATAAGATTTTCATAAATAAAATATAAGTACAATCACCCTAGGCGGGGGTATGGGTAAAATACAGGGTGACCAACTAAATATGATAGGAAAATAAATTAAAATTTAGCAATTGTGGAAGATTCCAGGTTTTGTATACCCTACGTGGTGTATGGATACAGGGTTATTATGACTTAGTGCTGCTGTTTGCAGCTTCTTAAAGGGATAGAGATAGACCCCCTGTTAAGTATACCGATCGACTTGTATTTTTTCCATAGAACGATGTCCGAAGGTCCTTCTGTCCATCTAACGTAATCATGTAATCAAAAGTACAGGTCGCAATTATAAACCGATTTCGATAAAACTTGGTACGTTCTTCAAGGAGGAAGCCTATTGAAATTAGTCCACATCGGTCCATATTTTGATATTATACATGGGCTTTTACCGATTGTACTTATAGAACCTTCAGCTCGGAAAACCACATATTACATCCGATTTCGACCTAATTTCGCTCAGAGCATTACGAGTGACCAACACATATCTCTAATGAAACTGGACCATATCAGCCCACGATTTCGAATAGCTCCCACACAAAGAAGCCAGAAATTACACCCGCTCACGCCAAAACTGTGCTTACTGTGAGAGACCACTGATTAAGAGAGCTGAAACTTTACCACATCGGTTGATATTGTCGTAAAGCCTTCACACAAAGGCCCTACCCGATTTCAAAACGTACAAGGGCGACCGCAAAACTAACTGGCCTGGAACATTTTCTGTTTTACTAGCAACTTTTTGTTTTGTTTTTTAAAAGTAATCTTTTATAAGCCATCTGTCAAAATTTCCGATATATTTAATGATTATTTTCTTTGTTACAGGTGATTGAAGTAAACAAGTTTTATAATTTTTGAAAAATGGAAAATAAAGAGTTTCATGCGGTAATTAAACACTTTTATATGAAAGTTAATACGCCACAATTAATCAAAGATGAATTGGATTCTGTTCATGGTGATAATGCACCATCATACTCCACCGTGAAATCCTGGGTTCGACAATTTAAAATGGGTCGTTCAAGTACGTAAGGAAGATGAACAACGCTCTGGAAGACCGACAACTGCTACTACTATTGAAAACATTAGAAAAATATTTAATGAAGTGACTAAAGATAGACGAATAAAGCTCAGAGAACTTGCTGATATTGTTAAAATACACGAAAAACAAGTTTGGAGTATTTTACATGATGAACTCCACAAGAAAAAGCTATCCGCAAGATGGGTGCCGCGTTTGTTGACTTTGCCCCAAAAAATCGTCCGTTGGACCAATTCCGAGGAGCTTTTAGCGATTTATCAGCGTAATCCAATAGAGTTCTTGCGCCGATTCATACCTGTTGATGAAACATGGATCCATCACTACATCCCAGAATGCAAAGAACAGTCAAAACAATGGATAGAAGCTAGTAAAAGTGGTCCCAAGAAGGCGAAAACTGTTAAGTCAGCAGGAAAAGTAATGGCCACAGTATTTTGGGATGCAAGGGTTATAATATTTATTGATTATCTTGAGAAAGGAAAAACTATAAATAGTGAATATTATTGTGCATTATTGGATCGGTTGAGTGAAGAAATCCAGATAAAACGACCGCATTTAGAAAAAAAAGTTATTTTTCATCCATATAATGCTCCTTCACACACTGCATTTTTAGCTCAACAAAAACTGGCCGAATTACGATTTGAAATTGATCCGCATCCACCATATAGTCCAGATTTAGCTTCTTCTGATTATTTCTTGTTTCCAAATTTAAAAAAAAAATTCTCGGTGGCAAAAAATGTTCGTCCAATAGCGAGGTTATTGCTGAAACTGAGGCATATTTAGAAGGTCTTGAAAAATCTTATTTTTCGGATGGAATTAAAAAACTTGAAAAACGTATGATGAAGTGTGTTGAGTTGGAAGGAGATTATGTTGCAAAATAAATAATAATAATTCCAAAAAAACGGTTCTTTTTATGTTAGGCCAGTTACTTTTGCGGTCGCCCTCGTACAGCTCTAAAAGTCACATATTGCAATCAGCAGCACATATCTCTGGCGAAATAGGTCCACATCGGCTCATGTTTTCGAATAGCTCCACACAAAGGTACCTTCCGATTTGAGAACCTCTACAAGCCACATATTACACCCAATCAAGCTTTAATTTTCCATGATATTTTATGAGCCACCAGGAACTGGCTGTGATAAAATCAGACTACATCGGTAAATATTTTCCTATAGCCTCCAAACAAACTTCCTTCCCGATTTGAGAATCAGCACATTTAGAAGCCACCTTTTACATTCGATTCCTACCAAAATTTGCATCGAACGTTACGGACAAACAACTTCCACGCCCAGTAACATTGGATCATATGGGTGCATGTTTTCCAAAAGCCCCACACAAAGGTCCCTCCCGATTTGAGGTCTCGCATATCTAGAAGCTACAAATTATACCCGATAACATATTAGGTCCAAACTTGCTCATACTCCAAGCTTATTTCTCTTAATATTACAGCGGTGTTAGGTTTCATCTTTACTGGTTTTTATTCCCTGCAGCGCTCTGTGGAACAGGGTATTATAAAATATAAGTAGTTTCAGCTAGACCCACCAGACCCAGATTTGAATATGTGTTAGCTCTCAAATGCCCCTTAGTACAACTAATCTTGATAAAGTCTAACACAAATAAGTTCCTCGCCCCAATGACGGGCGCTGTTGAAATAGGAAAAAATCGGTTCATATAAAGATATAGCTCCCACAAATATGTTCAACCGATTTTATTAAAAATAATAAATGTTTCTGAGATATTCAAATATCCCATTAGTTTTAATATCTATAGAATGGGTCAAAAAACATACAAAATGTAATAAATTTTTCGTTTATATGTGACAGCGCATAGAGAAAGGGACCTAAGGGTAAAAAATCAATTTTCATTTTTTTCTTTTTTTGATGTGGACAACATCTGAGCATCGACTGAGACCAATCCCATGCCCCAAAAGTGTTCCCTCCCAGAGATATGCGCGTTTTATGAAAGTGAAGTCGAAAGGGAACTAATCTTTAAAATGGCTCTCCTGAACAAAACTTTTCATCAACTTTTCACTTTTTTTTATGTGGACAACATCTGAGCATCGAATGAGACCGATCCCGCGTCCCAAAAGTGTTCCCTCCCAGAGATATGCGCGTTTTATGAAAGTGAAATCGACGGTTCTAAGCGCAAATAGAAAGGGACCTAATCTTCAAAATGGCTCTCCTGAACAAAACTGGTTTTTAACCTTAGGTCCCTTTCTCTTTTGATCCATCTACAGGTATTTTTTCAGAACAAAAAAATATAAAAACACAATTCAAGTGTGAAATCCAAATTGGCAATTTAAAAGGATTTTTTGAATAAAACTTCCTTTTAATGTTGACCGCAACTACGCCTCAGGGTTTGCATTCTGAGGGTCCAATTTTGGATGACTCGTTCGAGCATTTCGACCGGTATGGCTTTAATTACACGCGTAACGTTGGCTTCCAAAACCTGAATCGTAGCTTATTTATCAGCATAGACTTTGAAATTTACGTAACCCCAAAGAAAAATGTCTAAAGGTGTGATATCACTCGATCTAGGCTGCAACTCACCTGTCCAAAACGTAAAATTAGCTGCTCTTCACAATAACCTCTCAATAGTTCCAATGTTTCAGCAGCTGTATGGCAAGTGCCACCGTCCTTTAGAACCCAAATGTCGTAAAGAATACGGGCTTCAAATTCAGGCAGCTATAGCGAGCACCATTCATGGCGCGATAGCGAGCACCATTCACGGTTTCGTTCCGCCCATCGTAATTTTTAAAAAAATATATGGACCAATGATTCTATTAGCACATAAACCGCACCGTGGGCCGTGGGCAGAAATGGGCCTCATCACTGAATAACATTTTGGTCGAAAACAACAGTTCTTCCCGTTTCTCACCGAACGCTCATTTCCATAATACCGTTGCTTACATTTGAAGGTAATTGTTTTCAAAATATAAATGCCATGAAAGGTCCTTTCAAATTACCAATAAAGATTCCACAATTGATTTGACATTTTTATATATTTTTTGTTCTGAAAAAATGCCTCTAGATGGATCACCCTACATAAATAAGACATGGAGAATAAATAATGGAGAGATTCACAACTGAACAAAGAGCCAGAATAATAGAATTTTAATTTTAAGCGATCAATTACTTTAACGCAAAGTTCTGGGGTTCTAAAAATCCAAGTGTCATTCGTCTATGCCAATTGCACCCCATTGGGTGGGTATACAGTATAATGTGGGATCACATCTGCAAATATCGTTGGGCCTTACTTCTTCGAGAATGAAGATGGAAGTGCTGTAACCGTAAACGGAGAGCGGTATCGGTTTATGATAGAAATTTTTTTTACGTCCTGCTCTTGAAAACAGGCGGAGCCCCTGCTTACATTCCTGAGACACAATGACACTTTTAAGTCATAATTTTCAGAAATTACGAAATTATTTGGCCATTGCGATCGCCATATTTGTCAGCACCAGACTATATTCTTTGGGGTTATTTGAAGGAGCGAGTATATGTGAACAAGCCCGAGACAATCCTTCAACTCAAGGCAACATTGTTGTAGAAATTCGAACGCTGCAGCCACAAATTTTGAAAGATGTTATGGAAAATGCTCTAAACCAAGCCCATCATTGCTAAACTGAGAGCGGTGTCATTTAAGTGACATTATTTTCCCTTGGTTACTTTTGGCCCACCCTGTATATAAGTCGCTTTGGTTTAATAGTAAGTGATCAAGACTATCAAATATACTCGTAAAAACACAGGTTCAAATGCAGATAAGAACATTTCAAACTTTCCATCTGCGGGTTTTCCACCTTATAAATAAAAGCAACTTTCGGAGTAAGAGATTCATTTTTAAGCCATGTAACCTACTCTATAAAATTAAGCAAAATACTTCTTCGACACGGGCGTTAAAAAGTAGGTCTCGGTCAGTGCGTAAAAGAATTATAGCGTGTACACTCACTGATTTGAGAAATTTGAGGGACTAAAGAAAGTACTAAGTAGGGACATAAATACTGTTACACACGTTTAATGCTGAAAAATAAAAATTACTGAGTTGTTTTGGACCAAATATCTTTATAATATATTTATTGATGTATATTGCATCCAAAAAGAATCTACTTATTCGAAATGTCCGCCTTTTGCCTTTACACACGCCTTAAGTCGCACTGGTCAATCGTCAATAGCTGCACGAACCTCGTCCATTGGAAAATTGGCCACAGCTCGAACCAAAGCAGTCTTAAGAGATCCAATGTTGAGATATCTTTTGTGACAAACCTTGTCCTCTAAAACCGTCCACAATTTGTAATCCAATGGGTTCAAATCTGGACTGCCTGAGGGACATTCTTCAGAGGAAATGAACGCTGGCAAATTGTTTCGAAGCCAGGCCTGGGACGTTTTAGCCTTATGGGCCGGCGCAGAATCCTGCTGGAAAGTCCATGATTGGTTTTGGAACAGGGAATTGTTCAGAGGCTTTACAACAGCTTCCAAAACGGTTTCTTTGTAAACTTTGGCCGATGTTTTGACTCCTTGTTCGCAGAAATGCAGGTCAGTGACTCCATCGTAAGAGACACCCCACCAAACCATGACTGAAGCTGGATGATGACCCTTTTCCACCCTTGGGATCAGTTCAGATGCTTCCTTAGATGACCGCGCATACACTCTATCAAAATGCTTGTTAAATTTTTCCTGAACGGTAACAATTTTTTCATCGGCGAACAAAATTTTTCTGTGCAAGTTATCAGTGTGTTTCACCAAAAGACGTTTGCATTTTTCATTCCTATTTTTTTGAAAGCTGCAGTCAATAAATGTCCGGTACGGTGTTTCAAAGCCCCAAGTCCCAAGACATTTAAATGATTCGACTCATGGACTTTTGCGTGATATTCATCTCACGGACCATGATTTGCTGTTTTCGGAGTGGATTTCTGTGAATTCTTGATTTAACGGCTTTGATGACATGCGGTGTTCGAACAGAGCGTGGGCGGCCCGACCGGTGGCGGTATTTTACATCTGCAGTCTCCTCAAACAGTTTCATGCATCGGTAGACTAACATGCGGCTTATCCCTAGTGGCCGGAGCATTTTGAAAATATCGTTTTTTTCATTTCGCACTTGAAAAGCGCTATTACAAGGATACGGTTCTCATTATCTGACCACTCCATGATAAAAGTTGAAACAATTTTAAAATCCCGTTACAGACTAACGCTATTGTGGTTAGCTTTCAAAACCCATATGACATTTACGTGGTATGTTCAGTTCTACTATTGAAATGGGTGTGTTCAATGTTGTAACAGTATTTATGTCCATACTAAGTAGCTAGATTAAGATATAGCTACATATGTTCGACCGGTTTTAATAAAAATAAGATTGGGTTCAGATTGGGTCCAAAAACATATATTCATTTTGCTTTCTGAACATCAAGGAGTGTACAATATAATATATTTAGCCACTCCTCACTTTAGCTTTTTTTACCAAAGGGTGATTTTTAAAACGTGTGGTTTTCAATCTGGCCACACTTTTTACTGAGTTGGTCTTTTTTACAGCCGCCACTTGATTTATGCTCAGTTTGGTTTTTTTTACTGCTTTTTTTTTAACTTATCGTTATAATAAAGCTGAATTCTTGGCTATAACTCTTAATTATATGCCCCTTGGACCCCCCCCCCCCCGTGGACGGGCTCTAAATTAAAGCAGAGCTAGAACTATTGTCATATTAAATTCGTGAGAATTGTTAACTGTTTTGACAAAATCGGTTGAAAATTTATGTCCGAGCTATACCTTATCCAAACTGATTTTCTACAGTTTCAACAGCGTCTGTCTTCGCACAAGAATCTTACTTCTGCTCTGTTTTATCCAGATTGGATTTAATATGTGGCTTCTGGAGCTAAAGACATAGAATCGGATAAACATCAGCTATGTGTCGGAGCTATATCTAAATCTGAACCGATTTTTTTCAAACTCAATAGCATCAGTCCTTGGCCCAAAAACAAATTATATGAAAATTAATAGAAATTGGTCTAACATTCCATGGCATTGATGGTTGCATGGTTCGACTAACCTTAGGATGGAAGCTACAATAATATTCTAATTACTACAGCCAATAAGTCGGTTATACCAACCGAATTCTGTGAAACAATTGGTTGCCAAAACTGTTGATTGTGACAACCAAACAATTGTGAATAACATGCTTCTTTGGTACCAATAATTAGTGGTGACAACAAATAAACCACTAATTATTGGTACCAATTATTATTGTTACGTTACAAAATACACTATGCAACGAAAGTTGGAAATTTCTTGTGGGTGGCTTACAGTAAATTCACAAAAGGACGGTCGTCGCAAGTTCGATTTTATTTATGGTCCAAGGAAATTATTATTTTGCAGCGCTGAAATAAATTAAAAAGTAGTAAATACTCTTTCGTTTTACCGAATTTTCGTGATGAGATGTCTTAAGTAAAATCGCAAGTAGTTTATTTTCGTAGAACATTTTGGCATCAGATCTCTAAGATTAAAGTGAGATTTTCATCCTCTTTTTTAAGAAGCGGTTATATTTCGGTTCATTATTTAATGACAAGGTTAAACCTTTACAATAAAACCAAAAATTTGAAAAATTATTAGTACCTTTTCTTAACAGAGGAATCAAATTTAGAATCGCCCACCCTTTACTTCGCTTAAAACTTCAAATTATTAAGACACAAGAAAAAAAATTTGGAGATAAATTAGTACCAACAATGAATTATTATTTATTATTGCCAATTGTTGGTACTCACGAATAATTTTGTACAACGGCGAGGTCAATAAACAAAATTGCCGAATTTGGTCAGAAGAGCAACCAGAAGAGTTGCCATTATGCCCAGAGAAAACAACAGTTTGGTGCAGTTTATGGGCTAGTGGAATCATCGGTCCATATTTTTTTAAAACTGATGATGGCCGGAACGTAAGATCCACTAATTTAGACATCATTTTATTAGTAACGGGCAATTAATCTAGAGGTATTTTTTTCAATAGGGTTTTTTTTTTTACAGATTACGCTTGAGCTGTGTTTAACTTTTTTCAGTATTGTTTGCCATTTCATCATGGAAAGACTTACACTATAAAAGGCGTCATCGTTTCAGTGTTTGGGCTCTTCAAAGCTCGAAGGAGATCCGCTGTTTTCGACCAAAAATGTTGTTCAGTGATGAGGCACATTTCTGGCTCATCGGCGAGGCCAATAAACAAAATTGGCGCATTTGGTCAGAAGAGCAAACGGAAGAGGTGGCATTATACCCAGAGAAAACCACGGCTTGGTGCAGTTTATGGGCTAGTGGAATCACCGGTCCATATTATTTTAAAACTGATGATGCCCGGAACGTAACCGTGAATGGTGCTAGCTATCGCGCCAAGATATCGGACTTTTTGCTACCTAAAATTGAAGTCCATAATGTGGACGACATTAGGTTTCAACAGTACGGTTTCACTTGCCATACAGCTGCTTAAGCAATGGATCTATCGAGAGGTTATTTGGAAGTGCAGCTAAATTTACGTTTTGGACCGGTGGACGTTGGCCGCCTAGATCGTGTGATATCACATCTTTGGACTTTTTTCTTTGTGGCTACGTAAAGTCCAAAATCTTTGTTGACAAAGCAGCTACGATTCAGGTTGTGGAAGCCAACCTTACGAGTATCATTAACTTTATACCAGTCGCAATGCTAGAATGAGTCATCCAAAATTGGACCCTTGGAATTGACACTCGGAGGCGTAGTTGCGGCCAACATTTCAAGGAAATTATATTCCAAAAATAAATGGCATAAAATGTCCTTTCGAATGATTAATAAAGATTTAACACTTGATTTAAATTTTTGTATGTTTTTTTTTATTTTGAAAAAATACCTCTAGATATGATTGAACATAATTCAATAACCAAACCGAAGTTTAATGAGTCTTATTGGCATTAGGTGATTTCAACAGTAATTCTTCGCAACTAATGATATTTTTGTAGCTCGGGCCGGTATCCCACTTACCCCTTCTCTGTCTGAACTTACTACATAAACAAGTTACACGTATTATTTTTATTTAAGCTTTCCAAATAATCTTCAATAGTTATTTACCAAAAATTAACTACACTAAAGTCATCTTCACCCCCACCACCAGCCAGAAGTAGCCCCCCGTCCATTTTCCATTTCACACACACACTCATGCGAAAAGTAAAAACTACCATACAAAAAGGATTGCAACATCTTCTGCAACGAGTGGCATTCCTGTATACAATTTCCTGCTGCAAAAAAGTTGCGGTTAAGAAAACATCAAAACTAAGCTAACACCGAAACAATAGCCAAACTAAGCCAAGAGCATCACAGAACAACGACCGACGACGGCGATGAAAAGCAAAGAAAAAAAAAACAAAACAAGAAAGCGAGTACAGCCAGCCATATGTGGAACATTGTTCAGTGTTCAAATGTAACTACAGCAGCTGTGGTTTTGAACTCGGTCTCATGTATCTGGTGCTTCGACTTGGTTGGAAAGTTTTCACTAGTATTTGGGTTATTCGATGATTCACTTCACACACCCTTGAATTGTATGAGCGTTCCCTCATCCTCCACAGCACTTGAATGGAGTGCAATGGGCGAGGAGCTCTATTAGGTTCCTTAAGTGTATTTTACTTAAGTTTATCTTAAGCTACAATTCCCTGTCCCCTCTCTAAAAAGGTATGTGTATGTGTGTGTGCTTTTCGAATTCGGTTTCCATTTCTCTTGTACCACTCCACGTTTCCCCTGTTTAGTTGTAGTCGCATGTGTAGCATTTGGCTAAACTGTCTTAACTAAAAAAACGGGCAAATCTTCAAAGTTTTGTTGTGCTGCATAACTTAGGAGGCAAGAAAGCAACATGTACCACACTTAGAGACATGTCGGCAGACAGACAGACGAAGAGTTGAGTGCATATAGCCTTCGTCTTGAAATCTTAAGGATGCATTTATCGATTGCGGTAAGATTGGTGTACTCGTTCATGCGCTGATTCATGACTTTTGTTTTAAGCCCTTGGATGGGGTAACTTTTTGCCAGAAAACATTGATGAACAATTTTCAACGGCCTGGGATTTTTGTAAACTTGTGGTGTTTTTGTACCAAGTGCAGGAAATAATTTTGCATAGACGACATTTGTCTTATTGGGGTTTTTATTTTTAGAACAAGGCTATGTTCTAATACAGGCAGAGTATTAGGGCGGATCATAAAAATAATATTCTTTGGAGAATTTGGTAAAGTTTCTTTATATGTGACCCGGCCTATGAAAAGGTGGCTTATGACTCAAAAATGAAATTGCGAGAAACAGCTGTTAAAGATAAACAATGAATTTCTTCAGTTTCTTAGTAGTTTTTCTTTTGCATTATGAACTCCAATAAAAATAATCAAGAAAACGTAAGGCCTCATCTCCGGAAGGATATTTGAAAAAACGAGCAACTTCAAAGCTTTCAACAAGGACAGCGACGAAGAAAACTACTTAATACTGCTAAATAAATATTTTTTGTGCAAAACAGTTTTTTTTTTTGGTAAAATCGTTTTTGCAGCGTTCAATCCTGTTTTTAAATTTTTCAATTTCATTTATTCATGTCGATTATGCACGCCGACGGATGGCATCGGATCGGATTTTTTCCGCAGTTGCGTATTTTGGTATTATATAAGCCGATGGTAATGCAGTTGCGGAAAAATGGCAATTATGTATTCCGAATGCGACTCACTTCGCACACAAAATTATCCGAAAGAAAATCATCGCTGATTTGGTGCGGACATGTTAGTTTTTGGTTGTGTTTTTCTTTATTTAATTTGATTTAATTTATTTTCTAATGGAAGCTAAGAGGTAAGATGAGAAAAAATAAAATGAGTATGTAAACGGGTTAAATTATTTGTTTTTTTATAGACAGCGTACGACAAACCGCTCTCAGTTCACTACTATGGTAGAGAATATGAAGAAGCACCCTGACATTGCCACCAACATGACCAAACAATCTCCAGATGCTGTTTTACAATTTTGGGACTCCTTGGCGGCAGAGCTGAATAATTTAGGACCGCCATGTAAGAGCGTCGCTGAGTGGAAGAAGGTACGTATATCAAAGTTTCTTCTGGTTCAACATTCGATGAAAGTTACTTTATGTTTAGGTGTGGTCAGACTACAAGTCCGGCATTAAGAAGAAGCTCACCCACAACAAGAGAGAGCAGAACAGCACTGGAGGTGGTCAAAACACCCAGATGTTTTTGTCCAGTTTGGAGGAAGAAGTGGTTGCCATCACATCCATGAACACCATTGTCGATGGCATACCAAAGGTGGCGAGTTTTGGATTGCCAGGGCGTGAGAGAAATGAAGGCGCCTTTACTGTAAGAACTCGCGATGACATACCTTCAACCTCAAGGACGGCCCTGTTCCGTACCTGTCTTCTATTGCCACTTTTTTCTTCACAATTTATAAAAAATCCAATTGACGAATTCATTGAAAATTTTTATAATTGTATATATTTTATTTCTTTTAAAATTTATGACAATTTCAGCGCACTTTCTTTATTACTTTTGTTTTTTATTTGTTTATAAATGTCAATTTCGCAGCTGTAATGTAACATCGGCTTCATGTTGGTAATGTAGTCATCCGACGGATTACCTAATACCATTTTCCTAACAAAGTGAGTCGAGTGCGGTTCGAGTCAATCCGATCCGAAGCAAATCCGTCGGCGTGCATAATCGACATGATTATCTTGATTCTGGATTTTAAATAAAATTCTGTTTTTCTTTCATTTGTGCTCTTCTTTCTCTACATTTTTAGTACAGTTCTAAGCAAGTTAGGACTTTCTAGTTTTCACCACGTGAAAGAGCGTCTCAAAAACTATCAAAACCAAAAATAAAGTGTAAATTTTTTTTTTGAGTCATATGCCACCTTTTCATAGGCCGGGTCACATATAATTATAGCACTGATTATTTTACACGTAGAAAAAAAGGACGGTTGTTGAGTATATGGTTTTGGTACAACAATATTATGATCCTCACAATAATAGAATGATGCAAATCCAACCATACTGTGACCCTCACATCTATACTATAATTCACAAAAGAGCATACTGTGATCCCCACTACCATAGTATGATTTACACTGAACCATACTATGATCTCCAGAACCATATTATGATCCTCACAACCATACTATGTTGCACATACAACCATAGTATGATCCTCAAAATCATAGTACGGGAGAATATCAATAATTCCATGACTTTTCGAAGAAAACACAGTTGTTTTTAAACAAAAGTTCTTTTTTTATATTTATTCGGTCTTTTATAATTATTATGACATCAACATTTTAATATGGTTCGAGACCTTATTGCTGTTTCTCTTTCAGAATCAACGTCAAAAGAAATTGGTGAAATGTATTTGTTACGGTTGCCAGGCAGACTGTGTAGGTATTTCTAAACCAGACAAGGTGTTTCTTCAGCAGTCTTTGGGAACGATTACTTCGGCAACAATTCAAATGACTTATACGGGAGACTCATTTTTATTAATGAGAATTACCCTTTGCGTATAGTCTTCGAACTGCGCGTAGAGCAATTTTCAACGCGCAATATCATTTCCACCAAATTCGTTTCGCATGGGTCTTCTGAAAAAGAAAATACATTTCTCCAATATCTTTTTACGTTGATTCTGAAAAAGAAACAATAAAAAGGTCTCGAACCAGATTAAAAACTGTTCAAACAAAAAACCTCCTCTTAGCTCCCTAGCTCAATACACTTAGTCCAACATTCCTCCAATTTTTGTATCCCTTCCAAAAAAAAAGGTTTTTTCAAGGTCCATAAAATAGGCATTTGTTCGATCAATAATTTCATCGTTGGAGCTGAATCTCTTTTCACCGAGCTATTTTTTTTTTGGTTTGAAAAGAGGAAATAGTCAGGCTAAATCCAGAGTATATGGCGGATGAGGTACCAATTCGTAACCCAATACATGCAATTTTTGAATTGAGATAGGTGCACGGGTGCACACGTGTGCAACCCGTGCATTATCCTGATGAAAAAGAAATTTTTTCTTGGCCATATGGGGTCGTTTTTTTTTAAATCATCGGTCCAATAAGTTGGCACAATATTCGCCGTTTATTGTTGGTCTCTTTTGAAGGTAATCGATGTCGATTACCCGGCGTGCATCCCAAAAAACTGTTGCCATCACCTTATTGGCCGAAAAAGTCACCTTGGCCTTCTTCGGAGTCGGTTCTCCCGGAGAAACCCATTGTTAACGAGTATACTGCTGCTTGGACTCCTGAGTATTGTAATGGACCCATGTTTCATCCACAGTCACAAAACGCCGCAAAAACTCATTCCAATTGCGGTCAAGCAACTCCAAGCAATCCTTTGAAGTTGTCACACGATTACGTTTATGGTCAATTAAGAGCAAACGCGGCATCCATCTTGCAGACAGCTTCCTTAAACCCAACTGATCGTGTAAAACCGAAACCATACTGCCATCTGAAATGCGTATGGCATTAATAATCTCATGCACTTTAACTCTTCGATCAGCCAACACCATATCGTGGATTTTTTCCATTTGTTCATGTGTATTGACCTCAATTGGCCGTCCAGAACGTTCAGCGTCATTTGCATTTGTGCGACTATAACGCAAATCAGTAAACTTACGAGACGGAAGGCGGAAAGTAGATGCGTGCTGCTACGAACTTGCTCACGCAAACCATGCCCCAATTAAGATCGTTCTTTAAGAGTTATAGGCTACACCCGCTCTCAGCTGATGGGGACTTTGCCAGATAAAAAAATGTTATCATGTCTTTTTAGACAACAAAGACGTCATCATAAATATTTACTTTTCCAAGGCGTAGCTTAAAATGTACTTTTCGACAGAACTATTTGGACTTATCAATATATGCCCACAGCGACACTTACCCTGGAGCCTACCTAGACGATATAGCAATGGCTATGTTGACTAGGTGGCTATGGCTCTTTTAAACACACACAAACGTTATAAAAAAATCTTTTGATGGCTCTCAATTTCGAATCTCTGTAGAGGTGTTAAGAATAAGTTGTATTTTCGTACGAATTTGCGTAAGGAAAACTTGAACTTTGAGATTTCCAACAGTAGTCTGGTCTTAAAGAGTTGAGTTTTTCTTTAAACAATTGCTGCGAAGCTTTCAGATGATGATTGTCAAGGACCCGAAATCACGACAAAAGCAATCTGCAGCCACGAAAATCAATGTCATTTTGTTAAAAACTTGGCTTCTATTTAAATATAGATAAAGGGTGGTTCAATTATAAGGGCCGATGTTGAATGTGAACCACACCTAAACGTCAAGTTCTTTTGTGATTTTCATTTGATATTTCTCAATTTTAGACTTACTCGATTTAAACCAAGGAAAGATAGACAAGCGATTTCGAAATGGCAACAGTGGATGATCAATTTTCGAAGAAAATCATCTTCAGTGATGAGGCACATTTTCACCTCGTCAACAAGCAGAATTCCCGCATTTGGGCAAATGATAATCCAAGAGTGATTGTCGAAAAAACAATACACCCACAAAGAGTGACTGTTTGGTGCGGTTTATGGGCTGGCCTCATCATTGAGCCGTATTTTATCCATAAAAAGGCCGGTCAGGCAGTTACTGTGAATGGTGTTCGCTATCGTGAGATGATAACGAACGAATGGAAGATATGGACGTGGACGATATGTGGTTTCAACCAGGGTTCAGAATCATTCACTCGCTCGCGCTCTCGTCCGCGAACGTGTGCGTTTCAATTTTTTCATAATGTTCTTCTTCGC
Source organism: Hydrotaea diabolus (assembly GCA_963513945.1). Lineage (NCBI taxonomy): Eukaryota > Metazoa > Arthropoda > Insecta > Diptera > Muscidae > Hydrotaea > Hydrotaea diabolus. Next base: position 138,540,323 of record OY740719.1, read on the forward strand.
GAGTAAGAGCGTAAAAAATATTTCTTTTCACTCTCTTTCACGTGTGCGATGGTTGAAATTTTTTTGTTGCTCATCCTTCGCGTGTGTGCGTGAATCCAATTTTGTTTTGTTCATATATGAACGGTAGCAAAAGAAAGAGCGCTCCTAAATGAGCGCTCGCACATTTCTGACAAGTTGAAATTTTTTCTTTTACAGAAATTCCACAAAACAATTTATTATTTAAAGAAACAACAACAAAAATTAAATATGTTCATAACATTTTATTTGCAGTAAATTAATTCAGTAAAAGTAATTCATTTAAAAAAGTAAAAAAAAGTAAAAAGTAAAGTATGTAATTCATATAAAAAAGTACAAAAAAAATGCATTTATTAAAATTTTTAAAAAATTAAATAATTAAATTCATTTAAAAAAAATTTTATATTATTGTTGACTACATTGACTTACATATTATTTATATATGTATATAAACTATTCTTGTTCTTCAACATCTAGGCGTTTGTTCCGATAATAACACTTTCGCTTACGAATTTATGATTGATAACTGGCAGCTAACGGCGTACCATTCACAAACGCACATGAACGATGAACAACTAAAAAAAAATTTCAACTTGTCAGAAATGTGCGAGCGCTCATTTAGGAGCGCTCTTTCTTTTGCTACCGTTCATATATGAACAAAACAAAATTGGATTCACGCACACACGCGAAGGATGAGCAACAAAAAAATTTCAACCATCGCACACGTGAAAGAGATTGAAAAGAAATATTTTTTACGCTCTTACTCGCGAAGAAGAACATTATGAAAAAATTGAAACGCACACGTTCGCGACCAAACTCATAAATGGAGCTAAATGAGCGCACATTAATGAAAATTTCTGAACCCTGGTTTCAACAGGACGGTGCCAGTTGCCACACATCTAACGAAACAATGGCTCTTTTGCGCGACAAATTCAATGGCCGTGTTATCTCACGTCGTGGCATTGTTAATTGACCGTCAAGATCATGTGATTTGACACCGTTGGACTTCTTTGTTTGGGGTTATTTGAAAGAAAAGGTGTACGTCGATAATCCAGTAACAATTCAAGATATAAAGAAAGAGAGAATTCGGCACATTAACGACATAGAACCTCAATTATGCCTCAGCGTCATCGAAAATTTGGACCATCGGATGGAGGTGTACCGCCGAGGTTGCAGCGGCCACTTGGCCGATATTTTGATATACACATAATTGAACCCTTCCCAAATTTATCATCATAAAAAGAAATGAAAATAACTTCCTAAATAATTTGTGTGTTATTCAAAATCAACATCGGCCCTTAAAATTTAACCACCCTTTGATCCACACATAATTGAACCCTTCCCAACATTATCATAATAAAAAGAATGACAATAATTTCCTAAATAATTTGTTTTATTCAAAATCAACATCGGCCCTTAAAATTTAACCACCCTTGACCACAGATGTCTCGAGCTGTCTAATCCATCTTCAATGTGCAAAAAACAAACCACTAATCGCAGCAAGTGCTTTTGTATTTTTGTAGAGTTAAAAAATTGAAACAATTACTTCACTTCCGATTGGGGAAATTTTTTCCAATCCTTGGCAGTCGTTACTGTTCTGTAAATTAAATAATTGAATTGTACACAGCTTACCGATTAAGGAAGAGATGCCCTTGTCCCTTAATGGAATGTTCGATAAATGTTCAAATTTCAATAACTTAAAAATTAAGTAAAGCAAAATTTAATTCTCATAGCTGCACCTTAAATCGTTCAGTGAACCTGTACCACAGGTTTTGCAAAGTATAGCGGAGCCGAAGTCCATTTATGACTTCGAAAAATGAATCAATGACCGAAAGATGCCTTTCTTTCTTTACTTCATTTTTGAGATACTACAATGTCCATATCGACTAAGCCGCCAAAGGATTAAGTGGATATTAAATACTTGTACCGGGAACTAGCAAGGATAAATTCAAGAGCTTAAAGGATTTCAAAAAACCGAAAACGGTCTAGAGTTTCTATACGAGGGTTGCTATAGATATTTCTGGCCTAGGCAACACTAAGTGTTGCCTGGCGCCATCTGACATTTTCATTGGTAGGTTTGACATTTTCTAGCATAAACGTACTCAGAACGTTTTGACGTACGACCATCATTTGTGTTGTTTACATTGACTTGAAAAAATCAATTTGGCAAAAAAAGGAATTAACTCATGAACATTTTCGCGCGATCAGTTTTCACAACTTTCGACGTCGATTATCACGACAAGAGTGCATTGATGAACTTAAATCTTTGTATGGCAATGAAGCACCATCCTATAGCACTGTGAAAAACTGGTTAATGAATTCAATCGTGGCCGACGCTCGCTCCAAGACGAAGGTCGACCAAAAACGGCCGTTGTACCAGAGAATATTGATGCCGTGCGTCAACTGATAATGCAAGATCGTCATGTGACATACCGACAGATAGAGGCATTCTTGGCCATTTCTTCCACCAGCATACATTTGATATTGCATGGCATCCAATGACTTCTTTTTATTCCCGTACATCAAGAAAAAAATGCGTGATAAATTATTTGTGTCGCCAGAAGATGCTGTTGAGGCATTCAAAAACCATGTTTTGGAGGTGGCTCAATCGGAGTGAAAAAGGTCCTTCGACAATTGGTTTGAGCGCATGCAAAAGTATATAAATCATGTTGGGGAATACTTTAAAAAACAATAAAATCTTTTTTGACGATAAATATTCGCATTTTCATTATTGGGCCATAAATGTATACAGCAGCCCTCGTTTCAACGTTAAATTGTTTGCCACTCCCAAAAAGCGTTTTTATTTATGCAAGCATTATGGAGGACAAAGTTTTGCACATAACAGACTCAGCTTTAAAGGTAGTTCACATCGACATATGTATTAGTAACTAAACGTATTTTAAATTCTATTTTATGGAATTGTATATGTGACAGCGCATAGAGAAAGGGAACTAAGGGTAAAAAATCAATTTTAATTTTTTTTCTTTTTTTGATGTGGACAACATCTGATCATCGAACGAGACCGATCCCATGCCCCAAAAGTGTTCCCTCCCAGAGATATGCGCGTTTTATGAAAGTGAAGTCGACGATTCTAAGCGCTAATAGAAAGGGACCTAATCTTTAAAATGGCTCTCCTGAACAAAACTGGTTTTTTAACCTTAGGTCCCTTTCTATTTTGCGCGTCACATATAAGACTCATACTCGTTCCCTTTTTACAATATTTAATACTTCGTATTTAGCTGACAATAAAAAGTATGTTTTGTTTTTCCCCTCATAATTTTGCCAAAGGAACAACTGAATACGGAAAACTGTAGCAGCTCAGACTTTCTGGTAACAACCGCAAAAACAAAAAAGTGATTGACAACGTTATTATACTCGACAATATATCGAAATATTACGGACCAACAGCAAACGAAATAAATGGGGAAATTTCGAAAAGTTGAGTCGACTTTCGTTTATCCTTCACCTGTGGCTGTTTAATTTTGAGAATTCTGCGGGACGTAAGGGCAAGAAAAAACAGAAAATAAAAATGTTGTTAAGTTTAGAAAGGCCGAATTTTTTATTCCCTCTACCGTGAGTCAAAGTGGGTCGTGTTTGTACCCTTTGGTTCCATAAGTTCGTCCCATAACTGTGATATCTCCAAATTTATCCTTGTTTGGGTTCGTAGCTTTTGCTTTATAAAAAGTACACATATCCACTATAGATCGCCCCTTTCGATCATACGCGCAGTTTTTGGGCCTCTTGAAGCAAAACCTCCAGCAACTAAGCCCGTGTTTAAAGTACTAATTGTGTCCAAACTAACAGCCTTTAATGACAATCACAATCGGGATTTTAGACATTGAAGCGGATTGATTGCTAATGAATCGATCGGTATGCTTAACTAAGGGTATATCACAACAGTCATTTAGGGTGCTGCGAACATCAGCACCAGGCTACCTACCTGGTATGGTATACAAATAAACCTATTCCGAGAATATGCTCTAATTTGGAGCTACAGTCAGAATCACACATAAAAGTCATACCAAGTAAAAGGTGATCGGAGGTTTTTTTTTTCAATTGGGGTTTTTTACAGTTTGTGCGTGAGTAGTGCTAAACTTTAGGTTTCTTTCTTTTTAGTATTGTTTGCCATTTCACCATGGAAAGACTTACACCGCAACAACGTCTCCAAATTGTGCAACTGTATTATGGAAATGAACTTTCGGTGAGACACGCTTTTTGTGCGCTTAGAACTTTTAATGGTCGACCTAATCAGCCTACCGAACGCACTACGCGAATTACCAATGCCAACATTGAAACCCATTGTTTCACTTAAACGAGGGCTGCTATATATATTTCTGGCCTTATAATGAAAATGCAAATATTTATCATCAAAAATGGTTTTATTGTTTTTCAAAGTATTCTCCACTTTCACTTTTGCATGTGCTCAAACCAATTGTCGGAGCACTTCTTCCACTCCGATTGAGACACCTCCAAAACATGGTTTTTGAACGCCTCAACAGCATCTTCTGGCGACGAAAATCGTTTACCACGCATTGTTTTCTTGATGTGCGGTAATAAAAAGAAGTCATTGGGTGCCAAGTCAGGGCTGTACGGCGGATGACCCATCAATTTGACGTGTGAGAGCCCGCAATGTCATGATGTTTAATGATTCGTCTTCTCTCGTCTTCTCGATTTTTGAATTTCTCCGAAGACTTCAGGCATACAAGTTGTGGTGTACCACTCAGAATTGACCGTCCTACGTTGCTCAAGCGGAACAGTCGTCACCTGACCAGTTTTGCCGAAGAAACAGGCGACCATTTGCTTCGAAGTGCTTCTTTCACGAAAAACTTTCATTGGATTTGGCTCGTCTTCGAAGACCCACACGGTCGATTGCTGTTTTGTTTTGGACTCATACATATAGATCCATTATTCTTCACCTGTGACGAACTTTTAAAAGTCTTTTGAAGCACCGCGATCGTATTTTTGCAAAATTTCTATGTACCAATCAACACGAGCCTTTTTTTTGAGCGATTGTCAAATTGTGCGGGATCCAACGAGAACAAACCTTTTTTACGGCCAGGTGTTCATGCAATATCGAATGTATACTGCTGGAAGAAATGCTCAAGGATGCCTCTATCTCTCGGTATGTCACATGACGATCTTGCATTATCAGTTCTCACGTGGCATCAATGTTCTCTGGCACAACGGCCGTTTTTGGACGACCTTCGTCTTTGGGCGAGCGTCGGTCACGATTGAGTTCATTAAACCAGTTTTTCACAGTGCTATAGGATGGTGCTTCATCGCCATATAAAGATTTAAGTTCATCGATGCACTCTTGTCGTGATAATCCACGTCGAAAGATGTGAAAAATAATAGCACGAATATGTTCACGAGTTAATTCCACTGTAACCAACACAAATGATGGTCGTACGTCAAAACGATCTGAGTACGTTTATGCTAAAAAAAAATCTCAAACTTTCCAATAGAAATGTCAGATGGCGCCAGGCATTACTTAGTATTGCTAAGGACAGAAATATAATAGCAACCCTCGTAGATTATACTTGACTAGAGACCACATCCAGCACGAAGTATTGGAAACAAAGCGGCAGTAGTTGAGAGAGTACGTAAAAACCCACAGGAATTGATTTGGCACCGTTCCCAACAACTTGGCTTGTCGTATGGAACAACTTCGATCATTTTACGAAAGGATATTGGTTTAAAAGCTTCAAAGTACAGCTCATGCATGAAATGAAGTCTAACGAACTTACTGCTTGTCACCCTTTCAGTGTTTGAGCTCTGAAAATGCTCGTAGAAGATTCGCTGTTTTCGACCAGAATTTTGTTCAGTGATGAGGCCCATTTCTAGCTCAACGGCAACGTCAATAAACAAAACTGCGCTGACGAGCATCCAGAAGAGGTTCAGGAGGTGCCATTATGCTTAGTAAAAACCACGGTTTGGTGCGGTTTATGGGATGGTGGATACATCGGTCGGTTTTTTTTCAAGAATTATGATGGCCGGAACGTAACCGTTAATGGTGCATGCTATCGCGTCATTATATCTGAATTTTTGCTGCCTTAAATTGAAGCTCGTAATCTTGACGACATTTGGTTTCAACAAGACGGTCCTACTTGCCTTACAGCTGCTCAAACAATTGATCTATTGAGAGGTCATTTCGAAGAGCAGCTAATTTCACGTTTTGGTCCAGTGAGTGAGTTTGCCGCCTCGATCGTGTGATATCACAACTTTAGTCTTTTTTCTTTGGGGCTACCTAAAGTCCAAAGTCTATGCCGACAAACCAGCTACGATTTAGGTTTTGGAAGCCAACATTATGAGTGTCTTTAAGGCCATACCGGCCGAAATTTTCGAATGAGTCATCCAAAATTGGACACTCAGAATTGACACCCTAAGGGGTAGTTGTGGCCAACATTTGAAGGAAATTATTTTCAAAAAATAAATGGCATAAAACGTTCTTTCGAATGAACAATGAAGATTCTAAAATTGATTTGAATTTTTGTATTTTGAAAATTTTTTTATATTTTGAAATAAATACCTTCAGTTTGATAACCCGATATGATGACCAGTAGGGCCTTGTAAGCGAATGGCCAACCATTTTTGAGCAACATTCATATCTGGCTGGTACTTTGAATGTTGAGTTCTTAAAAACGATGCCACAGGTTCCCCATTCATTCTATATGTTACAACCAGAATAAAGAACTTAATATATTCCCTCCACTTTGGTGCAGTGCAGAAAAACAGGAGAATGAACAACATGAAACCCTTTCAACAACAAAAAAATACTCTAATTGACCAAATCAGCTTATAAAGGTTTCACAGCCAAAAAGAGTACGAAAAACGACATAACAGCACCGACATAATGCGACAACGAAGAGTTTACCAGTGTTACCCGGTCCTTTGACATCGAATCAGAGAGGGAAGGGAAAAAGAACAACAGCATAAAAATGAACATCACTTTGGACCGTAATCAATTTTCTCTGTGTTTGTTGGTCACCATAAAAATCATTAATTTAAATTATCATTTCAATTTAGTTTACACCGAAAACCCCCTCTAACCCGCCTTGGCACTTGTGCATTATAATTATAAATCTTCTTCGCATTGTCAGTCTACGTTTTGTGATGTTCTGTCAGTTGGTTTGGTAATGTTCGCCCCGCCCCCAAATAATTGGAGGATGGTGGGAGGCCTTTGCTTATTCAATTTATTGAAAATATTAAATGAGTCTTAAATGACCATTCAGTGTTACGATCCATATTAAGAGTTTCCGTTGTGCGGCCTTAGCCAACAGATTTTGCTGACACATTTCCGAGTTGGTTAATTTGTTTGAAATGAATGGAAAACAGTGTTTTACCCTTAATTTGTGGTGAATTTTTATACAAAATTTAAAGCTGAAGTAAAGCCAGAAGTAACTTAGGTAGTTATCATTTCATGATTCAGTGTAGCGTTGCAGCAGAAGTTCTTCTGACTCTTTTTGCAAAACTGGCATGAAAATGCTGAGATTGCTCCTGTCAGTTCGTTTAGGACTTTCCCGCCAGCCATGGGCAGGTGGAACTCGCAACTAACTACCTCCAATATACTAAGTAGGGACATAAATACTGTTACACACATTTTTTGCTGTAAAATAAAAAGTACTGAATGTTTTTGTACCAAATATTTTTTTAGTATATTTATTGATGTATATTGTATCCAAAAAGAATCTACTTATTCGCAATGTCCGCCATTTGCATTTACTCACGCCTTAAGTCGCACTGGCCAATCGTCAATAGCTGCACGAACCTCGTCCATTAGAAAATTGGCCACAGCTCGAACCAATGCAGTCTTAAGAAATCCAATCTTGGGGTATCTTTTGTGACAAACCTTGTCCTCTAAAACCGGTCACAATTTGAAATCCAATGGGTTATAATCTGGACTGCCTGAGGGCCATTCTGCAGAGGAAACGAACGCTGACACATTGTTTCGAAGCCAGGCCTGGGACATTTTAGCCTTAAGGGCCGGCGCAGAATCCTGCTGGAAAGTCCAGGGCTGGTTTTTGGAAAAGGTAATTGTTAAGAGGCTTCACAACAGCTTCCAAAACTGTTGCTTGTTAAACTTTGGCCGTTGTTTTGACTCCTTGTTCGCAAAAATTCAGGTCAGTGACCCCATCGTAAGAGACACCCCACCAAGCTATTTTTTCACCATTGGGATCAGTTCAGATGCTTTCTTAGATGACCACGCATACACTCTATCATTTGGCTTGTTAAATTTTTCCTGAACGTAAACAATTTTTCATCGCTGAACAAAATTTTTCTTTGCAAGTTATGAGCGTGCTTCACTAAAAGACGTTTGCATTTTTCAATCCTATTATTTTTTAAAGCTGCAGTCAATAAATGTCCGGTACGTTGTTTGAAAGCCCCAAGTCCCAAGTCTTTTTTAATGATTGGACTTTTGCGTGATATTCATCTCACGGGCCATGATATTCTGTTTTCGGAGCGGATTTCTGTGAATTCTTGATTTAACGGCTTTGATGACATGCGGTGTTCGAACAGAGCGTGGGCGGCCCGACCGGTGGCGGTCTTTTACATCTTCAGACTCCTCAAACAGTTTTAAGCATCGGTAGACGATCCTGCGGCTAATCCCTAGTGGCCGGAGCGTTTTGAAAATATCGCTTTTTTAATTTCACAGTTGAAAAGCACTATTACAGCGATACGGTTCTCATTATCTGACCACTCCATGATGAAAGTTGAAACAATTTTAATATCACGTTAAAGACCCACGCTATTGAGGTTAGCTTTCAAACCCCATATAACATTAACGGGGTATGTTCAGTTCTACTATTGAAATGGGTGTATTCAATGTTGTGACAGTGTTTTTGGACCTACTAAGTATTTTCCTTCTTCAATTTAAAAAAATATATCAGATTTTAGCCTCAAAAGAAACAACAGATGCCATTAACATACAGAGTGGGCGCGAAAATTTGCTTTTTTACACTGCAGGCACTGTTGGGCGAAGAGAGTTGAGAGTTTGTGTGGCTTATAGCGGCTGGCGGGAGTTTTGTATTCGTCTGCCTTTCAGTTCCCATCATGCATTGGACACGTGAGGAAAGTTCATTTTGTAGCGTATTTTTCAAATGCGCACTCGATTATAGTAGTGCAGCGTGCTTTTCGTTTACGATTTGCTGTTCCGCCACGCGGACGTGTTCCTGGACGACAATTAATTGTAAATTGGATACTGGAGTGAAAGAAACCACAGAGAAGTTCACCAGAGACCTCTGCATTCGGACCGCGTCACTGTGTGGTGCGCCATATTACGAGCAGGCATCAGTGGCCCTTATTTTTTCCAGGATAACCGTCTTGCTGTAACTGTGAACTCCCAGCGGTACTTGACTATGATACAGAATTTTTATCAGCCGGCTCTTGAGACAATGCGATTAGAGGATACATGGTTCCAACAAGATGGTGCCACTGCACACACAGCGAGGGATACCACTTTTTTGAGGCAAATATTTCCTGGACGGCTTATCTCTTTGAGGGGTGATGTGAATTAGCCAGCACACTCACCAGACTAAGCCACATGCGATGTTTTCCTTTGGGCTTACCTGAAGTCGAAGGTGTATATCAACCGTCAAACACCTTGGAAAACCTAATTAACAATATTGGGGCTGAAATTGGCAGAATACCAGTCGAAATGCTTGGTAGGGTTAATGAAAACTTCAGCAAACGTATTCAGCAGTGTGTGGATAGAGATCGGTCGACATTTGCCAGATACACTATTTAGAACCATGTAATTTAAAAATTCTATTACTGTTCAATATATAAGTAATAAAAATATAAAATAAATTTGTGTAAGATTCATAAATGTTTTTAATTCATTTCCACATTAGCAAATTATCGCGCTCCACCCTGTTTTTCTGTCCGATACAATAAATGCATATGTGACAGCGCATAGAGAAAGGGACCTAAGGGTAAAAAAAATCAATTTTTTTTGATGTGGACAACATTTGAACATCGAATGAGACCGATCCCATGCCCCACAAGTATTCCCTCCCAGAGATATGCGCGTTTTATGAAAGTGAAGTCGACGATTCTAAGCTCAAATAGAAAGGGACCTAATCTTGAAAATGGCTCTCCTGAACCAAACTGGGTTTTAAACTTAGGTCCGTTTCTGTTTTGCGCGTCACATATAGATTTGAATGCCTATTTTAGTAAAAGGCTTTTAACAATCTTAATGCGCTTCTCAATTGTGTACCTCTGCATGGTTGAATTTGTCAAACACTGAAAAAAATAAATGCCAAAATAAGTTGAGCAAAAAATTTGATGTTAAAATGTGACTTAGAATTAACATTGTGTCCAAAGAAGAGCGCAATTTTTAAATTTTAAATAAAACACAGATATTTAAGAAAAAATCGTGAAACTTTATTATATCGTAAAGTAGACAGAATGAGGTTATGTATGGAACAATATATCGTGCAGATGGCCGCCGCGGCTTTGCTGGCATGCTCGCGATCTTTTAATGAAATTTTCAATGACCGTTTTGCATGAATGCTGCGGTATTTCATTAATGCAGCGTCCAATTTTGTCTTTTAAGGCTTGAGTCGTCGTCGGCTTATTCGCGTAAACCATCGACTTCAAAAAACCCCAAAGAAAAAAATCTAATGGTGTTAAATCGCACGATCTAGACGGCCAATTCTGATCTCCAAAACGCGAAATAACACGACCGGGAAATGACTGATGCAGCAATTGAATTGTTTCTCTGGCTGTATGACATGTGGCGCCGTCTTGTTGGAACCACATGCCCTCCACATTCATTTCTTCAATTCTAGGCAAGAAAAAACTGGTTATCATTTCACGATACCGAACACCATTGACTGTTTGCGCTTGGCCTGCCTCATTTTCATAAAAAAAGGTCCAATGCTTCCTCCAGCCCAAAAACCACACAGACACGTTGAGGATGCATTTGCTTCTCGTGAATCACTCGAGGATTTTCCGCACCCCAAATGCGACAATTCTGCCTATTGACGAAGCCATCAAGATGAAAATGGGCCTCGTCAATTTGCGAACTGTAGCCGCAAAACTTTCACCATTTTGGTAAAACAATTTCACAATGAGAATTCGTTGTTCATTCGTGTAGCGCTCCATTTTTACTAACCTCGTACCTTCTACTAACAAACAATAACAATTGTTCAAATGTCAAACAATGACACTTAGAATGTTGCCAGATTTAAAAATTGCGTTCTTCTTGGGACATCCTTTATTTGGACAAAACTGTATATACTTTTTAGGGTTTCCGATCAATATTTGCCGATCTTTTAAACGAAAGGAAAAATTTAGCATACCAGCCAGTCTTCGATGGAGGGTAAAAGGAACACTTTGTGAAATGTCAAAATACCACCAGAAATTTACAAACTTTCTGTCAAGTTGACCCTATAATCGATCCTATGTTGATCCTAAAGAAAACTCCATTCTGTGTGGCTGGCCTTCAGTTGGTCTTAAAGTCCTTAAGCTATGCTCACGTCAAATGTAGGTATTCATGCTGAAAGCTCCTTCTTAGAAGCTTACTCACATGTATTTTGGTAAAAATTTTAATGTTTGCAAAAAAAAATTGTATAAAGCTCTTAAAAAAAACTTTAAATGTTTCTAACAATATGTCTAATAGGGTTATAATTTTTTTAACATTTTTGCAAATATCAGTTCTCCCAAGGTAAAATCGTGTAGGGCATGGAAAAATATTAAGAACTGCATTTTCAGTTTTTCGCTATCGTTAAAAAGGTCCCGCGCCTAACGCCATGAAGTTTTCAATGAAAATATTTTTTTTTTATTCAAATTATATAGTATTTATGTGAAAATACTTTGCTTTTCATGTCATTTGTGCAATCTTTCATACTTTGCTTTTCATGTCATTTGTTCATGTCATGTGTTCCGTTTGTTCTATTAGTATTTATGAAGCGTCGACTCTACATATCGTGTTTTTGAAAAATATTTTTGCCACTGGTATATTCAAAATGAACCATAAGATGTGCAAAATAAGTGTTACAAGATATGCGAAAATTTGGGGAAGAAACTTCAATAAATGTAAGGAGATTGTAAAAACCAGCTGATATATACATGATGTTGATACACCATTGCATGACTTAAGCAGAATACCAACAGAAGGCGCTATAATAGGAAGATTTAATGCGTTAGCCATGGTTGCATGGTACAGAAAGAAAAGGTATATAATTATAGCAGCGGAGCTTTTAAATTTATGGCAGAAGCTTAAACTGGAAGCAATTCGTGTTGATCACGTGAAAGAAAAAATAGATGGTTTAATTCAATATTATAAGAAAGTATTAAAACGTGCAAAACAAATTACCTTTAAAGAACAATTTGATATTACCACTAAAGCAGTGGATTCAAAATTTACATCGGATGCTATTGAAGATATATCCTTTGATGCAGATTCTTCATCAATGATTTATAGTGATCAAGATACTGGCAATGAAACTGACGATGATAGTTACACACCAAGAGGAAGACATAGAATAACGAAAACGTCCCTAAAACCAGTTGTAGACTTAATTAATAATGTAAAAATTAGTTCAAACAAAGCAGCAAAAATTTGTCAAAGTTTGGCTAAGTGTGGAATAGAGATTCCTACGCCATCACAACCTGGAATTTATAAAGCTGTTATAAAATCTTGTGAACAAATAGAACTGTTTTATATACAAACATTAAGAGATCAAGAATGATGCTTACATTTTGATGGGAAAAAAATGGCAAAGAAAGAAATTCAAGTAGTGCTAATTAAAAATGAGAGCACCGAGATAAAGTTAGCAGTTCTAGTGCTTGATAATGGGAAATCGCTCACGATATTCAACGGCATCAAGGACACCCTAAATAAATTTAATTTATGGACGTCTATTAAAATGATAATTTGTGACACTACAAGTGTGAATACTGGCGTAAAAAATGGTGTTGTGGCTTTGCTCCAAAATCATTTCATATATATGGGATTGCCCCCACCACAATATATTGGCTGCCAGCATCATGTCCTCGATTTGATATTAAGGCATGTAATGGATGAGTCTTTGGGTGGAAAAACATCATCTCCGAACATTCCATACCCGTTTATTTCAATTCTTTTAAATGATTACGACAGTTTAAAAGCATCTTATAAACAAAGTGAAGTGGTGCTGAAATTGGCTAAAATTAAGTGGAGAGATGACATGCAGTTTTTATACGAACTTTGCCATGCATATAAATATTTCAAAATCAACGGAATGTTCCCATTTATACGTTTTAAAGCATTACCACCAGTTAGCAATGCCAGGTGGAATTCAAGAGCAATTTTTGGTATTTTGTCCTTTATCCTTCTTCCAAATTACCAAAAAGTTTTAGAGCCAATATGTGATTTTATTTGTGGCGCATGGTTTGAAATTTGGTTTTCAGACCACTGTTTCCAAGAAACTAATTTTGAAGGCTTAAATGAGGCATTAATAAAATTTACGAAAGCCCACGAGTGTTTCATCAGACATTGGGTACCAACACCATCTGCAATTGCAAATCAACAGCGCAGCAATATATGCGCAGAATGTGGAATTAAATTAGTCCAAGACATATATCCACTTTGTAAAACATCGCGTACACTGAATTTGAAGTTTTTGTCTTTTAATACCTAGTCATAACCATATAATGTTATAAGTTTTGTATAGAGCATTGAAAAAAAAAATTAAAAAAAAAAATAAATGCATTTTAGAAATCGCTTTAGGCGCGGGACGTTTTTTCACCAAATTGAAGTAAAAAAGTGTGTTTTATTATCAAAACATAATTGGCCGTAAGATAGACCCTTGGGAGAATGACGTCCAAAAAAAGTTATAACCCTAATGTCTAAGTTTTCTATTAACTCTCTTTGTAGTGTTGTTATGATGTTAAGATATTGCAGCAATCATTTAATTCCATAGAGACATGGTAATTGCTTTCGAGGCGGGAAAAGTTGCCAATGTCAAAAAAAAATAAATGTTTAAAATTGTATAACTAGATGGACCACCAATTGCGCTTGTTAGGTCACTATGCCAGTCGATGTTAAAAAGATCTACCCAGATGACATGTGAAATTTTTCTAGAAACGTAAGTACTTAGCTTAGCCAACTGAGCCATATTTCCACATCGTTAATGCCGGCAATTTTTGGAGTAAGATTTATAAGTTTATTCTTTAGTTGTGTAAAAAACTTCTCTTTAAAAAGGATTACACATTTTGAGCGTATAATGCTTTGCATATGTCATTAATTTTGATTATTTCTAAACTAAATTTTGTTTGGGGGGGGGGGAGGGAGGTGGGAATAGTTACTTAAAAGTAGCCAACGCACAGTAGCGCCAGTAGAGCAAACGAAGTTGCAAAACATAATTTCACTGAATGTGACCGAGATGTAGTCGAGGAAAATGCAGACTTGCCAGTACACAAACTGCTACAGAGTGTCTCCATAGAGCATTTCAAACTGACAAAACTTCTAGTTTTGTGATTGTTTTTTCAAAGTAAAACAAGTGGAAAAACTAACTTGGACCGGGCAGAATCTTCTATATACTCAACCATGAAAGCTCAATCAAACCAAAAAACAAAGTCTTAGCTTAGGTATTTTGATTTCCATCTTGTAGGAAATTGTTTAATGATTTTCAATAGGCTACCCTTAATAATATCATATTTTTAGCTTAGAAGATATAACCGTACAAATTTGGCCGGTTTTTCGATTCTATTTATTGATGTCTTTTTTTTAAATTTTTAATATATAATATTAAAAAAAAAAATTATTTGCTTTGTGTTCCTAAAGGTAAATCACTTTTTAAAAACGTTCCATTTCTCACTATTTTTAAACTTTGACAGGAAATAAAAAAAATTTATTTTTCTCTATTCGGCATATTTTCAAAAAATGTTCTTTAATTATTCCTTTACATAATTCAAAGCGGTTTATCTGCCTCTATGCGCCACTTTGGCTTCTGAAGGTAAAAAACCTCAATGGGTCATGATTCCAGAAATTGTATGGCGTGCATCTCTTGCATATTTAAAACGTATGTCCGTGAAAATCAATTGTACGTTTTGGTTCTTTTTTAAGGGAATATGATTTAAATTGTACATTCTATAAACTTTTGACTGCCAATTAGATTGATCTAATAGTTTGAAATCGGTTGCTTACCTTTAAGCCTTAGCCAAAGTTTGCTGCTTACATTCTGTTACAGACACAGGTTGCACAAAAGACAACTCATTGAAATTACGCACCTTTTGGAGAGTCTTCCTGAAAATGAAGAGGAAATTCTTTTTAAGAAACTGGCATTGATCAGTAAAACTAGTGTGATTGTTAAAAAAGGCTATGGTCCATATTGAGGATATGGACATCGAAACAATTGCTCGCTGTGTTATTTCACATCGTGGCGATGTTCATTGGCCGCCACGATCGTGTGATTTGACACCGCTGGACTTCTTTTTTTTAGGGATATTTGAAAGAAAGGTGTAAATAAAGGACCCGACAAATCGGCAAACTTATGACATTGGGACATCCATTATGTCTCAGAGTCATCGAAAAATGGACCATCGCAAAGGTGCGCCACCGAAGCCGTGGCGAGCATTTGGCCAATATTTTGTCTTACACATAATTGTCATAAATCCTTCTCTTATGCAAAATATTAAAATAATTCTCGGAAAACGTTTTGTGTTATTTACAAATAACAGCTTGCTTTTTAGTTGGACCACCCTTTACTTGAAATAAAAAGAACCAACGACGCAACCCTCCACTTAAGGCCCCTTTGCAAAATGTCCATATTTGACTTAATTAACGATCAAGTTTAAAGTATATAGGCTTCGGCCAGGCCGAAGTTATTTTTATTACTTGATTTAATATGAAAACAACAAGCCCAAAACTGGAAGTTTTGTCAATTTGAAAATGCTGTAAGGAGGCTACTGCTTCACGGAATTTATAAGGTTTGCGTACTGACAAGTCTGAATGTTCCTCAACTCTACCTCGGTGTCTAAACTGCCCCTTAGTGAACAGCTAAACGGGCATAAGGCGATTGGTGCCTTTGTGAATTACTCTCAAGCTACAAATTCACAAGAAATGTCTGCATTAGTTGGCCCATCGTGAGTTTAGCCCCTAAAGAGACAGACAGATAGTCCATTCTATAGCGAAGGGTACAGCACAGGGATGTAAAATAAGTTTTTTTTTTAATTTTAAACTTTATGATTGTTAAAAATGTACTTTTTCGATGCCGACGGTACCATAAAAAATACAAGATGTTCAGTTTTCAAATCAATTTGATTTTAGTTATAAAAAGTAAAACAAGTACAAGAAATGTTATGTTGGACTGGGCCGATTATGAGATATCCTACACCACTCTGTAATTTAGAAAGTTTTAGCCTCTGTCTGCGGTATACTTTATATTTTTAGAGTTGGAGGGATATATCGTTGGGGGTATTTGAAGACATAAAACGACACGGTGCAGAGTTCTCTGTTTATTTTCCTTTTTGGAATATCAAAACATGTACAGGGTGCGGCTAAAGTAACTATATGATTTGTTTTTTAAATTACTATGGAATGGAATGAAAAAAACAAAAAAATTTATGATAAAAAGAAGGTTTATTTTATGTTATTTTTTTACATTAATTATGAAAAATAATATCAGTTAAATGAGAACCGTTTTCTCTAACGCAAAAATGTGCTCTTTTTATGGCAATTTCCATAACTTTGTTGAGTGTTTCTTGTGGTATACGATCAATTTCTTCTTGAATGTTGTCCTTTAGTTGCTGCAAGGTTTGGGGCTTATTCACATAAACTTTGTCTTTGAGATAGCCCCACAAGAAAAAATCCGGTGCAGTCAAATCTGGCGATCGTGGTGGCCATCTCAAATCGCCGTTTTTAGAAATTATCCGATTTGGAAATTGTTGTCTTAGTAAGTCCATCGTTGCACGGGCTGTATGAGCTGTTGCACCATCTTGTTGAAACCATATATTGGCGTTTGGTGGCAGTTGCGGAAATAAAAAAATTTGTAGCATTACTCTGTAACGTTCTCCATTTATTGTTTCACAGACACCTTGATCGTTTCCAAAAAAAAAAGGACCGTAAACTTTTTGGGCGGTAATGCCACACCAAACGGTAACACGAATTGCGTGTAAAGATTTCTGATGAAGATTTTTGGGATCCCCAAAATCTGTTGTTTTGTTTATTTACGAAACCGTTCAAGTGAAAATGCGCTTCGTCGGTCATCATTAAATTTGACAAAAAATTTTCATTTTGATCAACGAGATTTAAAACTGCTCTAGCATATTCCAAGCGCAATACGAAGTCCTCAGGATTTAGTTTTTGGACTAGTTGGATTTTGTAAGGGAAGAGGTGCAAATCGTGTTTTAAAATTCGCCGAAGAGTGCGGTCAGAAAGCTGCAACTGGGAAGATCGTCTTCTCGTTGATGTCTCCGGATTTTCTTCGACGCTCTGTCGCACAGCATCAATATTTTCGGCCGATCTGCCAGTTCGAGGTCTGCCCGTACGTCTTGAATCTCCGACAGTCCCATATTCAGCAAAGTTATTCACCAACGAACGAATGGTTGGACCCGTTGGAGCAGTTCTTACACCATAAAATCTTCTGTATGTACGTTGAGTATTAATTATCGAACGATGATTTTCAATGAATAGAAAAACAATCTTAGTTCTTTGCGCAATTGTACAGCGTTCCATTTTTAAATATTCTCCCAAGTTTAATTTCTGAAATAGGAAAAAAGAAAAAGTTAAATACTCGCAAGCAAAGAAGTTACAATTGTTTTACATCATATAGTAACTTTAGCCGCACCCTGTATTAAAACAGGCCAATTCCAAGAGGGTACTTCCTTGACTCAAATCTAAGCAATGTTCATCGAAATCGGTTTATAATTGCTAGAAAAAAACGTTGATTGCAAAAACAGGAAACAGGGATTAACCGACTCGAGATGTTTTTTTTTATATAAGAGAAGTTTTAATAGAAGACAAAAGCAAAGTGGCAAAGTGAAATTGATTTTCGTGGCTGCAAGCTACGCAGCATTTGTTGACATAAAACTCTTAAAGTCTTTTTGCTATTAGATTTCTTACCTCCAAGGATAGCATAAACATATTTTCACACACAGAGAAAAAATCAGCTGAATATCGGTCCGAAACCTAATTCCTGTTGCAATAACCAACATTCCATAGTATTGATGGTATCATGGTTCGAGATATCAGATGATGGTTGCTATAACTATATCACGATATTTACAGCTATTAACACAGTTATACGTACCGAATTCAGTTTAACTATTGGTTGCGACAACTGGCGGTTATGGCAACCAACAAATTGCGATGTACATGTTACTTTGGTACCAATAATTGGTGGTTTCAACAGATTAGTTCTTCGTAGTGACCAAACATGTAAAGTTGGCTCAACAAAACAAAAACTTTGTTTACGACGAACACATATTTCGAAGTCTTCAAAAACTGTATAGAAACAAAAAAAGACGGTTAATGCTTTCAACCGATACCGAAATATAAACAAACGAACTATAAATAAAAAAAAATAAATAAAAAATATTTTCCAGAATATGGAAACAGGCTTAACTCCTATTTAACGACATAACTCAGTCTTGCTCAGAATTTTCACCATAGATAGACCACCCCATTATTCAAAACAACAATCACATTTTTTTTGTATCTTAAATAATCCTTATCCGATTGGGGCTTATCAAAACATCCATCCAAAGACGTATTTATTTTACTAATCAGTTGACCCATTGCAAGGCCATAAGATATTGCATTTTTGAACAGGGATTAACCGGCTCAAGAACTCTTGCATCTATATTTACTTCTATATTTGAATAGAAGACAAGTTTTTAACAAAATGGCAAAGTGACATTGATTTTCGTGGCTGCACACTGCTTTTATCATGATTTCGGATCCGTGACAACCCTCTTCAGAAATAGTGAGTTGTATTTTCGTGGGCAATTGTGTGAAGAAAACTTGAAAAGTAAGGTTTACAACAGTAGCTCTTATTCGTTTGGGGCGAGCCTGGCCTAATAGAGTTCGGTTTTACTTTCCACAATTGCAGCAAAGCTTTCTGAAGAGGGTTGTCACGGACCCGATATGATGATAAAAGCAGTGTGCAGCTACGAAAATCAATGTCACTTTGCCATTTTGTTAAAAACTTGTCTTCTATTTAATTATAGAAGTAAGAGGTCTTGAGCCGGTCAATCCCTGTTCAATGTGTAAAAGCCACAGACCGAAATAAAACAAACGAGCTAAACATATTACAGTTTTAGAATAACTACTTAAACCAAAAATCTGAAACAACAGCCAATACAAGTACAAATTCAGTTCCAATAATCATCTTAGTCTGCTAGGATGGCCGATAATTGTTTTCTTCAACCGAAGGGGTCAGTTCCTTCTACTGAAAATTGCTGTGTACCCAATTAAAATTCGGTTGCAACGATAGAATACATGGATAGTTCGCGCAATCACCAACATTTGGTAGGCAAAAAATTCTGTTGTGGCAACAAATATTTTCTCTGTAGGCACTTTTCCTTATACTAATATTGACGTCCTTATATCAAAAAAGGAATATTGTTTCAAGTTTTGCACCCCTGGCAGCAATAGATATACGAGGGCTGCTATATATATTTCTGACCTATTAATGAAAATGCATATATTTATCATCAATAATGGTTTTATTATTTTTCAAAGTATTCACTAGCATGGCTGATACACTTTTGCATGCGCTCAAACCAATTGTCGAAGCACTTTTTCCACTCCGATTGAGACACCTCCAAAACATGGTTTTTGAACGCTTCAACAGAATCTTTTGGCGACGAAAATCGTTGACCACGCATTTTTTTCTTGATGTGCGGAAATAATAATAAGTCATTGGGTGCCAAGTCAGGGCTGAAAAAAGTAATTAGGTGCTAAATCAGAGCTGTACGACGGATGACCCATTAAATCGACGTTTTGACCTGTCAGAAAGGCGTTGGTTTGAGCCGATGTGTGAGAGCTCGCATTGTCATGGTGCACAATAATTCGTCTTCTCTTGTTCGTTTTTTCGAATTTCTCCAAAGACTTCAGGCAAACAAGTTGTGGTGTACCACTCGGAATTAACCGTCCTACGTTGCTCAAGCGGAACAGTCGCCACGTGACCAGTTTTGCCGAAGAAACAGGCAACCATTCTTCTAAGTGCTTTTTCCACAAACAACTTTCGTTGGATATGGCTCGTCTTCGAAGACCCACACGGTCGATTGCTGTTTTGTTTCAGGCTCATACGCATAGATCCATGATTCGTCACCTGTGACGATCTTATAATCGTCTTTTGAAGTACCGCGATCGCATTTTTGTCAAAATTTCTTTGCACCAATCGACACGAGCCTTTTTTTGAGCGATTGTCAAATTATGCGGAATCCAACGAGAACAAACCTTTTTACGGACAGGTGTTCATGCGGTATAGAATGTATGCTGGTGGAAGAAATGCCCAAGGATGCCTCTATCTCACGGTATATCACATGACGACCTTGCATTATCAGTTCACGCACGGCATCAATGTTCCCTGGCTCAACGGCCATTTTTGGACGACCTTCGTCATTGTTTTCACAGTGTTATCGGATGGTGCTTCATCGCCATACAAAGATTTAAGTTCATCGATGCACTCTTGTTGTGATAATCCACATCGAAAGTTGTGAAAAATGATCGCACGAAAATGTTCATGAGTTAATTCCATTTTTTTGCCAAATTGATTTTTTCAAGTCACTGTAAACATCACAAGTGATGGTCGTACGTCAAAACGTTCTGAGTACGTTTATGCTAGAAAATTTCAAACCTCCCAATGGAAATGTCAGATGGCGCCAGGCAACAGTTAGTGTTGCCTAGGCAAGAAATATATATAGCAACCCTCGAACATTGATTGCATTAATGAAAATTCTGGAATAACAGAATCAGTTTTAAATTTTTTAAGGACTGAAATCTAACTTGAAAATTCCTAGGACTTTAAGAGAAGAAAACAGCGCATCTCAATCGTTGTCCCTTTGCCTCACTCTACGATCACCACCAAACCACCATCACTGGAAAATAACGCAAAAAATGCGAAACTACTTGAATTACTAACTAATCTTATATTTACTTGCGGTGCGGTAATTAAAAATCCTTTAATTCCGTAAATTTCAAATATTCAGTTGCGAAATGCCAAAACAAAAAATAAATGACATCCTTAACTGCTGCCTAATCATTCGGGCGTAAAATGCGCGGTGCATAAAGTTAATTATAATTATGTTTAATTATCTTCAAGATTTTACGCTTCATTAGTCAGAACACATAAATAAATAAAATTTCGTCTGTTTTCTTTATCGCTGACTTAGTTTCAACTTTTAATTGAAATTTGAAAAATATTGCGATTACGTTTGTGTAGGTTTGTGCACGTTCACGGTTGATTGCAGTTGAGCCAATCAATTCCAGTCTGACTTGGCTTGGCTCAGATGGGCTGGGCATAAGGTTTTCATCATTTCAGCCAAGCAATGTGTGGATAGAACACAAGAAAAGGCCGACTGGCAGCGGGTCCTGGGCGAAATAAAGGAAAAGCAGCTTAAATTGTAATATTGAAAATTAATTAGTCCGACTACTTGGTATGTACGAGTACAATTCAGGTGGTCCTTTGTCATTTAATCTTAAAGAGTTTACAATGAAACTTAAGTTCAGTGTCCTATTTAATTATTAAAATTTTAACTGAAACATTCCTCAATATGTGCTTTAGGAAAAGCAGCAACAATCACTAGCAGAAAATGGCAAGTGGTGCTTAAT
The DNA here is from genome assembly GCA_963513945.1 of Hydrotaea diabolus. NCBI lineage: Eukaryota > Metazoa > Arthropoda > Insecta > Diptera > Muscidae > Hydrotaea > Hydrotaea diabolus. The sequence continues at coordinate 138,562,101 of OY740719.1, forward strand.
TCCAAAGTCTTTTTTTTGGTTCTGTGGGTGGTCGAACAAGTTCAATCTAACGGGCAGCTCCTCAAATGGCTACGATCTATAGAACGGTTTGAGATAACCATCCATACCTTTCAAGGAAGGTGCATTAGCCAATATGGCGGGTTCTTGGATTGGCATCTCTGTTCTTGTAGTGGCCGTCTTGTTGGCCCTGCAGAGTGGGCTTCCAGGTTCAGTAAGGTGGCGACTTGACCCAGGTGTGTTCCCAAGAACCTGTTGATCAGTTAAGCGGGCTTGGCTGGGCATCTTCACAGATAGACTGTGTCGTGTAGTACCCGTTGCCACTGCTGGCTATACGTGCCGCTGTGAGAATTGAGGCGACTTCTGCAGCCGCGTTTTAAATGATGCAATACAATTCTTATTTGTCGGATAATTCTCTCCATCTCTGGCGCTAAATCTTTATCGTCGTTAAGCTTAGCATTCACTGTAGAGTTGTTATCTACGATTGCGTCTGAGTGAATGCCAATCAGACCAGCCTAATAGGCTTTATGATTAAGAGGTCCTCGATTACATCTTTGGACTTCTCTCTCAATATCGACTAGGTCACTTCTGCCCTTTCGCCTTCACTGGTTTGTGAAAGCCCTATATCCCTAGCTAGAGGGGACGTTTAATCTATAAGAGGATTCTTGCTATCTCCAAGATTTTGTTGGTCTCGTATTGACCGTCTTATACTGCTGACTTCTCGGCTAAGAAAGGTTGGGACTTGGAACAGGTCTGTACGCAATGACCTGCGCAACAGCTTAGTGGATTTGCCTGGACATCTGAACGGAAAAAAGGGTCGTGCGGTCCCAGCTGGCAAACGGACAAAGTATTTTATATTTCAGTACTAAGTAGGGACATAAATACTGTTACACACGTTTTATGCTGTAAAATAAAAAGTACTGTATGTTTTTGGACCAAATAATTTTTAATATATTTATTGATGTATATTGTATCCCAAAAAAATCTACTTATTCGAAATGTCTGCACGCAGAGAAAAAACATGGTTACTACATGGTCACGGCAAAAATAATATGTTCTCCGCAATAAAAGTCGCAACCATAGCATTGTTAACTGAATTTAGTATTGACAATAGTATAATTGCTGCAATGTTAATATTGTTGAAATGTAACAATAGTATTATTGCCAAATTTAAAAATGAAAATATGGTTAAAGCAACAATATAAATATGGTTGGTGCGACAAAAGTATTGTGCTTTGCGTTTTATGTCAACAATTGTAAGATTACGGCAATCATACTTTATGATTGTAATTTTTCTTTATTTAAATATGCTTTTAAGAACTATTGCAATAATAGTATTTTTTTTCGAAATTAAAATTTTTTAAACAAGCTGCTTTGGCTTTGTTTAAATGAAATATTTTTAACAAAAACGCTTACGTTTATTTAAACTTATTTTTCTACTTTGAAATAAATCACTCCTATTATTTTGAATTTAATGTATTTTTGAGTAATTTTCATAATTCAAATCTATTGTCGACAACTTAAACAAATTCTAATAAATTATATTGGGAATCATGTATAATTGTGTGCGATTATACTATGGTTGTAGGGATCATTGTATAATTGTGTGCGATTATACTATGGTTGTAGGGATCATTACATGGTTGCCTGTGAACCCAACTATGGCTGTGAGGATCATACTATAGTTGTATGTGAAACATACTATGGTTGTGAGAATCATTCTATGGTTGTGAAGATTATAGTATGGTTGAGTGTGAATTATACTATGGTTTTGGGGATCATAGTATGGTTATGTGTGAATTACACCAGTTTTGTTCAGGAGAGCCATTTTAAAGATTTAAATACGTGTATCTTTGGTGTACCATCTCTTTCATAAAACGCGCATATCTCTGGGAGGGAACACTTTTGGGGCATGGGATCGGTCTCATTCGATGCTCAGATGTTGTCCACATCAAAAAAAAAGTGAAAATTGATTGAACCTTCTCTTTTTTTTAAATAACCAACACTTAGGGGATGCCCCCTATACATGCGGTGCATTGCGTTGGCGAGTGGAAATTAATGGATGGGAGGGGGGAAAGAGGGAGTAATGTTTGTTGACACTTGCCTTGAACTGGATGTCGCAATTAGTGGGAAATACATTTGCCGGAAGTCGATTCCACATACGGACTGTACGAGCGAAAAACGAATTTGATCTGTAGTGTATAGTGCGGTCAACTGGCCAATCGATAACAAACGGGTGTGAATTCCTAGAAAGTCGCGTATCCCTGCCGAACATCCTCACGTCAGGAATAAGGCGACGGATGTCTGATGAACACACACCATGAAAGTAACGCTAGAACAGCGTCACGCAACCCACATTCCGACGATGCTCAAGGGAAACAATAGAGTTGGATACCCTACTGTCACCTATCAGCACCATCGCTCTCCTTTGAACACGGTCAAGTAGCTCCAAGGATGATTTTGGAGCACCTGCCCATATATGGGAGTTGTATTCCATCTTTGGCCTGATGTAAGTTGTATAGATATTGAAAAGATCAGAAGGAGTGAAATATTTCTTGCACCGCTTTAAAAAGCCTATGTACTTGAGTGCTTCTTTCGACACTTCGAATACATGTTTCGCCCAACGAGCGTCACATTGTATTTTCAAGCCCAGAACATCGAGAGCTTCTGATTGTTCAATATCTGTACCATCGATAGAAATTGACGATATTGTTGGGTCAGCGAATCGCATGTGAGACAACAAGCAGCACTGTGTCTTACGTGCATTAAAATCTACTCTATTCACTCGACCCCATTCGGAAATGGCCAGTAGATCACGGCCAAGTGCCTCTTCCAAAATTCGCCTTTAGTCTTCAATATCTTGAAGGCTCGGCCTACGGTCGAATGAATATGAATGACAGAGTAAATTGGATTCACGGTAGATCGTCAATGAAAATAAGAAATAAAGAGGGAGAAAGGACAGAGCCCTGTGGTACACCTGCGGTCAGCCTATGTGTGGTGGATGAGAACAACAACTCTAATAGTGCGATCTCTAAGAAAGCTCGATAAAAACCTTATCCGCTTCGAATATTGTCACCACAACCATACTTTTTTTCTGCGTGTGCCTTTTGCCTTTACACACGCCTTAATCGCGCTGGCCAATCGTCAATAACTGCACGGACCTCGTCCATTAGAAAATTGGCCACAGCTCAAACCAAAGCAGTCTTAAGCGATCCAATGTTGGGGTATCTTTTTTGACAAATCATATCCTCTAAAACCGTCCACAATTTGTAATCCAATGGGTTCAAATCTGCACTGCCTGAGGGCCATTCTTCAGAGGAAATTAACGCTGGCAAATTGTGGACGATATGTGGTTTCAACGGGACGGTGCCACTTGCCACACACCTAAAGCAACAATGGCTCTTTTGCGTGACAAATTCAATGGCCGTGTTATCTCACGTCTTGACGATGTTAATTGGCCGCCAAGATCATGTGATTTGACACCGTTGGACTTCTTTCTTTGGGGTTGTTTGAAAGAAAAGGCGTAAGTCGATAAGCCAGCAACAATTCAAGAGCTAAAGGATGAGACAATTCGGCACATTAACGGCATAGAACCCGAATTAAGCCTCAGCGTCATCAAAAATTTGTACCATCGAATGGAGGTGTACCGATGAAGTCGCGGCGGCCATTGTACCATACATAATTGAGCCATAACGATATTATTATAATAAAAAGATATGACAATAATTTCCTTAATAACTTGTTTTGTATTCAAAATCAACCTTGGTCCTTTAAATTTAACCACCCTTTAGTGTAAGATCCTGTGAGTTGAGAAAGGTTCATCAACCGGGTATGAACCGGGTGCTATGCCTTATAGATTAACAGAGATTTGAAAAGGTCCTTAACCCTTCACCAAGAGGGAAGATTTGGCCACACAGCATAACCTAAATTGGTAATCGACAGAGAAACCAAGAGACGAGCTGGAAGTCGATTTGCAGCTTAACTCAGTGCTATGAATCTTGGCTAGAACGACGAGCATCGCGTAGTTTTTATTGTATTCCACAAGAAGTTTATCAATGACTTTTTGCTTTGGTAATATCCGTTTTTCAGAATTCAAATTCAAACTTTTCGAAGTCAGCAAATTACCACAACAATAGTGTTGTGTGAGTTTAAAGCCCCCACTATTTTTTGAGATACATTGAAAATATCAAGAAATTATTAGAAAGAATCGCATTTGTTTAGTGGGCACATTGAACCGTAATGGGATCCTGCCTCTTGCTCCAACCCATATTATTTATAAAATAACACCTCAGGAGAACTTCTAGCAGTTGTAACAAAAGAAAACGCCACCGAATTTATCACTAAACCTTGAATTTTCTTTTATCGAAGAACAATTCAATAAATTCCACCTTCGATTGCTGGTGCCCTCAATTCGCAGTCGTAATAAAATCATTTAAGTGCGAATAATAAAACCTTTAATTACGAACATTATCATTAGCATAATTTCAATGTCAATGGCATCAGGGTGCAAAGACGAAGCCGCCAGGAGCACATTTCCCCCCTCAACAGAATTCATTGAAGCGTTTACCTTTTATCGATATTAAGATCCAATAGCTGTTGGAAAGTGTATACTAGGAACGTTGTTTAGTGTAAACATTGGATGCAATATGATCCGTAAGGATAACTTTTTGAATTATTCGAAGGGAAGTCAATTTAGAAGGTGAGGAAAAATAACCGCTGCAGATTCACCCGAAAGTAAATTTGTCGATTTTATCACTTCGACCCAGTCGAACTTACGAATGGTCCTCTAATTTTTTCTCGGAAAAAAATCTTATCTGCCACGAACTGCCAAAAACCATTTGGCCCTTTTCGAAAACCCTTTTCATGTGCGTGTGTTAGAGTGTCTGTTTTACTACATAACGCTTGAATTGATATCTTCAGATTTGTTTCGAATTAAAGGGCCATCGTCAATACTTGCCAATATGCCCCAAAGAAAAGATGAGAGAAAAGTCAATTGGCACTTGGAATACACTACCTTGCACACACCCACACACTAGTGCACTCATACATACACAACAATTCACATCTAGCCTCGTTATCATCTCACACTATAAAAATGTCTAGACTAAGTATGAACTCGGAATATCTGTCCGACCGTCCGTCCGTCTAGCTGTCCGTCTGCCCCACTGGCATGCTGGTTGACTGGTGGCTTAGCAAGTACCTGCTCGCACTCGTCTCCAGTTATGCCAAAGAAGAAATTCTTCAATAAAAAGAAGGAAAAATAGTAATTGTAGCACAAGAATTTCTTTCTTTACTTTCACACAGAACTTGTGCATATTTTCACATGGCAACTATGCAAAGATAACAATTCGAGCGAGCAAAAAAAAAAACTGAAAAACAAAAAAAAAGAAAAGAAAATACTAAGATTTGCTTCGGAAAATGGGTGAAGAAGGACAATGCAGAGGACAAAGAATGTAATTGAGCACTTTTACGATGATTCGCCAGAGCAAAGGTAAATGTGAGAAGTATTGCCAAGGAAGGATATTGCAAGGAATCGTTTTAATATCATTGCAATATTAACACTATACATTACTATGAGCAGGGACACACACAGAGTTCAAATAGATGGAACGAGGGTGGTGTGCTAAGGTTGAGAAGCAGGATATTAAAAGACTGTTACAAAGTTCAAGCAATAATCAAACAAACATCTCCTGACTGAAAATCGAACAAGAAAATCATTGCATTAGAAGAGAGTTCAGGAAATCGAAAAATATAAAGACCTTCCTTAGAAAAGGCATTAACCAGATTAAAATTCTACTTTCAAAGCTGTGAGAGTCTTGTTATATTCTTGAAGTCATATCTCTAGTCTTGGAGTCATCACTCTTTATCCATTTTAGAGATTAGAAATTATTACGAAATGAGGCTTATAAAATCTAGTAGGTAACCAATATCACGGTTGGTTGAGTTCTGGAACTCACAATTCTCCTCCACTCCACAATTCTCTCCACTTTAGAAACCATTTATGCTTTCATCAGAATATGAAGGTCTTATCAGGTGAAAGGCTTTCTTTCTTTTGATTGTCAAACAATACAAATAGAGCTGAACAAAAATAGAAGTTCTGAAAGTTTTCTAAAATTATAACTCTTGAATGAAAGTCCAGTATCGGTCACAAACAAGGCTAGGAGGGTTGCTATTTATATTCCAATACTCGTACTAGTGTTCCCAGATGCAAACTGGAACTTCCATTGGAAACCTTGTCATTTTTTAGCATAACTTTACTCAGAACGTTTTGTCATTTGAGGGCGAATAGTTTTGTTCACAGTGTGTTGAAAAATTCATCTCAGTCAAAAAATGGAATTATCCCGTGAACATTTTCGTGCGATAATTTTTTAACGATTTTCGGCGTGGGTTATCGAGACAAGAGTGTTTTAATCAACTTGTTTCAACTTTCGGGGTTGAAGCACCATCAGAAACCACTGTTAATCGCTGGTACCAAGAGTTCAGTCTCGGACGCCGTTCGCTCCAGGATGGATTTAGTGGAGGACGTCGAACTTCGGTCACTTTGCCAGAAACCATCGATGATGTGCGTGAACTGATTAAGCCAGACCGACATGTGACATACCGTGAGATTGAGGCATTAGTATGACAAGCATCAATAAGATATTGAATGTTCATTTAACCGTAAAAATTTTGTTCTCGTTGGATCGTACACAATTTAACGAATGCTCAAAAAAAGGCAAAGAGATGATGAAAAAGTATAACTGCGGTAGTTCAAAGTCAGTGTATCCCATTGAATAGGTGACGAATCATAGATCTATGCATATGAACCCGAAACAAAACAGCAATCGACCGTATTGGTCTTTTAGGATGAGCCAAATCCAACAAAAGTTGTTCGTGGAAGAAGTACATCGAAGCAAATGATTGCGTTTTTATTTGGTATAACCGGCTATGTTGCCACAGTGTCTTTAGTAGTACGTAGGAGGTATATTCTGGAGATAAGATAATAAGAAAAGACAGATCATTTTGCATCACGACAATGCAAACTATCAAAAATCAGCTGAACCGATGAGCTACTTGACTCAAGATGTCAAATGGTGGGCCATCCACCGTACTGCCCTGATTTGGCACCCAATGACTTCTACTTTTTTCCTAGAATCAAGAAAAAAATGCATGGTCAAAGTTTTCAAAGTATGATTATGATTGATTTTTTGATTGGCCGAAGCAGGTGTTGAAGCGTTAAAAAATCATGTTTTGAAAGTGTCTCAATCGGAGTGGAAAAAGTGCTTCGAAAATTGGTTTATGCGCATGCAAAAGTGGATTGATTTTAAAGGAGGATATTTTAAAAAACAATAAAACCATTTCCAATGAAAAATTATTGTGTTTTTATTGCCGGACTTGAAATATAAAAAGCAACCCGTATCACTTTATAAAAAAAAGACAGTTGATACGACTTACAAACATACAAGTAAATACCCTCACCTATATAAGGATTTAAAGCTTTTCATCATTGCTCAATAAACAAAAAATTGGACCCTCAGAAAAGATACCCTGAGGCGTAGTTGCGGCCAACATTTGAAGGAAATTATTTTAAAAAAATAAATGCCATAAAATGTCCTTCCAAATTACTAATTAAGACTCCGCACTTGATTTGAATTTTTATATTTTTTTCTTGTTCTGAAAAAATACCTCTAGATGGATCACGCTATATTTACCTCTTCTCTCTGCCCCATAACTCATTACTCTTTCCCCTGTCTTCTACTCGCTATCTTGCTCGCTTCTTCAGTAGGGGCCACAAAGGGCCTTTAAGGCCTCGTAATTTTTTTCCTGGTTGGCTATTCTTTTATCCCAACCTTATCTGGTTCAAAATTTGCATAATGCGTAACGAGAGATCTATAACAGAGCTTGGTAAAACGGGACCATATTGGTTCGTGTTTTTACTTATACCACATTAGAGAAGGTCAGTCCAGATTTAAAACCCATCGTCATTGAAAACACATTTGAAATCAGGTCTTTGTTAAATTCCATTCAATACCAGAGACGCGTAGAGAATTATATTGTTGTCTCTGTCCCTCTGTAGACTTTTTTACTTGTTTTTATTTATTTTAATATTATGATCATTTAAAGCTTAACCTACTTCTTAACGCCACTCTCAAAATCACCATGATTTTATATCGAACGGTCTGGCAACTCCAAAACTATTTTTTTTGCGAACCCTAAATATTGTCAATTTTGAAATGTGAATTTATAATAATTTTTTAACGAAACATTTAATTGTGAAGAAGCGTGTCAACAAACCTTCGCAATTTTTATATACTCGTATAAAGTCAGAGTTAAAAGTTGAGTTAATTAAGCGCGGTGCTTTGGACTTAAGCATAAATTAAAAATTATACCTTTTGAATACTTCCTAGTGGTTTCTATACCTTCATTAAGGCATAGCTTGGAAATAATGATTAGAAATCCTAATGATTAGCAATTGGATTAGAAATTTTAATTGTGCTGAAAAATTGATTAATTATGATTAGTTAGCCATTTTAGACGATTACTAATTGATATGATTAGAAATAATCAAAAATGTAATCACATTTAGTGACGATTAGCATTTGTAATCGAATCTAATCAAAACTAATCCAAAAAATAATTGATTAGATTTCTTGATTATTTTTGATTAGATTTGATTATATCAACTATTTTTAACTATTTTTGTGAAAGGAAAATATTTATTTATCACATTTGTTGCTATATTTACATAATATAACAGTTTTTGAATATTGCATACGGTGCACCCTGTTCTTTAAATAAACACAAGACACAGCTGCTTATATATAATTCACAAAAAATTGACATTAGACTTCATTAATACCAACTTTTCAAATGAAAAGTCTGACAATGAATTTCATCTTGGAGTATTGATGATGCCTGCAAATGAGAATAGTCGTTCAACGGGTGCTGACGACGCCAGTGGGGTGTTACACAATAGGAATGCTTCCTTCAAAACATTATATTTGGTCCAAATTTCAGGGCCGGGATCCGGGTCATTTAAGTAAGCGTAAAACTGATTGCTTATGGCATTTTTGAAACCGTTGGAATCGGTTGGTGTTACCGGGGTTTTGGGAACGTCATCTTCTGTAAGGAAATAATATAAAGTTTGAAAAATCATGAAATACTGATGAAGTTACCGTCATCATCGAAATCATAAAATGAGTTGCCATTATTAAAATTCGGCACGTCCGTTGCACTATATGAAAAACCATTTTTGAAGAAAGTGCATATGACTTCAATCACTCTTTTGCTGATCTGCTCCTCAGTACAGTCAGACGATGTTTTTTGGATAACCCGCAACCATTTAATTTTCACATCTGGAGTCAATACAGCTGCCGCTATTGCCATGTTTACCTCTGGAGCCAATGTGAAATACAATTTAAACCTTACTCTCAATTGCTGTTCCAATTGCACGGCTATTGAGCTAATTTCTCCCAAAACCTCGGGTTTTCTGGATAATTTTAGCAGCTTGTTGCTCAAAGAAAGTAACATAGGAATAATACAACCATACTTCACATTGGCTTCACCTTGCAGAAAGTCCAAAGTTTGGGCAATGGGCTCCATTAGCATCTTGTACGACTCCAAAGATTGAAAATCACCGCTTACACGCCAACGCAGCTGACTTCCTTTCGAAATTTTGATCAAGCCAATGACAGGTGTAACCCAAGAAACTCCTGTGATTACCCGACCAAATGTCCGCTGTGGTGCAGAAGTATTTCGATGACGACATGGCTGTCTGTACCGCAGTCACCATGCTGTTGTATGTTTCATTGAGTCTTTTCATGGCTGTTTTCTGACACATAACTTTTAATCCAGTGCCACTAATCAGGTCTCGAAATGACTCCTTTTCTACAACAGAAACCGGTAACGCGCAGTCTACCAGAAAGCGAATTATTTTTTTTTCCGAAAGCTTCCGGCGACGTGCTTCCATCGGAAGGACCTGCTTTCATCCTAATATACTTTTTTTGCAACTCGCTGTGCCGAACTTTTAAATAAGAGATGAAGTTGGAGGTAACTTCACTTGTGCCTTTTATTAATTTGTGACAGGCCGCACATTTAGCGGTTGTACTCCCATTTGTCTGTCACAACAAGAAGAAAAAATTAATATATTGATTTAAAATGAATATCAATAAAAATTTTATTTATCACAAGTATATATCACCATATACACCAAACCTAATGGAATATAATGGGTAAAACTTACAAACATAACCATTGCCACATAAAATTCAGGGTTGAAAATTAATTTGGGCGAACTTCTGGTGCTACGCATTCTTTTAGCACTCACTGCCGGCTCGCTCTCCGAAACTATGTTCCGGATCACCTTCGTCGGTACATAATTTGGATCACATACATCATCGTCTGCGGAAAAGTCTTCGTCTTCGAAAACAATTTGATCCATTACGACGAAGATTTCACTTTCAATATTAAGTACACAAAGAAATTATACTTGTACTTCCACAAAACACGTTGAAAGTTAACATTAATAATAACACAACAACAAAGTGAACCAGCTGTGTCTAGTGTTTATTTAAATAACAGGGTGCACCGTATGCAATTTTATGCAATATTCAAAAACTGTTATATTATGTAAATATAGCAACAAATGTGATAAATAAATATTTTCTTTTCACAAAAATAGTTAAAAATAGTTGATCTAATCAAAAATAATCAAGAAATCTAATCAATTATTTTTTGGATTAGTTTTGATTAGATTCGATTACAAATGCTAATCGTCACTAATTGTGATTACATTTTTGATTATTTCTAATCAAATCAATTAGTAATCTGAAATTTTTATCAAAATTCAATTCTAATGATTAGATTATTTTATTTCTCTAATCGTAATGATTTATAATTCTAATCGAAATTCCCAAGCTATGCATTAAGGGCACTGTGGCCCTTCTTAAACTGAAGATCTCCACTACAACAATGTAATAAGAACTTACTTTTTAAATGTTATTAGACCTATCATGACATATGCCTCGCCAGTATGGTACAAAGCAGCCAAAAGCAACCTAAAGAAACTACAAATCATTCAAAATAAATGTCTGAAAATAATTAATAATAAGAACTGGAGATACATTTGGAAACCGGATACGAGAAGTTTACAGACTGTATAAACAGACTGAATGATAACTATTTTAATAAAATTGAAAATTCTTCTTATGACATCAGAAGAGAATGCAGAGATATAAATGAATAAAACAGTAAATTAGCAAATTGAAATAATTCTGTTCTATATTAGATTATTTTAGTTAATAAACTTGTATAAACAATTACTTTTTCTATAAATACTCGTATTTGAATTCACAATTTGTGTGTTAAATACATAAAGGTTTTACCCCTTTTTCCTTTAATGTAACCATTATATCCCCTAAACTTGTTATACCCCTTTATAAGATTTATTTGTTGAAAAATCATACTGATTAAACCCATAAAACTGTTATTATTATACTTATGTAAAACGAAACATTGGAAGAATAAAATTAACATTGAAATAGTGGTTTCTATACCAAGAAGTTGGTCCAACCCTTAATATGTTTAAAGTTTGTGTTTATAAGTATATTCTTATTATTTTTTTTTGATATTTAGGAATTTTATTATAAAAACATTTTGCAGAGTAGATCAAGCCTTGTATTAAGCCGCTGTATTTTATTCAAAATCCCTTGGAAATTACTAGCATTCGGCCAGGCTAGCAATTTCTCAACGCTACTTATCATACCACCCAAAAAATAAGTATGGATGTGCATATCGTTTTACATACTTTTTCGTGTGCAGCTATTCATATGCAATATAAATGCTTTCTCGGATTTCAATAAAAGATAAGAGGTTCACTCAATATTACTTATGTATCAGACATTTATAAAAGTTTTGTCTCTGGCTGATAAATAAGTACGTGTGCCAATGTATGTACTCCTACGTATTGTATGTAAACATTCAAGTGTATTTGTCTGCATCATATATCTTTTCTACAAAATTAGAAAAGATATTTCAATGGCTGTAAAGGTAAAAAAAGAAAAGAAAAACTAAGCCAAAGGTCACACCCAGAGTGTATTGGTCTACCGTTTCAACGGAAGTGGACAATTTCACTCGTTACAAATACCTAGAGAGAGGGGGAGAATGTTGGCCAGAAATTCAAATTCAAATAAAAAATTGTTTTACATTTTTTACTAATTTCAATTAAAACTTTTCTGGCATCATTTTCATTTTATTTCTTTATTGACATGTACTTATAATTCGAAGCCCATTGGTGGCCTATTAAAGCTAAATTACAATATCTATCAAAATGTTGAATAGAACATCATTCATAAACAACTAGAAAAAATTCAGTATAAAATAAAAAAAATATAAATTAAAATAATCCTTATTTTTCCTAATAAAAGAATTTCCTTTACAAATTAAAAACATGGAGGCGAATCAAAGAAATTACTTAGCAGACATCTATTGAAAAACTTTATGTACGAGGGCGGTTCGGAAACTTCTTAGCCTAGCACAAAAAGCGCGGTATACACAGTAAAAAGTTAAGTGTTTTGGAAACTTCCATCTCTGCCATGAACACATGTTAAATTTTGTTTCGATCTGGCAACTCCTTCATATAGAAACAGGTGTTCACAAAAGACTCATCCGCGATTTTATTACAATGGAAAAATTAGAAATGCGTGGTGTCATTAAATATTTACATAAAAAAGGTTTATCGGGACAAGAAATTCATAACGATATGATGAATGTATTAGGTGAAAGTGCTCCTTCATATGCAACAGTAAAAAATTGGGTTGCTGAATTTAAACTTGGTCGTACAAGCATCGAAGATGAACCACGTAGTGGACGTCCAAAAACAGCAACAACAACAGAAATTGTAGCCAAAGTGCATGATATGGTATTAAATGATCGCCGAATAAAAGTGCGTGAAATAGCTAATATCATGGGCATCTCAAATGATCGAGTCCATTTAATTTTGCACGAAGAACTACAGATGAAAGATGGGTGCCGCACTTGTTAACAGTCGACCAAAAACGCATAAGAATGAACATTTCTCAAGCTTGTTTGGATCGTTTTTAGCGAAATAAAATGGATTTTAAGCGTCGTTTCATAACTGTTGATGAGACATGGATCCACCACTATACTCCAGAGACAAAAGAACAATCCAAACAATGGACTGAAGCTGGAGGAAGTGCCCCAAAGAAGGCAAAAACAATTCAATGGGCTGGTAAGGTTATGGCAACGGTTTTTTGGAACTTCAAAGGTATTTTATTGATTGACTATCAGCGAAAGGGTAAAACAATAAATTCAGAGTAGTATTGCAACCTTTTAGATCAATTAAATGTACAAATTCGAGAAAAGCGTCCTGGCTTACAAGACAAAAAAATAAGTTTTCATCAAGACAACGCACCAGCGCACAAGAGTGTTTTAACAATGACTAAAATCAACGAATTAAAGTACGAGTTGCTTGACCACCCACCTTATTCTCCTGATTTAGCTCCCAGTGACTTTTACCTTTCCAAATCTAAAAAAATCCTTGCTGGCAAGCGTTTTAGCACAAATGAAGATGCAATTACAGTTGTAAACCACTATTTTGAAGACCTTGAGGAAAACTATTTTAATCAAGGGATAGAATTGCTAGATAAGCATTGGACTAAGTGTATTGAAGTTTCAGGAGATTATATTGAAAAATAAAAATATTTTTGAAAAACTAACTATTCTCTTTCATTGATAGGCTAAGAACTTTCCGAACCGCCCTCGTATTTTCTTATTAGAGATATTTTATAATGCAATTGACGCCTGGACTTTATGATTAATCTACAAGCGATAGGTGATGTACGCATTCAAATGGCAGATAGGCTAAGGAAAACCGCTACCAAAAAAAATTAATAAATTTTTTTTATTTTTTTTAATTAATCTGGTTAATTTTTTTTTTTTATTAATTTGCAGCATGATTTTTCGATTTAACAAAAGTGGATAACTGGGACACTGAAACAAGAATTCGGATTGTCCGCCGCGGTTCTTGAGGATTGGTTGCATGTTCTCTGTGAATGTACTCTTTATGAAAGTGTTAGGGATTTAGGTCGGTTAGGAATTGAAATGACGGACGGACAGTGGGATGTTAGAGGGATGGTTGCTTCACAAGAGGTTTTGGCCAGAGCGAATGAGTTCGCAAATAGGGTTTTCTCGATGCGGCGTGCTAGGGCGAGTTTGGCAGTATAGAGTAGAGGTTGATTGTTGGCTTAGGATGTCGGTGGCTGTGGGTGACCAGTCCCATGTTGTATGGAATAAAAACTGGGAGTAGCCTTTTGGTAACGAGGTCTGACCGGAGACTTAAATCTGGTACCACGGGTAGTCAGGAGCCCCCAGAACTTGTTCTTGCCTGACTATATGGTGCGGCCCCTCGGGGAGTATCGTGGTGGCTGTGGTTTATACCCAAATCGCGGGGAGAACTTCGGTTCGATGTGGAGTTGCATTGCGACCGGGTGCTGTGACCCATAGAACAGTAGAGGTTTAGATAGTCCTCGACCCCTAACCAAGAGGGAAGCCATGACCCATAACTGTTATGCTTCGAATTGGTACCGGCGGAGCCAATCCAATGGGGCGTTGGCCGTCGCATCGTTGCGGCCCCAGTGTGATGGCACACCGTGGTTCAGGCCATTTCGGCGATAATCACGTTAAATCCGACATCTTCTGTCCGCCGCTATCACGCTCTGGCGTCCGTAGTTTCGGTTCAAAGAGAGTATAGGCGCACGTTTGAAGGCAATCCTCCGAGCAGATGGACCATAATGAAACTTGTTAACAATTTTTCCAAGCATGGGACATCAAAACCCTTCAGTTCGCTGCTGCCATACAAAACAATCCAACAATCTACAATCAAATGAGTATACGAGGGCTGTTATATATATATATATATTTCTGGCCTAGGCAACACTAAGTGTTCCCATTGGAAAGTTTGACATTTTTTTAGCCTTAACGTTCTCAGAACGTTTTGACGTACGACCATCATTCGTGTTGTTTACCGTGACTTGAAAAAATCAATTTAGCAAAAAAATGGAATTAAATCGTGAACATTTTCGTGCGATCATTTTCACAACTTTCGACGTGGATTATCACGACAAGAGTGCATCGATGAACCTAAATCTTTATATGGCGATGAATCACCATCCTATATCACTGTGAACAACTGGTTTAGTGAATTCAATCGTGGCCGACGTTCGCTCAAAGATGAAGGTCGTCCAAAAACGGCCGTTGTGCCAGTGAACATTGATGCCGTGCGTGAACTGATAATGCAAGATCGTCATGTGGCATTTTGTTGTTGTTGTTGTAACAACAATATATTTATTTTGAAGTCTTGTTCGTCTATGGGGGATCTGCTTCGATATACAGGTGGAGGAAACGCGCCATTTGAACTGGATGCGTTCACAGAGACCTGGGGGTCAGCTGAGTGGGCTTGGCCGAACAATCGAAGAGGTGCAACACATCATGTGGTCCCTGATGGCAGGCGGGACAGATGTCCGGATTGTTAGCATCAATTCGTGCCCAGTAAGAATTGAGGCGGCTGCACCATCCAGATCTCAGCTGCGCCAGAACCACGCGCGTCTGCCGAGGTAGTACCTTCTCCTCAGGTGAAATCTCCGGGGGATGATCCCCTAGCACTACATTCATACGGTAGCTGCATACTGCTGCTGCTACATCATCGGCGTGAATGTTGTTCAGACCTGTCTGATAGTTTCGATGATCTAAAGGTTCTCTCTTATACCGCTGGACCTCTCTCTCTGGATCATGATGATCGTACCTGATCTGCCTGGGCGGAGTCATGTGGCATACCGCGAAAAAGAGGCATCCTTGGGCATTTCTTCCACCAGCATACATTCGATATTGTATGAACACCTGGCCGTGAAAAAGGTTTGTTCTCGTTGGATCACGCACCATTTAACAATCGCTCAAAAAAAGGCTCGCATCGGTCGATTGGTGCAAAGAAATTTTGAAAAAATACGATCGCGTTGCTTTAAAATACGTTTATCAGATCGTCACAGGTGACGGATCATGGATCTATGCGTATGAGCCCGAAACAAAACAGCAATCGACCGTGTGGGTCTTCGAAGACGAGCCAAATCCAACGAAAGCACTTGAAGCAAATGGACGCCTGTTTCTTCGGCAAAACTGGTCACGTGGCGACTGTTTCGCTTGAGCCACGTAGTATGGACAATTCTGAGTGGTACAATACAATTTGTTTGCCTGAAGTCTTCGGAGAAATTCGAAAAACGAACAAGAATAGGCGAATCATTGTGCACCATGACAATGCGAGCTCTCACACATCGGCTCAAACCAGTGCCTTTTTGACCGGCCAAAACGTCGAATTGATGGGTCATCCGTCGTTCAGTCCTGATTTGGCACCCAATGACTTCCTTTTATTCCAGCACATCAAGTACAAAATGCGTGGTCAACGATTTTTGTCGCCAGAAGATGCTGTTGAAGCGTTCAAAAACCATGTTTGGAGGTGTCTCAATCGGAGTGGAAGAAGTGCTTTGACAATTGATTTGAGCGCATGCAAAAGTGAAAGTGGAGAATACTTTGAAAAACAATAAAACCATTTTGATGATAAATATTCGCATTTTCATTCTTAGGCCAGAAATATATATAGCAGCCCTCGTAAGCAGACAGTCATTGCAGTCAATTACCTACAAAGATTTGGACTTATTCCCATATAAAATTCAAATGGCCAACAAACTGAACGCAGCACACTTCTCGATTCGCTTGGAATTTCGCCAGAAGATGCTTCACATAGTGGAAGAGGACGGAAACATGTTAATTTGTCTTTTCATGTCTGACGAGGCCCATTTCGTTTTAAACGGCAACATAATCAAACAAAATTGTCGAAAATTGAGTGCTTCCAACCCACAGATTCTCTATAAGACGGAATTGTCACAGTGTAGTGTGCAGTTTCATCACGCTGCGTTGTCGGGCCCTACTTCTTCGAAGAAAACCGGTCACACCTGCAAACTCCTCACATAGCCCGGCCTTTTATGACAGAATTGCGACAAGCATTTCCCAATAAGCTGATAACCAGAAACTCCACACCACCTTGGCCCCCCGGGTCACCTGATCTTACTGCACCTGACTTTTTCTGGTGAGGTTATTGCAAACAGAAAGTCTACTTAGTAGGGACATAAATACTGTTACACACGTTTTAGCTGTAAAATAAAAAGTACTGAATGTTTATGGACTACATATTTTTAATATATTTATTGATGTATATTGCATCCACAAAGAATCTTCTTATTCGAAATGTCCGCCTTTTTCCTTTACACACGCTTAAGTCGCACTGACCAATCGTCAATAGCTGCACGAACCTCGTCGATTGGAAAATTCGCCACAGCTCGAACCAAAGCAGTCTTAAGAGATCCAATGCTGGGGTATCTTTTGTGACAAACCTTGTCCTCTAAAACCGTCCACAATTGGAAATCCAATGGGTTCAAATCTGGACTGCCTGAGAGACATTCTTCAGAGGGAATGAACGCTGGCAAATTGTTTCGAAGCCAGGCCTGGGACGTTTTAGGCTCATGGGCCGGCGCAGAATCCTGCTGGAAAGTCCATGATTGGTTTTGGAACAGGGAATTGTTCAGAGGCTTTACAACAGCTTCCAAAACGGTTTCTTGGTAAACTTTGGCCGATGTTTTGACTCCTTGTTCGCAGAAATGCAGGTCAGTGACCCCATTGAAAGAGACACCCCACCAAACCATGACTGAAGCTGGATGATGACTCTTTTCCACCCTTGGGATCAGTTCAGATGCTTCCTTAGATGACCGCGCATACGCTTTATCATTTAGCTTGTTAAATTTTTCCTGAACGGTAAAAATTTTTTCATCGGTGCTTCACCAAAAGACGTTTGCATTTTTTAATCCTATTTTTTTTTAAAGCTGCAGTCAATAAATGTCCGGTACGTCGTTTGAAAGCCCCAAGTCTCAAGGCTCTTTTAACGATTCGACTCGTAAATTCATCTCACGGGCCATGATTTTCTGTTTTCGGAGCGGATTTCTGTGAAATCTTGATTTAACGGCTTTGATGACATGCGTTGTTCGAACAGAGCGTGGGTGGCCCGACCGGTGGCGGTCTTTTACATCTCCACTCTCCTCATACAGTTTTATGCATCGGTAGACGAACATGCGGCTAATCTCTAGTGGCCGGAGCGTTTTGAAAATTATTTTTTTTATATATCACTTTTTTTCATAATCCCTAGTGGCCGGAGCGTTTTAAAAATATCGCTTTTTTTATTTCACACTTGAAAAGCGCTATTACAGCGATACGGTTCTCATTATCTGACCACTCCATGATGAAAGTTGAAACAATTTTAAAATCCCGTTACAGACTAACGCTATTGAGGTTAGCTTTCAAAACCCATATGACATTAACGGGGTAAGTTCAGTTCTACTATTGAAATGGGTGTGTTCAATGTTGTAACAGTATTTATGTCCCTACTAAGTACAAAGCAAAACCAACAAATTTGAAAGAACAAAAGTAATCCATAAACAATTGCGGCTATTCCTTTCTTAACTCTTCAAGCAGGAATAAACAAATTTTAAATTCCATTATTTTTAAAACTAATTACGATATATTTAATAAAATTGAATGACCTTTAACATGAGTAAAAGAAAAATGAATTTCATACATTGAAAAAAAGTTATTTAAGTTTCTTTATGTACGAGGGCGACCGCAAAACTAACTGGCCTGGCACATTTTCTGTTTTACTAGCAACTTTTGTTTTTTTTTTGTTTTTTAAAAGCAATCTTTTATAAGGCATCTGTCAAAATTTCCGAAATATTTAATGATTATTTTCTTTGTTACAGGTGATTAAAGTAAACAAGCTTTAAAATTTTTGAAAAATGGAAAATAAAGAGTTTCGTGCGGTAATTAAACACTTTTATATGAAAGGTTATACGCCACAATTAATCAAAGATGAATTGGATTCTCTTCATGGTGATAATGCACCATCATACTCCACCTTGAAATCCTGGGTTCAACAATTTAAAATGGGTCCTTCAAGTACGGAAGATGAACAACGCTCTGGAAGACCGAAAACAGCTACTTCTATTGAAAACATAAGAAAAATATTTAATGAAGTGACTAAAAATAGACGAATAAAGCTCAGAGAACTTGCTGATATTGTTAAAATACACGAAAAACAAGTTTGGAGTATTTTACACGATGAACTCTACATAAAAAAGCTATCCGCAAGATGGGTGCCGCGTTTGTTGACTTTGCCCCAAAAAATCGTCCGTTGGACCAATTCCGAGGAGCTTTTAGCGATTTATCAGCGTAATCCAATAGAGTTCTTGCGCCGATTCATAACTGTTGATGAAACATGGATCCATCACTACATCCCAGAATGCAAAGAACAGTCAAAACAATGGATAGAAGCTGGTAAAAGTGGTCCCAAGAAGGCGAAAACTGTTAAGTCAGCAGGAAAAGTAATGACCACAGTATTTTGGGATGCAAGGGGTATAATATGTATTGATTATCTTGAGAAAGGAAAAACTATAAATAGTGAATGTTATTGTGCATTATTAAATCGGTTAAGTGAAGAAATCAGGATGAAACGACCGCATTTAGAAAAAAAAGTTCTTTTTCATCAAGATAATGCTCCTTCACACACTGCATTTTTAACTCAACAAAAACTGGCTCCGCATCCACCATATAGTCCAGATTTAGCTCCTTCTGATTATTTCTTGTTTCCAAATTTAAAAAAAAAATTCTCGGTGGCAAAAAATGTTCGTCCAATAGCGAGGTTATTGCTGAAACTGAGGCATATTTTGAAGGTCTTGAAAAATCTTATTTTTCGGATGGAATTAAAAAACTTGAAAAACGTTTGATGAAGTGTATTGAGTTGGAAGGAGATTATGTTGAAAAATAAATAATAATAATTCCAAAAAAACGGTTCTTCTTATGTTAGGCCAGTTACTTTTGCGGTCGCCCTCGTAGCAATATTTATCAGCCACCCTTTATTTACACTATGCACTAATAGACGGCATTATTAAGGACCAGAGTGTTATACCACGTGGAGCAGCATCATGTAATTGGCTGTTTGAAATGTATAACTTAAAAAATAACTTCTCTTTGGAATGAGCCACCCACCGCGTAAGTTTCTAAGACAGTCATGCTAGTGAACAACATACACTCTCCCCGCCTTCGCACGATGCTTATTGCTGACAATATAGCTGCCGTAGCCCAGAGTGTGTGACTCAGCTGTGAAACTAGACTCGTCATCGATCTCACCACCTAAACAATTTACGCATCCCTTGCTTTCTTTCCTTACAATGTCCCATTGTGCCAAAAACAAATGGCACAAGATCATCCGCTTCTTTATCGCTTCGAAGTTTGGGTATTAGGAAGGCTTCACACAGAGAACAGATTCATTGCCACAAACGAATTTGTTTGGCAACAGAATGATTGAGGTTGCATAAACTTTGATTATTCCGTCAGTTCAACCGAATGTTAGTGGGGTGCACTGAATTTCTAAGTGGAACAGAAGTAGCGGTGGAATTTCGATAAAAAAGAACCATATTTCGCACTTGTTTAAAAAAAGGCTATTAGCTCAAATATTTTTATTTATTATTGGAGCTTTTACCTACACTCTTAAGACAATCTAAAACATTGGGACGGTCGGTCATATCGGGGGGAAACTGTAGAAAATTAAGTGAATACATCAATAGGCTTAAAGTTAAATCATTTTATTTTAAATATGCCTATATTCAACCGACCTTGGTAACAATAAACAACTTCTTCTGCCTTATGGCAAAATTTTAGTCGTCATCACTAACAATTTGTTACAGTGAAAATATGTCTGCAACTCGTTTGGTTGCCTCAAACCACACATTTTTAACGCATTTTATAGACATGGCCGATCAGTTGATTGTGCCTTCGGTTACTGCAAAGAATTTATTTGTTGCCACTACCATTTATGGGTACCAAGTACCATACACTTCATAATTGGTTGGTTGTCATAACCACCAGTTGTGGTAACCAATAGTTTTTCTGATTTCGGTTGGTATAACCGACTCGTTGGCTGTAGGTTTCGTATTATTATTGTAGGTATCACCTCATGTTAAGTCGAATTATGTAACCATCAATAGAATGGATTTGCAGCAGAAAGTATGTTTATCCAACCGAATATTAGTAGTACGGTCCGATTTCCAAATGGTTTTTTCTCTGTGAGTGTAGATTGTCTTTGAAGTGTGGACTTTAAAGTGGTAGCATCAATCACCCATTTTATACCCTCTAAAGAAGGGAGTATAATATATTAAATTTGGCGTTCTATTTGCAAAATGTTCGTGAGGACGTTTAGAATTGTGAATAGCCGAAATCGGCCCAGGGGAAAAATTTTCCTTTTAAGGGTCTTAAGGTACCTCGGTAAAAAGAAGTAGTCTTTTTTGAGAGAAGGAAAACATGTTTTTATGGGTACTGTTCATTGGGACGCACTTAACATTCCAAAAAGCACAGTTAATAACCGTTTTAGCTCATGTGGCCCAAAAAAAAGTCCCGCATGGTCAAATAGGCGATAAACAGTCAATAAAGACATGCGGGCACTCAAATAAAAGACAATTTTAGTACGTATTTAAATATAAATTTATTTGGAAGTTTTGGTTAAGATTAAGTACGAAAGCATGATCCAGATCCTTTTTTTTTGGGATTTAGTAGCGTAGGGACGGTGGAGGGTATATGAGGTTCGACCTGGCGCCGAACTTAGCGTCAGGCATAATAAACTAGACAGAGATGAATGACAGCCCCCCTCACACCACCCCGTCAAATCGATCATCTACATGATGATAGATAAACGTGTGAGCTAATTGGATCAATTGGAAGATTAGCTAAGGACACCCTAAGAGCTTTTTTATAGGGTGCTGTTAAGGATCGATGCTATGCGAACATGCCATTAACGATTAAGCCACATGAGGTGGGCATATAAATAATTCCGTTGCTTATTTAACAAAACATAGTTTTTTTTTGCAAAAAATAAAATTACTGTTCAACATAATCTCATTTAAGCTAACAAAACATAGTTTTTTTTTTTCTTTTTTAAATACTCGTTAAATGGGTCCAATCCAAGTTGGCATTATATTCGCCGTTTGTTGTTTTTCCCTTTGAACGTAATCTATGTGCATCCCAAAACACTGTTGTCATCACCTAATTGACCGACAAAGTTGCCTCGGCCTTCTTCGGACCCGATTCGCCCAGAGAAACCCATTGTTTAGACTGCTGCTTGGTCTCCGAAGTGTTGTTATAGATCTATGTTTCATCTACAGTTACAAAAACGCCGCAAAAACTCATTCGGTTAAACAGCTCCAAAGAATCAATTGAAGTTGTCACTCGATTATGTTTATGGTCAATTGAGAGCAAACGCGGCAGATATCTTGCAGATAGCTTTCTTAAACTAAACTGATCATGTAAAATCAAAACTACACTGCCCTATGAAATGCGTATGGCATCAACAATCTCACGCACTTTTACTCTTCGATCGTACAACTCCATATCGTGGATTTTTTCGACATTCTCGGGTGTATTGACCACAATTGGGCGACCAGAACGTTCAGCGTCATTTGTAGCTGTGCGACTACAGCGAAAATCAGTAAACCACTTTTTTACCATTGAAATCGATGGTGCAGAGTCCCCATAGTATTTATCAAACTTTTTCTGGGTTTGATTAACAGTTTTTCCGCAAAAAACAAAGCTGAAATTCACTTTTTTCCATTTTTAACAAAATCCAAGAGGTTTTATGCTAGAACAGCTTTTAAACACAAACTAAATGAAGGAACTCCCTCAAAATTCGACAGTAGTCTACTAACAGATGGTACTTTATGGGGGTAGTGCTGCATTTCATATAACTACAAGGGAAGTTGGAAAAATCTCGGAATTATTGATATGCCTCCGTAGCAACCCACTCGTGAAAATTTGGTTGTCAGGGTGCCTTTTTAGCAAAAACATTCGAAGCTGCAATTTGAATTAAAATGTGCTCCATAAATAGTGAGAATGTTTGTTTGTTTCAATACTACAGGGGTTATATATTTACATAGTTTTGAGTTTTATCGTAAAGATATTTCAACAAATAGTTACAATTATTTGATTATTTACTAACTTATTAAATAATAACAGTTTATAGGGAAAAAAGATAGTAAAAAACCTACGCTTAATATCACAAAATAATAAGATTTAAAAGCAATAACTAGATTTGTCTATAATTAAACTTATAGAGTAAATTAGCTATTGTTAAATCAAACTTCTATGTCTATGAAGTTCTGCAGTAGGAAATCTTGAAGGTAAATTGTAAATTATTTTAAGATTTTTGTTCTGAATAATTTGAAGTTTCTTTCTATGTGTTTTTGCACAATCTCTCCAGATCTGGCAGCTATATGTAAGGATTGGTTTAATACATAAATTGTACAAAAGAAGTTTGTTCTTAGAATGTAATTTTGATTTCTTGTTTAATAACGGATATAATGCTCGTCCACATCTTGTAGCCTTTAGACACACCTCCTCTAGATGATCCTTAAAAGTTAATTTCTGGTCCAGAATGATTCCAAGGTATTTAGTTGATTTTGATAGGCGTATTTCTCTTCCCGGTACCATTAGTTTTATGGAAGGAATTCTTTAGCAGATTTATTGAAAGGAAATAAAATAGCTTGAAACTTTTCCTCGTTTATTTTTATTTTCCATATGGAATAGTATTTGCCTGCGGAAACTAGAGCTTTTTGCATTTTCTTTACTGCGGCATTTGAAACTTTTCCATGGCATATGAATGCGCTGTCATCGGCATAAAAAGCTACCTCATTTCCGACAGAAGGTCTAAAGTCCGAAATATAAAGCGAGTATAACAAAGGAGAAAGAAGAGATCCCTGAGGAACTCCAGCAGGGATACATTTAACCGCCGATTTCTCTCCATCTATTTCAACCACAAATCTTCTGTCAGTAAGGAAATTTTTAATCAGCTTAATTATATATGTCGGGCAGTTCATTTTGTAAAGTTTGTCTACAAGTCCATCGTGCCAAATGGAATCAAAAGCCTTTTCAATATCTAAAAAGAGTACCCCAGTGGATAAACTCCTGTTTTTGCTTGATTTTTATCATATTTACAAATCTTTTCACTTTCTTTTCATGAGTTGTCGAATGATGAGCTCTGAAACCATACTGGCATCTGTGGATAAGATTATTTTCTTCCGCATATGTTTGAAGTCTATGGAATATTATTTTTTCCAGGACTTTATCTAAGGATGATAATAAGCTAATTGGGCGATAGCTTGCAGGTGCCTTAGGATCTTTGCCTTTTTTTAGAACAGGAATAACCTTAGCCAATTTGAAAACATTTGGGAAATATCCATTTTTTAAACTGAAATTAAACAGATTTACCAGATATTCATAAGCAGATTGAGGCAGTTGTTTAAGCAAAACATTGCTTATCTGATCAATACCTGGAGTTTTTGAATTCTTCAAACTTTCTATGAAAAAAACACTTCTTTATATGTGGTAAGAGTATTTGGATCATTGTTAGGAATATTATTCTCATTTATTAACGTTATAAAACGGCTAACTTTTCTCTCTGCAGGGCTGTATGAGTTGTTAGTGGTCAGATGAGCGTTTGCAAATTGGTTTGCAATTATCTCTGCTTTTTCTTTGCAACTGGATATTTCCTGGTTGTTAACAATTAATTGTTAATAGTGGGAATGCTTGAGATACCAGAACGTACGTGGCAATCAGCTTCAATTTTACGTAACAAAATGAACCAACCGTAATAATTGGTAACGCCATATTTTCGAGGATGTAAGCAACTGAACGCATGTCTCTACTGTGAGTGATGATTAATTTGAATCAGTCTAAGTGGCTAACCTCTCTGTACTTATTTTCGGCAGTAACGATAAAAACACAAAAACGTGGGATCGTGCCGATCGTTTCTATTGAGCATCGAAATGGATTGTGGTTAGATATGGATTTAAAACTTCGTTAAAAGTTAAGTAAACGCAAGGATTTTAAGCATATTTATTTTAGTTTATTTCTAGTTTTTACTTTGTATTCCATTGACTTATAAATCAATTTTTTTAGATATTCTCTTTTAAGCATTAATGGCACTAGCTTACAGCCATATTGGTCCAAAATTCTAAATATTTTTTCCTGTAGATTTTGACCTCTTAAACACGAAAATGATATTAAAAAAATTTTCTTCTGATCAGCAATAGCATTTTTGTATTTTTTTTAAGATTTTTTTAAGGTATTTTTTATATTAATATTCTTTAATTTATATTTGATTATGATTTTTTTATGAGGTATCTCAGCTTTTTGACTCCCAAACGCTTTTACCGATTTAGTCAATAATGGTCTCAAATGAAAGGAAATAAGCCTTTCTATAATTTTTTTATAGAATGTACTAAAATCAGTTTAATAGTTTTAAGGTTAGAGGCATTTAAAATTTAAAAAATTTAATTTTTGTGCAAAAATCACGATTTCAAATTGAGAAAACAATATATAAGTATAAACAATAATATAAAAGTATATAAATAAATTGGGCATACAGTTTAAACTTTAAAATTTTTACATAATTTCCTTTCATTTGAGACTACTCTTGATCAAATCGGTAAAAGCGTTTGGGAGTTATGGTCTTAAAAGCTGAGACAGTTCATAAAAAAATCTATTTTGACAATTTATCAGAGGAAAATTTTTTAAAATTAATTTTCGTGTTTAGTAGGCCAAAATCTATAGGAAAAAATATTTTGAACTCTGGACCAGGAAAAAAAAACAAAATTTGTAAGCTAGTGTAATTTTTAAAGTAGCCGACGGTGATCTCATTGACGAAAGTATCATTTGATGTCTTCTAAAATCCACTCTAAAACAATTTTCGGACAAACATCCTTCTAGCATTAACATTTAGGCTTTGAACTATAATTAGACGGTCTCATTGACGAATGTGGTTCATTTTTCTCCAATGGATGCACTTACTTGCGCTCTACAGCAATTTCTGGCAAGTTTGACATTCTAGGTAAGAATTAATACTCGTATTCTTACAATCATTCAGACAATCTTCTTGCGTTATTTTGGTATACTAGTAACAAATAAACTGCCGAAGGCTCATTGACAAAAGTGTTTCCCTAATCTCTAAAAGCCAGCAGTAATAGTCTAAACAATTTTTAAATTTGATATTATCTCTTCATAACCCATAAGGAAGCGCAGATTTTTCGCGTCGCTGAGAAATAAATTCAAATTAAACAAAATAAATTCTGTGTAATTTAAAAAGGATGTGCGTACATTGAGCCGAAAATACCATGTGTCTGGTTAAATGTCTTATGGTAAATGTTTGATAACGAAGACAAAATAACGTTATATAAGATCAAATTTACATTCAAAATCGTTGAATTAACATTATATAAGGTTGTTTTTTCAAGAGAGACGCAGAAAAATGTGCTTTACAAACATGTATTGTTTTAATAAATTTACTATGAAATTTTAATATTAAAAAAAAATTTTAATATTAACAATTTTCATGGTTAAAAACATGTATTGTTAAAACAACAATAATTATTTTAATAATAAAAATTTTAATAGTTACAAAACTCAACAATGCATTGTTAAAACAACAATTTTTATTTTAAAATTAACAATTTTCATGGTTCAAATATTCAACCGTGGAATAGTTAAATTAACTTTTATTATTGTTAAATACCAGTCAACAACAAAATATTCAAATTAACCTTATATAACGTACACTCCAAATCATGTTTATTTATGGTTAAGTTATTTTATTTTAAAATTAACAATTTTCATGGTTCAAATATTCAACCGTGGAATAGTTAAATTAACTTTTATTATTGTTAAATACCAGTCAACAACAAAATATTCAAATTAACCTTATATAACGTACACTCCAAATCATGTTTATTTATGGTTAAGTTATTTTATTTTAAAATTAACAATTTTCATGGTTCAAATATTCAACCGTGGAATAGTTAAATTAACTTTTATTATTGTTAAATACCAGTCAACAACAAAATATTCAAATTAACCTTATATAACGTACACTCCAAATCATGTTTATTTATGGTTAAGTTATTTTATTTTAAAATTAACAATTTTCATGGTTCAAATATTCAACCGTGGAATAGTTAAATTAACTTTTATTATTGTTAAATACCAGTCAACAACAAAATATTCAAATTAACCTTATATAAGTATAACGTACACTCCAAATCATGTTTATTTAAGGTTAAGTTAACCTTATATAAGGTTATTGTTCTTCTCAGTGTACAAGAAGGGCCAAGAATTGGGCTATTGATTTCCGTCGCCTAGTTTTTCAATAATTACTTAAGCCGTACTAACTTATTTCCTATTGAGAATGTGAAAATAAGGAAATATACGATGGATTTAATGAACCCTCCCAACGAGAAATATATAAAGAGTACTGCTACCACCCCCCAATCCCGCTTTGAAGCCACATCGACCAAGGACGAATCTCATTCCATGTATAAATAATCGACCAGTTCTTTCTTATATCCCGCATACTGCTCCCGAAGCCATATGTTTTACTCGTAATGTTTGATATGATCTTAAAAGAGAAATGTGTCGCATTAACCACTGCCGACATTAAGCGTTAAAACAGAACATTTACCCAAACTTCTTTGCATTGCGAAATTTAATGTAGGCAATACGATTACATTCTCGTCCCCTCTACATTTTTTTATTTAGTCTAACCCAACGAATTTGTCAATTTCCTATTCGTACCATTTTCATGTGATAATATTTGAAATTGATTTCATACTGACTTCTGCGTTAAAGCCACTGGTAGGCCACACTCTAACAAGCGTAAAAACATACCAAAACTTACACACATACGCTTACAGTCAATATAAAATATGTCTTTAAGGATCATTTCTTTGGCAAATTGTGAGTGGGGCTCTTTAAAGCCATCTGCTATTTTTTCTTATTTGTCCATTAGTATTATCGCAGGCCTAGAAATAAATGATACATGCCCGAAACCCTACATAGACACATATTCATCTATAAACCATGCAGATGGATATGGGACATTCCATGTCAATTGGATTTAAGCTGTGACCAAAAAAAAACCGATATGGTAAAGGCCGACATTGTTCTAATTATTTGTTTTAATATAGCTTCTTTAAGTTTGGGAGTGCCTTTTATGTTTATGGCGATCACAAACAATATCAGTACTCTTTTGGATTTGGTAGACAAATCGATACACTTAAAATACTGATTTTTTTCTTAAAATATATAAAACTCTTTAAAAGAAATGATTTTGTTTTACGCATAACTTTAACAAATATGGCAGCCCAAAATTCTGATTACTGTTTTGGATTTGCATGCTTTATGCGCAAATTTGGTAAAATGTAAAAAAATCAAAGACCTTCAACATCAAAACTTAAACTGAAAAACATAATTTTTAATCTATTTATGTCTTACTACATATTATAGATCGAAATGTTCTGTTTCATATGAATCAAGTTTCTTCTAAATCGGCCAGTCCATTCCAGAACAGAAATATTTTTAGTACAGCCTAAAAATTAATTTTTTTGGGCATTTACAATATTTCACACCCTCTTCAAAAAAAAAAATTATATCAGCTATTTATACGATTGTAAAGAGACTTAAATCTTATCAAGCAGAAAAAAATAGGTGCGTTTATATACGAGGGCGGTTCGGAAAGTTCTTAGCCTATCAATGAAAGAGAATAGTTAGTTTTTCAAAAATATTTTTATTTTTCAATATAATCTCCTGAAACTTCAATACACTTAGTCCAACGCTTATCTAGCAATTCTATCCCTTGATTAAAATAGTTTCCCTCAAGGTCTTCAAAATAGTGGTTTACAACTGTAATTGCATCTTCATTTGAGGTAAAACGCTTGCCAGCAAGGATTTTTTTTAGATTTGGGAACAGGTAACAGTCACTGGGAGCTAAATCAGGAGAATAAGGTGGATGGTCAAGCAACTCGTACTTTAATTCGTTGATTTTAGCCATTGTTAAAACACTCTTGTGCGCTGGTGCGTTGTCTTGATGAAAAATTATTTTTTTGTGTTGTAAGCCAGGACGTTTTTCTCGAATTTGTACATTTAATTGATCTAAAAGGTTTCAATAGTACTCTGAATTTATTGTTTTACCCTTTTGCAGATAGTCAATCAATAAAATACCTTTGAAGTCCCGAAAAACCCGTTGCCATAACCTTACCAGCCGATTGAATTGTTTTTGCCTTCTTTGGGGCACTTCCTCCAGCTTCATTCCATTGTTTGGATTGTTCTTTTGTCTCTGGAGTATAGTGGTGGATCCATGTCTCATCAACAGTTATGAAACGACGTTTAAAATCCATTTTATTTCGCTGAAAACGATCCAAACAAGCTTGAGAAATGTTCATTCTTATGCGTTTTTGGTCGACTGTTAACAAGTGCGGCGCCCATCTTGCAGAAAGCTTTTTCATCTGTAGTTCTTCATGCAAAATTAAATGGACTCGATCATTTGAGATGCCCATGATAATAGCTATTTCACGCACTTTTATTCGTCGATCATTTAATACCATATCATGCACTTTGGCTACAATTTCTGTTGTTGTTGCTGTTTTTGGACGTCCACTACGTGGTTCATCTTCAATGCTTGTACGACCACGTTTAAATTCAGCAACCCAATTTTATACTGTTGCATATGAAGGAGCACTTTCACCTAACACATTCACCATATCATTATGAATTTCTTGTCCCGATAAACCTTTTTTAGTAAATATTTAATGACACCACGCATTTCTAATTTTTCCATTGTAAAAAAATCGCGGATGCGTCTTTTGTGAACACCTGTTTCTATATGAAGGAGTTGCCAGATCGAAACAAAATTTAACATGTGTTCATAGCAGAGATGGAAGTTTCCAAAACACTTAACCTTTTTCTGTTTATACCGCGCTTTTTGCGCTAGGCTAAGAAGTTTCCGAACCGCCCTCGTATTCTGACTCTATTTCAATGTTCTAGTGTTTATTAAATGCTGGGACTACTGACGAACCTTACAAAAATTCGTAATTAAGAAATCGACCAAATTCAGCGGTTGGAGAACTTTATCCAATGATGTTTAAGATTTACCTTATTATACCCTACACCATGCAATGGAGGGTATATTAGTTTTATCATTCTGTCTGTAACACCTTGAAATAATCATCGGAGACCCAACAAAGTATATATATTCTCGATACTCGTAAAATTCTAAGACAATCTAGCCATGTTGTCCGGCTGTCTGTCTGTTGAAAACAAGATAGAGCCTGCATGAAAACAGCTAGGGAGCTGAAATTTGGCACAAACATGTGTAGTTAACCTAGCATGGTTGGTATTGAAAATGGGCTATAGACCTCTACGGGAAGTTGGTGTTGGAGACCCTCAACTGACACTACCTCATAAAAATTAGTTTTTTATTTGGAAATATCCGTCCAGTTTCTTGAGAAAAATCACTGAAATTTTGCAAATAATAATCTCTATATAGGCGCAATCATCTATGTAAAAATGGGTTAGATTGGGCCACCATTTCTTGTACCTCCCATACAAACGGCCTTATGGGCCTTAAGAAATAATATGACTATAACTCACCACAAACTTGACCTATCGAAATGAAATTTTACACATCAAGATTTCTATAAACAACACACTTTTACGCTGAATTCGGTTGAGATCGGAAAAGTCCTACTGGTCCCTCCCACACTAACGGTCTCATGGGCCTTGAAAAATAATATGACAATAACTCACCACACACTTGACCTATCGAGACGAAATTTTCGGCATAAAGATTTATATATAGAACAGATTTTTGCGCTAAATTTGGCTAAGATCGGAAAGGCCCTACTGGTACCTCCCACACAAACGGTCTCATGGGCCTTGAAAATAATATGACAATAACTCACTACAAACTTGACCTATCGAGATGAAATTTTCTATATAAAGATTTGTATATAGAACACACCTCTGCGCCAAATTCTGTTGAGATCGGAAAAGTCCTACTGGTAACTCCCACACAAACGGTCTCAGTGGCTTTGAGAAATAATATGACGTCAACTCACCACAAGCTTGACCTATCGAAATGAAATTTTGCACATAAAGATTTCTATATAGAACACACTTCCGCACCAAATTTGGGTTTATTTGGGAATCTGGTGGAGGGTATCTAAAGTTCGGCACAGCCATACTTAACATTTTTTACTTGTTTATTTAGTCACATATATTATATTTAATCATCCTCATTAATCGATCATACAGAGAATGCGTATAAAGGGTGGTTCAACTATAATGCACTTAACGGCAAGTTTTTTGCCCAGCTTAATTTTACATTTCTTTGTTTTAGTGTTCGACAACTTCAACCGTGAAGAGGTACACAATTGAGCAACACGTTTAGATTGCTGAAGCCTTTTACCACAACTGCCGTTCAAATCAAAATGCATTTCGTGTTTTTTTGGTCACCATGAACGATGTCCACAGTAGAATCGTTAACAAGCAGAATTGACTCATTTGGGCAAGTGGGAATCTACGAGTTGCAGCTACAAAGAGTTACTGTTTGGTCCGGTTTATGGGCTGGCGGCGACAGCGGGCCGAACTTCTTTGAAAATGAGGCCTGCCAAGCTGTTACTGTGCAAG
This sequence comes from Hydrotaea diabolus, assembly GCA_963513945.1. Taxonomy (NCBI): domain Eukaryota; kingdom Metazoa; phylum Arthropoda; class Insecta; order Diptera; family Muscidae; genus Hydrotaea; species Hydrotaea diabolus. The sequence goes on from OY740719.1 coordinate 138,593,748, forward strand.
AAATTGTGAATATGGACCTAAACGATATGTGATTCCATCAGGATGAAGCCACTTGCCACAAACCTTACAAAAAAATGGCTCTTCTGCGCGAGGAATTCAATGCACGTCGCGGCGATGTTAACTGGGCGCCACGATTATTAATTTCTTTCTTTGGGGATATTTAAAAAAGTGTACGTTAATAACTCAAGAACAATTAAAGAGCTAAAGGATGAGATATTTCGACACATTAACGACTTTGAACCTATATTATGGCTTAGAGTCACTGAAAATATAGACCATCAGATATGGGTATGCTACCGAATCCGTATCGACCATTTGGCCGATATTTTGTTCAAATTTGTCGTAGATCCCTTTTTATAGTAAAAAATATTGAGGTAATTCTCCTCAAAGTTTTTGTTTTAATTATAAAGGGTGGTACAATTTGAAGGGCCGATGTTAATTTTAAATAAAAGACAAATTATTTAGGAAATTATTGTCATTTCTTTTTATTATGATAATATTGGTATGGTTCAATTATGTATGGAACAAAATATCGGCCAAATGGCCGCCGCGCCTCTGCGGAACACCTCCATTCGATGGTCCAAATTTTCGATGACGCTGAGCCATAATTGAGGTTATATGCCGTTAATGTGCCGAATTATATCATCCTTTAGCCTTTATTTTATCCTGTAGCTCTTCTTTCAAATAACCCCAAAAAAGGAAGTCCAACGGTGTCTATGTGATTTGTCTTGGCGGCTCATTAGCATCGCCACGACGTGAGATAACACGGCCATTGCATTTGTCGCGCAATAGAGCCATTGTTTCGTTAGGTGTGTGGTAAGTGGCACCGTCCTGTTAAAACCACATATTGTCCACATCTTCTAATTGTGCCATAAAAAGTTTGTTATCATCTCACGATAGCGAACACCATTCACAGTAACTGCCTGACCGGCCTTTTTTTTGGAAAAAATACGGCCCGATGATGCCGCTAGCCCATAAACCGCACCAAACAGTCACTCTTTGTGGGTGCGTTGTTTTTTCGACAATCACCTTTGGATTCTCATTCCCAAATGCGGCAATTCTGCTTATTGACGAATCCTATGAGGTGAAAATGTGCCTCATCACTGAAGATGATTTTCTTCGAAAATTGATCATCCACTGTTGCCATTTTTCGCCACCATTCTGACCATTGACAACGTTTGGAAAAGTCAAGAGGCTTTAGTTCTTGAGTCATTTGCACCTTGTAAGCTTGTAAATGCAAGTCTTGATGCAAAATGTCCATCATCGACGAGCGTGAGAGACGACGAGTTGAAGTGGATTGCTCTTCAGCCACACTATCGCGAACAGCAGCAATATTTTCTGCATTACGAACTGTACGAGCATGCACTTGTGTTTTCACATCTACTACGGACCCTGTTTGCTCAAAATTTTGCCGATTTTTCAGATTTGGACGATATTTGGACGATTAAATTGACCGAAAAAAAACTTCAAAACTATAAGAAATTTGTTTGAAATTTCTTTGTATAAAAAAAGTGATTGGTTTTGTGCATTTTTAACAGTTTAATTTCGAAATTTGTAGAAAAAAGTTATTCGAGAGGAAGAAATACTAACGGGTTTTTTTAGACGTGTGGTTTTCAATCTGGCAACACTTGTGGGTCTTTTTGACACCTGATTTATGCTTGGTTTGCCATTTCACAATAAATAGACTTACTGCTGCGTCCAATATTCAGTCGACATAATCGCCCAGCAGAGTCGGCAATTCGAGCATCCATGGATCGAATTCGCACCACGTTAACTCTAGTGGATAATGCGCACCCTCAGAGACGCCGTACAGTGCGTACCGAAGGCGCTATAGCTGATGTGAAGCAAGGATCGAAGAAGACCCGAATGAGTCCATTCGCCATCGCGCACAACAATTGGAGCTGTGCCTATCCACTTTATGAACGATTTTGCGGGAGGGTCTTAGTTTGCGGGCTTACAAAATCCAACTCTTGTAAGAATTGAAGCTAATGGACCATCAAGCGCGTCGCATGTTCGGTAAATGGACCCAAAACGAGATGGCCACCGATCCTCATTTTTACAAGAAAATTTTGTTCAGCGACGAAGACTACGAGAGCTGCTATATATATTTCTGGCCTAATAATGAAAATACGAATATTTATCATCAAAAATGGTTTTATTGTTTTTAAAAGCTTGAACGCTTCAACAGCTCTGGCACATTGGCCATTTTTGGACGACCTTCACGACTTACGTCTTTATTGATTTTTTCAAGCCACTCTAAACAACACAAATGATGGTCGTACGTCAAAACGCTCTGAGTACGTCAGATGGCGCCAGGCAACACTTAGAGTTTGGTGTGCTCTATGGGCAGAGGGAATCACTGGTCCACATTTCTTCAAAAATTAAGCCGGCCATAATGGTGCAGTCAATAGGAAACGCTACAGAGCCACGATTAATGAATTTTTCGTGCCTGAATTGGAGGAAGTTAATGTTGACGACCTTTGGTTCCTACTAGACGGCGCTAAATGCCATGCAACCAACGAAACAAACTTTTGGTGAGCGCATTATCTCCCGTCGCTGGCCTGTGGCGTGGCCTCGAAGATCGTACGATTTAACAAGCGTCAAAAGACCAATAATTTCATATGCATCCATAGTATGGGGGACGCCTTTGAAGGCAAATTCTCCTTCGACACTACAATATGGCAATCATCCAAGGTTGTATACACGACTAAAACTTTATAGGGAGATCTTGACCTAGAAAACTCTAGAAAGCTCATTGAGTTGAACCGTTTACAATTGGTCACTCTTTTGGGAATACTGATTGGTCACTGTCCTCTTTGAGATCACCGATGCGAAAGGGCACTAGAAACTCATCTTTAAATAGTGAATTTCCACAAGACAATAAACACACTATTTCGAAAGAACCACCTGATTGCTGGTGCTGTATTTCGTTCGCACTCGCATCGATGAAGGGTTGTACTCTGGACTGTGCCGAAAAAGATTGGAATTATATCTTACAATATTTTTCTCCACTTCCTGCTTCGACAGATGTCCTGATATTATCCGGCGTGAAGTTATTAACGGGTTCTAACAGTTCACTTAACTTATTGCAGTTTTTGTCGTCTGTGGTAAATTCTGTGGTAAACCTGTGAATACAAAACCGAGACCCTGGAGCATTACCTACGTTACTGCTCCGCGAGAATGACGCTCTTACATAGGGATTCTTCCCGGACTTAGGTCATTTTCACTAACACCTCTCATTAGTGTTAGTCAAAATGACCTAAGGAACTCAGGAAACTCGTAAAAGAGACAGACCATTTAAAATTATCTATCACTTCCAGACATATTCTTAAATAGAGTGCACACCAGGTCGAACTACTGGCGAAGGTGTATGCCTTTGTGGCATAGAGTGGATACGAGGGCTGCTTTCTGGCCTAATAATGAAAATGCGAATATTTATCATTAAAATTGGTTTTATTGTTTTTCAAAGTATTCTCCACTTTTGCATGCGCTCAAACCAATTGTCGAAGCAACAGCATCATCTGGCGACAAAAATCGTTGACCACGCATTTTTTCTTGATGTGCGGGAATAAAAAGAAGTCAATGGATGCCAAGTCTGGGCTGTATGGCAGATGACCCATCAATTCGACGTTTTGGTCGGTAAAAAAGGCACTGGTTTGAGCCGATGTGTGAGAGCTTACATTGTCTTGGTGCACAATGATTCGGTTTCTCTTAGTCGTTTTTCGAATTTCTCCGAAGACTTCAGGCAAACAAATTGTGCTGTACCACTACGAATTGACCACCTACGTTGCTAAAGCGGAACAGTCGCCACATGGCCAGTTTTGCCGAAGAAACAGGCGACCATTTGCTTCGAAGTGCTTCTTCCACGAACAACTTTCGTTGGATTTGGCTCGTCTTCGAAGACCCACACGGTTGATCGCTGTTTTGTTTCGGGCTCATACTCATAGATCCCTGATTCGTCACTTGTGACGATCTTAAAAAAGTCTTTTGTAGCATCGCGATCGTATTATTTCAAAATTTCTTTGCACCAATCGACACGAGCTTTTTTAAGCAATTGTCAAATTGTGCGGGATCCAACGAGAACAAACCTTTTTTGCAGCCAGATGTTCATGCAGCATAGAATGTATGCTGGTGGAAGAAATGCCCATTGATGCCTCACGGTATGTCACATGACGATCTTGCATTATCAGTTCACGCACGGCATCAATGTTCTCTGGCATAAGGCCCGTTTTTGAAGGACCTTCACGACGAGCGAGCGTCGGCCACGATTGAATTTATTAAACCAGTTTTTTACAGAGCTATAGGATGGTGCTTTATCGCCATACAAAGACGTAAGTTCATCGATGCACTCTTGTCGTGATAATCCACGTCGAAAATTGTGAAAAATGATCGCACGAAATTGTTCACGAGTTAATTCCATTTTTTTTGCCAAATTGATTTTTATCAAGTCACTGTAAACAAAACAAATGATGGTGGTTCGTCAAAAAGTTCTGAGTACGTTTAAGCTGAAAACTGTCAAACTTTTCTAGGGAAATGTCAGATGTCGCCAGGCCAGAAATATATATAGCAACCCTTGTAGAGGGCACATCAGGTCGAAATACTGGCATAGATGTATGCCTTCTTGGCTTAGAGTGGATACCCGCAACATCAAAGCAACTATATCTTATTTGTTCCTTAATCGGGCACAACTTGTTAGCCCTTTTGTCATGGAAAGCCCCATATATGTCTATCGATGTTGCCAGATATTTTTCATGTGTGTATGTGTCCGTCCCGTTTGGCCGGCATGGCTATGTAACATCAATAAATTAGAAAATGAATAAATAAAATTGTACGTCTGTCTACTGCCTGCCGGGTTTGGCACAGCATGTTGCAACAGTGTGGGCTAATGTTTTACGTTTCTTCTTCCTTGCCAGTGCCCGTCTCACCCACTCATAGTGAAGCACAAGGCAAGCGGGTAATATATGCGTAAGTCTAGAAGGCGGCCGATAACGACACGCAGTCACCTACGCTACTATTCCGGGTAGTGGACTACAATATAATTGAAACCGGGGTATCCTTGAGACAGGCGTTTACCTTTGGAAAAAGTTGGAGTAACAACATTAAGCAAAGTCTGGAAAACAAAAAGAGGCCAGAACACTTACTCGTATTCCGCTATGGGTTAATCCTTGACTAAGCAAAGAGTCCTTTTATTTATATCACTTTCTACTAATACTTAACCGATTCTACTTGAAACTTTTAATTTAAACTCGATGTCTATCAACTTCTCTACTCGCATGTTACCAATACCTTTGGTAACGTCATATACCCATGCCACTGTAGCTTAGCCATTCGGTTAGACTTAGGAGAACCAGAAAAAGAGACAAGAAGAAACAACAAACGACTACAAACCATTCAAACCAGCCAAAGACAAATAAATCACTTAATAATAAATCTTTTATTTGTGATGCCTTACGAGTAATTCGGTGTGATATGTTACAAGACACAAAACATGTACGAATGTCGGTATATGCGATTATTGTAGTCCTCCATGGATCCATGGATGAGTATCTTCCATTATGTTTTATGGTCAGTTGTTATTATCACTATTTCTTTTGCGGCAAACATTGGAAGGACATTAGAGACAGCGTCCGAAGGCTGTTATATTGAAATTTAAAGCAGCGCTGCCAGCCACAAAGCTCTAGTAATATTTTGTTTAAATTTTATACGAGGCAGGATTAATGGGAGTAAACGTAGAAGGCATAAAGGGGGTGGGGCAGCAACGCATTACTGTAATACAAGTAAAATTATGTTCAGCCAGAAGGTACCCACTTGAGCTATGGACGAGGAGATGGAAATTTTCATTAATTGGTGGATTAAAAAGCTATGTTTAACCAACTTTAAAGCCCACAAGGTGGGCAGATGGTAACAGAGCGGCATAATTAGATTTAAGGCAAAATCTGTTTTTATTTAGACGACACGAAGTGTAATAAGGTCAGTGAACTGTTAGATTCCATAGATAATTTCAGGCCGGCGTAATATCAGGGCATCAGTCGAAGAAGGAAATGGGGAAAGATATTGTTAGGTGCAAAATTTTAAGTAATTCAAAACTGTTTGGGCACGGTTCAGAGCAAAAACCTTCTTAGATACGCACGGAATACATCGCCAGTTCTCAGATGGTTCTTACGAAAAAATATGTTTTTAATTCGGTGGAAATTCACTTTTTAAAGATGAACCTCTAGTAGTTTTCGATAAAGGATGGGCTGATTAGAATTACACCTCTTCCGAATGCCTTAAAATTAGGGCAGGTCGATTTAAAAATCGCCCAAGTGACAAGGAAAATCGTATTCTAGGAATACCTGCTGGAACCTACTTGGGGGTTCTGCACAAAAAACCAACATTTTTGGCACTTTACATGTAAAAATCAGCGAAATGGCTGTTTTTTTTCTTTTTGTTTAGTTTATTTTTCTCTTTAGAAAAAATGAATTTAACTTCCGAGGGCTGCTATATATATTTCTGGCCTAATAATGAAAATGAGAATATTCTTCAACAAAAATGTTTTTTTTTTCTTTTTCATAGTATTCTCCAGCATGATTTATATACTTTTGCATGCGCTCAAACCAATTGTCGAAGTACTTTTTCCACTCCGATTGAGACCTTCCGATTTTGAACGCTTCAACAGCATCTTCTTGCGATGAAAACCGTTGACCATGCATTTTTTCTTGATGTTCGGGAATAAAAAGAAGTCAATGGGTGCCAGGGCTGTAAGGCGGATGACCCATAAATTCGACGTTTGGCCGGTCAAAAAGGCGCTGGTTTGAGCCGATGTGTGAGAGCTCGCATTGTCATGGTGTAGAATGATGCGTCTTCTCTTGTTCGTTTTTCGAATTTTTCTAAAGACTTTAGGCAAACAAATTGTGGTGTACCATTCAAAATTAACCTCCTACATTGCTTAAGCGGAACAGTCACCACATGACCAATTTTGCCGAAGAAACAGGCGACCATTTGCTTCGAAGTGCTTCTTCCACGAACAACTTTCGTTGGTTTGGCTCGTCTTCGAAGACCCACACGGTCGATTGCTGTTTTGTTTCGGGCTCATACGCTTAGATCCATGATTCGTCACCTGTGACGATCTTATAAACGTCTTTTGAAGCACCTCGAGCGTATTTTTTCAAAATTTCTTTGCACCAATCGACACAAGCCTTTTTTTAAGAGATAGTGAAATTGTGCGGGATCCAACGAAAACAAACCTTTTTTACGGCCAGGTGTTCATGCAATATCGAATTTATGCTGGTGGAAGCGATGCCTAAGGATGCCTCTATCTCACGGTATGTCACATGACGATCTTGCATTATCAGTTCACGCACGGCATCAATGTTCTCTGGCACAATGACCGTTTTTAGACGATCTTTGTCTTTGAGCGAGCGTCGGCCACGATTTAATTCATCAAACCAGTTTTTCACATTGCTATAGGATGGTGCTTCATCGCCATACAAAGATTTGCGTTCATCGATGCACTCTTGTCGTGATAATCCACGTTGAAAGTTGTGAAGAATGATAGCACGAAAATGTTCACGAGTTAGACCCATTTTTGTGTCAAATTGATTTTTTCAAGTCACTGTAAACAACACAAATGATGGTCGTACGTCAAAAAGTTCTGAGTACGTTTATGCGAAAAAAATGTCAAACATTCCAATGGAAATAGTAAATGGCGCCAGGCAACACTTAGTTTTGCCTAGGAAAGAAATAAATTTAGCAACCCTGGTAGGAAGAGTAAAGAAAATAAAAAAATATTATTTGAAGTCTTTTTTGCTTTCAAGCACGGGTCAAAACTCGGGACATCAGAACTCGTTTTAGGGGTGTGGTTTCTCGGGCAAAGTTTCTTATTTTGATCCCTAGAATACGATTTTTCTTGTCACTTAAGCGATTTATTTGCCTGCCTTTAAATCGACCCGATCCCAGCGAGATGGAAGTTTGCAAACGTCCAGCCGATCCCCAAAAAAGGGTGAAGCCAATTATCCAAGTAATTATCGACCAATTTCGATTTACTCAGTGCTCTCCACTGAGTATGGCTTACGTAAAAATCGGTCGACCGGAGACTTAATGACGTTCTTGTCGGACCGTTGGAGTCGGTTTATCCACCAGTTGGGTGAGAGCAAGCTCGTCGCTGTAGCTGTATCCAAGGCCTTTGATAAAGTGTGGCACGGTGCAATTATATCAAAGCTCATCGATTTTGGTGTCGGTAATACTTTTGCTCTATTTGTATCAAACTTTCTTATATATCGCAATATACGAGTTTTTATTAAGGGTGGTCGAACAAAAATGCAAGATATTAATTGTAAATTAAACAACAAGTTTCGCTCGTTTGTTTTATTTCGGTCTGTTGCTTTTACACATTGAACAGGGATTAAACCGGCTCAAGACCTCTTGCTTCTATATTTAAATAGAGGGCAAGTTTTTAACAAAATGGCAAAGTGACATTGATTTTCGTGGCTGCACACTACTTTTATCATGATTTCGGGTACTCGACAACCCTCTTCAGAAAGCCTTGCTGCAATTGTTGAAAGTAAAACCGAACTCTATAAGGCCAGGCTATCCCCAAACGAATGAGAACTACTGTTGTAAACCTTACTTTTCAAGTTTTCAGTGAATTATCTTAAAAGAATCGAATAGAATACTAGAAGGATCTACGGCAACTATGTGTGAAACAAAATATCGGCCAAATGCTCGGCACGGCTTAGCTAGTCGCTATCGGGAGATGATAACCCTTAGTTTGTACGCAATTTGGGTCATGTGCAAAAAAGTTCCTTTTTTAAAGGACAAGAGGTTTTTTTTTTAAATTTGCCAAAATACGTTACTCCTTTACTTGTGTCCATCACCATGGCTTTACTTGAAATTTCTAGTGAAGAAACAAAAAGCATATGTGCCAGCGCATAGAGAAAGGGGCCTAAGGGTACAAAAATCAATTTTCACTTTTTTTTTGATGTGGACAACATCTGAGCATCGAATGAGACCGATCTCATGCCCCAAAAGTGTTCCCTCCCAGAGATATGCACGTTTTATGAAAGTGATGGTACACCAAAGATACACGTATTTTAATCTTTAAAATGGCTCTCCTGAACAGAACTGGTTTTTACCCTTAGGTCCCTTTATATTTTGCGCGTCACATATTTAAAATAAGGACGGGTCTGTGGGGTCTACTGGTCAAGAAAAAGGCCTATAAGGTCCATACGAACATTAACAAAAAACATGGAAAAACTTCCTTCAAACGATTCAATTCTTTTAACAGGTGATCAATCTAGAGGATTTTCTTAAGATAGTTTTTTTTTACAGGTTCTTCGTGATTTGTATAAAAATTATTTTTTCTTTTTAGTATTGTTTGCCATTTCATCCTGAAAAGACTTACACCGCCAAAGCCACGGTTTTCGAGCATTTCGTGACCATGGCACGATTCCATTCTTTTAACAGGTGATCAATCTAGAGGATTTTTTTTAATAGAGTTTTTTTCACAGGTTTTTCGTGATTCATACTAAACTTTATTTTTTTTCTTTTCGGTGTTCTTTGCCATTTCATCATGGAAAAATTTACACCGTGAAAGCCAGTGTTTTCGAGCATTTCCACCGGTACGGCGAGTCGTTCAAAATTAGACCCTCAGAATGGACACCCTGAGGCGTAGTTGCGGACCATTTTTAAAGGAAAAATATTCAAAAAATAAATGGCATAACATGTCCTTTCGAATAAACAAAAAATTTTCACGTTTGATTCGAATTTTTGGTTTTTTTTTATTTTAAAAAAAATTTATTTAAAAAAAAAACCTATAGATTGTTCACCATATACTCCACGACTGGGACCTTCTTTGTGACGGCGGCAGCGAACGGCAAATGCATTTTTGTACCCTCCACCATACAACGTTAGTACATTAGTTTTGTCATTCCGTCTGTAACACCTTGAAATAATCATCGGATACCCAACAAAGTATATATATTTTTGATCCTCCTAAAATTCTAAGACGATCTAACTATATTGTCCGGCTGTCCGTCTGTTGAAAACAAGATAGAGCCCGCATGAAAACAGCTAGGGAGCTGAAATTTGGCACAAACATGTGTAGTTAACCTAGCATGGTTGGTATAGAAAATGGGCTATAGACCTCTACGGGAAGTTGGTGTTGGAGACCCTCAACTGACACTACCTCATAAAAATTAGTTTTATATTTGAAAATATCCGTCCAGTTTCTTGAGCAAAATCACTGAAATTTTGCAAATAATAATCTCTGTACAGGCACAATCATCTATGTAAAAATGGTTTAGATTGGGCCACCATTTCTTGTACCTGCCGTACAAACGGCCTTATGGGCCTTGAGAAATAATATGACTATAACTCACATCAAACTTGACCTATCGAGACGAAATTTTCGGCATAAAGATTAATAAATAGAACAGACTTTTGCGCTAAATTCGGCTTAGATCGGAAAAGTCCTACTGGTACCTCCCACACAAACGGTCTGATGGGCCTTGAAAAATAATATGACAATAACTCACTACAAACTTGACCTATCGAGATGAAATTTTCTACATTAAGCTTTTTATATAGAGCACACCTCTGGGCCAAATTTTGTTGAGATCGGAAAGTCCTACTGAAACCTCCCACACAAACGGTTTCATGGGCTTTGAGAAATAATATGACAATAACTCACCACAAGCTTGACAAATTTAATGAATTTTCTATTATTAGCCGAATAGATTGCTTCAACGAAGAACAAGAAGAGAAGAGAGTTCGTAACAAACGAGGAATAACAATCTGTGTTGGAAATGATAAGTTCCAAGCTGCGGTATATCTCTTCAAAAGAGACCACAGTATTGGAAGCCATACATTCCAATACATTGCATTGCAGATTGAAAGCATATTTGTAATTTCCCTTGATCGAAATGCGTCATACCCTGAAGGTCTCTTCAGAATGTTTTTATCTCAAGCGCTAGATGAATTGATCGAGGTGTCTGGTAATTCGCAAATGGTTTTTGTTGTAGGAGACTTCAATATATGCCGAGCAACGTTGCAAAAAAAAATTTAACAGAAACTCTTCTCGAACAAAAAAGAATTTCATCATTGTTAGAATAATCTGTACCAACAACTAAACACGGAACACATATCGATTTGGCGTTCACCAACTCCGAACATAATTCGGTAAAATTTCAAACGTATTCTACAGCTCACAGTCATCATGATGCTATAGTACTAGGCATTTACTTTTTATTTATAATAAATTTTAAGCTTCTTAATAAGAAATTTTGTGTGTAAATAATAAAAAAGACAAAAAAAAGAAAATAAGTTAACTTTAAGTTATAATAAATTATCTTAGTTATATTGCTTTAAATAAATTACAAAAAATTAAAAACTAGTTTTTTATTTGGGAATCTGGAGGAGGGTATCCAAAGTTCGGCACAGCCAAACTTAAATTTTTTTACTTGTTTTTTATTGTTTTCACATTGCTTAGAGATAAATCTCGTACTTGTTAAGTCAACGCTGAATAATTGTTACCCAGTGTTGAATCTAAGGTCCCTGGCAGGATAGTCGCCCACCCTTTCATCGGTGGCTGTACGACTTAGTCATGTTTTTTTTTAAAAAAATTTATTAAAACAATTTATTTTCAATCTCTTTTTGATTTAAATGCCATCGTAACACTCCATATATCGTTTTTTGCTTAACTTCATTAACCAATACTCCGTAATCGTTTTGTAAAAAGCGTTTCTATTTGCTGCCTTTGTCTTTCATCTTCAGCTGATTACAAAGGCTTTGCCCTTTAACTTGGCTGTCTTCATTATTGCGCGTTCGTTTCCCATCGACTAGCGATATATCGATAAAATCTCAAACAATGCAACGACAAGAGCAAAACGAAATAATCGAGGAAGATTCTTTAGATCAAACATCAATTTTCCTTTAGAGCGCCTGTCTTCCTTTTTGCTTTTGAGAATTTCCGCTGGCACAGTGCACCCAGTGTTTGCCTTTACTTTCACGCTTAAAAGGTTTTCCATTGTTTTGCAGCGCTTAAGGTTTAATATTTTGTTTAGCCTTTGGCATTTGGTCTTCCTTATTCGTTTGCGATTGCCGTTAACGCTGGCTGCTCTGGCTGTAGCTGTTATGGTAACAGCGCTGGTTTGCGCTTAACAATAATTACGATTAAGCAGTCAAGTATGAAATTTGCTTTTAACGCTGAAAATCTTTAGCACAGCAAACGGCAAAGAAGGAGATCAAATAATCGAAAATATTTCTTTGAAAAAAGAATATCCTACACAAATATTTTCTGCGTACGAGTACAGAGGTTTCAAGAAGTCATGTACGAATTTTCACGATTTATTGCACTGAGGTTTCAGATATTCTTTACCATTTAGGAGTAACTACGAGGATCTGTGACTTGGAAAATTAGTACAAAAATGAGTGTTTGCGCCAACTAAAAAATATTTCAGTTGGAATGACCGTCAATCTAAAGATCAAATTAATCAATCCGTCCATAAATCGATTGTACTTAGTAGGGACATAAATACTGCTACAACATTGAACACACCCATTTTAATAGTAGAACTGAACATACCCCATTAATGTCATGGGTTTTGAAAGCTAACCTCAATAGCGTTAGTCTGTAACGTGATTTTAAAATTGTTTCAACTTTCATCATGGAGTGGTCAGATAATGAGAACCGTATCGCTGTAATAGCGCTTTTCAAGTGTGAAATGAAAAAAGCGATATTTTCAAAACGCTCCGGCCACTAGGGATTAGCCGCATGTTCATCTACCGACACATAAAACTGCTTGAGGAGACTGGAGATGTAAAAGACCGCCACCGGTCGGGCCGCCCACGCTCTGTTCAAACACCGCATGTCATCAAAACCGTTAAATCAAGAATTCACAGAAATCCGCTCCGAAAACAGAAAATATTGGCACGTGAGATGAATATCACGCAAAAGTCCATGAGTCGAATCATTAAAAAAGACTTGGGGCTTTCAAACGACGAACCGGACATTTATTGACTGCAGCTTAAAAAAAAAATAGGATTGAAAAATGAAAACGTCTTTTGGTGAAGCACGCTGATAACTTGCACAGAAAAATGTTGTTCACCAATGAAAAAATGTTAACCGTTCAGGAAAAATAAAACAAGCAAAATGATAGAGTGTATGTGCGGTCATCTAAGGAAGCATCTGAACTGATCCCAAGGGTGGAAAAGGGCTTCAGTCATGGTTTGGTGGGGTCACTGACCTGCATTTCTGCGAACAACGAGTCAACACATCGGCCAAAGTTTGCCAAGAAACCGTTTTGGAAGCTGTTGTGAAGCCTCTTAACCCTGCTACTATGTTAGAAAAAATATACACATGTTATGTTCGGGTCATATTTTGACCCACACATTTTTTTATTGAGAAAATTCAAATTTGTACGTTTCAAAAATATGTTTAATGCTTGTGATCAATGCAATATGTTGTCGTTAGAGTGATTGTGTGTCGGTGTGACGGACAAACAGGTTTTTTGCAAGTTATGCACTCAGTAAAGGTCTTTTTTTCCTTTTTCGACGGACAAAATTTGCACCTTTTTCGTTCACTAGGGCATTGTCGTTTTGGAGAAGGCGAATTCGTAGATGGTTATCCACTGTCTTCTTCTCGAATTCTTCGTACCAATGATGCAGATGCTTCTGCGCGAGGAAGCCGTCTACATCTCTTGATATGTTCTTGAGCTAAAACTTCACCGAGTTGCTCTAAAAAAAGGCGCCTTTTGTGCAGTTTATTTTTTTGCCATTCAGGATTTATTTCGGTCCATATTATAAAAGCGTTGAGAGCAGAAATATCTAATAAATAGGAGAACAGGGCAACTGGCCACCGATTGGTTTTTCTTTTGCACGAATATGTACGAACCATTTGGTCCAATGTGTCGACTCCTCCTTTTGTCGAGTTGTAGTATTCAATTATTTCTGGAATTTTTTTCGGATGATCTTCCAAAATTTTGCTGTTATGGTGAAGAGTGCTAAGCAAATAAACCATTCTGTATTTTTTAGGCACATACAAAACTACAGTTTCTGTTTCATGAAAAAAAATTACTTGAGTGTATTGGAAGCTTACGCAATTCTTGTGTTGTTGCATGAACCGGCAAAAAACGTTTGTTTTTCCTCACTGTGCCAACAATAGTAATTTTTTGCTTTAGCAGTTCTAATGCAAGATTATGACTCGTAAAAAAATTATCGGTAGTCACATTTCGTCCACGGTATGAAGACACTAACTTGCTGCACGACTTAGACATTGCAAAGAAGGTGTTGTTGTCCAGTTTATCATCCGATCTTTATCAAAAAATTCTGTGTCATTAGTTACGGACAATGAACTGAAGGCTTCTGTGCCACGGGAAATGGATTGTTCTGAAGATAAACATTCTTCCTCAAGTACAAAATTCACATCACCATCATCACTTGCATCGTCTTCAAGGTCACTCAAGAATGCACCAATGTCATGCTCAGTCATTTGTCCACGCTGACATTATGGCCAAGTAAAAGCAAATACGATTTTTATCGTATAAATGCTAGTATGAATTTAGAAAAAATTAAGATTATATATACTTACAGTATGTCTAGATTCCATGTTTTATCAAAATCTATCGTATATAAACTTAGATTTACAATAGCAACTGATCACTATGAAATTTAGCGCAGAACTAGAAGTATTTGCTTCGTTGTTATTGAATACAAAAATTATAACTGTAAACGCATTCCAATGCATTCGCAACAGAGATGTGTTCCAGACGATTACTCAGTACTCTACAACCATGCCTTATTTTTTTGGGCGTTTTGTCGGTCATTCTTATTTTGTTTGTTTGTTGTCACTAAAGAGGTGAAAAACAAATGCAAAAAACATATAATATAGACATATTATATTATATATTTATTATTCGTTTTACAAAAATGATAGAGGGTCATAAAATGACCCGAACATGATATGTGTAAACACTTGCAATAAAAAATTGCCTAAGCCTAAAATGGTGATAAAACTAATTGAATTCAATATATTTCAACAATTTATGCACTGAGTAGTAAGAACTTTCAAATATATTCCACCAGTTAGAAATACGGTAATGTTAAATACGATTTGGGTCATCAAATGACCCTAACGTAGTAGCAGGGTTAACAATTCCCTGTTAAAAAGCCACCCATGGAGGATTCTGCGCCAGCCCATAAGGCTAAAACGTCCCAGGCCTCGCTTCAAAACAATTTGCCAGCGTTCATTTCCTCTGAAGAATATCCCTTAGGCAGTCCAGATTTTAACCCAAATTGTGGACGGTTTTAGAAGACAAGGTTTGTCACAAAAGATACCACAACATTGGATCTCTTAAGACTACTTTGGCTACTTAAGACTACTGTGGCCAATTTTCCAATGGACGAGGTTCGTGCAGCTATTGAAGATTGGCTAGAGCGACTAAAGGTCTCTTAAGACTACTTTGGTATGAGCTGTGGCCAATTTTCCAATGGACGAGGTTCGTGCAGCTATTGACGATTGGTCAGAGAGACTTAAGGACGTAACGGCAAAAGGCGGACATTTCGAATAAGTAGATTTTTTTTGGATACAATATACGAGGGCGACCGCAAAAGTAACTGGCCTCACAAAAAAAGAACCGATTTTTTGGAATAATT
The DNA here is from genome assembly GCA_963513945.1 of Hydrotaea diabolus. NCBI lineage: Eukaryota > Metazoa > Arthropoda > Insecta > Diptera > Muscidae > Hydrotaea > Hydrotaea diabolus. The sequence goes on from OY740719.1 coordinate 138,609,378, forward strand.
ATTATTTATTTTTCAACATAATCTCCTTCCAACTCAATACACTTCATCAAACGTTTTTCAAGTTTTTTAATTCCATCCGAAAAATAAGATTTTTCAAGACCTTCAAAATATGCCTCAGTTTCAGCAATAACCTCGGTATTGGACGAACATTTGTTGCCACCGACAATTTTTTTTAAATTTGGAAACTAGAAATAATCAGAAGGAGCTAAATCTGGACTATATGGTGGATAGCCGAAATCGTAATTCGGCCAGTTTTTGTCGAGTTAAAAATGCAGTGTGTGAAGGAGCATTATCTTGACGAAAAAGAACTTTTTTTCTAAATGCGTTCGTTTTATCTTGATTTCTTCACTTAACCGATCCAATAATGCACAATAATATTCACTATTTATAGTTTTTCCTTTCTCAAGATAATCAATAAATATTATACCCCTTGCATCCCAAAATACTGTGGCCATTACTTTTCCTGCTGACAACAGTTTTCGCCTTCTTGGGACTACTTTTACCAGCTTCTATCCATTGTTTTGACTGTTCTTTTCATTCTGGGATGTAGTGATGGATCCATGTTTCATCAACAGTTATGAATCGGCGCAAGAACTCTATTGGATTATGCTGATAAATCGCTAAACACTCCTCGGAATTGGTCCAACGGACGATTTTTTGGGGCAAAGTCCACAAACGCGGCACCCATCTTGCGGATAGCTTTTTCATGTGGAGTTCATCATGTAAAATACTCCAAACTTGTTTGTCGTGTATTTTAACAATATCAGCAAGTTCTCTGAGCTTTATTCGTCTATCTTTAGTCACTTCATTAAATATTTTTCTAATGTTTTCAATAGTAGTATCAGTTTTCGGTCTTCCAGAGCGTTGTTCATCTTCCGTACTTGAACGACCCATTTTACATTGTTGAACCCAGGATTTCACGGTGGAGTATGATGGTGCATTATCACCATAAACAGAATCCAATTCATCTTTGATTAATTGTGGCGTATAACCTTCATATAAAAGTGTTTAATTACCGCACGAAACTCTTTATTTTCCATTTTTCAAAAATTATAAAACTTGTTTACTTCAATCACCTGTAACAACGAAAATAATCATTAAATATTTTGGAAATATTGACAGATGGTTTATAAAAGATTGCTTTTAAAAACACAAAAAAAGTCAAGCTCTGGACAAATCGCTATAGTTGTACTATTTTTGGTTTTTTTTTCTTATTTATCGCCATGATCACCTCCAATCTCACGAAATTTTCACATTAGGTTATTTTCGGTCAGGTAATACTTGTAGGGTGGATTACGATATTTTAAGATAGGGGACGAGGCATCGCCAACTTAACTCTGAACTGTAAAAGTACATATCTCGTTAGTTAAAACCGGTATCACGATAGAAGCGGTTACACGGAAAAAAGACAACTCTTGAAATTCAAGGAAAAAATTGGTAAATTCTCATACCAAATAAACACTCAATTAAATATTTCGTAAATAAGCTAAAGTATTTATCAAGCTAAATTATTATTTTGCTAAGACATTTACTGATTTGAAACACTAACAAAATTCAAACAAATTAATGCACTGTATTGTGTGTGTGAGGGTGTATCTGTTTTAGTATGTATGCGCTGGAAGGGATTTTTAGTGTGTTCGGCAAATAACTATTCTGGCGATAGTTCTCGTTAAATGCGAAACCGCCTGTGTGTATAGCCGAAAAAGATAGTTTAGAGGTTACAGCTCATTTGTTGCTTGGGGTCATATGATGGTTAAAAGGCCCTTACCGAAACTGCAGCCAACCCAGCTTGTAACTAAAATTATTTCCGACTGTTTTTTGTTTTGTTTTGAAAAAACAATGTACACCCTTTTTGTAAATATGTGAATATTTTTTAACTGCCTCATAACGAAAATATTTGCAATAAACGGCTTTCAACTTTGTTTTGTTGGAGTAAATACGTAAGTGAAGTTTTACGAAAATATTTTTGATAAACCGCCACTCATCATTACAACTTCTATAGAAATCGTAGTCTCGGGACGTGTCTACCCAAAGGACTCCTTCTTGAAATGACTGCAATGGCGTTTCTTAGATGGAACCTGGTCCAGAACTTTGTTTGGTAAAAACGTAAGTGAAGTTTTACGAAAATATTTTTGATTAACCGCCCCTCAGCCACTCATCATTACAACTTTTATAGAAATCGTAGTCCCAGAACGTGTCTACCCATAGGACTCCTTCTTGAAATGACTGCAATGGCGTTTCGTAGATGGAACCTGGTCCAGAAAGGTCTGATTTTTGTGCAGGTAGATCCTCTATAACAAATGAGAGCTTACTTTGACAATAAAGTTTAAATATATTTTTCTTAAGGATATTTCCTTTTATTTTATTTTTGCTGAAATATAGTCAGACACGCAATGTTCACAGGACCAGAAATATTGAATAACGATTAGTGTGGGTAGAAGTGTAAGCCGGATAGAATAAGCTTGCATGCTCTAATCCAGGTCCCTCGTATTACCACGGTCAGAAGTGCGCCATATCGGATCCAACCTGTCGGAAACATAAAATAACCAATACGCGAATATCGGTAGCGGCAAGATCTGCTAGCCTTCCTAGACATGCCGACCTCAGCATCAAGACGCAGTTCACTTATAGCGGGAAATAACCAACGAAGTAGTCAACCCCACTCCTAGTCGTGTTTCGACCATAATACACGATGGTCCAACCATAATACACGATGTTAATTGTGAGTCACACCTAAACGTCTTGTTTTTTTCCAAGTTAATAACCCTTCTCTTTGTTTTAGTGTTTGACAAATTCAACCATGAAGAGGTACGCAAATAAACAGAGCATTAAGATTGCTCAATCTTTTTATGAACGTGGACGTTTAAATCACAATGAATTTGAGCACTTTGTGGTTTATTTTGGTCAGCATAATCGATAAAATGTCTCCATAATCGGGAGTAATGTGCGCAAATTTCAGCAAGTCAGGTCTATAGGAAATATGAAAACACCTGTTCAAGCTCGCCCAGTTCGTTCTGCGGAAACTTTTCATGTTGTTTGCGATAGTGTGGCAGCAGAGCCGACAATTGAACACCTCACGAACATCGCGGATGCGAATTTGAACAAAGCTTTGAATTTAACGCTTACAGGTTTGAATTGACTCAGCAGCTGAAGCCTACTGACCATTTCAAGCTTATAACTTTTTACTCGAAAGGTATACCTAACCATTTTTTACTTTTTTTTTCAATATTTTCCTTTGGCAATTTTTATTGTTTTTAAAAAATTAAAATGAAATGAACCGATTTGGTATTTGGCTCAGTTATTACCAAAATAATACACCAAGGTAGATTAATTAATTTTTAAGCACGTATATCCCAGAAACTACACAAGATAATGCATAGATGTAACTCACTTTTTTGTCGGTCTCGACAAGCGGATTCTACAGGAAAAACAACCATTCAAAATTAAACGGTTCACAAAGTTACATGCGTTTTAAACTGTATAAACTCGACGTGCGCAACTTAAGGGCCCTGTAGCTCCGCCCCGTATACTGTGCGAGACCCAAACGACGAGGCACACTTTCACCTCATTAACAATCAGGATTTCCGCATTTGGGCAAATAAGAATCCACGAGTGATTGTTAAAAAGCCGATGCATCCACACAGAGTGACTGTTTGGTGCGGTTTATGGGCTGGCGGCGTCATCGGGCCGTACTTCTTCGATTATGAGGTCGGCCAAGCAGTTAGCGCGAATGGTGTTCGCTATCACAAGGTAATAATGGACTTATTGAGGCCAGAAATTTTGGATATAGGCCTGGAAGATATATGGTTCAAACAGGATGGGGTTTTACGCAAAAATCATTGTTTCGTTGCACAAAACCAAATTCAATGGCCGTGTTATCTCACGTCGTGGCGATGTTAATTGGCCGCCACGATCTTGTGATTTGGCACCGTTGGACTTCTTTCTTTGGGTGTACGTCAATAAGACAAGAAGAATTGAAGAGCTAAGGGAGAAGCTTATTCATTAATGAAATGAAACCTCCTTTATGCCTCAGAGTTATTAAAAATATGGACCAAGTATGACCAGGATAGAGGTATGCCACCAAAAACGTCACGAGAATTTTACCAAAACTTTGTTTCATTGTTAAGATAATTTCCTTTTTGTTTTAGTAACAATTAACAATGTGGGTTTAGCGTCCTTTATATAGGGCGATCCAAATAGAGGTATTTTTTTCAAAATAAAAAAAATACTTAAATTCAAATCAAGTGTGGACTCTTTATTGTTCATACGAAAGGACATTTTATGCCTTTCCCTTCAAATGTTGGCAACTGTAATATGGAAATGAGTGTTCGGCGAAAACAAGAAGATACGCTCTTTTCGACTAAAATTGTGTTCAGTGATTAGGCCCACTTCTGGCGCAACGGCAACGTCAATAAACCAAATTTCCGCATTTGGGCTGAAGAGAAACTTGAAGAGGTTCTGGAATTGCCATTATACCGAGAGAAAACCATCGTTTGGTGGGGTTTATAAGCTGGTGGAATCATCGGTGCATATTTTTTCAAAAATGATGATGGCCGGAACGTAACTTTCGCTATTGCTCTATCATATTGGACTTTTTGCAACCTGAAATTGAAGCCCGTATTCTGGACGACATTTTGTTTTAACAGAACGGTACCACTTGCCATGCTGCTGGACAAACAATGGATCTAGTGGGAGCTAATTTCGAAGAGTAGCTAATTTCACATTTTGGACAGGTGAGTTGGCCTCCTAGATCGAGTGATATCACACCTTTAGACTTTTTTCTTTGGAACCACGGAAAGTCCAAAGTCTATGCTGACAAACCAGCTACGATTCTGGTTTTAGAAGCCAACATTACGCGTGTCGTTAAAGCCATACCGGCCGAAATGCTTGAACGAGTCATACAAAATTGGACCCTCAGAATGGAAACCCTGAGGCGTACTTGAGCCCAACATTTAAAGGAATATATGCAAAAAATAAATGCCATAACATTTTCTTCGAATGAATAATAATAATTCAATACCTGATTTTAATTGTAGTTTTTTTATTTTAAAAAAATACCTCTAGATGGATCACCCTATACTTAGTAGGGACATAAATACTGTTGCACACGTTTTTTGCTGTAACATAAAAAGTACTGAATGTTTTTGGACCAAATATTTTTTTAATATATATTTTTTTTATGTATATTGTATCCAAAAAGAGTCTACTTATTCGAAATGTCCGCCTTTTTCCTTTATACACGCCTTAAGTCGCACTGGACAATCGTCAATAGCTGCACGAACCTCGTCCATTGGAAAATTGGCCTTAGCTCGAACCAAAGCAGTCTTAAGAGATCCAATTTTAGGGTATTTTTTGTGACAAACCTTGTCCTCTATAACCGTCAACAATTTGTAATCCAATGGGTTCAAATCTGTACTGCCTGAGGGCCATTCTTCAGACGAAATTAACGCTGGCAAATTGTTTCGAGGCCAGGCCTGGGACGTTTTAGCCTTATGGACCGGCGCAGAATCCTCCATGGCTGGCTTTGTAACAGGGAATTGTTAAGAGGCTGCACAACAGCTTCCAAAACGGTTTCTTGGTAAACTTTGGCCGATGTTTTGACTCCTTGTTCGCAGAATTGCAGGTCAGTGACCCCATCGTAAGAGACACCCCACCAAACCATGACTGAAGCTGGGTATTGACCCTTTTCCACCCTTGGTATCAGTTCAGATGCTTCCTTTGATTACCGCGCATACACTCTATCATTTTGTTTGTTAAATTTATCCTGAACGGTAAAAAAATTTTTTATTGGTGAATAAAAATTTTTCTGTGCAAGTTATCAGCGTGCTTCACCAAAAGACGTTTGCATTTTTCAATCCTATTTTTTTTTAAAGCTGCAGTCAATAAACTTCCCATACGTCGTTTGAAAGCCCCAAGTTTCAAGTCTTTTTTAATGATTCGACTCATGGACTTTTGCGTGATATTCATCTCACTGGCCATGATTTTTTGTTTTCGGAGCGGATTTCTGTGAATTATTGATTTAACGGCTTTGATGACATGCGGTGTACGAACAGAGCGTGGGCGGCCCGACCGGTGGAGGTCTTTTACATCTCCAGTCTCCTTAAACAGTTTTATGCATCGGTAGACAAACATGCGGCTAATCCTTAGTGGCCGGAGCGTTTTGAAAATATCGCTTTTTTCATTTCACACTTGAAAAGCGCTATTAAAGCGATTTGGTTCTCATTATCTGACCACTCCATGATGAAAGTGGAAACAATTTTATAATCCCGTTACAGACTAACGCTATTGAGGTTAGCTTTCAAATCCCATAAGACATTAACGGGGTATGTTCAGTTCTACTATTAAAATGGGTGTGTTCAATGTTGTAACAGTATTTATGTCCCTGCTAAGTAGATGCTTTATATGGGCTCCGATCAATATTTCGTGGAGTTCAATTGGGATGACAAATTTCATACTTCGGTGAAAGGTATAAAAAGCTTAAGTCGACTTTATAATTCATTGCACCCTTCTGAACAATTTAACCAAATAAAACAATGGGGCAAATTAAGTGCTGCCGGCCCATAATGGATTATGGCGACTCAAATATCTCAAATATTTAAGGGTGTGTTTCTTTTAGCCGCCTCAATTCGTTTTGCCGCCTGCCACGAGGGGCCACAGGACGTGCTGCATCTTTTCAATTGTCCGGCCAAGCCCAGGTCTCTTTTGACACACCCAGTTTAAACGGCGCGGTTTCTTCACCAGGATATCGAAAAAGATTCCCTATAGACAAACAGGACTTTAAACGAAAACATGTTGTTGTTACAACAACAGAAAAAAAAGGTAGCATCAGATGAACACAACAATTTATGTCAAAGTAGCAACTGAAAAGATCCTTGGAACTGTGGAAAGATCTGTAATGACCAAAAAAAGCTTTAAGCAGTGAACTTCACTAGTTGTTCTTTCAAAAACCACAATCTAATTTGCAAAGATTAACAATGCCCAGCCTTACAATTCCTTTTCGACTTATTTTTATACAAAAATAATAATTGGAGCTTTTCGTTCTTTGTGCGATTTAACCGATTTGCAAATTTGAAAACCTTCACTCACTCAACTAACCACGTCATGATTACGCTCGCTCTTGACCAACATCGTCGTTTCGGTTAAGGTATTCGCATATTGTGTTTTTATTTAACAAATAAATGAATTACCACAATGCCTGATGGTGCATAACAAAAATCTTAAATTTTTTATTCTCTTTCAATGAGGCACGACAACCCCACCGACCGCCCGCCATTCACCTCAAAGAAAACGACGGTATGCTTAATTTATAAATAAAGCAAAGCAACAAAAAGAAAACAAGAATAAAAGTACGTACGTATACGTACATGTGAACATAAAGAAATGGAAATTTTAATTACAAAAGAATAAGGTCAGAAAATATTCGCATAAAATGAAGAAGAAAACAAAACTACGAAACAAAAATAATGCATGGGCAAGAAAGCCACAATACCACTACGACCGACCTGAAGAAGTAAAGCAGCGAACTGTGCGCCATAACCTCAACATAATTTCACTCCATACTTCAAAGCAGCCAAGCCAAAGGCCCACCGCCCAGCGAAAGATGGACCTACCAACCAAGATGGCAACAGATACGTTTCCAGTTTCAGGTCACGCAGTGACTGAAGCAAAAGATTTAATAACACCCATCAACAATTTACACAAAAATTGAAATCTGATAAGGAAACCCATCCATTTTGCAAGTATGGATGCAGTCAGTCTGCAGACGATCCACCCTACCCCTCGTTCTCTTCCATTATACGATGGCACAAAAACCATTTATTCACACGTACAGTCGGCTGTTAATCTAACCCACAATTTGATGTGGCATTGGAGCAACATCATCAACAACGAATCTGATATGAAGACGATGATAACTCCCAGTTGCTCCGTGTTGCATTCGTGGCTGTGTGGCTGCGGCATGTACAGTACATACTGTGTAAATCCGGATGCAACAACACAAACACACTCACAAAAACACACACACACACACACCGATACAGACACACACACTTCCACGTAAATTGCAACGAGATACTCAAATCATATTTCATGCTCACTCCTACCATGCAATCACCTTTTTTTGTGTGGACAGACAGTTAGACTTAACCACAGTGGATGAAGATGTTGTTCCTGCCGGGATAAAGTATCTGAGAAAGATTTCGCCATTTTCCATGTAAGCAGAACTAGGCAGTCTGTGCAAGTACAACATGGAAATCTGCTGGTGGTCAGTGCCACTCCCTTTGATCCACTGACACACTTAGTATTAGAAGATAAAGTCTTCATCTGGATTGAATTTTCATTTCTAGTACGTTTCGTGTTGGTGGCTAGTGTGCACGACTATTTGCCAAGCTAGTACAGGTTGGAGCGCGGTTATTGCTTATTTGCGAATGAAATAAAAAAAATTATGAACCCTAGAAAAATGTATTTTAAATTTTAATTTTATTGAACAGTAAGGGAATTTTTAAATTACATGACTTTAAATAGTGTAACTGGCAAATGTCGACCTTCGCTATGCACACACTGCTGCATACGTTTTCTGAAGTTTTCATAAACTCTAACAGGCATGTGAACTGGTACTTTGCCAATTGCAGCCTCAACATTGTTAATTAGGACTTCCAAGGTGTTTGGACCTTCGACTTCTGGTAACCCCAAAGAAAAAATCGCATGGGACTAAGTCTGGTGAGCGTGCCGGCCAGTTCACATCATCGTATCCCTCAAAGAGATAAGCCTTCCAGAAAACATTTGCCTCAAACAATTCATGGTAACCCTCGCTGTGTGTGCAGAGGCACCATTCTGTTGGAACCATGTATTCTCTAATTGCAATGCCTCAAGAGCCGGCTAAGAAAAATCCTGTATCATATTCAAGTACCGTTTGAAGTTCACAATTACGGCAAGACGGTTATTCTGGAAAAAAAGTAAGGGCCAATGATGCTTACGCGGTCCGAATGTGACACGGACGCGAATGCAGAGGTCTCTGGGGTTTGTTTCACTCCAGTACCGCATGTTTTGTTTGTTTACACAGCCACGTGGGGGTACAGCGAATCGTAAACGAAAAGCACGCCGCACTGCAATGATCGAGTGCGCATTTGAAAAATATGCTTCAACACAAAATTACCTCTCCTCACGTGTCCAATGAATGATGGCAACTAAAGGGCAAACGAATACAAATCTCCCGTCAGCCACTATAAGTCACGCACACTCTCCCCTCTCTTCGAACAGCAGTGCCAGCCTGCAGTGCAAAAAAGCAAACGACCGCGTTCCACCCTGAATGATCTTCACAACCATATTATAATCCTCACCACCATAGTATGATGCACACGTTATGATCATGTTGTGATCCCTACTACCACAGTATGATCCCACACAATTATTTAGGGTTATCCAAGAAGAGATACTTTTTCAATAGCCCTTTTTGACAGATCACGTGTGAGTCGTGTCAAGCTGTCATGTTATTTTTGTTTAGTATTGTTTGGCATTTCATCATGGAAAGACTTACGCCTGAACAACGTTTACAAATCGCTCAACTTTATTAAGAAAATTCACGTTCTGTGAGGAATGTGTGCACTTCGTTCAACTTATGCACGCAGAAAAAAAGTATGGTTGTAGTGACAATATTCGAAGAGGATAATACTATTGTTGGGTACATGGTTGTGCTACAACAATATAATGATCCTCACAACAATAGTATGATTCAAATACAACCATACTATGATCCTCACAACAACAGTATGATTCACACATAACCATGCTACCATAGTATGATTCACACTCAACCATACTATGATCTCCACAACCATAATATGATCTTCACAACCATAGTATGTTTCATAAACAACCATAGTATGTTCCTCACAACCATAGTATGATTCACACGCAACCATGTTATGATCCCTACAACCATAGTATGATCACACACAATTATACTATGATCCCCAATATTATTTATTAGAATTTGTTTAAGATTTGAATTATGAAAATTATTCCAAAATACATTTAATTCAAAATAATATGAGTGATTTATTTCACAGTAGAAAAAATAAGTTTAAGTAAACGTTTTTATTAAAAATACTTCGGTTAAACAAAGCCAAGGCAGCTTTTTTAACAAAATTTAATTTCGATAAAAAAGTAATATTATTGCATTAGATCCGTACCAATAACATTTGTTCTTAAAAGCATATTTAAATAAAGAAAAATTACAATCATACAGTATGATGGTCGTAATCATATTATTGTTAACATAAATTGCAAAACACAATACTTTTGTCACACCAACCATATTTATATTGTTGCAATAACCATATTTTCATTTTTAAGTTTGGCAATAATACTATTGTTACATTTCAACAATATTAATATTGCAGCAATTATACTATTATCAAAAATAAATACAGTTAACAATGCTATGGCTGCGACGAACATACTTTTATTGTGGAGAAAATATTATTATTGCCGTGACCATGTAGTAACCATGCTTTTTCTCTGCGTGTGGTCAACATATTCGGCCAACATTTCCGGCTCAATGGGTATGTAAACAAGCAAAATTGCCGTATTTGGAGCGAATAGCAACCAGAAGAAGTTCAAGAGCTGCCACTTCATCCAGAAAAAACAACGGTTTGGTGTGGTTTGTGGGCCGGTGGAATCATCGGTCCATATTTCTTCAAAAATGATGCCGGTGAGAACGTAACCGTCAATGGCAACCGTTATCGTGTCATGATAACCGACTATTTGATGCCTGGAATTAAAGCTCATGATCTCGGCGACATTTGGTTTCAACAAGACGGCGCCACTTCCCATACATCGCATCAATCAATGGATTTATTGAGAGAACACTTCGGTGAGCAGATAATTTCACTTTTTGGCCGGTCGATTGGGCACCAAGATCGTGAGATATCACACCGTTAGACTTTTTCCTGTGGGGATATGTAAAGTCTTAAGTTTATGCGGACAAACCTGCTTCGATTCAGGCCTTGGAGTAAAACATCGCACGTGTCATTCGCCAGTTACCAGTCGAAATGCTCGAACGAGTCATCGAAAATTGGACTCAACGGATGGACCATCTGAGACGTGAGCCGCTGCCAACATTTGATAGACATAATCTTCGAAAAATAAATGCCAAAGAATGTTCTTTCAAATGATAATAAACATTCCCCATTCAATTTGAATTTCCTGTTTTTTCTTTAAACAAGTAGCGAACCTCGAAATGGAACACCCGTTACTATGATGACCAATATTATTTATTAAAATTGTGTTAAGTTGTTAACAACAAATTTGAATTATGAAAATTATTTACGAATACATTACATTCAAAATAATAGGAGTGATTTATTTAACAGTAGAAGAAATAAGTTTAAAAAGACGTAAGCGTTTTTATTACAAATATTTCAGTTAACCAAAGCCAAAGCAGCTTGTTTAAAAAATTAAATTAAGATACAAATTAAATGAATGTAGATACATTTGTTCTCAATATAAAGTGTGTTTTTTATTGGGGTATAGAACTTTAAGTTGGCATCACTTTTTTAACTGGCGGCCATTTTGTCAGCTGTCAAGTGATTAATATTAAGTTTGGTTTGCCATTTCATCATGAACAGGTTGACAAAAGAACAACGCTTGCAAAATTGGCCGAAAATGAGATTAATCTCGATGCTGATTTTCATCACAAAATTTTGTTCAGTGATGAGGCTCATTTTTGGTTGAATGGCTACGTCAACAAGCAAAATTGCCGCATTTGGAGTGAAGAGAATCCACATGAGACCCTTGAGACGCCATTACATCCACAAAAACTGACTGTTTGGTGTGCTCTATGGGCTGGTGGAGTCATTGGGCCATACTTCTTCCGAAATAATGCTGGAGAGTCAGTTACCGTCAATGGAGACCGGTATAGAGCCATGATAACCGACTATTTTGTTCCCGAATTGGATGGCATGAATGTGGATGAGTTGTGGTTCCAACAAGACGGCGCTACATGCCACACAGCGCACGTCACAATCGAATTATCGAAGGAAACATTCGATGAGCGCATAATTTCGCGGAATGGACCTGTCAATTGGCCACCAAGATCGTGTGATTTGACACCATTGGATTATTTTCTTTGGGGATATGTGAAGTCGCTCGTCTACGCCAACAAACCAGAAACGTTAGGGGACTTGGAAGCCAACATTCGTGGCGTTATTGCCAACATACGGCCCCATATGCTCGAAAAAGTGGTTGAAAATTGGACCTGTAGAATTGGCTTTATTCGAGCCAGCCGTGGCGGCCACATGCCCGAAATCATATTTAAACATTAATGGCATAAAATTATCCTTCCAATAAAGCCAAATTGATGGACATTAAAACGATTTTCTTGTGTTTTATTTCAATTCGAAGTTCTATACCTCAATAAAAAACACCCTTTACTTTATACAAATTTATCCAGATTTAAAAAAAATTGTGTATTTAAAATTCGTATATCTTTTCGATTAACCTAGTCGAAATACCCTGTATCGAACACCTAAGGGTACAAAAGGGCATACATTTCCTCTGTATGCTTTAACTTTTTCTCGGTTACGCCCACTGTAAACGGCCTTCAAAGAAAAAATGGTTATGAAAAAGTATTATACGCAAAAAATGGATAATAAAATATAAGTAAAACCAAAAAAAAAATGGAAAAAGGCAAGATTGAATGCTTTTGGAAGTTTATCATTCTATGTGGAAATGTATAGAGCTGGAGCGAAAACCAGAAAACTAAGATGCATTGCCCTTGCAGAGCTTTAAAGAATTTAAGCTGATGATATGTTACTACTTCACTGCCCAATAATATTGAAGTCAATTTGAAAAAGACATGCATGGGGAAATGATTGATATTTCTATAGTAACAACAATCACATATTATATTTACCATTGGCATTAAGAAAATGGAATCTGTGGCAAGATTTTAATACTCTCCCAACTAAACGATAACGATACATCAACAGGTTGTTTAAATTTTCTATGAATATTTAAATTGAACCTGTATAAGACGCAGTTTCCAACACATACCTGAAGGACTTAAAGAAAAACTGAATGTTTCTATGAGAAAATTTAAAGCGTTACGCGTCCTTGTGGTTGTTTTGCAATTTCCCTTTGGCTATAAAACAAGTACAACTTGAATTGTTTATTATTGGCGTTTGTTTCCACAGGATTTTTTTTATATTCCACTAAGTATCCTTGAAAGGGAATATGCTTTTATGTTTGACACAGA